>JAPFFF010000007.1:0-1282153 GCA_039105265.1 Tritrichomonas musculus | reverse complement strand
TTATTGCTTCCGGTCAATTCATTTATTCATTCGTTCAATTTGTTCAATAAGGTCATTTCAGTTCGTTTAATAGTGTAGTTAATATATTCGACATCATTCATTCAATTCATTCAATTTGTTCAATAACTTTTACAATAAGGTCATTTCCGTTCGTTTAATAGGGTAGTTAATTTGCTTAATACTATCATTCAATTCGTTCAATAACATTTACAACAAGGTCTTTTCATTCAATTCCATTTATAAATAAGAGGCCAAATACTAAGGTTAACTGTCACCTCTCTTTTGATCAACAGCAACAACATGAATCAGAGAAATATGCTCCTAGAAAAATGGAGTGAACAGATGACCAATCAAATACATTTGTTCGTTTAATTCGTTCAATATATTCGACATTATTCATTCTATTCGTTCAATTAAGAGGTCAATTTATGTCAAATGCATTAAGGTTAACAGGTTAGATCTAACCCTATTTTTCTAACCCTTATTGCTTCCGGTCAATTCATTTAGACGTCATTCCGGTCAATTCGATTCATTCAATTCATTCAACACTATCATTCAATTCACTCAATTCAATTCATTTAATAACATCATTCAATTCGATTCATTTCAAACATCATTCATTCAATTCGTTTAATAGTGTAGTTAATTCGACATTATTCATTCATTCAAATGCATTAATGAGAAATAACACTTACAATAATATTCACAACAAGGCCGTTTCATTTATTCATTCCATTCAATTTGTTCAATAAGGTCAATTCAGTTCGTTTAATATGGTAGTTAATTTGCTTAATACAAAAATTCATTCAATTCCTTTCGACATTATTCGTTCATTCGATTCTATTTCATTCAATTCATTCAATTCGATTATTCGTTTCATTCGTTCAATCTATTCAATACTATCATTCAATTCGTTTAATAACACTTATAATAATATCACAACAAGGTTAATTCATGTCAAATACAGGTGACAAAATATAGTGAGAAATCACCTCTTCACCCTGATTATATTTTTCAATTATCAATTCAAACAATTTCTAAATAAGAGGCCAATTCATTCAATACTATCATTCAATTTGTCCGTTCAATTCATTCAATTCCTTTCAATTCATTTGATAATTAGATTCAATTTCTAAATAATCAAGTACTAAGGTTAATTCAATAACAGGTGACAAAAATCAATCTAGACTTTAATAATGACAATCATTTAATAATCAATAATGCTGCTGTTCCTAGATGTTCCCGGATAAATGTAATGGACAGATGACAGGTCAAATAAGAGGTCAATTTATGCCAAATGTATTCAACAACTACTACTTCGTGTCACTGAATAGAACAAATAAGATAAATATGTAGTGGATAAATACAAGGGTTAGAAAAATAGGGTTAAATCTAACCTGTTCACCCTAGACTTTATTTTCAATAATCAGATCCAACAATAATATAATGCTGCTGTTCCATGATAATGTTCCATGTTCCATGATAAATCAGTTCATAAAAAATGGAGTGGACAGAGGGCAGAAGACACAAAAGATATTAATGAAAAATGTATGGGACAGATATAAGTAAGATAAATAAATGAAATATTTTTGGTTTTGCTAATGTCACTGTGCCACTAGATGTCACTGGATAAATCAGTTGTTGAAAAATGGAGTGGACAGATGACAGAAGACAGGTCAATTACAAGGGTTAGAAAAATAGGGTTAGATCTAACCTGTTAACCTTATTAGTAATCAGTTCCTTGTTTCTGATAAATGGAGTGGACAGAGGTCAAAAATAATATTTTATCAGGTTATTTCATTCAAGACTTCATTTAATACACCAAGGCACTTATCATTAACACTATCCTTCTTGTCCACTAATAGTATTATATTAATATTTCGTTTAGAAAACTTATAACCATTTATATTAAACTGATTATTTAAGTCTTTCGGTTTAAACTGAGCGTAATACGGATTATTCTTTATTAGCTTTCTTAATGCTTTTATTTCATTTCGCATAACAATTTCTCCAATAAAATTAAGTAATATATCTTTTTTACTAACCTCAAATATATTCATTTAAATAAAAACAAAAACAAAAAAAAGTTAATAACATAAATCAGCAAAAACTTTATTTCTTCTTCTTATAGTTGGTTGATAATAAACTATTTCTTCATCATCATCGCTTGAGGCATTTTTGTTTTGATTAATTACTTCGCTTATTATCTCTTTAGTAAGTTTCTTGTGTTCTTTCCTTTCCTTCTCTTTCTTTAGGTACTCATTTATATTTTGCAATTCTTGTAGTATCTGTAAACTGATATAAATTGGATCTAGATTAAGGAGATCAATAGTATAGATTTATTGAACCTGTATGGACAAATATAAATTTGAGAAAATGTCGTCTTAACCAAAATGCATCAGTAAATAATGATAATAATATTTTGAAAAACATTCTTTAATCTATGAACATTATGGCTTGTTATTTGACTAGATTTTTTCTTTATGAGATTAGATGAGGTCTATTTATAATATAAATACCATTAGTTCATTTGTTTGATCTGAATAAAGGAAGGAAATCAATGAACATCAAGCTCGAAAAATTGAAACAAAATTATTCGTTCACATAACTTTTTTATAAAAACAAAAAAGGTTTTATCCTAACAAGAGAATTTGCATATTCAGATATATTAAGCAAAATTGGCAAAAATCGAAATTCCTTTTATTCAATAAAAAAAAAATAAATGTGTTAATCCATTCTTTTTTTTTTTTTTTCAATTATCGCTCAAATCTTCGAACTCCGATTCCGAAGGACAATTACGGATAAACTTTTTAGCTCCGGCATGACCTTGAGCAGCAGCCTTCTTATACCAAATTTTTGCAGTTTCATGATTCCTTTCTATATCTCCTTGACCATATTCGAAAAAGTGAGCCACAGCGAACTCCGCCTTAGGATGACCTTGTTCAGCAGCCTTTAAATACAATTCAAATGCCTTATTCTTATCCATTTCTATTCCTTTTCCGTACGAATAACAAGAAGCTGCAGCATATTGAGCATTTTTATTTCCTTTCTCAGCAGCAAGCAAATAATATTTAAACGCTTGTTCCTTATCTTCAGGAACTCCATCTCCAAGGGCATAACAGGCACCAAGAGAGTACATTGCAATTACATCGCCTTCGTCAATTTTCTTTTGTAATGCTTTTATCCGATTTCGAACAGTTTGTGGCGACGATGTAGCCATTCTTCTTCTTGGAGAGGACGGGGAATAAGTTGGCTCATGAGGAACAGCCATTCTTGTACTATTATATGGCTTTTTGGGAGTAATATCGTTTGTATTTGAATATCTGATTTTTTGATCGATTTGTTTTATTTGAGTTTGAAGAGATTCAACTTCACGTTTAATCATCTTAAGTTCAGGATCTTCATCAATATTAAAACTGTCACAAGAGCTGCTACTATTTTCAGATTTTCCTGATAGACTTCGATTAAGAGAAGGAAGCTTTGTTTCTGTTACATTTCTTTGCTTTTCTTGATTTATATAACCTTCAAGAGCTTCTTCAGTTTCTTTGATTTGTTGATTCGCTGCTTGATATGTTTTAATGCAATCTGAAAGACCTTTCTTTGTTTGATGATCTGCTGTAATTTGAATCAAATCATCAACATCAATGAGTGTTGCATTCGTTCCCATATATTTTTCGTTTCCATTGATATTTTGATGAAGAAATTGAATTCGTCGGTCGAGAGCAATGTAAAGTTCATTGAATTCGTCAATATCTTCATCGTTAATTTGTTCCACAGCAAATGTTGAATCTGGTTTTGTTTTCAGGAATTTATGCGGTTTCGTCTTCAGATCATAATATGTAGAAATTACTTCTTCTGATAAATAGAAAAATGTCATATAAGTCGTTTTATAGCAAACCATAACACTTTGTGCAACATTAAATACTTCAAATCGTTCATTTAATTGAGAGTGAAGGGTTCCACGAAGTTTTTCAAGGTTTTCACTTGGGGCAATTGATTTGAGAAGTTTATAATTTTCAAAATTAGAAAGTTTATCATGATCTTTCTCGGTTACGAAGATAATTTGGCTATTTTGAATATGAGATAAAAATTCGTTTATTTGATCTGTAGATTCGCAAGGTAATAAAAGTACATGATGATCAACACAAAAACTAAAGTACTTTTCGTATATCATGCTTTTCTTGCAATGAACAGTGGCAATTGGATCATCTTTAATTTCAGATATAAACTTATGAAATGCATCGTTGTTTGATGTTGAATAAAGACATCTAAAAGTAGCATGTGGTAAAATTTCAATCTCTTCAATTGTGTTTTCTTGAAAATCACGGAATATGTCAATTTCTTTCTTTTGTAATGATGGGACTTTATGGAGTGGAGCATTTAGGTTTGGATTAGATTGTGAATCGCTTCTCTCCATATGGGGTTGCCCTTCTTTCTCTTCATAATAAAATGGAATAATAGTTGGTTGATCAGCTTGATTTTCAGGTGTCGATGATTCACTTTCAGATGGAAAGTCAAGTGGTTGAGGAATTAAATCATAATAAGACGAAATAACTTCTTCAGTTAAATAGAAAAATGTCATATATGTTGTACGATAGCATACCATGACACTTTGAACTGAATTAAAAACATGAAATCGATCATTAATCTTTTGAGTAAGTGTAAGGCGCAATTCTTGGAGTTTTTCATCTGATGCAAAATTTTGTAAAAGCGAACTATTTTCATATTTGGATAACTTATCACGATCTTTTTCTTCAATACAATATATTTCACAATTTTTAATTTGAGATAATACAGTATTAATTAAATATTTAGCAGTGGTCGGAATCAAAAGAACTCGTTGATCTGTACAAATACTGATATATTTATCATAAATCATACTTTTCTTGAAATGTAAAGTTGCTATTTTATCATCTCCAAGTTCCGAAACAAATTTTTGGAAGGTTTCATCATTTTCTGTTGCAAAAAGACATCGAAAGACAGAATGACGAAGTACTTCGATATTAATAACCTCATTTTCTTTAAAATCATGAAAAACATCAATTTCATTCTTTCGTAATGAATATACTTTATTAAAATTTTGAAGTCTTGCCTGTATTTCACTCATTTGATGTATACGTTACTTGATAATTTTTTTCTTTCAAAATATTGAAATATTTTGAATAATCAAACAATTTTTAAAAAAATAATTGTTTAAAGTATTTCTTTTTTTAATTATTTAAAGTATTTAATTATTATAAATATTCCTATTATTATTCATTTAAACAATATAAAAGTATTTTTAATTATAAAAATCCACATATGTTAGAAGATATGAATAAAATATTACGTTTATAAATAGTTTAACTCATCCCATTTTATGAGAAATCTGATCGAAATAATGATATCAATTATTATTTCTAATTATTTATTATTTGACTTTAATTTCTTATTTAAAAATAATGGTATTTTTAATCAATTGAAAATATTCTATCTTATAAAATTATGTGATGTAAAATTGAATCTCAACATCCTCAGAATTTTATTGTATATATCACATATTTTTCTATATTTTCGTTTGCAACTCTAAATAAAATGATCAAATATAAAATATTTATGAAAATAACAAAATTGCAGTTTTACCAATTAAAATTCAATTAGATAAAATTTTATGATTCAGAATTTTATCAAATTAACGTTTTCATTTTTTCTTTCAAAAAATGTAAAATAAAGTATTATAAAAGTGGGATCACATGATCAGTCCTCTTTTTCACTAATTAGAATCAATGATCCATTATTAAACATCTTATATATCATATGCTGCATAATATTTATTTATTCCTAAAAAGTTTTTTTATAAACAAAAAGAATAATTATAAATATTATGATTTAATTAGACAAACTCATAAGAACATATAAATGCTTTTTAAAGCAAAACAAAAAATGTATGAAAAATAAATTGGCAATGAAGTTAACAATATAATAGAAAAAATGAAGTATTCAATCTAAGTAATAATTCACAAACTTTGATGAATAATTTAAAAGAAATGAATGAACCTTTCTTTTCATACTATTTACTACATTGAAAAGGCAGATTTATTTACTGAAAAATAGCTTATATTTATAAATTGTTATGAATTGTATAAACAATACTTTTTCCCCCAGAAATGATATCAATATTTATGAATATTATAATTAATTCTATTGGATTTTCTACTTTGACTATTAGTTTTACAAATCTCGATTGAAGGAAAATTTTACTCATCAATGATTTAAAAGTGTATATACTACATTAAATGATTATATTTACGAATTGGCATACTTTTAACAAGTTAACTTGAAATATTATATGGATTATGAGATATTTACTGCATCTACCATTTTTTCTTTTAAATATCAATAATAAATAGAATTATATGCATTAATATGAAAATATGCAACTTTTTTTGGGATCTCTTTATTTGATATATACACCAAAAAAGATCCGAAAAAATCATTTATATATAAAATACAATATGATTTTATATATATATCACACGATTATAAAAATTGATGTTGAAAACATAGAGATATTGCTTAAAAAATATCATATTTTACTTTGAGAATAAATCCTTTTGAATTATATTAACTAATTATTTTCATAATATCTTAAATTGATAAACCTTATATTCAAAATAAAATATAAAATAAATTCACATACTTTATTTACAATACAAATAATCATTATATTTCTATTGACTAAATGCATATAAAAAATATCTCATATTTTCAAAATTTACAATTCATCAAATTTTATTTGTTATTAGTTAAAATAAAATGATTAATTAATATAAACAAATGAATTCAACTTCGTTAAATAATCAATATAAACAAATAACTTTTTGAATGAATTTTTGTTCAGAAATTTTTATAAATAATTTTCTTAAAGTTTTTAAAAATCAAATTTACTGTCTTTTATAAGATTTATTGATAATTTTATATCAGATCCAGAATATAATTGCTTTTTTATCAAATTTCAATAAATTCAAAATTAAAGGGATGAATGATCAAACCAATTTAATATATATTTTAATTTCAAAGCATATTGATTTTGCTCATTCAAAATAACAAAAAAAATTGAAATATTTTTCACAAAATCATTTTTCACAAAATCATTTTTCACAAAATTATTTTTCTCAAAAATATTTTTCTTTGAAATAAAATATTAGAGAATTAATTTAAAATGGAGGTTTCAGGACAAGTACTTGAAGCTGCTGCTCAATCAATGTATCATGGAACTCTTGCTCAACAACAAGAGGCAGCCAATTTCTTTTCATCATGGCAAAACTCAAATAATGCTTTGATTTCATCTGTCAGATTTCTTTCGTTAGCAACAGATTCTTCAGACGCTTTAGAATTTATCACTTGCTGTGTCATTTTATACGCATCTGACCAATGGTTTAAGTATGATAGAAATATTCTTAATGAGATTCGTTCAATGATGCTTCAATATACTTTTACTAAACAGCACAATCCTATTACTAGCGCAAAACTGGATGAAATAATAGCAAAAATGGCATTCAACGACTGGCCTGAGCAATGGGAAGATTTTATTCCTCAACTACAGTCTTTTATAATAAATGATTCTTCAGAGATAGACTTTAATTCTCAAACTCATGTATTTACAATTCTTTCGATTTTTTTAAATATGATATCAAATTCCCCAAAAATTTCTTTAAAAAGAAGAGCGATGATGATTGAAGTATTTATTCAAATAATTCCTAGTATAATTCAAAACTATATGACATCAAGTGAAAATAAAGACACAAATGGATTATCCGATGATCCCTCTTCATATAAAATTAATAGTTCAAATATTGATAAAGTCCCATCATCAGTTGTTGAAGCCTTTCTCGAATTTGCCAAATCATTATGCTCAATAATTGGTAATAATACGTCGATGACTATTTCTTTTACTACTTATATGTTTATTACTTTTGTCAATATTCCTCAATATGCAGAAAAATCATTAATAGCAATTTCAGAATTATTTTCGCCTTCTTCTTATTTGACTCATTTAATTCCATACATGATGAAATTAATTGTGAGTTATGAATCTGAAGAAGCCTCAATTTCTCTCACTTTTCACGAATTTGTCTGCACTTTTTTAATCAAATTTTTGAATATTGCTGATACATACATAACATCTGATGAGATAGCTCAACCAATTCAAAAGTTATTTCAGGTATCACTTAATTCTGCTCCACGTGACACATTTTGTCAACATTTTTGGACCCTATGGAATGAATGTTTATCAAAAATTTCTAATGGCTTACTCAAGTCATTACATCCTCTATTATCACCACTTTTTTCATTGATTATCTCCACTTCTATTGATCTTCTTCCTTGTTCAATGCAGCTATCAAGACTAATTTCTCCACTTACTTCATCAACCTTCCAATCGTTGATGAAAATATCACCAGATGAGACGATAAATTTCATCAATTCACAACAGCCCAGCATATCACAATGTATCTCAATTGGAATCATCCAACATCCCTCATTTTTACCCAAAATCAAGGAATTAGTCAAAGAATGCACAAGTATGAATGAAATAACCGTTTTATCAGCGGTTTTATACATGATTTCACGTAACATTTCACTTATGAAAGCGAATCCCGAATTAATTTCAACTCTCCAACAACTTTCATTTAATTATCTTCTTCATTCAGATGATGATAATTATCATACATCTGTTCTTCTTTCTTTGAATCACGTAGCATCGTCCTTTCCAAATGCCTTAACAAGCAACACTGAATTCATCAACCTTCTCTTTGAATGCGCATCCTTCACCAAAGATTCATCATTACGTCTCCAAGAAGAAGATTTTTCTCGACTTTGTCGAATTTTAGCAAAAGTCATCATGACAACTCCGCAAGATGTGAGAAGCAGCTATATCAAACGTCTAATAGACATAGCAGCCATTCCTCTCACATCGGCTGACCTGATCATGATTTCTCTCGGCTGCCGGGCGGCATGGGCGATCTCATCGATATCCATTTGTGGTTCCTATTTGATCACAAAATTTCTATGGAGTCCGCTTCTCGTTGCGATGGAGTTTTGTGCCCAACAACAAGGCGATGAAAATGGCAGTTATTTTGCAGATATCGTAGCTGTTTTCGCATCGTCAGTTAGATTGGCTCCTTTTGGACTGTGTCGTAAATCTATTCTCAAATTTATTGAAATAGCAAAACAATACGTAACGATACACTCAGAAAAAGCTACACCCGTTTTGGATGCTTTTAATTCAATGCTTCAATGCCATCTTGAATTGATCGATTTTCGTGATACTTTCGCTTCTACTTTCGTTCGTGGAATGGCAGAATGCCCACAACCGTCTTTCTTTGAATTTTTCAGTATAGCTGGCCTTAATGAAAATGAACAACAAGTCGTTATGTCAGCCGCATGTAACTCAATAAAAGACGCTGATTTGAATATTAGCAAAAACGCTGCACATCTCCTTAAGACATTGATTAACAAACAAAAAAATTCAAACTTTTTGACCAGTTGGCAGTTGCCAATAATGAAGGCCGTTTTTGATGCACTTTTTGACGAACTTCATAAAGCTATCGTAAGTCCAATTTCAAAAGTGCTATTCGCGATATACAAACAACACTTAAAAAGAAACTCGTTGTCACAGGATTTGGACCATATCGTCGTGGAGGCGATAGAGTCAACCGTAGGTGACCAGAACGTGACATTGGCATTCGCTAACGCTTTGAGAAATGCTGCATCTAATAAAGATGACTTCTTACTTTTGATTAAGGACTTTTTAATCGCTTTTGGGAGATGTAACCCAACAGAAATTAAATTGTTCGATGATTCTCTTGAAGTCAGATCCCTTGCTTATGATATCGGAAAGACATCTATTCAAGGTTCTCCAGCGGAAATTAAAAATGAAGATGAATATATGTTAGATTGTATTTATTAGTAAAAAATTGTTTATTTTGGCTCATTTTAATAACTATTTATTAATAATAATTTTTTTATTTATGATAATACACAATCATATTTTATCATGATCACTTCAACTGACTTCATTTTATTTTATTTTACTTAAAAATAATATAATGATAAAAAATCATGACTTGAATGGTCTTTGAGAAGTCTTTTTTAATACATACATCTCCACTAAAAAAAATAACTGTTTGATAAAGGACAAATTTAGGCCAATTAATGGAGAACGTTTATTATCAGAGAAATGAAATCTTTGATTGCAAAATGTCAAGATGAAACTTCTCCATTTTTTGATAGATCAGAAAAACTTTTGAATGGAATTGTTGATGAGATCAAAACATTTGAAGATAATACATTTGTCACGGAAAAATTACTCCAGACACAGAATCCAAGTAATTCATTTTTTTCTCAGAACATTAATTTCGAATACGATATGATTAGGATCGCCGCAGATGGAGGATCAATCGCTGTTATTCATAAAGCTGGCACAGAGATGATGATGCACTCTATAAATTTATATGATTCATGTTTAAATCATATCAATCAAATTAATCTAAAAACATCTTCTCAAATTCAAAACTTTTATTTAACAGCTGAGGAAATGATTGTTGTTGTTTACGATTCAACAGAAATTGAAGTTTATGATCAGAGAGGTAATTTAATAGTAGAAACAATAGTTTGCCCAAATATAGAATTTGTTATTTATACTGCATTTTTACCGAATGGTTTTTTCCTTGTCACATTTGCAGGGAAAGTTTATTTTGTTTCCGATTTTTCCAAACTAAATTGCATTTCTGTTTTTTGCGAAGATTTAGATTTAATACCAGCTATTCAGTTTTGTGTTCCTGTACCAGCAGAACCAGATAAGCATGGCCCAATATTATGGGGCTTTGCAGAAATTGCATCAAATAAACAAACAAAACAACTTTTACTTTGCATACAAGAAAATAATATTCAAACTACCGATTTTTCTGAAAAGATTCTAAACATTACTTTCAGTGCTAATTATCAAATGGCAGCTGTTTTACTTCAAAATTCGTTAATCATATGCACAGCAGATTTTCAATCTGCTTATAATCGTTTAATTCTTGAAAAGATTACTGTTAAAAATATTACATGGTGTGGTAACAGCACCATTCTACTTAATACAAATAAATATTTATTAATGGTTGGCGATTCACCAACAGTTATTAAGTGGCCCATGCCAGGTGGCTGCTATGTTTCTAACGAGGTTGATGGAGCTCGAATAATTACTGCTGATAATATCTTCTACCTTAGAGAAATATCAGGTGTTCCATTAGATTTTGTATATTACTCAAAAGATAAAACAAAAGGAGGGAAATCACCAGCATTTACTTTTTTTCAAAAAGTTGAACGACCATATGAATTCACACAATCCGATCCATGCATCAAAATTGGCAATAAATTACCAGAGGCAATAAATGGATGCCTTGAAGCTTCTAAATTCTTTAGGAAGCAAGAACTAGTAAAAGAGCTTCTAAAAATTGTTTCAAGGTATAAAGATGATATTCCAAATTATGATTCCAAAGATTATTCTAGAGTTCTTTCTCATGTTCGAGTTATTTCACATTTGTCTATGCCACCAATAAACATGCCCCTTACAGAAGCTCAACTGGCTCATCTTGGTCATGAATCACTTGTGGTAAGATTATGCAACCGATTTCTTCATATTCATGCATACAAAATCGCTGATTACTTAGGTACGAAAACAGAAACAATTGCTGCTCACTGGGCTAATTGCTTAATCAGATCTCATGCAAGTAATGATGAAATTATGAAAAGACTTCGAACTAATGATACCACAATAGATTTTGTTGAATTAGCTACAATTGCATTTGAGCTTGCAGAAAAATCAAAAACAGAGGAAGGAAGGAGATCAAAAGAAGAATTAGCTCTTGAATTAGCTAAATGCGTAAAAGTAAAGTCTAGGACAGTCCCCCTTCTAATTAGAAGAGGCCAATGGGCTGCGGCTGTTGAAGCAGCAGTTAACTCCAACGACACATCTCTCCTTGTATTTGTTCTTAAATCTGCAACAGAGAAACAGCAGGATGATCTTGTTAGGAATTGTATTACAGAACATAGAATTGCTCTTGATGGCTGGCTCAAGCTCCATCCTAATGATCCAATGAAATCTGAATTACTTGAAAAATCAGGTCTTACTCGTCAGTCAATACTTATGAAATTTGATGAAGGTGAGCCATTAAAGAACTTGCGTGATAAAGCAAAACAATCAAAAGATTCATTTAATATTGATCTTATTGATAGGATTGATCAACTAAGCGAAATTTGTAAAGAACTAGATATACCATACAACAACGAAAATATAAATACAATGACTGCTTATGATGTATTTGATAAAGTTTTGGAAACAGGAGATCCTAAAAAAATCAAAAATGCTATTTCTATTCTCAAATTCAGCTCAGATGAAGTTTTAAGTAGAAAAGTGAATTTCGCAATTCAAACAGGAAATACAGAAATACTACATGAAGCAGCCAAAAAGGCTAAACAGTCTGAACTTCCTTATGTTTTAATAGATTTGGCTGAACAGAAACGCGAAAACGAAGCCAGAATACTTCTAGAATACATTTCAAATGAAGAGACAAAAGATCGATGCCAACAAATTATAATTGCTAATTCTGCTTCCCCTCAGGATGAAGAAACTCATTCTGAAAATAACTAAAAAAAAGAAAGAAAGAAAAAAATTACCATGAATTATAATCAATGTTTTTTATGATACATATATCTTAATGCGAGTAAAGAATCTTTTATTTATCATTCCTTTTTTAATATATTTTTCTTTTTTCATTACAGCTAATCAGATTTTAGTCTTTGAATTTAAATTATACTTATACCATCTTTTTATTTTAAATATAACTATCCAATAAATCGATAGACTTTTTTTTTGAACAACTTGGTGGACCTTTTACAACTTTCAAATTTGTATTCTATTTTGAAAAAATTATATGAGCTTTCTGAAAATTGAATATTAAATTGAATAAATCTTTTTATTATAAAGGACATTGCTGAAAATAAAAAAAAGGATATTATTTTTAGATTGCATAATTAAAAAAATTGGTCTTTATATTTGAAACACAATAATAATATTAAATAAAACAACATTTATTAAATTAACATTAATTATACAAAAACATATCACTCGTCATCGACTATTGTCACTGGAACAATAGGCGATGCTACACGAACGGGTTCATAAACACCAGGCGGTGGATTTACAGTTAAGGACATTACTGGCTGATGAAATTGTCCATCAGAAACTAATCCTTGCGGTGCAATTTGAGGTGTCTGTGAAATATGCTGTTGAAATACGTAATAAACAGGTTGCTGGTTATTATTAGGCGAACAATTTTGTTCACTATTATTATGCGGATTAGGATTATTTGGATCATTATCTTGATCTGATTTTTGAAGTCCAAATCTATAAAGACATTGGGGGCGATAATAACGGCAACAAGGACAGCAGTAACAATAAGTTATAATATAAACGGCAGGACTTGCAAAGAAAAAAAAGCATACTGAGATTAATCCATAGTTAGCTTCTTTTATTTTATCAATTTCTGCTTTGAAATCGTAAAATAGGCATGCACTAGAATCATAAGGAAGTCCTTTAAAAATAGCTGTTTTTTTATTTGTAGAATTTAGAATTAAAACTGATCTTCCATGGCTCATTATTGATGAATCTTCAACAGAAACCGATACCAAAGAATTTTTATCGTAAAAATGTTCGAGTATTGGCGGATGATTTAATGAAGTATCGACTTCTTTTGAAGACCAATGTATATAACTCCCATCAGAATTCCGAAATGCAGTTAAGTTTTTCGAAACAAAATTTCTCGAAAAATGATTCTTAAAGCTCAAACCATTGAAATAACATAACTTTTTATTTGTAAGCTCAGGCGTTGGCCAATCCGATGACGAAATAGTATCGTGCACCAAATTGCTGATAATTCTGATATCGCAATCATAATCAAAAGACACCATTGCTAAAGATGAGAAAACCCTGGTTTTTGAAATAATTTCAATAGATGATTCATAGCCAAAAATATGGAAACCAAGAAAATCTGATTCATTATTTATAATTTGTTTCATTCCTGTTTCATCTTTGTAATGCACTCTAATTTTTAAATTTTGCATACCACCATTTCCTATAAAACTCCAATCTGTTTTTGTTGTATTGATACAAAGTACGTCATTTTCATATAAGTAATATAATAAATAAAACGATGTACCACTAAAATTAAGAAATCGGTTACAATGCGTCAATGAAAATCCATGAAACAGAAAGAAAAGAAAGATTGATAACATTGAAAATTTAAATCCAAAATAAATTTGAGAGTTGCTGCAAAGAATTCAAAACATGATCGTATTTTTTTGAAATGTGATATGAAATATTTTTTTTCTAACATTTTTAAACAGTTGTATTTATAATTTCGGCTTCATGCAGCCCCATGGTGATCACTGGTGCGTATATCCCCGAAAAATTATGTAAAAATAAACAAATTTACAAAAAAATGTAAATAGTTATAATTTTAAAGTAAAATTTTAATTTTACGATTTTTTTGGTTAATTTTCTTAACATAGTAACTCAAATTTCACCTTAAGATGGCGGTTTTTTACTTTCCATGAGTAGCTACTCATGGATAGAAAACCATTCAAAAAGTGGCGTAGAAAAACGATTGTACAAATTTTTCACATTTTTTTCATGAATCAAATTAAAATTTTGCCTAACGCTACCTAAAAATTATTTTCATATATTTGAAATTTATTTATTTATCATTAATATTATATTTCTATCAAATAATCGATGATTGCATGCACATTTTTAGAGTTATGACATAACTGGGATTGTACTCATTTGTGGCGATTCTTAGCAGTGCAAGCTTCCCTAATAATACCGCCACTTGATAATAATTTGCATTTTCATGCATAATTTATCGAATTTCCTTTGTTTTTGATGAAAAATATTTTTATTACTTTCTCATTAAAATTTTATAAACCTTTGAATTTTTGGTTTTTGGGTTAATTTTGGGCTTAAAAATGTTTGATAATATCTCAAAACGTACCGTTAGAAAATTTAATATTTTAATAAATATATTAATTAAATATATCATTAATAATAAATAAATATTCTATATATGCAAGTAGTCGGAGGTCAAATAGTTTCCTACGTTCACAACCTTATGTCACAAATAAAAATTTAAATAAAAAATTCATCTTTTGAATAAAAAAATAATCTAACTTTTTCTGAATACAAACCAATCAAAAACTCTATCGTAATACAACTTTTTAAATAGCATCATTTTATTGAAAATTGTATTGAAAAAAAACTTTCTAACTTTTTAATTCAAAAAAAAAGGTTGCAACTTTTGAATAACGATCAAATATGAAATGATAAAGAAAAAATGAAATGAAATGAAAAAATCAGGTGTTTTAGTTAAGACCTAAAAGTTTCTTAACTTCGGCATAAACTATGTCAACATTCTTTCCAGATCCATTGATTGTGTGCAATTCACCAGCCTTTTCATAATAATCAAGAACTGGCTTGAATGTATCGTTGTATTGCTTCATTCTGTTTTCGAAGACTTCTTCGGTATCATCCTTTCTAATGATGAGTGGTTCGCCTGTGATATCATCCTTCATTGGCTCCTTTGGTGGGTTGAAGACCTTGTGATAAGTTCTTCCACTGCCAGGATGGAATAATCTTCCGCAAATTCTTGTTTTGAGTTCATCATGATCAACAGCAATGTAAATAACATGTGTAACTGGTTTGTTAATTTCTTTAAGAACAGAGTTGAGCTTTTCAGCTTGACCAATTGTTCTTGGTATACCATCAAGGATGAAGTTATCTCCGGAAACCTTGGTGATTGCGCTCTTCAAAACGTTCATAATTGTGTCATCATCAACAAGTGCGCCAGATTCAACAATGGATTGAACTTTCTTTCCAAGTTCAGTTTGAGCTGCAATTTCTGCACGTAATGCATCACCAGTGCTGATATGGGCAAAGTTGTAATCCTTCTTGAGAAGAGCACTTTGTGTTCCCTTGCCACCACCTGGTGGGCCGAAAAAGATAACATGGCAACCTGACATTGTTATAAAAGTGATATGATAAACTTCCACAAAAACGGTTGAAGAATGTAAATTCAAATTTATAAATTAAATGCTTTTTAAAAAGTTTCCAGATCATTTTTTGAAAGTTTATAACACATTCAAATAATGATCTGAAAATTCTTAACCATAATTTGAATTAAAATGAAATTTTGGCTAGATACACTCATTTAAGAGCAAAACAGAAAAAACACTGTTGTTATTACATAAAGAAGCTTTATTGCTGATTTTAAATCATAATTTGAAACAAAATTTAACTCATTCAATTATTCTCTAATCGGAATTTCAAAAAAACGTAAATGTGAATACAGATATTTAAAAAATTGAATGTTCATGCAAATTTTTGGCCATAAATTATACCTGATTTCCAATGAATCGTAATTAATTAGGATATATTTTAATATTAATATGATTATTACATCTACGAACTTTCTTTATGGCTAATAGATAAGATTATTGGCTTAATGATTTGGCTATTTGCACTTTGAGAATTTGATTCAATAGTTTTTTAGGGAAATAATTTCTAAAATAACGAACAAATTTAAAATTATCGTTCAGGTGAAATTTAAAACCAAAATACAAGAGGTTAAATATACAATATTTTATATGAATTTAAGAATTCAACCAGCTGCAGTTAATTTTAATCCGGAAGACGCTCGAAGGATTTTTGAAGTATACGAATCACAATTCTTAACTTCAATGGAAGAATTTTGCCAAAAAAAGGTAAGACTTAGAGTACCAATGATACCAATTCCAGTTCTTCTATCTTTTATCAAGCATGCAACAGAAATATTTAGAGATGAACCAATGATATTAAATTTAGATGGCCCAATTACAATCGTTGGGGATTTAAATGGCCATCTTCCAGATTTACTCAGGGTTCTTCAGAAGACTGGATCTCCTAACATTCGAAAATATCTTTTTCTTGGTAATACCATAAACAGAGGCCAATTTTCAATTGAAGTAATTTCCCTCATTCTTATTATGAAAATTTTATATCCACAGCAAGTGTTTCTAATTAGAGGACAGTGCGAATTCAGAGAATTTTGTGAAAGTGAAGGTTTTTTACGTGAAATCGAAACATTATACGAAAATAAAACTTTATATCTACCATTTATTCAGATGTTTAATATATTGCCAGTTGCAGCTATTGTTAACAAAAAAATTTTATGCTTAAATGGTGGTTTTGGACCTAGCATTGATGATTTAAGTACAATATCTCAACTTAAACGACCATTAGTTACTTTTAATAGTCAAGTTCTTGTAGAATTATTCTGGTCAGATCCAACCGAAGCACTTCCTATGTATTTACCTTCTTCTCGTGGATATGGAAATTTATACGGTGAACAAGCTCTTAATGACTTTTTAAAAGCGATAAAAATGAAAAAACTCATCCGCGGCCATCAATGCGTTGCTCAAGGCTGCCAACCATTATTTGATAATCAACTAATTACTGTATTTACTGCATCAAAATTTGAAAATTCTAATAACAACAAAAGTGGCTTCGTAAACATTCAGTCATCAGAACCAAACGCCCCTATCGATATCCGAACATTGCCTCCACTTGATTATTTAATGAAAACTGATGTAAACTTTACTGTAAGTGAAAGTGAAAACGCTTTTATTGTTACGCAATTACCAATGTTCATGCAAAACGCTTCTAAATCACGTCTTCCTTCTCTATCAAATACAAGACTGCCTACCCAAAATGGATTTAGGCTTTCCTCTTCAAGAATAGGAACTGCAGCAGAAGCTCCTCAACCACAAAACAGAATGTTAAGAAAACCGCCTCCTAGAAGATTTTCTTCTGTACAGAAATCATTTTCGCGATTGAAGATGAATTTATAATGTTTTACAAATATATAGTTTGTTTGTTTATATTTTTTAAATATATCTCAAATGAAAAATTACAATCGATGTTATTAGTATTTTTTTTTTTTTTCAGTGTTTTAAAGAAAGAATTATTCATATAGTTTATTGGAGGCTATGCTATATCATTTTTCTAACCAATTCATAAAGAAATTAATTATTAGCTAATAACATATTATGTTTATTTTAAAAATCAATAGTATAATTACATGAATTCCCACTTGTATTAAAATATTTATCATTACTCTTTCAATAAAATCATTATATTTAGAATAAGAATGAAAGATAAACGTAAAACATTTTTATTTTTAAAATTCAATAGTTATTGAATTTTGAAAGATGATAAATTTTCTTCTGTTAAAAATTTAATGATGACTGCAAATGATGAATTTGCAGTCAGAATCAACAGAATATTAGCAGAAAATGCAAAATTTGCAGCTACTCGCCAGGAACATTTGCTTAAACGTAGACAAAATAGAGATTCGAGTGCTGTTCAAAATCGAATTTCACAACTCAAAAGTGAAAAAGCACGTTTCTACATGTCATTTCAATCATATGGATCATTTGGCTCTGATACTCCTAGATGGACAATTCCTTCAAGTCGAAAACCTCCTCCACCTCCTGATTCAACTCCTGCACCAGGAAATTACAACATACCATCTATTGGCATTGAAGTAAAAGGACGAGGTTTCACATTTTCAAAGGCTGAAACAGATTTTACTCGAAATCCTAACAAATGTGAGGTAATGCTTACACATGATTTTCCAGATATCCAACCAGGCAAAGTCCCAATTCAAATTTCTACCAAATCAAATCTTGACCATTTTTATCTGCCAACACCTGTTTCCCCTTCCCCAACATACGTTCCTCCAGGCTTAGGAAGCCATCAAACACGTTCAATTGGGAGCAAATATAAAGATGACCGATATAAAACAATTAGCCCAGGACCTGGGAGATATACACCAAAAGATACAATTGACAAAAAATCATTTACATGCTCAGTCCCTCGATCTAAAAGAAGAGATTTATTTGAAGAATACAAGAATGACAATCCTGGACCAGGAAGCTACGATGTAACGCCACCAATTAGGAGAGCCCCTCGATGGACAAGCTTATCCAGAAAAAAAACAAAAAGAATTAGGACTTCTGATACACCAGACAGTTGAAAAATTTCAGTTCCTCATTTTCCAGAATTTTTGAACACTACATTATCCATACACACAATTGAGACATATTTGATATGAGGAGGTTCCTAACAAAAACAGATTAAATTTCATTCAAATGGACAATTTACTATTGTTGAAAAAAATATCTTATAGCATAAAATGTTTAGGGATGGAAACGATAAGTTTGATTATTGTATATCGTAATTTTTGATACGGACTTAATCATTAGCACATAATTTTTTAAATTTATTTATTTATTAAACAGATAAACCAATGTATTTTATATATAAAAATCAAATTAAGGCGATAATCCATATTTTACTTTTTAAGGGCGTACGTCCCAAAAATGTTGTAAAATTGTCAATATTGAATAAACTCATAGAATACATCTTTCAATACTTCCAAATTATGAAAAAGTTTAGGTCAAAAATGATGATATTTGTCCTAAACGATCAAAAAATAATTGTTTTTTTGACCGATAAAATTTTACAAAATATAATTTTGAATTATAAAAGAAAAAAAATGCATTAAAATATTTTTTTTAATATATAATCAATCTATGAATAATAAGCATTTTATTTCCTCAAAAATATAATTGATTTTTCGACTTTTTTTTACTCCAAAAAAGATCAAAAATATTTGAAAAAACTCATTGAATTCTGAGCATTGAATTGGACGTACGCCCTTAAAGAATTTTTTATTTATATCTAATTGGCCTTTTTGTATAAAAATAATATTGTTACTGTAATACTTTAAGTTACACTAATTAAAAAACTATAAGTTATTTCGAGAATTCTGAATTCCGAAAATTGTTCGTAAAAGTTTGAATATATTTAAAATTGAAAATAGTTTAAATAAAAATCCATCAAAATTGAAATATATCATTGAATTTCAGTCAATTGAAAAATTATTCAAAAGAAAACTTTCAATAAAAAATTCTAGACGTTAAAAGAACATATTCTTCTTCAATAAATGACTTATTCTTCATCATTTACTTCAAATAGAAAAGACACAGAATCAATTAGGTCGCATATTAGTGCTCGTTCTCAAAAAATCCTAGAAAAAACAAAAGATGAAATTGATACTTATAACGATGACTTAGAAAAACTATCTACATACAATTTAAAACTTCGAAAAAAAGAGAAAAAGCTTGGTGATCAGTTAGATGTTATAACACGAGCCCTTGAAAAAAATGTATCCACATCAAGCGAAATAAATAGGAAAATAGAAGAAGAAAACGAAGAAATGATGGAAGAAATTAGAAGAAGGAAAGAACAAATGGATATTGTCAAACCCTTGATTGATAAATGCTTAGCAATGAATCCAACAATCTTTCAAGATAATGGTAATCTTGAAATACTATTAAATCAAGTAAGACAAAAAGAAATCTCTCAGAACTATGCATTTTCTTTGGATCCTTTATTAAACAAAATTCTTCCAGGAATTGAATATTTTAGAGATTGCAAAACAAATAATGAATTTCTTGAAAGATGTAAATTAATAATGAATGAAATTAAGCGTCTAGAAAAAAAGAAAAATGATTTAGGAAATTCTTTTGAAGAAGAATTTAACAGATCAAACATTACAGTTTTACGGAAACAACTCAGCATTGTTCAAAATAAGAATAACGAAATTCAAATTGATTATTCTGAAAAGATCAAAGAACTAACTAGAGAAAAACAGCAACTTCTTGAAGAAAAGAGAAGATTAGTTGATTCTCAGATATCATCATCAAAATTAGAAATACCACGAACTCCAACAAGGAGATCATCAACGATGATTCAAAAATCACCTGCTTCCATAACATTATTTACACCAATCATGAAGAAAAAACAAATTTCATCTCCTTTAAAGTTCGATTGATACATATATATAATAATATCCAAGTCATAGATATATTTTTTTTTTTTTATTTATTATTACCCATGCTCATGAATGTAATTACAATAAAATAATTTATACTATTAATTTTCTAACAAATATACATATAAGATATTTAACGAAAAAAGAAAACCTTATTTATCATTACAAATGAAATATTTCATAATTATATCAATTCATCAAAAAAAAAAAAAAGAATTATGTAATTTAAATCACTCAGCATGAAAAAGAGTCAAGATGCCAAATAGCAAATTAAACCATTGAGAATGTAATGCTTCTAACATAATACAAGTCTTTTTAAATATGAAAATTAAGAAAAAAAAAGATCAGATTTAATAACAAAATAAATTTATTTTTTAAACAATTAAAAATGAATTCATAATACTAATTTTACTCCTTTTGGATATTACTGAATAATTATGAAATTAAGTCAAAATCAATAAGAATCCAGAAACAGTATCAATAAAAATAAAACAAATAAAATACAAAACAAAATAAAATCATCTATTTTCTCTCTACAGACTCTTAACTTTCTCTAGAGTTTCTGCAGCAAATTCAGCTAATTTTGGATTTTGATTGTCTTCATCCTTTATCGCTATTTCTAATAATTCTTTTACACAAGGCTTATTTAAGTATACATTCATTTTTCTTTGGAAAGTTTCGGCAATAATTGCTATAAGTATGATGCAATCTGGTAAAACTTCTTTTCTTAATGCATCAATTTTATTAATTTTCTCGAAAATGTGGAAGAAACTTCTAACTTTCCTATCTCCTCTTTGAATTTTAGCCATTATTGGCACTAATGACATATAGATAGATAGATTTTCAACAGCAAATGATTTTATACTATTTGCTTCAAAGTCATCAGTATCAACAAGAACCGATTTTGCTTCAGCTTCCAGTAATTCAATATATTTTTCGATCCATGGAGCACATTTTGGCCCTATATAAGTTGCAATATTTGCTAAAGCAGAAAAAACAGCAGTCCTTGATTGCGATTGTAAAGTTTCATAATTTAATGTTTCAAAAAGAGCTAAAACGAATTTTTCTGTAAAATCATCAGGAAATGGCGGATCAGGGAAGCTATTAAAGATGTCTGAAACAAAAACAGCAGCTGGCTGAACATATTCTGGTTCTGACAAGAAATTAAAAACTTTTTCAATCAAATTTCCTAAGTATTTCGTAAAATCTTGCCTAATTGCTCGAGCAACAGCACCCATAGCTGGAAGAACTTCACAAATAAAGTTTCCATTCTGAAAATCAAGGGCTGCTATTAACATCGACATAAGCTGATCAGAAACATTTGATATCATTGGCCCAACATTCATAACAATATCATGAACGAGTGTAAGAAGCCCAATCATCTGTTGAGTGTATTTTGGACTGTTCAAAACATTTTCATTCTGAAATTCAACAATAAGGAACTGCAATTTGGCTGTAACCATTGAAAAAAGCTTATTGTATTGCTCAGCAATTGTTGAAGGAGTATGCTCAATGAGCCTGTCAAGTGCACCAAATGCAGAAGATTGAGCATTTATATCAAATTTATCAGCACATTCAAGTAAAAGAGTAGAAAACTTTTCAAAATTCTGAACAAGAGGCGATTCTTCATCGTCTCTTGAAAAAACATTAAAGCAATTATTAAGAAGCCAACATGCACGGCTTGTAAGCTCATCAGAAACATTCATTCGCTGAGATACATTTTCACAAAGACTTCCAAATCTTTGTGGATTTTCAAGAATTAGATCAGGCTTTTTTTTAATTAAAAGCCCAAGCGACCACATTGCAACTTCAGATATACGAGGAACTGGATCAATGAGCGCATTAACATAGAAATCAAAAGCTACTGTTATGTTTTTCTTGAATTGCGAAGCTGCATTTAGGAGCAGACCAGAAGTATAACGAAGGCGCCAATCTTCAGATGTTGAATTTTGCTGGACATATTCATAAATTCGAGGAAGGCATTCTGGACCTACCGCTTTTGTGAGTGAATTAAGACACGAGAATGCAGCATGTGAAGGGGTTCGTTCAAGTGAGATGTGAGCATCTGTTTCATTTGGATTAGTGCTAGAAATGAGAATAACAAGTACATTAAATAATTGGTCAAAAGCCCATCTTGAAAAAACAATATTTTCGGTAATGCAAAAATCCCGATGCTTAAATTTAACAGGATGCTTATCTGTATTTCTAATATCGCTTTCAACTTCAGCAACAACTGACCAGAGAAAGCAAGCTTCAACCTGCCTTTCAGGAACACCTGATTGAAAATCATTCATTGTAATGAGTTCAATAATTTCCATATGAGCAGTCATATCATTATAACAGTAGTCAATACAAGTTCTAAGAAGAGAATATAAAGGTGCAACTAATTCAGGAATTCCAGTTTGAAATAACGTAGAAATAGCATTAATTAACCTTGGATGATTTTGATTTAAAGAAAAATAGCGCTTAAAAATCAGAAAAGATTCTGTAAAAGCTTCGATCGCTCGTATTTGCAATGGAAGATAATCTGTACCCATTCCAGCAAGAAAAACGTTGAATAAATGCGGCGAAATGTTTTTTTGTGATGAATCAAGATAGCATTGTGGATTAAGTTCTAATGAGTTTATAGCAAAACAAGTGAAGATATTATATAATAACATTCGAAAATTCGGATCAGGCGAGTTTGTTGCAGCATCAATTAATTGAAAAAAAGAAGCAGCTATTGGCTCTCGAATTACAAGATAATTTTCAAAGGCATAAAATAAGCCAAGGAGGTTTCCACATTGATTTGCAAGATTCATATTATCACTAGTTAGTGCCTGTGTGGCTGATTCACATAATCGATCTTTAATTTCATTAGGAAATTTTGCCCAAACCATTTTTACAAATTGACATTGCGCGTCCATAGTGCGTTTATGCAAAGTTGAATAAATTAAAACAGCAGCAATCGTACGTGACTGAGCAGTTGTTTGCGGATTTGAGAGATGAATAATTAAATAAGTAATATATTGTATTTGATCTTGACTTTTAAAAGCAAATAAAAATTGAATTACTTGATCTCTAACAGATTTATCTTCGCTGAGGTAGAGTTGAAGTGCAGAGGCAAGTTTTTCTTGAATTTCTGCTGGATTTACCTCCATTGATATTTGACTCAATTTGCAAGACGGTTTTGACAGATTAATAATGATATCGTTCATTGAATTAGCAATATAGAAATAAAAAAGAGTGATAATAATCAATCAAGCTTTAAAATATAATGCCATAAGATTTTTGGTTGTAGGAATAATTACGTTCAAAAGTTGACATTATTCAATCATCGTTTTTTTTTTTTTTTTTTGAAAATTTTTTCCAAAACCAATGAAAAACAAGCATTAACACGTCAAAATAAATCAGTTGATAATTTTTTTTAATGAAATTTTTAATAATTTTTTTGATTATTTTTTTCTTATTTACTCATGAAATTATAATTTCAGAAGATTATAATGATGGTAAACATTTTATTTTGACTACTATTCTTAATATACTTGTTTTTAACATATATATTTGGGATAGTCTCCAAAAAAATTTAATTCATAAGGTTTTTAAAAAACTGATTCAGTAATTCCACTTGACTAGCTACATTAATATTTATAACATATTCTCAAAAAGAAGAATTTGTATATTGTTAAAATGGAAGCTAATTTAAAAATAGTATTTATTAATTTAAAAATAGTATTCAACAAACATTTAAATTTGATTAAATTACTTGTTATTGAGTGATTTTTGCACTTTTTGGATTCATTGGATCTTTCATAAAGAGAACAGAATCCAACATTCTAAAGAAGCAAAGAACGCCACCAGCAATAATTATAAACGAGGTGAATAATGAAATAAATGGCTGCTTTTCTTGATATTGAATTGCTGTAATTGGCGAGACATCATATTTAAATATTACTCCAGGAGAACTTCTTGAATTATAAACTTCGTAATGCGAAGCGCTATATTCAGTATCGAGAACATCAAGAGTATAAACTGCTCTCCACGTTTTATTTCCTTTTAATTGCAAATTAACAAAACCGTCAAGAGGCATCTTTTCGTTTGAGAGAATTGAAAAGGTAAGCCTATTAATTATATGCGATAAGTTCATGTCAAAAAAGTTCTTGCGAAAAGGACGTAAGTCATGAACATGCCAACCACCAGCATACCATGATAATCCAGGTGATATATGGAATTCGCTTGCAAACTTGATTGTATGAAACATAGCCGATACATGACAGCCTTCACCATCCATGTTTGAGATAAGCTTGGTAACACTATCACATTGGCTAATATTTCGTAAATCAGGAGGTGGAAGTCCATCAAGACGATAGGATTTGAATACTTCTGAGCATGTATTACAACATTTTGTCGAATTCGCTTGATAGCATGAACCGCAACCATTTACTGGAGCTGTTTTCATAAATTTTCGAGGAAAACTGCCAATTTCACGTCCAGTTTTGTGATCTATTCTAGTGAAATTAATTTGTTTGTCATCTAAAGGAAGAGATAATTGTGTAATACTTTCCAAAGCGTCAAAATGAAGAAGATAGCAAGATATTGCTGGAAAGGTTATGTCGACGTTTATTGCTAATCTGGGTTGAAATTCAGATGAAATTGTAATGCCATCAGGTCCTGTGGGACGTTGAGATGAAATAAGAAAACGCTGTCGTATTGGCGGATGGAGAAAATCTTTGAATTCAAAATAAAAAAGAAAGAGTGTAGCAATTAATGAACAAATAGATAATAAGCCTCCAACAGGAGTACCAATTCGGTATTCTTTATCAAGTTTTGGTAAAATATCTAGAGATCGAAAACTCATTTTTTTGAATTTCAAAAGAAATATGGTTATATATTTTCATATCGTTTTGGATTCAATAATGCAAAATTCTGATCATGCGACTAAATTAGCAAAAAAAAGTTTGATTCATATGCAACATTACAAAATTGATTAAGGCATATGTATTCAATATTATGCTTTCAATTTTTTTTGAAAATTTTGACTTTTTTTTTTTATATATATATATTTACCTCTCATAGCTTTATTATTAGTGAAAACTAATAATTCGTTTTTAAATTCATCACACCCATAAAATATAAAACTTTCATTCATTAAGAAAAATAAAATATTTATTTGATCAAGCATAACTTATCTTGATAAATTTATGTCAAAGTAATTCAAATGCTTTTTATTATCATTATATTTTTGCAATTACAATTAATTTTGAAAATAAAATTGGTATTTCATTATTATTCACATATCTTTTTTAGAGCAATTTATCCAACTCATAACTCGTATCATCTATTTCAGCGCCATCATTATATTTAACTGAATCTAAGTGAAGATTAAGATCACCAGCAAAAACATTTTTTTCAATTATAATATGATTTGCATTATCAAGAGTAAGAAATCTTAGAGAACTACAATTTTGCAAGCATTCCTGACCAAGCGATATTTCTTTACTACTAAAATAAACTGATGATAATTTATTTAAATTTTTGAAGCAATCAGAGCAAATATCAATTTTAAATTCGCTACATATTGAAACATTCACAAGATTGCAACATCCCAGAAAAACTCCATTATTTAATGTAACCTTTTCTGCTTCAATAATTGAAAAAGAACTCAAAGAAGAGCATTTACTAAAAGAATTTTCTTCAATGATTACATTTTGACTATGAAAATCAAATAATAGTTGATTCCGAGCTCTGAAATCGTTTATATTCACACTTTCAAGTTTTTCACATCCATAAAAAGCATTTTTCCCAATTTCTACATTGACAGCTTTTATTTTTAAAGCCAATATTTTTTTAAATTTTTGAAAACTTTCTTCTTCAATGGTTATATCGTTACCAATCAAAGTAACTGAACTCAAATTAATAGAACCATAAAAACTCTTTTTAATAATTTGCAAATTTGAATTAATTACAATATAAACGTTTTGAAGATCGTCACATTTGTAAAAAATAAAGTTCTCAATTGTGACAAAATTTGATTCATGAATTTTGAAATATTTAAATGATTGGCAATTAATAAAACAGTCTTCTTTGATAATAATACTGTTTGCTTTTAATATAATTGATATTAATTTTTTTGTATTTTCAAAACTTCTGGGTGATAAAATTATCGATGAATCAGATTCCAAATTGATTTCGTTGAATGAATCACAATTTGAAAATATAAATGTATTTATATCTGTTTGACACCTTAATGAGAAATTTGAAACAGAAATGTCATTTTTGAAAAGATCAATATCAAAGTGAAAACGTTCACAGTCAACTAATAATGAATCAAGCTTCTTAATGCTACTAAAACAAGAATTCATTAAAATTATTCTCGATGACGAGATCAAAAATACATTTTTAAGCGAATCACATCCATTAAACGTATTTCTATTAATAACAATGTCATTGTCACATTTTACATTGAACAAAGTAAGTCGTGAACAGTTGCTTAATGCATTCTCTTTGATTCTGAAAATACTTGTTTGCAATTCAATTGAATATAAATCATTCAAACAAAAATTATCTAGAAAAATTTCATTCGATTTATCAATGTTGAAATATTTTATGTTTTCGCAGCCAAAAAACGCATTTTCGAAAATATTAATCGTTGTTGCATTCGGGACATTGAATGACTGGAGAGATGAACAGTTTTTAAAGCTGCTTGAGCCAATCAGTAACAATTTTGCATTTATGTTAAATGATTTGATTTTTGTATGTGCAAAACATTCAAAACCAAGAATAATATTGGTTTCATCATCGAAAACAATCTTTTCAAGATTACAGCACCCTTTGAATGCTTGCTCATCGATGCTAACATTTCTGCTTTTTAGTTCAATTGAAGACAATTTTTTGGCTTTGTTGAAAAAATTGTTTCCAACCAATAAAAATGAATCGGCATTCAATTTAACGCTTTCAAGGCTTGTGTAATTGAAGCAATTTAAACAAGAATGCTCATAACTTGGAAGATCTAAAATTATTGAAAGAAGATCTTTTTCAACACCGTTAATTAACTTGAAATCATTTTCATTTATTTCATTTATAATGTCTTCAAAATTTGGCCGATTATCAGGCGAATATGACATGCATTTTTGAATCAATTCTGATGCAAAATTGTTAAATTTCCCATCAGGAATTTTAACTTGCTGATCACTTGATTCTAATCGAGGAGTTTCACCTCTTGAAAGAATGAAATATAAAAGAACTCCAAAAGAGTAAATATCAACTTTATGATCATATTTTCCATACATCATTTCTGGTGCCATGTATTTAATTGTGCCAATAAAAGGTGTTTGCGAATATAGATTTGACAAAATTGTTGAAGTTCCAAAATCTCCAATTTTTGCATGCCTATTAGAATCAATAAGAATATTTTCTGGCTTTAAATCTCGATGAGTAATTTTTTTATCATGAACATATTTCATTGCAATGCAAATTTCATAAATAATTCTAACTCTTTCCATGTCAGTCAAATCTTCAATTAATAACTTCAATGAATATTTACAATATTCTAAAATAATTGATGGAGGATTTGTAAAAACCTGATTTTTATCTTCATTTCTTGTTTCAATACCATAAAATATTCCATATGTTTTAATGATATTTGGATGATCAAGTCCTTTCAGCATATCATATTCATTTATGAAAGTTTGCATTTTATTAATGTCTTTTTTGAATACTTTTTGATCATTGATTATTCTTTCTTCTGCAAATATTTTTGATTTAAAAACTTTTTTGGCATAAATTTTATTGTTATTCTTGACTTGATAAACTTTGGAGAAAGTTCCAGTTCCACATTTGCTTAAAACAACATATTTATTTATATCATTTTCATCTAGGACTTCAAATTCATGGACCAAATGATGATTGTTGTCTTTAACTAATTTATCAAAATTGTTTGAAAAAAGTTTTTCTTGTTCACTTTCTGAAAAACTTTTTATTGTCAGCTTGTCACAAGATAAATCAATAGATTTCAACTTAAATGCTTTTAAAAAACAATTTGATCCAATTGAAATAGATGATTTCGAATTAATTTTGATTTTTTCAATATTTTTACAACCTTCAAAAACATTGTTTTCAATAGTAATTATTTGTGCGTTTTTAATGTTGAATGATTCCAATGATTCACAATTAAAGAAGCATCCACTGCCGATGAAAATGTTTTCACTTTCAAGAATGATTGTTTTCAGTTTTTTTGCTTCATAAAAACAACCAGAACATATTTTTATACTTGATTTTGATTCTATGTCAATGATTTCAAGTGATTTGCATTTGTAAAACAAAGCAGCGCTTAAATCAACAGTTTCAGTGTTTGCAATTACAATGGATGATAATGATTTACAATTGTTGAAGCAAAGATCGTTGAACTTGACATTTCCGCCAACAATTATTACCTCTTTTAAGTTAAAAGAATCAGCAAAACAACTCGATTCTAAATCTAATTTAGATTCGACTTCAATTTCAATATTTTCAAGTTCATTACAATTGCAAAATTGCAAAACACCGATTTTAACATCAAATGATTTCGAAATCGCAAATGACGAAAGTGACGAACAATTATCAAAACAGTAATTTTCAATCAACAAATGATTTGCTGAAAGATCAACGTTCTTCAACTTTGACTGATATGCAAAACAATTTTTATGCAATGTGAGATTACTCAATGACTTTATTATCATTTTTTCACTCGGTCCTTGATAATTGCCGAACATTTTTGAATTAATTGAAATGTCATCGTCACTTTGAATTAATATTGATGACATCAATGCGTTATTGAAACAATTATTATCAAAGATCACTTTATTTGCGATCAATTCAACAGAAATAAGATTTTTTGTATCAGAGAAACAATTTTTATGTAAGTTCAAATCAGATGAAGTTTTAATTTTGATTTCATTTAAAGATTCGCATCCAAAAAATGTTTTCTGATTTAATTCAAATTTTTCTTTGCATTCAATTTCAATTGACTTTAGAGAATGACAACCATTAAAGCAATTATCATCAAAATTCATAACATCAGCATTTAAAATCAATTCTTTAAGATTTGTATTAATAAAACAATCCTTTCTAAAACTAATCTCATTTGCATTTTCAACCGCAAATGTCTCAAAATTTAAACAACCATTAAAAGCACAATCATCAATGATAATTCTCTTGACTTTCGAAAAAGAAATAGATGAAATAGAAGTGCACTTTTCAAATGAACGCTCACCTAAAGTTAGACAATCGCATTCGATTTCAATTGAAGAAAGTTTTGGCAAGAAAGAAAAAGAAGACTTGCCAATGTTGACATCACTTTTATTTTTGATTTCTACTTTCTCAAGGTTTTCACAATTATTAAAAGAAAAATTGCCAATTGTAAGCTTTGAAGATGAAATTGATGAAAATGAACGAATTCCTTTGCATTCATTGAATGCTGAATGCCTGATAAGAATAATGCCAGAAGGAACAGAAAAATCGCCAGAAAAATTGTGAAGAGCTAAAACGACTTCACTTTTATCATAAATCAAAAGATCGTTTTCTATTGAAAAAAACACATTTTTTGGATCAATTTCAATCATTTTAAGTTTTGAAGCTCTTCTGCACCATAAATCATCCAAATTACTCAGATTTGCTGGGATGTAAAAAGAAGTAAGTGACGAATTGTCAAATGCACAATTACTGATACCTTTCAGTTTTGAATCCGGCTCAAATGCGAGTGATTTGAGTGATGTATCACAAAATGCATTAAAGCCAATCAGTGCTATTTCATATTTTGTTGAATTAAACTGAATAAATGATGGAATGCGTAAATCGCCGCTGACATTCGGTGACTTGATGATTGTTGCTTTTTTATATTTTTTAAATAATTTAATAACCAAAGAATTTTCCAGTCTAATGACAATGTTATTTGAATCTTCAGTTGAAATAAAATCTTTTTTTGTTAGCTTTGTTGCGAGATATTCATTTAAATTTGTAAATATTTTAAAATTATGAAAATTTTGCGGTTGTAATGAAGATTTATTTGAAATTTCTTCAAAATACTTGCTGCAATTTAGATTTTCCATTGTTTCTTGAATTAAATTGTACATATCACTGTTTTTCACTTGATCATAATTCATTCCAATTAGAATTCTTTCTTGTTCACATTTTGATTTTAGTTTTGAAATAACAGGAAATATTTGAGCATTTAAGAATTCTAATGTTTCTGGCTTAGTAAAATTAAAAACAAAAAGTATTATTTTGGAATTTAATATTAAATTTTCGATAAATCTGATTTGATTTATATTTCCAATAATGATATTTGCATAATAATCATATCCAATAATTGGGAGTTCTGCAAAGCATGAGGTTGATGAAGAATCGAGAGTAATATTAAATTGAGAATCATTTTGCAGATTAATTATTTTCTTTTCCAAAAAAAAGAGCTCTTCATCAAATTTACCAATAAAAATTATCGTGTTTTTCATTTATCCAATTATTATCAAAATGAATAGAGTTAAATTTTTATTTTAGCGGTGAAAGTATTATTTTGAATACTTTTTTCATATCATTTTTGTATTTTTTAATAAATCTCATACAAAAAATTAAATTATGGTTCATTCTAATTGTGAAATAGCATTGAATTATGGTTTTTTAAATTTAAATAAATATATTTTGTTTAATTTTAATATTTGATTTATTATTAATATAAAAATATGTATATAATCTATTTAATTATAAATTTTTAAATAAGTTCAATCTTTTGATATGGTAAATTTTTATATATCAAATGTGAAAAATATAGGCTTGTTAAGTCTCGATTTTCGATATCGATAATTGATCCATTTTTCTGATACCAATATCATATCTAAAATTTTATCTCTGATATCAATATTTATTTTATGCAATTAAAATACCATTTTTAATGCTTTTTTCAGGTATTAATTTCGATTAATCAAGATTCGATATCAAAAGAATATTTTTTTCGTATCACATTTCATACTTGATAATCGAATTCATCATTTTATTAACGATTATCTGAGTTAAAAAAAGTGCCAAACCTGATAGTTGATATCAGAATAACAAGCCTAGAAAAATAAAGAAATATAAAAATATATTTATTTAACTTTGACACTAGATTACCAAAATTTCTTTATATGACAAGTTCAATTCATTCTTCTGAAAAAGTTGTTATTAATGACATAAATATACTATGAAATGCCACTTTTAGACAGATTTAAAAAGGTTGAGATCTGAATGAACCAAAAAAGGAGACTTAACAGGCCTATGTATAATACAAAATAAGCTATTTTATTCTTTTCCTTTATTTGACAAATTTGTCAAATGCCAATAAACTGCCATATAATTTGGAAATGCCATATCGATGCACTTTTATTATAAAACGATAAGTTAACAATTTTTTTTAATAACTATTCAAACAAGATGAAACAAACAAATCAATGTATTTTTCAATTTTAGAAATTTTTTTTTAATTTTTGAATGAACTCAAACAAAAAAATCATTATTTTTGAAAAGAGCAGAAGGATAATGATTTTTTTCATATTAATATGCCAGCATTCCCATGACTCGTCTTTTTTCCATTCAAAAAAGACTTCCATCAAAGAAATGAATGATTTTTCAACATTTTTTTCACCAAACAAAAAACAAATAAAGGAAGAATGTTATAATAATAATATATATACACATCGAATTGAAATATCTATAAATGTTTGCATTATGAATTGCATTTTCAGGTCAATTGGTGACTCTTCCACGCCTGGTGGCGCTGTTTATGTATCGATAAATAATCGAAATGAAAATGAAAACATAATTCAAAATTCCACTTTCATAAATTGCTTTAGTAACCGAGGCGGAGCATTTTACATATCTTCTCAATATGATATAAATATAATATTTAAAAATTGTTCTTTCAGCAATAATGCTGTTTCAATAAAGGACGCTTTTGGAGGGGCAATTTTTATTAATTCAATTAATAAGATTACATTTGAAAATTGCAATTTTCAAACAAATTCAGTTAATTCAGAATACAAAGATGGAAACAGCCAAGGCGGCTCAATTTATTCAAGCAATTCAAATATAAATATCAACAAATGCATTTTCAATAATAATCAAGCAACATCTATTGAAACTGACAGTTCAAGTCATGGTGCTGCTGTTCACTTAACATCATCGTCATCAGGTGAATTAAATGAATGCTTATTTGATGACAATTCATTATCAAAAATATTCAACTTTGGGTGCGTCTCTATTGAAGAATCAACAATTAATGTCAAAAATTGCAATTTCACAAACAATAAAGCAAACTCAGCAGAAGGAAATCTTGGTTCTGCTTTATATCTTTATGAATCTAATGTCACATTTGATTCTTGCCTTTTTAAAGACAATTTCTTGTCATCAGTAGGTCAGTATTCGTCAAGTGGCGGCGGTGCCATTTATATTTCATCTGCAACAATGCGTGCAAACAATTGCGTTTTCCAGAATAATTCCGCTTATGCAAGTGGAATAGAATCATTCAGTGGTGGCGGTGCAATTACTTCATCATTAGGCGAGTTTACTATTGAAAATTGCAGGTTTGTTGACAACATTGCTGGCGATGGCGAAGTTTTGTTTATCGTTGAAAAACAAGAAGAATCACACTTGATTATAAATAAAAATATTTTTGAAAGAAATATAAATACAATGTCTCAAATGAAGTCTTTGTTTTATTTGGATTTGGAAGATGGCTTAGCAAGTGTTAATTCATTCACTAACAATAAAGTGTATCTATTCAATACTGATCGAATCTTGCTGTTTGATTGCTACGAGGATAATTCTGTTCAAAGAAAATGGATTTTTAATGGAAACTGTCTTTATCCACTTGATCAACAATATTTTAAATCAGATACACTGGATTTGTATGACGAATCAGGCCAAAATTTGATAGAATTCAATGGCGCTTTTTCTGAGGAATGCACAATTCAACCAACTGAAAAACCAAGTGAAATAACAAGTGGTTTTATTGTTGATGAATCTTCTTTGTTCTTTCAGAGTGATAATGCAGAAACATCATTTAATGATAATGCTGATTCATCAAATTCAGAATTTTCTATCATTTCTAGTCCTAATTTCTTTGATTCAGAAATTAGTAGTTTTGATCAATCAGAGAATGCTATTTCAATGCCATCTCATTCAGATAAAAATGATGAAACTGAGTCATCATTTACAAAAAGCGAGAATGATTTTATTTTTTCATCAAATTCATTTGCTGAAAGTAGTGATATCGATTCATCAAGTTTAATTATTGAAAGTAGTGATGTTGATTCATCTAATATAATCATTGAAAGTAATGACTTTGATTCATCTAATTTAGTCATTGAAAGTAGCGATGTTGAATCATCTAGTTCAGCTATTGAAAGTAGTGATATTGATTCATCTAATTTAGTTATTGAAAGTAGTGATGTTGAATCATCTAGTTCAGCTATTGAAAGCAATAGTATTGATTCATCTAGTTCAGTTATTGAAAGTAATGACTTTGATTCATCTAATTTAGTCATTGAAAGTAGCGATGTTGAATCATCAAGTTCAGCTATTGAAAGTAGTGATATTGATTCATCTAATATAATCATTGAAAGTAATGACTTTGATTCATCTAATTTAGTCATTGAAAGCAATAGCATTGATTCATCAAGTTCCGTCATTGATAGCAATAATAATGATATATATAGTACAATTACAAGTGACAATAATGACAAATCAAACATTGTTATTGAAAGCAATAGTAATGATAATTCTAGTCTGGCCAATGAAAGCGACATCCAAAATACATTTAGTTCAACCAAAGGAAATGATAATAATGATGACACGTATTCACCGATACAAACATATACAGTAGAAAATACCAACACAGAAAATACAAATGAATTAACTGATTCAAGCCCATTTAATGAGACATCAAGTATTCAAACAACATCAACAGAAACATCTCTCAATAGAAGAAGTTACAGCCTTTCAATAACTTTTTCAATAACATATTTCAGGCTCAGATCTGTATCATATTCTTTTTCATATTCAATTGGCAATATTTACACTGTAAGCTTCCACAATGGCGAGTATTATTCGTCAATCATAACGAGATCAATGTCACTTTATTTTCTTCCCTACATCATTTATTATCTCTCTCCATCCTATGTTCCTTCATACATTTCATTTTTCATCAGAAAACCTAGAATTACATCTGAACAATTGATTGGAATTGCATGTGGAAGCGCTGCTGTTTTTTTCTTTATTTTATATATAGTAATAAGAATCTTTAGGAAAACATACAAAGTTCATAATGATTATTATGATTGGTGCATTTCAGAGGAAGAAATCGATGATAATTTAAATGAAAATTCAAACAATGAAGACTTGGTTCCAAATATTAAATATAATGATGATTCTTCCGTTGAATATAATATTGGCTTTTGGCTGTAAGAATACTTATTCTAACCAAATATCAAATGCATTTTAAATTGTATTACACTACTGGGATTTTTTCCCCACTTTGTTTTATTATGTAGTAAAAACAAAATATAAAATTTCTTCTTCTTTTATATTAATTATCCTTTTTCATTTGCTCGCAAATAATAGCAAAGCCTGTTCTACACTTAGCTTCGAAGTCCGCAGAAATTATTGACAATTTTTCGGGCGAAATCAGAGAAAGAAGAAGAAAGTGCAGCCTTTTTACCGTGCAGGATTTGTGGAGTCTTTATTTTGAGCAACTGTCCACCAGTCAATTTGAAGAATAACAAAATACTGAATGAATAAAAGCCAACCTTTCAGCAATATTACAATGAACTTGTTTGACAATGATATTTCTTCATAAATGGCTGATTTTCACTGTAATTCCATCATCTGCGATGTGAGCATTCGAAGGTTTCAAATCACGATGAACGATCCTGCCATTTAGTGAGTCTTTTTTTTTTTTTTTGGATGGTAAGTATTCAAGAAGAATCGCTGTTGGCATGCTTTTGTCACCGAGGAAGACTCTTTGAGTTTTCACGATATTTAAATGCAACAACACAAAGACTTGATGAATTTATGAAATCTTTTAGTTGTAGCATTTTTTGATATTCATCACTTTCAAAGCAATAAAATCCTAAATCGAAAACCCAATACTTTCAACAGTGGCTTCCTTGCTCATTTCTCCCTGATTTCGGCCTTTTGTTTTTCTTTTCATGCAATTCTTCATTTCCCTTTTCGTAGATCTATTTCAATTTTAATAAAACTTTTAGAAGGAGGATCTTCTGTTTGGACCGCCAGAGGGAAGAAACAATTCCACTGTTGTATTCGCCAACTATGCAAAATATGGCTCCAATAGAAATCGTTGCTTATTTTGGACTGTAAACGCTTTCTTCACTTGCTGTTCTGAGGAAAAGTTGGCCAAAAATAATGTATCAACAGGCCAGAACATCTCATTCTTTTGTTAGGAAAAGAAATTGCAAACACCAGCAGAAACTTCAATGATTTAGTATTTTACTAATACCAAGTTCTCCTTGAGAATTGCATAGAACTCAAACATCCACTTGTTGATCTTTGCTAAAACCTAAAAAAAAAAAATTATGCATCTCTGAGACTAACAGGAATTTGACACTAAACATCGCCGTAATTTCTTTTGGCATGCAAATTGGGACGAATTCAAAAAATTGATGATATATCTCAATTCTTTGTATTATTTCCAGAAAATGATGCAAATGATGATGATTATGGGTAATTCTGAAGTTGATTGCCTTATTATTTGTCAATTTTTTAAACTGTGGATGTATATTTTTGTATTTTAAATTTTTCATGTACGTTTAAAATTTACATTTTGCTTGATGCAAAAATCAGAGAATGAAAAAAGTGTTGAATATATTGTTGATAAAAGATTAGCAAATGGGAAGGGAAATAAAAATGAGTATCTTGTAAGATGGATTGGTTTTGATGATTCTCAAAATAAATGGATCAATGAACAAGATTTGAATTGCAAAGAACTTATCGAAGAATTCAATACTCCCAGATGTGTAAATATTAAAAAGATAATAACTGCCTATAAAAATAAGAATAGTCAAGTTTTTTATACTGTTGTTTTAGCCAATGGTTTATTAGAAAATTATCCTTCAAGTTTTCTGAGGAGGAAATGTCCAGAAATGCTTCAAAAATTTCTTGAAAAATATTTTTTATTCGATAAAGCCCATAAAAAAGATATTGAAACGAATGTTCCTGAAAGTATTGATTTTTCCAATTTTATTTCATTTTAATTTATTATTATTAATTCATTATTATTAATCTATTATTTGATAATACTATGTTCTAGCTTTATTATGTAAATAATGATAATTTCGCAATTTTCAAAATATATTTTGAAAAAAATAAGTGATCTTAATTGGCTAACTGATCTGTACTTTTTAATAGGAAATAAATAACTATTCACTTAAAGTATTTATTCAATGATATCATCCGAATTTCTTTATAAAAAAAACAAATCATTTTATCTTCAAGGAACTATTTTATTAATAACATTAATATCTATGTGTGTTGTGTTATCATCTAAGAAAAATATATAGGTTCTTATAAAAATATATGTTTTTTAAATTTCAATGTTATATATATGATATATCTAAGAGCAAGTGTTCATCACATATAATAGTAAAATTGCTTAATGTTTTAATAAAGACTGTAATGTTAAGATGAAAGGGATATTAAAAAAAAAAAACACTTAAAAAAATTAATGGATAAACACAACAACAATAGTTTATAATCTATATTAAAATACTTAACGATGCCGAATAACAGAAATTGAAGGAGCTTCTTCTACATAAAAATCATCATCACTTTCGTTTATGCCTGTGTCAACGTCTTGTTGGTCAACTTCATTTCCCTCTACTTCTTGCATTAAATCCATAAACTGCGCTCCATTAAATACATCCATTGCTTCTAAGTTCAAGTTAACAACACCTCTCATAAATGCTTTTCTTAATCTCTGTTGCATTTCTAAGAAATTTTGTTGCTTTTGCTCGAGTTCATATCGAGCAGCTGCCAATTCAGATTCAAGATCTTCAATTGTTTTTTGTGCTTCTATGGCTTTTGCTTTCCATATTTTTTCATATCTTCGTTTAATTTCTGTAACTACTCTTGCTTCTCGTCTTTGATGCATTCTTCTAATCCATCTTTTGAAAAAAATACGGCGAATCGCATTTTTAAAGAATAGCCTTCTGAAAACTTTTTCTAAAACACGTTGCTCAGTACCCATTTGATTCCATGCGTTAAAAGCTCTTGATTGATTATTTGCATTACGAACTTTTTGATGGAGTTTAGCGCTTAACTGAACAAGATGTGCTAAAACAGATTCTTGTTTAGCAAGCTCGTTTGTTAAGTCTCCCGATTCTGCTTGCATCTGAGAACATTCGTCCTGCGCTTGATTTAAAACATCTTGCAATTTTTCAATTTGTGGTAAAAAATATTGTCTCCTCTCCTCAGAAATTTGAGATTGGCATTTTCGCATATATTCTTCAACTGCATTTGCCATTCTGGTGAAATGTTCATCGAGAATCCCACTTAATATTGGATCATTGTCATTAGGTTGCATTTTTATATTTGTCCTTAAAAAAAATTAATAAACGTATAAAATTTTCGAACTTTTTAAAAATAAAAAGTAAAGGAAGTAAAATGAATTTGATTTCTATATAAGTCATTAATTGGTCATTATTATTATCTTAATTGCTTTTTTGCTAAGATATGATGGAAACTTTTAAGAATAAAAATCACTTTTTAAACAAATTCTTGATGCAAAATATAAGAGAGCATGATAAAAAGTTTAAATTAATATTTATTTGCATGCTATTTAGCTGATTTATACTATTTTCAAAGAAAATAAAGAAATGCTATATTTCATTTACATATTTGTTTATAAAAGATTAAATGGAACAAATATATGATTATGATTTATTATCAATATTGATTTGAAAATGCGCAATAATATCTTTCTTAATCCAATTAAAATCATAATAATAAAATTTAGAAATTACCGCGTAATTAATTTCTTCCTCTGTATATTGAGGAAATTCTTTTTTGATATAATCTGTAATATCTTCTATTTCTGCATCTGTTGATCCAAAAGCTGCTTTTTCTGGTAAATAAAACACGTTTCCGCATGTAGGAACATAACCTCTTAATTCATTTCCATCATAATAAACAATAAAAAACAAAGGATGCTCCCAATCGCCACCTGCTGTGTAACCAAGAAAAGATAAGTCATTAATACTTTGATAATTCATCAAATTTTTCCCATCAATTGATTTCCCATAAAGAGATGATGATGAACAGTTTTCAAGATCAAAATTAACGTATGATTTAATATCTTCGAGTACTTTTTTGGTTAAATGCTTAGATGTTGAGCCAAATTTTTTTTTGAAATCTTCTAAACTCATTGGCTCATATTTTGCATTACTAATTTTAATAAATCTATCTTCACAATATAGAACAACTTTAGGTTTTTGCTTTGAGATATCCATAAAATTATAAAAAAAAAAAAATAATAATAAACGTCATTTTTTAAATTTTTATACAAATAAAATGATAGATAGACAAAAATTATTTAAAATAGGCTTCAAGTCTTTGTAAGAGGCACTTTGGACACTGGGCTGGTATCTTTGGAAGCAAGTATACGTTGAAAACAAGCTTTTCTGTATTTGGCAATTTCTTTGAATTTAATAGCTTTTTCACCTGATTTACATTTTGAAGCATTTCGTTTGAATTTAATATATGATTACAATTGAACACAAATAGTTTTCCTTCTTTGAACCTTCTTGATGGTACAATTGTTGGATGAACTGACCATTGCAAAAGCTTTTCTGAGACACTATCCAATTCAATGATATTTTTATCGCAAAATTTGATCCTTCGTGATGATTCCGATATAGAACGTTTTGGTACTTTATCAATACTTTTGCTTGACAATATCATTGCACTAGAGCTACTTTTCTCCAAAGACATTAATGATATCTGTCCATGCGATGATGAAGTTGTATTAGATGAGATATCTCTTATAGTAGAAGGTTCTGGTAAAATAGAGAAGAGTTGTTTTCGGGTTAACTTTTTAAGATCATCTGGATTTTCCAAAAAATTTTTACGAGCATATTTACTTTTTATCATTTCGCTTGAAATGTGATATGAAATGCCATCAAGATTTTCTGTTTTTTGATGTTGATCATTATCATTATCGCTTTTATTTTGTTGATTCGCAAGCAGAGAATGGAAGATATGAGATGCTCCTTCTTCAGAAAAGTCGTTGATATATGGTTGTAGGCTCTTAATACCAGCAGGGCTGCATTCTGAAATTTTATCCCATTTCGCAAATATCGCATAAAAAAATGTACGGAATGGATCTTTATCAAATAGTTTCAATAAGAATTTTTCGTTATACCTAGAAGATGCAATCAACTTAAGTTCGCCAAATGACGGATTATCAACTGAAGGAATTGGTTCATTTAGTAACTCCATTGGAGAAGAAGCAGATCCTAACAAAATCAAATTACCATTAATCTTAGACTTCTTTATCGAAATAAGCGATCCGATACGTTGATTATACTCAATAGTTTTTTCAATTACCCCATCTTGATTAATAACAATAATACTACCACTACCGCCAATATAACATTCTTCTCTTCCGCTAGTAGAGCATTCAAAAGGAGCAATTTTATATTCTTTCGAATCAATAATGATCAATTCTCTCGATGCGATCAAAATTGGTATATTTTCAGCAGCAGCAACAGCATGAATGAAGTGGTTTGTTAACTTCTTTCGTACTTCATGTCTAACCTTATTGTTTCTATTATTCAAATGACTACAATCGTAACCGTCAGGAGTATTGATAATATCAGATTCAAATGACGTTCTCGATTCATCATTTTTGATATCAGCTTCTTGTCCTTGAATTGATATCGAGTAAAAATCGCCTTGATCGTCGACAGCATAAACATAGTCTTTTCCAAGTGCAATGTCAATATATTCACCATCCACAGAATCGCCATTTTCAAAGAAAAGGTCTCCTGAAATAGACAGAAAGACCGCAATTTCATCATTGGACTCGATTTTCATGCTTGGATGAATATCATGCATTTCAATGAAGTCGATTCTTGGTAATTCTGTTTTGTAAACGTTCAATAACTGGTCAGTTACATACAAAGTTTTACCTTTAACTGCAAATGATGATATTTCAAACGGTATCTCTAAAACAGGCTGATTTCCAATGTACAACTTATCTGAAAGGAAGATGACAGAATCCTGAAAGAAAGCTAGATTTGTGCATATTTGGTCGACATATTTGGTTATCAAAACTTCTTTTGTATCAATCATTGCACGATATTGATTTAGAAGAGATTTATAAGCTGCTGATAAAGAAAAGTTGCGATAAATGTGAAGATCAATTTTAGAGGCACTTTTCAATGTATCAATATCGTCATTTTCAATGCCAAATGAAATATTGTATCTAAATTGTAAAGCAAGTGGGATTTTGGCAAGTAACTTTGGATCGTTGGATTTATAATCGCTAAACAAAGATGATTTACTGAACTCTTCTGGTGGTAATAAATAGTTTGTTTTTCCAAAGATTTGTTCCATTGATCTAGTAAAAGAATAGAAAGCACTGTTCTTAAGAATAACTCTATCAGCAAACAAAGGAATCGATTTTTCAATCATCGGCTGCTTGTGATTTGTTAATGCTACATGAAGAGCTAAGCGATCCAGTCCATTTTGAAGGAATCTAAGAAGAGTGTCTCTTAAGTCACATTTTTCATGCTGCATGATTTCAAACGCTCCTGTGTAGTTCTTTTGTTTCACGTACTCATTAATGATGTATTGGAAGAGATATGGAATAGAAAGTTGAAGTCCAGTTCCAATGAATATTGCATCATCAAGATGCTTGTTAAAGACTAAACGAGCAAAAATATCATCAATCATTTCTTTTTTGAGCGAGACGTGGATGATTGAATTTTGTGTATTCAAAAATACTTCATCATCATCAAATGATATTAGATAAATATCAGCCTTTTGCTCTAAAATTACAATTGGATTGTGGTCTGGATTAATAAATCTAGCAAAAACTTTGTAATTATCATCATCGCATTTATCACAGTAAAAAATAAGATGTCTTGTTATTATTATTGATGTTGTAGTTTTTGAATCTGATTGAAATTCGGTTATTTCGACATCATTATAATCTGAATCAAAAAAGGAGAGCTTCCCTTGGAGAATATAATATAACCAATTATTATTTTGAGAAGATAAAGAGTCGTTTGAAGTATTATTTATATCATATTTGGATTGATAATTGCTCTTTTTTTGAAGAGCAACATTTTGTGCAGAATTCTGCTGAACAAAAAATGGAAGAGCTGGATTAAATTGAAGTGGTATATATTGCTGGTTTAGAACAATGGATCCATTTTCGTATGAATAAGTGTATAAGTGGCAGGAGATACTGGTAAACAGAGTAACATTTAATTTGTCTTCTGATCGGTTAAAAAGAATATGGGAAATATCATTATGTGGATAGCTCTTTAAGCTCGATTCTGGATGATTAACGTGGAGAATATGAATTCCATTCTTTTCTGCAAATACAACAAATGAATTTGATTGGTTTGGTTCCCACCATGACGCAGACAAAACTTGAAAGGTAAGTTGTCCTTTAATATCAGGTCGTGATTCATTTAATTGAAATGAAGTGTTAGAATGGAAGAAAGATGATAAATTAAAGGGGCTATTTTCCGGAATTCCTTCAATTTTTTCAGGGTTAATAAACTTGAGCAATTTTGTAATCGATATTATATAATATTTTGATTCGTGATTGATCCAAATAATTTGATTTAAACGAGGTGATATAAAAACAAATTTTGATTTCTTAAAATCGCGATCAATATTGCAAACAATTGGTTGTGAAAGTGTTTTTGATTCTGTTATTAAATATAAATTATCTTTTTTCATAATTGTTGCTGTAATAACGACATCATTATATTTTTGCGCGTCACAATGAATAAATGTTTCATTCAAATCGGCGGTAATTAAATTCGCAAGGTTTAAAATCTCTCCAATCATTTGTTAAAGTTTCGTTGAATTCAGTTAAGACATAGAAAAAGTTGAAAAAATCTTTTGAATTTTTTCAAAGATAGTATTTTTCTCAATCTATATGTCTATTTAATATTATCTTTTAATATAGAAACTAACGCTTGTAAAACATTTGTTATTCCAATATAAAGCATATTTTTTATAATAATTTAGTCCAAATTGAAAATATTTTCAAATTGCTATTTCTAATTTTTTTAAAAAGCTTTTTGTTCGACCAAATAACCTTTGAAAGAATAAACAAAAGAGAGAATGACTGATGAAGAAATTATGGCTGAACTTATAGAATCAAAAGAATATTATGATAAAATATTTCGTTATCTTCCATCAAATGAAACAACAGATACTGATCAACAACAGAAAGACACTCCTCAGCCAGAACAAAATCAACAAGGTCCAAAACCTAGCACAAATCAACAACAGAATCAACCACAGCAGCAGAAACAACAACCAAATCAAAAACAAAGCCAGCAGAAAGATAAATTTCATTCACAAAAGCCTTGGCAATCATCGAATTCTAGAAACCGCTCCAGAACACCAGAATCTAAAAGTCGCCCAGGATTTGAAGGAACAAAAGTTATTAGAACAAAACGCCAGCAAAAATAACAAATTTTAAAAAAATATTAATATTATTGTGTCTTAAACCAGATATTTATACTATAAATATTCTACTTTTTTCCGCTACGGTCCTTTATATATATTATTGATATTAATTTTTTTTAAATTTTATACAAAGTTTAAATTTAAATTTTGAATTAAATTTCAAAATAAAAAATAAACTTTTATGAAGGCAGACATTACATCGAATATTGAAACATATATTTTCTGAGGAAGAGTTATATAAAAATTTTAGAAAAAGATTAACTTTTTTTTGATGCTTTTGACACTTTTTTATGTGAATAGAAAAAAGTGACGTTTTTGATATTTAATGCGAAAATGCATCAAAAACATCACTTTAGAACCTGTTTCAAGACTTTATAATTGGCACATTAATGTGAAAATAAAGGCCAAAAATATGATTATCGAATAATTTTTTGATCGAAAAGAAAGAACTAAATTAGAGATATTCACGGTATAGAAAATTGTGAGAATTTTGTTATTTTTCACTCAAAAAATTGAATAAAATTATACGCATTTTATAGTAATTATAGTCTTATTTGAAAACAATTTTATTTTCCACTACTTGCTTTATTGATGAAAAATAGAACAGATCAAACTTTCTAGAAAGTATAAATGCAGTTTTTGCATTCAATCAAACTTTCTGATAGTATAGAAATTGCTGTAATTTCTATATATACAGAAGATCAGGATGCATGATAATTATAAAAAAAATAGCATCTTTATATTCAATAAAGCTCCTCTTTAAAATCTGGTCTTCTTAATTGATTAGATTGGAAATCACAAAACGTTATTTTTGAATGAAATTTGATCCAAATTAGCATAAATCGATTCCAAGTCCTTCATACAACAACTCATTTATATCAGCAATTTTAGTTTCTATTGATTTTCTCTTTTTAACTTTTTCATCTTCATGATTAATTAAACATTTTATTTGAATTTTCCGGTCTTCATCATATATTATAAACTGGTACGCAATTTTTTTCGGACGATTCAAATTTGAATGAACTTTTCAAATATTGAATTGATTATTTTTAAAATTCAATGAATTGAATAGTACGATAAAGTCCGAAAATTTGCGTACCAGTTTATAATCACATTGCTCCATGTATTGCCTAAAATCTTCACAATACGCACTATTAAAGAAGTTTGATCAATTTCTTCTGCTTTGCATGACTTTCAACTTCTTTCTTTATATTATCAAAAGAAAAAGAAGAACCAAGTTTTGTAAGTAACATAAAAACATTGAAACATTGGTGAATAAGCAACATCTTTTTCACATGCACGAAATAGTAAATCAATTGCACGATTTTATATCTGCATCACAACCATCACCATAGAAATACATTCTAGATAAATCAATCAATGCAGCCTTGTTATTTTTATCTATCTTAATTGCTCCATTCAAGTATTCAATTGCATTTGCTATATTTTTCTCAACTCCATCGCCATTCTTGTAAATGGGTGCAAGATTGTTAAATGATGAACATTCTTTGTAATAAGAGATTGCTTTTGAAATATCTTTTTTGACATATTTGCCAACAAAGCATTGCACTTTTATTACCATTTCCTGCAGCTAGTTTAATGTAATATAAACATTTTTCTATATCCATATTATCGCAATAAATAAAGCCAAGTGCAGATTGCGAATCTGAATAATTCAAACTTGTAGCAAGTTTAAAATAATAAATTGCTTTTTCAAGATCGTTTTTAACATATTCTCCATGATAATAAATATATCCATGGTTATTGTATGCTCCTGCATAACATTGATTTGCAGCCAGTGAAAAACAATGAATAGCTTTATTGATGTCACGTTAAACAAAAAAGATCATATTGTGCTTCAGCCTTATGTCGATCAAAAGCTAGTTTATAATAACGGAGACCTTCATTAATGTCTTTTTTTCCATGTAAATAAATATAACCGAGATTTTTGGTAGAATATGAATTATATTATAATAATAAATGGCTTTTGGAATGTCTTTAGTAACACAAATTCCATTACAATAAAAAAAAACCTAGTTGATACAATGCATCAGGATCATCTTGATTTGCAGCAAGTGTGTGATAATGAATTGCTTTATTCATGTCTTTTTGTAAACATTTCCTTAATTCATGAATAAATTGTGCGTTTGAACAATTTTGATTTAATGTAATGCAAAGCTTTTTTATAATCTAATCTACCAAATTCTTCATGAATATAAATATGACCAAGTTCAGCTTGTGCCAAAGGATGATTTTGATCAGAAGCAATTTGAAGATAATAAATCGCTTTATCAATATTGTAATAATCATTGTAACGATCACAATAAATTTTTCCGATTAAAAATTGAGCACTTGAAAAAGAGTCATTATCAACTTGTGATAAATAATTAATTGCTTTTTTATAATCACGTTTAACAAACTCGCCATTAAAATAAATTATACCAAGATTATATTTTGCATTTGCATCTTTTTGATTGGCAGCAAGAGTGTAATGATAGATCGCTTTATCAACATATTTTCTATGATAACAAAGCGATCCCAACATAAACTGCGAATGAGCATTATTTTGATCTGCCGCTAATGTAAAGTAATGAATGGCTTCTTTTATATTACGTGGAACATATAAACCTTCATAATAAAGATTACCAAGTCTAAATTGTGATTCAGGATGGTTTTGATCTGCAGCAAGTGAATAATAATGAATTGCTTTATTTATATCACGAGTTGCATATTTCCCTTCTTCATATAAGTTTCCAAGAGCAGCTTGTGCTTTAAAATAATTTTGATTGGCTGCAAGTGAATAATAAATAATACATTGATTAATATCAGGATTTTTTTCAGGGAAAAAATAATAAATATAAAACAAGATGACATTGTGCAATTGGATGATTTTAATTTGCAGCAGGAGTTAAATAATGAATTGCTTTATGTATATCACGATTAACAAATCTTCCTTCGCTATATATTACTCCAAGAGCAGCTTGTGCTTTAAAATAATTTTGATTTGCTGCAAGTGTATAATAATAAATTGACTTGTTAATATCACGAATTACATATTTCCCTTCTTCATAAATATGGCCAAGTAAATATTGTGCTCCAATATTATTTTGATTTGCTGCAAGTGAATAATAATAAATTGCTTTATTTATTTCACGATTAACAAATCTTCCTTCTTCATATAAGTTTCCAAGAACAGCTTGTGCTCCAATATTATTTTGATTGGCTGCAAGTGTATAATAATGAATTGCTTTATTAATATATACGACCAAGAAAATATTGTGCTCTTGGATGATTATTATTATCTGCAGCAGGAGTTAAATAATTAATTGCTTTGTTTATATCATGTGGAATATCATCATCCAAAAAATAAATATAACCAAGATTAACTTGTGCTTCTATAACATTTTGCAATATTTTTTGCAATAATTTCCATAATAATAAATGTTGCCAAGTGCCAATTGTGCATTTGGATGATTTTTATTAGCAGCAAGAGTATAAAAATAAATAGCTTTATTGGAATCAGGTTCACCTGATAACTAAAAATAAGAAACTTTACTCTATTTTGAGAAAATGAAAAAAACTTTACAATGTCACGTGGCAAAAACAATCCTCTCAGATAATTCTGTGAAAGACAATCTTGTGAATAAATATCATTATACTCAGCAATAAATGCACAATTATGTTTAAACATATGTGAATGAATATTTTTTGTTGTTTCAATTACATTCACTTCCGATAATTGCTGCGAATAAGTGAATGTGAATATCACAATAATAATCTTTATAGAAAGAATCTATTAATTCTGAAATTGAAGGTCTTTTCTTTGGATCAACTTGAGCACATCTTTCACACATTTTTTTTTTAACTTCGAAAAATTCGGAGAAAATCATCAAAGTTGTTTATAATTGATTTTGGATAATTTCCAGTGATGATGTAATATATCATCATACCAATTGAATAAACATCAGAAGCAAAAGAGACTTCACCATAATTAAATTCAGGTGCGGCGAACAAAAGACTAAAATCTTTATTTATTTCATTATTCGCAATCAAATCTCCACGTGAAATCATTCGATCAAGATCAATGAGAACAAGTGTTCCGCTATGATTTCAAGAATTACGTTATTTGGCTTCAAATCACGATAAATGAAGTTATTATTATGAAGATACTCAATCGCAATCATCATTTCAAACGCAATTTTTAACTTTTGTTTATCAGGCAATTGTTTCTTTATTTAACGTTTTTCCTTGAATGTATTCAATTGCAATGAACTTGACATAATATTGTGGTAAGAATGGATGTGATACTCGCATGTAGTTGTTGATCTCTCTGTCTTGCAATTTCATACATTCAACATCTCTTTTATTTCTCTTTTGGAACATAATGACACAAATTATCTTTATTTGACCTTTTTTAACTTTATTTGACCTTTTTTAACTTTTGCCATATTCAAAATCACATAGCTTGATACATTCATCATATTGAATAGCTTCATTTTTTGAGCTAATGTTGGCTTCGAGTAAAATATCGTAGACTCTGTCTGACGTTAAATCTCGGTAACTTTTTAACTTGATCGAATAATTCTCCAAAAACGAGTTATATGCGTGGATTGAATTGGTCGAATGATAAATTGACTTTCAAATGCTTCAAGTTCATTATAAAAAGATGATTCATTGTCGAATTCTACATAATCAAATTTTATATGATTATCTAAAAATATCTTTCGTATTTTTTAAAAATATAATTAAAGAGGATTTGTTGTTTGATAAGAAAAATCTTAATTTATGCTTGTTCAATAATTAAGATTATTTTATCGAAACAAAGAATAAAGTATTTTTCATCAGATTCTTCATAATTATCAATTATTATAATATCTGTTTTGTTAAAATGTTGATTTATTTCTTGAATATCTTTTGGATATGAATTATCTTTTGAAATTAGATATAGTTTCAAATTATCTAGAACACAGTTGAATTTTTTGTTTCTCGTTTCAATTTTTTTATTTGCTAAGTATTCTCTAAATTCTTGGAATTTGCCAAACATTAAAAATTTTTAAAGCAACGATCAAATAAGGTCAAATAATTAACAACAAAAAAATTTAATTTTAATGAATAGTTATCAATCTTTCAAACCAAGCGATTTAATATACAAACATCAAAAAATTTCTGAAACAAATGAACTTCAAAACTTAATGTTTGATATCTCTTCTGATAATATTGATGAAGTTCATAAAGCAGCAGTACCATTTTTTGAAAATTATGTTTCAGTTCAACAATTTTTTCTTTCATTGAAAAAAATCGTTTCTTATCGTCCAACTCTTATAAATCACCAATGCCAACTTCTTTCCACTTTTTCAACAGAACTAAATCAATTGTCAGATCCGCAATTTCAACGAAAAATTTGCATAATGTTCAAGCACAACACTGAAATTTTGTTAGCTTTAGTAGAACTTGGCTTTATTGATATTGAAAACATCATTGACAATTCTTTATTTCCAATAGAAACGAATCTGAATATCAAAAAATATTTTTATCCAGAAATATATGAAAAGAAGCCTTCCTACTTCGAGCATCTATACGATATTCCAAGCATGAGTTCTTTTCTGCTCATGAACATGGGCAGTATTGATGATTTCAAGGCGAAAAGGAAGAAAGGAAACAATGAAAACGTTATTTGTCAAATTATTCGTAATGATGAATTTAACAACTTCATTGATTTCATCAATTATCACACAATTGACCTAAACTCCACAATTCCCGTGTCACTTTTTGAGGCATTCAATAATATTCCCACTTTTTCAAAGGAAGATTTATATTATATTGAATATGCGGCATTGAATGGAAGCATTCAAATTTTTAAATACTTAATTCAAAATGATTTCAGAATTCATCCTAAAACAATGAACGCTGCAATCATTGGTGGCAACTATGAAATCATTCATTTACTTGAAGATAAAAAGGTCTCTTTTGATATTGATTGTTTTTATGATGCTGTTAATTCACATCGAAATGAAATTGCTAATTATATTCTTGATAATTCTTTTATTTCATTGTCTTCATCTGTTCTTGATGAAATTATTCCATCTTATAATTTGGAATTCATATTGAATACAATTGATTTCTTAGTAAATGAGAAAAATGAAAAATTTGATTTGAATTCATCATTGTATGTTGCTTGTGAAAATAATTTTCCTGATGTTGTTGAATTTCTTTTATCTTATCCAAAATTATTGAATATTAATTATAAACATTGTGAGTTTTATAATATGACCCTGCTTCATAAGGCTGCATTGAGTCATTATATAGAAATTTTAAAAATTCTTTTAAATCAAAATGGAATTGATACATCTTTGATAGATTCAAAAATTATAAATGATTGTTTTTTTTTTCAATGGAGTTTCTTTATAATTTTGATTTATAGATCAGTTGCTGATTATTTAACAGCAGAAGAATATAATTTTTTGAAGCCATTGTTCATTAGAGCGAAATATCATCAATAATTTAAAATATTTTTCAAGAATTATCGATGATTTAAGTCTGTTGGATAATTTATTCCAAAGACAATCATTGATTATAAAATAGTCAATCATTAATTACTAAAATTAAATATGAAAATTTTATTAAATATGAAAACACATTTATTCTAGAAATTAATAAAAATTAAAGTTCAATAATATATTTTTAACAACTTATATATATACAATATCAAACTGATGTGCTAAACTTAATTGATGTATGATTTGTAATTCAAAAATCTCATTATGAAAACTTATAAAACAAATAAAATAATTAATTAATCGATTGGTTAATTTAATTTATTACATATACACATTTAATAATAATAAAAAAAAAATAATAATATTTTATAAATCATCTGCATTATTATTAGTATAATAAGTACGCGCTATTTCATTTTCAATTCTCTCTATTAAAACATTATGTTCATCATGTAGTCTCTGTGAAGCTACTGAAACTTGCTCTCTTACAGATTTGATTAAGTTAACAACAATTGGCGAAATTGTTTCTATTGTTCCATCATCATATTTTCTAATTATTTCATATTTCTTTTTAATTGTCTGAATGAATCTTTGTATGAATTCTTTGAATTGAGTAATATTCTTTATAAGTTCAAGGATAGATGGAGCTCTTTTATCACTCTCACCAAATAATTCCCACAATGCATTAATCAATAATTGAAATTGATTTATTATAAATGAATATTTTTTCTGTACAGACGATTCGCCCGATTGGCTCGAATCTGACATACTACTACTTTTAATCTGAACAATTTTGTGTTCACTACGAATATCTTTCTTTGATTTAGGTAAATTGTAATAGTTATCAATTGCACTTCTGAAGCTTGAATTATTACTATTGTTATCATTATCATTATTATTATTATCATATCCATTATTTATTGTAACAGTTCTCTTATAGTTAAAGCCACCATTTCCACTATTACCGCTACTTGCATTACTTGTTTTCTTAGATTTTGTATCAGATCCGCTACTATAAGTATCAATTAATCTTTTTGAAGAACTATCTTTTGTTGAATATGATGGAGAATGCGTGTTTGATTTAGCAGAATTGCCTGGTGAATTTGATCCAAATTTATAAAAGTTGTTTCCATCATTGTCATTTTGAAATGAAGCATCTAAATTATATTTCTTCTTTAAATTCATAATTTGATTCTTTTCACCACCAGAAAGTGGAATCTGAAGGTTCTTTTTATTTCCCTTTCTTAAAAGGCCAGCGGTTGCCCTTATACATGCAGTTGCACCATCTCTTAAATCACGCATCATATCAGATGTTTCATCAATAAAGGCAACAACATCTTTTCGCAAATTTGTAAGTGGAAAATGCGATTTATCCATTAATATACGAGGAATAAGATCTTGAATGTTTTTGGTTGAATTCATTTGCGAATCTATTTTATTGTTAACGATTTGAGTGAAGTTTGTCATTTTGGTTAAAAATTGATTCTTTTGTTTTTGTACATTGATTTTAATCTGTTTTAATGCTGCCTCAAGCTGGGAAATTCTTTGTTTAGCATTGATCAATTCCATTTTCAAACGAAGAGCTTTTGTATCCATATCCGATTCTTTTCTCAATTCTTCGTTTTCTTTCTTCAATAAATCTATTTCTCTATTCAAACGGTCAATTTCTCTGTTTCTTTGAGGTGATCCAATTTGCGTCTTTTTAACCTCTTCTAAACTTTGCCTTAATTTTTCATTTTCAGCTTTCAATTTTTGCTCACCGGGGCTAAGAATCGATGAAGCACTCATGCTATTTAATGTACTATTTCGGATAGAGCTGCTGTTATTTAATCCGCTAATTTGAGAGAGTTTCGAATTTTTACTATTCTTTAATTGAGATTCTGGGTCAGAGACAAGTAAATCACCATTTTGATTACGAAGTTGATCATGAAGATCAAGATTTTCTTCTTCTAAAGCTTTGTTTTGCTTTGTCAATTCGTTGATCTTGTTTTGTAAATCATTAATAAATGATCTTTTTGGCGATTGCGGAGTATTAGAATCATTCAATTGTGCTTGATAATCAGTGCTAATAGGTTGAGAGAAATGGAAATTAGGCTTTATTGGGGATGTTGGCTGAGCTATTCTCTTTTGACTTTTAATTGGAGATGTATTTTTTGTTACTTTCTTCTGTAGGGAATTATCACCTCTAATTGGAGATGTTCCTTTGACAACATTTGTTTGGGTTGAAATTTCGCCTTTGAAAGGTGAAGTTTGAATTGTTGATTTGGTGGTAACAAGTTGTTTAAGTTGAAGATTAAGTTCTTCTACTTCTTCTTTTAACTTCTGATTTTCTGCTTTAAGTTGATCAATTTTCTTTTGAGCACTTAAAGTTGTTGATCTTTTCGGAGATATGATATTATTATCAAGTGAAAACTTATCACCTTCATCAATTGTAAATGTACTGTTAAATCTACTAATTGGAGTAACATCAAAAGTGTCATCACGTGGTGATTTACGAGGTTGGGATTTCATCTTTTCAAAGTTTTCATCAAGCTCATTTCTAAGCTTTTCGTTTTCTTGGCCAATTTCATCGATCTGTTCTTGAAGTTCATTGTTAATTTGGTTAAGCGTTTCATACTTGGATATTAGATCTCCACTATCCGAAACATCAAAGGCAGCTAAAATTGATTCAAGCTCATTTTCAAGATCAAGAACCTTTTGTTTCAAATTGTTAATTTGATCGTTTAATTCATCATTTTTTGCTTGAAGATTTGAATTTTCTTTCTTTAAATCATCATTTTCCCGCAAAACATTATCATAATTTTTTACTGTTTCTTCTATACTACTAAAGCCAATTGACGGCTCCCTTTTTTCAAGTTCTGCTATTTGCAAGTCCTTGGCTTTTGAATTCTCTTTTTCTTGATCCAATTCATCAAGTGCATCTTGGAGTTGTTTTTGAAGTTCATCAAGTTGGTTTTGATTATTTTGATTTGCTTCTTGAAATTCATCATTTTCAAATTGGAGTTGCTGAATTGTTTTTTCATTTTCGGCGTTATTATCTTCAAGTTCTCTAATTTTATTTTCAAGATCAAAATTCGAATTTTGTAAATCTTTATTTTTTGCTTCAAGTTCATCAACTTTGGATTGTAATGTTTCAACTTGCGCATTAAGCGTTGTCATATCTAAAGTAGCTTCTGGATGATCTGCTCCATCAAGTCTTTCTTCTTCTTTTAACGCTAGTTCTAGTTGATTATTGAAATTGATATAATCATCAATATTATGATGCCCTGGAACATCAGATATTCGGCGACCATCTGGTTCATTTTGTGATTTTATAAAAAATTCAAGTCTTGCTTGTAAATTGTCCAGTAACATACGAAGAGTAAAATTTTCGCTTTCAAGAGCATCAACATGCTGTTGATATTCTCTTGTCATTATAAATGGTGAATTAACAGTATTCATTTCGGGATCATATTTTGATGTAGGCGAGTAAGGGTAAGTCATTTTAAATTTTTAAACGGCATCTTAAGAATTTTATTTTCAACTTTTTCAATGAATCATATAAAATTGTGAATATATCGTTTATTTGATATTCACATATATATGATGAATGATGAAAATCAAGAAAAGCTTTTAGAGGATTTCATTGAGTTCGATAGACTTCTAGAACAACAGTCAAATGAAAATCCTGCTTCATCATTAAATATGCAACCAGAAAACTCAAATCTTTCAAAACCGAACGATTTTACTAAAACTGCTCAAATATCGCAAGATCAAACAAATATAAATGACGATGATAATTCCAAAAACCAATCATCAAAAGAGGAAGTTGAAACAAATAAATGCCAAAATACCAATAATCTTTATAAAAATCAAATAGATTCGAAATCAAATAGCTTAACACAATTCATCGACAAATATTTAGTTAGTATTATCTTTATATTTTTTGTATTTCTTATTAAAATATATTTATTCAATTAAATTAAATTAAATTAAATTTATTTATTTACAAGTTATTTTTAAAGGATAATAGTTTCGTTAAGCAGATATAATTTACCAAATAACTTATGATATAACAACATAATCAATTCCATTTAATAAGCAAATTAATTTTCCATATCCACCATTTAAATTAATTTATTTGTTACACAATGTTATTAATTAACAACTGTTATAGTTATAGTTATAGTTATAGCTATACCATTTCCTATATTTCCAATATTTAATTTAGCTAAATCATCAAATAAGCTTGGAATGAATGACAATACTATTCTCCTCAGTAAGTATTTAAACCATAAAAATTAATGAAATTTTTAGTTTTCATAATTGAAACTATCATTGCTTAATTTTACTTTTAAAATAAATTTAAAAAAAAAAAAAAATTATCATGGAAAACAATATTTATAAATAATAAACATAAAAAAAAAAAAAAAAAAAAGATTAATCAAGTTTCTCATTAACAGCATTCAAAGATTCAAGAAGTTGTGCAAGTTCAGGTGGTGGATTCTTCATTGTACATCTTGGGTCCTCATTGTTAATTTGGACCAAAGTTTCAATTCGTTTTTCTTTTTCAGCTGCTTTGGCTATTTCAAGGGACAATTGGCCAAGCTCATCACTAAGTAATGATATTTCATCTTTTAAGTTTTCAATGATTGCCTTGGCTTTCAAATTATCATCATCAACTTTCTTTTTTTCTTTTTCTTTGAATCTTATTACATCACTAAGTAGCTGTTGCTCTGTTTGAAGTTGGTTAACTTGCTTTAAAAATTGATCAAATTGATTGTTACTTTCATCAAACTTTTTTTTAACTTCTTTCCGTTCATTTTTAATTGCTGCTAATTCATTTTTTAACTTTTCATTTGCATCCAAAGTTTGTGTCAATTTAGAATTAAATTGCTTATCCATCTTTTCTTTCAATTTTTTTGCTCTATCAACTTTAGCTTGCATATCATTTATCTCTGCTTTTAATTTAACCCCCTCTTCAAGAAGACGATCAATTTGATCTTCTATTTCTTTTTTGGTAGCTTGAGCCATTTGGATGTCGTTTTCAATTTGATTGATTTTAAGGTTAATTGATGACAATGGCGCGTTTGCTGGTGGTTGCTCTTCTTCACTTCCAATTAGTATCAACAAGTCGGCCTCTTCTTCGTGCAATCGTTTGTTTCGTACGCTGTCGTTGAATTTTTGTAGCATTGCTTTCCGTTGTTGTCGAATTTCATCCAAATTTGTTTCTATCTGTTTAAGTTCATCTCGCTGGGCTTCTCTTTTTGCTTGCTTTTCCGAAATATCATGCGAAATTGTTTCCCGTAAACTGTTATGAAAGTCTGCGGCATTATCAAAATGAGTTCGCTCAAGCTGGTGCATGTGAATTTCGGATGCTTTAGTAATAAATGCACTCTTCAATTTTTCGATATTATCTCGTTCGTTTGAGTTTGCAAGTTCAAGATTTTCAAGAGCCTTATTTTCGTCGATACCATCTGTTTGCTGTTTTCTCTCTTCTGTTAATTGTTCTAAGTTTGCTATTTTCTTATTTGTTTCTTCTTCATGCATTGCGATAGCTCTACGAAGACGACGAATTGCTGAATCGACAGATGTATCTTGGGTATTGTCATCAACTCCAGATCGATCGTGTAAAAAACGAAGTTCTGAATCTAAAAAGTAAAGCTGTTGTTGTAAATTATGAACGTATTCTTCGGCTAACATTTCTGCTTGTGGCGGATTTTGAACAGGTGGATTTATTGTTTTAATTTGAACTTTCTTTTCCTTTTTTGTTGATAAATGGAGATTTGTAGCATCATGTCCTCTTCTTTTGCATATCGGAACTTTCGCTGGCGTTCTATTTGAATCCAATCTTGATGCTGCAGTCCTTCTACTCATACTCTTATATTGAAAATTTATAACGTACTAATTCAAAAATCGTCGTTTAATAATTAATTTGAGAGATGACATTCAGACCTTCCCAAGAAGCAATTCCTTTTTCTTCGAAGCTGCTTGAGCAGCACCTTCGAGAAATGGAGCAATCTGTTATTGATGGTGAAGATGAAGATGATGAAATTTTTGATGAAGTTGAACCCCAATTAAATGTCAACCCTAAGAAACAGGTATGTCATGATCTTCCTCCAATAGAAGTAAAAGCACCGCCACCAGTTCGTCCAATAAAAAGAAAGCCTTTCAATTTACAGAAAAAACAAACAACACCGAAATTCGTAGATGTTGAATTTAAATATGAATTTGATCCTGTTAGGCTAGAAGCACCACCATATGAAATTCCAATTGATTACGGATACGATTACCTTTCTGAACAACTTATTGATTTAGCATACCAATTTACCAGATTAACAATTCCAGATATCAAGGAGTGAATTTGTTTTTACTTCAACATTGTTTTCTATTATAAATAAATAAAATATGTATTTACTTATAAAATGATAAAAAGTTTTAGAGGATAACGATTATTTAACTTTCTATTTTCAATAGTTTAAATTAACTTTTATGAAATAATAGAATTAAAATTTTCAAAATGACATCTGAAAAGCAATTTGAACTAATATGTAATCTCCAATTACAAGAAAAAATGCTATCTAAGCAAGCTCAGCGTGAAGAAAAAAATGCTAACAAAGAAAGGAATACTGCTAAAAGACATCTTGCAAAAGGAGAACGAAATTTTGCCCAACTTCATGCTACGAATTCAATAAGATCATACCAGCACGCCCAGTTCCTTCGTGAAAATGCAGCTAGGATTTCACAGATGGTTGCAGATCTGAAACTAGCCGATGTTCAAGCTAGAATGGCAAAATCATTAAACACAGCTTGTAAGGAAATGGAAAAATGTATAAACTCAATGGATCTTGAAAAAATTGCTCAAATGACTATGAAATACGATCAGTTAAGAGGAAAAACGCAAGCTGCCCATGAACTTACAGCACCTGAAACCGATTGTGATACATTAGGAGCATCTCTTCTTGATGACCTGGAACAAGAAATTACAATAGAAAATCAATCAAATCAAGTTGAAATTCCAAGTATGCCTACAACAGTTAATCCAATCCATAATCCAACTGGTGAAGCTCAAGCTTCTTAACTTTTTATTTAAAATTATATTTATTTTTTTTCTTATTCTTTTTATTTTACACGTAATTTTATTATTCAGAAGGTGCACATCTCATATATGACATATATCATTAATACAATCAATTGCATGAATTATATAAATGAGTTCACTTGATATCTTTGAAAGATTACAATTTTTGAATATTCATTCAATTATCGTGTCAATTTATTTTTCTTTTTCTATTAAACCGAAATAATCAAAAATTGATATATCTTGAAGTTATATGACTAGTATTAAAATTAAACAATTGATATGCTTTATTTAAATTTTAAAATACATTTTAATTATAATATTTATTAAAAATTTGGCAGGAACTTATCTTGAGTAAATTTCCTTTGAATAAATATTGTAAACAGTCATTGAATTATTTCAACTTTTTCTTAATAAACCGATGGAAATTTCACATCATTTAATGACTCTTTCTCTTAAAGAGCAAGCGGAAGATTATCTTGCATGTGAAACAGATGAAGAATATAGAAAGGAAGTTGAAGCCCTTCGCGATGACGAAGAAGGCTTAAAGAAATACTTCGGAAATCGTCCTGTATTTGGTACTGCAGGAATTCGTGGTCAATTTGGCCCAGGCTACAACAACCTTAATGCTGCTGTCATTCTTCAAACAGCACAAGGCTACTGTTCATATACTATTAAAACACTTGGCCTTGAACATATGAAAGAACACGGTATCGTCATTGGATATGATGCTCGCCATCGATCACGTGAATTCGCTGAAATCACAGCAAGTATTTTCATCATGAAAGGAATCAAAGTTTATCTTTTCTCCAGAATCATTCCAACTCCTTACGTTGCATTTTCAATTCGCTTTTTGCAAGCTTCTGGTGGTGTCATGGTTACTGCATCACATAATCCAGCTACATACAATGGCTATAAGGTTTATTGGGATAATGGTGCCCAAATCATTGAACCACATGACAAAGAAATCGCTCAATCAATACAATTACCAGAAAACAGAAGACCATGGGAAGGATATCACGTCTCTCTTTTTGCAACATCACCTCTTTGCATTGATCCTCTTCCACGTGTTCAAGAAGCATACAACAAGTTGATCGTTGAAAAACTTTGCTTCCATCATGAAGAAAACCAACAAAAATATGATGATCAGCTCATCATCACATACACCGCTATGCATGGAGTTGGAACTGGACCAACAATCTGGGCATTTGAAGCATTTGGACTTCCTCTTCCTGTTCCAGTTCCAGAGCAAGTCGAAGGTGATGGAAACTTCCCAACATCTGAATTCCCCAATCCAGAAGAAGGAGAGCCAGTTTTCCGTCATGCTATCCGTGTTGCAAATAAGCACAACAGTAATCTTATCATCTGCCAGGATCCAGATGCTGATCGTGTTGGCTTGGCTGTTCGCCAAGCGAATGGTGAATTCCGTATTCTTCATGGAAACCATACAGGAGCACTTCTTACATGGTGGCAGATGCAACATTTCAAAGGTGATCATAAAACAGGCGTTTTCTCTTGCTCAACAGTCTCAACACAATTCCAACGTGTAATGTGCGAAGCTGAAGGATTCGAACATAGTGAAACATTAACTGGCTTCAAATGGCTCGGAAACAACGCTCTTAATATCGAAGCTAATGGAAAGCATGCACTTCTTGCCTTTGAAGAAGCTATTGGATTTAATCTCATCCCAGGAGAAATTCCTGATAAGGATTCTATTTCAACTGCCGCAGTTGTTGGTGAATTTGCGCACTACATATGGAGGCATGAAAAGAAATCCCTCACTGACAAACTCGATGAAATTTACTCCAAATATGGATATTATCTTTTCAACAATCACTTCTTCTTCAACCATAAGCCAGAAGTCCAAAAGGCTTTATTTGAACGCATGAGGACTGGTGGACCAGAAAATCAATACATTGACCATATCGGGGAGTTCAAGATTGTTCGTATTAGAGATATGACCAAAAATTATGACTCATCAACTCCCGATCACAAACCTGTTCTTCCAAAGCAAAGCAGTGAAATGATCACGTTCTATCTTGAAAATGGTTGCGTAGCAACAATTCGTACATCAGGAACAGAACCAAAGATTAAATGGTATATTGAAATTGGTGCGAAAGACCTTAAACAAGCTGAACATGATCTTGAAGAAGTTGTTAATGCAATCAAGGATGATCTTCTTCAAAGACAAAAGTATAACCTTAAGGAAACTGAATAAGTTCAACCTAGTTTTTTTAAAAAGTTTTATGTTTTATTTTTTTTTTTTTTTTTATGATTTTTTTGTTTTGTTTTGATTCATGAATGATGATCCTTCTTTAAAAAAGTTGTAGCAAGCATAATGCTTGAAGCATTTTCATAATCTCAATATAATATTTTCATTATTTGTTGGATGAAAATGGCTTTCATAATAAAAACGTAGAAAGATGAAAATAATTTTATTAAATTTAAGAATATATATTGTATTATTTTATAAGATAAACATAAAATATTCTAAAAATTTTGTTGCATTCAATTTGCTGACCTTAACAATAATTGAATTACTTTGTTCATGTTCGAAATTCTAAATGCTTGATAAACTTCAATTATGCGCTAAAAATCCAGATATTTTAATCAATGCAAAAGATTCAAATGACCAAAAATTAACAGATCTCTTTTTAGAAATGACAAAAGCATTTTATAAAAGTACAAACGAATGCAAATTTAGTCCATTTCAAATCAACGGGAAAACAGATTTAATTGTGCCAGATAAAGAACAAAAATATTTTATATGGGAGCAAATTAGCCGTTCAAATCAGCCTTTAATTGAAAAAGCGCTACATTTAGATTTTGAAGAAGACGAAAAATTAGGCTTTGTTGGTGCTGATGAAGAGGAGGAGGAAGAAGAAGCAATGAGTGAAGGAAATATTTTTGATGATGAATTAAAAAATACGCATCTGAACGATGAATTCGAAGAAGATGAAGAAGAAGAAGAAAAAGAATTAAAAGAATCTATTGATCAGGTTCATATATCAGATTTAGATGATAATTACGATGAATCAAATAATGTTGACGATTTTATTAACGATGGCGCTAATGAAGAGGAATACAATAGGCTTTTGCTTGAAGCTGATGATGATAATGCAAACCAAGAAATCACTTATAAAGATCTATACGGTGATGCTCCTCCAACTTCAGATGTCGATGAAAACGAATTAAATAAAGATTTAAGCGAAAATCTGGAGATCGATCCAAAAACAAAGCAAATTCATGATATTGAGCAAAAGCTAATTTCAAAGAAGCCTTGGGAGATGAGTGGAGAAACTCTTGCCAGAGAAAGGCCAGCTGATTCTTTGGCTGATATTGATATAGACTTCGATTTTTCCAACACCGAGCCGCCAGAGCCGCCATCGACATCAGAAATCGAAGCAATTTTGATAAAACGAATAGAATCAATGAATTTTGACGACGTTGTTCGACGCAAAAAGCCAGTTGAGTCAGCTCGAGAAATATATGAAATATCGACAGAACGATCAAAACTTGGTCTTGCTGATGTATATGCAAATGAATATCTCAAAGCTGCTCAATCGAAAGCACTCTCCGAAAATCCTGAGGAAAATCTAACTCCAAAGCAAAAAGAAGCCATAAATTTATGGCATTCTCTAGAACATGAACTTAACAAATTTACCGAAAAGCGTACGATTACCAAAAGACCAAAGGATAATGTTTCTATTACGCAAGCCATTTCTCTTGATGTGGAAGAGAAGCCTGAAGAAACCAAGGCTCCAGAAGAAATTATGGAGCCAGCTGGTTCAACAAGACAGATGAAAGGTGAAGCTGAATTCAATCATGATGAAAGGAAAGGAAAAAGAAGAGCAATTAAAGCCAAAAAACAGAAAGAACAAATTGCAAAAGATGCCTCAAGAGGTATTCTCTACTCACAGAATGGAGGAAACGGTGCTGAGGTCAAGATTCAGCAAGATATTGATAAATTAATGAAAGGAAACCTCAATGGAGTAGAAGTTGTCAAGCCAGGTGAAGCTATATCTGCAGAAAAAGCTAAACCTAAAAATATAAATAATAAGTTTTTGTTATGATTTAATATAATATATAAAGAATTAGATCAATTTGATATATCACATAATTTTATTTGTTTATTTTCTAATTATTCTTTGTATGGTATACTGTTTTTTGCTTGTACCTTCAATATTGTTCATTAATGATAAAATTATATAATATTATATGATTCATATTTTGGGATGTTTGATTTTATTGCTATATAATGATTGCATATATAAAACCTTTTGTAATAATATAAGTATAAAAAAGATAAAATAAAAAACATTATATAGACCCTATTAAGGTATTCATTCAATTTTGTAGTATTCAAAAAGTGACAACAAAAATACAAATTTTGCGAAAAATATCATAATAAATTTTAATTTTTTATATTAAATATTCATAAAAAAATAATATCATTATATAATATATTTAAATTATTCTATATCTTGCTAAAAGTAGAGATAATTTCATAAATAATCACTCAGCTAATCTTTTCAACCTGAGTTAAAATTTGAAAAATTGGACATATTTTTTGATTTTGAAAAGAATTATTTTAAAAAATCAAAAATTCCGACGCTGGGGACTTTATTTTGGATAGATTTTTACTTTGAATACTTTACATATTTTTACTTTTCAGAAATCTTTATTTTCTCACAATTATTCAATTGTTTATATCTTACAATCTCACAATTATTTCTTATAAAAATGCACAATATTCTGAAGTATATAATAATTTCATAGAATTGATCTCAATTTTCTGATGATTCAAATATTTCATAAAAATTTAATTCAATTTAATAAATTAACTAAAAAATAGATCTTATATTTAAAATTGCATTTTCCTCATATTTGCTATGATATTTATACAAAACATCATTTTTTTTTCTAAACTTATCAAATTGTAAAATTTTCATTCAAAAAGCAAAATTAATTTATTTTTATATTTTACGTTAATTTTACCATTATATTTAGTAATTAAATTGATGTCATCATATATTTTATTATATTACAATATGATATCATATACTGCTTTTGTTCAACCTTAATATGGTCTCATTATATTTATTACACACACGATAGAAAATATTATATTAAAAAGGAAATAGACTTGCAGGATAATCACCAAGTTCAATATCAAGACTTGAAGCAAAAGTTGTTCTAAGATCAGGAGGAAACATAGATGATGCATTAATCAATTTTCCTCTGGATCTTTTTAATTTCAATTTTATATAAATTAGCACTACAAGATCAATAATTGTCTCTTGTAATTTTCTAGGAGTCGAAATTTTAACATTTTGCATAATTCCGCATAACAAAGATGATGATGTTTCCTCATCTTTTATAAGTCTATTATAAGAAGGCAGAACTATGTATAAGTATGATTTAAGCATTACATCATCATTGTCAATTACTTTTAATGAATTTCTGCTGATTTCTCTGTATATATCTAGATCGGAATATAATAAAAAGCAACGAGCAGTTTTGATTGCAATAGCACAATTTGATTTAGAAATAAGCTTCGCCAAATATTGTTTTCCAATAGATAATGGCATTTGTGAAGCAATCATTGCAGTAAATTCTGATTGCTTCATTCTTTGTTTCCAATAATGAGAAGTATCAAAAACTGGAAGTAGTAGAGCATCAATCAATGATTTTTCATCCTCTGTTCCTAATATGAAAGCCGGAATTATGTATGCTAACAAAGATTTAATAATTGATTTCCAAGGACGGACGATTACATCAGGATTTTGGAACATTGAGATTTCATTGTCAATCAAAATCGATGTTGCTTTGAAAGTCATATCTTTACCAGTTATAAAAAAATTCTTTGAATCTGGATATTCACAAATGATTGATGAAAATTCATTTTTTATCGCAGGAGTTAGTGAATAATAGCATTTTGATAGCATTGGAGTAATCCAATTTAACAGTAAATCGTCTTTGACTACAAATGGACGAATTGATTGAAGTAAATTTAACGATTCGTCGATATAGTTAAACGTAATAAGGCGTAATAATAATTCAAGTGAACTTGGAACTATCATGTCAGCAACTGTTATGACAAAAGGACATTTGACAACAGAAGGGTCAGTTCGATCAGATAGTTTTTCACAGAAAAGATTTGTCAACCTCTTTGTGAATTCATGATTATTTTTTAATTCGGATGAATAAACTAAAAGTGATAGAGTTTCGATTCTTTTTGTTAAATAATTGAAATTTGATGCTTCTTTAAGAATTACTTGTGAGATTGAATTAAGTTTTGAATTTTCAGAAACTTTTTGAATTGAGCTATAAGTTACTATTTTGTCTTTTTGATTTATAACTAAGCATGGCATTTTATTAATCAAACATGTTTTAAGTTCTTGAAATATCATATATTCTTCATAATCGTTACATCTGTAAAAATTTAAGTAGGAAATCATTGTCAATAAAACTAATATATCATCACATTCTTTCAAACATTTTTGAAATTGGTCGTTTATATTGATAGAAAAAGTAGCAATTAGCCGATTCAATAAAAAGCGAGAATATGTTTGAATCAAGCCGTTTTGCTTTAAGCATTCAAAGGTATATGGGATAATGTGATTTTGAATTGGCATAAAAATTAAAATTTTCAATAAATGAAGTGCAATTGATCGAATATAAAGTTCAGCAGTGAAATAATCATTAATCGGGAGAGAAAAATATTTTTCAGCAATTTGTGTACCATATGTTGGCATTACCATTGCAATTACTAATATCATGAATTCATATAAATTTTTAGTCATTTTGCCATTTGAAACAATCTCTTTGATATTACCAAATAAAGTAAAAATAATTTCTTTCAAAAGTGGAAGATCAATTGAAACTACATGCAATGCATTTAATTGACCTTCTTGAGCAAGTTTAAGAATTTCTTTCATTCTCTCAGATAGATTAGATCCACATTGGTGGATAAATATGATCTTTTCAGAATCTGTTTTCGGTTTATTTGGGGGTTTAAAAAGAGTAACATCAGAAAGAAAGTATGATAATGCCATATTTGGTATAAGTGATATTAAGTTGTTCAAGCTGTCATCTAATGTTAAATCAAACAATGAATATTGATTTTTGATTTCATCGAGTGATTGATCATCGCTTAAATCTCGACCAACTATTTTTGATGGAATTAGGAGGTTAAATAGATATATGTCTTTTGGAATATGATTTATCAAACTAAGAAGACAAAATGGAGATAAATAGGGATAAGAACGTAAATATTCACATAAAATTTGGCCATCAATTTGATTTCTAGAAACAAATGATTCGATGTATAAAAACAGTGATGAAAACATAAAAAGCTGTTGTGCATGTGTTGCCTTTCTATTGTCATTAAATTTTTTTAAAAGTCCAATGACTGCCTGTGTTATTATGTATTTTGAGTTTTGAAGGTTAAGAAATGGTTCAAAATAGCCAAAAGGAGCATGTGAAAGTAGCATATATTGAATATTTTCAATGAATGTATCATGAAAGCAAGGATCAGTTTCAAATTCAAATTGGAGATAAGGATTTCGAAATTCACAAATTTTTTTTTGTATTTTTAAATTTATTGGAAAAAGGAATGTAATAAAATCGCGAAATTCAAGTGGATGAGTTATTATTAATAAAGCTTGAAATCTCAATATGATAGGGCGAAAAGTTTCAAATAGAATAATACTTGGCGGATTTAAACTAATTTTTTGTTGGAAAATACAAGCAATTAAAATAACAGGTGAAGCTTTGCAAAGAAAAAGATCAATTAAATTGTAAAATGTATGGATTGACATAAGTTGTATTAATTCCGAATCTGATTTTGAAGTCATCCATGAGCAAAGAAATGCAAATGATGGAATTACTTGCTCAGCAGTTGAATTATTTATTAATTTTTGAATTTTTTCAAAGCTAACATCTTTTGAGTTGAGATACCAAATAAGCATTTGAAGAATATTGCTACTTTTAGGTGATTGGTTTGCATGTCTCATTAATATTAATATGATAAAGTATTTTAATCATTAGAAAACTTTTTGAATATTCTCAAAAATTGATTTCTCATGCTAAATTTTTTTTGAATTTTTTTGAATGATTTATTTTAAAAATACAAATATTTAAACGGTTTATAATAAATTTTCAAATAAATACGTTATTTTCTATAAACAATCTAAGATGAGTTATAGTACATACGCACAGCCATTCAAAATTCCTGATGGATTTCCAGAATTACTTGCAGAACTAACAACAGAAATACTTCGTGAACAACCAGAAGATGCAACAGGCATCTATAAATTCGCTTATGAATTCTTTTTAAAGAAACAGCAAGCTGGAGAGGAACCAACAGCGGATCAGCCGGTAGCTGACCAAGCAGCCGATGCTCCGCCAGCTGATGCTCCAGCAAATGATGACCAAGCACCTGCTGCAGAAGAATAAAAAATATCATTGTTATCAAATAATTGAACTACTTTTTTTTTATATAAATAGCCTTTATTTATAATGAATTTAATAATGTTTTATGCTTTTTTTTTTCTTTTTAATTAATGATAATAATAAATCATGTATCCAGATACTTATCCCATTTTCTTACCCATACGTATTTTAGAGAAATGCAATCAAATTATATTAACTTAAATCATAAAAATGAATTTGAGATACTTAATTATGTTATTTTATTTATGCATAATCAACAATCAAAATTTTAAATAATTATTAGAAAACATGAAGCAGCATTATATATCTTTATGATTCAAAATATTTAGTATCTTAGTGCTGTTCACCTTCTGGTTGCTGGCCTTCATCTGGCTGTTTAGCTTCCTCTGGCTGTTGGACTGCTTCTGGTTGTTGAATTGCTTCTGGTTGTTGGACTGCTTCTGGTTGTTGGACTGCTTCTGGTTGTTGAATTGTTTCTGGTTGTTGAATTGTTTCTGGTTGTTGAATTGTTTCTGGTTGTTGAATTGTTTCTGGTTGTTGAATTGTTTCTGGTTGTTGAATTGTTTTTGGTTGTTGGACTGCTTCTGGTTGTTCGACTGCTTCTGGTTGTTGAATTGTTTCTGGTTGTTGAATTGTTTCTGGTTGTGGAACTGCTTCTGGTTGTTGAATTGTTTCTGGTTGTGGAACTGCTTCTGGTTGTTGGACTGCTTCTGGTTGTTGAATTGTTTCTGGTTGTGGAACTGCTGCTGGCTGATTGACTATTACTGGCTGTTGGTTTTCTTGATTAGAAGCAGGCTCATTTTTATTCGGGTCTGGTTTGAAAAATTGAATTGTCATTGGTGATCCACCTTTTACATCAAGTGTTATGAATTGTTTTTCTGATTTAATTGTGTTGCAAGTAACAATAATCTCTTGATTCTTTGATGGCTGAATTATTCCATTGGCGGGATCAACTGTAACGCCTTCAGGAATGAAGCCAGTTTTCCAATCAACTGGATTGAAAGAAGGATTAGATAATACAATTTTTGTGGGTCCTGTTTTTTCTATCTTTGCTGGTTCAATATTACATTTTGGAATTGATAAACTATTGATTTCATCTAATCGCTTCATTTGAATAATCCGGAATGCCTTCAAACGATCTTGATCAACTACTGGAATTTGGAATCTAACATAAGATTGAACTGGTCGATGATCACTGAAAATGATGTCTGGATATGATTTATATTCAACATATGTTGGTTCCACAGGATAATTCTTAGGAGGATCTTCAATTGAAAAAAATGATGGTCCTGAGAATTCAATAGGAAGTTCAGTATCTCTTAAAACATCTGTTTCAAATCTGAGAGTATCTGTTGGCCCCACTGATTGCTTTTTTTTACCAACTTTGTAGATAATACGGTCTGTCCATGAAGGTATTCGCATTTTTTTCGAAGTATCATAAACATTTGTTCCATTATCAAATTTATATGTAGGCAAAAAGTCGATTTTTTGTTCATGGAATTCTTTAAATAAAGGTTGAGTCATCATAAAACGAGCTAATTGATCGTTTTCAAAAAGAGTTTTAATATCTCCTTTGGAGCAAAGGTTAACAGCTTTTTCATATGGTAAATCAACACGATAATTCAAATCACCAAATATTATTGTATAATCTGATTCGCCAAGTGCATTTAAATGAGCAAGTAATTCAATCATTTGTTGATTTCTCTCTTCATAATTTGGATTATGAGGTGTTAAATGGCAACCAACAAATGAAAATGTTGCATTTGATATTTTAAATTTAGTAATAATAGCTGATTTGTTTGCAGTCATTCCACCAAGACCGAGTCGAATAGATTCATGATTTGAAAGTTCAATTGGGAATGGAAAATTTTTTTTCTTCATGTAACGTACAAAAACGCCACCAAGTGAATCTTCAAAAATTATTTCATATCCGCATTGTTCTGAAGCTTTATTGAATGTCTCATTCCACTTTTGTCGCAGTTCAGATGCACCTAAAATTACTGCTTTTGCTGAAAAATCAATTTCTTGTAAAACTAAAGCAATGAATAAGGCGTCTGTTTGAAAAACATGCTTTGCTGATTCAAATGTAGATTCTTCTGGTGGGCGTTGAGCTATATTCCATGTATAAACCAAAACTGGGAAAGTACTCAGAGTTGTATAATAACCAATGTTTTGGTAATCGGTTCTTTTAATCCAAGTATTTCTTGCATCCAAATTGTCGCCAAGTGGCATATAAGGTGTAACTTCGCGAATTTTTAATAAATTGTGTTTTCTTTGAGAATATTTGGTGACAAAAATAAGGTTTTCGTCATGGAATCTTTCATTTCCTAATTGGCTGATGTGAGTACAAACTCCGATTTGTCCTGCAATGATATTGCAATTTTTTTCATTTAAAAATTCTAGGTCTATACATGAATCATTAAAAGTGAAAAGAATGATAGAAAGAGTTGAATTGTTGATCAAATACTTGAAGAAACAATTAATTGCAAAGCAGGCGATAACATTGTTATTTGAGCGAACAAAGAAAAAAGCTTTTGATAATGAATTACTTTCAAGAGCAATTCCAGCAACTACTGGAATTTTAAGGCTTGCATTAACGAGTGAAGCTTCATATTCAAACCATTTCCCGCATTTTTTAATAAAATCATTCATAAATACTGTTTTTAATCAATGTATTCGAAATTTTATTTTAAATCAAATTATCTTATCAAAATTTTCTAATAAATAATCAAATTAGTAAAATAAAGAAACTCAAATAAAAGTATTGATTTTCATGGAAAAAATGCTTGAAAACAATAGTTTTATCTTGATTGGTTTTATTGAATAAAAAAGTGGCTATTTCAAAATAATTTCTTATCTCTATTCAATTAAAATACCTGCTCTTATTTTTCCAATACTCATGTGTTCATTCAATTAAATGTTTGCGATCAAGTCCATAGATTACCTGTTTTGAAACCATAAAGCAATTCCTTTAAAAAAAAAAAAAATAATAATAATATATATTTCTGAAATCATTTTTATTATAAGAAAATAAGAAACAATATTAATTGATAGATCATTTCAATATATCTCACTATAAGGATATAAAGCATGAAAAAAAAAAAATCATGCAAAATGGATTAAGTCGAGATTTTATCGACAGAGGGTAAAAGAAAACTGTATTCTGGTGTATTTTTTATAAGATCAATAATATTTTGAGGGGTAATGTCAGGTGTGTTTAATTTAATTCGCTGAAGGATTTCAGTTAAAAATGATTGAAGAGTTAATGAAACATATTTGGGGACGTTAACTGTGCATTGGCTTTCTTGTTCTGGTCCTTCGATATAGGTCTTAAACTCTTCAAAGTCGAAAGGATTAGTCATATTTTTTTTTATAAACGAGCTTCCTGAAATTTTTTAGGTGCGATGATCGGTTAGGTGAAATGCTATAAAAATGATAAAAATATTGCTAAATACTCTAGTATTTATTTATCAATTTAATTAAATGATTAATTTTATATTTATATTATTATAATTGTGTTTTTCTGTTTGAAATGTAAGATATGCCTTTAAAAATGAATTGAATATATAATTCATTATTCAGTGATTAAATGGTCTAGAAAAATGGTACAATAATGGTTTTAAGAAAATCAATTAGACAATCATGCAATCCATTCAATTTTATTATTTAGTAACAATATACTTAAAATGTTTATTCAAACTGACAGAGTTTATGTTATTTTTAAAAAAGAAAAATGATATGTGGAGAAAATTAAAAAGATTACTAATTGTCATCTAAATGCTATGCGATATGTGTGACATGCAAGTCGATGAATTGGAAAAGCATCTTGATCACTTATTGAATCAGCTTCAAAATGAATAATTCCATGATTACCCCTTGTTTTTTATTAGAATGTTATACATTATTATATATGCATATATCTTATTATATCAAAATTCAATTTTTAAAGTTTCTTCTGAGGAAATTTTGAAATTTATTGATATTATTATTATTATTTTATGCAAACACATTATTAAATAAAAAAAGAGAATATATTTCTAAAGTTTCATTGTGAAGTCAAATATTTGCTTTCTTCATTAGAAATATTTATTTTAAAATTATCCAAATTCAATACTAAATTAACAAATTTTGTATGTAAACTTTTATAAAACGGTTATATTTATCTTGCTTTTTCAAAAAAAGTTTCAATAATATATCTATAGAACAATTACGTTTGTTAAAAGATTAAAAATGTCAATTATCTAATAAAAAAATGATATAAAGTGAATAAATTTATTGAAAGCAAAATGAAGTTAAATGAAATTGAAAGCATAGCTAAATGAAATTGAAAGCGGAGTTAAATGATATAAAAATTTTAATTAATCGTCATGGTCAAAATTTAAAGTTTTTAAATGAATTTAACTGTTAATTATTATTATGGATCAGGTGAAGCAAATTGAACAGCAAGTTTCTGTTGCATTTGGTTCATCTGATCAGCAAGTTTCACCTCAAATCAAAGAGGAAGCCCAAAATAATATAACACAAATTTATCAAAAAATTGATATGATAGGATTTTGCATATCAAATTATCAGAATTTTGAAATTATTACTTCAAAAGTTTTTACTTTGAATTTAATATTATTTTGGATGAAAGAAAAATATCAAGATTTATCTCAAGAACATATTCAAGTTATTCAACAATTTTTATTTTCACCGATTTTTTTTTCTAATTATAATGAGCTTCCTGATCAAATTGTAATTCAACTTATGTCATCTCAGTCTCTACTTATTACCAAAATTTTCCCCAATCCATGGGCAAGTTTTTTTACTGATCTAGTATTTATTGATCCTAACGCTGAGAACTATAATGATGCTTATGTTAAAAATTTTTTAATTTTCTTTTGTAATGATATAAATGCATATTCACCAACAAATTTTACACAAATATCCAATCTTCGAAGCTCACTTCATCAAGCTGGAATATCAAGCCAAATAATTGAATACTTGATTGTTAAATGCCAAAATAATGAACCAGTTGGATATCAAATTTTAGCAAACGCTATTACGCTCTGTCCAGAACAAATGTTTTTTGAAAACGAAAATTTGCGATTGGTTATACAAGCAGGTTTAAGCAATAAAAATTTTGTCATTTTTACTTTTGAAGCACTTAAAAAAATAATATCCAGAAAAATGGAGCCAACCCTAAAAGCGCAATTATTGACCCAATATGTTAATCCTAGTGATATTTTCAATGTTGCCAAAACTTCAGAAAATCAGGAAATTATTGTATCATCTGCTAACTTAATCAACAAATCTTTGATTATTTGGCAAGCTCTTGATATGCCTATTGAAAATCCTTCAGGAAATTTGGGAGCTCAATACTTTATGCTCAATATTAATTTTATTCAATTTAGCGAATTTTCTTCGTCACAAGTTATTTTCTCAGTATATAATTATATGTCAAAGCATGCTGATGTTGTTTCAGAAACAATCAAGCAATTACTTGATCGCATTACTGCTAATTTTATGGAGCCCAATGCTATTGATGATTGTCAGCTTACTTTCCAAAATGCAGAAAGATATTTAAACGTAATAATTAACGTATTACAAATCAATTCGTCAATTATTCAAGTAATTGAATCTTATGCTCCTTCATTTAATTTTGCTCAAAACCCTGGAATTTGCTCAATGCTTATTTTTGTTATATCACACGCATTTCCGAGGGTTCTTCCAAAAGTTGAATATCAGGAACGCGCAATTAATTATTTAAATCTATTTCTTACTATTTTTAATAATCCTCCGCCATTTTCTCCCCAACAAATAATTTGTCTTTTAAATTTCCAAATTTTTGCCACCAGTCAGCCATCTTTGGTTAATAAAGATATATTATCTTCGATTACTTCAATTATGGTTAATATTGTTATGATGCCAGGAATAAGCAAGTCATTTTGCAAATTTACAATTAATCATTTACCAGTTTTTAACTTTTATTTATCCAAACAACGCATTATTCAAATCGAAAGTCAATTTCTTGATGCTTTTATTCAGTCAAATAATAGCGATTTTGTTGGCGCAGCATCAAAGCTTGTTCAGTGTTTAGATAAAAATGAAAAAGCAATGATGAGCCAAAAATATATTGAATTTTATGTTCATGCAATAAGTCAAGAAAACGAAAACAATGATGAAAAATTGAGTATATATATATCAGCTCTTTCTTATTTATCTAATTCTTACTTAATAGATCCAAACATAATTGAATTATCTACTCAAATTATAGAAAATGCAAAAACGCAACAAATTGTTTTACAAAATGATTATGCTTTATCTCTTTTATTTAAGGCTATTCCAAAAATTGGTAAAACGTATCTTTTTCACACATATAATCAAATATTTACTAATTGTAAAGGACCAATCAGCTTGAAAAGTATTTGCTCTCAATTGAAAACGGTTTTAACTCCACAAAATATTGAATGGTTTCCACCTATAATCGAGCATCTATATCAAGTTACATTATCACTTATAAATGATTATTTGGTTAAGGTCAATTTCGGTGTCAAAATGGTGAATTTGGAGATGTCGTTTAAAGAGTTTTTTGACTTTGTTATCGTTTTCTTGAATTCATCGCTAAAGCTTCCTTGGAATGAGTATATTGGTCAAATCGTTAAAACTTTAGTGCCAGTGATAAATAGCCTTGCTAATCGCTTTTATGATTCGCCAATAATTTTTTGTTGCTGTGTTGAGTTCATGCAAAATTTGCTGAAAATGCATAGGAATGCTGAAAAATGGAATCAAGATTTCTACAATTTGATAACTCAGACTTTACAATCTTTCATCCCAATTTCAATAAATATCGTTTTTAATCCTCAGATTGACTTTCTATCAAAAAATTGGAGATATTTGATAAAGAATCTTTTTACATTTCATGATTCATTTTCATCGAAATTTGAAAATGGTGTAGAATTGCTTGGTCAGCAATTTCAGAAGTTTGGAGCTCCACCAGAATTTGTTCAGAACTATATGAAAATTTCTGAAATGTCAAATAACAGAATTGAACCACTTGTTCTCTTATATCATGAACTATCGTTATATTTTCAAGGTCTCAATGTTTGATTTTTAATCCAACGCGATAAGCTTAATGTTATGTTTTTCTCTCTCTTCTTTATAAAATAAAAATTCTATTATATTTTATCAATGATAATATAAGATTGTAATTTATTCAATTTTAGTAGTTATATATTTGCCACGATTTTTACACTTCTTATAGAAAATTTTGATGTTATGATAAGTATTTTTATTAATTTATTAACAATAAAGTTTTACAAATAATCATCGTTATCATCATGTAACTTTTTCCATGTAGCCCCACCATCAACAACTCTATCAAGTGAAGAAACTAACTCTTCAATTGTTTCATCGGTAATCATACTTTGCCTTTTTGCATGAAAAACAAAGAATCCGCTCTTCATTTGTTCTAATGGGCATTTATCAGTACATTTTAAAAATCTAAAAGGACCTCTGTGATATGTTTTTGCAATGTTTTCATATTTTTTGTAGGTTTCATCATTTGCATTTACAGCAAAAACACAGAATTTTCCAGTGTTCTTGCATGTTTTCTCAAAATCGTCTGGAGAAGTCAATTCAGAAACAATCGAAGTTTCAACTCCTGCACTTTTAGGATTTTTGGCGAAATTTAATAAAGCAGAGTAAATATTTTCGAATTCGAGAGGTCCATCGTAAATTGAAACGATGTCCTTATATACAAAAATAATTGACTGAGATGATACTTTGAAAAGTGACATAAATTGCGAATTTTTGGCATGACCGACGCGAACATTTATGTTTTTATTCTCGCTTAAATTGCAAGAAATTGCAGACCAAAATGGAGGAATAACTTTCTTATGCGTAAGAAGTATGGCTGATAATGGAGTTGAAGGTGATGGAGCCCAATTATCGTCAATTGGGTGACTTTTACTTGGGAAATATTTAAAAGCGGTTTCAATAAATGCATCTGCTGTTTTTTCACCTTTGTACTCAAGGACTCCTTTATGATGAACAATACGAAATGATGGCGCTGTCCTTACTGTATAGAGATAAGCGACTTTTGGATGTTCTTTAATATCGAGAGAAACAAATTTTATCAAGCCAGCAGTACGATTAGCTGCTTCTTGAAAATCTGGAAAAATGCTTTTCGAACGAGGAGATCTTTTTTGAATGAACATTATAAAGCATACTGAATTATCAACATAGTCGGTGACTTCTTCAACCCAATTACTAGTAGTACCTTCTACTACAGGTGGTTGAAATGGGAAATAGGCTAGGATTGTTGCTACAAAATAAGAAAAAAGAATCATAATACAATTGTTATCAAATTGTTATATTCAAATTCACTTTTTAAACTATTTATTTAAAACTTTATCGGAATTCTCAGAAATAAAAAAGAAAATTTTCTTCAATATCATAAAATTTCCAAAAAAACATGACTCTTTTACGGATCGGACGAAGTATTGTTGATAATAATATTGATTTTTTTGAAACTTGTCCAATGGTACATTTACTTACCAAAATACCAGTTCCATTTTCGTTCCCTGGGAAAAATGTTACATTGATGTATCCAACTCCATTAATATTGGCTGTTTATTTGAATAGACCTGAAATTGTACAATTTCTTTTGGAGCATGAAAATGATCCTGATGTTATTCATAAACCAACAATTTTATTTTTATTATATTTATGGATTATCCGCTCTTCACATTGCCGCACTTGTTAATGATGCAAACATGATTGATATGCTTATCCAATATAAGGCCAATATCAATATAGCTGGTGGTGAAGGAATTTTTATTTTATTTATTTTATGAAACTCCCCTTCATATTGCTGCATTATATGGTTGTTTTGATGCTGTTTATCGTCTTTATGTTAATGGTGCTGATATTAATGCATATGCTAATGGAGACAATTCAAAGACTCCGCTTAATTATGCTTTATTACGTAATCACAAAGATATTATTGCATTTCTCATTCATAAAGGTGCTGAAAGGCAATTTCTTGATTTTTCGCATGTTCCATATCGTGAAGAAATGATGCAATTTGTTCATGAAGGATACCTTGACGATGAATATAATGAAGAAAAAATGATAAGTAAGTTTTGTAAAGGAAGGATTGATGACGTTCTTGAATTTCAGTATCCTGAATGCCCCGAAATTGACCCCGAGAAAAGATATGCTAATAAAGAATATATCAAAGAAATAAAAGAGAGGAATAAAAGATATGTTAAAAAGAAGGAACAGAAAAATGAAAAAAATGACGACGACGACGATAATAATCACGATGATATTAATGCGGAGTGAAATTTTCGTCAAATACTTTTTATATTCGAATCATCATGCGTTTTTCTTGGTTTATTTAAATGTGATTTTGAATATGATTAATTAATCTTTTATATATATTTCTTTTTGTTATTATTTTATATTTTTTTTTTTTTTTATCCGCTTTCTCCAAAACTTTAATATCACTTAAAAGAAAATGTAAGATGAATTTATATAAATATTAAAAGAGTACATTTAAATTTCTTTCATTATAAAAAATCGTTATTTTCTCACTTTTTATATAGATATTTGTATAAATTCTCTCAAAAATTCAAAATCTGCCTTTATTTTTTTTTTGTTCATTTTCAGCAATATTTCTCGCCGACAGCAATATTAATGTTGTAAAAACGAATTAAACGTTATCAAGAACAGAATATTTTATTGATTTCATATTTTTTTAAAAACACAAAGCATATGAAAGTTGTTTTTTGTGTGAAACAGAATGATCTTGGATTAAACTCATCTCCATTGGTTAAATGGAGTAGAAATTCAAAATTTTTTGCAATGTTTGGCAATAATAATTCTGTTTCTATATTCGATAAAAATGGAAATAAAATTGTTAATATTCCAGTTGCAAATCCAGCCTTAATGGATTGGGATTCAGATAATCATTTAATTGCAATATCTTCTTCCAGTAATCCTGATATTATATTATTCAATCTACGTACTAATGAAATAAGCACAATTGAAGCCCCTTTTATTCCAACATGGATTTCATTTGCGAAATCATGTTCATTTCTTGCAATCATTAATATTTCCCTCCCACAACAATATTGATGAAAAATAGTGAGAAAGCAGTCGATCAATTATTAAATCTCTACCGTCATCGCAAAGCCCTCCAAGTATCCCTAGATCTCAAATACAATAAGCTCATTCACGAAGTTGGGGAGCAATCTTTGTCTTCCTTAAAAATTGAAATTGCATCTAATACATTTTCGCAATCAGAAGATGCCGCGATCTGGAACGTTATACAGCCATTATTTAACGAATGTGAATGTTCATATATGTGTGGTTATAAACGCCGCCCAGAAGAACTTTTTGAATTCAACAAGGCCACAAATGGCATTAGATATGCGAGATGCTCTTTTCCAGTTTGACCAAGCATTGAAGCTTGCAGAGAATCTTGATCCGGCGCGAATTCCGCAGCTTTCATACGATCGTGCCTAATATTCTCTTGCATTGGAACAATACAAAGAATCAAGTAAAAGCAAAAAATTGGCTCATTTGTCGCATGCTGGATATGTTGGCTGTCTCTTCTTATTGTGCAAAGTTGAGCTCGGAATGCGGCCCTTGTCCAAGATAATTTGTGCGCAAATTTTGGAGAAAACTTTGCAACTTTACATGCGAGTTAACGAGTTCAATAATGCAACATCAATGCTGGAGAACTCAAACTTGCATCAGAACCTGTGCAGAAAGTGACTGACATTGAAATTCTGCGTTCAATTGGTCACCAGCTTGAAACGACGATTGCATTTGAAAAGGCAAACGATTATGAGTCGCTTGTTCAGCATCCTGAAGGAAGGATTTGTATTCAGCTTGGAAATTACAAGTATGCAATCGAGTTCCATCAGAATCGCCGAGCTTCACGGCAGAATGGATGGACTTGCGGACTTAATTGGAGAGAATGGAACAAGGATGCAATATGAAGAAATAGCAAATTATTTCTGTTCGCGATCATTGATGAATCAAGCAGCAAAGTTCTTCAAATTAAAGGTGATTCGCAACGTGCAATGAATTGTTGCATGGCCGATTGATCAGACGCTGCAATTTCAGAATCAGAGCGACAATTAAGAGAGGAACTTCTTGAGTGTCTGACTGTCAACAAGTCGAAAGATTTGAAGTATTTGTTACGCATGTTCATCATTATGAAACAGCTCAATGAGGCCTCGCAAGCAGCATTGAACGTCGCTGATACAAATCTTGTCACGATGTTCATGTTTCAAGTGAGTTGAGACAATCATTGATACTTATTCATTCCTGCCTTTTAGTTAATCAGCATAAAAATGGCAAAAATAAGAAAATTTGCGCTTTGCTCCTGAAAAGATTGTCAAAAAATGTTTCAAAATTTCCTGTTCATGCAGCTAACTTGCTCGCAATGGCAGTTGTTTATTGTACAAAGGCTGGAATGAAAAAGTGCACTTACAATATCTCTGTAAAAGTCCTTCAGCCTGAATATCAAGGTAAAATTAAAAATGATATTTTGAAGAAAATTCAAACAACTGTAAGAAAAAAGAATATTTCTGAAGAAATCGATGAAGATAAAAGTCCTTGTCCTGGTTGTGGCGTGGATTTGCCAATTTCACAGCTTTATTGTGGAAATTGTAAATTAAATTTGCATTTCGATTCTTTCACTGGAATGCATATGGTACGTGAAGATTGGTGTGAGTGTCCTAACTGTAATTTCACTTGCTCATTCAACTAATTGGTACACTATAACATTTGCCCAATGTGTAATGCTAAGGTGGAAAATCCACAATTGATTACAAATTTTGATTTAAATTCATTTCAAGGTATTTAAATACTTTAAAAAAAAAATTAAATTTGATAAACACAAATCATCTACATATAAATATTTTTTTAATTTTGAACAAAATATAAGCCAAAGTATAATTGCTCGAGTAATATATAAAAGATATTCCAATAAAATGAGAAATTATTTCAATTGCTTGCAAACATTTATTTGTATGTTAAAAAAAATTTATGTAATAACTTGGGTATAGCTGGTTTTGATATTTGAATATCTGATTTGAGGAAATTGCAAGAAACGCCACTTTTTGAGCTTCGTTCAAAAAGTGTCTATGCTTTAGATGATAATGGCGTAATAATATATTTTTCTTTCAAGAACATTGTTCTATTTTAAGCAAGTATTTTATAAAAACAAACGATTAAAATAAATAGAAAAATAATTTAATGGCAATTTGTTTTCTCTTGTCTTAAACATTTTGTATTCAAAAAGTTATTTTATTTTTTATCTTTAAGAAAAAGTTATGTTTTATTTATTGTGCCAAGAAAAAGTTCATGATTATTTTTCACTCTATCAAATTGTGGAAACTTTTTGACCGAAAAAAAACAAAATAAACAAAAAAAATTAAATATACTACAGTACAGTAACAAAAATGGAAAATGATTCAAAAAAAGGAAAATCGGACTTTTTGATAAAAAAAGATAAAACAAAAAATAAAAATTGAAAAGAAACTTTCAAAAAGTTGGGTTTTCCATTTTTTTATTCTCAAAAAAATTCAATTAAAATATAAAATATATTCAATTTTTGAGAGTAATTGATAAGAGATATAGTTATTATTTTAATGAAAAATCAAGGTTTCTCAACTTCTAAAGAGAAATTCACCATCTTAAATCGATTATAAGAAAACAGAAACATAAAATTGACCTTCTCTCTATGTTAAATAACCGAAAGCAACTTTTGATTCAAAATTATGCAAATCAAAATAAACAAATTCATGAATTCGATGTATAATTATTATTCAAAAACCACTATCACAAGCAGAATTAAAGTTCGAAAAGAACTCATCTACAATAGACAGCTTAAATCATATGAAGTATTTATAAAGGCTATTCATTAGAAGTTGCTTCAAACTTTTTACGACTAAAAACTGTTGCATCAGTGAAAAAGTTAGCTGAACAAAGGAAAAGGTATCTTCAGCTGAATGGTTTTATTAAATATTATCAATTATAATAAAATTAATATTTTTTTTAATAATAAAATAATTAATTATTTAACTTTAATAATACTATTTTAATATTTATAATAATCTTTTAATTCTTATAATATTTTTACTAATGTATAGGTATTTATAGTAATTATATTTTTCAAAGGATTTGAACAAATATACTTTAAAAAAAAATGAGATTAATAAAATAAATATTTTGTAAAATCTTACCTGTATTTTTAGATAATATTTTGGAATATTATTAAATTTATTATAAAAATTATTATTACTTGCCATTTACTCATAATTTTCAATTTTGTAGGTTGTGGTACTTAAAAGGTATACAAACTCTTTTCTTTCAATTTGTTGAAAGCAAAAAGTTGGTGATTTTAAAACTTACTAAAATTTTAATAGCATATTTTAAATCCTTATCATATGTATAATTGTTTGATACTATTTACAACCTGTTTGGTTCATTACATAAGAAATTAGAATTTTAAATCTTTACTTTTTGAAAAATTTAAAAACCCTAGAAAAGTGGTGATTAAAATATTATTTTTTTATTTTTGAACTTATATTTTTCTATATTATTATATTTGTTTGTTTATAAAATAAAAATATATTTAATTAATTAAGACTATGTGGAGATACGAAAAATCAAAAATCGATATTTCAATAATTTCCAAATAATTTCTAATCCATTCGATACATTTTCCTGTAATGATTTTATCGTTTTATATATTTTATTTTACATGATATATCTCGTTAATTGGAAGATCTATCTAGGATTTATTGAGATAAAGCTAAAATATTAATTATTTTGACGGTTTTAGGAGAAAAAAAGGTTAATTTTTTTTTCTGAAGAGGTGAAGTCGTCAATCTAAGCGAATTCAATTTTTTAAAAAAAGGTGAAGTCGTCAATCTAATAGAATTCAATTTTGAATGCATTGAAATCACTATCAAAATTATCTAAAGATTTAAAATAATAATATATTTATTTATAATCCAATTTTTTTGAGAAAAATATGGAAAATTAACCAAAAATTATTATTGAGAAGTGAAAATTTTATTATAGTTTTTCTTTCAATTTATGAAAAAATTTAAATAATAATATTTTTAAATTACATTTTATTTGTATTATATTAAATATATAATTCATTTTATATATTGAAATATAATATATAATATGAGATATCTAATGATATATTTGATATTTGTTAGGATATAAAATAATAAAAAATCATTAAAATTCAGTTACGAAAGTTTTTTTTAATTTGCTGAAAAATTCTCGATACATTTAATCTAAATAGGCATTTTAGATAATCAATGTGATTTACATAATATACCATATTAATAAATCATATATATTATATTGTTTAATATAATATTAATTAATTACATAAGATATCAACACAATATTAATTTTTTAAATTCAGAATGCATTCAAATAATAAAATATATTTATCTTATTTTTATAAATTACATTTCACAATATAAGATATTTAATAATTTTAAAATGTATATTAATACATAAAATAACAATGAAATTATAAGATGCAATAATTAAAATGATAACTTTTTTAGATTCTCAAAAAATAATCAAAAAAACTATTAATAACAATAAATATATATATGTAAACATTTATGTGTATATATTTATTTAAGGTACAAATCCAGTACGTTATTTTTTGATTAGAAGAACGTTTAGTATTTGAATAGTTGCATGTCTCTGAAAAAGTTTAAATTGACTAGGTTTGTTTTTGACACTTATTTTACAATTTAAACAAACTTTATGAAATGAATGAAAATAATCGGTTTTTATTTAACATGTCATCTTATTCTTTGAGAATGTCAAAAAAAATAGCGGTTACTAAACGTACTGGATTTGTACCTTAAAAAATGTTTATCAAAAAGATTTTTTATTCAAATTTATAAAGCAATCATTTCAAAACTTTTTCAATTTTAAATATTTGTAAACTAATCAAAATTAGACAAAATTAAATTTCTTTTTATACTGGAAATTATTAGGTAAATTTTTAATATTTTTAAATATATATAAATATGAGAATTTATAAAAAATCAAATAATATATAAAAGGTATTGTCCGAAAAAATAGAGTTTGGGTACCTTTGGTACTTATATATAAATCTTAATCCACTTATATAGCACTTTTTTTGGCAAATTTAATATGTCCTTTCTACAAAACCTGTTCTGCAATCTTGATGACTTCGACTGGAGTTCAAAGACACTTATTGGTCAAGGATCTTTTGGTGATTGCTATTCTGTACGGGCAAAAAAGAGAGATCCAAGATTTAATGATGATTCAAACATATTCATTAGAGATGACCCTGAAGGAATGCTATATTGTGCCAAAATTACTAACAAAAAGATTTCTGGTGCTAAAGAACAAGAAAACCTTCTCCGTGAAGTTTTAATTATTAAAAAGGTTCAGCATCCTGCTGTTCTTGAATTCAAGGGATTTAATTTATATGATTTTGAAGGAAATCCGCTCCCGACCTTTATAACACCAAAAATGTTTACTTCTCTTGACGATGTCATGAAAAATGAAAAAAAATATATCAAAAAAGGGTGGAATGTTACAAAAAAGCAAATTTGTATAATTGGAGTTGCTTCAGCAATGTGTTATCTTCATAGTTTAAATATCATCCATCGTGATCTAAAGCCTGCAAATATTCTACTTGATAAAAATTTTTACCCCAAAGTTTGTGACTTTGGATTCGCACGAAGTGTAGCAGAAAATGTTCAAAAAACCCAAGGTGTCGGTACACCTTATTTCATGGCACCTGAAATTTTACAAGGAAATGATGATTACGATAAGCCGGTGGATGTTTATTCATTTGCTATTTTTGCATATCAGATCATCACTGGAAAAGTTCCTTTCCCCAACGTAAACCAATTTCAATTGAGTAAAAAGGTTATCAGAGGTGATAGGCCTTCTTTCGAAGGTTGTGAAATAAGTGATGAGTTCAAAGGATTAATTGAACTTTGTTGGAAGACTGAAGCGTATGAACGTCCCAATTTCGAATTCATATATAATAAACTTGTCGATGATTGCACACTTCTTATTAACGATCATGTTGATAGAAACGAACTTACAGAATACATATCTTCTCTCAAAGAAAAAACAAAAGGTAAGGAGAAGCTTGTCATTTGTTCAACTGTTCCTTTGCCAATTGTAACAGGTGAATCAAAAGCGCATAATCAAGAAATTCCAGATGATGAAAAAATTCAAGATGAAATGTTGGAGCAAGTTTTTAATAATAATTTTAATAAGTTTTCAAACGAAATCAGAATGAAGCTCTTTCTTAAAGTGCGAAGTAGACTTTTAAATAATTCTGATTATAAGAGTTTTATTAAGATAATAAATTATGAAAATTCATTGGCAATTCGTGAAATTTCTATGGCATCTGAATTTCTAAATCGAACATTTCAGGAAGTCAAATTCGATGGACTAGCAGAAATTACCAAAAGGGATTTAAGGGAATTTAACTCCAAAAAGATTTTTGATCTCAATGTTTCCCCATCTGTAAGATCTATCAAGGATGGTGCTTTTAAAGGTAAATTGATTCAATATATAAATTTACATGCTACAATTGATAACATAGAAAAAGAAGCATTTATGAATTGTACAAAGCTTGTTTTTATAAATCTTACAAATAGAATGACTGAAATCAAAAAAAGTACATTTGAAAAATGCACTGATCTTTCATATGTTGAATTTCCTTCTTCTCTTTCATATATAAGAGAAAATGCTTTTAGGGATTGCACTTCTTTGACTGAAATTTGGATTCCAGAATCTGTTGTTCTAATTGAAAGTAATGCTTTTTATGGATGTAAAAGTCTAAAAATTGTTCATATTTCACAAAAGACTGAATTTAACAAAAGGAATTCATTTCCAATGGTCTCAAAGCATGTTTACTATGAATGATTATTTTCTTCTATTTTTATAAAGTAATTTTACATTTATTTTTTATTGATTATAATTTTAATTCAAAAAGTTAAAAGTTTTTTTTGAAATAATATTTGAATGGTTTATTTTTTCATATTCAATTTTAAAATCATAATATAATTACTTCTACTTAACCAAATTAAGCAATTATATGTTAATTATTTTTTATTTATCCCATATAAATAAATATTGCAATTTGAAAGAATTTGGTTATGTATTCTATACATTTTATAGTAAATTTAATTTCTCCAACTTCTATTCAAATTATTTAAATGTCATCAAAGCAATTGCAACAATTTTATTCAATTTTTCCAAATGGAACAATATATAAAGCAGCTCTTGATTCAATTGTTCATTCTGACCAGATAAAAAACATCAAAATTTATTCTGCAATATGGAAATTTTATTTATTAATTTTTCCAAATTTTAACTCAATTTCTATTACACAATCTAAGTGGATGTGTTTAATTGACTCCAAAAGAGAAGAATTTAATAAAATTCGAGAACTATATAGTTTTTCTCCTAATAGCGAGTTAGAACTTGATTTAATGGGGCCTCTATCCAAAAATGAAGATTCCAAGTGGAATCAATATCATAAAGATAATGAATTAAGAAGCATGATTGCCAGAGATACAGATAGACTATTTCAAGATATTAATTTTTTTCATAACAAACAAAATATTGAAAATATTAATGAAATTATATTTCTTCATTTGAAAAAATTTCCTAGCCTTGAATACCATCAAGGATTTCATGAAATTTGTGGAATAGTATATTACTTTTTGTGCAAAGAAATGAAAGTTCGAAAAGAAATCCAATATTCGGATGAAATTAAAGATTTGTCAGGTTTTAACCTTATTTTTTCAAATGATTATATAAGTGCTGATTCTTTTTGGATTTATTCAGAAATTATTAATTATATTCAAAAGTATTATGAAGATTCTAAGGATACTACATTTATATCAAATACTTGCTATAATATTTTGCAAATTTATATGAAAAAGATTGATTGGACCCTTTCACAAAATCTCACTGATTCAAATCTTGAAGTAATGATGTATCAATGGTTTAGAATTCTTTTTGGGAGGATTTTTAAATTTGAACAAATTAATCAAATATGGTCATTTATTTTTTCTTATTTTCCTGATGATAGCATATTATCATCAATTTCAATTTCATTGATTTTAAGCATGAAAAAAGAAATTATAAATTCATCTGATAAAACCGCCGTCATTGTAGTATTTAAAAATATGCATTCAGAAAACGCCCGAAAAATCATTAAAAATTCTATTCAACTCCGCCAACCAAAGCAAGATAAGATTAAAAATGATGATCAAAATAAAGATTTGTGGAAGAAATATCAGGAAAATCAAAAGAAAAGTATTCAAATAAGAAAAGAGTTATTTGATCCTATTTGTAAAGAAACTGACAAAATTTTGCTTGAGATAAACACTGAGCAAAAAGAAATAGTAATAGAACATCTTAAACAACTTCGTGAAGCTTTTAGTGTTATAACTTTGCTAACTTGCCAGCCTTCTCAGCATGAAAAAGATATATTTTCAGAAGAAATTGCTGCTGATCTAAATGCTGATGAAGATACTGTCAAAAATACTGAAAGTCTTAATGGCAATAATAACGTCCAGACAAATAATAAAGTAGTTGATAATAATAATATTATTAATGAACTTCCTAAAGCTACATCTGGAAAAATGAATGCCATTAAGGCAGACACCTCATTGTTAACGGAAGAAAATGAAGAAGTTTTTCGAAATAAAAAAGATATTTTTTCAATCCCAAATAATCCCAAAAATCTCTTTGATTAATTAACAAGCAATTTGTTTACCTTAACATAAATGTAACCTTCCGCAGACGTCATTTTTTTCCTACATCTTTTCAGATTTTAAATCCCAATGATGGGAGTTGCATCCCTTTTCCACATAAAGTGAGAGAAATAAAGTTAGACCTCACCACTTTTTCTTAATGAAAGAAATATTTGAAAAGATTTTATTAATAATTTTCTGATGATACAATTAAAAAGTTCATATCATTGAAAAATCTTCATAAAAAGTGGTGGTAGGTTTTCTGAACATTCAAATATTCACAATATATTTCTGAGAATTGAGAAAACTTATAGAAAATTCTCCTTAAAATTTTTCATAATTATTGCTTATTACAATAATGTTTTCATATTAATTTATATAAAATAAAAGTTATTACATCGTTTTAATTTTATTTAATTGAAGATTTCAAATGATACAAAATTGAGATAATATTTCTATGATTCAATATCATAAATTCATATATTGAAATGAAATAGCATAAACCGATACAGAAATAAGGCAAATTTACGTTATCGGCCCCCTTTAAGGTCAGTTTATATAACTGAAAATGCCAAAAATTTAAGAAAAAATTTTACAGATAAGCACTTAACTTTAAATACTAATTTTAATAATGTTGTTTTCAGTGATGAATCAACATTCCAGTTGGGTGCCCACAAAAAGTGGATCTGGGTCGATAAGTATAATATCACCACTGGAATGCTGAGTCATGATAGGAAGTATTACCCCAAGATTATGATCTGGGGTGCAGTGGGTATAACTTTAAGAGCAACCTGGTCATCTTCGAATGGCACGTTAACAGTGAAAATTATATAAACGATATATTTTTTGGAACTGACTTGCTGGAAACAGCTGATAATCACTGGGGAGTAGATGGCTGGGTCTTCCAGCAAGATAACGCGCCTTCTCATACCTCAAATGTGACAAAGGCTGTGTTATCAGAACTATCTGTGAAATTGCTGGAAGACTGGCCACCTTACTCCCCTGACTTGAACATTATCGAAACAATTTGGGCAATTATGAAATCTCGAATTGAAAAGAAGAGCCCACAAACTCTAGATGATTTGAAAAAGATCATAATCGATGTATGGGAAGCTTTAACTTTTGAAACGATAAATGGTCTCATTGACACAATGCATGAAAGGTTAATAAGCGTTAACGAGCATCCTGAAAGATCTTATTACCATTCGTACTAATTCAACTTTTTCAATTAAATAAACGATTTTTTATTGAATTTCCACTTTTTAATAGCAATCACATGAAGTGAAAAATAACTGCTTTTTTAATTGAAAATATTTGTGAAAATTAATATAAAAAGTTTAAAAAAAAAACGATAATAATTTAATTTTTTTCACATCATCTGATTTCTGCTATAAACAGCCATTATGAAAACGATTAAAAAATATTCAAAAAATTGAGAGGAAAATCTCGGAAAAAAAGGCATTTTACGATCTACCAGAAGTGAAAATATGAACCCAAATCAAGATGGTAAATAATGTCTTGATTTATTAATTAAATACCATGAACACTGGCTTCCTATTTTACTTATAATACATGGAATGTATATAAATTTTGATAGTTCCAGAATTGAGGGCCTTTTTTGTCTCCTAAAAGCAAATTACGGCCATGTTAGAGGCAAAATATCAACGACTATTAAAAATTTGAATAATTTATGTAATGTGTTAAAGACACAAAGTTATGTATCGTATAATCATACTTTTTAAAATAATGAGTCGATTTCCACTAATACCAGAAGGACATTTGAGTCGATTTGGAGCTATGATTTTGAAGTTTCTAGAAACAGAATTTAACGCAATGCTATGCCTCAATTCTGATCAACCTTGCGTCTGGTATGCTTTAATATAATGCCAAAGCCCTTTAACTCTCCTTTGCCGCTATACTTTACGTTTGGGCTTTGTTATTGAGATAAATCAAATACATCCTAGATTCCTCAGAGATGACAAAGAATTTCCTTCATTGCCAAATACAGTATTAACAGAAAATATTTAAATAGAACAAGCAAAGACAAGAAGCAATTTTCTTGCTAGGATTGATCCTTTTGTTAACTTATATGGAAGAAACAAGCAAGTTGATAATATTTTGGATACGGCATTATCAGAATTGGAAAATCTCCAAGTTCGTCCTAATCAAGGAACTCCTCCAACTCTTGCACAGGCGGGACATGCATTTCAATTTCCTTCTCACAATGTATACTCTGGAAGACACCCAACAAAACGAAAGTATCAATGCTCTATTTGTGGATCGATAAGTCATAATAAGCAAAACAGTCCTTTTAATAAGTAATGTTTAATTAATGGCCACTAAAAATATAAAATATCCTCACTAAAAGCATTTTAATATTTGTTCCATTCTGTTTTTAATATAATCTTTTTATTTTGGCTTTACTTTGTATTTATTTTTAAAATATAAATGCTTTTTGTTTTATTTTAAAATCAATATTTGATTGAAAATTAATCGTATATAATTTTTCTGATGTTTACGAAGCAGTATATAGGAGTCGGTTTCCGCGGGGGTTAAATTGATATTGCTTTTAATTAATTTGTCATACGAATGAAAATACTCTTTGTGCATTTTAAAATAAGTTTTATCACCGTCTAAAGCAAATCCAATAATGTTAATGTTTTTTAAGATAATAGTTTTGAAATATCATTTAAAAGGTCAATCTCTCTGTTGGTCGCTTTTCCCTGAGTGCTTGGACTTATATGGCAAACAAATGACCTCAATGAAGCATTGATAGGTTGAACATGGAATAATAAAGCATCTGTTATCGTTACGTCTTTCTTTTTTTAAAAAAATTCTTCAAAGTTTTTTAATTTGTGTTCTAATACTTTCATTTCTACACTTTTCAGTTGTTCTTTTTGTAAAAGACCTTCTACAAAGCCATCTTTTGTTAAACAAATATCAGACATCAGCTATATAGCGTCGGTTGCTAATATCGCTACTATCTTGCAATCTATTGATTTTTGCTTTTTATATTTATCAACAACTTGGTGAATATTTTTTAAATCAACTAGTTGAATTAATGGATAACTATGTTCATTGGTACATTCAACAAATCTAGCAAATCCATCTTCATAAGAAAACTTTGCCTTAGCTTTACAATTATAAATTGATTTACAATTTGAGCATGCATATATTTGCGTTAAACGACTTGGACCAACAGAATATGAAATAAATGGACATTTGTATTTCGTTGAGAATTCTCTAATCTTTTCTGTCGGAGCTTGAATTGTTGAGAAAAATCCATTTAATGAGCAAAATTCATCTATTAATTTTGGTGGAGTGTACGATTTCATTAATGAATGGCTAGATCGTTTATTATTATTTTATCATTCAAAAAATTTATATTAGAGCATCTCTTGTTTTTATCAGCATTTATATCATTAATTGTATCACTAGCAATTATCACAGCTCCAGTAATTATCATATCTTTTGAAATTATCACAATCCTGTTGATTATCAGTAGTTTAATCGTTGATTGTATCACTAGCAGTTTTCGAAAATTTAATCTTTTACGAAATAGTTTGGGATGAAATACCAAATTTATGAATTATTTTAAAAATATATGATTGTGTGTTTGTATAAATATAAAAATAAAATGAATACTATTAATATAGCTCCAATTACCCTTCCTTCCCTACAAGTGAGAATACGTTTTATTTATTTCTTACGTTAAATATACGTTTTTTCGTTCACCTCAATTTCTTCTCAATTTTGATAGGAGCTTAACGGTAATAAAATAATATTCAAAATATCTCAAAAAATCAATTATTAATTCTATATTTAAAGCATGTTATTATTTTATTATATAAATTATTTTAATGATATAAGAAAAAGAGGCATGTCAACCAAAATTCTACTCGATAAATTTTTTTGAAAATGATAATATAAGATTTAAATGATGTATATTAAAACTTTTCCTCTTGAGCAAACGAAAACTTCTATACAGTTTTTAGTTTTCATTCAAATCATCATTTTTAACTCAATATCTTCAATTCAAAAAGTAGATATATTCAAATTTTATATATTGAAAAATGAATTCTCTTTCATTTTTGATAAGATCATGATTGAATTCCATTTCAATTTGAGAGAATTTTTATTGAATAGCTTTTCAATTTGAGAGAAGGTTAATTGAATATTCTTTCAATTTGAGAAGAATAAATAAGTTTTATTTATAACTTGGAAATTGAATTATCAAAAATTTATTTTATGATATAAATATACTTAGATATTAATTATGAATTAAGGGTGTAGTATAAAAAATTTTTTTCAAAGAAAATTTGAATGAAAAGTATTCAAAAAAGTATTCAATTTTTGCACACCCCATAAGTATCTTCCCATATCAAAACTTTTCAACGCCATTTATAATATAAGCAAAGGTACACTTTACGAATATCGTTACGATTTGCTTTTTTTATGTTTCTCTTTAGATGATGAGAACTGATGATGCATTTTTTTTGTTTTTTTCAATTTTGATAAAAGCGCTCAAAATCTAATAAAAATAAAATATGAACTAATTATAAAAACATAAATAGTGAGAAAATATTACTTTTTTATTTATTTATCTCTTTTATATAACGAAATGAAATTGAATAGTTTTATCAAAGAAAGTAAAACCCCTAACATTACCGTTTACAATTTTTCATCGATACCTGTAAAATATTTTTATCTCAACAAAATAATATATTTACTTAATTTAAAATATATATCATGCTTATTCACATTATATTAATATTTATAGGATAATTTCAATCAGATATTTTGAAATTAAAATCTTAATATTTGCAATATTATATGTCAGAAATAGAATTACAATGTCTTCTGGTTAAACATTAGTAAATACATTGTATAACTATAGGATAGATGCATTTTCGTTTAAATTTTCGTTAAACTGAAATTTTATGATCATCATTTTTAAAAACTTTTGAAATAATTAAAACTTGTTATAAATATTTGCTTGATTAATTTATATATTTAACACTTAATCCAATTCCAAAAGTTAAAATCAAAAATAATCGAAATAATTAAATGTTATATTCCAAATATAAATGAAATAATCATTAATTTGTAATATATAATGTAAATAAATATATTTTTAATATTAGATATTTATTAAATCTTTTAAATGATTTTTAATAAAATTTTTAGCAAGATATAATGAATTATTCGAAAACTAGTATATTTTCAGTGGTTTATTTCACTGTTTATATATTTAATAGATTTTACCGATGCTTAGAAATTTATTTGTAATTATTTACTTAAAATCTTATTAAATATGGTGAACATAACATAATCTATTAACATGGTTGTATTAAACTCAATTTTTGTGTCCTGATAAATGAACACATCTAGAGTTCTGATTTATTATTCCAAAATAAATTGAATAAATATGAATTCAATAAATAAAAGAATTTTAATTATTTTGGCAACTTAAATGATTTTAGTTCTTCAAATATTATCTTAATTTTTGATCTTTTCTAAAATCATAAAATAAATTTTGTTTTATTTAATGTTATATCTTTTTTTAATGTTTAATAAAAAAGTAAATAAATATAAAATCATTAATATGTCAAGATAATAGAGATTCAATTAAATTTTATGTTGAAAAATGGTTATGTTAAAATAGATAACTAAAAATTTTTTTATTTATTTCTAAAATAATATTCAGAAATTCAATTGAATATTTGAGCATTTCGGGTTAGAAAAACGAGTTATTTTGAATAGCTCTTCAGAATATTTGAGCTACCGGGTTAGAAAAACGAGTTGTTTTGTATATAGTGATTATTTAGATTTGAAATATTTTTATATTAATAAATATATCATAGTTAGTAAATATATATAGCTTTTTATAATATATAATTTTATATAAATATAATATATTTTTAATTAATATATATATCTAATTTTTAGTGATTCTCATTTTTAAATTCCTAATATATTAAAAATAAATAAACAAGTATTCTTTAAGCAGTGCTAATATCTTATATAAGTATGATAATATAGGAAATATAAAGAAACAAAATACTTTTTAAATAATCATTTAAATATCTCTTTAACAATGCATTTATTGGCAATATGGTTAAATTAACTTTTGTTTAGTATTATATATAGAAAACAAATGCATAAATAAATATTCATTTTATCACAAAAACCAAAATGTGAGGGGTTTTAAGAAAGTCCAATTTTTTTTTTTCAAAAAGAATTCAAAATTTTTCACAAGTTTAACCATCAAATAAAAGAAATTTCTATTATTTGCGAATGAAACTAATAAATTCTATTCGAATTTAATATTATTTGAAGAGAAATATCATTAATTTATACCAATTTGTCTCATTATATGCAAACCATTTTTAATATCATTTCCTATCATCATAACATATCAATTTTTATGCCAGAATTTAATTTTTGTATAACCAAAAAGATAATTGATGAATAAAATACTATTTGAATAAAATGTATCGAAATGATATAAAAAAAATCGTTGGAAAATTGAGAAAAAAGCGCTTTTCCATATTTATTGTATGCGAAACAATAATATTTATAGAATCATAACAATTGAAAAGAAAGGCATTACTTGAAACATCGATAATACTAAAAAAAAAAAAAATTATAATATATATGTTAACGATATTTTCTTTTAAAAAGTAGATTTGCCAAATTGAAAATTGATAAAAATAATGGATAGATATAGCTTTTATTAAACTTTACATGTGATAAAGAATATCTTTTATTATTTTATATTTATATTATACGTGTTTAGTATAGTATAATGTTACATTTATTTTTTAATTTTATATATATTTCATTGTTTGGACTACACCCTTAATAAAAGTAATTATATTTGCATGTCACAAAAAATTTAAAATAAATATTTTAAAATATTTTATTTTGTTTTTACAAAGTAGGTAAAATCATTATTTGATTTATAATAAAGAAGTATATAATTTTTATTAATCAACAAAATAAATTTCTGCTCGAATATTCTCAAATATTTATTTAAAATATAATTATTTGAAAAAGTTCGATCGGAAAAACAAAAAATGATTTATTTCAAAATTTTTTTTATATATTTTTAAAGTAAAATGAAATGAATTTATCATAAATTCTATAAATCCTCTAAAAATCATATTTTGAGCACTAATTATATTTTATTTTTTCAATGAACTATCAATTGAATTGAAAGTATAATATTAGTGTATATTGAAACGTATAAAAGAAAATCCCAATATAATTATTAGAATGGCTGTTTTATTTTGATTAAAAAATGAAATATGATTAGTATCACAGCTATTTGAAAATAAGACGTTTTATGTTTAGATATTTAAAGAACGTATAGAGTAATCATAAAAACCATTAGTAATTTGTTAATATTATTAAGTTATAAATGTAAAGAATCTTGGATCTTATATTTCTATAGAGTGGATAAAATAAAAAATCAAGTTTGATGTTTTTTACCTAAAAACTATTAATTTTAATGTACAAACTAAATAATTGGACTCCAGAGATCATAAATACATTCTTCTTTTTTATATTAATCTTTTATAACTGGACTTATCTTATTTTCAACTTTCACTTTTTGAGAGCTTTTTTTTGGTTGATATGCCTCTTAAGAAAATAAAGAAAAAAAAGAGGTTGAAAAAAAATAATTTTTAATATTTTATTGTTAGAAAATGTTTTGGGATTTATGACAGTCCATTTAATAGTACGGGAAGTATAAGCGTTAATACTATTTTATCTATTTGGATTGGATTTTTTTCCATTGAAAATCATCATTATTGATTGGTAAATATTATTAGACTGTTTAACTATTTGCTAATGACATGCGACAAATTGAAAAGGTCATATGATATGAATTTAATTTGTTCATATAATATTTTAAAATTTAAGAAAAAATTAAAAAATATTTGCATATTTGCAAATTTTTAAAAGATTGGAAGGTTTTCGGAAAATTTAACATAACGTATGATATTAAAATCTAGATAAAGGTTTTAATTACCAAATAATAAAAGATCGATGACTTTTTTTATAAATGGTTTGTAACAATTTGAATAAAACTTTGTCAAAACAAACGAATAAGCGAGAAATCTGATTTATTTGGCATGAGATAAATTGATTTTAATGAGTTAAATGAAAAAAATAAGTTTGTAAAAAACAAATAATAAGCAATAAGTGAGGAAAAAGTAAAAAGATGATAATAAGTTCAAAATGAGTCATAAAAGCTAAAAAATGGAGTAATAACAACTGTTCATGATTAAAAAAGATATAAAATCTTGAAATAAAATTGAAAATATCTTCTTAATAAAAAAGAGGGAAAAAAAATTTGGAAATTATTAATAAATCATGTATCTTTAAAAAATATACCATAAAAAAGGTTAACAAACCAAAATAAAGGAAAAATATGTATCATCCTAAAATCTGCCCATTTAGAACTTTGCAAAAGGTTCCACCTCCTTAAAAAAACTTTTATGTTGTATTGAAAAGAAAAAAGATAAAAGTTTTTGCTTTGAAATTTGATAATTTTCTAAAAAGTTAAAATCTCCCCACTTTTTTTGAATTGGCACATAGTGGTTATAGAACTATATCTATATTTAAATAAATAATTGACTGTTAATGTTTGACGAGTTGTTTTTAAGAAGATGTAAAATTAAATTTGAGCATATACGACATTTGTGCAAAAGATTGGTTCAATATGTAAATATAACATAAGAATAGCTTTAAATAATTGTGAAAAGAATAAAGAAAGCTGATCTTTTCTCTAAAATGCTAAACAAATATAAGAAAAATAATGATATGAAAAATTGAGAAAAACGATCAAATTCAGCATAACCAAAAATAAAATGGTCAATTTTGACTCCCCTATAAATATTTATTTTTTTAATATTAAGCCTCTGATATTATAGCATTTTAATTATATTTAAATAAATAAATTAAGCTTGTAAAATATACCCAAATGTAAAAAAAAGACCTGGTCTTGGAGATTCTTTCTGGTCTTTTGGCGATTTTAATAAATCTTTTAAAAAGTTATTTCTTATGAATTATTAAATAAAATGATTAAATGATATTTGATTAAATAATAATTCAATTTACGAATCAACATTCAATAAATTCATTTAATTACTCGGCTATATATATTCATAAAAATATAAATACTATTAATATTTCAATGAATTATTTCAATGCATTATTTATTATTCGGCTATATATATTCATAAAAATATAAATACTATTAATATTTTAAATACATTTTATATCGGTATATATTTAAAATATAAATGAAAAAAAATTTATTTTCAATTGAAAAAATGCTTTTATTGATTTTATTATATATTTATATCTTATTTTTTTTTTATTTTATATATGATATTTTGAAAGCTTTACAAATCACCATCGCCAAAAAAACCGTTTGGGTTATCTCCAAAATATATGTAAACTATTCAAAATTGAATGCTGTCGCCAAAAGCCCAAGACCTGGGCTTTTGGTGAAATCGGTTATTTGGCTTTTCATCGTCAATATAAATGAGCTTTTTATTATTATTTTATATGATATATTATACAAATCATACAATTATTTTGTAATATTCAAAAAATAACATTTTTTTACTGAGAAAATCTTATCGATTATTAATATGACTTTTGATAAAACTCATTTAATTCCTCTTTCAAATAATTCAATGGTTTATGACTTTTGATAAGACTAAATTTTATTAATAAATTTTATTTGACAATAATATGGTTACATTTGGTGATTTTTAAGGTACAAATCCAGTACGTTATTTTTTGAACAGGAGAACGTTTATTATTTGAATAGTTGCATGTCTCTGAAAAAGTTTAAATTGACTAGGTTTGTTTTTGACACTTATTTTACAATTTAAATAAACATTATGACATGTTATATGAAATGAATGAAAATAATCGTTTTTTATTTAACATGTCATCTTATTCTTTGAGAATGTCAAAAAAAATTGCGGTTACTAAACGTACTGGATTTGTACCTTAAAACCCAAAAAACGTTTATTTCACCAAATTTACAAGCTTAAATAAATAAATAAATATTATTTTTATTTTAAATACGTTTAAAAAAAGATTTATAATCTGAAAAATATGTTAACATTTTTTTGTTAACACCAAAAAAGTAACGTTTTCCCACTTGTAGGGCTGGAAGGGTATTCAATTGATATATAATATTTAGAAAGAAAATTTAATTTTATTAATATTATTATTACTATAGATATATGAAATATCAAATTCAGTATATTGATATTAAAATAACCTAGTATCAGCTCAAAATTTCTATTTTAAATTTTTTTTACGCACTCAGAAAAATTGAGAATATTTTAGCAATCTTTAATTGATAAATATAGCTGGGATGGTGGAATAAGTTTTAATAGTATTATGTATTATTAATAGATATGATGTATTGAATTTAAATATTTAATATTAGGCATATTCATCATTAAATAGTTTTGAGTTACCACACCCATAAAAAAAGTCGTACTTTTTTTAATTGCAGTCAATTTTTTTGATAAGTTTATTGAAAAATTGTATTTTGGCGGGAGAACTATTCAAATGCAAGCAGGAAATCCTCAACCATCAGCCCCTCAAGGACTTTCGGCAAATCCTGTTGATGTCAATGCAGCTCCTGCATATCCTGGAGCTTTTGATCCTGGCGCGCCAGGAACCCAACCAAGCGGATCGATTCAATTTTTGCCTCAAAACCAAGCTCAGATAGGAATTGAACTAATTCCTCAACAAACACCACCTGTACAGCCAACTCGTAAAGGTTCAAGGAAAGCTCAACCAAAAGCCAAAGTACTTCCATCAGAACTTGACATAGAAGGACCAACTTCAAACGAAACTTATAAGTCCGCATTAAACGATAGTCAACTAACAGTTTCACCACAAGCTCTCGGATTTTTGCCATCAAACTATTGGCTGAATCTCGATAGCACCTTCGGTGATCTCGTCACTAAATTTTTTCAAAGGAAAAACAATGCAAACTGTCGATTTCCGCATAAGTTGTACAATGCACTCTCAATTGTAGAACAGAATCCTAATATGTACAATTTGCTTGGAGTCAAATGGGTTACAGACAAAGTTTTCAAAGTAGATAAATTACTATTTGGCAGAGTTTTAGGAATATCCTCTATTGATGGCGGACTGTTTCACCAGCAAGGTAATTTCCCTTCGCATGGTTTTTGTGAAGTTACAGGTCAAGAATTAGAGCAGCTTAAAGCAAATTACGATTTATCTGACGTAGATCAGGATCGTGTTCGATTATTGCATCATCCAGGAAATTTGTTTTCTAAAACAAGTGATGAAGATTCTGTCAACCGATGCAAGTGGGGAAATGCTGAGTGATGAATTATTTAAAAAAATGAACTTAGACTATTCAATAAATTTCGTTTTCTAAAAACATTATTTTTACTTATATGCAAATTATTTTTCAGTCAATCTAAATGCAATCTTATTCTAGAGTAATTATTTTCTAAAAGTATTTATTTTATTTTTTTACTAATTCATTAATGATGCATTAACTGAGCTAAGGTTTTGATTATTCTTTTTCTTATAGATAAGAATAAGAACAACGACAAGAACAATAACCAATATTACAGCAACAGCGCCAACTGCAATCAATACATACAATAAATTATTATTGCTTTTGTTTTCGTTAGTATTATTTTTTGTTAAAAACGAATAAATTTTGTCAAGGGCTTCTGGTCTGTGTAGCATTGGAGTATGCGACCATAATTCAGCATCATTCTTTTTCCAATCAATGCATTCAATATTATTCCAGTGTTTACAAACATATTCTGGTGAAGCAGAATGGCAAACAGAGTCTCCTCCTCCATATACTTTCTCATAATTATCGCCTGTGTATCCAATAACAGTTTCCAAACCACTATTATAAAGGATCAGAGATCGTACTGGTGGTTGAATTGGTTCTTCTTTAAGAGAATCTTCAACTTGAGCATAAATTTTTTGAGCATCCTCATTCATCATTCCTCTATCAATAAGGAAATCGCGTACATTTGGAGCTGTAACATCTTTTGTTTTATAATTTGTTACATTTGAAAATATAACTGTATCTTTGAAAACAACAAAATTATCAAACATCGCATGAACTGATGGCATTTTTCGTGTTACTAATGTATTGTAGCTTGTCTTTTTAAGAAATGAAAATTGACCCGATACAATATAATCAAAACATCCAAAACAGCCATAGAATGCTGGAGCATTGAAGATAACGCCATCAATATGTTCTTTAACCCATTTTGTTGTCATTGCATGAGTAATGAATCTACGTAAAACGTGTGTTCCAAGACTATGAGCAAGAATAACAACCTTCATTCCAGAGTTTTTATGTGCTTCCTCAATTTTTTCTTTAAGTTGTGTAAAAAGCTCTGGAGTTCCAAGAGGATATAAAATCCAATTAAATGTTACTCCAAAAAGATCTTTTTGATATGTATATCCTCTATTAATAAGATATGGTTTCAATTCCTTATATGCATTAATCGTTTCAAGGCTGCCAAAAGGTGGAATTACATATTTGAAATTAGGATTTTGGACAACATTATTATTTGAATCAATTTGAGCTTCCAAAAAGTAGGCTATGCAATCAGGGTTAGATTCAGCTATTGCTGCATCTGGAGCCCAAACATCAATTATTGTTTGATTTGTTGGACATTTTGAAATTGGGCTGGTCACTTCAGCAGCAGTTTGAACACCTCCTAAGCCATGAATACAAAATATAGGTCTTTGAAGTTTTTTGCAGAAAATAAAAGTAATCAATGAATAAAAAAGCATTAAATAATATTGATATTTATTGTTTTTTTTTTTTGCAATTGAAATTTTTAAATGGATTTTTGTGAATGCTATTGAATTTTATTTAATGTTATTGAGCAAAAAAAAATAACCATATCTTTTAGTATAATTTATAACCTTCATATATTTTTGTAAAAAAGAATATTTTTTGATTTATATTATAAATTCATTAATCTAATTAGGAAAACCGAAATTTGACTATATCAAAAAAATAAATAGATTTTGTACGTTATTTTTAAAATTTTTTATGAAAGCCAAACAACAAATTTTAGATATTAGTGAATCAAATTCAGTATCATCAAGGAAAAAGAAGCAAATAACAAGATTCCCGAGTAATATCAATTTCACTGATAACACTAGGCGGAAAGCGAAGCAATTAGAACAAAAAATTCATCGTACAACGAAACAAAGGCAAAAAATTCAAGAGCCAATACCTTCTTACTTGCCAAAAAAGCGTGTTGATCATAACAATCAACGTCAGAACGCTAAGCAAATTGATCGAGAAAAAGATAACTCACCCGAGAAACAACTTTTAATCAATAATTCGCAGTTAATTGCAATACGTGAATCACTTTTAAATGAAAATACAAATATAAAATTGAGTGATTTGGATATGAAAACGCTGAGTCAGCTACTTGAGCACTTACGTGAATATTCAGCATATTGCGTTCTTCAGCGTCAATATGATGAAGCTGAACAAGCAAATGTTTTATATGAAAAAATCAAAGATGAAGTTCAAATGAATAATTTAAACTATAAATTCGAAAATAATGAAAACAGTCTCTACGAAGAAGAAGATATATCATATCCAGAATTAAAAAAAGCTAAAATGCAGCAATTCAAAATTGAGCTTGAAGATTATGATCTAATTACAATCAAAAAAAGGCAAGAATTGGATGAGAAACTTTTAAATGATTCCAAATTATTTGAAGAGAATTGGAAAGTAAATATGCCAAGAAAATATCGAAAGCCTTCATCAAAGCTTATTGAACTATATGAAATTGAACGAAAATTTGGATTAACAGGGCAATTTCAAGAAGCCAAAAAAATCAAAATTGAAGCTGATAGGCTTCAAAATATTGAAATGGCTCAAGCTCAAAAACGTCTTGTTCATGATTATACTATTGCCAAAAGTCAATTTGACAAACAACAAGAAAAAGAGCGCCAAATATTTGAAGATACGCGGAATCATTGGCGATCTGTTGTTGTTGCGCGTCAAAAAGTAGAAATGGAAGCTATAAAAAACCGAAAAACAGTTTTATCGGTCAAGCAAACTGAACCAAAAGTTGTTAAAGAAAGTTCAATTGATTCACCATCAAAGATATCAGATCAATATAATAATGGTGGTGCTGCTGTTTATCGAAAAGAGAATATTGCTCCGAGAGATATCCTATTACCTCCTTTAATGGCTCCAAATGACGAAAAAATGAAGGAATTAAGAGTGAAAGAAATTGAGTCCCAGAAAACTCGGATTCAACAATTTAAGGCAAATCAGAGATTAAAAGAACTTGAAGATGATTTGTCAGAAAAATCGACACCTAGAGTTAATTCGCCTAGATCAGATTTTCTTCTTCCTGCTCCATCAATTAAAAGTCAGAAAAGTGATAGAAGTAAAAGCAGAAATAATAAAGAAATTATTAAAATTACAAATTCGGGACGAAAAGTTAAATCTGGACTTTCTCACCAATCTGATTATTCTATATCCGAAACATTTTTGAAAGATGATGATCAAACTCTTGATATTCATTTAGATGTTGATATGGTTAGAAATATACTTCAAGAAAAAATAAAATCAGAAATAAATGAGAGTTCACTTGAAACTGCTAATACAAATTGTTCAAATGAAAATACAGAAAATATAAATATAAATAATAGTGATATAAACGGACCAACGACTTCTAGCACTGCTAATGAAGTTGTTCGAAAATCTATAACGTTCCAATTAACGGAGACAAATAATTTCAAATAAATTGTTAGGATTTTTTTTTATATATTATATTTATTTTTTTTAGTTTGGTTATTGTTTTAAGGAATTGTTTTTTTTTTTATTATTATAGAATATGAATTGATTTCAAGTAAGAATTTGATGTTTTAAAAGAAATACGTTATTTGAATATTTTTTCTGAATGCACGTTTATATATATAAAAAGTTCACTTTCTAGCAAATAGAATCATAAAAAGTTTGTTATTGTTTCTCAAATTTTGAAAATTCAAAATTATCAGGGTATTATAAATATGGATATCCATCCCGTCTCAGAGTCATCTGGGCATATATTTTATGAAACATCTAGAAAGGCAATGGAAGAACTTGGAATCAATATTAATGATGAAGATAATCTAGCGATGTTAGTTTGGTTTGATACAATCAAAGATACAGACTATTTTTCTCAGTTAATGCCATGGCAAATTGTTAATAGAGTTCCTAATATCAATGTAATATGTAGAAAAGCTTCTTTTGTTCGTTGTATTCAACGAATAAATATTTTTTTCAGAGGAAAATTCTCTTTTCTTCCAAGGAGTTTTATACTCCCGCTTCATAAAATTCAATTTACTAAAGCTCTTCAAAAAGTGCCTAATAATAAAACATATATTGTCAAATCTGATGGAGGTGCATTAGGTCAAGGAATCGTTATTATTCATCCCGGAGAATCATATGAGCCTACATCGCAACTTTCAATTGCACAAGAGTATATTGAAAGTTACCTTCTAAATGGATATAAATTTGATTTACGTGTATATGTACTTGTTATTCCAACAAAGATTCCAAAAATCTATGTTTATAGAGATGGAATTGCGAGATTTTGCTCTTCCCCTGCAAGTGAAGATAGTCCATTTAGTCAATTAACTAATACTGCAGTCAATAGGAAAAATCCAAATGCCAATATCTCAAGCATTACCCAAACAATTAAGTCAGTTTTTGCTCAAATTCAAAAAACTGATCCAAAATTCAATTTATCCAAAATGTGGTATGATATTGATGAAGCTATTGGTTTGACTGTTCTCTCTTCGGCTGGAATTGTCAATGCTGGAGTTAATTCTAAGATTTTGCAAACAGGGCTGCCATATCGATCTTTTCAACTACTTGGATTTGACGTATTGATTGCGCAAGACTTTAAACCATATATTCTTGAAGTTAACTATCGTCCAAGCCTTGATCATGATTCAGAAATAGAGATGAAGTTGAAGATCAAAATGTTAAAAGATCTATTATCGATTGCCGTACTTCCTTTCAGTGAGATAGAAACTTTGGTTCGAAGCCGAAATAAAGCTACTTCAAGTTTTCAAGCGCCAAACCCTAAATTAACATCAAAATCGTCATTTAACAAAAATCCATCTACTTCATCTTTTCTTTCATCTTGTTCTAATGTATCTGTATCATCATCATATTCTGAATCAACAACTTGTACCTGGTCTGCAGTAACATTTAAAAAGTTTTTAGGGAAACATCAGAACTTATTAGATAATGCTAAAGCGAAGAGGAAAGAAGCTTTGCTAAACAGTGATTTTGTAAAAATTTATCCAACAAAAGATCCAGAACGTTCTAAATTCTGGGCAGAAGTTTTGAGTGCTTCTGAAGAACTTCCTACAGAAATCGGTAACGGTTATCATCTTCCACGAGTCGTAGATTCTTTGCAATGTGTTCAGCCGAAGAACATGAAAGAAGAGATGGATAAAAAGCAACAACAACAACAACGATATCAAATGCAACAAAAGCATAAACAAATGTCTGTTTCATTTGGACCAAAGAAAATTGGATCAAATCCTTGTTCAATTGGATTAAAAATTATAGATAAGAATAAGAAAAGCTTTAAAGAAGGTTGTTCACATTTACCACGCCTTAACAAAAATCAACCTTATCCATCTTAAGGATCTGACAAAAAAAAAGTCAAATCAACTTTGTTTTATTTATTTTTTTAATGTTTTTTTAAAATAGCGCGTTTATTATTCTTAATTTTCTGTTTTTATAACCTATGTTTACGAAAAAAATATATATTATTTATAAATGATACTTTCCAAATTTCAAATGATTAAAAAACTTTTGCAAATTAAGTTTTTTTTTTTTAATTTCTTTCTAACCAAGATTAGTCGGCAATACTGTAATTTCAATCAAAAAATCAAAATTCCATAAATATTGATTTTTTAATTTCATAAAAAGAGTATTGTAATGTTATCTGTTTAAATTAATAGTCTAATATTTGAAAATTTCAAACTCAAATTAGATATAAATATTATTTCAAATAAAATGAAATTTTACTTATTAAAAACACAATATAAGATATGCATTTGGTGCAAATCTTAATATTAAATTATTTGAATTCTTGATTATTTGTGAGAAGAGTTGTCGATAAAGATCGATTACAATCGAGTTGAATCATGTCGCTATCTGATCGTTGATCTGCAATCTGTAAATCAGTATCTGAACGCGATTTTCCAGGAAATATTATGATAATATCATCTGAATTTGAGGAAGGAGATAAAATATTAGAATTAATAAATCTTTGACTGAAGAATTTATGATAGAGCAATTCTGATGCTGTTGGTCTTTGCATTGGAGGTGCAAGGCATTTCTCAATCAAGTCATGTAAATATCTATCTGTTACTAAAGACAATGAATTGGGGGGTATATAGTTTGAAATTTTGTGGAAAAGCTCAATCGGTGATTGGCATTCTTCGTAAGGCTCTCTTCGTGTTATGGTATATAAAATTGACATTCCAAACGAATAAATATCAGAAAAAGTGTTTTCTGCGTTTATGAAGCACTCTGGTGGAATTGTTGGATGTAATGTAATTCTTTTCCTCGTACATTCGTTAACTACTTTGAGAGATGGAGAGCAAATTTTAACAGATCCAGAAGATGGTTTAACAAATATATTTTCAGGATGAACTTTTCCATGTATCAAAGGTGGATTGAGAGAGTGAAGATATTTTAGAGATTGCAAAATAGGATAAAACCAGCGTGCAATGACCTGTGGTTTGATTTCTATATTGGAATTAAGAATATTAGAATATATTGTTGATTTAGAAAGGGACTTGGTAATATAATATAATTTGTTTTTTGATTCTGGAATCCAGTAACAAATTATTGAATTAATTGTTTGAAAGTGAAGTTGTTTTATCTTTTCCGCTTTTTGAATGATAGATTTAATTTCTTCTTCTGTCAAATAGTCAAATAATAATTCATGCCAGGTAACTTCAAGTCCTGTTTGCCTATCATATGCTTTGTATAATATTATATGTGGATAAAAACTAATGATATCATTAGATCTTTCAAATCGATTGGTGGGGTCGAGGATTGTGCTATTTTTTTCTTTCTCTTTTGGAATAAAGCTTTCAAAGCCAAAAGCAACTTGAGCCATTTGAAAAAATATTTTGAATTTCAATTGAAAAATCCATATCAAAGTAACGAAATTTTCAATTGTACATCATTTTATTTAAAAAAAATTTGAAAGCAAATTTTATCAAATTCTACGGGTTGTTTAGCTTTTTGATGATTTTTTGATTGAGCATAAACAGCTTTTTGTGAGAACATACTTAAAAAAGCATTCTCTCTTTGAAAAGAGGAGATTTAAAACATCTATAATTTCCATAATAATGTATTTTTAATTTATTTTATAGTCCATATATAATGAAAAATAGGTATCCTAAAATCACCTAAAAAATAAAAAAAATAGGCAAAACTTTTTCAGAGGGATTTTTTTTTTTTGAGATTTACTTACCCTGAGAGGACCTTTATTTCGTCTGGACTTTTTGAAAGTATGCTTCCATTTATGTTACTTAAATTTCAATGCATTCTGAAATATATTCAAAATAAATTCTGATAAAATTAAAAAAAATATTCAATCTCAATGGATTTTCAAAGTTTAAAAAAAATAAAATTTTCTTTTCACGTAAAATCTAAATATATCTTTATATTAAATCAAATTTTAGAAAAAGGAATACCTTATTTCAAATATTTATTGTTTTTTTCAGCGGTTTTGCACAATTTTTGAAATAAACTCGAATAGTCATATCACTACGACTATTCGAAAGAGTTTCAATTTTCTAGATATTCCTTGATTATAGCAAGCAATGATCCAAGCCAATTAATCCTCTACAAAACACAAAGCGCATTCATCAATATTTTCATGTTTTTTCATGTTTTTCTACTCATTTTTTTTTCTGATCTTTCAAATAGATCGTAAATTTCAATATATCAGTAACAATATTAATATAAAAACCTCATTAAAGAACTTTAACTCGGGCTTAATGTTATTTTTTTAAAATATTTCTGAAATATTCAATTTAACTAAACCATTTTTTTTAATATTTTAATGTTTAAATCTTGTTTTATTATTTGTTTCTGTCATAAATTTGCTTTTTTAGACCTAATAATGTTGCCATGTTTACTTTTTTTTCAATTAAATTCTTATCTTTTCTTTTTAATTTAGAATAAAACAGTGATTTATGAATAAAAAACATTTATTATATGAGATGCATTATTTTTTTCTTTCATTCTTTAAGATTTAATGACTTTATTTTTAATCCTTATATGCTATAACGTATAAATTGCCACCACTTTTCAAAATGATATATATTTATTATTACATAAAAATAAAAAACTTGACCAAAGGAAATTCTTTAACGCTATTTAATTATCAAGATATTTCAATTTTTATGATTTTTTAAAACATATTTTGATGGGGAACCACTAATATTTCTGATTCCAATCAATTTCAAATCCGATAAAACCTCAAAATACATAAATAATCTAAGAAAAAATGTTAACTTGTAAAGATATTCGAAATTATATATTGAGAGAAAATTTAAAAAATAGAAATAAACTGCACCATAAGTAAAGATAAGATGAAATAAACAAATCTACCAAAGGAATTTTAAAAATATCTCATATTCAAGGACTTTTATCTGAATTTTGAAGTTTTATTTTCATTATTTTTTATTTTTTTGAATAAATTGAGAGAAATTGAGAGTATAAAATTTTGTCTGACGAAATAAAGGTCACTTGAGGGTAAAAGAGTTAGTCAAAAAAAAAAAAAAAAAAAAAAAAAAAAAAAAATACTGAAATGATATATAAATAAATTGAAGACAATAAAAAATAAATTAAATGTGTTTCGAATAGTGTTGAGAAAAAATGAAATCATTGATGAGTCTGGAGCATTTATGAAAAATTTTTATATCTATGTTGATGAAAATGAATTATATTGTCCAATTATTGCAATTCATTCACAAACACCGTTGACGTATATTGTTAATCATGAAGTTGTAGATTGGAATGATGAACCATTTATAGCTATAGTAGTAAGTAGTGATAGTGTATCAATAATCGGGGTCAGATAGAATCCACTTAAAACGCCTATAAATGGCCCATTTTTGGGTCCATATTCGGGTTAAAATTCAAAATCCACATATGGGACCCATACTGCATACTACCCCAAAACGCCTTTAAAACGCCCATATTCGGGCCCATACAAATTCCGAAAATAGGCCGCATATGGCCCACCTATGGCCCACTTATGGACCACCTATGGAACAGACCGATGGGACCACTTATGGAACAACGGAACTTCGTTCCTGAGGTCAACAAAGTTGTCCGAGGCTCCGCCGAGGCATTTCATGCCGAAGCTAATGGAGCTATATGGAGCCACTTGGAAAGCTACTTGGAAAGCCACTTGGAAAGCTACTTGGAAAGCTACTTGGAAAGCCATTTTGGGAATCCGCATATGGAGCTATATGGAGCTATATGGAGCTATTATGGGAACAGCAAAATTGCTGTCCCGAGGATTTACATAAACTGTCCACTAAATATTGGGTGTACGGGATTTCCCGTAGACCGCGTAGTAGAGCTATATAGAACTCTATAGGAGAATCCCGGTCTGGTAGAATTCTACCACACCATATATGGAGCTACTTGGAAAGCCACTTGGGAATCCGCATATGGAGCTATATGGAGCTATATGGAGCTATTATGGGAACAACCATCTAGTGTCCCGAGGATTTACATAAACTGTCCACTAAATATTGGGTGTACGGGATTTCCCGTAGACCACTTGGAAAGCCACTTAGGAGAGTCATATAGTAGTCCTCAGGAGAATCCTGGTCTGGTTCGTTTTCAACTCACGCAACGGAACTTCGTTCCTGAGGTCAACAAAGTTGTCCGAGGCTCTGCCGAGGCATTTCATGCCAAAGCTTAGAATGTGTTCCTAGATAATAGGATCACCTTTGGGAACACCTTTGGGATATCGCATATGACCTTATGTTTCGAAGTGATTCATAAGGGTTTCTAAGGTGTTCCTGTTCCTGGGTGTTCCTGGATTCAATCTCCAAATTAATAGATAAGGGGACAACTGGACAACTGGACAACCGGACAACCACAAAATGTATACAAAAATATTGAGTTGAGTATTATTTTTGTTAGTCATCTAGAGCCGCCGATATTGTCATGCAATACAATATATCATCATCACCTCGTTTATTGTAAAACAGCCTACGATATTTATTGAGGAACTTGCCTGGGAACATAAAACAATGTCTTCCTTCTATCGTGGAATACTCATATACTCTCCCACGAGGAGCCTTGATTAAAACATGATCATCGTAATCATATATGGTGCAACCGTTGAATGTAAATATAGAGTCACCCTCCATTTTGATAAAACAAAATATTCTCAAAAATGTGTTGTCAAGACTAATTTTCAAATAATGGAGTTATTGAGTGCAACAGAACTTCGTTCCTGAGGTCAACAAGTTGTCCGAGGCTGCCAAGGCATTTCATGCCGAAGCGAAGTGTTCCTAGATAATAGGATCACCTTTGGGAACACATATTTGGACTAGCTCATGACCTTATGTTTCGAAGTGATTCGTAAGGGTTTAATTAGTGTTCCCTGTTCCTGGGTGTTCCTGGATTCAATCACCAAATTTATAGATAAGGGGACAACTGGACACTTGGACAACCACAAAAATGCTGTGACCCCAAAAATAAACCATTTAATATCTGTTCGGGTACTTAGAACTGGCGCACGATCTGTTGACGAAATCGATGACTTCGTTAAGTGTATTGCGATACTCGTTCATAACGTAAAATATCGTATCTATCCTATTTTTAGAATTCGCATACATGTTCTCTAGCTGATTCACCATATTTTCTAAGACATGAATCCTTTTAGCATTTTGTTTGGGGATGTCATATTGGTAGAACATATGATGCTCTACTGAGTTATCAATATTTGGTACTTGGTCTATTAGAGGCGTGGGTATTCGTTTCTGTTTGGTTACACTCATCGGGGATTCGAGAGTACTGTGATTGGTTTCATTAGTAGATACATTAGGTTTAGCTACAGGTGGTTTGTATAGAGTCAACTCCCCATTACGTTTCGTAAATTTATATCCATCGAGGTCGTAATCTTCATTGAGTTTTCTCGATTTGAGATTATTGAATATGTTGTAATCACGAAGCATCTTACGGGCACCCTTGACGTCCTTATTATTGAGATACCCATAGAATTCATCAAATAATTCCTTGTTTGTTGGATCATTCGTTGGGTTCGGCGTAGCGGCCTCAGAGCCTCGGGCAAGTTCGTTCCGTTGTGAATCATATTGTTGTTCTGTCAGAGCATTCGAATAAACATTCTCCATTTATGTATCGACAAAAATACATAATTGTATCCACACATTGTCACTTTTTTATCTCCAATATAAACCCCCTTGGAAAGCGGCAATGATGAATACAAATGATGTATTTCGCTTGCAGTCAGCCGAACAAAACCCCCTTACTTTAGATTTAAATAATTGTACTCTACAAAATCAAATTGATAATAACACAATTGTCTTGACAAATTACTTGAAACATGACTTTTCTTCGAAAAGGCTTGAGACGAAGTCGAATGATGGGGCCAAATGCGAATATGAGGCGTCTGCCGGAGCAGACTTGTCTGCGACTTGTCATTCGGCTTCAGGTAAGCGAACTGGTAGAGCTCTGTTGATGAATCAAACTACAAACCTTTCTGTTGTTGATATTGATATTACTAAAACACTTGATGACGACACCAAAGAAGCTATTAGAAATGATATTGTAAGCAAGCTCAGTCCTGATGATATCATTGTTAAAACAGCATCTGGTGGCATTCATGTATATTGCAAAACTGATGACTTCCCTGTCGATTCAAACAGGATGGTCAAGTGTTATAAATGTGATGATTATGATATTGACCTGTTCAGTGGTTTCGATAAAGAGAAGAGGTCATTGGTTGTATTACCTGGATCGAAAGTTCGCCAGAACGCACGATGTAAAATCAATTCGTATACTTTCATTCGAGGTTCGTATGAATCGATTATTACGAGGTCCTTACGTGATGTCCTTGATGACTTGAATATAAGCATAAATAATAAGTCCAGATTATGCGCAACGGAACTTCGTTCCTTAGGCATTTCATGCCGAAGCTCTCGTAAGCAACGTGACGAGAATCCCATAAATGATTTGTCATGTGGACATGACTTGTCATCTCCGCGAAAGCAAAATTGCTGCCCCGAGGAAGACGCCTATAACACAATCACAGGTGAACTCGCCGAGAGAATCATTGACGGCTTATTTGGTATTGAGATTCATAATGATGCTGGGAATATGAGTATCGATGATGAGGTAACATTATTCACTCTGTTTCAAGCCATTAACGCGTTGCCTGATGAATATATTGATAGAGCTTATGATAAGGTCAAGAATGACTGTATTTTGACACCAAACGCTGAATCTAATTTTGATAAAGCTCGTGAGAGATACAGAAATGTACGTACATCACCATTCATACTCATCAAGATTCTCAAAATATGGAACACCGAGTATTATGCGAAAGCTCTAAGAGGCAGAGCCGATGATGACACAAATATTAAGTCAGTCTGTGCAAATATGATTGAATCCAGCGAAACACATCTGGACGAGATTGATTTGAATGATACTTTTGATATGAACGTGATTCGTTCAAAAGCTGAACACCATATGTACACCAGTGACGAAGATGTTTTAGTGGACTTATCTAGAGTTATTCGTTATATTGATGATGGTACGGACTCATTTGTGATGAAAGCATACGATACGTTCAGTGATACATTCGCTTTGAAATTCGTGAACGACTCATTCATGACCAAGAATCTTAAGCGAATTGAGTTACGGAAAAAAGGTAAAAAGAAGATTACAGTTTACAGTGTCTTCGAGATGAATCAATCTAAATTTTGTAAACGTGGAGTCAAATTCAACTCACATGATAAGTCGTTATTGAGCCTATTCCACGGATACAAGTATAAGATTCTTGATGAGGTGAATTTTGAGAAAATACAATTATATTTGGATTTGATTCGTGAGATTATATGTGATGTGTCAGCGACCTGTAATGACGATGTGTACAATTATGTTTTAAATTGGATCGCATTCATTATTCAAAATCCTGGAATCAAAAGTGAGACCGCATTAGTATTGAAGGGATTACAAGGTATCGGCAAGAATCGGTTCACAGACATACTATGTGAGATGATGAGTGGATATTCAGCCAAGAACATTACTGAAATCGCTGAATTAACGGGCCAGTTCAACAGTGTCGTCGAAGGCAAAATGCTTATTATATTAAATGAGTTGAAGAACTGTGGTGATGATAGGTTAGCCAATTTCAATGCGCTCAAGAGTATCATCACGGATGACGAGATTAGGATTAATGAGAAGAACCAGCCTAGGAGGACAGCTCAAAACGTAGCCAACTTCATATTTGTCTCCAATAACTCATTTCCGGTGAAGATCGAGACTGGTGATCGAAGGTACTGTGTGTTGAATTGCAATGGGAGACGTAAAGGTGATTTCGCATATTTTGAGAAACTGATGAGTTCAACTGATACCTCATTTTACGACAACCTGTTGACTTTCTTCATGAAACGTGATATCAGTGGATTCAACATTAGAGTAATCCCAATGACTGACGCTAAGCAAGACCTCATTGATGCATCTAAACCACCAATCGATGTTTGGATTTGTGATAATTATGATGAACTGTGTGAAGGAATGGCGTGTAGTAAAGCATTGAGATTTAAACCAGTTGAGATGAAGGAGAGAGCTTTCCAGTTGCAGCTGAAAGATAAATGTGAACGTAAACGTAGGAGGATTAATGGTGATCTCACTTGGTATTACATATTGAAAGATGCTTGTAGAGCATTATATTATCAGCATACAGATCCATATGAAACTGAGGCGTCTGCGACTAGTGAGGCTGACGAAGAGTGCGATTTTATGTAAATGAGATTTATTTTTGGGTTATCATGCGAGTATGACTTACCATTCGGCTTTGCTTGGCAGAGCCTCGGGAAAAACCGTAGACGCTTAGGAATACCATATACGAGTCCACAGAAATAATCATATCATATGAATTCATATTGGAATAAATTAGAACAAATCTGTATGAACACAAATGAATAAATATAAATGAAAATATCGAGGATCATCGAGGATCATCGAGTAGTTGGTTAATGGATCATCGAGTAGTTGGTTAATGGATCACACAACTGACCATACACAGAGTCCATTTCATGTTGTTCGAACGATTACACAAGAGATTTGCAAATTTGTTTTTCGATCACCCCAACTTTAACAATTTTGACCCCAAAATGACCCATAATACTATGTAGTTGAATTGTCTGCGGACTAACCGCGATTGTACTCCTTAGAATGTGGATGCAAAAATAATTTATTTGATTTCATTCACTCAAACCATATAATCGCTTGAATTTTGAATAATATATCGATGTTTGTTTACCATCAGTATTCACAGCATATACATACTTACTTCCATTTTTCTTATCGGTACAGATATAAAGTACTCTGTATTCGATGCCATTATGAAAGTAAAATTTGTTATCATGAAAGTAGTAGTCCTCAAAAGTATGTTTTCCATATGAATCAACCACAATCGCATCACCTGGGATTTCTGTGACGTACTCGTAATCAACACCTCTACATGATGATTTATTTTTGCTATTTTCACTCGCAGTTACCCAACGGAGATTCGATATGTGATAGTCATCACGGTGCTTGTTTTTGTGGTCAACGAATCTCTTGTTTTTGGGGTCATCATTGGGAATAAATTGACGTGCTATCAATATGTGCTTTCCCAAAGTCTTTCGTTTGTTCCCAACCACTAGATTCATATAAATATATCCATTAGACTTGCATTCTTTGATAACACGATTTTTCGAAACACGCTTGATCTCGTAAGGGAAATAGTTCTTAATCACATAATCATTGAAACCCTTAAGTGGGAGCCATTTAGAGTTCTCCTCACAATCAGCTTCCTCATCAACAGGTCCTTCAACAGGTTCCTCATCATCATCATCATCATCAACATCATCACTCGGTGAGTCATCATCATCTTCATCGTCTGCAAAGAGAGCTGACGAATCATCAATATGACACAACATTTTGGTCAATCGGGACACCTGTTCTGTGAGTTCAGCAACGACCTGTTTGAGTTCGAGATTCGCATTTTTGAGTTCGTCAACAACTTGAAGTAAACGTTCAATTCCAGGGACTGGCTCGGTACTCATGTTTGGCTGTTTCAGTACTTATTTTGAATATCAATAAAAAAACATTATTGTAATTGATTTGTATACATTTTGTGGTTGTCCGGTTGTCCAGTTGTCCAGTTGTCCCCTTATCTATTAATTTGGAGATTGAATCCAGGAACACCCAGGAACAGGAACACCTTAGAAACCCTTATGAATCACTTCGAAACATAAGGTCATATGCGATATCCCAAAGGTGTTCCCAAAGGTGATCCTATTATCTAGGAACACATTCTAAGCTTCGGCATGAAATGCCTCGGCAGAGCCTCGGACAACTTTGTTGACCTCAGGAACGAAGTTCCGTTGCGTGAGTTGAAAACGAACCAGACCAGGATTCTCCTGAGGACTACTATATGACTCTCCTAAGTGGCTTTCCAAGTGGTCTACGGGAAATCCCGTACACCCAATATTTAGTGGACAGTTTATGTAAATCCTCGGGACACTAGATGGTTGTTCCCATAATAGCTCCATATAGCTCCATATAGCTCCATATGCGGATTCCCAAGTGGCTTTCCAAGTAGCTCCATATATGGTGTGGTAGAATTCTACCAGACCGGGATTCTCCTATAGAGTTCTATATAGCTCTACTACGCGGTCTACGGGAAATCCCGTACACCCAATATTTAGTGGACAGTTTATGTAAATCCTCGGGACAGCAATTTTGCTGTTCCCATAATAGCTCCATATAGCTCCATATAGCTCCATATGCGGATTCCCAAAATGGCTTTCCAAGTAGCTTTCCAAGTAGCTTTCCAAGTGGCTTTCCAAGTAGCTTTCCAAGTGGCTCCATATAGCTCCATTAGCTTCGGCATGAAATGCCTCGGCGGAGCCTCGGACAACTTTGTTGACCTCAGGAACGAAGTTCCGTTGTTCCATAAGTGGTCCCATCGGTCTGTTCCATAGGTGGTCCATAAGTGGGCCATAGGTGGGCCATATGCGGCCTATTTTCGGAATTTGTATGGGCCCGAATATGGGCGTTTTAAAGGCGTTTTGGGGTAGTATGCAGTATGGGTCCCATATGTGGATTTTGAATTTTAACCCGAATATGGACCCAAAAATGGGCCATTTATAGGCGTTTTAAGTGGATTCTATCTGACCCCGATTATTGATACACTATCACTACTGTAGTATAGGATAGTGGGTGTTTTACACCACACTATCCATACGAAACTCACACTTTTTGTTGATTTTAATAACGAAAATGACAAAATGACAATCAATTAGCAATGTTTTTTGGGAGACCAAAATTGACCAAAATTTTTTATTTTTTAATTTTTTATCAATACATAAATGACAACCTCAACCTCAACCTCAGCCGAATATGTTCCATTGATTGGTTTTGAAAATGATTATGAAATAATGAACCAATATCCATATGATATTAGAAATAAGCACACCATGAAAATGAATTATGGTGTGAATAAAACACAAGATGGAATAATAGTAAATCTGAATGGAAAGAAATGTTTAAAACATCGATTGATAGCTCATCAGTTTATACCCAATCCTAATAATAAAAAGCTTGTATATCATATTAATGGAGACAAACTTGATAATCATCTTGAAAACTTATCATATGACCACCCAAGGAAATTTTAATGTATAACCTCGATGTCAGAGCTGTTGGTGATGATTTCATGTGTTGCTATCATAAATGATAACGCACCACCAATAACAATGAATGAAATATAATTTATTGATATCATAAATGAAACAACTAACTGACCCGATCGATTACACACCAATACCAAAAGAATACGAACGAATCGAATTAATTTATTTTCAACCATTGAGTGTTCTGTTGAAACGAGATGATAAAACATTGAGTCAACAAATGAAGAAATTGAAAGAAGAGACAAAAATAAAAATGTTTACTGATGAAACTTTCAATATTGATGAGTATATAATAGATGAATGTTGTAATGGTCGAACGTATAGATTGATTTATAACCCAATCAAAAATAATAAATGATTTTTTTATTGATGTCTAAAATGACTGAAATTGATTTCACCAATTATAAACAAACACCTATTATTAAATCAATGACGAAATCGAAGTCTATTGAAAATCTACAATTGACAGAACATAAACCACAAGCTGAAACAAAGCGAGGAAGAAAAAGCAAATACGCTAATGATGAAGAGAGAAATGAAACAAGGAAGAGACAACAGAAAGAATATCGTCAACGTAAAAAAAATGAATTGATAGAAATGAAGAAACAAATTGAAGAACATAAATAAATTTATTTACTTATGATATCTCCAACGTTTGCATCAGTTGATGGTTTGATTTTGATTGTGATGAATAGTGGGGTCATTAGTTTAATTGGCTGATACATAAAATCAACGAGACGCATTTCAAGATATTTTAATGAATCGCTATTAGTTTTTATTTTTATTGGCTTTGTCTGGTCATAGTTAACAATAAGTGGAGCTTGATTTAAAATCATTGAATCAATGTTTGCAATAACTGATGGTGTGTAATCTTTTTCACCAATTGAACTATAAACTGGCTGACCCTGTAGTGATACAAGATATAGTTTATTCGCATAATTTAAAACTGGTAAATCATGAATTATGTATGGAGTGTTATTTTTGATTTCAATTGGTAGTGTGGTGTTATATAATCCAGTTAAACTCCGTTAAATAAAGTTCGCATATAAAAAATAAACTTAATAAAAATTCAATTAATTTCAAAGAAACCGAAATTTTATATGCGAACTTTATTTTTTAAAAAGTTACTATATCTCTCAAAAAGTTTAAAAAAAATTTATTTATAATAATCGATAAGAATCATGAATTTTTTTAACTTCTTTCCACAAGCCGTTTGATTTTATGATAGTTTGTTAAATTAGGTATCGGGACCTTTTTGAAGTATTTAATTCCATCAGAATTGAGAATTGTTTTGATGGAAGGATTTGAAAGTCCAAAATTATTTGCTGCGACGGTTAAACTTGTTTCAGGCAAGTTCTCAAAATAGTCAATGACATTATTTTCAATTTCTTCTGTTATTTTTTTTGGAGCACCTCGTTTAGGACTTAAAGTTCCATCTGTGTTATATCTTAAAATAAAGCTTCGGATCGTTGATATTTTAATACCTGTTATACGAGATAAACACGTCCATTTTGGTCCATAATCATCGTAAAGTCTAATCAAATGGGCCTTTTGGTCATTTGTTAAGCATTCGTAAATCATTTTAAAATTGAATACTTTGGTCTTTTTTTTTATCGTCAAATTTTAAAAGAAATTGATGAGATTATTATATAAATAAATTTATACATTGAATTTTTAAATGCAATATTCAATTTTGAATTATTTTATATGCGAACTTTATTTAATTAAGTTTAATAGTTTTATTTGATGACTGATAGATTTAATTGTGATATCTTTTGTTGAAAGCATGGTTATTTTATTGTCAGCGTTTACACTAAATGTTATAATATTAACACATTCATCATTTTTCATCTGTGTTGAATTCATTTTTTTAATTAATTCTTTGATTTCATATGAATATTTATTTTCAAATGTTATTTTTATTAATTGTTTTTCATCATCGATGAATTCAAAAGTGTCATCAGTCGTTGAATATAAAATATTTGACATTGTGTTAATGGATGAAATATAATATTTGATATAACTATATTTCCACGGAATGTCAATGTTTAATGATACTGTGCTATAATCAGACGGTTTCGAATGAACAGAATATAACATAATTTAATAATGAATAAAATGACAATTGCGTTATACGCTTACAAATCTAAAGAAACTGAAATTTTTAATGACAAGGCCATACGTTTTGCATTCAAATGAACGAATCTCAATGTTTGAAAAGCCATTATACATTTCAAATTATAGTGTCTCGTTTTTGTTAACAATCTTATGAATTCACTATTTCCATTCTTCAACAAATCACTACCAGCACAATCATCAAGTATAATCAATGTATGATATGGATAAGATGTCGTGTTATATTTGACAAGCTTGTTTGAAATATAAGCTATTCTATCTTCAATGTCAAACAATGAATGTTTGTTTATTAATCGCGCCATCTCTTCTGACGTTTCTTTTAGTTTAGACAATACATGTTTCACCATTGCATAATATTTCGTTTTTCGTTTAATATGTTTCTTCAAATAATTCATCAATTCATCTTCACTAACATAATTGATTTTTGTTTTAATATTTTTACTCAACACTTCAGATGTCTTATCAGCTTTACCACTAGTTGAACAAAAAATGATTTTCTTATAATATGGATGTTTAAATAGCTTTTCCGTTATCATAATATGTTTCCATAGCCAATATGTTTTGCCACTACCTGGTTTGCCAATCAGAAAATATATACCATTTGTTGAAAATGGATAGTCTGGTGATAATGGTTTAATCAATGCGCCTTCAATTTCTTTCTCATTTTTCTTCAATGTTGTTTTAATTAGTGATTCAACTTGTTTTATTAATCTGCTCATTTTATTTATATATAAATGTTTTCATTCGAAGATTATTTAAAGCTTTTGGAACGAATGGCTATCATTCAAATGTATATTGAAATTACAGGCTTTGTCATCAATAAATTTTCAAAAATATATGATAAATATATGAAAGATGATTAAGACCATTTTAATATTTGCGGTGGTATCGTTTGTTGTTTGCTCCAATATTCACGTTCCATTCGACTTAGCATCGCTGGATTGCCTTCTCTCAAATTTCTCGCTGCTATTTTATCTTTCACGCCGCCTTCATAAACGACTTGATATTGATTCAATTTTTTATTGTAGCCAGTTATTTTGTCAATAATTCCACGTTTACCATCCTTCAATGTCTCAGCGATATTTTTATTATCTGTCTTCACTAATTGATATCCAGGATATTTATCAACTGATTTATCTTTAGCTTTAATCATAAATTGATTACCAACTTTCGAATCAACTATATATGCCTCTTTGCTAACACGTGAACGTCTTTTTGCCTTCGCCCACGATGGACCATCAATGTTAACTATTCTCACTCTATCATCAGGCTTATAATCATATGGATTATTTTTAGACATTTTTTTAATATATTCCATTTCATCATCTTCTGTTATATCATTTGGTGCTCTATTATTCAATGATTTGTGCGGTGTTTCATTATATGCTTCAATTAATGATTTCATTTCATCTTCAGCAATATATCTATTTTCACCTATCATATCCCTAATTGTTCTCATGAATCGATTTATTATTCCGAGTACATTATGATTATTGTCTTCTGTTGTTCTATAAATAATGTTCTTTGATTTAATGTAATCCAAGAATTCATTTGACAAATATGCTGTGTCTTGGTCTGACGTTATTGAATATACATTTTTGACATCATCAATGAATTTATTAAATGCATCAATTATTGTTTTTGCTCCTTTCCCAACCAATGGATAACTGTAAGCTTTGCGTGTGTTTATATTAATGAACATCAAATAATTTAATTCATTCTTTCGTCTGTTATTAATGAACGTGTCCATTTGATATCCTCCAGGATGTTTTGAATAGATGTTCATATATTTTGGTTTGTCTGGTACTACATCATGAATGATATTATTTTTCAAATATTCTCGAGCTTCCTTTTCATTAAATCCATATCTTTTCGCTAGTGGTACAAATTTAGACGGTGTCCGCCATGGAAAACGATTATATAAATCTTCAATTGATTTGAAAGTCATTTTATATATATAACAACTTCTGATGATTCATCATCTGCATTTCAATCATAAAACTTTCACTAACTGGTAATTTGACAGGCATTTTATAATTACGACCACTATAAAATTCAATCCAAAATGTTTGGTCAGTAGAATTCAATTTGAAATATTTGATTGGTGAGAAGTTTTGATAACTATTTCCAACATATCCCTTGCTTGTTTCTTCAGCTATTGATGAATACACTTTGCAACTGTGTCTATCCCATACATTCTCAAATTTAATTTCTTTCATCCATTTTCCTTCAACCTTGTCATCAGTGATGTCCATATAATTGTTCGGGTCATTTTGAAATGGCTCAAAGCCAACATTCATGATATCCGCAAAATCGCATTTCACATGTGGTTCGTTATACTGTTCTTTGTTATTTTTGTCATAATGTCTATATTTAAATTTAATATCTATTTCAACATTACATAATTTATTTTTATCATCTTCATCTACTTCATCTTCCTTTAGTTCATTCGCTGCTGAATAAATAGTTTCGATAAACATCTTTTTGTTGTAGTCATAGTATCCATCCATTTGAACGTCTCTAATTCGTTTTTGATTTTTGATATACATCTCGGGTATCTCTTCATCATTGATGAAAAACTTTGGATAACCTTCTTTCCATTGATAATTATTGTAATGTCTAAAAGCGATATTCAATTGTTCATTCATATCTTTCCATACTTCTCTCAAATCCTTGTCTGTTGGTAGCCATGAAATAATATTACATTCAACTTGACTCACTTTTGATGTGTTATTTCTGAAATATTTTTTGACTTTGATATTGAATTCCAATTTACGACGTCTCGCTAACATCCATATCGTGTGAAAGCCGATAATAGTCTCTTCTTTGTCTACAGTACACCAATCAGCAGGCAAGTTAAAATAAAATCTATTTGGTGTGTCATTGTCTTGCTTTCCATCTTCCCTGAAGAACACGTATTCTTTTGGTATTGGTGTGTAATCGATCGGGTCAGTTAGTCGTTTCATTTATGATATCAATAAATTATATTTCATTTGTGCATCATCTGATGAATGGCAATTTATGAATATCATTTGTTGTATCAATTGTTGAAACATCACCAACAGCTCTGACATCGAGGTTATACATTAAATCATAAGCACCACGAGACGTAAATCATGACATCTCTTCTTGATTGTCATTTTGTATTTTTCGTTATTAAAATCAACAAAAAGTGTAAGTTTCATGTGTGTAGTGTGGTGTGAAACACCACACTATCCTATACTACTGCTATTGATAAACAATCATCAATTGAATTAATGAAATATTATCTTCAGGGTGAAATATCAATCATGTATCTTTTGAATCAAAACACTATTGAATCAACAATTCCTGAAATTATATGTGATATCATTAATGCAAGAAATGCTTTGAAGTTGCATGAATCAAATATTGCGTATTTCTATAAACCGTCATATATTAATGAATCTGATGATAATTATTCAATGACGTTTAATATTCCTGATAGCTATTCATTACCAAACGGCATGGAATTTACATTCACTGAACATTGTTTTAATAACACTTGGCTGTTGACTTGGGATGGTGATAAATGGGTTGGTGATAATATACAAGCGAAATCATAAGCTGAAGATGCAATTGATGCGGTCAAACATTGGGACCAACAGTGACTTTTTGTTATCGCACTTGAGAAAAATGAATTCAATGATTACATTATCAAAAATTGATTCAATATCGACACAGATGATGATAAAACAGTTTTCAAAAAAATATTAGAAGACAAACGAACAACAATTACATTTGATGGATTGTATGACAACAATGAACATTTTGATGTCGCACGTGATGGATTGCCGTCATTGAAAAGCATGTTATCACTTGGTGGATTTAATAACGTGTTTGATAAACATTTGGAGGTTAACTATTATCACGCTCAAATAAATGTTGCAATTAATGTTAAAGCTAAAAGTGATGCATTGAAAAAACAAATCATCAATAGTTATATCAATAGAATGAAAGAGCTTCATATGTTCGTCAATATTGGAGGTATAACAAATAAATTCATTTGTGATTTGTATATAACTAATGAACCACTGGAGGAATACACAAGCGGACCTCAAGCATATTACATCATATTGAAGACAATAAAAAAGGTTATTCAAAAACTAGGAGCCAAATTTGAATCTTCAAATATAACAACAAAAGACATAACACTACATTTGAATCGAAAGATGTTGAGACCAATCGAAGAAATTAATTGGGCTCCAACAACAAATCCATTCAAATATATCATTGACCAACAGTTTTACACAATATCTCCATATCCAAATGCTGCAACAACGTTGTATACTGACTATAATATCACATCATCAAAAATAATCACAGCTGACAATATAACAACGATGAGAAGTGATTTAAATATAGTAGCAAATACACAAGATGTTATAGTTTATGATGTTGACAAGATAACAAAGCGTGTTGATAATTTGGATGTTGAAATGTCTGATGTCAAAAATAGAGTTTCACATCTCGAGACCAAAGTTAAATCATTGAACATCAAAACTGATATTGCTTTAGTATTAACAGCTGCATCAACTGCGTTATCGATTGGAAACACTCTTGAACTAACAGGTAGATATATATCAATTGGTATGGGAAAACTTTGGATTTTTTTTAATAACGGATACACTAGATTAGCTGAATCATCAGAATCATCAGTTGAAGTAGCAGCAGTTGATTATACTGAGAATTTAATTGATGTACCAATTGAAAATACAAGAATGACAAACACTGATGGATTTGTTAAATTGAAATTATGGATTCATGCCACTCATGTTAAACCAAAATTCAGTTCATTATATGCTGACGATAATGAAGAGAGTGCAAACAATCCACATGCAATGATTGCGTCATATGCGACGTTGAATGATGTTTATATTTATTACCGTGATTCAATGAAACCATGTTTTAATGTTGTATGTCATCAATTGGATAATATTAATAACCAATTACAAGATGTAGCATATAAAAAAGATTAACAAGGAATGGTCAAGTTATCGGATTTTGTTGATGTAGCTATTAATAATTGCACACTACCAGATGACCAATCACAAAATTTGTTAATAATAACATTTGAACATCCTATTTATTCTGGTTCATTGATAGTTAGCTTTACATCAAATAATAACAAACAAATTCATACAATTTGAAAATCATTTTTAGTCCATATGATGAACCACAGCTAATTGGTGATGAATGGGTAATGGCAAAAGGTGGTGTAGATATTGTAGGTGATAATATAGCAGCGTTAACATGGACGACATTCAACATGGATGAACAATCAAACGTGTCATATGTCATCAAATCAAACGCAGTCAATTATAAAATTGGTAAACGTAGCATTAATGATTTAGTTTATCATGATACAACTGATGACCTAGACAAAAGATTAAAAGCGTTGGAAGAATTAAAACATGAGCCTAACCCTTACGGCCGTAGGCCGTAGTTGGAGAGTGCCGTTGTCAAATCTGTAATTTTGCCGAAACCTCTCTATTCAATTGCCGCATTTTATATGGTCGATTTTGAGAAGAAATTAAATTATATTATTTTTTCAAAATCTTTTAAGTTCAATTAATATAATTATTTATTAGTATTTTTTTATTACACGTTTGATAATAAATGGAGGAGACTCTTCAGTCTCCTGAAAAAGTTATGAGATTGAAAATGGATAATTGATTTGAGCAGGCGAAGATGATTTGAGTGAGTCATGTTATGCTGATGTTGAATAAAATCAACTTATATAACTGCAAGGACAACCATATGCAAGTGAGATTAATTTCTGTAATAAATTGGTTTAGTTTATTAAAAAGAATTTTTTATATATATAATATAAAGTATTCAAAGCAAATATTCAAAAAGTTTTAACATGACCATTTATTATTTGAAAAAGTTGCCGTTTTTTATATACCGTAATTTCAACTCCATGCGCCTTAATTCCAAAAATCGGCATAAACTATTTAAAAATAAGTGATGTCGCCGTAGTTTACAAAACCGCCGAAGGGTTACATGAGCCACTAACAAAATATATTTAGATATTATGTTGGTAGAAAGATCAATTTAAAATTTCAAAGATTAGACTTGTTTATATGGTTAACATTTGGATTAACACAGAATGGCATGCAAATCCACTTGTGAACATCCAAATTGAGCGTTTGCGTTTTTAGTAAAAGTGGATTGAGTGATTATTATTATTATATTTATTTTTAATATTCAATGGATTAAAACAAATATGTTCTCAAAAAATTGTGAAAAAATATTATAATTTGTAAATATTATTTTTGCGATATCCTGCCTAAGTTTTTTGTTCATCTTTTATATTGATATTACACTTAACATAAATATTATAAATATAAAATATTAGCTCTTTATTTTCAATTTTGATAGGTTGTGGTACCTAAAAATTTTATGGAAAATGTTATTATCAATACAACTGCAACAATTAAATTGCCACATTCCAATGCAGAAAAACCTCCAGAACTTGAACTATTCCCAATTAAGAAAGAACCAGACAAAATTAGTTTTTTAAAAAATCGAAATACGAATTTTATAGGAAATATCGAAATAAAGCCTTTTCTGCATGACATTTCTTCGCTTTTTGGAGTCGTTTGTATTTACAATGAAGTATCCAATCGAATAGAAACCTATGAAATTAACCAAATGTTTCAGATATCGTCAAAGTTAAGTGGGAAATGTGAAGCTGCATCAATTTTTGATAACATTCCACAATTTTTGTGGTCATCCCAAATTCAATCAAAATCTATTCAATCCATTAAAATCATTGAAAACACTGAATACCCTCTCATTTGCATTAATTCCGCTGAAGGTATTTCGATGGTATCCTTAAAAAATGCTCAACTCTATCAAAACATAGAAATCACCAATGGCGGAAATTTAATTACTAAATGGTCAAAAAGCCGGCCAAACGAAATTGTTAATTTAAGTTCCAATCATACCTTATTCACATATAATTTCCTTACCAAAGAATTTGAGCTCATTTATTCTGATGTTAGTTGTTTTACAATTACAACAAAAGGGCATATTTTATTTATAAGTGAAGACTATCTTTTTCAATGTACCGGTAAGCATAGTATTACATTTAAAAAGCGGATTTTTCCCAATAATATCAGCATTGTTAACGTATACCAAGATAAAGCATTTATCATTTCCATCGGTAATGATGCAAAATATATTTTTAGTCTTTACAATTATGAAAATAATAAATTAAAAAGTTTTTATTTCGAAAATTCTCTATCGAAAAAGACGAACTTAAATGACTGTAATGTTGCCTCAAGCATTTATCACACTTTAGTCCTTGTAGCTCTTCGTGATCAAGAAAAATATCTTTATTTTAATGCTGAAGATGTTAACAAATTCGAGCTTCTTGATTTGAAAGATGAAAATAGTATTTCAATACCAATTGACGATGATTTTGAATTCGAAAAAATTAACGGTTTTTATTTTCTGGATAATATAATTGATGAATTAGCTCCTTTCCCAAGTACAGTTCATTTCTATGGTAAAAATACGATTTCTTTTTATAATGTATCTTCGCTATCTTTCGAAGAACCTTGGCCATATCCTTTTCAAATACCTGTTGATTCTTGTATTTCATTCAATGATATGAAAGATCCATTGAGAAAAAATGCAACTATTCGCCACCGGTTTGTAAAACCCCAGATACAGTTTAGCTTTCGCAAAGTAGATATTTTCAATCAAGAAAATACAGCAAGCCATAACTATAATTTGATGAAATCGATGAATAATGATAAAGATACCCAATTGTCATCTGATCAGCAAGAGCAGTCATCTAATAATTCGCGTTTTGGCAAATAAAAATATTTTAAAAATAATTATTATAATGTATCAGGGAAAATGATAATAAGTAACATTAATTATTTTGTAGTAGGTTCAAAAAAAAATAATGGCTCTTCAATCATATATGAAGAGGGATGTATTAATAGTTTTTTTCTGTGTGTTCATTATATTCTTTGATTTTAGATATGTTGTTTATTCCTTGAATGAAAATTTTAGAATGGCATTCAAATGCATTTTGAGTTATATATTGCATTCGAGAGTATGAAATATGCTATGAACGATTATTGCTCAATAATAAATGTATATTATGTATGATTATTTTGTTTAATGATTCTTTAGCTGTTATATTTGTTTATTTATATATATTTGTGTGTGTGCTTTTCCTCAAATTGAGTGATATTATGAAAAGGTTTCAATCATCCAATGATAACTGGTTTTAATCTATTTGTTAAGTTCGCTAATCTTAATGAATATAGTAAAACCATGTTCCCAATTGGATGTATTAATGCTTTAAAAACTGATGGAATATATAATTTATTCAAAAATTTATAAATGAAATAATGAAATCTCATATTATAAATTTGGCCTTTTAGAAATTTTAACCTATTTTCAAAGATTCAATGAATTATAATCGATTTTTGTTAAAAGAATAAATGTCAAAGTATAAGTTTCCTCCAATTCATGATTTTCCACCTTTTTACACTTTCCAAGAAGACAGTCATGAGGCATCCAGAATTCAAGTTTCAGCATGGACAGATATCATTATGAAATATAAGAAATCACAGAAAAAGGATACGCTTGATCTTGACAAAGAACTTGATTCGGATTTATTCAACAATAAAGCAATTAAAAGAAAAATGTCTATGGATGACGCAATCAAAATCGTTTCTATAATGGTTGATTCTCAAAATGCAGAGTATATTGATCCATCAAATAAAAAGAAAGTTAAATTAATTACACGAAAGCCTGGAGAATGGGCAGAAATTATTTTTAGATGGGCTACAGAAAAATCTTTACGAAATACGGTTATAACATTTTACGAAATTGCTGAAGGTGATGATTCTGCTGACCAGCCATTTTATAAAATTGATTATAAAGAACTTTATGAAGCTGCAAAAGTTCTTGAAAAGAATAAAAGAGCAAAAATAATGAAATCCTCTGAAATCCAATCATCAGGAAAAGAAGATTATGTACAGTATGGTTTGAAAATCTTATGATTGAATATTTCATTTTCTACTTTATTTTTTTTATTTTGAGTTTATTAAATCGAAAATTCTTATTTCTTTGCCTGCCAAATTAATAGTTATTTAAATATAAGCTTATATACAGCAAACGAGTACTTTAAAAAAGAAATTATATAGTCAAAAAAAAGTAAATTTATTAAAAATCATTATAATTTTAAGGAATGATAATCTGATATAAAACGCAATATTAACTTTTCTATAATATATCATTTGTGTTTAGTGAAGGAGCTACATATTATTGTATTCTGCAATTAAATCCATAACATCATTATGAGCGTTTGCAAAATCATCATTTGGTTGTTTCTTTTTCCTAGCATTTGTTGTTGAAGCTTTTAGATTAGCATTGTTTGGTTTTTCAGTTTTTGGATTTTTTGTAGAAGGTTTTACTAATCTCGGATTTTTATTTGTCATAGTTTTAAGATCTTTAGTTTGCTTTTTGGGTTGGTTGGATTCGTCCATATGCATTTTTGGATCTTGGCTTGGTATTTTTGGTTGATTTACTATTTTTGTTGGTTCATGAGTTGATTCCTTTGGATCATTTGTTGTTGTTTTATATTGATTTTGATCATTTACTAAGTCTTGTGTTGTTTCTTTTAACCTTCTATGTTTTCTTCTATTATGAGTTGATGTTTCTTGTGATTGATCTGATTGTATTTTTGTTGATTCTTTTGATATGGTAGTTTGTTTATTTGATTGGTTTAAATCGTTGGCTGATTCTTTTAGTTTTTCATTTGAATTTTCATTTGGTTTGTTTGAATGATTTGTTTCATTAGATCTTTTTGGTCGCTTTGAAATTTTTTGATCATGTGATTGATCTTTTTCTAAAGCATTTATATTATGATCATTATCTCCTTGATTCATCTTATTTTGTTTCTGTAGCTCTCGAATTTTTTTATCTTTTTCTTGAATTATTTTTTCTTTCTCTTTAATTAATTTATCTTTTTCTTGAATTATTCTGTTCTGTTCTTCTATTTTTGACTTAAGTTCATTTAAATCTGAAGGAAATTGACGATCATTATTGGTTATATTTTCTATATAATCAGCAAGATCGTCTAAATCAATATCTTCAAGATAATACTTTTCTTTGCTGCTTTCAGTTTCTTCTTCTTCTTCTTCTTCTTCATTTTTTAGCATTTCATAAATTGAAAATTCTTCACTGTAAGCAAGCTTATGAAAAATTTCTTCAAATGTTGGACGATTTCTTGGTTCATATGTCCAGCATCTTTCAATTAAATTTTGCAAAGATCTTTTAATCGAAACAGTAAATTCTGGGCGATAGTTTTCTTCAACGACTTTCTGATGGAATTTCCATTCTGGCATCTTTCCACTCTCGAAAACTGGATAAGGTGTACAATCTGTAATAACTTGATACATTATTATCCCAAATGAAAAAACATCAGCTTTTCCATCATAAGCACTTCCGTTAATAACTTCTGGTGCCATATATATAGGAGTACCGCAAATTTTTGATTGACTTTTCGAATGGCCAGCATCATAAAATTTTGAAAGACCGAAATCAGATATATGTGGATGAAAATCTGAATCCATAAGAATATTATCTGGTTTAAGATCACGATGAATGACACGATGTTGGTGAAGCTGCAACATTCCATAAGCTACTCCAACAAGAATAATCTGGCGAGTAGTGTTATCATAGTTCTGATTCAAAAGACCTTTTTTAACTTTTTCGAGAATATCAGCAAGAGATCCATGCTCAAATAAATCCATCAAAATAGTAATATTTTTACTTCCATTAAAATCAATTAATGAAAAACCTCTAAATCCCATGAGTGTTGGGTGAGAAACTCGCATCATTATTCCAATTTCGCGATCGATCATTTGTTTTGATTGATTTGATTCGGAATTTAAAATAACTTTTGCTGCATAAATTTGATCCGTTTTATTATTTTTAACCTCATAAACAATTCCAAAAGATCCTTTATTGATTTCTTTGATGATTATATAATCTTTTATATCAATTCTATATTTATCAACGCGTCCTACAATCATTTAATGATAAAAAAAAACGTTTTTTTCAATCACATTTCAACTTTTTGAGAAAAACGAAAAAAAGTTGGTTTCAAAATTTTTAAATCTAGAGGTAACTTTTTGAATGGTATTCACAAATTTTATCTCAAATACATTCAAAAAATTTACCTATTAGATTTTTCAAAAAGTTTGTTCGTAATGCTTTTTTGCATATTATATAAGTCTTAAACTTTAATGTTATTTCTAGGCAAATTTGATGAAGATTTGCTATTGTTGGAAAACAAAGCTGTCAATCTTGGAAATCAATCGAATCAAATTTTCCGTAATATAAAGTATGATCCATCATTAACTCCAGATGTTATTAAATATCCAATAGATGGATACAACAGTGATGTTTGGATTTTGTTTGGCGATGTAAAGCCAACATTACTATTAAAAAAATTAATCTCAAGTACAAAAATAATTATATTTGTATTTAATTTTTCAAAACCAGAAACATTATTCTTTTTAGATGAAGGATGGGGGCCAATTATTGAAAGAATACATGTAAATAATCAAACTCGAATACTTATTGGAACACGGTCAGAATCAAAATCAGTCATCAATCAAACAGAAATGAATTCGCAAATTGCCAAAATTGAAAGAAAATTAAACTGTCAAAAATTTTTTGAAGAAAAATCATTTCAATATTCAAATTTTTATTCAAACACAAAAAGTGAATTCTGTGAATATATTAAAACATTGCTCAAACAGATAAAATCCAATTTACAAAACGAACAAGATGATCTTTCATCAATCAATAATAAAAGAGAAACAGCCATATATAAAAACATTTGTTATATAATATATAAAGAGAACCAATCAGCAGAGATCACTTGTTCGCCTAATGCAAGAGGTGATGTAGTAATTCCAAGATACGTGAAGTATGAATCACAGCCGTATTTTATAAATAAAATTGGTCCGAACGCATTTGAATCATCAAAAATAAAATCATTAAAATTTGTCAAAAAATCGTTAATCACAAAAATTGACAAATTTGCATTCTTAAATTCATCCCTTTCAATTCTTTTTATTCCAGCAAGCCTAGTTAAATTGGATATCCATTGGTGTGCTCAAGCAAGAAAGTTATCACAAGTTGAAGTTGATCTGGACAATAAATATTTTTCCATTGAAAATAATCTCCTTATTCACAAAAAGTGGAATAAAATAAAAAAACAATTTTGTAAAGATATTGTTTTTGCTCAAAAAAATTGTTTATTTGGAGATTTAATTATTCCTAATGACATTGTTCATATTAAAATTTTTTCATTTTATAAGCACAAGGGAATTCACTCACTCACTTTTTCTGGGAATTCAATCAAATCAATCAATCCTTTTTCATTTTATAATTGTAAAAATTTAAAAAATGTAAAATTTTTAAATACATCAAATTTAATTTTAGACAAATTTTGTTTTTCAAAATCCGCAAATCTTTCATCAATTGAATTCAAATGTTCTGCATTAAGCATCAGAAATAATTGTTTCGATAGTTGTACATCACTCAATTCAATTAAATTTTCAAAAGTAAAGGTAGTTTTATTTAGAGATAATGTATTCAAAAATTGTGAAGGAATGACTCATTTTGAAATGAAAAATTTATTATGCGTTAAATTTGGTAAAGAATGTTTTCTTAATGCTACTAAATTAGAGTCAGTTGTATTGAATTCTGGCTTTGTTGTTTTTGATCAAAATTGCTTTAAAAGTTGTACTTCTCTTTCTTTTGTTGAAATTGAATGTAAAAAAAAAATTGTCATTCCAAAGGATATTTTTAATGGATGTGATTCTTTAGAAAAATTGAAAGTGTCAACTTTTTCTAAACTGACGTTGGCTATCAACTGTTTTTATTCAAAAAATTTGAAATCAATTGAAATTAAATGTAAAAAAATAGAAATTGGTGAAAATTGTTTTGGAAATTGTTGCTTGCTTGAATCTGTTTCGCTTCAAAGTGAAGCAGACTTAATAATTTTAGAAAATATTTTTATTGGATGTAGCAAAATCGAGAAATTAAAATTTTTTTCGCAAAATAATCTTCAAATATCAAATTCTTGTTTTAAGAGCATATCTGAACTGAATTCTTTGAAACTTTATGGAAAATCGGTCAATATTGATGAAAACTTTATCAAAAAATCTTTTCCTTATATTTCAATGAAAATTAATCTTTGAAAGGAAATACTTCCTTTCAATCAAGGATATGATCCTAAATCTGCTTCGGAATGAATTAATATATTTATCAATATTCTATTAAATGCAATATTAATAATTAAGTGAAAAAGAGATATGTTTGATGTAATTTAGAATTATTTTTTTTGAATTTATTCAAAATTTGAAAACTTTCTCAATTTTAAGAGAAATATTAAACTAAACTTAAAACCAAAAGGCAGACCACCATTTTTCCTTTCAAATTTCTCTGACATATTTTTTTCCTTTCATTTTTTAAAATTTTGAACTTTTTATCTCAAATTAATTTTTTCTGTTTTATTTTGGCTGTGTTTGATAAATTATTTTCTTACTTTTTTATCTCAAATCTTTTTTTTTTCAAAATAATTATATCCTATAATTTATAAGATAATTAAAGTGTTTATATTATTATTTAATTTTATTGATATATTTATAAATATAAAAATAGATAATATTTAATTTATTTATTATTTTAAATAATATATTTTATAAATTTGTATCTGTAAGAATTTAATTGAATGCTAAAAAATGAATATCTTATATATAAAAAGCTTTTTGTATATATTAGCTATAATTAAATATTATATAATTAATTATATTAATTTTAAATCCTAAATCCTATTTTAATAATTGATATATATATGTATATATTCGTTTTTTATTTTAAAAAAATTGAATAAATGAGTTATAATTTGAATTTGGAATAATTAAAACTTCTTGTTTGAAAATGTCGCTTAACTAAATGCATCTGCTGTAGAGTTTGATGATCTAATACAACAACATAGCCAACAATATTTGATTATATGATAAATTTTCTTTCCAAAATACCGCAACTACCGCAAGATGATTGAAAAAAAAAAAAATATTATAATATATTGCCTAAAATGCAATAAATCTCAAAATACACAAAAGATACATCTCGAAAAACGCATTTTTCCAAAATTAGGAGAAAATAAATATTGGCGAAATTCTCTTTAAATATCACGATTTCTATTTCCAAATTGTTCATTTATTCCATAAAATTATCAATATTTTCTATTTTTAACCATTTTGCACCAAAATATTACATAATTTTGAAAATTTCTCAAAAAATTTTAATTCAATCGGAAAGGCGCAAATATAAATTTTAATTTCTCTGATATTTTGGAACACTTTTTAGCAAATTCTTACTTGGATTAAATGATGGAAGACATTTCTTTTCATCTTTTTTATTTTTCATTCAATAAAAAAATCTTTTTATTCAATTTTTTTATTTTTTTTGCATTGAAAAATGCAAAATTGAGACGAATCAAAACTCAGACCATTAATTGAATGGAAAAGTGTTCTAAATTGAGAAGACGAAAAATAAAATAACCGCTCAAAAGGCCAATATAAGGTTGAAAGTGGTCCGACTTTTGACTCCCAGTTTAAGTTTTTTAATTATTACCTTATTCACAAAAAAATTGAGAGTTTTTAATTCAAATTTTCTATGAGTCTTCAGAAAGTAGGACGATAAGTAGGGACAAATTATTTTTTTTAAAATACCATATCTTTCAATTTTGAGAAGATGAAAATAAAAAAAAAAGAATATAAAAAAGTTTTTTATTCAGGAAAAATACCTTTTAAATAGCTTTGGGAGCCTTTGAGGGCTAAGCCCAATTGGTTAAGGTAATAGCGGGAGCCTCGACCTGAAATGAATGAAGGTATTCATGCCTTAATAACTTAAAAAAAAATATTTAGCTTTATTCAAATTTGAGAGGACGATAAGAAGGGACAAATTAAAAAACTTAGTTTACGTTAAGCAAAATTTTGATATCAATGACTACATTTGGGCCGTTTGAATCCTATTCACCATGTTCAGGCCCGATTGATGAGGTTTATTCTAATTGTGTATCAGCATATGAAAATGAAATTGAAGAATTGAAAAAATTATTGATAGATATGAAGAATCAAATTAAATATAACGAAAATAAAAGCCAAGAACTAGAAAAATATGTAGAAGAATTGCAAAATTCCAATGCTAAAATGAATGAAGAGCTTACTACACTTGAAAGAGTTAATCATCAAACTGATCGACAATTAAAAGCAATCCAACAATCGATTAGTAAGCTTACAAACCGTGAAACGCAAACAAGTCAAAACGATTTACTACTTGTTCGAGAAGAAAATAAATATTTAAAAGAACAGATACAGGATTTATTATCTATGTCAAATGAATCATTAAAAGTTCAAAGTGTGCTCATAAAAAAAAACCAAAATAAAAAAGCAAATATACTATCGATGAAAAGTAAAAATGCAGATTTGATGAATATACTTCAAGAATCTCTTCAGAAAGAAAATGAACTTTATAATCAAATATCTAAAGCCAAAATACAAAAAATCGATATTAAAGCAGAAAATAAGCGTCTGGTTCTTAGGTTAGCAGAAACAGAAGGAAACTTAGAACAGAGTGATTATGTTAATTCAAGATTAAGATTAAAACTCGAAATATCAAATGAAAAGCAGAAGCAAATAAATGGGCAAGAAATGCTTGAAATGAGTTCGCAAATTGTTGAACAAGAAGCGATTCTTCATGATTTAGAAATGGAAGTTAGCGATTTAGAAAAAACAAGAAAAGATTTAGCAAATGCCCAAAAAGAATTAACAAGTCTAAAAGAGCAATATCAATCACTTGAGAGAAAAATAGAAGTTATTGATAGACAAAATACAATTTTAGATTCTTAATGATGCCTTTGTTTTTATTATTATGTATATATGAAGCGTTTTTGTAATTTATTAATAAACATTTTTATGTAATTGCGTATGATTTTTGAAATTCAATTAAACAAAATTCATATAAGAACATGATTATCTTTTATTAACATACAATAATATATTAAATATAATATAATTATTATGCCTGAAGTGTTGGTTTGCAAATTGTTTTCCAATATGTTGTTGAATATCTTGGTTTAAACTTATCCGTCGCTTCAAGCTCAAAGTGTGTTTGCCTATAGTAAGATCCATCTTGCCTAACTGTAGGTGGATAAGGTTTATATCGTTTAATATCAACCATCTCTTTTCCAACATATGGACTCCAATTGCCGCCACGAGAGAAAGGACAGCCTCTTCCTTTATCTGGATCTTCGCAAATTTGAGCTGGATGTCCAGTTCCTGCATATTCATTAGCCCTTTTGGCTGTTGTTTGATAATTTACTTTATCGGAACCAATGTAAATGTGATCATCTCTCGAATTGTTATTTTGGACAGCTGGTTTCATTTTTGATTTATCATAATTTCCAATCATATCACCCGTTGTTGTATTAAATTGCATTTTTCCATCACCTTTAAAAACAATATTAGATTCGTTTTGGTTTTGATCTATTTTTTCTCTTCTTGCCGAAGGAGGTGGCTCATGAACTGGCCATTCTGTTTTATCATGTCCAACATCCCAATGAGTTTTTCTTAGATCTTCATTATTAATTTTATTTGGAATAGGTTTCCTGTGCTTAAACTCTTCTTGATACATGGTCCTCCATTTAGGAGGATTTTGCTCACGGCTGAATTCTGCACATGGAGGAGGTGGGCAACGTTCTGGTGGTTTCATTCGTCCTTTGTAAAAGCTGGATTGTGTTGTTGTTGAATAATCTGGCTTAGTATATCCAGTATCAAAGTTTGTTTTTGTCTGATCCATTAGCGGTACATCAGGTTTTGGAGGTGCCCATCTCCTTTTAGAGCGTTGTTTATCATGTGGACCAAGCCCAGCTTTTTTATCAAATTCTATATGAGTCCCTATATTTGCATTATCATAACTACATCGTTCACCACGTCCACGAGAAGAATAAGAAGAAGCTGTTGTTGTTGTATAGTTGGTTACTTTGTCATAGCCCACACGAAAATGATTATCTCGATTATAAGATGCTAGAGCTCTGGCTGATTGAATATCAGCAGGCTCTCTATGAGCTTTTGAAGTAATTAGCATTTCTTCTTGAGCTGTAGAAAGAACAGGAGGAATATTTATTTTTGGTATTATTTCTGAATCTGGTGGTGGTTTTACTGCTTTTGTAGGTGTTTGATTTTCAAAAGGGTGAAAAGTGTTCATGTATAGAGATCTCATTTCTTCACGTGTAGGAGATAAGCATCCACCACCTAAACTAATGCTTACTGGTGGTGGTGGAATAATCTCGCGTTTTGCGTTACCATGTCGAACGTAATCGTCACGATAAGTTGTATTCCATGATGACTCATCAGATTTAAATGATACACTATCACTATTACAGCGTTCTTTGATTTCTGTAATGTCTTCACGAGGAGGTATCCTCCTGAATTTAAAACGTGGATTCATTATATAGCATACGTTAATCAATCAATCAAAATTCGAATTTCAAAAGAGGATACGTTTATTTGTTTAACATTTAATAAATGAATTTGTATAGAAATGTAATTCAATTTTGACCAGAAGTGTCTTATCGTTTTTGATTCAAGTTTATATTTTGAATTAATCAAGAAATTATTAAATTTTGCATGCAGTTTCATATCCAATTAAAAAATTTTAATAATTCAAAAGCGAATAGATGATATGGAATAGAAGTATTCATTTGACTTGATTTTGAACAAGATAAAAATAGTTGATAAATAAAAAATTAAAAGCGTTATGTAATAAATATGATCATATTTATTATCTTAAACGAATAATTCCTATAATAGGAAGAAAAAATGGGTAAAAAAAAAAAAAAAGAAAGAAAGAAATATTAAAGTTACTCTGAATCTGATTTTTCATCTCCTGAATCGTCATCATCATCTCCATCTGATGCGTTTAAGTCTATAGTACTTCCAAGGGGAACATCTGTCGATTCAAGTGTTTGAGCGTTTAGAACATTTTCTCCTGAATTATCAGGCATTGGGCTGAAACCATAAAAATTCGAAAAAGATGTTTGATATGCGCTCTGTTCTACAGTTGAAGAAGCTTCTGGAATTGGTGAAAATAAGTCTGTTTGAAGACCCCAAAAAACTGGTTGTAAATCTTCAGCTTTATTTGCCAAAATGAGGGGCTGATTAGCAACTTCTTGACTTGTTTCTGATTCAATTGCTTGGTGTCCAACTTTACTTAGAACATTCATATTAATATTAAATGGATAAGAGGGAAATTGAAATTGGTTTTCGGAGTATAAGACATCATCAAGAGGCTGTTGAATTGGAGCACCACCTTCACAAAGCATAGGTGTGATTGTGCGTGATCCCATTTCAGATTTTGTACGTAGAATAATACCAGAATATTCATTAATTTCCGTATCCATACCATTTAAAGTGTTATTCCAATCATTAAGTTTTGAAAGGCATCGTTGTGAAAGGTTAATGATATATTCTTGAAATTGGGTAAGTTCGTTTGTTAAATCATTTTTAACATCGAGAGTATTAAAAGGAACTTTTTTCTGCATATCATCTTGTAACCTTTTAACTCGCTCCATAATTGGCTCACGAACTTTCTCTGAATCCTTAAGAAGATCAGAAAGAGAACCAGTACGTATCATTTTATATTTGAAAAATCGATAACTTTTTTAATGAAAAACTCAGCATTTGTCAAATACTGATAAATTATCGTTTTTCTCTCAATTTAAATGAGTTTAGCAAAATATTTTATGTTTAGTTATAGGCTCAATATGTGTATAACGCATGGTGCATTTATATTTAAAAGATAAATATATGCTAAAAAAAAAAAATAAAATATAAATATAATACTTTTAAATACAATTGGAAAAACAATATATCATTCTGGACGAAGACTCTTAATCATTTCTGCATAATCAATTAAATCGTCGTCATCATTTCTCAATTGAGCAAGCACTTCTTCAATTTGCTCCTTTGGAACTGGGTGCTTTAGATTAGCCAAAATCTTTCTAGCTTCATCAGCTTTAATTTTCCCATCATGGTCTCTGTCAAATACTGAAAAGGCACGAATAAGTTCTTCGGTTGTATCTGCACCACGCAAAAAGTAGTAAATTAAAGATATGAATTCGAGAAGATCGAGTTCAGCATCACCGAGATCAGCTTTCATTCCGTTTAATTCTTCTGATGTTGGTGATATCCCAACAAGGAGTAATGCTTTAGGGAGATCTTCAAAATTCAAAATTCCTGATTTCTTCTGTTCATAATGTTTAAAAGCACGTCTAAATGATCTTAGCTTGTCATCACTAAAGCATTCGCATACTGTCATTATTTTATGTAATTATAATTTTTAAACGCACAAAAACTTTGAAAAATAATTATATGTATAAATGGTCAATTTATTTCAAAACATATTTGTCCTATTAATAAATCAATAAAAATTTTAAAAATGAGTGCTTGCAAAGGACACATATTTATTTCTTTTCCTTCTATGAGCACTATGTTAGATACCGATCTGATCTTCACTGAAACTGTTTCTCAGTTAATTCAAAGATTATTAATGCCATTTGGTATTAAAGATTTTTCAATTTTTAATTTATACGGTTCAAGCAAAAATTTCCGTAAAATTCAGCCGAGTGAATTTTGTTATACGCTTTTTGCATCAGAATATGAAAAGTTTTTTATTCTTCAATCTAATTGTGAAGAAATTGATGTTTTCTTTGAAAATAAGCATGGATTTATTAATCATGTTAAAAGTATGTCTATTTCAAGTTTAGCAGAAACTGCAATGTGTTGTTTTTCAATTTCTCGAGATTCATCTTTTTATGTTTTTTATGATCCAACAACCAATTCAATTATTTCGATGAAAAATCAATGCATTTCTCACACTATTATTATTAAAGCTTTTCATCCACTTGTTCCTGGGATGGTTTTTGATTTAAATACTATAACGAAATTTGATACGAAAAGTTTAACTATAGAAGATATGTCTCGAGTTTTATTTACTAAATCAATGCACCATCTTCTTAGATCACTTCGAGAGCATCGCAAAAATTTGTTTGAGATTGCGTGTCTTCATCCCAGCCAAATAAATAAATGTTTAGATTCATTCAAAAACGAGTCGCGGATTGCTGATCTTACTCATCAAGAACAAACTAGTTTTCTTTTCATGCTTCTGTCATCTGGTGATCAATTAATTTCGGCAGACCTTCAGCAATTAGCAATTGATGCAATGGATGAACAAAGTGATATTTCAAGACTAGAGATGGTGAAAATATTTATTCTATATATGCCTTTTTCAACGCATATGCTATTAATTGAACTTGTTCAAATTTATGGTGGTGGCTACGAGAATTTTGCAAATCATGAAGAAGCCATGTCAATTTTGACTGAAACCTTTTTCAGAAGAATTATTAACAGAGAAAAAGAACGCAAATTTATTACATTCATGTTTCTTTTCTACCAATCTTTAGTTCCTTTAGAAAAAGATGCTAAGTCGCAGTCAAAAATCTGCATTCTCGGTCAAAAGCTTGTTCTCTTTGACTATCTATCTGATAATCAGCGGCATGCTTTTACTATTGAAGGACCATCTGATATAAAAATGGAGCAAACCGCCCCTTTGAAATTGAGTAAATCACTTAAGGAAATTTTAAGTAAATATGTGAAGAATGACAAAGAAGCTGTCCCGCCAAATCAAGGAAATAATGAAAATTCTACACAGAAATGCATCTCTTTATACAAAAGTATTAGCCAAAAATTAAAATCAAATTTCCCAAAAGAAGTTCTCTATCCATTCTGTGATTATTTAGATGACTTGAACCTAGACGATCATAAAATTATTTCCTAATCAAGGATTCTCATACAAATAAGGTAAAAATGTTTTGTTTTGTTTTTTTTTTTTAGCTTCCTTTTGAAGAATTTTAATTTGATAAAAAACAAAAAGTTGATTCAAATATTTTGATTTCAAAGTAATACCGTTTATTAACTAATTTAAAAATGAGAAATTCATCAATGTCTCAAAGATCAAGTAGAGAGAATACCTTTGATTTAATGTCGTTATTGAGCGATGTTGATACAACAACTGTTGATTTAATTGGGCAACAGCAACGTGAGCAAATTGATGCTTTAAAAGTTCAAGTTAAATCTCTAGAAAATGAATTAACTTCAAGGAACGAAGAATCACTTTTTATAAAAAAGCGAGTCAGTCAAACATGTATAACGATTAATCAAATAATTGAATCACTATCAAGTACGATCAGCCCAGAAGAAAAAGAAAAGAAAAGTTTTTTGAAAAAAATCAATAACGAAAAAAATCATTATGATAAAATAGATCAGTATATATCTTTTATGCACAATTATACCAAATCAAATTCTGAATCATTCAATAGAATCTGCGATCAATTGCGTGGTTATGTTCAGTTAATCGAAATGCTAGGCAGTGATTCGAAATTTCCTTTTGAAATTTCATCGCAGTCCAATATACAGCAAGTCTTCTTTCAAGAAGCTCAAAAAACCAATGAATTTTTAAAAGATCAATCAAAAAATAATTTTTCGCAGGATTTTTCTATTCCACCTATTACAGAAATATTAAAGATTAAAGATTTTTCACCAGAATCTAGACTAGAAAAAATTCAAGCATTTCTTTGTGGTGTCGATATACCAATTGAAGAATTAAAAAATCTTTTTCTTCAAGAAATTGCAATAACTGATATCCTCAGGAAATACATTTATACAAATCTTTCTGAACAAAAAAGCAAAGATGATATGAGGCAAGAAATTGAAAAAGAGATTAGAAATCAAATTGAAGACGACATTAGGTCAGAATTAACTAATAGTTTAACCGAAAAAATTAAGATAGAAACAGAGAATGAATTAAAGCCCAAAATAGAGCAAGAGCTGCGTTTTGTAATTAATTCAGAACAACAGCATAATTTTGATCTTTTAAAAGATCAATATGAAAAAAGTATTCATGAATTGAAAAGTGAAATTGAAAGACTTAAAATATCTGCAAAAGATGATCTGATTAATGAAATAAGCAGTAAAAGTGACACGCAGTTAAGAAGAAACATTGTTTCCTTATTAAGAGAAGAAATTGAAGCTGATATCAAATCACAACTTCAAAAAGAAAAATCATTAAACCCGAAAAATGATAATGAATATTCTTTTAATCAATATGATAATGATAACAATTCTGGATCTTTTAGAAGCCAAAATAGTTCTCAGCAATCACTAAATGATCAACAAAATCAATATATCCAAAATAAACTTAAAAAAGCGTTGAAAAGAAAAGAAAAACAACTTCGTGCTGAATTTGATTTAGAATTACAGAAAAAAGAAAGCGAGCTTCGATCAGAATATGATGGACAATTACAACAAAAGGAAATTCAAATTAAAAATCTACAAACTCAATATAATTTAGAATTACAACAAAAGGAAATTCAAATTAAAAATCTACAAACTCAATATAATTTAGAATTACAGCAAAAAGAAAAACAAAATAAAAGTAAAATTCAATCTATTTCAAATTATGATTTACAGCAAAAAGAAGCTCAAATTAGGAAGCAGCTTCAAGATGAATATGATTTGGAGTTACAGTCAAAAGAATCCTTTATTAGAACCCAACTTCAGTCAAAGTATGATTTAGAATTGCAACAAAAAGAAATCCAAATCAGAAACAAAATTAATTCGGAATATGACGTTAAGCTTCAAAAAAGAGAATCGCAAATAAGAAATCAGCTTCAATCTGAACTACGACAAAAAGAAAACCAAATTAAGGATCAACTTCGGGCAGAATATGACTTAGAATATCAACAAAAATTAGCTCAAATTAAAAGCCAGCCTCAAACCAAATCAAATTTAGAACTACAGCAAAAAGAAAATCAAATTAAAGCTCAACTTCGTTCCGAATTTGATTTAGAGATGCAGCGAAAAGAAATTCAAATTAAAAAGCAACTTCGTTCAGAATTTGATTCAGAACTTCAGCAAAAAGAAAATAAAATTAAAAAACAGCTTCGCTCAGAATTTGATTTAGAATTGCAAGAAAAAGAAATTCAAATTAAAAACAAGCTTCGATCTGAATTTGAATCCGAATTACGGCAAAGGGAAAAACAAATTCAAAATCAACTTCAATCAAAGCATAGTTTTGACTTACAACAGCAAGAAGTCCAAATTACAAGTAAGCTTCGTTCTGAATTCGAGATGGAATTGCAACAAAAAGAGAGTCAAATTAGAAGTCAGCTTGAACCAGAAATCAAAGCACAAATTCTGAGTCAAATATCACAAAATTCAGAAAAGAGTTACAAATTTAATCATAACTCCAAGTTAAATAGCAGTTATTCAAACGATCAAGAAAATTACCATGATAAGAATTTAGAAGATGTTTATGTATTACTTTGTGATGCCTGTGGAGTCTCACCAAAATCATTTAAATTCAATGGCAATAAAGATTCTATTGACTTTCGTTCTAACCCAATTCTTGTTGCAATTATTGATCATGCATCATCGCTTGCTTCTGATGTTTCAGAGATTCGCTCCTACATTACAAGTAAACAAAATATTACATCATTCAATCTTCTCAACCACTTCAAAATCCAGGAGGAACAAGTAGCTCATCTTGATCAGCTTCACACACAAACGCGTGCTCTATTAGTTAGACAATCGCAAATGATATCTGATCTTCGTTCGAAATCAGATTACGCTTCTTGGGTAAAATGGGCTCGTAATCTATACAAAATTCTTGATCCTAACAATTCAGGTCACACTAAAGAGAGGACCAGTCTCATTTTTAATATTAACAACAGCCCTGAATCAATTGATGAGCTGAAAACAGCAATAGAAGAGAAAGCAGCTTCTTTGATTGCACATGAAAAAGCTAGTGTTATCAAAAGAAAAACCTGAATGTAATTTAGTTACCATCATCATTTGTGTTTAATGTTATTATAAAATAATAATGATTTTATTATATTTGACTTTTTTTTCTATGGCGAATCGCCATATTTATTGGAAAAATCAACTCAATTATTTTCTATTTTTTAAGAAAACTCATACAATTTTTTCATTTGAAAATTCAAATTTCAATGTTGTAAAAGGTATCCAAAAGTGTCGCTTTTCCGATCGACCAAAAAATGATTCATTTGATTGTATTCCAGATTATGCTATAAGCATGCATGAGTTCATAGTTGATGATTGTAATAATAATAACTTATTGGAAGTTATTATTTATCGTGAGAACAATCTCAAATTCTTGAAAAAATGGGAGAAATAAAAATGAAGAACTAGATATAACTCAGGATATTTATATTAAAATGCATGAGAATTTACGTTTTCATGAAAGTAAAAGTAATACAAGAGCAAATAGATATATTAAAGGAGATTATATTAATTAATCATGACTGAAGGAATAGAAGTTAGGAAAATATCATTGAGAAAAGTGAATCAACCTATAAAAAACAAAACTAGAGAACAAAATGAAGTTAATAACAATTTCTTCATACATTTAAACAAAAAAACAGTATAAGTATGATGAAAAACTTGATGGTAGATAAAGATGAATGCATATAAATAATTGATCATACAATGAAAATTAGAAGATAAAATATGAATGGCAAAAGAAGCTTTATTGGTGAACACGAACATCCAACATTACAAAATGAAAACAAATGCGTAATATCAGATGTTCCATAGATTCTGAATCATCAAATTATTTTCTTTGAGCAGATGAATCAAAGGATAAATGATGAGATAGATAAACATTATCATTCTTTCTAAAGCATACATAAAGATTTTCATATTATCAATATACCTTAAGACTTTGATAAAGAAGTAGTACAATTAAGTAATTAAGATTATTATCCTTCTCTTAATAGTCTCTTAAATAAGCCTACTATAATTTATTAGAACAATGAGATTTCTTCTTTGCAAGATATCTATGAGATGCAACAAGAAATTGTTCTACCTATATATTTGAGACTCATAATATATTTGGAATTAAACATATTTCAAGATTCACTTTCAATTATCATATATATTTGAGAAACATAATATAGATCTTGAGATAAAAGAGGAAACATAAGATTCACTTTCAATTATCATACATATTTGATGAATGAATTATCAATTATCAATGCCAAAAATATAAAAGAACTCTGAAGATATTTGTCTTTGTTAAATTTCATATTATATCAACACTCTCATCATATGAAACAAAGCCATTTAATTCCAAATTAACAACAGTATCATCAATATTATTTTCTTTTGCATGAATGATATTTCTAAAAAAAATTTTTCAAAACAAAAAATCAACAAAGAATAAAGTTCTTTACTAGAAAAATAATATACCAAAAATGTTTATTAAGATTGAAATATTTCAACCATATAATCTAGCTGAAGAACAAAGCATTTTAACAACTAAATATGCTTACTTCCTAGAAGATGGAGATCAAAATATAAATAAGCATAATTGATATAATTTTGATTTTCTTTAAAAATGATGTACTTCAAATAGAGAATTGATTATTGGAGTAAGAAGTATATTGATGATAACAAGAAGGAGAAAGATAGTATATACAATTAAATTCAGAAAATATTGTAGAAACAATTATAATGAACTACAAGACAGCCATATTTATTTTAAAATTTTGAATTATATACTCAATTAGGAAATATACTTGAAAAAAAAAATATTCCTAGAAATTCAAGAGTATAATTATAGTAAAATCATAAAATTATTAAAAAATAAATAAATAATCCTCTACCAATTCAAAAAACAGTTTTTTCATATTCACTAAGTAATATATAAACTGCAAGTATCCCAGATGAATTATCCTTTCCTTTAGTTAATTTGATCGCTCGGTATTCTTTAACTTCGAAAACATGTGTATCATTAAATTCAAACCAATACTTCCCACAATCAATCATGGATGTATAATGACCATTTTCAAATCTTTTTCCAGGATGAACAACAGAAGCAAACAATTTGTATTTTTCACTGTAAAAATCTAAATATTTTGAAAGGTACATTACTCTTTTTTTGAATTCTTTTATCAAAGAAAGTTCTATTTATGGACACCAATAAAATAAGTGGATTTTTATGAACCTTTCTTTTCTTGATAATAACTTCATTGTTATTTTTTATTTGAACTTCTTCAAATTGCGATTTTATTTCATCTCTCAAAGATTTATGATTTAATGAATTTACATATATGAAAAAATCATTAGTATAATCACTTGTTGTTATATCAATTATGCCTTCATTGTTTCTTTTTACTTCTTCTTGAGTTGTTATTGTAAAAAAACTTTGAATATTTTTTGAAAGGCGATTCAATAAATCACATGCAAATTTACTAACATCCTCTGAAATTGAAGCATCAATGTTTAAAAGATTTATAAAAGAAATTGGTTCAGCCACTTTCTTTGCCTCTTCTAACGATAAAATATCTATTTCATGAAAAAGGATCTTTAACTCATTTTCATATTTATTATTTCCTTCTGCATTTTTAATCAATTGTTTTTTAACTATACTAATATGGTAAATTATTTGTGAAATGAATTAATGTAGTATGTATTTTTATAATTGTTTTAAACCCACTAAGTCATTTCTTTTCAGTGAAAAGCTCATACCTTTTTCTTTTTGATATTTCCTTGTTTCAATGAAATTTGATAGAAGATCATCTATTTCTTTTTCAAAATCAATAAGGAAATCATCTGTGCATTGCAATGCTATTTGAAAATTTGTTTCATTTGTATTTTCTTGATTGGATTGGTTTTGTTTTTGCAATTCATTATTTAAATCAGTTTGATCTTGATTATCTGTATATGATGATTTTACTCGAACGTCATTTTCAATTTCCTTCACCAAATTAACAATTTCTATATCAGCAACAGGTTGAACGAAATGATTTCTCTTGGATTAAGATTTGCATTAAAATAAGACATTAAGTGCAATCATTTTAATTAACCATATTAATGGAATTGAACTTAATGATATATATTATCAATGAGATAAACCTTTACAAGAAACTAAATCTGTTTTGCCTTTTATTATATGAAGACGATTTATGTTAATACTAATGAAACTTTATTCATTTATTTCTATGTGTCTGTTTGCAGTATTAAAAATGCTGAATGAGAATTCAAATTTGTTATCAAAGAACAAGGTTTTTTGAATCAATATGCTTATAAGTTTCTTCTAATCTACAGATAAATTCAATAAATGATACAAAAAATCTATTATGATACTGTATAGAGAAATATAGAAATAATCAAGTAGCTTTATGAAGTAAATTTTGTACGATAATAAATCATTAATGATTTAAAATCACAAGGTTTATCATTGAAGAAGAACAAGATTAATAAATAAGATTATGCTGAAGCTTATTATCGAGCGTTTGATAAAGCTTTAGACAAGAGATGTATAAAGATATCTATTATATAATTAAAAATAAATAGAACGGTTGTCCATTTGTAAAGTATTGAAAAATATTAAAAAACGCTAATTGGCTAATAATATTTTATATTTGGGGTTGAAATATATGGTTTGCTCAGATATATTCTGTTGATTATGAGAAAAAAAATTTCAAAATAAAAATAAAAGTGTTTTAAAAATTTTATATTTCTCACAAAATTATAGACACGATTTTCTCTTCATTATTTCATTCCTTTTTATAAATTACTTTATTTTTCATATTTTATCTTTTATGAGTTTATTTGAAGATTGAATTTTTGTATTATTATTTTTGGTCAATTCAAATTTTCAATTAAATTTTTCAATTTATTCATTTTTTAAAATATTTTTTTAATATACGAAAAGGAGATATTGATTTCATAATTATATAAAAAAATAATTTATACCAATATTATTGTAATTTTGGATGATTGATAAATTGATTGAATCATAAAAGAAAATATATTTTTTTTAGATAAAAAACTAATTTCCAAGATGCCAGCTATAAATCCTTATTTTATAATCTTTCGTTAAACTTTCCTGATTCACATGCAATTTCTGAATCAAGTTTTCCTATCAATATTATCTAAAGATCAAAATTGATTATCTTATTTGAATAATTATTTCGATCTTTTAATCACAATCGTTCAAGATGCAAGTCTTCTCAGTTTTTCTGATACATCCATTCAAATATTCATTCAATTGTTATTCCAATTGGAATACCTGTTGGCAAAAAAAAAAAAAATTACTTTATTTATAAATTTGATAAAGACACTTTTTGAGCGTAGCTCAAAAAGCGGCTATCTTGTGGAGAAAAAAAAAAAAAAATTCAAAAAAAATAAACAAAAAAGAGCTATGAATGAACAATTGTTATTGATAGAATTGAGTTCTTGTACAAAAATCCCTTTAAATACCCCACCAATGGTTTTTCAAAACCTACAAAGAGCATATGATTCTTTTTTCATGATGATGTTTGTCAAATTATTGTAAATTCAGTTCACAAAAAAAAAAAAAAAAAAAAAAAAAAAACAATGATTTGTGAGCTTAAATGACCATCAGATACGTTATTTAGAATTTTTCAAAGTTACTGACAAAGTTTGAGGTTCGATAGGAGAAAAAAATTGTTTTCTCAGTGATGGAATACTTCATTCATTTTTTTTAAGTTGATTATAATCTCAAAAAAAAAAGGGTGAATCATAAAATTTTTATTAAAAAATGCTGAAATTAAAAAAGTAAAATATATGGAAATCGTAAATTCTAATGAATATTTCATTAAAAAATTAAAATGATTGACATTCTGCCAAATCCGCGCATTTACTATATCTGTAAATACCCGAATTTGAGCAGAAGGTAATTCCTAGGGTGAAATGCTACGTATTTGGGATTCAATAAGAACAGCCTGCGGCATTTGATTCATTCCGGTCAAACATGTAGCCATGGGCAAAGCAGCAGGCATCGATTCATCATGAGCTTTCTTGGTTTTCATCCTATTACGTCTCTTCCTTTCAGTTCTATTAACTTTCTTTTTTCTTTGAGGAATTGGCGTTAATTTTCCTTTTTCAGGAAATGGTGAAGGAGATGATATGGGAACACATTGGACAAAGCCACCATTAATGGGGAAATATTTGAGAGCTCTCCAGAAAGAAATCGCAGTTGAAACATCAGCAAATCTTGTTTTATATGAACCATTAGGTGAGTAAGGATGAACTTCAAAGTATCCATGCCCAAGAATAATACTAACATATTTCCTAAAATCGTTTAATTTTGTATCTTTAACTTTATCAATAATTAATACTGTTGGATCAACAAAAAACGGTAAAACAAGGCAAGGGTCAGGACAGTAAACAATACGATTACGAAGAAATCCTGAATTTTCACATGCTAAAACAATATCGGTAATTGATGGAGAAAATCGTAGGAATTTGGTATGTTTGACAAATGCAGATAGTGGAAGGATTGACGCACCACGAAGGACAGAAACTAGATTTTGGTCATGGGGAAGGTGTTCCATTGTGGTACAATCAATAATTAAGCGGCTAAGACTCTGAGATAAGTAACATTGGTCCATTTTAAACATAAAATTTTCCTTGCAGATTTTCTTTCAATTTTTCTTTTAATTTGATTAATTTATTTTGAAAAAGTTTCATTCAATTGAATATTTGAAAATAATGATGTTTGATAAATTCAAAATAAGATTTGATAGCACATGAACTTTAAAACCACAATAAATAAATCTAAATATAGTGGAAATTCAGGGGTATTTTATATTTCAAATAGGTGAATAAGAATCCAAAATGATTTATGATCAAAAATGCTTTTTATTGTTTTTTTTAGTTTTTGTAAACATTATTTATTTCATTCCATTTGAAATAAAAAGAAAAGCAAGACCGATATTCATTTTTTTTTCTTTATTATTTTTAAATTTGAAATTCAAATGTCATATTTTAAATAAATTTTATTATTTTTTTTTGATATACTTAGACATTTTAAAATATTATAATAGGTTTATACCATAGAATATGCTAAAATACTCGAATTATTCTATATTTATATAAAATTTATTTTTTTCAAAAGTTTTTGAGATAGATTTGAATTTTTTATCAATTTTTCATAAAAACACAAAAAAAGAAATAATTATTTTCAAGAAAATTGTTGAAATTTTGATAATAAATTTTGTATTATATATTTTATATTAAATAAATAATACAATAATTTAATTTTTTTTATAATATACTATGATTAACCTAAAAATTTTAAATTTAAAAATTTCAAAAAGATTTCAAATTTTTTTGAATTAATTCAATTTTTCTATTGCAATAGTTACGTTTATAATTTTTAATAAATGGTATTTATTCACATTATTTCAATATTATCATTCCTTGGTAACTTGACAATCTCATCCAAAGACATATTGTTTCATCCCAATCCAAATTATTTTTTCGCTTCACCGCTTTTAACCAAGTCTAATTCATTATCAATTTCAAATTCATTTTTTCATAAATCTTTTACGTTTTCTTTTTGTTTATCCAAATTTACATCATTTTATTTAAAAAAAACAATATTTAATTTTTATATCCAATCTGTTATTCTATCGTCAGATGTTGTTGTTCCTCACTATTTAAAATGTAACAATCAAATCCAAGGAAATAATAAGAATGAAAAATATTCAATAGAAGATTGTACTTTTGATTCAATTGGGAACATTAATTCAGATGGGGCTATAAGAATTCAGAATGCTGAATCTCTTTTTATATCCCAATGTTTTTTTTTAAAGTGTAAAGGCGTAGATGGAGGAGGAATTTGGGCATATAATGTTATTAATATCATATTTTCAAAAAACCATTTTTCAGAATGCAAATCTGGAGTACGTGGTTCTTCTGCTTTTGTGATTATGAATTGCAATTTTAAAATATCTCAGATATTAGTAGATAATTGCCATGAGAGTTCAGATTATCAGACAGGAATTGTTTATATAAAAAATTCAATTGGAACATTTTCTCATTCAACATTCATTAATAATACTGGAAAGATTAGAAATCCTAAGCATTATGCATATGTAGCTTTTGAGAGTTGTGAAGATGTTAATGCTACTGATCTTTGCTTTTGCTATCAAGATATAGATGCTGGACTGAATTTTATGAAAATATTATTTGAGAAATGCAATTATATTGTACAAAACATTGTTTTCCCATCATTTGAATATTCAGCAGACAATTTAATAATAACAGATCAATCAGTTAACAAAAATAATAATTTCAAATATATTTTTAATGATACACAGAACAAAATATGCCATATTGATGATTTTATTTTTGAAGAAGGAATTGTTCCACCTACACCCACTCAATCACCAAAGGAATCTTTATCAAGATCTCCCTCACCATCATCAAGCCAAATTCCAATTGAAACACCAACAGAGACTCCTATTGAAACTCCAACAGAAATACCTATTGAAACTCCAACAGAAACTCCAACAGAAACACCTATTGAAACTCCAACAGAAACTCCAACAGAAACACCTATTGAAACTCCAACAGAAACACCTATTGAAACTCCAACAGAAACACCTATTGAAACTCCAACAGAAACACCTATTGAAACTCCAACAGAAACACCTATTGAAACTCCAACAGAAACACCTATTGAAACTCCAACAGAAACACCTATTGAAACTCCAACAGAAACTCCAATTGAAACTCCAACAGAAACTCCAATTGAAACTCCAACAGAAACTCCAACAGAAACTCCAATAGAAACACCCTCAGATTCTTTAATGGAAACAATAACAGATTGCTTTACAGAAACTGAAACCACACAAATAGTACCAGAATCATTTAATGATCCAACCAGCCAAGAATTTCTTCCAACAGAATCTTTTTTTGAAATTTCATCTTCTGAAAAATCAGAAATATCATTTACAAAAGCAGAATCACATTTATTAACACCATCAACAGATTTTTCGTATGATTCATCATTAAATGAAAGCGAATCACAATTTCCATTTTCATTTTTATTCGAAACATCATTCATTTCAACAGATCATGCAATTCATATTAATCAAAATAGGAAACCAAAAGATTACACTCTTCCTCTTGTGGGTTCCATTATTGGAGTAATCGTTTTGATTATTATTATAGTTTTAATCGTTTTGATAGTTTTACACTGTAAAAATAAAAAAAGAGAAGCTTTTTGTAACGAAAATACTGAGTCAGAAGTAGATTTTGAGATTAATTTCAACAATTCAAGAACAACTCCACAATTTAATCAGTTTGCTTAACAAAATCATAGAGTTTTACTTGTTATAATATATATTATGTTTGTATGTTTTATAAATGCTTTTATATTTCAAATATATATTGAATGCGAATTCAACTGAAAAATAAAATTTTAAATATATATTTATTCGTCATATATTACTTTTGTCTCATAATTGATGATTATGAGTGATTATGAAAGCTTTGTTGGATTATGTTATCATGCTTTATTACTTGTCTATTTAAAAAAAAAATCATCAATATTTGAGATTTGTCTTAAACATTTTAAAGATTAGTTTATTTAAAAAATTAACTCGTTAAAATTTAACGTAAGGACTTTGAAAAAGGTCGAATCCAAAAAGGTCAAATTCTTAGTCCACTTTTTGTTAATAAAAAAACAAACTTTATCCGTTTTTTAATATCCAATAAAAAATGAAGCAATCAACTCTTAAAGTTCCCAATCAAGTTGACTTTGGATTTTGTCCTGTAGGTGAAACTACAAAAAGAGAAGTTACTGTAACTAATTCGAGTCGCGAAGAAACAACATTTGTTTGGCTATCAAAAGAACCGTTTAATATCAAACCACAACATGGCACAATTCCCGGACGTAAACAGCAAGTTTTTGAAATTTTCTTTCTTCCTGTAACCGCATCTCGTTTTGATGGAACGTTAATCTGCAGATTTGGTAAAGATCTACTGGAAAAGTCGGAACTTGTTGCTATTGGAGTTGCAAAAGTGCCACATATTTCGCTTAGCACATCGTACATCGATTTTGGACGTGTTCCAAGTTCAGCAAAAGCATCACAAACGATTACAGTTCATAACTCAGCACCAGTACCAGCCACCGTTGATATAACAACCGATTTTAATCAATTTGTTATTCAGCCTACAAAACTTAATCTTAAACCCCAAGGGACAGAAACAGTCAAAATTTCTTTTCATCCAATGAATTTCGATTTTTATGCTTTTGCAAACATAAAATTTTGTACAGCTGGAGGGAACTCAGCAAATTTGAGATGCGAGGCATACGTGACTGGTCCAAAAGTTACTTTAGATCACTCCTATTTATCTCTTGGAAACGTTCAGCTCAAAAATTTTTCATCCAATATTTTCAATATCGTTAATCATTCAAAACGAAGGATCTTTTTCCAATTTTTAATTGAACCAACATCTGTTTTTTCTTTCGATCCAATTCAAGGTATTTTGCCTCCTAATTTTTCAAAATCCGTTCGCGTTACTTTTACACCACAAAATCCAATTGCTTATTATAGAAGAGTTATTCTTATTGTTCATCAACATCCACCACTTGCCATCGATGTTTTTGGCAGTGCTTATGATACTTTTACACATCCTCCCAGATTTAAAGCACAACAAATCGATTGGAATCATCAAATCATTAGCCAAGGCCTTGGAAACAAACCACCTCATCTTCTTCCTAAGGTTACTGAATGTCAAATGCCAGAAGTTGATTATGTTACAGGCGATCTCAAACGAAATAAATGCACGTTAAATGCCGGAGAGCATATTTTCGACGAACTTTTTATAACCAGAGATCTTATCAGTCTTTCGTCCAACCATTTCGAATTTGGCCAATGCCAACGCGATGTTTCACCAGATGAACAAACATTATCAGTCAAAAATAATACAGAAAGCGCAGTTACTCTGTTTTGGCAAAACAGCAAAGATGGATTTGTAACAATTACACCATCAACAATTGAAATACAGAAAAAACAAACTGCTGACATTCATTTGAAATTTAATCCAAAACTCGAATTTCAATATATGGGTACAACCCTCGAAGGTTTTTGTCAATACAAAGAAATGAGAAGTGCAAGCATTGTTGATTTTCCAACGTTACCATTTCTTTTATCACCTTTTTGTGATGGCCATACAATGGATGATGTTACGTCATTTATTCCAACAATGTATACATCACACAAAACTGTTGTTTTTTCAGGAGCAATCGCCGGTGATTCAAAATTCCAAACATTTTTTGTTGAAAATAGAGGAGATTGCGCATTTAAATTTGATGCAAGAATTGTTGAACCTGAAAAGCCAGATAGAGATTCTGTACAAGCATCATCATCTGCATTTTCAGTATATCCGCAAGTTGGTACCATTAACAAAGGAAGCTTCCAAATTTTTGTTGTTAAATTCTCACCATCACAACGCGGACATTATCATGCATCTTTGTTTGCATCAATTAATGATTCTCCATTAAATAACTTCTCAGTAAATCTAAAAGGAGACGCATCTGTTCCAGGAGTTTCATTTTCTGTTACAGGTACAATGTTTTTACATCCAGTTTCATTAGGATCAATTTCTAACCAAACTATTCAAATTACAAACGATTCAACTGTCCCAGTTAAAATCGAATGGAAAATACCAACGATTTATCAACAACTTCTCATTGTTAAACCACAGTCAGCAGAGATCAAATCAAGAGAAATTATTGATTGCGAATGGGAATTTCATCCTGATTCAGTTGGTGAATTTCGTGTCGAAGTTGTTTGTAATGTTCAAGCATTATCTAATTATTCAAATGAATTTGTAGCTCACGAAATGTTACAATATATATTTGGTCCTGAAGCAGTTCATCTTGACTCAGGATTAGCATCTTCACTTAAAACAGTTCAACATTATCCATTAACGGTTTGCACATTAGTCACAGATTGCATAGTTAACTCAAAACCACAAAATATTGATTTTGGTTTCGTTCGAATTAATTCAACAGCAACATCAACTCTTTCCATTTCAAATCATAGTGACTCACAAATGCACTTTTTGCTTCAACCGGGAAATCCATCATTAAAATTACTTCAATTTTCTCCAGGTGATGATGTCCTTCCACCCCGTTCATCAAGAGAGATAGAAGTGAGATTCACTCCACATTCACCAGGCGATATTGCTGATACAATTTTGTGTAGCTTGTTGAATGAAACAATATTTCAACAAAATGCTGATGCGAGTAAGCATATCTCTCAAATGGCAATCAAATCAAGCGCTAGTCAGATTTGTGCTGTTAAAGGAATCGGATGTTTCCCTCATTTGAAGATCGTCGATGTTTTCTCACCAAAATATTCAAGAGAAGAAATTTGGGATGAAACTTCTGCCAACCAAATAAACTCTGAATTAAATCTACTGGGTTGTGACTCACTCGCAGATGATTTGAAGTCATTTGTGATTGATTTCGGTCATGATATAGTTTCTTCAGACCCTTCTCTTATTTATGTCAAATTCCAAAATATCGGACATATTGCATTTAATTTTTCAATCAACTTTCCAAACGATGTTTCAATTGATCCCGAATATTGGGCATTACCTGATGAAATAGATCCTGATCAATTAAAGCAAGACCAAATTATGCAGGCGAAATTATTTAAAGTAAGTGAGAAAAAGTTTCATCTCGAGCCAAATGAAACAACTACAGTTTGTTTCACATATATTCATAAATTTATTGAATCGCATCACCTTCCAATTGTTCTTTCAATTCAAAACGGCAGAATTATTAAACTTCTCCTTCGTGGAACAACTTTAGAACCTTCAGTTCCTCATGTTGTTCCTATTGTTTCTCATTTCAAACTTCAACCAGTCCCAATTGGTTCAATTGACCCACCAATCCAAATATTGAAATTATTTAATCCATCTGGAACAGACGCTGATTACAGATTTGATTTGACACAAGTCCAAGAGGTTAGTGAAAGGAATCATAATTTTGAGATTTTCAGATGCCTATCTCCTTCAGGAATAATCAAAAGTAGATCAACAGCTTTTGTTTCATTCATCTTTAAACCGCTTGAAGCTATTGATTATGAAGTATCAATTTTATGTTTAATCACAAATGGAAACAATTTCACAGTCACTCTTTCTGGTCGAGGTGTCCATACAGATTTCGATGAATGCCATGTTGAATGGCCGATCTTTCCACCCAAGTGTTTGACAATCAATGATGTATCACCAATTGTATTAAGCGAGCAATTCATTGATTTCGGAGATTTACCTGTTTTTGCACGTACAGACAGACTTATTTTCATGGATAATATTAGCAACGAACCTTTAGATTATGAAGCTGAAATTGTTTCTGATCTTGTTAAAATCGAACCACGAAAAGGTTTAATCCTTCCTGGAAAACAACAAATCTTGACGTTAACAATTTATTCACCAGATGTTCCAACTATCTTTTGTGCACCAGTTCCAATCTACTTCGATCGCCAGAAGAAAGAAGATGAAATTACAAATAATAATAGTCGATCAGCTCTTCATTCAAGAGATAGTCGAACAGGCAGAAAGAAAACTGCAACAGCTACATCTACTCCTAAAGGAAAAGGTAGATCTAACAAATCCAACAAAAATACAGAAATTGATGACAATAATGATAACGAACAGAGTAATATAAACAATGGCGGCGATGAAGAATATGTTGATGAAGTAATCGCTGCTGATCCACCAATTAATTCAAATATGGCTGGAAAAGGAGGAAGACTTGCTACACTCAAAAGACTTCGAGAAAGAGAAGAAAACTGGAAGAGTGTTGGTGAAAGAACTTTAGAGGCATCACAAAGATCTAAGCAAAATAGTAGCAGACTTTTCTCAACTCACATCGGTAAAAGAGCTTCTTCTCAAAGTGAAGATGATATAATTGATCGTCAAAATGGACACGCTGCTGTTCAATACTTTGACGTTGTCTTTAATGCAATGTCAAAGAATGAATACCGCGAAAAATATGGCTCAATCGATACTTACTATTTCGAGGCTCCGACTTCATCAATTGATTTCGCTACAAGACAGAAAGAAGAAGTTGCTGATTTATTGTTAGGCATTATAGATTCAACAATTGCAGACGAACAACAACGAAAAGTAACAATTCAAGATGCCAAATTAAGGCAAGAACACATTCCTCTTTTCTCACAATTGTATAAAGAAGATCCTGTTATCGATATTCCTCAAGCTGTTGTACCTAATGAAAAATATATTGATAACATTCATGATGTTTTAGGTGGAATTATTGACGAAATTATTGTTGAAGCTAATGATCATAAATTCAACTTAGAAAAAGAGATCATTCATGTAAGTGGATTTAAGACAATGCATTGAGATCTAAAAAAACTGTAAATTATTTAAATAATTAATCAATAAATTTATTCTATTTTTTTACGTTTATTTTTTACAAATTGGATAAATACAAAACTTTTTCAAAAGAACATTCGTTTATCTTCTAAAGTAAGATTCAAAAGGCTTGGGACAAACTTTTTCAATACGTAAAGGTCAAAATTACTAATTTTAAAGGTCAATAAGTCACAAGTAGAATGTAAGATTTTAAGAGAAACATTGAAAAAAATTGAATGTTGTCCCAAGCATTTTGAATCTTATTCAATAAAATCAGCTTATCTTTCTTGACCAAGAAAGTGTTAATCAAAGCTAAATTGAAAAAACTCCACGCAACCACCAAAAGATTAAAAACAAATAATAATAAAAATTAGAAAATATTAATGGATAAATGTAATATAAAGCGTCAAATTTTATTTACCAGCTGGTTGCTTTGGAGCGTTTTTACCAGCTTTACCACCCTTTCCACCTTTGCCTTTAGCAGGTTGTTCTGTCTTGGCTTCTTCAGCAGGTGCTTCTTCGGTTTCGCCGCCACTAACTCTACCATAAGTACGAAGTGTATTGGTATGGATCAAGCAAACAATTTTACCATCTTTTTCAAGTTGTTCTAAAACTTTGCGAGCAACTGTAAGCGATACTTTATATCTTTCTGCAAGTTTGGCTGGTGTAATAACTTTGGATTTTGGTACGTTCTTTTGGATATCTTCGGCGACTTCTGGAAGAAGAACTGTTGCCCAATCTCTCTTTTCCTTATTGGTTGTCTTTGTCCACTTCTTCTTGATACCTGACATTGATAAAAAAGGACGGCCATCGGTTATTTTGACAAATATATATTGAATTTTTCACCTTTTTATTTTGAATGGAGTTATACAAATAAATATAGAAAAAGTGGACCACTTTTTGATATTGAATGAATTATTTGCTTCATTTAGCTGTTATAGTGATTTCAAGCACTTATAAAATAAAAAGTATATCATATTCTTTTTGAATATTGAATTTTTTTTTTTTTTTTTGAATGAATAATTATGAGTTTTTGTGAATGGTTATAGAAAAAGTTGAATTGATTTATAAACTTATTTTATTAATTAAACAGTATGTATTTAACAAATGATTTAATTTTTTTGATTTCCTTCTTTCATTAATCTCTCATAGTTAAAGGTGCCTTGGAGCAAATCATGCTTTTGATCAAAATTATCTGGACATTTATTATTGCCACCACCAAAGTATGGCTCACCAACAAATGTGTTTAAGTGATCATTACAAATAGTTTTAGGGCTTTCTAGATCAAAGCGGCAATCTTCGTGATCAACAATTAACCAATCGCCTTTAGGCCGATCAAATTTGCATCGAATAAGCTGAACTGTAGAATTATCTCTTAAATAAAATATTTTTTCACCAGTATTTTTGACAAATACGCAATGAGTAATTATCCCTTTATTTTCACAGTCTATATGACCAACGTCATTATCTGTTAATGTACAATTAAACATATTACATTGGTCAAATGTAGCTTGTATATTTATTCTAGTGTGTATTATGGAAGATCCTCGGCATGAATTAAATGTACAAAAAGAAACAGAAGTATTGGTCATCCTAGATGCTTGTACGTAAAGTGCGGCAGATTCCCAAGCCACCCAATTTAAAGTTGTATTCAATTCAAATACTTTTGGAGCTCCATACCAAAGTTTAATTCCACTATCTTTTCCAGTTTCATTATCAATAGAACACATAATAGTTGAAGTGTAATTAACAGCATTCATTTTATCTTCATTTTCATATAGAAAAGTATATATGAACTGTCCAAAAATAGCAGAGCAGTTATATCCAAAGCAACTGTCCATTAAAAAATCATGACCGACAAAAAATATTCCGCCACCTTGATCTTGTGTTTGGCATCGAATGAACGAAGATCTTGTTACATTACAAGTACCAAACCATGCTGAAATATAATGATAAATCGCAGCTCCTCGCTCTTCAACGATACAATCTTCGAAAACTGCATCATATATGAGGACAAGCTCGTTGCCAACTGGTTGATCTTTCATTCGTCCTTTTTGGTATCCTGTAAAGTTCCATGGGGTTCCGTCAATATAAATCGCAGATTTACGAAATTGCTTAAATAAACAATCATTCACACGCAATTGATAGGAATTGTAGATAATATGGCTATAAGAATAAGAAAACGTTGATTTATAAAGACTTATGGATGTATGCAAAGAAAGAAGAGGAGATTGATATAAATTTGAGATTGATAATAAGGCGAGCGTTACATTTAGAGCCATTTAATAAAATATATATGGTATTTAATTTGACCATAAGGGCAATAATTCAATATTTTTAATATCAATGTGCTAATAGACATTATTCTATAATAAATAATAATACAATTATAACGTGTTTTTGATTCAATATTTTTTTTGGCTTGTAGTATATGCATATATCAAGATAAAAATGAAATAAAGCTTGAAAAATATAATTGGTCGTGAACATTCAAAAGGTTTATTATTCATTAATACAAATTTGTGAAAGCATAAGCTCGTCAGATAGCATATTAATAGCACAAATATTCATAAGTCGTTCATTTAATGACAATATATGAACCATGCGAACAGAAAATTCGAGAATTTTATTCATTGATTACCAATTAAAATTAATAATATTAAAAACTTAAGTAGGAAAAATTAGATTCAGGCAAGTAGAAAGTAAATTTCATCTATATAAACGAATTAAAGGATCTTGTATCTTTGTAAATACTCATATTATATATCTTCAATTTTTATTATGTTCAGATTTTAAGAGAGTTCTATTTTCATTGAAAATAATACTTTGTCTGCTCATAAATCTTATTTTAATAGAAGAAATTATTTTTATAAAAGATAAGTGAGTTTAAAAGAATATTTTTGTTTTATCAAATATTAAAAATAAGAATACAGACTTTTTTATATACAAAAAAATGAAAAACTCCTATTGGACTTCCTATTAGTAAATTATATACGTATATTTTACCCAAGTATGAGATTATTTTTAATCGAAATCTTTTGTGCTCAAATAAATTATGAAAATGCTAATAGAACTTCAATAAACAATAATAAAACATGACTTGCATACATATAAAAGATTGAAATTAAATGGATTATCATTTGGTTTAAGAATTATGAGTTACATTATAAAGAAACATAAAGCCATATTTTCTTTAAAGAACTTGGTTAATATAACCAAAATAGGATTCTAGATATCATAAACTTAAACTTATTAAAAAATGGAAATTATTTATATAAAATATTTATAAAGACAAATTTGAAAAAATAAATAATATATATATAATAAAAGTAATAACAGTTATTTAAATATACACACTGTTCTTCATGATATACTTCCGAAATGAAGAAATTTCTTAATCAAAAAAATGAAATCAAATGATTATGGTATATATGCATAATGCATGATATTTATCTAAGTGAACGTCATTAATTTAATTATCTAAACCATATTTTTACATAAAAAATTGTATGAAACAAAAATTGGTTTATCTCAAAAAAATTTATTATGTCTAATGAAATTCCATATCACATTATTTTTTTTAATAAAATATTTTGATTAAAATTTGAGTGTTTTATTTAAATCATTATTAAAAAAATAAATAATATTGTAATGTGATAATAAAATGAAATTCAATAGAAATAATTTTTTAAATTATTTATTGAGATAAACCATAATTATATTCATTCAAAATAGATGTACCAGAACTAAGTTATTTCGGGTTGCAAAAGAGTTTCATGAATTATATTTTTTATTTATTTATTATATAATATTATTTTAAAAATTAATGGATACATTTATGATAATTGTTTTTTTATAAATTTATAATCATATTTTAATAATTGAGAAAATAATCGATTTAATATCTGTATTGATTATTTTATTACATTGAAAATATAATTTTCTTATATCCAAAAAGTTATTAATATAAAAAAAATAATACCTCTGAATTTTTTTTTTTTTTTTTTTTTTTTTTTTTGTGATTATTTATAGAAAATTTGAATACATTTTCCATTTCCAAAGATACTAAGCCAAGTTCTTAAAATAAACTTGATATATACATAATATACATCTTCTTATAGAATATGGTTAAATCATATTTAAATGGTATGGCCAATTTTGATGTAGTAATTTTCATTCAATTTTTCTCTTTTTAAATTGAATATTCATAAAAAATAAAAAAAATTCAATGATACTGGTACATCAATCAAAATTTGAAAATATATATTTTTATTTGAATGTTAGATAAATTGAAAAAGTTTTAAATGATATGAGGTGAATGTAAAGAATTAATGTAATCGAATAAAAATCTGAGTGCTTAAATATACAAGATATAACATAATAAATGCAATTTATATTTCGGTTTAACCACCAAAATTTGAATAATAATTAAATTGAAGTAAAAAAAAAAATTAATATTAATGAATATATTAAATTTATGGTAATATACATTTATATAATATATATTGTTGCTAGTTCATTACCAAATTGCTGATAATGAACGTTAGGTGAAAAAAATATAACATCAAATTTTTGATCTTGAATGCTCAATAAGAGCATTATCACCTACCATATTTCCAAAAATTGATTGAAATTCAATTAAATTAGCATCTGGTATTATTTGATAAAAAAGTTCATTTGGACTTAACATCGGATAATAAGTATTAGTTTGATGAGAATGATTAACTTCAATTTTTCCGGATTCACTAGGACTAGATTCAAAACTATTATTTTGAGAATATGGAAGGTTTTTTTCAAAAGTTGAAGGTTCAAATAATTTTGGATTTTGATCAGATAAAAGCAACAGTTGTTGTGCTTGCTGCTTATAGTTTTCTTTTTTCAAAGGATCAAGAGATTTCCATAAATGAGATAATAATGAAGATACATCAGAAGATGGCATTTTAGGGAATTTCTGAACTAACGAGGGTCGTGTATCCCTACAAAACAAGATAAATGCATTAGGTGGCTTTTTATTGCATCTGATGGACTTTTTAGACATTTAAATAAATATAAAATGATTGAAAAATTCAATAGCTCCATATTTTATACTTTTCACCTTTTTAAAACGAATTTGATTAATAAATTTTTCAATGGTTTTGGTTGATATGACAAAACCTTTTTTTTTAAGAAAAGAATTCAAAAAGTTTTAGATTTTCTTATTCGATGTTCTTAAAAAGTCATCAAAATCATATCCAAAAATTTATTTTATTTGAAATATTGTAAAAATTAAATAATATTGAATGAGTCTGAAAAAATTAAATAAATAATAAAAAGACCGATAGGAAACAACTATATCTTGGTACTTAACATCATAACATTAGCTATTTTTTTTTTATAAAATATTTTTTAACAAGCTGATTGATATTTATTACCTGAGCATAATAAAATTATATATTTCAATATAATATTTCACTTTTTAAACATTTGGATGGTAAAAATATATGGCTAATATTGAAAATGCATTATATGCAGGATAATCTTAATTTTATTATGCTTTTTGTTTACATTTAAGAACATTCTCAAATTTTCATTTTATTTATAGGTGGGCCACTTTTTTTTTGACTTTAAAAAAGTTCTTTTTTTCTTCGAATTTTAAGAATTATTCAGCAATTTCATAATATATATTTATATAACACATATATGATAGGATGCAGTTGTTAAATTAAGTTTTGAACTAATATTCATCAACTTTTTTTTTAATACATGATATGCAATATCACAAGTTCAAATGAATTAAAATACATATTTCTATTATTTTATGATATTATCTATGTCTTACATCAAGAATGATCTGGAAACAATATAAAATAATTAATAGATTTCTCTAAAAAGTTAAAATAAAAGGTATTTTTAATTTTCAGAAGTATATAAAAAAATTGAATGTTTTCTTTTTTGATATTTAGTTTCTTCATCGCCCAGGCTTTTTATTGATATAGTTAGGTATAACATAACTTCAAAGATAAAGGTTAGTTGGGAAAACATATTCAAAAAGTTGAATTAGTTAACGGAATGATTCAATTTTGGAGCCACTTGGTAAGAAATTATAAACGGTCAAACAATAAATTTTGTATAAATAAAGGTAAATTAAAATTAGATATATGTCCTAGAATATTGGACCTTTATTAAAAAATCATAAAAAATTAAAATCAGCTTTTTTTTATTCAATTTTCTCTCAATTTATAAAAATAGCTTTCAAATATTTTTTATATTTTTTCCTTTATTGAAATTTAGAGATTTTTAGAAAAAGCAATATCTTTATTTAAAATTAAATGAAGATATATTAATATTATAATTTCATAATAGAATTATATATTAAAAATAAATATAAATGAGATATTTCATTTTAAATTTAAAAAGCAAAGATAATCAAAATTAAAATTATTTTATATTTATTTGAATTTTTAAAATTTCAAAAAAAAACTAAGTTTTAATAAAAATTATAAATATAGCGATTTAAATAGAAATAAACATAATATATTTTTATTATAATATTATAAACATAAATATAATAGTAAATAATATTTTAAAATATTTATAATAAATCATATACTAATAAATTTTCAAAATCATTATAATCTAATAATTGATTATTTCTAACTTTTTCAAAACGAATTTTTATAGCATGCTTCAATTGTTTTATTCAAAATTTTATGTATAGAAAAAATCATTTATTTCTTTTTATATTTTGTCTTTGATTATAATCAACAAGATATAACTTTAAACAAAATTAAATTAAACAATTAATTTAAAATTAAAATAGATATTTTTATTCTTGATAAATGACATTTTCTTATATAAATTGAATGATCTTTTTAAATTCTTTTAATTTTGAGAAAATTATTTCAAATATTTTTGAAAGATTTTATCTATACTATTTGAATAGTTTACAAAAAAAATATGAAAATTTAAATTATTCATAAAAACTTTATCTTTAATATTTATGAACTATAATTAATACTTTATTTTATTATTATATGTAATCTATCTAATGGTGCAAAAGTTATAAAAATTCATTGGTGGCCCACCTATTTTTATTTTTTTTTTTTTTTTTTTTTTTTGCATTTTTATATATTACGTATAATCAAGTTTTTTATTGTGATGTAACATGATTAAACTTTAACAAAATCAAGATTTTTATAGTGATGTAATTTCATTTCATGAAATGTAATGGGACCAAATAGTTAGCAAGCTGTAATGGTGAAGTAACCATCGCGTGCTCTCAAAAAGTGGAAATTCAATGGGAGCTTTTTGATACATAGCTTTTTGATAAACAACTTTTTGATAATTTTAATATGTGGGAAAACTTTAATAACGTATTTTTAATTTTTTTATTTTGCTTTTTTTTTGATGCCATAAAATAAATTTTATTTAAAAAAACATAAAATAATTATCATGCATTGCTTCTAGATTTTATCATATAATATAAAATTAGTATATCTTAATAATTGATTTGATGATGACATTTCAATAAATATTAAGATAATGAAATAAATTTTTAATATATAATTATAATATTATATGTATAATACAGCTTCATTTTACAGGAATGAAAAAAAAATATACCTTTTAGCAAAAAAAAAAAAAAAAAAAAAGATAAATAAATAACCGTGTTAAATTTAACACGTACGTTAAGAATAACCGTGTAAAAATAAGCATGATCTTCTCAATTTAAATTTTTTTTCATAACTAAAAATTAAAATTATAAATATATTTTATATGAAATAGTATTTATTATTATAATTATTATAATTATTTTAATTATTAATTAATCTTTAATATTTTAATTTATTTTTTTTTGTAAAATTTGGATATTCCTTCATCAATTACTTCAAAAACTTCAACTGGATACCCAAGAGCAAATTTTTCTGGTAATGGATCAAATTTAAGTTTTTGCCTAACAAATGTATCAATTTCATTTTTGTCTTTTTTTTTTTCGATGACTATAATGCTTTATCATTTGATATGCGTATTCATATATTTTGGAAAAATAATCCAAATTTAATTGAATGGAGCATGTGCCTTCAAAAAAATATTATTCGATAAACACTCCGTTTGTAATGTTTTCAATTTCAATTTTTGGAGGTTTTACATCTGGAAAAGGAACATTCAAATAGTGCAAATGAGAACATGGAAGTGCAATACCAAGCATTGATGAAAAAATTGAAGTCTCTCCACAAGAGCAAGTACAGTCATCGAGATTAGGTTTATAATAGTGTATCATTGCATTTAAAATATCTGGAGGTGTACTTTTAACAATTCTCTGGATTTTTCTTTTGTAATTCGCATAATTTCTTATGAAATTCATTTTGAAATTATGATTTCGTTTGAGCGTTTGCTCGATCAATCTTTTTAGAGAGGCCAAAAAATTATTTCTCCGCGGAATTATTGAATTCATATGACCGTGGGCACTCTCTAAAGAATTTGTACAAGAAGGCATTTTGAAGGCATACCTTTCTTTCATTGAGCACTTAACCCAACGATCATGATCTGAAATGATTATCTTACCACTGTCAATGTCAAGACCAGTTTTTTTGAGAAGACGTCGTATTTTCTGTAAATCTTTGGCTGTCGCATCTTTCCAATAATTTTCATATGAGCTTCTAAGTGAATTAAAATCAGCTTCGCAAACAGCTTTAACCAAATTTCCCACTTGCGAAGAATATTGTGATTTGCCTAAGCTACATAAAAGATGCCTTAGGCAATAAAGATGTTGGATTCCTTGAGATTCTATAAAGGATTTCAAAGAAACACCTTGATCAGATTCAGCTACTAAAATAAATTCAGTAATATTAAAGCCAAAGCAGTTTTTAAAAACTTCAAAAAAACTATTGTAAATATCAAAATTTTCTACCAAACCAAAGGAAAATCCTAATGGTTGTCCAACATTTTGGATGACTGCGGTGGGAATTGAAGTCATATAGTTTTTAAATAAAGACCATGTAGTATCTAATAAAAGACCATTTGTAAATTGAGACTGAACTAACGATGATGCAAATGGGCTTAGGTACGTGCCACCAAGAATAAAGTACTCATTTTCATTTATCACAATTCTATCTAAATGTGATTTTGTATTATTATATTTGGTTAGATTTAGTAGCAAGTAACCTTCGCAAGTACTCTTAATATTTTCGAAGTCAATTGATTCATAATGTGGGATATCTATAAATGTATCAAAAAGATCATAGATTGAGCTAGTTTCCTCTGTGCGTTCATCTATTTTCATTTTAACGAATGATGATACAAATGAGAATAAAGACAATGTGAAAGATTCTTCAGGATAATAGAGAAGGGATGCATTTTTAAGGATTGCCCTAGAGGATGAACATAAGTCTATTTCAATTTCTTTTGTGATCCAGCCTTTTTTATTTTCTAATGAATTATGCCAAGGATCAACAAATTGTTTTGAACCTTTAACTTCAATTACACCATTTTCAATATGAATGATTATATAGTTTTTAGGATCTATAAAAGAAACAAATTTAGAAAATGTGTACGATTTTCCTCCGCGATGAGATTGTTTACGGAATCCATTATCTGGATCTATATGAAAAGTATGTAATTGATTAAGTAGAACTGTAAGAAGTTTGTAATTCCAAGAATTATTAAGTGGAGTAATATTTATATCTGCTTTTGCTTTATATCTTGATTCTTGCAAAGGTAAGGTTTGTAGGATTAATGTTTCATTAATTCCAAGCAGATCTGTACTAGAGTCTCTGTTATTCATACTAATGAAGTAATTAAACGTCTTGATATATAAACGTTTTGATACGTTTATGATACATTGATTAAGTAAACGTTTTGATACGTTTATGATACATTAATTAAGTAAACGTTTTGATACAAATGAATAAGATTAATGAAATAAACGTATTGTTAAGTGTTTGCTGCAGATGGGCTGGCTTGGAGCTTTTTTAGAAGTGTTTGCTGTAGATGAAGACTTGTATAATGTAAATGAGGACTAGAATAATATAAATTAGGAAATACTTTTTTGTAACGATGATTTGTATATTGCAAATAATCTAGTTGCTGCAGATTCAAGGTTTTGTGCTACAGATGTCGGCTTGGTTGCTGTAGATGCGGGCTTGGTTGCTGTAGATGCGGGCTTGGTTGCTGCAGATGCGGGCTTGGTTGCTGTAGATGCGGGCTTGGTTGCTGCAGATGCGGGCTTTTTTGGTGCTTATTAAACACTTTTTTGATTCAAATGTTGTCTTATATGGCGCACATCAAAACTTGTATGATAAAGATTAGGTACATTGAATTATATTTAACTAAAGAATCGTATAGATATAGTTTGGAATTACACGCTTTGATTTTAATAAAGAACCAAACAAACCTTTCAAATAAATAATAAACCGTCATGTTAAATTTTACACGGTTATTGATTTATCAAAAAAAAAGTAACCAAATTTTGATAACATATTTGTTCTTATATGCATTTAAAAAAAATTAAAGATACGGTAAAATGCGGTTAACACCGGTAATAAGTGGTTAACAGTGAAGTGAAAGTATTGAAAAAAAAAATGTTTTGAATAGAAAATGCTAAAGTGGTAAACAATGAAGTGAAATAAACGGCTCTTTTTATCTCCACATTATTTTGAAAAATTGAGAACTTGATATCACATTTTTATTATGACTCTTGATACGAAAGCATTGTTTCCACCCAAACCTTACACATTGTTTAATACAAATGATGAAATTGAAAAATCAGTATTAAAAGAATTGTCTGAAGATCAAGATTTTATTAATGCGTCATGTTTCCGAGAGCAGGTTCTATATATTATATTAAGCTCAAATTAAAATTTGTAAAATGTTCAAAGTTTTCATTTTAAATAGCTCTGTGGTCATGTACCCCTTAAAAAGTGATAGAATTATCTCATTCAAAGTATTGTCTATTTAATCATTCAAAATTTACCTAATTATCTCATTCAAAGTATTCTCTTGAAAATACAGCTGCAGAATGTTTTGTTAAAAAAAACACAGTCACAAATTATTTTTCATCATTTAGAGACTCAGTAGTCACCGAGCTGACAGATGGCGAACAACAAGTGATTAGTGGAAAAGACCTTAATGTTGAGATTGATGAATCCTTGATCTCAAGACGAAAATATCATAGAGGCAGGCTTCTCCAATCAGTTTGGTTTTTTGGGGGTATTTATCGTGAAACAAAAGACGTATTTGCGCTGATAGTTCCCGACCGAACGGCATCAACTTTATTGAATGAAATCTCAAATCACATTGCACCAGGTTCAATAATTCATTCAGATTCATTGTCATCATACAACAAAATAGAAGAGATTGAAAGGAAGAATTACACTCACTTTTGGGTCAACCATTCCAAAAACTTCGTAAAACTTGAAAATGGTTCACATAGAGTAGACCCAAAAAAAATTGGCAGAAAATAATGGCTCAATATTTTGTATAAATAATATAGAATAGAATAGTAATAAAATATTTCTTTTTTTTTTTTTTTTTTTCTTAGTTGGTTCATCCAAATTTTATATCAATGAAAACAATATTATATGTGATTTTGGGATTATGTTATTCGATTCATTTAAAAATGAATATATGTATTCATATTCAAATTTATATGGTATTATAATTAGTAAATCTACAGTAACTTATTTTTGAGTTGAGATTTAAAAAATTAAAATTTTTTTTGAAAAAAAAAAGATAAATAATAATTATATAATTATATGTTTCACCCGCTGTAGAGATAACTCCATAAAATGATTTATAATAAATGTATTATAATATATCAAGAGAAAAAACTTTTACATTATATATATATATATAAAAAGCAAAACATGTAAAATTTTTTTTAAAAAAGTTATATAAAATTCAAAAAGTATTCAATTTTTTTCAAAGCATCTTATGAAAATTTTCAATATAAGTTAAAGAATTTTATTTTTATTCATTATTGCATTCTTAAGTTATATTTCGGGTATAAGTGTAATTATTTGAGCGATATGGTTTACAAACTATTTAATGAAATCTTCTTTGGTGCTTTTGTGAGTTGGTGCATTTAATCTTATTTTCTGTCTTGCATCGCATTTGTTAAAAATTCCTTTAATTATCATCCAATATTGTTTTTTTGTGATTGTCTTATCTTCTTCCAATCCAAATTTTTCGCTAATTATTTTATCAAATATTTCTTTTTTAATTTGGTTTTTTGGTACTTTGACTTTCATTATCTTGGCAGAAGATGTGTTTTAGAGCTTGCCATACGTACACTGGCCAACTCCAAGTGTAATTGAATGGTTTGAAATTGTTTTTTTCTTTCTTATTGGCGGTAAATCGTCAACAATATTTGACAAAAAAGAAAAAACGATCAAGTTTTCAATTGCATCATCATCAGAAATATAACTTAAAAATGAATAATCAAATCCAGACTTACTTAAAATTGCTTTTGCAATTATTTGAGGAGGAAATTTTCCGTTTAATGTATCTAATTCGTCATTTTCATTGAGAATATCTGAATCATTATTTTCATTTTTTTCCCCTATAACACCAAATGAATTTTGACGACAATGAATTTTTTCTATTTCTTTTTCATATTTTTCTCCATCGATCAATTTACTCTCTCTTTTATCAGATTGCATTTGACTGATAATTCTTAAAAATTTGTTTAAGGGTGTAGTCCATTTTCAATATCTCGATATGTGCTTTGTTTTAGAAAGTTTTACGCATATATTTGTAATGATAATTGACCAGCTGTTATAATTAAATCATGTTCAAAATGACTTTTATAGAGATGATATTAACAATATATCTCATTACTATTTTTTTTTATTTTTGAATAGCAAAACGTAATATAGTATAGTACGATATAAATTAAATGAATGTGCAAATATTTTATTAAAATTTTCATGATATTTTGAGATATTCAAATTTTTCGCCAATGATCTTTTATTCAATTAGAAAAAACGTTAAATATCAGATATTTTTCTAATCGCATGCATATTTTTTTAAACACGCATTCATAATGTAAATTAAAAAATACAAATTGAAAAAATTTCAAAAAATGAACGACTACATAGATTTTTAAATGCATCGCTTTTATATAGGAATTTCAAAATCTATGTCGTCATTCAATTTGTGATTAATTACTGTATAAATTTTGCATTTATTAATATAGATCATAGAATAAAAAGTATGCATCGATTTTAAATAATTTTATTTATTCATAAAGATATTTTTATTTTAAATTTAAAAAAATTGAATAGAAAATAATATTATGTCAATATCTAGATTATTTTAATTTATTTTTATATTATTTATTTGATAAAATAAAATTACATTTAGCATATATTTATAAAAATATAAAAATGTTATCAAAATTAAAAAATAGATGTAATTAATTAGAAATTTATTTTATATATTTTTTAATCTTTCAATTTTTTGAATTATTATTTACGTTTAAACAGAAAAAAATTACCCTTTAATTCAAAATAAGATTGAAAATTCTATAACTTTATCACATTCTTTCTTCATTATTTACTTCAATAATTATGTTAAATAATTTTATATAATAATATTAATTGTAGGCTTGTTATTCTGATATCAATTATCAGGTTTGGCACTTTTTTTAACTCAGATAATCGATAAAAAAATGCTATCGACTGGAACTTTTAATTGATGAATTCGATTATCAAGTATGAAATGTGATACAAAAAAAATATGCTTTTGATATCGAATCTTGATTAATCGAAACTAATACCTGAAAAAACCATTAAAAATAGTATTATAATGGAATAAAATAAATATATTCTAACTTATTATGTAAAAGAATAAGCTTTTATTAAATTTTTTAACGGATATGTGGAGTAATCAGTTAAAAAAGTTTACAAAATTTTAATACGTTAAAAAATTTTCAATTATGATAATCGATCTTTTATTTTTATTCATTATTGATATCAGAGAATAAATTTTTGATTTGATATTGATATCAGAAAAAGGGATCAATTATCGATATCGAAAATCGAGACTTAACAAACCTAATTAATTGTAAAAATTTATTTATTCATCAGAACTAGAAGATTCATCAGAATTATCAAATAAATGATAATCACCTTTTTTCGAGTATTTCTTACGAAATAAATCTCTTTCAATTCTTCTTTTATTCCTTTCCTCAAATGCATTTCATATTTTTCGTTTTTCATAGTTTTTAATGTCATTTCTTTTCAATTCATTTAAAAGATCAGGATGGATCAGTTCACTGAGTTTATTTGCAACTAGAACGTCATAGAGAAAAGTTGGAGAATTATGCATTCCAATTGCAAAAGCAATTCTCCCTTTATATGAACTTTTTAATGATACCCTTTTTGGTGCATAATGAGCCATTTCAGAATTAACTGATTCATTTGTTTGTGTTCCAAAATTTTTATTAATTTGAATGATATATTTCAATGTGAGTTCACAAAAGTGGCAAAGAGCTTGAAATGCAATCTGGTTGGTCTGTCCATTTTTCCACACCCAAAATTTTGTTTTATTTCCAAAATTTAATTCATCATGTAAACAAAATTCATGATTACCGACAAGATGATCTGGTCTGTTCATCCAAAGATGGACACGAAGATCCAGATCATCAACATTTTGAATAATTGTACGAGCCCAGAATTGTAAACGAGTTTTCAATCCATAAAACATATTTTTTTTGTTAAACTTTTAACTTTTTTTGATGCTTTTGTAACTCCATTTCCAATAGATTTTAAAGCATGTGTTATATCTTTATGTTCTTCTAATTCTATTCCTGCATCTTTTAACCTTGATGGAGACTTATTATCTCCATCATGCACGTATCCACTAAGAGGCAGCATTTCATTCAAATGTTGCATTCCATTCACTACAGTGAAACTCTCCATATTGCAGGAACTCCCATTATAATTTCCTTTTCGGAATGGCTCATTTTCGATTGCATGTTCTACATGGAGGACCTTTCCATTCTCTCCAATGAATGATGTTGAGCATTGTACCGCCTTCCTCCTGGAAGAGTACCTTGCATCGAATGAGACAATTGAGCCATCAGGATTATTGTTCAACTCTTCCTCAATTGCTTCGCTCATCGTTTTTTGAGATTCATTGATTTTACAATCTAGCAACTTAGGTTGTTCTTTATAGAAATTGTCTTTCGTTCCACAAACAATGTTCGCAACTGCCAGTCCTCTTGAAAACGAAGTATATGTAGTACCTGAAACCAATGCGCCCATTACTGCTTGCTGAGGTGTAATGATATGTGGTTCTGGATATTCATTAACACTCTGAACATGATTTCTCTCCCATCTAATATTAGCTGCTTCAATCGAATGCTTTTCTCTTCTTGTTTTTGGTGGCATTATATAAAAAATGAACTGATTTCATTAAATTTGATACCAAAAAACAAAGCAACACAATATTATTTATTTTTGAATGCTTTATTTTTATCGTTTTTTTATATATTCAAATTTGAATAGATTATTTTTATATTAATTGAAAAATAAAATAATCTTTTTAAATATTATTTTCTAGTTTTCTTATCTTTAAAAATGAATATATTATAAAATATTTTGTTTATACAAATATTTGTACAGTGAAAATCATGTATTTACTTTTTTTGCACCTATATTCATTTTTTTTCTCGTTTTGGATACTTTGCTTTATAACAAACAATTTTTATTTAAAAAAAATGATGTTTTTTATTTTTAAAATCATTTTCACCACTTTTTCCTGGGAAAACATAAATTTCATAAAAGGGTAAAAATTTCAATATGCATTGAAAAATTGCAAATTCAATGCTTTTTTTTTTCGAGTAGAAAAAAAGAAATTAAGTTAAATCATGGGAATATATATTCTTCAAATTATATACCCAAACCAAATACTTAAAAAAGAATAAAAAAATAGGTTTTTGAAAATTGGACTACACCCTTAATGTATGTACAAATTTTGATCTCCTTCAAACACTTCCAAATTTGTGTTAGAGAGGAGTCGTTGAATTTCTATCAAAAGAAAAATAATTAAGAGTATGCATCAACTGAATATTGCAATGTAATGTATTAATGAATTCTATTATTAATTGATTGGAAAAGAAAAACAAATGATTTCCACTTCTTTTTGTTTGAGCCAGTTCAATTTGTTCAGCATGTTCGATTTCTTCATAATAGTATACAAGTATCCAAAATGAGATTTGTAAAATATACATTCTGTTAGAATATCCTAAATCTTTGTAGTGCAAAGCAAGAATCGATAGAGAAATTGGTGCAAAATAAGCTGCTTCAACAAAAAATCCTTTTTTAAAAAATGTTCTGGCTTAAACAAAAGCCGTGGAAGTGAATCGTGCATTTTCGTATAAATTTCATCATTCCAAACAACATTCGGAATGTTTGGGAAAATTGACTGAAGTTTTTGGGTATTAAAAGATGGATTAGATATAAGAAAACCTGAGTGAATTTCACCTCCCAAAAGTCGATAGCGCAGCCTTTTTATTAAATGCAAAAAGTCCGAGTTTACTTTGAATTCTTGCGTTCTTGAAAAAGTTATAATATTTTAATCACTGTACTAAAATATGAATTGAAATATTTCTTGTGTCAAACTGAGTACTTGTTATCTCCGTCAAAAGAATAAGAAAGAATTGTGATATTTCGTTTTTTAATAAGCCTTTTAATTTCGTCTAATTTGAATAAAATTAAATCGTTTGCTTTCCCGTTTGGTGCAGGATGAACATGAGCAATAAATGTGTCATTTATTGGATTATATGGCTGCACTTGGAAAATGAAACCAGAACGTATTATTTTGTCGGCATTGAGTTGTAAAAATATCTGAAATTCATTTGGATTTTTTGAAAAACGTGCAAATGAATTATTAGAAATCAATTTTTCATCGTTTTCGTCCAAAATCAATCCGCAGAATATTGATTTTTCGTCAATACGAATATCGGGCGTAAAATATAATGCGTCAACAGAAAGGCATGCATATATTGTATCTGATTTAGGAATATATGATCGTTCTTTCCAAATATCTACAATTCTTGTAACATCGGTTAATTCAGTTAACATTTTTGGAATATCATAATGCAATTTTTGCTCATTTTCTTCATCAAAAGAAATTGAAGATTTAATGATACATTCATTTTGGTGTCTTCTGATTCTTGAATTCTTTCATGTTTCTTTTTTATTTCTGCGGAATATTTTTTTTGAAATAAATTAGATCTCCTCTTTTCATGAAGCAATTTATCGTCTATTTTTTTCTGTTTCAGCGCAATTAAACAGTTTGGATTCATTAAAAGTGATATGTTTTATTATTGTAATACAAAATAAAAGTAAAAGATATCTTCATATAGCGACTTTCTCAATTTTCATAAATTATCAAAAATTTGAGCTCGGAGAAAAAGGGATTTCCTTTTTGAAAATAAAGAATTATATTTATAAAACATATTTATTTTGATGTGAATAAGTTATATCTGAAAGCATACACTTTTTCGAAAAAAATTTGTTTTTTTAAAAAAAAGTGACTTTTTTATAAAAAGGTTTATTTTTGAATATTTTTTTTTTTATAAAAAAAAAGCTTCTTTGCGAAAAGCTTTTGTGTGTGCAAAAAGTAAAATCATATCAATAAGTTTCGATCATTTCAAATAAAAAATTTAATTAAAATCATAAATTCCTTTCGAAATATAAATTGATAGAGAAAATTTAGTTAACAAGAATTTCAAAGAATTATTTAATAAAAACATATATTTAGATATTATTCAAATCATAAAGAATGATATTTGATGTATAAATTATAAAGTACTCGTAATCATTGCTTATGATCAAACTATATTCAAAATTTGAAGCATTCTAATGATATAGAAAATATCATTTGCTTCATTAAGCTGTGAGGCACTTTCCAATCTTGTTAAATGATGCTTTTGATGCAGACAGTTTAAATCGGGAATGAAAATAATAGTTTTGTCCTCAAAATGTAGTTTTTTCCACCAATTATAACGTTTTTTTTTTTTAAATTTGAATAAATAACGTATTCAAAAATCAAAATCAAATAATACATTTATAAGATCTCGTTTTTTTAAAAAGAAAATCTATATTAAAAAAAATTGTTCATATAAAAAAGACTTGGTGTTTTGAAAAAAGAAAATTATTTCGCAAAAAAAAGATCATTTTAAGAAGTATTTTTCATTTTAAAAAGAAAACAAATTTTTTAAACGAAAAAATTATTTCACAAAAAAATGTTTTTACAGACAAACCTTTTTCTTTTCGAAAAAAAATGGATTTTTAAAACATATGGATCTTAATGATATGAAAAAGTTTTGTAAATATGGAAATTCCTTTTTCGCCGATCTCTAATAATAAAAAAATATTTCGTTTTTTCTTTTTACAATAGAAAATTATTATATAGACTTGTTAAAGTCCATGGACCTGTGGACTTACAAAATTCATCCGAATTAATGTCATTTGCTAATCGTAGCGCCCATATATGGGCGCATAAAAAAAATTATTTCTTTTTGATATTTAGTGTTTTAATTTTACATATATATGCAATTATTTTTGTATTATTCATTGTTGAATTTTGTTCCACGGATTCAGCTATAAAATCAATTTTATTTTTCATAAAAATTTGAATGGTTTATATACATTTCTCACAAATTTATTTTTTAACTTAATGTTGAATTCAAGGAAGTTCAATAATTAATATAGTGATTAATTTCGTTATATAAACGTATAAAATATGAATATATCTATATTTACCTCAAATCACAATTTTTACGAGATTTATATTCATCTTATTATTTGATTAAGGTACAAATCCAGTACGTTTAGTAACCGCAATTTTTTTTGACATTCTCAAAGAATATGATGACATGTTAAATAAAAAACGATTATTTTCATCCATTTCATATAACATGTCATAATGTTTATTTATATTGTTATTTCCATGCCTCTTAATATTTTTTATTTGACTAAATCAAAATTTATATTTATACATTATATTAATTGGCATATATAATCTAATTATATTATTATTTTTTATAATAATAGTAAAAATTATTAGGATAAATTTGTTTTAAATTATCAAAAATTGAGGAAATGCACGTTTGGACTTCACCCTTAACGTCTTTATTATTTTTTAAGAATCTGTATATTTCCAAATAAAAGGTTTTATAAAAGATAATTAATAATTTATTTAAATCATTTTAACATGATAATTTTATTGATGTTTTTTAAATTATTCATGTGAGTGATAAGCATTTGGCAATAATCAATAATATAAATACATATATGCTTCAATAAATATATTATAATGGTCTATATCATACCTTTGATGAACTTTAACCAATTATATAATCAGAATCATATTCAATTAAAAGACAAAAAGATTACTCTGCTTACTATATCAATGCATCGATATAATATTTATTCAATATATACTTTTAATTACAAAGATTAAATGCTGATGAAAGTTTTCAAGTAATTAATGTTCATAATACGTTACTTCATTGTTTTTTACCATTTCCCATAAAATATCATTTTTAATGCACAAATTAAATTTTGACGTTGGTTAATTCCTACGCCTCTTTTTTCAGAAAGTTATTTTAATTATCTATAATTATTAATACTTTTTTTGCAATTTATAATTACAATCACAAATATAAACTTTATGAGACTTATAAGGGATTATATTTATTATAGAACAGAAAAAGAAATTGAATGTCATATGAAGAAATCTCCACAAAAATTTAATATAATGTTATAATATCAGAATAATAATTTCTTAAACATGACAAAAATCCTTTCTATTTTGAACTTATGATAATCTGTCTTCAACAAATCAAAATTCACATTTTTAAAATAGAAAGGATTTTTCTTTAATTGCGTTTTATCCTGAAAAATATCTTAATTTAATGATAAAAATTTTATAAATTAAAACAATTATGATGATATAAATAGGGAAAGCATATTAATAAATATTAATATTTCATATTTTATATGAAATTATTAGTTATTATTTCTAAAATTTTTATCCGGCCAATTAAAATTCTGAAGATTTCTAAACTTTACGTCAGATAGCCATTTTTATTTTCAAAATTTGAATACTATAATTTGAGTGGATCATTTAATCACTCAGAAATACATTTCACCATTATAATTTTTTCTGAAATAACATCATTTTTATTTTAATATGTCATCAAGAAACGATTATGAAAACTTGTTTCTTCAACATGGAATTTCTCGTAGTGAGTTATGCATGATGACTGATACAGAATTCCAAAAAACTCTTCAATACTTCTTATCTGAGCCATCTTCAAATACAATAACAAGTAATTATTCAAACAGCTCTCAATATAGATATATATCACCCAAATTATATGCTCAACGCGAATCTCAAATGAGACGTTCAAGACGTGAACCTATGATACAAAGAGAAAGAGGAATTGATTCTCCTTATCAATCATCACAACCAACTCAAACTTCTTATTCTTCTTATCCAGATTATTCACAATACCAGCAATATGATGAAGATGCTGCTCTTCAAGCCGCAATTCAATCTTCTCTTCAAGAACAACAAAGTAATAACCAACTAAATGATATTCCTAACAACACCAATTTCAATCAAAATTATGTTACAAATGAACAGACAGAATACAAAGATGAAACAAACGATCAAAAAGATACAGAAATTTCATCATCAACATATTCTCATGTCTATAAACCTAACGTTAAAAATGAAAGGGTTCCACAGACTGAAGATCAACGTTTATTCGATGAACAAACCAAAGAATATCATAGATGTGTAGAAGAAGCTTTCCAGAAAGAAATGGAAGAAAATTTATCAAAACACTATGAACAGAATCAACAACAAATTGAAAAAGAAGAGTTAGATCGAAGAATTGGTGAAGTTGTTTCTAAATATTATTCTTTAAAGCCAGAACCAAAGACAGGAACCACAGTTGCTGTAAACATTAATAATCAAAGATACATCAGAAAGTTTGATCCAAATTCAAAAGGTGAAGATGTTTATGCTTGGGCTGCTGGCCAGACAATTGATGAAGAAGATGAAGAAGAAAAGTTATTCCTTGATAACTTCGAATTACAAATTCCTGGAATTGGTGTTCTTTCACATGAAAAGACACTAGCTGAGCAAGGCATCAAAGGAAGAGTTATGATGAATATTGTTATGTTGTAAGAAATTTGTTTTTATATTTTATAATAAAAGAATTTTGCTAAATTATATTTTTTTTTTTAATATAAATTGAATTTAAAATAATCGTATTATAGAAGGTATTTATCATAATAAATGTTTATTTTTATCATAAAGTTCATTTATTAAAGGACAATTTTTGGCTATCATACCTAATTGTATATTTTCAAAGCTTCTTCTGTTCTTCTTGTCTTAGAGTTTGCAATACAATTCATATTTTTAACAATATAAATTCCATTTTTCAAATCCAATTTGCCCAAAACTTTGTCATTTGTAATTTCATTTTTAGGTGATAATGTGATATAGTCACCACCAGTGAATAATTTCAATCTTGGAAATTCTTTTTCATCAATCTGAAGTTTATCTTTCAAGATGAGCTTTAATTGCTCTACTGTTGAATCTTTTTTCAATTTCATAAAGAAAGGAATTCCATATACTAATGGTGTATGATTGCTCTTAACTAATGATGTTGATAATAGAATAACCATTTCATCATCACTTAAGTTCCTTTGATTCTCTGGAATAATATCTAGTCTATATTCTTTGTAATAAGCACCTGCTGTTGCACTTAATGACATAATCTTGACAATTTTTGAACCTCTTAAAGACATTAAGCGAATATTTTTATATTTACCAGTATTTCCATTATCTAAGAGCGAATCTTTATCAATATTAAACTCGTTAAGATCGATTTTTTCTAATATTGCATCAACAATTTCGAAACCTTTAGCAGTTTTTGGTACGATTACATCAACTCTTTTGACATAGCTATATCCATCAATCGAAAGTTTGGCACCCAAAAGAAGCTTTTGACTAATATCCTCCTCTTTCGTTCCAGGAAGATATCTGTAAAATAAATAAGACAAGTTATCGTTGTATGATTTTGAAATCATCGACTTGACTGTAGACGAAAGTTGCAAGATAATGGAATTTTGCTGTGAGTAATCCGCCGTAAAATCTTTATTGTAGAAAAGAATCGTGTCATTATCTGGATTATAATTCAAATTAAGTGATTTTGAAATAAATTTGATCAGCTCTTGCGGAGTTGCTTTTGAATTTGCTTTAAGTACAGCAACTGGATCATTTTGATTATAATAATCAAAGAGGACCAAAGGCATTAATTCTGATTGCGTTGCTGGCTCATCAGTATCATCTTTATTTTCATCGTTGGCTTCATTTTCCATTTGGAAATGAGGTAGAGTTTTGAGTTTGATTCCATTGACGTCAATTTCATCAATATCAATTTCTTTCTTTTTTTCATTTGTTTCAGCTTTTGATTCAACAGCCACACTTTTATTAGTCAACTGATTTTGAGAAGAAACTTGCTTGGATTCTAATTTCGAATTTTCTGTTGAAGATTTAGTGCCGATATTGCTACTTAAAGTGGTAGTTGCTTGTGGATGCTCAATATAATCTCGAACATGCTGAGGAACAAGATCATCTGATATTGGTTCAAATATTTTTGGAGCATCGCATCTTCTAACATAAACTAAAAAATATGCTGAGAAACTTCTAGATTTTTGTCCACCATAATTATTATCGATAGCTTGCTCTTCTGTTACCTTTGTTACATGTGAATCATCAAATTTGTACCATTGTGGATCAGTTGAAGTCCTTAAGTATGCAAAATAATGTCCAAATGAAACATTTCCAGAATGAACAAGCACCCCATGAAGATCATAGATATTTGGCTTAGATCTGTCAGCATCTTTTGCAAGATATGGATCAAGATCAATTACTTTTGGAAACTCAAAACGATCATTAATTTTAATATTTCGAAAATAATCATAATCATATTCAAATCGACCAAGATGAAGATGAAGAACTGGAGGGAATGATAAAAACTCGCTTCCCATTTCTGCATCTTGTTTCTTAAATTCAGGATCATCTGTATCATATTGATTATCACCTACTAATTCATCTTTTTCGAGATATTTTTTAAATGAATCTTCAAGTGTTGGGCATCCTTTGACAGTCATCATCAAATCTAATAAATTTTCTGTTGTTAGTCTTTGAAAATTAACATTTTTACATCTAATATATTTTTGTACTTGAATTTGTAATAAATTGTTGATTCCATCTTTTAAATTATCATCATTTTTTATCTTTTCTTTAATATTGTCAATAAGAACGCGAGCAAATTCTTGTGTATCATGCTGTGTTGCAGTTCTTCGAGAGTTCCAACCGAAAGATTGCGTTAAAGATTTAGTTGAACATGCCTTATCAGAAAATTGCATTTGCCCAAAAAGTCTTTGCAAGTTCAAGATAATGTTAGTTTTTTCATTTTCATCAACCTTAGTTGGAATCTGATAAATAAGTTTTCGAAAAGCTGGCGTATGATATAGAGATTGAAGCATTGAGTTCATATAGCATGTAGCACCTTGATTTAATAATCCAACATATCCTGTATTTTCTTTAGACATATCTTTATACGAATTTATATTGTAGTTGTAATTGTAATTATTATTGATGCCATATGAGATATTATTGCTATATCGATTATTATAATTTGTTAATTTAATCCTATTATTATTATTCTCATCTGCATCAGATAAACGAACAATAACCATTAGTTGACCATCTTTTATAAAACCTTTTTGCTGTGTCAATTGTGATTGCATAAAATTATGAAAAGAAGCAGTTATTTTATCTCCTTTTTGAGCTACTTCCGCGATTTTTTCAAATTTCAAGTTATTTTGATTTTGATTCATTAATGTAACAGATACTTTGATCTTATCCTTCACGGATATTTCGTCAATGACAACATCAATCGTAAATTGGGTTTTATCAGCTTGGTCTGGTTCACAACGAATGGTTTCAAAATGAATTTTATTTGGTCCAATGTCGTATGTATTAGATTTAAAAAGACCAACTTTTTTGGTATAATTCTCAACAAGCCAATGAGTTTCAAAAGATTCACTATCATCACCATCACTACTACTTGATTCATTAGAATCAGAATCACTATTACTATCATCGTCGCTATGCTTTGAGTCATCAAGGCAGAAGGATGCATCAATATTAAATTCACCATTAATCAGCCATCCATGATCTTCATCAATTTCATCAGCAGGAAAATCAAATGAAAAATTAACAATTTTTTGTTTTTCAAAGAACTTGACAATATTTGTTTTTTCAACATTTTTGGTAGGGTCTTTATTGATTATCAAAAATGTAACTTTTAAATAGAATGATTGGGCAGGTGCTAAACTTGTTTCCATTTTAAAAACAATTTGATTTTGACTATCTAAATAAGGATATTTTTGACGTTGTAATTTAATTTCAGCAGAATCAAAATCGAATATAGCAAATGCAGAATTTGGCCATTTTGAAGATAATCTTCTTACTTGAGTTTTTAGATTTTGCTCATCCATTTAAATTAGTCACAATTTCTGATGTCAAATTCAAAAAATAATCAAATTTTTTATCCTTATAAATAAACATATTTTTCATGTTTGCTGATAACTTTTAATGAAAATAAAAAGTAAATTTTCTTCAGTAATTACTTTAAAATTTTAGGATTATATTATAAAGAGATTTATAAAATCTTGAAATTGGGGGTAACATGGGTTTCAAGCAAATCTTCAAAAAATATTATTTAATAATAGCGTTTATAAATAAAATAAATATTTATGCAGGCATAGCCATTTTCTGTGGCTCCTCTGCAGAGTATTCGTAATCATTTCCTGAAGCGTCAGCGCTAGCTACAGCTTTACCTGGCTCTGGTTCTCCAGTCTCAAGTTCTTCATACATTCTATCTAAATCTTCGTCAACAAACTGCTTCATTTCAGGATTCATATCTTGAGCAAGTAAATCATTAATTTCATTAAGACGATCATTCTGCTCTTGATTTTCGTCCATGATCCTTTCGACTTCTTCAATTGGCATTAAGTCATTCATATGTTTCAAAATGTCCGTTGCTGATTTGATGTTATCTAGAACAGCCATTTCCATTTGTTTTGTCTGAACATTATTAATTTGAACTTCAACATTTTGAATCATTTTTTCTGCATTATTAATATAATACTCTCTTGCTTTCTTTTGGCGTAAAACCATTTTTGCTCGATCTTTTTGGCCTTTCTTTGCAAGTTCACGAGCTTTTTCTAATTCTATTTCTTGGCATCTTTCTTGCTGCTTTTGGTATATCTTTAGTTGATCACGTACAACTTTAAGGTCTAAAACAGCTTGGTCAATTTTATCTTGATCGACTTGAAAGTTGGGTTTGTTTTTGGCCTTTGAAGTCTCCGGTTCGGCGTTATCTGAAGCGTTGCATCCCATTTTTTAGAAGCTTTTTAAAAGCTTCTACAGTGGTACCCTTAAAAAGTTTCAGATAAAAATTACAATTTAAAAAAATTTTAAGATATTTTATATTCTGCTTTATGTTTCCCTTCCAAATTAATGCTGTATATAAAATGAATTAAAAATATATACACAAATATGAAATTGATGATAAACTATTATAAATATTTATTTCAAACAAAATAATGAAAAATGAAACAATGAAATAATCATCTTCATTGCTCATTTTTCTTAGAATATTGATCTTAAGAAAACATTCCTAAGAATTTGACTTCTTATCATCAAGAGATAAAATTTTCAATAACTTTTTGGTTTCCATTGAGTACTCATTATTCATTATAAACGATAAATCATTAGGATCATTCATACCGCCACTTCCTTTTCTGTTAGGTGAATCATTTATAGAATCTGGAATATTTGTTGAAATATCAAATGAAGGTTCATTAAATAATTGATTTGAAAATTTGGTAGATTGCTTAGAATATTTAGATGCAAACTCATTATTGTCTGATCTATTTTCAATATTAGCTAATGATTGTTTGCTTGCTCTATTATTACTGTTGGCTCCATATTTAAGATTATTCAAATTAACTTTGCTATTGCTGCTATTAGCATTAGAAGACTTATTATTGGTATTTGTGACATTCTTAATATTACTGATATTGCCGAGTGCTGACGTATTTAATGAATTATTAGTGTTATTTGCTGATACTTGCGCAATTTGAAGTTGAGATACTTTTTTTGCCGCTGCAATAGATGGAGCAGATGTGTTTAATGGGTCGCGCGCTGCTGATTGCTTTTTTTCAAAAGATGTTTTCATATCGATTGAATATTTTGGTCGCTGACGCTCTATTGACTGATTTTGCTCAGTGGATATATTAGCATTCGATGCAAATACCTTATTTTGATTTTGAGTTGGTAAGACTTGAGGATTGGAATTTTCAACGGCTAAACGTGACTGCTGTTTTTGTTGCGTTGGCTGATGCTGTGGCAGGGACTGCTGTTGAAACTTTTGGTATTTTTGCTGTGGATATGAAACCTCATCAGAAGATTGACAGTTTTCAAATATTGTAGTAAGTGAAATTTCAAGAGGAATAACCGGTTTACGACTGATTTGTCGATGAAGAAAACTTTTTGAATTTGAACGCTCAATGGAGTGAGTTTTTTGAACTTCATTTAAAATGGCTTGAAGAAGTGTTTTGATCTCATCATTATGATCTTCAATTTTAGATTCAAACTGCCTTCCTTGCTCATTAATCATTTCTCGCAAATCATTGATTTCTTGTTTCATGCTATCCATACTCTCATAAATTTCGTTTGGAAGTTCAAAAACAGGTTTGGATGGAATACCATAGCTTTCAACATTGATATTATTGTTATGCTTGCCAAAATCTGGATTATCATTTTTTTGTGTTGAAAAATTAAAACGTGCGGTAATAGCACTAGGCTTTGAAACAGAAAATTCTGTGGTTAATAGTTCAAATTCGTCGTTTTCATGAAAAATAATTCGATAAAGTTTGCTATTGAAAGCAGCATGGATTTTTTTGTGTTGCTGTAAATATATAGAGTATGAAAGCGAATAAATTCGAGGATCCTTAATCCCATTGATACCATAATAAATAGCATAAATTGAATTCGGATCTTTAAGTTTTTTATCTTTTGGAAACCTATAAGTAGCTCCAGGAATAGAACAAACTGAAGGCGCATCTGATGAATCAATTTCTTCGATTTCAATTGATGATTTAGGGCAAAATAATGAAATACGAACATTTAGCTGATTGTTCATAAATGCAACGTCTGATATTAATGAATAAATGTTGTTTGCATTATATTGATTGGAAGTTTCTTCCATCATTTCATAAAATCCTTCTTTCATAGCTTCAATTTCATTATTAACAGGCTGTCGATATTCGGAATCTGATAAAACTTTAAGAAAAATTGGAACTTCATCTTCTCGAATACTTATCTCAGAATTTTGATCGACTATTAACGAAGAACAATGAAATTCAACTTTTGTATTGTTAATTCGAACTTGTGCAATTAATACCAGTTGCTCTAATTTTTTTTGACGACTAGCTGCAATAAGTTGAGAAATTATGTTCTCTTCAAAGAATATCGTTGGAACCATGCATGTGAAATCACAAGATGCTTTCCTCATTTTCATCTATTTAATAAACGATCTTATAGACGTTTAAATAGTTCAAAATTTTAATTCATTTCAATTTGCTGAATGACAAAATTATGTTGAACTCTGAATTGTAGATCATTTTTTCATGCTTCTAATTTTTCAGTTGTTGGCATATATCAAGCTTTGAGTGGAAAATAGATCTTCCACCATTATTATTATTTAAAAAAAACTCATTTGCTTAAATACCTTCTGATTTTATGAATAAAACTGTGCTTAAACCATTCTTTTCAATTATGGAAGTTGACTTTTTTTTACATGTTCCAGGATCAATTATTTTGTATATTTTGGAACATTTATTTAGATCATCACCTTTATTTCCTTCATCATTCCTTCATTTCCTCTTTGTTTTAACTATTTATGACTAGAATGATAATGATACTCAGATAAAAAAGAAGTGTAAAAACATAAAAACGATTAAAAAAACGTGTTTTAAAATACAATTACAAAAAGAAAAGAGAAAATCGGGCTTTTCACTGAAGATGCTTCAACCAGTCAGGTAAATGATCATGCTCTATAATTGATGGATCAGGAACATACAATTCAATATATTGCTGATCAAGTGCTCGATATTTAATTCCAGCATAGCGCCTATACTCTTCAAAAATTGAACTTAGTGTCCATGATTGAAGTTTACGAAGACAACCAACAACAGTACCAGTTCTGTGTTTTCCTTTGTTACAATGAATATATATAGGATGATTTCTAACATCAGTAAGGTGCATTAAGGCTTGATCGATCAGTTCGGGTGGAATGACTTTAAAAGGTTCGTGGTTTCCTTCCATTTGAACATTAAAAAGTTGAATACCATTTTTTTCGAGAAATTCTTTATTTGTAGGAGAATATTCCTCAGGACATAAAAAGAGAATTGACTTTATTCCAAGACGTTTTAAAAAACTAAAATTTCTAAAATTTGGATATGAACCACGATAAATTCCTTTACAAACAAGAGAGAAATTTGTTGGAGGGACTAACGGTTCTTCTGTGTTTGTTGTAAGATTGTTCGTCATTTCATATTATATTAAATTTTTCACCTCAACCGTAAAATTTTCATTATTCTCATTACCCTGTTTGAAAAATAAAAGATAACAAACCAGCTCTATAAACAAACAAATAATGTAAAATCCATTTTAAAATTTAAATTAAATGGTTATTTATTAACAATTATATTTTCTGATGAGTAGTTCGTGCAATTTTACAATACATCTTTGAAGATGTTCAACATCGGCAGTCAAAACCCAACATCCACGCTCAACTTGAGTTCCAATATCCTCTGTTGTTATTATAGGATATTTTGCTAAAACATTTGAAATTCTCTTATATATTGAAGCGTATCTACCAAATTTTCTAAGGAGTATGCGAAGCTCTTTGTTTTCGACATGGTATTGCGTTGCTTGCGCTAAAACTTTTGTTGCAAGAGGCGATTCACAAAATTCTTCAGGAATGCCTAAATCTGCAATTTCTGGTTCTTCAGGAATAGATTGTATCAAAGATTCATATTCACTATTAATTGTAATTGCTTCAACTTGCAAGTCTTTCAACAACTCTACAAGGGGCTCAATATCTGTTCCTTTTAATTCTGCATATTGAATCTTCATATCAGATAATTCTTTTCTCAAATGTTCCATTTCATCTTTCATATCAAAAACTTCTTGTTCAGCATCAAGTCTTTTTTCTTTTTCTTGTCGAAGTTGAATTTGCAATTCTCTTTGCTTGAGCTGCTCTTCATCATCATCTTTTATTTTTCGTAATTTATTGACAGCAATTCGAGTTTTCTTTTTATCTTGCTCAGCTAGTTTTTCTTGAGCTTCTTTTAATTGAAGTTTTAATAAATGTGCTTTGTTTTTCTTCGCGAAAAATTTGTTATTTGCAATTCTTTCATTTTCAAAAGCTTTTGATGCTTTTTGTTGTAGATTATAATTTTTATTTTGAGCATCACTATAGCGGCTTCTAAGATCAACGTTTTGATCCATTACTAATTTGAGATTATTTTGAAGCTGTTCGATGAGTGAGTCTCGTTCATTCAAATCTTCGCGAAGCTTAATGCCGATTTTTTTTAATCGAGCTTTTTCACGTTCAAGTTTTGAATTAAGCTGTCTCTTTCTTTCGACTTCTATATTCAGTTGTTCAATTTGCGCAAGTTCTACGCGGCCACTTCTAGCATCAGCTAGTTTAACACTTAAGAGTCGTATTTGTTGGTCCATTTCACTATTTTCAACATTTAATTGATGTATTTCTGCATCTCTATTGGCAATATCATCATTTAACTTTTCAAATTTATCATTTAAGTCTTTATATTGATTAGTTAAATTATTGATCTGCTCATTTTTTTTCTCTAATCTTTCACCAAGATCGCGAAGCGCTTCTTCAGCTGGAATTTTTGCTTGTGAAAGTTGATTCAATGTATCAATTAAATACATTTTTTCTCTATTAATCTCTTCTCTTAACTGCTGGGCTTCTTTTAAATTAACATTGGCTTGAACATAATTTTGTTGACGAAGTTCATCAATCATTTGACTCAATTGTTGAATTGTTTTATTCCGTTCTTGAACAAATGATGCTTGAGTATTAGCAGATTCTTGAGCCTCGTAAAATTGGAGTTGAAGATCAGAATACATTTTTGCCCATTCTTTAATTTGGTCATTACGTTTTTCGAGGGCCTGAACCATCATTTCCATCTTTTGTTCAGTTGTTGTTAAACGTTGTCGAAGAACAGCATTCTCTTCTCTTATATCATGTTCATCCATAAAATAAACGTACTCTAATTTGAGAAAACGTTAACATCAAAATAAAAAATTAAAAAACTATTCGTAAATCTTATTTTAATAGAAGTAAAAAATGAAGGTAGCTCTAAAATTATAATAATAGGAAATTTTATTTTAGATTTATTTTAATGCAGGAGTTAATCCAACGATATTGATCTTTGAAGAGAAATAAGAATAAACAAGGTCAGCATCTTCAGCATTTAAATCATTATTATCATCATCGCCTTTATCATCAGCTTCCATACCATCATCATATTCAGTCTGAAGAGATTTATGTATTTTTGCAATATTTTTAGTTGTTGCTTCAATCAAATATGCATTGAATTGTGTATTAATTCCATACAAAAGTCTTGATTCAACGAAAACACGAAGAGCTTTGACATGCATCCAATAGATAAAGAGTTGTGAGAAAGAATCATGAAGAAAAGTTGAGTAATGATCTTGCAAATTTCTGTATTCAATAATCAATTGAAGGTTCTTCTTTTGATTTTCTTCAATTAATTTTGGATTAAATTGAAAATCTCGAACATTCCATCTTCTGTCTTTACATGCTGTTTTATAATCTTCAATATTGTCACGAAGCAATGTTACAGTATATAAGTAGAAATCACCATCTTCTTCAATTAACTGTGGTGGGACAGGAACAACATAATTTGTTTGAAGGCGATAGTCAGTTTCAAAGCTCTTCTTTTCTGATTTTTTGATAACAACAAAGACTGTTTTCAAATTTTTGGTATCAACACAGAATTTGATAGAATTACTTCCTGCATCCTTTGTAATAATAGCTCCAAATTCGGCTTTATTGGTAACATATGAATCTTTAAATGCTTTGGCAGCAATTTCATCAAGGTTCTTTGTTGCTAGTGTTCCTTCATTACCACGAATAATGTTATTGAGGCTGTTTCCTGCATCTGAATAATCGTTTGTAAGAGTTCTGATATTTTCTTCATCACGATCGATAGCTTCTTGAAGGGAATTTTTAACTGTTTCAATATCTTTTTTATTTCCGATTAAACGCTCGTCCCATTGGAAGTTTTTCATGTATTCAGGAAGCGAATAGACAATTTGTTGATCACCATTAGTATCAACGATAACTTCGATATTATGCTTTTCAACGGGGGTATATTGAATTCCTGGAGCATAACTAGACCAGTCTCTTTTGTTATCAATATCGATTTTCTTATAAATATCTTGGATTGAACGAGAAAAACGAGTTAACATAGATAATGTAGTTGTATCTAAATGAGAAAGATCATCTGCTATTTTGACCAATTGATCTTGTGATTCAAATGGTGCAAGATGTTGATCGACTTTAAAGTTTGTGACTTTTCCAAGATTTCCAATTAATTGATTGACAGTTTTGTTTCCGTTTTTTAAAGAAATGAGGAGGTATTGAGTCATAGTATACTATGTAAATATCTCTATAACAAAGTAATTCAAATTTTCTATATAAAATTCATCGGTCCTTCATATCGATCTTTTCATTTCACAATTCATTATTCAATCATCATAAAAAAATCTAGATATAAATTAATTTATATCATTGAAGATAAACCAATTTTTCATCAAAAAAATAAAAGGCTGATGAATAACGGTTAATTGCTTTTAAAATTTAACAATATAAATATCTTATTCTATAAAATAAAATCCAATATTTAAATGAAATATATAATTTTTATAACAATAATTAATTAATAATCAATACTTGTAAGTAAATTTATTTTGAACAATACATTATCGTATTTATTTTTTTAATAAAAAGAAATACAAATTTCTAAAAATATAATTATACTAATACTATATAATTTGATATATGTTACAAGTAAAAAAAAAAATACCATTTAAACATAAATGGAAAACAATTTTTTTAAACTTTTTCAATAAGAAATTTTTTTCTAATGCTGAATTATTTTGATAGATATTGGGGATATTCTACAACATATGATTTACCAGAATTTTGCATGAGAACAACAAATGAAGTTTTTCTTTCAAATCAATGGAAAAAAATTCTAAAATCCAACAACTTTGATTCCATGAAATCAAGAGAGCTCCTCACAAATCTTGTTTTTCGTGGAATTCCAAATGATGTTAGAGGTGATGTATGGAAAAAATTTGCTTGCTTAGGAATTGATTTTACTGATATTGAATCTCAATATGAAACTCTCCATGAACATTCTTCTGAATCGGCAAACGATATTATTCTCAGAGATTCTGACAGGACCTTTGCAAGTAGCATTGGGAACAAAAGAGCGGGATCATTTATAGACCCACTTATTAAAATATTAAGAAGCTATGCTGCTCTTGATGAACAAGTTGGATATACACAGGGAATGAACTTTATTGCTTCTATTCCGTTGATTCTTACAAAAGATGAATACAAATCTTTTTGTACATTTTATGGGATGATGAAAAATCCATTAATTGGACTCAGAGACATTTATGTTGATGGATTTCCCGGATTTTTTGAACTTGCAAATGTTTGGACGTTCTTTCTTGAAAAGAAATATCCATGGCTCTTTCATAAGCTTAAAAGTAATCCAAATGCAAATATTTTAATATTAGTTTCCAAATGTTTCCAATCACTTTTACTTGCATTTGATGTACCTCTTGAGCTAAAATTAAATATGTTTGACAGAATAATTTTGTTTGGTAAAGCTTCTCTTGTTTCATTTGAGATGGCTGTTATCAAAATCTTCGAAAATGAATTAAGATCACTTTCAGAGTTTGATATTCAACGCTTTTTCTTCCAAGTAGACCAAAATCGAATATTTAATGATGTTCCATATATATTAAAAGTATGGAATGAAGAATGGATTACTCAGGAAGAGTTTCAAAAAGCTCAAAATATAGTTAACTCGCAAAGTTCTTGAAGGTTTCAAATTATTAAGTTATTTTCAAGAAAGATAAGCATTATAATTATTAATTAAATCTATTTCATCAAGCAACGATCAAAATTTCTTACAAAATTTGATTCACTATACCAAGTTAATATATATATTAATTAATTAAATTAAGTATTACTTTTTTTAATTATTATCAATTATTTCTTTTTTTTTTTTTTTTTTTTACATCACTTTCATCATTCATATTAATAAGGTAATTTTTAATTCTAATATTCATTATTTTGTTTTATAACATCATCTATACTAATATATTAGAAAGATTTTTATAATTAAATTAACAATGGTAATTGCAACTTTTGCATCAATTTCTTATTTCTTTATCCATTTCTTCTCTTCTTTTTTTTAGACGTGCCTTCTTTATTAGTATCATCGAGGTAAATAAAATCAGATGTTGAATTCTTGAATTGTTGAAGTCTTAATGAATTAAGTGTCTCACCTGGAGTTGTTTGCTTTGTTCTTGCAATATATTGAGCAATCAATTCTTCGAACTTATCCATTTGAACAGGCTGAAACATTAATTGAATCAAAGCAGTCATTTCCTGAATAGTGACCAATGGAAAATCTTGGATTGTCATTGAACTTAAATACATTGTCATTCCAGGTATATTTTCCGCATCAGGGAATAATTGACATCTAATTTTACCAGTTCCAATGAAATCGAACAATTTTCTTAAAAATCTCAAAACTTGCGAATAACAATAAAAGTGACCAGAATCAGTAATAATAAACAATAATCGATACATAACAATACCAATAAAGCCTCTAAAGAAGCCATCTCTTGTATCTTCAACTAATTTCAAATCAGCTTTTTCAACAATAATATCAAGAGCTTTAATTGAACCAAGAACTGTAACGTGCGAATTATTTAAGAGGTTTGAAATTAGTAATTGAAGATCATTCGGATCAACAATTTCAAAGTATGATTGAGCCATTGCAAATAAAACTTTAGGGAGAAGTTCTTCATGATCAATATATTCGCCAGGTTGGTTTACTATCATTTCTTCAGTCGCTTTGATAACAGTTTCATGAAGTCCTGTAACAATATTTGGATCTAACTGCGATTTAAAGAGAGCTTCAGTTAATGATAATGCTTCTGAAAATCGGAGGTCATTTGGAAGTGTCCCATATAATGCAAAAATATCACCGCAATCTTTAAAACAAAGTTCTGTAAATAAATCAGTTTCTGATTGAATATATGCCATCATCAAACGAAGATCTTCACGATTAACAGAATCTGGCCCATTTTCTTCATATATCTGAAGAACATTTCGACCAAATGTCTCAGTAATTTGGATCAGCATTTGGCGGTTCTTGACAACAATTTTTTCAATTGCATCAGAATTAATTCTACTTAAACCAATAAAGCCATTAACTACAATTATTTGTTCTCTGACAACATTGAAGTTTATCTCATTTGCAGACGATACATTATGGAATCTTGAAACAATTGCTTTTAATACAGGATCAAGGCTATTTTTTGCTTGATATATTCGTCCACAAGCTTCGGATACCTTGCAAAAAGTGTCAGGAGTAATTGCAGCTTCAGGGTTTGGACTACTAATTATTTCAATGAGTCCTGCTGGAATTTTATTTATTAGTGGCAAAGAATTTCTAGCAATTGAAAGGAGTGTATTTGCAGCGGTTTTTTGAGTTTTATAGGAATCTAGAGCTTGGACTGCTAATGTAATTGAAACGTCAACAAATCTTGATGTTAACTTTTGAGCTCTGGCATATGCTGAGGCAAGAAAGAGAAATGATGTTGCGATAATAGGCTTTTCAACATTTGGCATATTAAATACGTCAAGTATAAATTTCATTGATTCAACAACAAATCTTGACTCAAGCTGTGACTTTGTTGCACCTGATATACAGCCAAGTGTCCATATAATTGAAAGGAAATTATCTTGATTATAATTTCCTCTTAAATACTGAATTCCAGTTAAAAATGCTTCATTTACTTCAGCAGGAGTCATTCCAATGAAACTGGTTAGAATAGATCGCATAGCATCATAATTTTCGCGCTGTTCTTGGTCATCAGTAGCTGGGATATCATCAGGTATGATGAATTCAGGAGGTTGAATCATATGATATATAACATATTCGCGGATTTTTGCTAAAATTTGATAGTGAAGATTAAATCTATTTGTTATTCCACCAGATTTTTGGAATTCTTCATATATTGTAAGTACAAATGGTTCCCAATAATAAAGAATCTCAAGAAAATCGATGTTAAATAGTTTTAAGTGAACATTTGTTAAATTTTGAATATTTGGCTCTTTTTCCAAAATAGGAAGGTGCTTCTTTAGAACTGGAATTATTCGCTTATATAAACCTGCATCAGTTATTTCTAGATTAGAAAGAATATTAAATGCTGCTTGAATAAACTCTTCTGGTACATCTTCAATTTGAAGTACAGAGCAAAGTGGGCCAAATGCCTCTGGATCAGGATTAAACAAATCATTAAAATTCACTTGTTTAACCATAACCCATTTTATATAATGAACATAATGATCAAGAGCTAAGTCGGAATTTTGGTATCCATTGATTAAAGATTGCAAAAAAAAAGGAGCATTTGAAATAAGTTCATTGACAATTTCAGCTTTCTTTTGTGCTGGAAGAATATCAATCGGTGAAGTGTTAATTTCTTCAAGAAAATATTGAAATTGCTCAAATTGTCCTTCATTAACAGCGGTGTTTAAAAAATCAGGCCATTCTGTAGGATAAGAACGTATTGCAATTTTAACAAGAACAGAGTTCAATTGCTGTCTTAATCCTTGAATGTCTGGACATGTTGATATTGATTTTTCGACAAAATTTCGGAAATCAATTTTATCAGAAGAAGATAAAGCAGGCCAATTATCTTTTATATGATTTTCAAAAATTTTAACAGCGCCAAAAATCATATAAGGATTTTTGCAAATTTCGAAGATTAGTGGAACTAAATTTAATGAATCCGGCTTTGATATCATTTCTTGAATCTTTTGCATTCCAGCTCCCAAATTAGTATTTACTAAATGCTCGACTTCTTGAATATAAATCACAGATGGATTTTGCATTTAAAATTTCTCTTTGATTTTATACGACCAAAATCATCTTCTCAATTTATTTCAAAATATTCAATAATTAATTTAAAAAGTGAACTATTTTATAAGAATGATTTTAGATTGTTGATGTATGATACATATCAGATTTTCAAAATATTGATATTTGACAAGATTAAAAACAAAGAGAAAATAAACTAATTTACATTAAATTCAAACAAAATTTAATATACTAATATTACAAACATAATTTAAAATCAAACAACCTCAGCTTTTTCATTTGGAACTTTCAATCTTGGAAGTGCTCTTGTTGTTTGGCAAAAATGCGTCAATGTGAATTGTCTATTTCCATCTTCCTTTTCCATTTCATGAATTTTTTGAACGATATCGAGAATAGTTTTTTTAAGATCTTTAATCTCAGACTCAAATTTTTCACAATCAGGGCAAATCCACTGAAGTCGTTTAATCATTTTATCTTGGAGTTCTTTTATATGGTCAGAAATTTTATTATTGTGTGATTCTATTTCATCCAATTCTTTCTGATAGGCTTCATTTTGCTTTCGAATTAATATTTGATTATCTTGATATTTATATTTTTCAATTTTTGAAAATTCAAGTCTCTGTCTTTCAATTTCTTCACGAAAAGCTTCTTCTTCTTCTTTAAACTTCTGATATTCAGCATCTTCTATTTCTTTATTTGCCTTACCTTTCCTGGATCTGATTTCGGTCACTTTTTTTCGGAATTCATTATCTGTTTTTTCAAGATTTTTTAGTTGATTTGATGAAATTCTTTCTTTTTCAGAAGCGAGTTGTTCTTTATAACGTTGTTTGTCTTCAACTTCGCTATCCCAACTTTCTTGCAATTTTTGAAGTATTCTTTCTTGTTCTTCTATTAAACGTTTATATTTATATTCAATTTCATTTTTTCCACGATCAGCCTCTTTTAAATATTTTTCTTTTTCAGCTTCTAAATTATGTTTTAATGTATCAAATTTAGATTGTGCTCTTTTTTCAGTATTTGACAGATCATTTTTTGTATTTTTTAATAATTTAACTTCTTCACGAAGAGCGTCGATTGACTTCTGAATTTGTTTCTTTTTCTCTTCAAATAATGCACGAACTTCTTCTTCGGCTTCATCGTTCTTAAGTTCTGGAGATACAGCTTCTTTAGTTTGTTTAATTAATTTCATAGTATTTGTTATATCTTCCTTAACTTTGTCGATTTGATCATTTATATCAGAAAGTTCTTGATTCATTTCTTTTCTTTTTTCATCAAGTTCTTTAAGAACTTCATTAATTTCACAATTGACTTTATGATTGATTGTTACAGTAAAATCTTCAATTTCTCTTTTGCATTGTTCAGTTAGTTCTCTATTTTCTTTATCAACTTGATCTCGTTGTTCTTTAATATGACTTTCGGTCTCTTTCAAAATGTTGATTTCTTCAACATTTTGCTTTCTCATTGATAAAAGTCCTCTTGATCTTTCTTCTTCTAGTTTTATTTTTAATTGAACCATTTTCTCATGCTTAATCTGTGCTTCCTCTTGCTTGTAACTTGCTTCTAATTGCCTCATTTCATCTTCAAGAATTGCCATATAATCTGTTGTGTCAGGAATAGGAGTGCGCTGTTTAACAACTTGCCTGATTTTATTTTCATGTGTAGTTTTTTGAATTGCCGTTCTACTTCTTAATTCAAGGAGTTTATGATCATAAATACAATGTGTCGAAGATCGAAGTGATTCCCATTCTACTTGTACTTTACTCAAATAATGACGAATTCTTTCCATTTCAAGTTTAAGCTTGTCTATTTCAGCCTTGTTTTTATTTTGTACCAGCGCAACACGGCTTAATATTTTATCGGTTACTTTAGCAACAGCAGCTGTTGATTTTAGCTGATTTTCAGATATTTCATAATTTAGTTGCTTAAGCCTTTCTTTTTTCTCATTAACATGCTCTTCAAATTCATTTTTTACTTGTACCTCGATTTCTTTTAATTTTTTGTTTCTTCTCATAATTTCATCATCAATCCTTTTTTGCCATATTACAATATTTTTTTTTATAGTTTCATTAGCATTTTTTTCAACCTTTTCCATCATTTTTTCAAAATTTCTGATTAAATTATCTGTATCTGCAATTTGTCTTTGGCATTCTTTCATTTGAAGCTGATGGTCCATGTTTAATGAATTTTTGGTAAATAGAATTCGTGATTTAAATGCTATTTCTGAATATTCTGATCGCCTTTTTAACGTGCTAATACGTTCTTCAACTGAGTCAATATCATTTTGAACGTTTTTTTGCTGGGTATTGATTTTATCTATTTCAATCGTATGACGATGATTTAGTAAATCAATTGCTGATGCATGTTTTGCTTGCAATTTTTGGAGTTTCTCAATAGCTGATTTGGATTTATCTTCTTTTTCTCTATTAATATCATCAATCGCTTTGCGAACTTCATTTGCTTTGATATTTTTTTGTTCAATATTGCTTGTATATTTAATAGCTATCTTTTCTTCTTCTTTTGCTAATGTTTCTTCTTGTTCTTTTTTTATTTCAATTAATAATTTATCAATTTGGTTTATTTTTTCGTTATACTTGGATTTTATTAGTATTTTTTTATCAACAAAAGCACAATCTATTTTTTTTAGTCTGTCATTAAAGTCATCTCGTAAATTCATGACCTTACTGTTATAGTTATGCGCGCTTTTATCTATTTTTTCGTTTATTGCTCGAAATCTTTGAGAATATTGTTCAGTTTCTTTTTGATAACGTGCAAAATCTTTTTCTCTTTTTATATTAAATGCGTTTTTAACATCTTCTAAAACTTGATTTTGTTCTTCTGTAGGAATTTGTATAAAATATGGTAATAATGATTGAATTTCGACAAAAGAAGAGTCAAAATCATTAATTATCAAATTTAAAGATTCTGAAAAGTGGATTGAATTTCCTGTTTTAAGACTGCAAAGTAAATTTCTAATATCTGTACCTAGATGGATGAGCCGATTGTATGAAATTTGTAATTCATCCATTTAAAAAATACGTTAACAAAAAATAAAAAACGAACATATAGTTAATGAAAATAGAGTTATTTGAGTTTTAAGTTTTTTTTAACAATTTGGAAAAAGTGACTAAAGTTCATCAGTGAAGTTCATATGAATTTAAAATTTAAATAATGTTGCATCGAACGGCCCTTTGTCTATCACTTGACGAAGACCAAAAAAAAGCACTACTATCGCATTCAATATGGACAATTGATAACCTAAGTGATGATTCTCTTGACTCGCTTGCAAAGCAAATTGAAATTTCTAAGCCAATTATAGAAAAATCTCCTATTCCAATTAGAATGGAAAAAATCAACGAATATCGATGTGGAATAGATTCGGTTGATAATCATCTATCATCAATTATTGGTGGTTGTGTAACCGAGATTAGCGGACTTCCTGGCTCTGGAAGAACAACATTGTGTCTTCGTTATGCGAAAGAAGTGCAACCAGGAATTACTTTATGGATTGATACAGAAGGATGCTTATATCCACCAAAAGGACTTCAATTAGCAGTTATTCGTATTCATGATCATCTTCAATTTTTCGCATTAACTCATAAAATTGCAGATATAGTTGAGGCTATCAAACCATCATTAATTGTTGTTGATTCTATTGCTGCAACAATGAGAGGAGAAGCATCTACTGATGCAGGAAGAACTTCTCTTCTTTGGGAATTTGCTATTATGTTAAAAAAAATTGCAGCACAAATAGGTATTCCTGTTTTAATTACAAATCATTTATCAAAACTTCAGTTTCAAAGTTTTGTCAGTACGTTAGGACCTTCATGGCAAAATGTTTGCACTCATTCTTTTGAGATTAAGAATCTTTCTGATGGGCGAATATTAAGAGTTATTAAGTCGCCTTGTCTGCCAAGAATAGATATCCAAATGACATATAACGAAGGGGAAATAGGGAAAATTATGTAATTTTTTTATTATTTTCATATTATTAAATCATCAATTTGAAATTTTGTAAAAATTCTGAGTATTTTACAAACATTATTTTGTTGTTGCATATTTCATTTAAAATAAAAGTTAAAAGACAAAAAGGAAAAATTGAAAATCACCTAAAAAAATAGTCCTGACGGGGCTCGAACCCGCGACCCTGGCCTCATAAGGACCATGCTCTGACCAACTGAGCTACAAGACTCATCAATTAAGTAAGTTCTTATATATTGATAAAGAAGTCCGTTATTTATTTTCAAAACATTAATCAGAGGAGCAGTACAAGAAACTTTTTAACGTCTTTATTCAATTTGAAACTCTTATATTTCAATAACTACAATAAATACAAAAACCAAAAATGTTTCCCCGGATACTTGCTCAATAGTTTAATATCAATAAATAACCTGATTAATGATAATGCATTAGAATTTCATGATATTTTAGGTTTTTCAATTTAGAAAGATTGACGGTTTAATGATAGGATCCGTTAGATTAATTTATTAATTCGATTAAAACATTAAGATCCCCCTAATAAAATTGGGAATCGACTAGGTAGATTTTGTAAATCAAGAATCCAAAATTTGCTAAAATTGAGAACTTAACGTATATTTTATGCTCAGAAAAGTCTTTTTTTTGAATAGATTTTTTAAAAAATTCTATACTTTTTTTTGAGAATTACAAATATTTTATGTAAGCTCATACAATTAATTATGAGATTTTATTTTCAATGTATTATTAAAAAATAAAATAATTGTATCATTAATAAATTAGTTGTTACTAATTATTTTAAATATAAATTAATATTTTTTGTTTTTATATTTTATATTTTCTAAAATAATAATTTGTTTATTATTTATAGAATTGTATACTATATGTTTTAAAAATTAATACATTAATTCAATTTTAAAAATTTCAAATAATTATTTTTTTAAATCAATTCAAAAGTTTGTTTTATACGATAATGGAAAATATGATAATATCTCCAATAATATTAAGATTTTTTATTTTATTAAAATTTATATATGATTATAATAATAATATATATTTTATATTTTGTTATATCAGCTTTTTCATATTTTTTTTTAAATTATCAATCTAGAATAAAATGAATAAATCATAATAATCATTTTAATGTATCTTAATAATCGTAATATATCTAATTTGATGATGATAATATTATAATAATCATCAAATATTGAAAAAAAATCGTAAAAAGATTATATTTAAAAAAAGCGTTATAAATAAAGAATGTAATCAGTGATTTTTATTTTAAAACAACTTTAATTAGCAATTAAATCCAATAAAGTAAACAAATATCAGTTTTTTAATTGTGAATCGTATTTTCATAATTTTAATATTTAATAATATATATAAATATGACTTAATGATAAAAGACTAAGATTTATTTTGAAATTTTAGTAAATTAATTAAAACAAGACTGTTTTAAACAAAATAAATTGAAATTTTTTTAATCTAAAATTCAATTCTTTGTGAAAATTTGAATTAAAATAATATATGAACATTTTTCATATATTATAATAAATAGCAAATTAATTTTAAAATCAAAATATAATATAATTATCAAACATATATTAAAAATACTATAAGTATATAAATGAGTTATTATATGTTTATATTCAGAATATATAAATGTTTCATTATTTTGGCTTAAATTATTTGAAATATTTACAAAAAATAAAGTAATCAAAATATATATTTATTAATTAGTAAATATATTAATAATAAACTAGTATTAATTATATTAAATTAAATATATAATATTAAAAAACATGTTAAAAAAATATAATAACCTCAATAAATAATTTTATTCCGTAAATTATATGTACTGCCACTCTCATTAATCTATGAAATATTCTAAAAATAAATATCTCATAAATTTTCCGTTTAATTTTTTTGAAAGATATATATAGTATATTTCAATAAATATTTTATACAAATATATAATTTTCATTTCTGAATAAACATTATTTTATATGAAATGAAATACCCCCAACTCCCTGAAATTCGTTATTTTTCTGGTTAACAAAAAATTGGCTAACAAAATTTAAACGAAATTTGTAGTTATCAAAAATTTGGTTAACCGGTGAAATTGAGTCTATATATAACCCTTATGGCCGTAGGCCGTAGTTGGAGAGTGCCGTTGTCAAATCCGTAATTTTGCCGAAACCCCTCTATACAATTGCCGTATTTTATTTGGTCGATTTTGAGAAGAAATTAAATTATATTATTTTTTCAAAATCTTTTAAATTCAATTAATATAATTACTTATTAGTAATTTTTTATTACACGTTTGATAATAAATGGAGGAGACTCTTCAGTCTTCTGAAAAAGTTATGAGATTGATATTGGATAATAGATTTGAGCAGGCGAAGATGATTTGAGTAAATAATGTTATGCTGATGTTGAATAAAATCAACTTATATAACTGCAAGGACAACCATATGCAAGTGAGATTAATTTCTGTTATAAATTGGTTTAGTTTATTAAAAAGAATTTTTTATATATAATATAAAGTATTCAAAGTATTTATTCAAAAAGTTTTGTCATGACCATTTATTATTTGAAAAAGTTGCAGTTTTTTATATGCTATATTTTCAACTCCATGCGCCGTAATTCCAAAAATCGGCATAAACTATTTAAAAATAGGTAATGTCGCCGTAGTTTACAAGACCGCCGAAGGGTTAGTCTATATATATAAAAATTTATATTCAAAAAAGTGGACAATCGTTTTTTTCTACGCCACTTTTTGAATGGTTTTTCTATCCATATACCACCATCTTAAGGTGAAATTTAACTTACTCTGTTAAGAAAATTAACCAAAAAAATCGTAAATTTAAATTTTTCCTTAAAATTTTAACTATTTGCTTTTTTTGATATAATTTTTTTTATTTTTACATAATTTTTCAGGAATATACGCACCAGTGATCACCACGGGGCTGTGCGAAGTAGAATCGGGTTCCTTGAATTGCTGGATGAATCGGGAAGCCATTTGAACTATAAATTTATGCTTTATTTGCAAAAATTGAATAAAAAATGTATAAAAAAGTATTCAAAAAGTTAAAAAGTTTTCAAAAAGTGGTGTAGAAAAATACGATTCCCCAAAAAAAAGTTGATGCCAAAAAATGCTGAATAAGCTTCCAAATGGAAGGTATATATTTAAATATTGTAATTGAAAAGTTTAAACAATTAAAATTATTTAATTTTTGCAATATTTAATTTAAAAAAATATAATTGACAGTTTGTTTCAGATTATTTGGATTGGGCTTCACGAAGACGTTTGATAGCAGCACGTGCGGCAAGTGCTGTTGGTGTTGTTGGTGTGTATGCACCTCCTGTTGTAGCTTTGCGGCATTTTTCGCATGTCCATACTCCAACAACATTACGTCTGACTGCTGTCTTTCCGCAAAATGGGCATGGATATTTCTTTCGTTGTGAAATTTCGATTTTTCTGATTGTTTTACGAAGGGAAGCGCCGTATCGTGTTCCGTATTTACCGCAAATTCCGACTTTCTTGGTACGTCTAGCCATTAAATTTTTGTTGGCCAAACCGAATTTTTTTCAGAATTTTAGAAATTTTCAAAAAAGGTAACAGCATCAAGAACACAAGTAAAACAATGAAATGGTTAGAAAACAATTTTCTTTTATTATTAAACAAATTTCAAAATTTATATATATAATGAATAAAATTAATAAAAAAAAATCCGTCCTTATATTATAATGTTAATAAAAATAATAATCTTATGAGTTTTGATGAAAATTGTTGAGATTATCTCCCATAAGATTTTCTTCAAGATCATGACCATATGATCTTGCTTTTTTAACGATCCAAAATACAAGGAGTGTTATCAAAATGGATCCTATGACAATAACAGAAACAATAATCACAATGATCCAAGTTAAACTGAGTCCTTTTGAACTGGGAGAATTAGTGGGAGTTGGAGTAAAATCTGGAGTTGTTGTTTCAAAATCATCTAACTGTTTAAGTTTGTATAAGTTAGCAAGTGTGTTTTCCAAAAAAAAGCCAAATAAAAATATCATTCTTTAAACAAATAATATTAACCGTTTTTTATTTGAATTTTTAAGAAACTTTTTTAAGAGTTGCTTAAGAAAATATTGAAAGATTGATTTTCATTTTTTCAGAACTCCAAAAAAAAAAAAATAAACATCAAGTTTCGAAAGTTAAGATGGCAGAGAAAGCTGATAAAATCGAGGCACAATTGAATGAACTCGCGCAATTTGATGATATTCCAGACGATGTCCTTAATGATTTTGTTGAAAATACGCAAGATTTTTACGATTCATATGTTACTGCCCGTGTTGAACTCAAAACGCTCCAAGAACTTCAGAAAGAGGAAGAAAATAGCAAAGAAAATAAAGAGAAAAAGAGAAGCCGCCGTCGTCGTTTAGGAGAACGTTTGCCCGAGGATGTTGCCAATTTAATAAAAAACGCAAATGATGAATATTTAAATGGCAACTTTCAACGTGCAATTAGCTTTGCCAAAGAAGCAATTGATATTAATCCTAAAGCACCTGAACCATATGATATATTATCAATGATATCTGAAGAGCAAAACTCACCAGAAGTTGCTCTTACTTTTCTTGTTAAAGCTGCTGAACGTTCTTCAGACGCTGCTGAACTTTGGATTGAATGCGCAAGAATTGCAAAAGAACTTGGCCGTTTATCTGAAACAATATCTTACCTCAAAAAGGCTGCTAAAGCTAATCCAAAAGATATATCTGCCTTAATGGAGCTTTATATGCTCCTTACTGAAAATAACGAAGATACTCATTCATTAGTATGGACACTGAACGAGCTTTGTAAAAGGGATCCAACAAATGCAAAGTTTGCAAATGAACTATCAGTACAACTCTATGAATCAGGAAAAGTCAAAGATGCCCTAAATATTCTTGAAAATTGTTTGAAAATGCAAATGGAAAGTGAAACTGAGATATCATTGGAATGTGCAAATAGACTTGCTAGTGGATATTTAAATGAAGGTATGAATGAGGAAGTTCTCAAACTCGACCAACAAATTCAAAATGCGCCACCTGATTTCCGAATTAACGCTGCAGTAGCTTTAATTCGAATGAATAATGTGAAAGAAGCAGAAGAAAAGCTTGTTGATTTTATCACACTTCCTGTTCAAACATTTATTGAAGCTTATAAGTTTGTCGCTTATGAACTGATGAAAGCTAAACTATACACTGAAGCAGCTGAATGGCTTAAAAGAATGCAGCAGGGAGGTTTTGAGTGTCGAGAAGAAATAGCTGATTGTCTTAATGAATGTGGTCTTGTTGATGAAGCTGGTGATGTCTTAAAATCATTAATTATAGATTTTCCAAACCTTGCCGAACCACCAACTTTCTTATATCAAATTTATCAAGAACATGGACGTGAAGATGAGGTAATTGATTGGCTTCAAAATAATTCGCCAAATGGTGCTCAAACTGACGATTTGGTTCTTAAACGTGCTCAGATCGCATATGAAAATGGTGATATCGAAATGTTTCTCGACTTAGCTACCCCACTATTATGTAGAATATTTTATGATATATATCGACTAACTACTTTGCAAAGGGAGTCAAAGACAGTTGAAGAAATGCTTGGCCTTTCAAGACCAGAAAAAATGAAGCCATTTATGCTCCGTGTATTACGATATAAACGATCTTCAAGTAAGTCTTCATCAAAAACACTTATTGGTGTATCAAGTTTCAGTGATGATGATGTTTATTCTATGGCAGCAAATGCTCTTCTTTGTTTATATTCCTTGAAAAGACTTGATGAAGCTTTGGTTTTGGGAGGTTTTCTTGTTATTTGTAGAGAAAAATTGCAAAAGAAAGCTTCATTTGATGTTCTTTTTATCTTTTCTCTTGTTGCTTTTTCCATTGGTGATGGTTCTGCTGCTTGTTCAGTTATGCGTAATATTGTTGTTGAGAATAATGATAATGATACAATTTGGGAATTCTTTAACGTATTTATTCAGAAAACTCCCGAAGAGGAAGTTCACGCTCACAAGTTTTTGATAAGAACTCTTACAAAAATTCCTGAATGTGATCCTTTGAAATTAATGCTTGGAAATCACTCCCAAAGTACTGTTTGGTTTGATCATGCCATTACTCAATATTTGAACGTTTTAAAAAATCGTCCAAATGATCCAATTGTTTCCCTTCTTCTCGCAGCAGCTTATCTTTCAAAAGCTTACGTCAGAACTCAATCAAACACCCGAAAATCAGTGTTATGTGCATATGCTTGTATTACAAAGTACTGCGAAATAAGATCGAATGATTATATTGCAGAATCACATTACAATCTTGGTAGATTTTATCAGACTTTGAAAATGTATCCGCATGCAGAGAGGATGTATAGAAAAGTACTTGATGAAGATATTGATTATGAAGCAATTGTTGACCAAGATGATCCAGATATGTTGATGAAACATGATGAAAGGTACTCGCTCAAAAGAGATGCTGCTTTTAACTTAGCACTCATTTATCAAGAATCAAATCCACAAGAAGCTAGAAGAATATACAGAAAGTACCTTGTGATTTAATAATTATTTGTTAACTTTATTGTTTTTTGTTGTTTTAATAATGCTGATTATTATAATTTTATAAAAGTTACTTCATGAGTCATTCTTTTTTGATTAGAATATCATTTGTATTTGATCGAAATTGGCTTATTGATCTTGTCTAATATTAGATAATCAAGTGTAAAAGCATGCATATAACTAAAATCATTAATATCAATGATCATGATCCAATTTTAATGAATTTACAAATAAAATTGTTTTTGATAAATTCAATAATAAATATCATATATCTTTGTTTTTACTTTTTGTAAATAATATATTTATCACAAAATATATTTTATTAATATTGTTTAAAAATAATTTTGTAAAGTTAAAAGCAAATACTCTTTCTTTATGGCAGTTTTGATGTTTTTTATATTTGACTGTTTAAGTGGTCGTTATTTTATTCGTTTTATTTTTTTCGAAAAATGGAGATTTGTGCTTTTAGAGGCTTCACTCCTATTCATCCGCCTTGTCTTTTCATTTCCCCAATCGATAAATCAATTATTTATCCTTCATCACGATATGTTGTCGTTGAAAATGCAAAAGGTTCTCAAAATTTTTTGTCAGGACTCGAAAATAATATTACATGCATGGATTTATCACCAAAAGGCCGAATGATTGCAGCTGGTGAAGATGGAGTTCGATCAGATGTTGTTGTATGGAAAGCTGCTGATCGTTCTTTATTATTTAGATTTTCAGAACATGATAACGGTGTTCTTTGTCTTGCATTTTCTCAAGACGAAAGATTGCTTGCTACATATGGAAAGGAAGGTCGTTTAATTATTTGGGATATGGCCTCAGGAAACATTGTGACTCACCGTGCTTTTAAACGCGCTGATGCTATTAAATGGGGTGGACGTGTTCCAGATGTTAAAAACAGACCAACAAAAACTTTTTATATAGCAACAGCAGGGCCAGACGGAGTTGCTCTTCATGTTGTTGATCCTCAAGGAGGAACAATAGCAAGTGAACTTCTTCCTATGGGAAAGTATACACGAACTGTTTCTTCATTTGCTTTTACATCTGAGCATTTAATATGTGGAACCACATCATCAGATTTTTTGATCTTTGAACTTCATAGTAAAACTCTTGTAAAAGTATACTCAGCAGGACGAAATGGAATTACTGATATCTACACAGCTGCAGATGGAGGCTTATTAGCTTCAACTGGAGATGGAAAGATATTTGCTGTTAATGAAGTTGGTGCCCAAGAAGTTTTTTCTTGCGATCATCCAATTGTAGCCATATACAATACTCATTTTCTCACAAAGGATGGCTATTTATTCTCAAATCAAGAAGGAGAAATTTGGCAAAGCCATTCAGTACCAATTTCTTCAATCGACTGCTGTGGAAAGTTCTCTGTGTCTGCTGGAGCTGATAGGACCATCAAAGTATGGGATAATCGAAATATGAAATGCACATTATCATTTGACACAGCATTACGATCAAAGCCAACATGTGTATCATTATCCACACATTTGCTTGTTGCTGGCTTCGAAAACGGAACGCTTGGTGGATTTGATTTCACCACTGGCGAAAAGCTATTTGATATTCAGCATTGTCATCATACTGCCGTTTCAGCAGTTGAAATTGCACCACCTCGAAGATTTTTCGCAACAGGAGGATCTGATGCTGCTGTGAGAATTTGGGATGTTAAAACTCGTGTAATGTTGACTCATTTTAAGAACCATACAATGGAAGTTACATCAGTTCACTTTGTTCCCGCAGCAACACATCTTTACAGCAGCAGTGCAGATATGTCTGTCTGTCTTTTCGATATTACAGGCGAAAAAGTAATTGACAGATTAACGTCTTTTGGATCACATGTAACTGACATTGATACCGATAATACTGGTGATTACCTGATTGCTGTAACCCAAGATGGCCATATTGAGAAATTCTGCGTTTCTCAATCAAATCAATCATTGTCAAGTATCAAAACTTACGAAACTACAAGCATGTCTGTGTCACCTAATGGTGATAAATTTGCAATCGGGCATGTGAACGGAAATGTGTCATTATGGGACTTCGGATCAATGAGCAAGATCTCTGAAATAAACACATTCAGCCAAGCTGTTTCAGATATTCGATTCTTTGCGGATAATAGAGTAATGGCATCAGCTGTTGATGGTGGACTTGCAGTTCTTAGTGTTTAAAAATAAAAATTTGCTATTCATTTATCATTTATTAATTATTTTTCTAGTTTTTTATTTTAATGATGATATAAAATATTTTTTATTTCAAAATAATAAGTTATTCGTAAAACGGAATTTTTAATCATTTTACTTATTCCTTTATATATATTGGATGCAAATAAAAAAAAATTATTTTGCGTCTTTTTAATATTCTTATTTGTTACCTGGAATCTCATCTTGAAGAGTAGCTGTTGCATAAAAACTAAGCTTGCATACGGGACAAGGAATGTGTTCCTCGATAAACTTCTTTATGCAACCTCTACATGATACAACATGTCCGCATGGAATAAGTTTTTGAGTTGCTTTATTTCTTTCACAAATGTAACACATTCCCTCAGTATGTGGCTGAGCTGGTGGCTCTTCATCAACTGCATCTGTACCACGATTTAATTTATGTGATCCGCAGGTCCTAGCGAATTTACCGGCTTGACCAGCTCTCCTATTTCTATTTCTTTGTGTTGGTGTCATTGCACGTGTCTTTCTTGCATCAATTCTAGCATTTCTAGTAGAAACATTTTTGGCGCCAACATTTGAAAGAATTCCAGTTATTTCTTCATTAGACATTTCTTGAGCTAATTTGAACGAAGGATGAACTTCGTGTGAAGGATCAGCATTATGATCAAGAAGTGCCTTAACCATATTAGATTCCTTTAAACTAACAGCTACATATAAAGGAGTCAAACCGGTTTGATTAATTTCGTTAACACTGTTTCCTTTAGAAATAATATCATTAAGAATTTCTTCATTATTCTGTCTAACGGCATAAAAAAGTGCATTTTCATAAAATCAAATAAAAAAATTCCATTCAAAAAAAAAGAATAAAATGTCTTTGTTGCGGAGCGAAAAATCAATCCCTTGTAATCCTATTAAGTATTGGTAAATGTCATAATTTTTCTTTCTGATTGCTATTTGAATTGGTGTTTCATGTCTTTGTATATTTCTAATATTAATATTGGCACCATTATCAACAAGAAGTTTAACACAATTAATAGCATTGTGTTCAACTGCGCAATGAAGAGGAGAGCCTTCGAGTACATCAATCAAATTAAGATCGAATCCTTTGATTATAAATTTATTTAATTTTTCAACATTATCTTCTTTAATTGCCTTAAAAATATCTGGGGATAGTTTAGTTGTGGTAGCAAGAGTAGGAGCTGCGATTTCGAGATTATTGGCAATTTCTTTATCGCCCGCTCTAAATGCATATAAGTATGGATTCATGCTACCTTTTGCTGGATCAGCACTATAATATAAAAGAGAATTTGTAAGAAATTCATTGCTATCCATAACAGTAAAGTGAATGGGTGTTAATCCGCCAAGATTAACTTTATTAACATCAGCACCTTTACGAACAAGTACACGAAACATTTCAACACGATCATATTTAACAGCTGAAAAAAGTGGACCTTCATAAAAAAAAATGATTTGGTATTCCTTCGCAATTAGGACTTTCAATATCTGCACCATTTCGAATTAAAGAATAGAAAATTTCAAAATATCCTTCTTGTATTGCAATATGTAAGGGAGTCTCTTGATAGAGAGCAGTTTGAGCGTTGACATCAGCTCCTGCTTCAATCAACTTCTTAACACATTCTGTACTTCCATATGTTACTGCAGTGTGGAGAAGAGTTTCATTTGTGTAATTTGCACGAATATTTGGATCAAATCCACCTTGTTTTATTATTTTATCTAGTTCTTCAACTTGATTATTTGCAACGATATCAAAAAGTTTAGAAGCATTCTCATCTTCAGCAACTCTGATATTTTTTTTGCTGACGCCAGTGTTTTGAGTTGGTAAAGGATTTTTATTTGGCTCTTCAGAATTTTTAGATAAACAGTCAAGTTTATCTTCTGGAACTCCAGAAACTTCACGTGTTGCACCACAATCTAACAAAGCTTTGACTAAATCAGAGCTATTAAGACTTACAGCTACAGCAAGTGGAGTTAAACTTTCTTGATTAAGTGCATTAATTTCAGATCCTCGTTGTGAAAGAAGTGGAATAACTTCAGGATTGTTCCATCTAATTGCTGTAAAAATTGGGCCTTCATTAAAATAATAAATTGAATTCCATCGCAATTCTTATAATTAGGGTCTGCTCCTGAATCAAGAAGAAGCGTTATTGTTGGGATGTGTCCCTCTTGAACAGCATAATGAAGAGGTGTTTCTTGAAAATGCTTTGTTGGAAAATTAACATCTGCACCTGATGATACTAAAGCAACAACAACTTCATATGAACGATTAAGTGCTGCAACATGAAGAGGTGTTTCATTGTTTAAAAAAATATAAAGAAACGTTGTAAATAAAAAAAAAATAAAGAAATGTTATGAAAAAATGGAAATATAAAATTGAATTAAAATATATATAATAAAACTTTGGAGTTTACATCAACACCTGATTCCAAGACGCGAGTTAAGCCTAAAACATCATTATTTTTTGCGCAATCGAAAATATTCTTCATTTGTTGAATAAACGAATAAAAAAATTGAATAGTTTATGGATTTATCCGTTTTTAAAATTAAATTTTCCAATGAAAGTAAGGGATTCTGTAAAATCTACAAATGATTGTTGCTCAAATGAATGCTTTATTTTCATTTATAAACAAATTGTAAATAAATATGGTATTACTAAATCATCCTTATTGAAATAGTATTTTCGGTCAAAAGATATAAATCTTTATATATTAAAGTCTTTTTTATATGAAAATGATTCATGTATAACAAATTCAGATAAATATTTTTTTTTTTTTTTTCGATGAATAAGATTGAATTTTTTAATATATATAATATAATATGATATTTTGCTCATTTTATAGTTTTCGATATATAAATGATACATAAATTAGGAAAGATGATGTCAATTTTAAATCCACATATCTGATAATAAGTTAAAATATGTTTTTTTATATTAAATTTGAAATGAAACGGAATAAATAGCAAAATAATACTGATTTCTATTTACTTCTAATCAATAAAAGCTAGAAAATTTAATATCATTCAAATGGCAAAATATAAATTGAAAAAGTTTGTAACTGTTAGATGTGGTCAAAATCTTGAAAAATTTTCTTTACCCGATTTTAAAATGAGTCAAGAGAACCCAAACGATCAACAACCTAAGTTTGTAAATCGTAAATTACAAAAAAAAATGCGAAATGAGCAAAAACAGCAAAAGCAACAACAACAGCAACAACAACAACAAGGTAATCAAGATGCAAATAAAGGCCAGCCAAGAAAAGAAAGTAACAGACAACAGCAGCAACAACATCAAGGTGGAGGTCATGGTAATCAGCGCCAGCAACCTCATGGAAGAGGATCGCAGCAACAAAACCAACAGCAATCAAATCAACAAGGGCAAAACAAATCCGATAACAATCAAAATAATCAATCAGCCGCATCTGTTTCAGTAGAGCCTACTTCTGGAATCTCATCTCTATTTTCTCATATTCCATCCGTTCATAAATGGTCATCAAAAGAATTACTTGAGCAAATCCGTCCTCAAGATCGGGCATTAATTCATCCATCACTTATCGAATTCGCTTTACAAACTGCACAAGATATTTCGCTTGACGAAGATGAAAGAACACGAAAATTCCTATTAATGATGAAACGTCAAATCAACGATGAACCCGCACTTCCAAAAGAACAATTTAGGGCGGCTCTTTTCAATTTACTTAAACGCACAATGACTTTACTTACCTGTATCAGATTGAATACAATTGGAATTGGAAATTCTGTCAGATTTATCAAAAGACAATTGACAGAAACACAAATGGAAACAGAAGAATTACGTTCAACCTTAATGGAAGCTTTAGACAGTTTCATCGAAGACAAAATTAACGATGTTGCCAATTTCTTATCTAAAACGACAGCAAACACCATTGTTGATGGTGATGTAATTATGACATATGGATACTCACCAATTATTTGTAAAGCGCTTAAAATAGCTGCTGATAACAAAGTCAAGTTTAGAGTCATTGTTGTGGACTCTAGACCAAACTTCGATTCAAGAACTTTAATTGAACAGATTTCTGATCTTGATGTCAGATATGTATTAATAAGTGGTCTTAGTTATGTCATGCCAGAAGTAAAGAAAGTTTTAATTGAACCTAATGGTATCCTTTCAAATAATGCTGCACAAACACCAATAGGAACAGCCATGATTTCAATGGTTGCCCATGAATGTGGAGTTCCTGTCATCTTTGTTTGTGGTTCTTACAGATTTGTTAGTGATGTTAGAATTGATGCTCTTTCTAAAAATGAAAGAATTTCAGATGAACTCTTACAGCCAGTTCCAATTCCAAATATGAAGACAGATGCAGAATACTTAGCTCTCATATACGATGTAACGCCTGGTGAATATGTTGATGTTGTTATGTCTGAATTAGGTAATATTCCAGTCAATTCAATTTCAACAAATATTAAATTTATACAGGATTCATATACAATGTTCTCTAAAAAAAAGACAAATACAACTACAGCAAAGAAATAAAATAAATTATTGAATAAATAAAATTTTAAGATACAAAATAAAACTGTTTTGCCATTGTTGTTATTTGTTATTTAAGGATTTTAGTTATTAAAAAAAGACAAATTTTAAGTTGAATTTTGATGAAATGAGATTTCCTATAAACATATTTTTTTTGTTTGTTTGTGTGCAAGCAAAGGTTGAATATAAATAAGTTGATTAGCAAAAATAATAAAACAATTAATATTTATTTAACAAAATTCAATTATAAATCAAAATCACTCCAAATAAATTAACGCATGAAAATAGTGAGTTAATTAGAAATATTAAAAATAAAGTTCATTCAATAGCACCGTCATCATCATCAGAAAGGCGGATTGTAGATCCAGTTAAAACAGGAACAACCTTCTTTTGATTTCGATAAACTTCAAACTTTAATTTATCTGGCTTGAATATTCTTGCTGAAGCATTTTTTCGCGAAGGGAAGAATTTATAATTTGATATGATTTCTCTTTCTGGTTCTTTAATTGGACGTTTTCGTGCGCCTGTCGAAGGACTTTCATTTCTTCTCCGTTCAAGTTCTTCAACAAGTTTTTTATTAATTGTTGTTGGAGTAGGAGGAACGTAGGCGTTAGTCTTAGAAGTTGTATTTTTTGGTGTGCGAGGCGAGCGGGGAGAACGAGTGCGACGAGACCTATGAGTTGTTTTGCATACGCTTTCAAGTTGTTCATTCATTGTATCCAATTCTCTGGTGATATCTGCCATAAAGTCGTCCCATGTCTGTTTTTTTGGAGTAGATTCTTCTGGTCCATTTTCTCCAGTATTTCGATTAGAGCCATTCATATTTAAATTTGATGTTGTAGCTGCTTTCTTCGACATTGAAACGTTACAATATGAAAAAAATTATTCTTTCCCACTTTTTCCAAATATAACGTATTATTTCACTCTTTTTACAAAAATGGTCAATATATTTGATGATATTTAATCGTTAGAAATTTTCATGAAAATTTGCTCTAAAAACTGAATAATATAATAAGTTTTTTATATTCATTCCTCACAACTTATTTGTAATTGTCATGAAATATATATTTGCATAAAAAAAAGCATTTTTTGAACACAATTATCAAATTAAATAAGCTAATATTATCTTTATGAAGTTTGTCTTTTAACATTTTAAAACATTGTATCAATATCAAATATATTGAAAATCGAAAAAATATGAAACATTAAATATTTAATGAGATATGCTTGTTTTACTACATTAACGTCTTTATAATTTTGATAAATTTCAAAATCTTTCTCTAATCAATATGAAACAAATCAAAACTAGTTTTTTAAATAGCAATGTATGAAACCATAAGAAAATATTTAAGTTGAAACGCCTGATTTTTTTCTTCTTCTTCTTTTACTTCAAAATATTTTTTTTTATCAATAAGAAATATTTTTTAATAATTATTAAAAAGAAAATAATATTTGTGATGAATGAAAACAGGATATTTATAATTAATTATAAAAAAAAAAAAAAAAAAAACTACAGCAAATTTAATTCTTTATATCTATCTAATAACACATCAGTGACAGGATTTTCATTTCTCTCCTGTGCCAAATCGAGAGGTGTTTTTCCTTCCAAATCCTTCTGGTCAATTATAATTCCATCCACTTTCAACAAAAGAAGAACAACATTTTTATGACGGTTTGTCGAAGCCAAATGCAGCGGTGTTTCTCCATAATTAAAAAAAATAATTAAATTAGAAATTGTATCAGCTTGATTTACATCAAAAACTTTAAATCCACGAGGATCATTCAAAAGAAATTCAACGATTTTATCATAGCCATTTAAGCACGCGAGATGAAGAGCTGTTTTTCCAGGGTTTGCAAGAGCTGTTTTATCGAGTTCGTCCAAAGAGAACAAAAACTTAAAAGCATCGAGCGATCCATAAGAAGCCGCGTAATGTATTGGTCTTAACTTAGCACTATTTTCCATTTCAAATATAGAAAAATCCAAATAAAAATAAATGAAAATTTTTGAATCATTCAAAATTAAATTTTTCTTTGTTAATTCATAAAAATAACGTAAAACATCAACTTGATTCTCTTTAGCAGCAAAATGAGTTGCAGTTTCATTAAAAAATATTTGAAAATTCCGTAGATATTTTTAGCTTTCAAATTTAATTTTTCAGGGAAGTTTTTCAAAGCATATTCAAAAATTTCAATGAATGAATTATAAGCAGCATAATGAAAGATGGTTTCATTACTTCCGCCACGAAGAGAAATGTCAGCATTTTTTACTTTTATTATCATTAAAAAAGTGTCAAGGTCTTTGACAAATATCGAGTAATGAATCGGCGCGTAATAGTTGAAATCTAGGTCGTTGATTCGAATGGATGGTAGCTTCAATATTTCTTCGATAATTTGGTGGTTTTTCGTCTTGATTGCTTCATTCAGTGCATTTGGTTCATATTCATCTTCGTCAAATTGAATTTTAATTCTTTTTTGGTGAATTAAATAAATGGCAATTTCATTATATTTCATTTTGATTGAAAAAATTAACGGTGATGTTAACCGTTTTAATTTCTTTGAATAAAAATTTTGATTGATTTCAATAAAATTGAAAAATTGTGAATATAAAAATTTTGTCATTTCTAATTGACGTGTTTTGATGGCTTCAAGAAATAATGGTGTCAATTTTTCTTTGCTTTCATTACTTTTTATTGAACTCAAATATTTCAATAGAAATTCAATATTGAATGATTTGACACTTTTTATTCCGGATTTAACGTCTATTTGAATAAAATCAAAATTATCGAGTAAATATTGAGATATTTGGTTTTGATGAGAGGTGATGGCATGATATAACGACGATTGCTTAATTAATTGCGGATACTCTTTCTCAATTATATGAATTATGTCGAAATTTTCTCCTTTGATCGCATCATTATATAATTTCTCATTTAAATTCGGAGATTTACCTAGATTTAATGTTAAAAATTTAAAAATATTTATGGATGAATTTATTGCAGCATATTCAATTAAGGTGTAGTGCTTTTCTTTGTTTTCCTTATTTTTTGAATTGGTGCCTTTTTGGTCTGTTTCATCGTTATTTATTGTAGTAATAATTATTTCAGAATTAGGATTTAAATTTGTGTGTGATAAGATGATTTGAAACTGTTCACTGTCATCTTCTTGAATAGCTTGTGCTAATTTCTTAAATATCGATTCTGATTCGCCTGTATTTGATTTGATTTCTATTTTTTTGTTCGTTTTGGAAAATAAACTTAATTGTTCGCTTTCTTTGTCATCATTAGTTAAAAAATTGAATCGCTCTAAAATTGAGTCTCCAAGATTTTTATATAATTCAATTGAATTTTTTCTGGTTTTGGACATCGATTTTAATGATATAAAATAGCTATACAACATTTCCTTTGATTTTGAAAAAATATTAGTTGAAGTTTCAAGAATTTGATCAAATGAATCAGGATTAATATTTCTCATCATATTTTGAAGTTCATCTATTTTTTCTAAAGTCTCAATATCTAATATCGCATCATTGTTTTCCATGTAATTCTAGTATTGTGACCTTAAATTCGCCTTTTTATTTTTCATAAGAATTTTTGACCTTAAATTGACCAAATATAAAAAAAAATTAAATTCTTTGAAAATTAAATTTTTTAATATATAAAGAAACTTAACCTATTGTTTTCCGCTATTTATTTTATTTGGGTGCCTGATTCTGTGGATTAACAACGATATAAGTTGGACAATGTAAGTGTTTCACAGAATTTGGATCATCGAAATTATATGGTAATTCTGGAAAAGAATTATCATGAAGTTTTCTTAAAATTGGTTTCAATCTAGCATGTAATTTAACAAGACTAGGAATAACATTATTAATAATAACTTCATCCGCTCTTTTAGCAATTTTTAATTTTAAGATGACATAAGAAAGACTCTGATAAGAAATAATACCTTCTTCTGCAAATTCTGGAAAAGCCATTTTATCAAGTAGATTAAGAGTAGCTTGTAAATTTTCCAATAAACATAAAGCAGCACCTGTAGAAAGAGGTGAATGTCTGTCGCCAATTAAAGAAACTTGGCCAGGTTTGTTTTTATTACTATTGTAATTGATTTTAAATGTATCTAAACCTAAATTTCCTTCAAACATCGGATAGTTTTTGGCAAGTTTTATACGAGATTCAAGTACAGCTTGAACTTCTGCACTAGGATTTCGTGGAGTATTACGAAGAATTCGTGCAACTGTATTTCTTGATTTATGAATAAGCTTAAAGAGAAAGCGTGTTCCAATTGCAGGAGAAATTTTAATGAGAGCTGCAATTGATGCTCTTAATTCACCATCATTTCCTTCCAAAAGTTTTTTAATAAGAGTTCTGTGATCTGCTTTGGCTTGATTTAGAAGATCTTCAGCATTAACTTCTGGAAGATTTTCTGGCTGAGGTGTATGGTGAGAATCTGTAAAATGATCGTTCATGTTTGAACTTTCAGTGAGTTCTTCACAAGTACTATTATTGACACTAGATGCTTCTGACGATGACATTTGTTGATAATGCGTTGATGATGTAGGTTTAGGTATATTACTATGGTTCGATGGTGGATGATTGTTACCTGCTAAAACAAATGGAACTCTCCTGTCAGCTGGTATATCAGCAAATGGATCAACTATCATCATTCCATTATTATATTGAACACCAGGTTTCTTTGAAAAGTTGGCTGTTGCTGCATGTTTCTTGTTCATGCGAATAAATCCTTTTGGATGAGGTTGTGAATCTCCGTTTTCATTATGTGCGTGACCTGGTCCATTTTGCTTATTGGTTTCTTCATCTGGATTCATATGATTAGGTACAAGCCTCTTTCTTCCATTTGAAAGAACAACCGAGGTGAAGCGAACTCGTCGTGGGGCTGCAATGAGATCTTCTTCTGTATTAGGATCAATCTTAAAATCTTGAAAAACAATGGGTTTTCGTCGGCTTCGTGTAATAGGCATTGTTTGTGAAACGTTCTTTGGCATCTGGAAAAATGGTTTTCCCGTTTTCTTTTCTTGCCAGCGCGAGTCGACGTATTCAGGGAAATATTCATATAATTTAGAAAGTAGCTTCTCTACTGAAGTCCTGCGACGAGGATCTGTTTCAAAACAAAGTTTAGTTATTGATTTGAGATACGGGTTAACTTGACGAGTACCTGGCCAAGTATATTCGGCTTTCTGAATATGTTCGACGTCAACGAATGGTTCTTTGAATGTGCATAATTTATACATAAGGCATCCAAGAGACCATATATCTACTTTCATATAAATTGGATCGTTCCTAAATAAATCTAAAAGTTCAGGAGCCCGATATAGTAAGGTCGTAGATCGATCTATATCATTTTGTGCGGCAGCTTGCGCATCTGCACTTTCATATTCACGGTATATTGTAGTTGTGGCTGAGCCAAATCCTGAAAGCTTCCATTGATTTCGATTATAATAGATATTTTCGACTTGAATATTTCGGTGTATGATCGCTGGTTGTTGTGAGTGAATAAAATGAACTGCAGCGCAGATAGATTGAAATATTTCGATAATTTGAGCGGTATCGAGGCCGGTCTCAGAATGCCCATTTATATACATTGTGAGGTTTTCGGGGCAATATTCCATTAGAATCATTATTGTTCGTGCGGATTTATCGATGTTTTGATGAAAAACTAATACTATATTCGGGCAACTCGAGCACTTTTTTTGAAAATCAAATTCTTTGAGGTATCGTTCGAAAGTTGGTTCATCTGGTGCTTGCATAGCCTTTACAGCGTAGTTTGTTCCATTTGAGTCGGTGGCCTTATATACAATACTGTGTGTCCCTGTTCCAATTTTTTCAACTATATCTACTGCGATTTTATCGAAAGAAATATGAGTGCCAACGAGAGATTCGGTTGAGGGCGGAGATGTCATTGGATGTGTTAAGCTGAGTCGATAAAATTTATAGAATTTCTGGACTGTATCGTCAATTTTTCATACACCTTCATAATTCAAAAAAATTCATTACATTAAAGTTCAACGGTTTTAAAAGTGACAAAATCTTGTTATAAAAAAAAAGTTTCTCTGGCCTGATATGCATTCAATTATATTTTCAGTAATATACTATTTATAATTAAAATATTTTATTTTTAATAATAATTTTTGAGGAATTCTTCTTTTTTGAAAAAAATTTTTAATTGATTTAACGATAAAAACTTTTTGATAATTTTTTCTAATAACATAAAATGTCTTTTATCTAAGAAAAAAGCTGTTTCATATGATAATATAATTATTTTTTATTTGTATAATTAGCGATTTATTGTATAAATATGTTTGTTAGGAATTAATTATGTAATTCGTTCAGATAATCAATATGTGAAATTGCATAGTACTACGGTTTTGAATTTAAAATAATGAAGGTTGTTCTTGTTGGTGACACTTCAGTTGGTAAAACTTGTATTATTAATAGTATAATGGGTAATAGTTTTAGCGATCATAAACCTACAATTGGTGCAAACAAGTTTGATAAAACAATTAAAATTGATTCTGATGAAGTTAAAATCTCCATATGGGATACAGCTGGACAAGAAACTTATCAATCCTTAGCCCCAATTTATTCGCGTGAATCAAAAGCTCAGCTTCTTGTTTATGCTGTAGACAACGAACTGTCTTTTTCGAATTTGCCATCTTGGTACGAATGTATTGGAGATTCAATAAATTGTGTTTTTGTTGTTGGGAACAAGATCGATAAGGAAGACGATAGAAAAATTTCGTTTGACGATGGAATGTCATATGCTCAATCAATAAATGCCACATTTTGTGAAGTTTCAGCAAAAGATGGAACTGGAATTATAGAGCTTTTTAATCAAGTTGCCCAAAATATTTTAGAAACCAATAAAGGCACCAAAGAAGATACCGAAGAAGATAACAAAAAAGTTGATATTGCTCAAGAACAAAAACAAGAAAATTCAAAGCCAAAGAAAAAATTCTGCTAAAATTTGATCAAAGGAAATATATTTCTAATTTTTTTATTAACAAATGTTAAATAAATGTTGACCTTAATAATAGGCGGAATGACAAACTATAGAAAAAGTTACACCATTTTTTTCTGAGGAAAATTCGTTATTCTGACTTTTTGAGTTAATTGAGAAGGCATACAAAAAGTTCTAAAATTTTCTTGTAAAGTTTTGAAAAAGTTCACTAAGATAAAACCATGAAAAAGCGCCATTTTTATAGAACTAAACCAATCAAAGAAACCGAGATGACGACATTGCCGCCCATAGCATGATCACGATCAGTAATGCTTAGCAGCTAGCTGGTTGTAACTGCGGCGAGTCGTCATCCGGACAAAGATATCACGATTTCATCCGGAAGATCTGGAATGACGACATTGCCGCCCATAGCAAGACCACGATCAGCAATGCTTAGCAGCTAGCTGGTTGTAACTGCGGCGAGTCGTCATCCGGACAAAGATATCACGATTTCATCCGGAAGATCTGGAATGACGACATTGCCGCCCATAGCAAGACCACGATCAGCAATGCTTAGCAGCTAGCTGGTTGTAACTGCGGCGAGTCGTCATCCGGACAAAGATATCGCGATTTCATCCGGAAGATCTGGAATGACGACATTGCCGCCCATAGCAAGACCACGATCAGCAATGCTTAGCAGCTAGCTGGTTGTAACTGCGGCGAGTCGTCATCCGGACAAAGATATCACGATTTCATCCGGAAGATCTGGAATGACGACATTGCCGCCCATAGGACGACCACGGTGGCAATAAAAAGATGAAAATAAAACAAACAAAAAACAAACAAAATTGATTATTTAATATTATTATTACGATTTTTTAATTTTTTTATTTTGATAAAGCTTATTTAAAATATTCTGAGTCTTCTCAGAAATTTGTTAAATTTTTTTTTTTATAAATATATATAACTTTTTGAAAGAATTATGGTCTTTTTATATTTATGGAAGAAGACCAAAATCTTTATTATTCAGCGAAATATCTATCTCATACGCAAAGACCTAATTCTTTAAAAGATAAAGGATTAAGAACATTCATTGAAATTGTTCCTTTGCATTCTCAGAATTTCAATATCATTTCGCTAATCCTTTTCCTCGATAGCTTAACCAAAGAATTTATATGCAACAACAAAAGAGTTTATAATGACATTTTTTCGTTTAGTTGCTGTAATAAATCAAAGATAAATACTGAAATTCAAATATTTAGCATAACTGTCAAAAACGATTTGGAAACCATTAAAGTTCTCGCTAGAGATCAACTCCTTGAAAACCAAACTATGAAAGTTGTTACTATTGATTTTGAAGAATGTATCATGACGTCGCCATATACTTTGAAAAATAAAGAGTGTCCTTTTTTGACTCAAGATTTTTGGAATAAACAATGTAAACATAAAAATTCAATGCTTTATACTTTTTGTAATTACGTAGCTCGAAAAAATTCTAATTTTCCAATATTTATAAAATTTGCTTTTCAAAACTTTTTAGATAAAAGAACCTTGCGTAGAAGAGCCGTTAGTTTTCAAGGTTATGATGATTTTTATAAAATTTTATTGCATTTACCTGGTTTTGTTTATATTGAGATAAGTACTCAAAAAGTTCAGGACGATGGATTTGCATTTAAATTTAATAATGATTTTGCTTTTATTAAAAATATAATATGGATTATGCCTTGGGCTTTAGAAGTTATAAATTATATGCATTATTTGCAAATTGATGCTTCTTTTTATGCGCTTAAGCCTTACAAATTTTGTATATACCATTCAATTTATTTCAATTCAAGTTTTCCTTTCGCATTATCAATTGGCCCTAAAGAGAACCGTTTTTTATATAATTTATTATTTGATGGATTAAATAAGTTTTGTTTAAATAAAAATGTTTTTGAAAATAAAGTTGTTTTATCAGATTTAGGTTCTCCTATCAAAAAGTTCTGTAAATTACATTCAAATATTCAATATTTTTGTCATCGTCATATTATACAAATATTTGGACCTAAATCATCATTAGGCATATGGGTTGCAAGGTTATTGAGATGCAAAACATATTTAATATATAAACAAGAAAAAGAATTTATTTTAGTTGAAATGGACGAATATAAAAAAGATCCAAATTCACCTTTATTTGACGATACCGATCAAGATAATGAAAAAAAACAAAAATTAAAAGATTTTGAAATTATGTTAAAAGATATAGATGAAGTGGAAAGAATGCCAAATAAAGAAGAAATTAAAAAAAGTGATTATTATATTGCTAATTGGGCAATATGGATTCGTTCTGACCACCATGTAGCTCGTTGTTCAAATCATTCGGAAGGTTTCCACGGAAATATCAATCAAAAATTGCCAGATTCCGGAACTCATTCATTTAAAACTGGTTTCACAACAATTGTAAATTATTTATTAAATTATATAAATAATTACTCAGATATTTGTGGAAATTCTTTTCAAAATAAACATCAAAAAATGATTCAAAAAGTTATACAAATTCTTAGCAAGAGACCAGATAATTATTTAAAATGTTCAAAAGAAAATTGTGATTGTGGTGAAGATGATTTTGTTGAATCAATTTATGGAGTGAAACTTCCTTGCATACATACAATATTAAATAATTTTTGCAAATCAGAAATATTTAATATTGTTAAAAATAGCAATGAAATTGATATTCAATATTTATTTGTTCAATCTCTCAAAAAGTTCCCCAATTATAAATTTGAAAAAAATCTTTTTAAATCAAATAGAAAAAATATAGATAGAATAATATCAATATACGAAGTTGAAAAGAATAGAAAGTTTGATAAGGAATCATTGAATATATTAGGCTCTTTTATTAATGAGTTTCTTAATTGTTTTACATATGTTTTACCAAAATTCCCAAATATTAATCCAAATGATGCCAAATATTCTGGAAATCATTTTGATTTTCGAGCACTTGATGAAAAATTGGTTTTCAGAAAAAAGAAAGAAGAAAGTAACACAAGTCAAAAGAAAGAAAAATTAAAACTTGAAAATTTATACGACGAAGATGACAATTTTGATTCAATGATAAAAGACTGTAATGCTGACATCGAATTAATTAAGAAAAAATACTATGAAACGAAGGCTGAAATTAAAGGAATGTATCCTCAATTATCATATCATGATATCGAAAAAATATGTTTTTCTAATTTTGTCCGCTATGTTTTTGAAACTAGATGCGATAATTCAGGTGTCATATATTTTTTATCTAAATTCAAAATAGCAAGTTGGAAAAATGCAGATTTAGCTGTAGGTGGTAACAGATTTTTCTCTTAACAAATTTCTGAGAAGACTCAGAATATTTTAAATAAGCTTTATCAAAAAAAAAAAAATAAAAATAAAAAATAAAAATAAAAAATAAAAAATCACAATAATATTAAATAATCAATTTTGTTTGTTTTTTGTTTGTTTTATTTTCATCTTTTTATTGCCACCGTGGTCGTCCTATGGGCGGCAATGTCGTCAATTCCAGATCTTCCGGATGAAATCGTGATATCTTTGTCCGGATGACGACTCGCCGCAGTTACAACCAGCTAGCTGCTAAGCATTGCTGATCGTGGTCTTGCTATGGGCGGCAATGTCGTCATTCCAGATCTTCCGGATGAAATCGCGATATCTTTGTCCGGATGACGACTCGCCGCAGTTACAACCAGCTAGCTGCTAAGCATTGCTGATCGTGGTCTTGCTATGGGCGGCAATGTCGTCATTCCAGATCTTCCGGATGAAATCGCGATATCTTTGTCCGGATGACGACTCGCCGCAGTTACAACCAGCTAGCTGCTAAGCATTACTGATCGTGATCATGCTATGGGCGGCAATGTCGTCATCTCGGTTTCTTTGATTGGTTTAGTTCTATAAAAATGGCGCTTTTTCATGGTTTTATCTTAGTGAACTTTTTCAAAACTTTACAAGAAAATTTTAGAACTTTATCTTTTAAAGAATTAGGTCTTTGCGTATGAGATAGATATTTCGCTGAATAATAAAGATTTTGGTCTTCTTCCATAAATATAAAAAGACCATAATTCTTTCAAAAAGTTATATATATTTATAAAAAAAAAAATTTAACAAATTTCTGAGAAGACTCAGAATATTTTAAATAAGCTTTATCAAAATAAAAAAATTAAAAAATCGTAATAATAATATTAAATAATCAATTTTGTTTGTTTTTTGTTTGTTTTATTTTCATCTTTTTATTGCCACCGTGGTCGTCCTATGGGCGGCAATGTCGTCATTCCAGATCTTCCGGATGAAATCGTGATATCTTTGTCCGGATGACGACTCGCCGCAGTTACAACCAGCTAGCTGCTAAGCATTGCTGATCGTGGTCTTGCTATGGGCGGCAATGTCGTCATTCCAGATCTTCCGGATGAAATCGCGATATCTTTGTCCGGATGACGACTCGCCGCAGTTACAACCAGCTAGCTGCTAAGCATTGCTGATCGTGGTCTTGCTATGGGCGGCAATGTCGTCATTCCAGATCTTCCGGATGAAATCGTGATATCTTTGTCCGGATGACGACTCGCCGCAGTTACAACCAGCTAGCTGCTAAGCATTGCTGATCGTGGTCTTGCTATGGGCGGCAATGTCGTCATTCCAGATCTTCCGGATGAAATCGTGATATCTTTGTCCGGATGACGACTCGCCGCAGTTACAACCAGCTAGCTGCTAAGCATTACTGATCGTGATCATGCTATGGGCGGCAATGTCGTCATCTCGGTTTCTTTGATTGGTTTAGTTCTATAAAAATGGCGCTTTTTCATGGTTTTATCTTAGTGAACTTTTTCAAAACTTTACAAGAAAATTTTAGAACTTTATCTTTTAAAGAATTAGGTCTTTGCGTATGAGATAGATATTTCGCTGAATAATAAAGATTTTGGTCTTCTTCCATAAATATAAAAAGACCATAATTCTTTCAAAAAGTTATATATATTTATAAAAAAAAAAATTTAACAAATTTCTGAGAAGACTCAGAATATTTTAAATAAGCTTTATCAAAATAAAAAAATTAAAAAATCGTAATAATAATATTAAATAATCAATTTTGTTTGTTTTTTGTTTGTTTTATTTTCATCTTTTTATTGCCACCGTGGTCGTCCTATGGGCGGCAATGTCGTCATTCCAGATCTTCCGGATGAAATCGCGATATCTTTGTCCGGATGACGACTCGCCGCAGTTACAACCAGCCAGCTGCTAAGCATTGCTGATCGTGGTCTTGCTATGGGCGGCAATGTCGTCATTCCAGATCTTCCGGATGAAATCGTGATATCTTTGTCCGGATGACGACTCGCCGCAGTTACAACCAGCTAGCTGCTAAGCATTGCTGATCGTGGTCTTGCTATGGGCGGCAATGTCGTCATTCCAGATCTTCCGGATGAAATCGCGATATCTTTGTCCGGATGACGACTCGCCGCAGTTACAACCAGCTAGCTGCTAAGCATTGCTGATCGTGGTCTTGCTATGGGCGGCAATGTCGTCATTCCAGATCTTCCGGATGAAATCGCGATATCTTTGTCCGGATGACGACTCGCCGCAGTTACAACCAGCTAGCTGCTAAGCATTGCTGATCGTGGTCTTGCTATGGGCGGCAATGTCGTCATCTCGGTTTCTTTGATTGGTTTAGTTCTATAAAAATGGCGCTTTTTCATGGTTTTATCTTAGTGAACTTTTTCAAAACTTTACAAGAAAATTTTAGAACTTTTTGTATGCCTTCTCAATTAACTCAAAAAGTCAGAATAACGAATTTTCCTCAGAAAAAAATGGTGTAACTTTTTCTATAGTTTGTCACTTCGCCTTAATAATATTTTCATCCTATCTTCAAAAAACCAAGCTCTAGTTTTATAAAATATTTATCGATGGCCATAAAAAAAAAGAAATGTTCTTGCAGTGCAAGAATCTTGCACTTTTAATTGATAAAAAGTTCATGAAACATACAATTTATAAAATATATATAAAATGATTAAAAAAACAAAGAAATATTGAGTTTGATTAAAAAATATATATTTCTATGCCTTGCTTAAAAGATAGTCAACAGCAGCATTAATGTCACCTCTTGTTGTTTGAAGAGCTGCCCTTGCATCTGCAGTTGTAAATCCCATTGAAACTATTTGATCTGTAAGTGAGTCAAAATTGTTGCTGGTATCTTTGTTGTTGTTAGTATTATTATTGTTGGTATGATTAAAAGTAATATTATTGTTGATGCTATTAGAATCACTGTAAGCTGAGCTTCGGCTTGAGCGTCGTCCATTTTCTCTTGTATTTCTATTAATTGGCAAAGAATATGTTTCTTCTTCATTAGAATTTTCTAAATTATCGTTTGCAGCTAGTAAAGGTGACTGTTCTGATGAATTAGCATTTCCAGTATGAGACCTAGATGATCGTTGATCTATAGCAGAAGGATGTTGAGGGCCAATTTGAATCGAGGCTATTCGCTTCAGCATTAAAGCATCTTTAGTCCATAGATAATATCCCAAAGCTGATGATAGTATTGTTAAAATAGAAAATGGAAAGCGTAGAACAATAACAAAAACAAATGATAAGCAAACGATAAATTTATCAGTAAGTGGGCCTGAATATACAACTGAAGGAATACGCCATATCATGAAAATAAAAAGTGAGAAAGGAATGAAGAAAAGGAATGAAATATGCCCTTTAAAGCCTTTTATTTGTAAAGCAAGAAGAAATATTGGGAAATAAGTAATAAAATTATATAATAAGTATATATTAAAACTTTTCATTCCAAGCAATCTTTCAATATGTCTGAAACACCACAGGCAAAATGCAATATGTATACCTTCTAAAACTGTTGGCCAACATAAAAAAGTTTGAATTATATCAAGGATGTGAATTGTAACAGATTTGTCTTGAGCAAGATATAAAACAATTGTTAGAAATCCTAAAAGAATTACAATATTTTCAATAATAGGTGCACCAGAAAAATCAAGTCCACCATTAAACATTAAAAAATATTTTTTCTTGAAATTTTAATTGAAAATGAATATTGAGTACTTTACAAACAAAACAAAAAGTTCATACAAAAAGAGTGATTTGTTATATGTAAAAAACGTGTTCCTATCGTCCCAATTTTGCCAAAAATGATTTGCTATGTGACAAAAGTGACACATTACCTGCCGTTTTTAGCCATGAAATTATTTGTTAAATGATAAATTTTCTCATATTTTGTCAAAAAATGATTTGTTAATTGTAACTTTAAACAAAAAGTTTAGAGAAAGTGAGCTGGCAAAATCTAAGCTTCCTGTAAATGATTTGAAATCATTATAAATATGGAAATAGATCTTATAAGTTGCTCAATTGTTGATGACGAGCTCCTCGAAAACATAGATTCTGAAACAAAGGAAAAGAAAAAGGTCTACAAGCCACACGCCAAGTTCACACAAGAAGATGATGAACTTCTTAGGTCTCTTGTGGCAGATAAAAAAAGCATTGATTGGTATGAAGTCTCACTCATGATGCCAGGTAGAAACCCAAGACAATGTCGTGAGCGTTGGACAAACTATTTATGCCCAACGCTTAACACATCTGAATGGACAAAAGAAGAAGATAATCTTCTCAGAGAAAAAGTTGGGTTGTTAGGGAAAAAATGGGTAAAAATATCTAGATTTTTTCACAACCGAACAGATCAAATGTGTAAAAACAGATTTAATATTTTAGAAAGAAAAGAATTGCGTGTGAAACGCGGAAGAAAGCCTGGAAAGAAATCTGTAAAAAAAGATGAATCTATTGCTTTTGTAAAACCAGAATCTTCTACTATTTCAATTCCAATAGAAGAAATGAACGATTCAATACCAGTTGCAATGGAATCTTTCTTTACTTCTGCATTTACAAATGATCTTTACGATCATCAGTTGCAGGAATCTTTTTATGTTCCTGATGATATGTCTTTTTATTACGGTTTTATTTGAATAAATGTCTATCTATCATGAAAAATAAAAACTTTTTTTATCTCATCTAATTTATATTGTAGAGAATGCTTATTAACATTTCGGAAAACAAAATATATTACTTTCAAATTTATAGATGCCGTCATCTGTCATAAATACAATTGTATCTCTAATTAAAATAAAAAGTAAAAAATTGTAAATTAGATACAATAATTTAAAAAACAAAAAAAAAACAAACTTCTTTGACATGCCGGGTAAATATGAAAGGTCTGGTGTCAATTATTGCATTTTATTCTTCCAATAGTTAATGTTGATTTTTAAGTTATTTACAACTTCATCCATTGGAGAAAAATTCATAAAAACTGAAACCCATGGTGCAACTATTTTAGAAGAGTGTTCAAAATGAAACTCAGGAATGTTTTCGTTATCATTTGTCCCAAAAATAGAATGATTAAGTCTTTCTGTAGCTTTTAACATTGTTTCAACATCAGACCAATAGGGACAAAAGTGGCTAAGCATGATGAGTGCCTTCATAAATAAGATTCTATCATCACGATCAGTACTGACTGAGAAATATTTACTCTCGATTCTACAACTAAATTCCCCAAGTAGCTCAAATTGTTTTGAATCTTGAACATCAATCATTATCTCTGTTAGCATATCCATGAATTGTTCAACAAGTGGTGCTTTTTCTTTAGGTGTTGGGATAAATATTGAAAATAAATTTAATATAAAATCGATATTGCGTTCAATAATACTTTCCTGATCTTGGAAAGCTTTCATGTGAAGTTTCAAATTGTTTTTTTCACGTAAAATTTGATCTTCAATTTCATTCTCAGATTCCTCGTCAGCTATTCCATAATTTTCAGAAATATCATTATTGTTAAAAGTAGAGTCATTTTGGTTGTTGCTGATTTGGTGATTGTTATCTAAATTAAAATCATTATTGGTTTTCTCATTTATAAAATTATTATTGTTATTATTGTTATTATTATTATTATTATTATTATTATTATTATTATTGTCATCAATAATGATAATATTGCTATTTTTGGTGCTATTCGTTATACTCTCATTATAGTTTTCTGATGTTGACTGGTATGATGATGTTGATGATGAGATCCAAACTTTTTCTGTCGTTTGTGAAAAGTCATCCATATCATCAATTAAATCAAATGCAATTGATGAATCAGTATTATATAAAAAGGTAGCCATATATAAGACAAAGCGATCGATTTTCCTTGAAATCCAGTTTTTAAAGAAAGTGTTTAAAAGAAAGTTTAAAGAAACTAGTTCATGTGCTGTACGAACATTATCTTTGCAACATTTGGTTGTGATATGCTGCATGAACTGGATTAAAGAATCTGGATCGAATTCTTTAAAAATTAAATTTTCTTCAACAATAATCGTAATCATTAGCCGAAGTAATTCTTTAGCTGGTGCGCTTGTAAATTTATTCCAGTCAAAAGTAAGAGAACCTAGGCTTTTGTAAAGAGGAATTTTTGAAGCATGGTAAGATTTCCATATTGAGTATGCGTCATCAGATGATTGTTGATTTCTATGAGATGGATTAGAGCCAATAGAAAAATGGCTATTAAAATTATTATTATTTAAATTAATACTCATATTATTCATGAATATATTATTATTGTTGTTATTTATGTTATTCATGAACATGTGATTATTAGAATTATTGTCATTTGCCAATCCAATTTGATTAACATTCTGTGAAAAAGATGGATTTGGTGATTGAATCAATTGTGATGAAGAAGATGTAGTATTTAAAGAATTTGGTTCAACTAAATATCGACAGAATTCACAATTTTCATGCTCATGCTTTAATTCTGTCGAAAAACGTTTATCCTTCTGCTCAGCCAAGTTTGATATTGCATCGTCCATTATTTTATTAAATATTTCTTTTTCAGGGAATCGTAATTGAAGATTCCTGAGTTTTTGAATAGATTTCCCAATAGATCCAAGTTGAGCATTCATTCCAATCATTCTAAATTTTGGTTCATGTGGTTTGATCTTTGCTAATTTTTTAATTTTCCTTTTTTTTAGATTTCTTAGTAAAAGTAGCAAAATGGTAAACATCATTGCTAGCAAAGTAATTGCGCAAATAAAAATGATTGATCCATGATAAATGTACTTTTGACTAGGTTCAGTAATAGAAAAAGCAAAAATCATGGTAAAAAGTTGATATCCCATTGGTGAAACAGGTACATTAATTATCATATAAGTTGTTTCATTTATTTCAATCTTTGTCACCTCATGTGTTAAAATTTCATCATATTTATTTTGTATTAATTGGTTCCAAAAATTATTTAAATTGACAAGTTCTTTGTAATGTGGATTGCCATTTTGGTCAATAAATTCAGGATTATGGCATCCTTCAGCATCATCAATCATTACTTCATCATTTTGATTTAAAATTGCATATTTGCAATTGTATGTATCAGGTATCATTTGAAGTTCATTCGCGATTTGTGATATAGAAATAACAACTCCGGAAACCGCAACTGTTTTCTGGGATTTATCCACATTTGAGTAAAAAATGTTGGGACTAATAGCAGAAATATCATCGTTGGGATCACCATCATTAATAAATGAAGCCTGGGTTATCCATAAAGCATCTCGATATTCGCCATATTCGAAATTGATATTTGTGTCACTTGTAAAAATAGTTGAATTTGGTGGAAATCGAAAATTTGTTGACTTATTAAATGTGGTTGAAGATAAGGTATTTGGAGAAATTTGTTCAATATAATTTAGAGTAAAATCACTGTATTGATATTTTGAATCGTCATATTGGTTTCCAAATTGCATTTCCCTTGTAAGGTTTATTTCTTCTTGATCATATTTTAAAGATTTAATATTATCATCAAATGAATAAAATTTTGAGTTGAATGATGTTTTATCTGTTTCATCATATGGTGCATTTTTCATATTTGAATCATCAGATATTTCAATTAATATGACGTCGTTTTTTTTTAAATTTGGATTTTTAATCCTGTTTATATGTAAATCTGTAATTGGTTTCGATGCTAATTTAATAGAATTTAGAGGAGGTGTATTTTTAAAAATATGATTATTCGATTTGGAGGTGTTTTTCCATGCAATTTGGCAGAAACGATTTTCTTGCCACATGTACATGTATCTAGGGCGTGGTGTAAGACTTTCAAAAACAGCTGTTGTAGCTCTGACAAGGTGAGGTAAAAAAGGCAAATCGCATTGCATTAATGAAGGATTATTCATAATCCCACTCAAAAATTTGGAGGCAATCATGTAGCGTGATAAGAATGATGAAATTGTCGAATTGTAAGATTCAGCGATTTGAAGAAATTTTTTGATCATCACTGTTTCGATTGAGCTTGTTGCAACAGAACTCGAATTTATCCATGGTTGAAAAAGAAGAACGACAAGAAGAATGAAAGTAATAACCATCATAGTATCTTTTACAATGCGAATTCGATATCTAGCTGGTATTATGGCTTGTTTTGTCTCTATTAAACCATTATTTGTCCTAGAATAACGATTTACCGAATCAAAAGACCAGGTTTCAGTAAGCAAAACAAGATATGAAAATTTTCATTTAAAAAGTTTCAGAGATTCTGTTATTTTATACAATTGTTCTGACTCTTTATTTTTCATCATGTCGAATATTCTAGAACAACTTGTGCAACAAGTTGCATATATGTTTTATCGAAGAGAAAAAACAATGGTTTTAATTGGCCTTTTAGATCTTGGAAGACAAGTCAATCTTGACGAACTTTCAGAATTATTAAAATTCAGAAAGAACGATCTTGCAAAAGTTCTTGGAGCCTTGAAACAAGATCGTCTTATACGTGTCGATCCAATTGAAGATCTAGAAGGTGTTGAAGATTACGACCAATTAACAAAAGCTCAGAAAGCTAAACTAATTAAAGACTACTATTCAATTGATTTTAAATCATTTGTTGATAGTGTTAATTTGAAAATTTTAATTTCTCGAGAAGAACTCAAAAAGCAATGCGGTCCAGAAGATAACATTTTTTATAAATGCCCAAAATGTGAAGAAACTTATTCGTTAAATGATATTATCTCTTCTACAGATATTGATGATGGTTTATTTTGTCCAAACTGCCATGAAAAGCTTGAAATGCTTAATGATTCAGACGAAAAAAACCATAAGCGCAAAATGTATGAGGACTTTGTCAAAATTACAGATCCTCTTCTCGATCTTATTAAAAAAACAGATGGTCTTGTAATGATTAATGATCCAGATCAATTGTGTAAATCAGATAAATTAATACCAATTCAAGAATATAATCAAACCAAGCAGCGACTAGAAAATGAGATTAGGATCAAAAGAATTACAAGTCACCGTAGTAACACTACATTCCAAAGTAGTACTGGGAAACGTGAAGATATTATTGTCAGTGTCAACACGGGACAGCCCAGCACATCATATAAGGAGGATAATGAAGAAATTGATGAAATTTCAAAATTAATTGATATGCAAGAAAAAGTTCAAGAAAAATCAAAAGAAGAAGAGCCAAAGAAATCAAAAACAATCGTTTTATTTGGTCAAGAATATGGTCCAGATGATATTGATGATGATTTGATGCAGAGAGTTGCCGAGGAATGTCCTCCAGAAAAATACGATGAAGTTATTGCCTTCAAAGAAAATCTCGAATAAAATGATTGTCTTTTTTATAATATGTAGATACATTTATAATAATAAAACTAATTTTATATTTAATCTAAAGATATAAGCATATGAATTGGCAATAAAAACTTTTTTTTTTTTTTTGAATAGAGTTCAATATTAATGGAACCCAAATCAACATTTTCTAACCCATTTGATTCAGCAATTAACGTAAGTGGTGAAGGTCTCGAGCCTTCTTCGCTTGAGAATCTTTCTCGGGAAAGTGAAAAAAGTCAAAACGAAAATGAAAGTAATCCAAACTTCCCATCTTTTTATCCACTATTTTATCATAACATTAGCTTTGAAATCCCTCCAAAAAGGATGTTTACCGTCAAACTCAATTTTTTTACGGCAATATCAATAACTTTATCATTATTATTTTCATTTGTTGGATCATTATTCAGTTTCTTAATTACAACATGCAAAGAACTTACTTGTTTTAATGTTGGTAAAGAAATATTTTTATCATTTGTAAATTGTGTTCTTGGAACAACCTTATTATTTTATAATCAATACTATCCATTTTATGTTTCCATGAGAAATGAAACATCTAATAACGCATTACTCGTTGTCCAAGTCGTTGTTATTTTTGTTTTACTAATTAATTTTATTGGAATTCCTGGTACTGGATCAATTGGAATTGTGTATTTGTACGCTTCATTTGAATCAGGTACAGTAGTCAACCAATTTTTTGGATTTGTTGCAACGCTTTGGCATTTAGTGAATTTATTACTTGAAATTGCTGTATTTTTCTTAATGAGGCCTCTTTTTAAAACATCAAGAAATGCTTCACAAAGAGTTCATTTGAACACATGAACCATTTGCTTTTTAGTGCATATTGATATCTGTTTTTATTGTTATACTATATAAACATATTTCCTATTTGAAATAAATAAGTTATATATATTAATATAAAAATAAAAATAAATAAATTAAAGCTAGAATGTATTTCACTATTTTAGAATTGCCAATATTTCCTGAGAACTGCAGTAAAGAGATCCGCAACTTTTTCGATTGGTTGATTTCCATCAACTTTTTCTAACTTTCCTTCTTTTTCATACTTCTCGAGTACTGGTTGAGTATCTCTATTGTAGGATTCAACACGCTTTGGAATAACTGTGTCATTATCATCAGCTCTTCCTGATGTGAGTCCTCTATTTCTTAATCTTGCAATGAGAACATCAGTAGGTACATCGAGTAAAAGAGTGCAATCAGCTTGGCAAGCTTGTTCTCTAAATTTCTCATCTTGAATTAATGAACGTGGAAATCCATCAACTAAAAAGTATTTTGCTGATGAGCTTGCAATTGAATTTTTTAGTGTATCGACAAGAAGTTCTGGTGGTACAAGTTGTCCAGCTTTCATGATTTCTGCAATTCGTTTTCCGTTAGGTGAATCAGGTTTGGCTGCTTCTGCACGAAGTATATCGCCTGCGCAGGCATATCCAAAGCCATATTTCTTTGAAAGAGCAACAGCTTGTGTGCCTTTTCCGCTGCCTGGACCGCCAAGAACAAAAATGACGTGCTTTCCTTCAAGAGACATTAAATAAATGAGTATGAGAACAAAACTTTTTCAATGATCGAACGATCTTCTCTTATAGAAAAAATTCTTAAATAAAATAAATTTAAGTGTATAAATGGCTTTATGATTAATATAAATGTCTATATGGTAATCTTTAGATTTAGCCAATATATTAGAGCTTTTAAATACAACAATTTGTTCTTTGTTTGTTTTGTTAGCAAAATAGTGTTTACAATGAAAAAATGGCGTCCAAATGTGTTTCAAACAATCCATTCTCATTCAACATAATTTTTCTACGATTGCTATCCGAGAATATATTTGTATGTGTGAGTGAGAGCGAGTACGTGTGTGAGAGATCTGTGATCGATGGGCATAGTTAGACCTAAATCAATTTATAACTTACTATCAAGATGATGAATACTCGATAAGATCTTGATGATACTGCAGTTGATGAACAATATGTTGTTGTTGGTGATGATGACATTGTTAATATTGATGGATCGATATGTTGTATTTAATAAGATGATGAAAATGATATTGTTGTTAGTTAATGATGATCGACAAGATGATGTTGATGTTAATGAAAGAGATGATACAATTGATGATGTATTCGATTGAAAGAGATGATATTGTTCGTGATGATTGAATCGTTGTTGATTATAGATATATGTTGTATTAAATATTATGATGATATTGTAGTTAATGACCAAATCGTTGTTGATCGAGATGTAGATGTTATTGTATTCGATTGATGATCGATGATGTGTTCGAGATGATGATCGACAAGATGATGTATTCGATACGAGATGTTGGTTAATGATGATGACAAAGTTGTTGTTAATCGAGATAACAATGTTGTTGATGATCGATAAGATGATGTTGTTGTTGACGATGAACGACGATGATGTATTCGATAGTGTGTTGTTGATCTAATCGTTGCAATTATTGGAAGAATATCGATAGGTAAGTAGTGATGGTTGTTCCGGATGGGGACCGTAGGTCCCTGAGGCGGTACGCCGAATGGGGATATGTCTCGAATACCTGTCCCCATAGGTTTCATTTAGGTTGGCCCATGCATGTCCGAATTTGAACTATGGATGGCATAGTTCCTCGGGTTTCTGCAAATTCAAAGATAAGGACTGTTAACCTTGATATTTCATCAAAAATTCAAGGTCTGTAGCTCAATTTTAAATGGTTATGTGAACTTCAAAATTAGGCTTGATGTGGCTGTTATATTTGAAAAATATCTGGTCCCAATCCGGAACAACCATCACTACTTAGGCTATAAATCAAGTTAGATCTAACCTCTTAACATTTGAAATGATTTGTTGCTGTTAGTGTTGATCGATATAGGGTGTTCGTGATGATAATACTGTTGTTGGATGATGATGTTGTTGTTGTATTCGACAAGATGTTATTGTTGTTGTTGGTTAATGATAATGTCGTTGTTGTTCATGATGATTGAATCGTTGATAATGTATTCGTTGATGATATTGAACGATGATGATGATGTTGTTGTATTCTACAAGATCTTGATGAGTTGTTGGATGATCGAGATGATGTATTCGACTATATGTTGTTCATGATGATCGAATCGATGATGATGTATTCGATTGATCAATAATGTGTGTTCGTGATGATACAGTGTATTGAATGATGTTGATGATCGATAAAATCTTGATGAGTTGTTGGATAAATATAGATAGGTTATAAATCGAGTTAGATATATACTGTTGACATTAGAAGTGATTTCATGTTGTTTCAAGTCGATCGATGATGTGTTCATGATGCTGTATTCGATTATATGTTGATCGAGATGATATTGTTCATGATGATTGAATCGTTGTTTGATGATCGTGATGATGTATTCGATATGATAATACTGTTGATGATGTTGTTCTTGTTGATTGATAAGATGATGATGATACTGAATACGTATTAGACTATATGTTGATCTAGGTGTATTAGATAAGATGATGATTGATATGTGGCCTTCGATAAGATGTATTCGATGAGGTGTATTCATTAATGTTGATCGACAAGATGATGATTGATATGTTGGATCGAGATGCTGATAATCGATAAGGTATGTTCGTGATGTTGTATTCTGCTATATGCTGCTGCTGATGATGATGAATTCAATAAGGTGTTTTGTTTTATATTAATATTAATATAATATTATTTCATACTATTTTCAAATATGCACATTTGGTATGTAGCACTGTGCATTTCGTTTTTTAATATAATACTACGGGGATAGTGTTAATCAACGTGCCAACAGGGATAGTGCTAGTTAAATCCCATTTTTTCTTTCTTTTTTTTTGGGGAAATTGTCGACTATCATCTTTTCATCCTCAATAAAGAGGAGTAAGAAGTAATAATAAACGAGATATATTTAGTGATTTATATCACTCCATATCAGATGTATACTATATTTGTGCTTTAATTCGGATATCCTTCTATAGAGGTGTGTTTGCATTGACTTTTTGGAAAATCCTGCACAACGATTTAGAAAATATCAAGTATTTATAAATAAATAATGATGAGGATCATATATCAATACCATCTCATATGGCCGGATTTTTATTTTAGATAAATTTAGAAAATTCTGTTTTTGATTTAGATAAAAATTCATTTTTTTTAATGATGAAAATTTCAATTCAAATTTTTTTTTTCTTAAGGATGATTGAAATTTTTTGTATATTACTCACAAATCAAAAACAAAATTTTCTATAAATTACCCATATAAAACTAAATATTAATATCATTTTATGATTTATAATATAAAAATAAATATCTCTATAAATTTAATTTTAGATCGAACAGAGATTTGATGAGTTATGCCCATTCTAGTCGTTTTATAAAAAAGATTTTCACAAAAAAATGGTTACACTTTCCGTTATCAAATTGGATTTTTCTGTAATCATATTGAACTTTTCCGTTATCATAATGAACATTTCCGTTATCTTATAGAACTTTTATGTTATTAAAGTGGATATTTCCGTTATAATCCCGAAAAGACTGTATTTATTTTATTATGAACATTTGTAAAAGATCATTATATTTTAAAACTGGCCATTTCTGATCAGCCAATTTTATTTGAAACAGCTCTGGATAATATTTATTGCTTGGAGGATTCAATAGTATCAGAGGATTCAAATAAAAAATCGTTTGATTGAACTGGATTTGAGGGATTTTGCTTAGGATATTCATTTGGTTCATATAAATGATAATTACTATATGATTGAGGATGTGCTGGCCTTTTTAAAATCGATGGAAATTCTTGGTCAAAAGCTGTTATTGTTGATTTCATTTCACGAGCTAGTATATCACGTGCCTTTTCTTTTACAGCAAAAGGTATTTTATTATCCCATGTTTCTGTATCAATGAAATTTTCTTTCCATATTGCATACGTTGCTTCTTCTTCCATATGCTCAATTTGAAATGCATTCTCTTCAATTTGCATTCTAAGAAGAGCTAATCGTAAGGGGGTACCTTGAAGATCAGGTGAAAGAACATACGCTACATTAGGTATATGTGGATGATGTGCAGGGTCGCCCCAATGCGTATTCTTTTTACAAAATGGCACAAAATATGGCTTTTTATCAGGGTATTCATCATCGCTATCTGACATCTATAATGATTTTTAATTAAAATGATTTAAAATAAACAATTCAAAAAGTAAACAAAATTTTCTTTTCATTTCTCATCAATTACGACAAAGCAAAAAGATTTTCAGTGAACAGTTCTCAAAAACCTACCTATTTGTTGGATATTTTGTATAAGATAATCGATTCTATTGAAATTTTAAATGAATTTTATATATTAAAATTAGATCAGATGATAAAAGAATCTCATAAACCAAATATATAGATTACAATCCATTTATCGCTTTTAAAAAGTTTGCTTGAATAAAACAAAAATTACTTTGTTTTACAATTTAAATTAACTTACAATTTAATTAAACAGGTAATATTAAAGACAAATCTTTTTTTTACCAAATGCACAATCAAATTGAGCATCAAGTAGATAATTTGACTAATCTGATCATACTTTTGGGATATAAGAAAGAAAACTTTAAAATAACAATTCTATGAAAATATCTGTGTTAATTTGTTGATTCTATCTCCCATATTTTTCACTTTTAGACTCATTTCTTCATATGTCATAATAGAATCAGCATGATTATTGACTGCTGATGATACAGCATTAATAATATATTGATGTTCAAATTCAGGACAAAGTTTCATCGCAGAAGCGGCAGAAATGAGTGCATTAAGTTGATTTTCGAGCATTTCAATTTGCGATTTTCCTTGTTTCAAAAACCCACCTTTACATTTTTTCAACTTTTTATATTGAACAGTTAACTTTTTGACTGATTCTGTTTTTGCTTTAAGAAGAGCTCGTAAGTCTGTATCTTGGTCTTTGAGCTGATTATATCGTTTAATATTATTTCTTTCAATGTTTCTAATACGCTCACGAGCTGAACTTAATAATATATCTCCTTTCTTTTGGGATAATTCTCTTTGCTTAATTTTTTTTTCGGAAGCGTCGCTTTCCATTTTGGAAAATTTAGATAATAATGCTTCTTTTTTCCTTTCCATTGCGCTAATAAGCATCTTATTTTGCGAAGATGAATCTTTAAGAGTTGACTGTTCAAACATTATTCGGTGAAGGAGATCATCAAGTTGTTCGTCAATTAATTTGTGCGCACACTGGTTTTGCTGAACGAAATCTTGATAAAAATTAGAAAAAACGACATCATCTCTTGCTCTTAGGTTTTCTTCATCTTCAAAAACAAGTTTTTGAGTTTCAGTTAAATTTTCCCACTTATGCAATATATTAGTAAGCTGCTTTTTGAATTTTTCATCAGGTTTAACTTTCAATTGTTTAGGCCTTTCATATTGATTTAAATCCAGATTGATCTTGTAATCAATTGTTGATGACTCTGTTTCTGCATATGGAAGAAGTCTCCATATTTCATTTTGTAATAATCTATTTTGAAATTGTAATTTCATATTTAAAAATTCGGCATTTAACATTTCTTCACGCGTTCGAAGTATTTGAAGATGGTTTTTGCTCAAAATGTTTTTTAATTCTGTTAATTCTGAACATTTTTGCGATGTTAATAAATCTAATTCAGTTGTTTCTTCCCATCCTTTACGTAATTCATCAATCCTCGAAAGCATATGCTGCTTTTCTTCAGCAAATGATTCTTCTGTTGCCATAAAATAATAATCAAAATCCATTTTGCTTCTAAAATTTTATATTTTCAATACGTTAACTAAAAAAATTGACCATAATTTCAAAAAGTTTTCTATTCAATTTTTGCTGTGCGTTTATTAATTTTTTTTTTCAGAATTGTAATGATTGAAGCAGTTTGAAATTGAATTTGCGGAATGCTTATCAAAAAAGCAGCATACTCTTTTATGATGCTCATTTAATGCTTGAAAAGCTTCGTTTTAAAGTATCATAAGATAAAAATTTGTAAAAATTCAAAACTAGATCGAGCAAAAATGTTCAGTTATCAAAAAATTACCTTTTACAAGACATATCGATTCAAACCAATCAATTAGCCAACTTCAATCATCAAATCAGCAAATTCAAAAAGAACTAGAAAGTTTGCAGAAAAAACTGCATGAATTAGAAAAAGCTACTAATAAACATTTGGTAGTGTTGATTGAGAAATTTAAATCTGTGGGTATGATGACATAAAAGAAAAAAAACATTTAAACTTAATTTGCTTTTTTACTTAGTAAGTTGAAAATGGCCCTTAAGGAGGTCCTTACTTTCAGATGAGTTTCCGACGAAAACATCAAATTTGCCAGGTTCTGCAGCATAAACATTGTCTTGATTATAGAATCTCAAGCACTTGGAACATAAGTTGAACTTAACTTCTTTCTTTTCGCCTGGTTGAAGGAATACTTTTTCAATTCCTTTGAGTTCAAGAACAGGTCTAACGACACTTCCAGCAATATCACGGACGTAAAGTTGGATTGTTTCTTCACCAGCTACTTTTCCAGCATTTGTTACTTCTGCTGTAACTTGAAGTTGCTCATTGAAGTTAATCTTTTCGGCACTTAATTTGAGATTCTTGATTTCGAATTTGGTATATGAAAGTCCGTAGCCGAATGTATATAATGGCTCGTTGAAACCATCAAGATACTTGGATAAGTATTTCTCATTGTTGTGAGTGAGGCATGGTCTTCCTGTGTTAAAGTGATTATAATATAATGGGATTTGACCTGGATGTTCTGGGAATGTTACAGTTAATTTACCAGATGGATTATATTCACCAAGGAGAACATCTGTAATAGCAACTGAAGCCATTGATCCAAGTTTCCATGTTTCAACGATGGCCTGGCAATGTTCTTGGAACCATTTGAGAATTAATGGTCTTCCGTTATTAAGAAGAACAACAACTGGTTTACCAGCAGCAACAACTGCTTCAGCTAATTTGAATTGTGGTTCTGGTACAACGATGTTAAGTCTGCAAGCAGCTTCTCCACTCATTTCTGATGCTTCACCAACTGCAAGAAGAACAACATCAGCTTGCTTGGCAAGTGCAACTGCTTTTTCAATTCCGCCATCGATTGGTTTCAATACATCTGATCCGTCTTCATGGCCAACAACGTTGACTCCTCTTTCTTTTAATGCTTCAACTACTGTTGGAACTTTATCTTTGAAGTCACTGAATTGCCATGGGCCAAGAAGATCACGTGAATTACCAAATGGTCCGATAACGGCAACCTTTTGGTCTTTCTTTAATGGAAGGACTTCGTTCTTGTTTTCAAGAAGTACAATTGACCTTCTGGCTAAGTCGCGTGCAACTTCAAGATGCTCTTTGCAATAGATTATTTTATCCTTTTGATCATCTTTGAAATAACGATATGGATCCTCCATTAATCCAAGTTTATACTTCAATGTCAAAATTCTTCTTGTAGCTTCGTTGATTTCATCAAGTGTAATTTTGTTTTCTTTGATCAATTGTTCTGCATTTTCAATGATGTGGGTTGTTGACATTTCAATATCAAGAGTAGCATTTACAGAAAGTCTTGCTGCATCTGCACCATCTTCAGCATTTCCATGAACAATAAGTTCATCAACTGCAGCATAATCAGAAATGATAACTCCTTTGAATCCAAGTTCATCACGAAGGAGATCTTTGCACAATTTTTTGTTACCAACTGCAGGGACGCCATTGATTACGTTAAATGCAGTCATCAATGAATCAACACCAGCTTCAACAGCTGCTTTAAATGGTGGAAGATAAGTATTTCTTAAAGCTGTTTCACTAAATTCGCATGTATTGTAATCACGTCCAGCTTCAGCAGCACCATAACCAAGATAATGTTTAACGCATGCAGCAATTGTGTCTGGTTTTGCCAATGAATCGCCTTGGAATCCTTCAACATGTGCTTTTGCAATTAAACTACCAAGATAAGGGTCTTCACCAGCACCTTCTGAAATACGTCCCCAACGTGGATCATGTGCAATATCAACCATTGGTGAAAATCCAAGACTAATTCCGATTGATGATGCTTCTTTGGCAGCGATTTGCTGAGCCTTTTTGATAAGTTCAGGATTAAATGAGCAGCTCCATCCCAATGGAATTGGGAAAACTGTTTGATATCCATGAATAACATCTTGGCAGAAAAGCATTGGAATACCTAACCTGCTTTCTTCGACAGCAATCCTTTGGGTTTCACGAAGGATTTTTGGAATTTTATCAAGTGGAATTACTGCAATTTGGGATCCAACTGCACCTTCTTTAACAAGTTGTAAAAGTGGAGCTGATTTGATATCTGCTCCAATTGCAGAAACATCCATACCAGGATGTTGTGTCATTTGACCAAGCTTTTCTTTAAGTGTCATTTTACCTAACAACTCTTCAACAGCTGCACGAATTTCTTCATCAGTATGTGCATCAGTACGGTATTGACGTTGTGCGCTCATTTTTAATAAAAAAGTGAAATCAAGTGATTTGTTTTTTTTTTTTTATGAAATTAAACCTTGTTCAAAAAACATTACCTCCCTCTCAATTTAAAATAATCATATCTTTATATTTTAAATATGAATTACTTTTTTATAATTTAATTAATATTATGGTAATTATATAATATATTATTACTGAAGAATAATGCAATTATATTGTTTGATAAAAAAGATAAAATGATTTAAAATTTGAAATGGAGGTAAAGTTTTTTGAACTCAGTTTAGTGGATGCAATTCAAAGGATGGTGAAATAATTACTCCAATTGAACAAACTCACTCAAAAGAATACTCAAAATGCACAATTTTTAAATAAAATTATAAAAGCTATTAAATCGCATCAAATGCATTCATATTATGAAATAGATTATTGAAAAAAAAAAAAAAAAAAAAAATAATCGATTAAACTTTTTGTAATGAATAACTCTTGAAATATTGATCGTTGTGCTTATGTTTAATTTAAATCTCGTTAGAATTTTCTGAGTTACTGATTTTTCTCAAATTTTGAATTAATTGTCAAAAAAATTCTAAAAAAAAATATAATCTAAAGAAAGAGTTTGATTCGTAATATTATATATACACATAAATAAAATCTTCATTTGATAAAATTATCTTTATTATTTGGACTATATTTGTTTTTTATTTAGATATTTGTATTTAAAAATATAATTGAATAGAAAATGGAAAGGGAGAACTAATGTACTTTTTGCTATAAATAAAGGTCAAAAATAGGTGAATAGAAAAAGGTAGGGGTTTTCAAATGGGTTTATCCAGAAAACATACCTTTTTAACAATTAAATTAATATCTAGTAATAATAGACTGCTCTTTTAAAATTTAAAATCTTATGAAAAGATTGGTGATGTAGAAAAAAATAAATATGAATATCAATTTGTTTTTTGATATTGTCTAAAATCGTGATTTTTTATACAGGGAAATCATATTCTTTTTCACTAAATATTTCAATGATTTATTGCCGAACAGCAAATCGTTGGAAAGGTGGCTCTGGTGGTTGCGAATCATCTGGGAAAATAATTGCTGTTTGCAGGTATGGATATTTCTTTGCTGTATCCAAAACAGCATTTCCCTCATTGAGGGCTATCTGTGATTCATCTTTCCTTTTAATGAATTGGAGTAATTTAACTTCATTTGAAACTTCTTCAATCGCTGGTTGGCTCATAACAGCTATTGCAAAATCTTTTGCTGAAGATGCAATAGATAAAAGATCTTTTGCATTTTTAGAAATTAATGACAAATTACGTGCTAAATCAGATTCAAGGCTTGGATCTGAATTATTGATTAATTCTGCAGTTAATTTTTGATTAGGATTTTTTTGGGATATAGCAAAATTCCCTTCAAGTTGTTTGTGACACTCATGAAGCATAACTTTTGATCTAACAATTTCTCCAAGTTTAATTACAGTATCAGCCATTGGCTTTTGCTTTGCATCAATGTTTGATTGTGTGAAACATGCGATTACTTGATCAGTTTTAACGGTTATTGGTACAAATCCATTTAAGTCTGTTTCATATTGAATTAACAACAAAATCAAATATAATGATTTTGCAGCAATTCTTGGATCTGTTTCCCAACGATGCTGACTGAGTAAAAGATCTGCAAGAGCAGGTGGCGACATTTCTGTTTTTCTGATTGATGCAAGCAAAATTCTCCTTACATATTTTGAAGCAGGCGGATCGTTTGACGCAGCTGTTGCTTTGAGGGCCCATTGTGGAGCGCCTTCTGTGGCCCATGATCGATAAGTTTCTTGCATGAATTTGATGGGGTTGGTAAATTTCCATTCACTTCCTCCTGCTTGATTATTTCCATTATTATTAGATTTTGATGATTGCTTTTGGTTTGTTGGTGATTGTTGTGATGATTGTGGATTTTTTTGGGGTTGCTGCTGAAAAGGTAATGGCTTTGGAACTTCAATTCTGTCCTTTGGTCCGCGCATCATCTTAGCGGTTCCAGCAATTTCGGAAGCTTTTGGTCGTTTTGCTGGGTCAATTTGGATGCATTGCTCAATAATCATTTTGAACCCATCATCACAGTCTGGCGGAATTCGTAACTTGCCTTGTAGAATTGGAAGCCTTTCTTCTGGCTTGTATAAATCGTCTCTATAAATTAACTTATATAAAGTACATCCAAGAGCCCATACATCAGCAGGTGGGCCAATTTCAATACGTTTGTAAAGATCAATCATTTCTGGTGATCTGTAATTTTGGGTTGTATTTCTCTCAATGTCTTCGCTTACGGCATTAATTTCGTCTGGCTTTTGAAGCTTGTAAATTTTTGTTGTAGCACTACCAAAATCGCATAATTTAGGAACACCATCGAGCGATACAAGCAGATTTTCGGGCTTTAAATCACGATGAATGATTGGAGGTGATTGCGAATGTAATAAGGAAACAGCTGATGCACATGCTGTAAAGAAAATTAATACTTCTTCATGAGTCATCATTCTTTTTAAAAGAATACTCATTGCTGTAAGAGGACAATATTCGTAAAGAAGATTAATAATTAATGTTTTTGGATTGGCATCTGATGCATATAATTTAACGATATTTGGATGTTCTGGAAGAGAATTAAGTATATTTGCTTCTTGTTTAAATTGTTCAAATCGTTCTGGAGTTAAACAATTAACATATTTTAAAGCATATTGCTTTCCAGAATTATCTTCACATCTATATACATATGCATAGCCACCTTCTCCGATTTTTTCTCTGATAATAACATTGTACTCTCCGATTTTGATAGTTTTTCCTATAAGTGAAGCTGCTGTGTGAGACATATATTGGTATTTTTGTGAAAGTTTGTTTGAATTTAAATGAATCTGTTTTTTGTATTTTCACTATTTTCATTAAATGGAATAATTAATAACTATCAATTGTCATTCCTTTTGAAATGATTTTTATGTATTTTTCAAATTTCTGAAAAATGTATAAAAAGATAGTTTTATTTCTTTTGTTTATTTTGAAATAACATAAACATTTAATACCAATATAAAGCCTTTTATCATAATTTTCTTATTCATTTGACTTTATTTAAGAATAAATATGTTTTTATATATAATAAAATTTGATTAGTTTATATTAATTTCAATAGTCAAAAAGTATCATTTTTTTTAAAGATATGCCTATTTTTATTTAATATTTACATAATATTTGGTATAATTTAATTATTTTAAGTATAATAGTTATAAAATATTTTAGCAGATATGAAAATATTATTAACTTGTAAAATGCAGTTATTATAAATCCATGAATTTCATCGATGTTTTTATGAAATTACAAAATATACATTTATAAGATATAAGTATCTTAATTTATTAATAAAAAATTTATTTTCCTGCCACTGGCAGGCTGCCAGATTATAATAATATTACCAAAAAATGGATTTTCTTCTAAATATATTTAATTTATGAATTAAACATTTTATAATATACATATATATTAATTAAAACATAACAGATAATTCATATTTATTAAGATTTTTATTGAAAATCATATTTTTTAATTGAATTGTTTACTAGATTTTTATTGAAAGCAAACTGTTGGCTTTGAGTGATGACCACAAATATGGAAGAGAAGCAACCGAATAAACCGCATCAGCCCCAACATAAGTCAAAGAGTGGACATGATATTCATAATATTAAAGCTAATGGATACTTTAAAGGAGAAAGGGCACGCCAAGCAATTGCCCATCAGGTTAATATTGAACAAATCCGATTAGATCAACCTGAAAAGCGAGCTTACAATTACCAAGATCCTCCTTTACTTATTGCTGTTCAGGGCCCTCCTGGATGCGGAAAATCTTTGCTTATTAAATGTTTAGTTAAATATTTTTCAAAAGAGTTGAAGCTTATTGATATTCGAGGTCCAATAACAGTTGTTGCCCACAGAAGCCAAAGAATTACTTTTATTGAAGTACCAAACGACATTAATTCAATGTGCGATATTGCAAAAGTTGCTGATCTTGTTTTACTGATGGTTAATGCGCAAAGAAATTTTGAAATGGAGACTTTTGAATTTTTGCATCTTCTTCTTAGCCATGGTTTTCCAAAAGTTATAGGAATTTTAACACACCTTGATTTATGCCATAAAAGCGTTGCAAATGAACTCATTGCACGTTTCCATAAAGAATTAAGTACAACAGTTAAAGTTTATAAGCTCGAAAGGCTCATTCATAATAGATATGAAAAAAACAGTATCAAAAATTTAGCTCGAAAAATCACTATTCCTAAAGTTCGCGTCATTAATTTTAGAAAAAATCGTGGTTATGTTTTAGTCGATCGTGCAGAAAGTGGAACTAGTCAAGATGGCGGAAAATCAACGTTATTATATGGATATTGTCGTGGTGATGGATTAAGCAATGGGCAACGCATTCATATCCCTGGAGCTGGTGATTTTACAATATCATCAATTAAAGAATTACAGGATCCTTGCCCCTTATCAGATCCCAAAAATGTTTCTCAGAGATCGTTAAGACAGCAATCAAATTTAATTTATGCTCCGATGTCAGAAATTGGTGGAGTTAAAATTGATGAAAATGCAATTTACGTTGACCTTCCAAAACATCAAATAAACTTTACAAGTCCAGATTCAGAATCACTTAAACTTACTGAAGAAGAAGCATCAAAATTAAAAGAGGATATCCAAGTCACTAAAGGTGTTGAAATGGTTCGACAACTCCAACAAAAAAGCAGTAATGAAAAAAACGAAGATCAAAATAACAATGAAGATATGCTTGAAATTTTAGAAGGTTTATATGTTCCAGTAAATGAAAAGAACGAAGATCAAAATTCAAAAGTAATTGAAAAAAAAGAAGAAGTTCCACAACAAAAATTAGAGAGTGAAAACGAAGAAGAAGAGGAAGAAGAGTACGAAGAAGAAGAAGCTAATGAAGAAGCTGCGGCTAAAAATGAAGAAGAAGATAGTGAAGAAGAGGTAATTAATAATATGGAAGATTTCATTCCACTTAGTGATGAAGACGATATTGGCGATAATGTTGAACTAAATCCAGATGGAAGCGTTAAGCTTCCCTCAGGTGAAATTCAACCTGGAAAATACGCTAGAATTGAATTTACCGACATTCCTCCATCACTTATTCAACGTTTTGATCCCAAAATCCCAATAATTATTGGCAGCCTTCTTGAAGAAGAAAAGTCACCAGATAATTGTCAACAATGGGTGAAAATCCGAAGGGATCGATTTTATGATAGGACTCCTAAATCTTCTGATCCAATGGTATTTACAATAGGCTGGCGTAGATTTCAAACAATTCCAATTTTTTTCAATGAAGAACGAGATAACAAACTACGTCATCTCAAATATATGCCTGAATATCTCACTTGCTATGCATCATACTGGGGCCCACCATCAGCAATTAATATTGGTGTTACAACATTTCAGCATATCAAAGAAAATCTTCGCGCATTTCGAGTGACAGCAACAGGTGTTACAATTAGACAGATGGGAGAAGGAAAAATTGTTAAAAAACTTAGAGTAAAAGGACATCCTAAGGACATTTTCAAAAAGACAGCAAAAATCACAGATATGTTTACATCTGATCTTGAAGCAGGACAATTTGTCGGAGCTCTTGTTAAAACTGTTTCAGGTATTCGTGGAAAAATCAAGAAAGTTGAGAAAGATGGCGTGGTTCGATGCACATTTGAAGATACTATTAAACCAAGCGATATTGTGTTTTTAAATGGTTGGGTGAAGGTCCCAGTTGAGAAGTTTTGTCAAACAATTGACTCTCTTCTTACAGATAATTGGAATCTCGTTAGAACAACAGCAGAACTCAGAGCAGATCTCAACTTAAGACCCCAATATAAAGAAGATTCCGTATACAGAGAAGTTGTTCGTCCAGAGCTCCCAGAATTAAAACTTACTGCTCCACAAAATCTTAAAGCTCAACTTCCATATAAAATAAGGAAGCAACATGAAGAAAAGCCAGCAAAAAGAGCCGTTATTCTTAATGAAGATGAAGCAGAAATTATGTCAATGCTTAGAAAAACTCGCGAAGTTTTTGACGCAAAGAGAAATGAATTGGCTAAACAAAAATCTATTGAACAAACCGCTGCTAAAAAAGCAGCTGAGAAAGAAGAAAAAGAAAAACTTCATAAAAGAACTTTGAATAAGCAAGAATTCTTCAAAAGGAATCCAAAACGAGCAAAGAAATAATTTGCATTTTTTACATAATATATCATTATAGTTTGTTATTATTATTTTTTAAATAAATATTAGAACGAAATTATACTGTTTTAATTTAAATCAGAAAAATTAATTCACAGTGTTAGTTAATCTCATTAGTTTTTCTATTTTTGAATTTGGACAAAAAACTTTGGGGAATCGTATTTTTCTACACCACTTTTTGAATGGTTTTTCTATCCATGAATAGCTTCCTCATGTAAAGTTAAAAACCGCCATCTTAAGGTGTAATTTGACTTACTCTGTTAAGAAAATTAACCAAAAAATCGTAAATTAAAATTTTACCGAAAAACTATAACTATTTGCTTTTTTTGATATGAATTTTTATATTTTTACATAATTTTTCAGGAATATGCACACCAGAAATCACCACGGGGCTGCGCGAAGCTGAATCGGGCTCCTTGAATTGCAGGATGAATCAGGAATGCATAATTATATGCATAATTATATGCATTATTTAGCAAAAATTGAATAAAAAAAGTATTCAAAAAGTTAAAAAGTTTTCAAAAAGTGGTGGAGAACAATACGATTCCTGAATTATATTCAATATTAAACCTCAATCCTAGCTAAAATTGTAAAAAAATTTTAAAAATATTTTGATATGTTTGCCAGCACCTGATAAGTTAAGAGATAAACTATAGTTATCCCTTTGGTCTTTAATATAGAAGAAAATTTCTCTTTAAATTGAAAAATATTTTTTTGAATTTTGACCAAAAACGCATTTATTGAATAGCTTTCTTATTAAAAAATAGAGATCATCTTTATACAAATGCAATTTAATGGATGAAAAGAAAAAATAATGACAAATATATGAATTATGTCATTTTGAAATATCAATACAATTTCATTTTTTTTTGATTAAATCTGAAAAAAAGTATATGATATGAAAAGGTAACAACACCATAATACTATATTTTTAATTTATTTTTAATTTTGTTGATTATTATTCCTAAAAAAGTTCATTTAAAATTTCGCCGTCTCTCCTCTGATTTCTCTATTTTTATTTTGTTTGCCAATTTTCAAAAATTTTATTTTTAATTGAATTTTTTTTATTCACAGAATGCTTTCTCTCAAACTTTTTTATCGTCAAAAGCTAATTCCGGTCAAAAATTCAATTTTGATTATATTTATTCATTTTTTATTTTATCATATTTGCAGATGAATGATTTTTTCCATTCGATGATTAAGCCAAAAACTTCTCAGATTATATCGATGCTTCGTTTAATGACAGCAGAGCTTAATAGTAGGATATCTAATGAGAAAAATTCTTTAATATATGTTGACAAAGCTATTTACCGTTATATTAATGAAAAAAATAAAGAAGCACTTATACAAGCTAGCGATCGCTATGTTGTTGCAAGTAGGAGAATATCAGGGCTAGAACTTATTAAAAAAGCAGTTGCTCAAGTTCAAGGATCTGCTGAGTATCTCAAAAATCCACCACCACCACCAGAATTAATTGACCCTTTGAATACGATTTGCTGGGCAGGACATTTTCTTAATTTGTCGTCTGTCCGCCATTTTTCTGATAGAGTTTTAGTTTATGCTTATGGTAGAAACACTGTCTCAACCTTTTCAAATTCAAACACTCTTTCCCAAGACGTTAGAGATTGCTTTTACAATGAAGATGTTTCTGAAGACGAAGCACGAAAATTACTTTACGATTATTGCTATAACCACAACATGCAAAATTCAGCAGTCGATGAAATCATAGGAACTAAAACGTCTACAATTAAATTAAACTACCCAACTTTGGGTGATTTCAATCAAAGCATTCAAACACAACCACCAAATCAAAACATAAATCAGCAGCAGCCACAAACACCACAATTTCAAACACAGCCACCAAATATATATCAGCAGCCACCATCTTTTAATCCTCAACCAGGCCAATCTCCTTTGAGTCAAAATCAAACTCCTCAATATCCAGGCTCATCACCTAGCATTCAACAACAGCCTCAACAACCACCACCATTTGTACCAACATCAAAGCCTCCTCAATTTACTCCTACTTCACAACCACCGCAATTTACTCCTACATCTCAGCCACCACCATTTCTGCCAACATCAAAACCTCCTCAATACACTCCAACCTCACAGCCACAAGATAATGATAGCGTGACAAACTCTAATCAGCATCAAAATATTCAAAATACAACAACTAATTTTGACTACAACAAAAAGCCTCCACTTTCATCTGCAAGCTCTTTTTCATTTTATCCAGGCTCATCTCCAATTGAACAAAGTTATAAATTTAATGATGATTTGCTTCCTCTTGTTGCTTTACAACCATTTGAAAAAGAAAACTGGCCATATCTCCAAGAATCAATTGCTATTGCAACATCTTATGATGAATAAATTTATCCAACACAGACTGCTAATTTAAACATTATCGATAATATATAATTATTCATGCTTAAAAAAAAAAAAACATTTAACACTTTTCATTCTTTATAATAAAAGAAAAATCTTAAAATAACTATTGCAAAGTTCAACAAAATAAGTATGATGAAAAATAATTTAAAATATTTTATTAACAACTTAAATATATAGGCAAGCTACATTTCTGGCTTGAATATTTTCCCTGATGGACGCTTTTGCTATCAAACATGTGATAAAATATTTTAAAGAAACTTTTCTGATTAGGTATTAATCAAAAAAAAAAATAGTTTTTTCTTCAGTAGCATAAATCCATCAATCAGTAAATTACTTGATCAAATTTAATCTCCAAATTCTTCCATGAATGCATCACTTTCAAATTCTTTAAATTGATTATTGTCTGAAATATGGCTTGCACTACTTAGTTCACCTGATTGTTTTTCAATTTGCTGGTTATCACCAATAGGCGATAAATTTAATTTTTCTTCATCGTTCTCGGACATGAAGTTTATAGAGTGCAATTCTTCCTCATCTCTTATTTGAGAATTTGATCCAGCACTTTCATAATGATCAACTTTTTCAATTTGCGAGAGTTCATCTGCTGGTAAATCTTGTGAATTTTTTTCAAAATTGAATTTAGATCGTTCCTCTTCTTCATCGACAAAACTATTAAATATTTCAGAAGGTACCTTATCAGAATGCTCTTGATTGTTTTCTTGATTTTCTTCTTCATAATAACTTGGTAAGATATTTGATTGATCTGCGTTTTCTTCATAAAATTCTTCTTCCTCTTCAATCACCTGCTCTTTTTCTTGGTTTGAATCCTGACTTTGCATATCTTGCTTAATAGGTGTAATATTTTCATCGTCATCTTGCTCTTTACTGGGCTGAGAATTACTTTTTATGAACCCAATAACATCATCTTTTATTTTTTGTAATAAATTGTCTTTTTCTTTTCTTAAATCTTGGCGTATTTTTGAACAAAAGTCTGTAGAAAATAAATCTTCTATTTCCTGATTCGTATATATATGATTTGGTAAATTGGACTGATCATCATCATCAGAATTAAACTTTATTGAATGAAAATTGTTCATTATTCTTCAATCATTTAATTATAAACTTCCATACTCTACAATTGTTAATAAACAATTCAATTGTAACAAATATAAAATTTTAATAATCAAACAAATTGATTGATTTTTTTTTTAAACTTTTTTGGACAAAATGTTCTCAATTTTTTTTGTGAATATTTTGGCGGTTTATTAATCAGTCAGTTTATAAAAAAGGAAAATAAGCAGCTAAGCACCTATATCTCTCCCAGAACAGACTCAAACAACAACCACGCCTTACCATGGAACAAAGTAGTTCAGATACATGATGCGATCATTCTTTTTCTCACGGAATGAGAAAATATTTAGATTTTCAGATTAGAAGTCAATTCTAATGCAAGAAGACAAATACTTTCGGTATTTCCCAACCCAGCGAGCTTTTATATTTAGGCCCAAATAAGTGTATTGTGTAAATAATAATTTATCTCATCTTTCCATAAACTCCTTAAGAAATTCTATATCTCGTGTTTTTTTGATATCCTTTATATTAAGATAAGTTCAAAAGCAGATCATTGACTATTTTTTTAATATAACTTGCTAAATTTATCTCTTATATCATTATGATTTTTAATAAAAAATATAAAGCTATTATTTAAAATGCTTTGCAAATGATTTTATAGCTTTATGGCTATAAAATTATTATCTCTTTTTTATTATCTTTTTTTTGAAAAGTTTGAGCTCAGAAAAAAATCCAAAAAAGTTTAAAAAATTGAATGCTCGAAAATTTCCATTCAATTTTGTCCAAAAAAGTTTAAAAAAAAAATCAATCAACAAATTAATGAGTATATCTAAAAAAGAAATCTTAAAAGATATCAATTATATTATTGAACATTCTAGGAATCAAGCCAGATTTAATCGCGCAGAATTAGAAAGCCAAGAAAATTTTATTAATTCCCTTTTATTGATAATTAAAAATGAAGCGCCAGAATTCATTGGAAAAATGACCGAAATTAAAGATCATTATTTAAAATTATTATCTAAAGAGAAGTTATTGATAGAAGCAGAGGAAAGATATGCTGAAGACTTAAACGATATAAGCATCCGTTTTGAAGTTATTTATCGTCTTAACGAAGAGCTTATTGCTGGCAAGAAAAAAGTCAAGGATTCACGTCTTAGGATAGACAAGCTTCGAAAAGAGCTTGAAATTGACTCAGTAAAAGGAGGACAAAAGAAAGACAAAATTGAAGCAGAAATAGCTAAAGCAATAGATGCAAAGAAAGAAGCTATTGATGAATTAGATGCTAAGTATGTGCAAGTTATTGATCAGAGAGAAAAATTTGCAAAATTTAGAATTAACAGACTTCAGCATGCATTTACTAACTTTGGGCTAGTAATTACAAGCTCAATGAAAGAATATACTCAAGAAGGAGAAGCTTTTCAGAGCTTGATTAACGAAACTCAAGATCAAATAGATCAATTGCTTGAAGCTGGCCCCCCACAACCAGAAGAAGAAGAAATAAAAGAGGTAGCAGGAGATTCTACAACTGATAATCAAGAGTGATATTTATCTTTTTTTATTCTCATTTTTAATATGGTATTAGTTTTCTTTTTACAGAAAATTAATATTTATATGGTTTTAATAAATAATACAATAGCTATTCATTCTATTGACTATTACATTTTAAGATATAATTGCATTACTGAAACTATATTCAAATGCATTTATATTATATTACAAAAAACTATAAAGTGTATTGATAATAGAAAAAACATTGTTTAAATAACATTAAGCCATATGAACAAGTAAAAAACAACAACAACAACAACCACAATAAAAATCATAATTATGTGTGAACTGTTATAATAATGAAAAAAGAAGTAATCACCCATGGTTAAAAACTACATTCAAGTTAAAATTGAAGTATATATTAAATATTTCAATCTAATTTTGGTCCAGGAATACTTGCAAGATCGTTTTTATCAAATGTCCCTTCGTTACTAGAGCCCATATAGGGAGAAAGAATATTCCATGAAAACTGACTTGGTATTCCAGTCCAAGTTGGAGACATTAAACATTGAAATTGAACCTTTGATCCACTGGTCATTAAAGGAGAAGTGAAATTGGGCGATGGTAAATTAGGCGATAGTTGGAATGGTGACATACTACTTATGTTACTAGTATTATTATTATTATTATCATTATGATTATTGAGTGAATTTTTGTTAACTGCTGAACTTTTACTGTTTGGACTTTTTGGATTATTTTCAGGTTGCGTGACTGTATTAGAAGGCTGTTGTGCCCTGACGGTTAAAGGAATTTTAAGATCATCCAAATTTGGCCTTGGAAGGTCAATTTCATTCAAATTGGGTGCTTCTGATGGCCTTTTAGGCTTTCTACCTCTTTTTCCAGATGGACTTAGACCTTTTTCTAATCTTTCAAGTTTTCTTTTAAGCGAAGAGTTCCATCTATTTTTTACAGCGTTATCAGTTCTTCCTGGGAGAAACATTGCAATTTTTGCCCACTTGTTTCCCCACAGCCGCTGCTTTTCAATTAAAATCTGATCCTCCCATTCATTCCAATCTGATTTAAGCACATTTGGTGATAAGTGATTATGCCATCTTTCCCTGCATTGCTTTGATATTCGTCCAGGAAGCTTTTCAGCAAGCGTTCCCCAATCTTTTGCTCCATGCTCTGTGACCCATTTTAAAATAAGTGCGTCTTCTTCCCTTTTCCATGAACCTTTTACTAAAGCAGGATCTAAAACTTTTGCCCATCGATCTGTAATTTGATGTTGCGATTTATTCGGAAAATAATTTGCAATATCATTCCAATCAGGATTTTCTACATTTGAGACCAAATCGAGCAGAAGTTTATCCTCTTCATCCGTCCAATTGTGATTTTTTGATTTATTATTTTGTTTTCGTGTTCTTGAGCGTGTTGGAGCAAGAGGCTCATTGGTAGCGCTTGTAGGTGGTTTATTATTGATTTGGTTAAATGGAATTTGCGAAATTGTGCTAAATGGTGGAATCGTTGGATTTTGTTTTCTTTGTTCCATGAATTTATGATTAAATATCTTTTATCAAAAATACCGCCTTTTTTTCAAAGCAATTATTAGAAAAATGATCGTTTGTTTCAGAAAAATTAAATTGATTGATATTTTATGAATAAAATCATTATTATTTAAGGTTCTCCTTTCAAATTCAAAAGATTAAATTCAATGAGATTTCACAAATAAAATATACATAAATATCGTTTTTAAAAATGAATTAAAATATGAAATTTATATAGATATATATTTCAAATGATTTGATAATAATATTTTTATGAAATCTTATCGATTTTGTTTTTTTACAGATAGAAATCATAGAATTAAAAATCAATAAAATTTTGAATAAAATAAGATTTAATCGTTGAGGCCAAATATTTTTATTTTTCACCAAAACTTTTTCCGAATAATACTCTATTGAATTATTTATTCTATGAGTTAATTCAATATTGAATAATTTACATTTTTTTTTGGGAAGGAGAACCTTAATTTATATATGTATCTAAGCTTGTAAATTTGGTGAAATAAACGTTTTTTGGGTTTTAAAAATCACCAAATGTAACCATATTATTGTCAAATAAATTTTATTAATATTTATTATTGTCATAAACCATTGAATTATTTGAAAGAGGAATTAAATGAGTTTTATCAAAAGTCATATTAATAATCGATAAGATTTTCTCAGTAAAAAATTGTTATTTTTTGAATATTACAAAATAATTGTATGATTTGTATAATATATCATATAAAATAATAATAAAAAGCTCATTTATATTGACGATGAAAAGCCAAATAACCGATTTCACCAAAAGCCCAGGTCTTGGGTTTTTGGCGACAGCATTCAATTTTGAATAGTTTACATATATTTTGGAGATCACCAAAACGGTTTTTTTGGCGATGGTGATTTGTAAAGCTTTCAAAATATCATTTATAAAATAAATAAAAAAAAAAGATATAAATATATAATAAAATCAATAAAAGCATTTTTTCAATTGAAAATAAATTTTTTTTCATTCATATTTTAAATATATACCGATATAAAATGTATTTAAAATATTAATAGTATTTATATTTTTATGAATATACCCATGTTTTCACCTTTGACTATGAGTTTTCCACTTTTCTTAGGTTTATTCAATTCATGTCACTTCATCTTTTTTTGATATAATTTCATGAAGATAATGAAATTAAGTTAAAAGTGAATTGACATTTCTTTTTTCATGAATTATTTGGTTATTTTTAAATTTTGGTAAAATTAAAAGGGAATATTATTTTTATCAATATATATTTAAACTAAAAATCATATAAATTTATAATTTTAATTGGATGAAATAAAGATAATTGAAAATATATTTATTTAGAATGATAATATTTGAATATTTGAAAGATGATATTCAAATTTTATCTTTCAAATTCAATAGGGATTATCAATTAGATGAAGGCCAAAGGATCAGACAAAATTCTGTTAAATTGAGCTAATAGTAATAGATTGCAATAGAAATCGTATTTTCACGGTAAAAAAGTGATACTTTTAACAAGGTAAAAAAGTACCAAATATAAATTTATTTTTATGATCTAATGAATTCAAAACAAACGAAGAACATCTTCATACTAAATGTACATTAATACACAAATGTATTTTACTATTTGATTTCAAAAAATTATGTTTAAGTGATGAATTATCTAACAATTTAAAATTTTTAAATTTAAAACTCAAAGCAAACGAAGATCATCTTCATACTGAATGTACATCAATACACAAATTTATTTTACTTTTTGATTTCACAAAAATTTTCCGGTGATGAATTATCTAATAATTTAAAATTTTTGAATTTAGAATTAATTAATCAAAGACAAACCAAAAATAATCAAAGCCAGATTAATTCAAAACCAAATCTAGCAAAATGTGAGTAATAAATTAAGATAAACCTAGCGGCAGAGAGGTGAGACTGCGAAATTTTAAATGAACTTTTTTAGGAATAATAATCAACAAAATTAAAAATAAATTAAAAATATAGTATTATGGTTTTGTTACCTTTTCATATCATATACTTTTTTTCAGATTTAATCAAAAAAAATTGAAATTGTATTGATATTTCAAAATGTCATAATTCATATATTCGTCATTATTTTTTCTTTTCAACCATTAAATTTCATTTGTATATAGATGATATCTATTTTTTAATAAGAAAGCTATTCAATGAATGCGTTTTTGGTCAAAATTCAAAAAAATATTTTTCAATTTAAAGAGAAATTTTCTTCTATATTAAAGACCAAAGGGATAACTATAGTTTATCTCTTAACTTATCTGGTGCTGGCAAACATATCAAAATATTTTTAAAAAATTTTTTACAATTTTAGCTAGGATTGAGGTTTAATATTGAATATAATTCTATATACGTTAATGATGTAAACTTCACAAATATCTAAATAATTTCATTTGTTTTTATTTTGGTATCAACCTCACAATAAGTATTTATTTTAATATTTATCAATAATTTACCAAAAAAATCATGCTTATAATTAGATGATAGTTAGTTAAGTCATAAAAAATCATTATTTTGATTTATAATTCTTAGTCGAAGATTTTAATATTATATTCACATCTATATATTAAATATTGATAATTAAATTATTTATTATTTTGAGTAAATAGAATTTTTTTATTAAGATAAAATTGAAATTATAATAAGATAGATGCTATTCAATTTTAAAAATAGATTTATAGCTAAAAATCTGAAAAAAATATTAGTGAAATTATCATAAATAGCATTTAATTCTGGAATAAAATAATATGTATTAATATTATTAAAAAATACCAAAAATTTTCGCAGCCTCACCTCTAGCGGCAGTGATATGAAATATAATTTCTATTATAAAGTGCCCCAAAAAAATAGGGGTCACATTCAATAAAATAGGGGTTGACGATCAAGTTAAGAAAAAATTGAATATTTTTTCAGAAAATATAATTTTAAGAAAAAAAAATTTTTCAAATATTTTTTTCTCAAAATAAATTTTTATTATCGTTTTCCCTTGAAATTAATTATTTTTTGAATTGACCCCCTTTATTTCTCTCACTTTAGATATTTTGGTTTTTCTTAAATTAATTTAAGAAATAATATAATAAATAATGAGTTCACGTAATGTTTTACAAGCATTTGCTTCTCTATACAGGTTCCTAGATGATAATTCAGACAATAGCGAAGAACATTTCGATGACATATTATCAAAGCCTCAAAACAGTTCTGCGCAAAATCTAATAAGCTCTTTTCAAGACCTTCTAAACTCAAAGAAGAATCAGCAAAATCAAAATATTTCGCAGTCTTTTTGTCATCAATATTTTACTCTTCCTCAAGTCCAAATCAAATCTAGTATTGGACAGCCTAATTCGTCGTTAAGTATTATTAATAATAACACAGAGAATACTTCGCAATCTTTGAGTCATCAATATTTTACTCTTCCTCAAGTCCAAATCAAATCTAGTATTGGACAGCCAAATTCATTTACAAATCCTTCAATCCAGCCTAATTCGTCGTTAAGTATTATTAATAACACAGATAATTCAAATGCAAATTATGAATCTCAGCATTTCATAGTAACGGATGAATTTTTGGAAAAATGTTATGAAGCACACCTTTTACATTCATACAACAATTATAAATCATTGAAGAAAGAGATGGAAAAGCATTACAAAGGACTTAATAAAGTTAGTTTAAAATCATTCAAAAACATTTGCCAGACTGCATTCACATTAATAAAATCTAGAGGAAAAAGTAATTTTAATTTCAATAACATAATTGATCTGTTAAACTTGGAATACGATATTGTGAAAGATGAAGATTTAAAATACAATAAACAATATCGTATTCCTCAAAATGGACTGATATGCATGAATGGTCCTTGGTCATCTGACGAAACTGATAAACTAATAAATGTTATAAATCGGGGCCTTTCAACAGGAGAAATACTTTCTAATAAGCATAATATAGATTGGATCAAGGTATCGAAGCATATGGTTGGAAGATCTGGAAAACAATGTTACGATAAATTCAGATCCTTACCGAAAAGCGACATGGTCCTTCGCCATAAAGAAACAATAAAAAGTTATAACTTCAACACAATGCTTCTTGGATCATTTTCTGATTTTGAGGAAAACGAAATGGCCACAGAAATTATCAAAAGAATAAATAACAAAGAAGTCGTTACCTTATTAGATGTTGCTGGGATGGCCATTAAGAAATATTATAGTCCAATTTCTTTGGCAACAAGATATCTTATAATCAAATCTATTCGCCAACATAAATGGCCTTTCGACGAAAATGGAGAAATTATTATCTCTAATTTTGAAGAAAAGGTTCAAAGTTTATTCGATATCGCAAGTGATACACCACATATACTAATGAACGAGGTTCAAATGCGAAATTTTTCAGCTAGCTTATCTTGGTGCAGGCGGTTTTTAGATAGACATGGACTTAGTATGCGCAAACCTCATAACGAAAGGCGAGGAGAGGTTAATATGAGATTTGTTAAAAAATACTTAAAAGCTCTTGCAAAAGCAGTAGCAAAATATGGAGCATCAAGAATAATCAATATGGATGAAACCTTCATCCATACTTACAATTTTGAACAAAAAGTAGTCGGCATTAAAAATCAAGAAACAAGAGAAGTTGTTAGAGGGGAGAAGTTTAATGCAAAAGAGGGAACAACAGTTATTGCATCGATTCAAATGCAGTTAGAACAAAGAATTCCCTTGGTTATTGTAGCCAAGGGAAAAACTAAATTATCAGAGAAGAAGTATGGAGTTGAAGACACAGAAGAAGAAGAAGAAGAGGAAGAATGGAACAGTGAAATAGATGAAGAGAAAGAAGAAGAAGATAAGGAATTAATTGTCCATTCACCAAGTGGATGGACAAATAGAGAAGTCATGGTGAAATATCTGAAATGGCTCTCAAAGAAAATGAATGATGAGCCATTTGCACTTGTTTTTGACGTTTACAAATCCCACCTTGATAAGGAAGTCAGAAAAGAAGCTAAAAGGTTAGGAATCAAATTAATTTATGTGCCAGCATGTGGGACTGGTAAGTACCAGCCCCTCGACATCAGAGTATTTGGTGTATTAAAAAAAGAAATAGCAAATTATGAAAAAAAAAATGCAATACCAGAAGACATTGCGAGATATAAATATATTTATAAAATGCTGAAAAATATTTGGAAGAGAATGAACATAAAGGTTCTCGAAGAGGGGTGGAAAATTCCTGGATTCTCAAACGATAATGAGTTATCATCTAATGTAAATACTGAATCATCAGATGAATTAGAAGAAATAACAAATACCGATGACACTGATTACCATCCATCTAGTGATGAAGACAATTCTTCTTAATTATTTTAATAAATTTTTATCTTTATCTTTGATTTTTATTTTTTAAATAATACCAATTAAGAATATAAATCATAAATGAATAAAATTCATAAGAAATATTATTTAAAAATAATTTCATTTTAATATATATATATATTTTTCTTTTTTTTAACTATTTCAAATTTCGACTTCAGAAGGTGAATTATATGGTGAAAAATCAAACACGGCTTGTTAAAATTTATCTTTCATGGCTCTTACTCATCATTTTTTTTTTTTTTTTTTTTTTTTTACTAAGTGAAAAAGAAAGTTTAAAAAATAATTTAAAAGCAAAATAAAACTTGAATTAAGTTAAATAGCAGTTTTAATTCATTTTTTAATTTGAAAAAAAAATTTATTTTTTATTTTTGTTCATGAAAAAAGTTTTTTCTGATTTTTCAAATAGTCTTTTAGTTTAAATTGATACTATTAAAAAATGTTTATTATATATTTTTAAATAAATAAAATAATAATAAAAATAGTCTGAATTAATACTAATTTTAATATTCCAAATAAAAGAGAAGCTTTTTATTTGATAATTAGTTCAAGTTATGATGTGAAATGAATATGAAAATATGATTTAAAATGGAGTAACAATGCGATTTATCTGAATTTTTGAATATTTTAAATTAGAAATTGTGAATTATTGATAGTTGCATCTTTTTCAATGATTTTATCATTGAATAATTGAGTATCTAAAATTCATATTTTTTTTAATAATATCTCATTGTTTTTTATTTGAAAAACGATATTTTTATTATTTGTTAAATTTCTTAAATATATAAAAAATTATTATTAACAATGAAAAAACAATTTTTAAAAGCAGTGATATAATGATTTTTTTTCTTTGATGATGACTTAATGAGAGTATAAATCATTATAAAATTATGCTAATTAATAGTTTCTCTTTTCTTAAAATAGATCAAATATTAATATAAAGCTATTCATAAAATTTTCCGAATTATTATTTTTAATTATCATTTTAAAATAACTAAAAAAAAAAAAGAGTTTAACTCTTGTGATAAATAAATATCATGTTTATTTTTCATGAATCCAAAAAACCGTTGTGATAAAAAAGAAATAATATGGTCGATGAAAAATTAAAAATCACTTTTTTTTGTTTTTTGAAAAATTCTTCCAATAAATAAAAAATTTTAAAAAAACAAATTTGTCGAAAATGCTTCAATGGCTATAAAAATGGATATGAATATTGAACTTTTTGAACCAAAAATGTAAGATTTTGGTGATCATATGTTTATCTAAAAATTTATAAATACAGTATTTTCATTTTTTATTTTGACTTTTCAATTGATCTTATTGGTCGAAATATTTGTAAATCAAATATGATTGGAAAATCAAAAATTTTGAGTTATTACCATTAAACAAAAGAGGATCAAGCAATATATAAAAGTTTCATATTTGAGCTTCTGAAATAAACAAATTTGTTAAAAAAAAAAGGAAAAAATGAAGTGAAAATTTTTAAATAACGTATTTTTTACACAACGATCATATTTTGAATATTCTCAAAAATTAATATGACATCATAAATGATATGCTATATAGAAAAAATTGAAATACTCATTTCACTGTTTTCTTTCAAAAGTGGAAAACTCATAGTCAAAGGTGAAAACATGGGTATATAGCCGAATAATAAATAATGCATTGAAATAAAGCATTGAAATATTAATAGTATTTATATTTTTATGAATATATATAGCCGAGTAATTAAATAAATTCATTGAATTTATTGAATGTTGATTCGTAAATTGAATTATTATTTAATCAAATATCTTTTAATCATTTTATTTAATAATTCATAAGAAATAACTTTTTAAAAGATTTATTAAAATCGCCAAAAGACCAGAAAGAATCACCAAGACCAGGTCTTTTTTTTACATTTGGGTATATTTTACAAGCTTAATGTATCAGTTGCGTTATATTATTTTTTTTAATTTTGGCAAAATCATCGTTTTTGAAATAAATACCGTATATAAAATAACTTCATAGCGCTTAGAATAACTACTGAACACTTCTGACTTTTTGAAAAGCAGTTCAGAATTGGTTGAATAGTATTATTCAAAAAGCCAATAGTGTTATTATATTAGACTATACTATTTGGTCATATATATATTATAGTAGAGGCATTCGGATGAAACTTTTTGAGATAATTTCTAGCGGTTTTCATTATTTGCAAAGCCAAACATAAAGAAAAAGATTACTCAAACCAATCAAATAAAGCAATTTTCAATCGCGCATTTACATCAAATGACTTCAGTGGGCAATTATATTGCATCGTTCTCAAAATCATTTTCAAACTGCTTCAAAATTCAAATCGAACGAAGAAAAATATTCAACGAAAAGCAAATAAAACTGGATCAAGATTCATCAAAAAGCGAATAGGCATTAGCTGAGCGTAAGATAAGCTCTTCAATTGGAGATTACCTCTCTTTTAGTAGTGAATGATCTTTGAACATAACTAAATCCCAAAACAATGTGAAGAATTTTGTCGAATTAAGGCTTTTCTAGTTCAAACTTGTTACTTTTTCTCTTTTTTTTTTTCTTATAATCTTTTTTTAATACTAAATTTTTAAATTATTACCTATTTTATTTCTTTTTTGTTTATTTTATTATTTTGATATCTTTTTTTCACTTTTGTTTTTTGTGAAAAGAGAATCAAGATTCAAAATGTTTATCCATTTTGAAATTTTGAGATATATTGAAAATCTTTTCTAAGACTCTTGAAAAAGTTGTTAAAAATTCAATGGTCTTTAGAAAAAGAATTTGTAATGTTCATAAAATTTGAGTATATCTCTCAATAGCGTTCAGTAGTTATTCTGAGTGTTATGAAGAATTTTGAGATACGGTAGAATTTTAATTTCAATTTTGAACCAATGCTCACATTTTTTATTGTAGTTATATATTGATTTTATGAATATTAAATTGTTTTTAAACTTCACACACATTTAAACAAATATATTTCTTTCCATAGTTTCAGATGATTATTTTCAAAACTCATATTTTTATAATTGAAAAATAAAAAACAAAGATTTTAAAAATACTAGTATTTCTCATCCTAATTTCAAAATATACATAAGATATTTTTTATGATTATATGACTAAATGAATATGATGTTTTACTTTGAAAAGAAAACAAAATATTATTTAAAAAATAATAGTACCCCCATTGTTTTTATTTAAATATATACAATAAAGAGCTCTTTTTGTATAAAATAAAACAATGAAATTTTGAGTAATATAGTTTATGTATATTTTAATTAATTAATTTTCAATTTCAATCTAGCTTTTGTGTACCATGCCTAAATTTCCAAAAACTAAAAATGCAGACACCAAAAAAGATGCATACATATAGACTAATATAACATCTTAAATCATGATAAATCATAATTAGTCATTTTAAGAAACAATTTTTTTGAAATAATATTTGGTCAATGTAAAAATATATGATTCGAATAAATTAAATGTATATTGGTACATGATTGATATAATATGGTTTAAAAATATATTTAAATCATACATAATATGCATAATCAAGAATTACAATATAAATAAAAATAATCATAAATAATAATTGAAAAAAAGCATAATATTATTATACATTAATTAGCCTTCATTGAAATTCATATATAATTCAAAAATTCTATTTCATAATGAATGAGATTACAAATATTATCAATGATTACTCATTTTTAAGTAATGAAAAATCGCATGCCACCGAGCTTCATACAGTACGGGAACAAATCAATTCTAGCTTTAATTCATTGCAAATATCAATGATTCAACTTCGCCAAATTTTAAATATTTTAAATTCTCAGTTTTATAATTCTTTTATTTCAGTTCCTGATGTTTCTCAATCAACAATTAAGTTATATTATGAGCTTTTTCAAACAATTGTAAAAAGTTTGCAACCAGTAAAAATTGCAATTCAGAACCCCAACATATATTTAACAACATCTACCAGCAAATTTGAAACATTATATTATAAGTTTATAGCTGATTTTATTGAATTGTTATTAGTAATTGATTTGCCCAAAGAATTATTTAATCCAATTGGCACTTTTTTTTCTCCTTTATTAATTATTTTTATGAGGAATTTAGCTAATGAAAAGACTAATATTTTGCAAGAAGATTTTACTCTAATAGCTCAACTAAATCAAAGTTCATTTACAATATTTGAATCAGTTTTAAAAAGTCTTTATACATATTGTTTTGATAAAATTGATTTATTATATAATATAATTCAAGTTGATGATAATAGCGATGACCAGTGCAGTGAGTCGATAAAATCGAATCTTGAAGTACTCCGAAGTTCACTCATTTGGACAAAAAAAAATACAGAGCAATATCAAATAATTACGAATTCAATATTAAGCATTCGATGTGAATTAATTTCTCGTCCAATAAATAAACTCAAAGCTGCATCAATCCTCAATGAAATTGAATCCAATGCACGTATTGGATTCCAGCTTAATCAAGCTCTAAAATCGTTCAATGAATTTATTGAGTTTTTAAATTTGCCAAATCAAAATATCAAAATCTCTTCATTTTTCTCAAATTGCGGTGATATTCAGCATTTTTATGAAAATGCTATCAAGCTTCAATTGCTTGAACTCGAAAAATTTTCTGAAGATAATTTAATTCCTTTTGAATTTTATCATGAAATGAAATCTATATTTGGTAAAATTTTTGAATATCATAATAATTCACTTTTGACTGACCTAATAGCAGCTGTTGACATCCAGCTTTGCAGTTATCATAATCAATCATCTGATGAAGAAAAGAAAGAAGATGAAAGCAGCTTCGATCTAAAGAAAAGGTTGAAAGAAGAGTTTGATATGAATCTCAGGAAAAATGATCCACCTAAGAGCTATGATGATTGTATAAACACTTTTCTAGAGTTCATAAAGAACCTCGATATTGTGGGAGAGATTCCAGCAACTCTTGAAAAAGACATGCTGAACTATCAATTTGTTGATATTGTCTCATCTATGACAAAAGACAGACTAAATTGCCCCATAAAAAGTGAAATTGATCAAGTTACCAGCATAATAAATGATATGCGATTTTTGGCCGATAAAATCATAACAATTAATTCATCAAATAACTGCAGCAATAACTACAAGTCTTCCATGTTTTTATCAACTTATATCTGCACAATAGAAATCCTTCTTTTAGCCAAAGAAAAGTACAAAAATTCAACTGACCAATTTGAGCTAATAATTCAAGCATTTCGTGAATTGATTCCGCCCCCTGATATGATCAGAAAGATTATGAATATTGACACAAGATTCCACGAGCTAGAGAAAGCATCAAGGATGCTCATAAATGAACCAGTAGCTCCAAACAACACATATACAAGCAATAATGATAACAAAAATGAAAATAATGATCAACAAGTTAATGATGCTAGTAATATTTTCTTTTCCTCAAATGACACAATTACGAAACTTGTAACTGAGCTTGAATTGGCAACTTTAATTCTTTCATTTATAGAGAAGAATGAAAATTTTATTCATTTAATTTGTTGCACTGAATTTTCACTCAATATTTGGCCACCGAAAAATAATAGTGAAAATGAAGATTATGATGAAAAAGAGTTACATTTTGATGAAAACGGTTATAACGCCTCATTGACTTTATTATCACTTTTTAAGACCGATGGCTTTAACTTTGATCATTCGCCACAATTCTTTATTAATTGGATTGCTTTTAATTTCTCCATTGTGAACACGAGAATCCAAGCAACCGATTTGATTAACTTTGTTCCATTCTGTGATTATTCAGACCTCTCAGGGAAGATCATCAACTGTTGCACATTAATTGAATTATATGTCAGAAACAACAATTCAGAAGAAAAAGTGACCGCTGTTGAATCAATGAAGCTCAGCACACTTGCCGTTTTCACAGCGTTAAGCACGTCTCTTCGACTCGACGAGATCCAATTAACAAAACAAATTCTCGCCTGTATCAAAGAGTCATGCAGTTCAACAAGCACATTTAAAAAGATAAATGTTCTCTGTCATACGGTATTAACGAAAATTTACAGCTTTGCGCAATTATTTGAATTTTTTCATTATGCAAAATTAATGAATCAAACAAAGATCAATTCTTTGACTCCTATTGAAATTTTCAATTATTCCCTTGAAATTCTGAAGAAGTTAAGATCAGTTGTAGACGCTGAATGTTTACCTTTTGATTTCCGTGAAAGTGCTGATAATATTTCACAGAAAATTTCGCAGATTATTAATGATCCTGAAATGAATCCTCGTCCTCTCTTTTTCTCTCAAGGAGGAGTAGTAGAGGAGCAATTAAATGTCATTTTATCACTTTTAAATGAAGTTCGAAAAATTGTTAATAAATTTGATATATCAATTTTTGCTGACCAAGTATCAAGCTACATTGACGAGATTGTCAGCGTTTATGAAAGAGAAGATCAACAAAATGAAAATGATTGCAAACATACGTTTTCTCCTGATGTTTTCAATTCGATCTTCTTATTAAAGACACAAATGCATGAACTACTTCTTCCCAATAAGACAATCAACAAGCAAATCTTGTTGATAAAGATTCAGCTGATTCTTGAAAATTCTGAAAAAATCTTCCCAAAGCTTGAAAAACCGTTACAAGATTTGTATGATTTTATTAATATTTCTTATGTCATTTATTCAATCAAAACAATGTTGAATCTCGCTTATTTCTCAATGTCCCATTATTGCAGAAATGGAATATTATTCCAGAATTGGTTTGAAGGCGAGTTTAATGAAAATTCAATATTTTGTAAAGAAGATGAAAATATTAATACTACCTTCACTAATTTGATGGAATCTGTAAATAATGTAGTATCTGGCATGACTGAACTTGAAAATGGAATAAATAACATTTTGTCTGAACATAATTATTATCAAGAAATTAATAATGATAATAGCAATAATCCAAGAATGGTGATGAAGATCAATATGCTAAATGATTTAAATAGTACTTTTCAATCATTAGCAGCTGATTTGAAGTCAAGAATTTCTAAATTAAATGATCGTAAAATTCGCCCAGAAGTACCTCAACTTGAGCAAGAGTGTGATGAATTGGTTCGTCAATTCATGTCTTTCCCAAATCAGACTCCTAATTTGGCGAAAATTTACAAAAAAGTTGGACTCAAAATACTTCCTTCATCTAACCAACTTGTTACTAAATTTGAGTCAGAAAGCATTCAATTGGTTTTGAAAGACGTAACAATTAAAGAAAAGGAAAAGAAAATCGAACTTTTGAATGATGAATTGAAAAAAAGGCAACGGCAAATCAATCAAAATACAGAAAACTCAATTGTAGATACAAAGAAGAAGCAGCGTGAAAGATCAGACCAAATTATTAAATTAATCAAAGATGCTATTTCTGATACTAATGAAACAGCTACTGCCAATACTTCCAATGATAATATCAATTATGATGATGATAATGGTGATAATATTCCACCCGATGATCCAAATTATGAAACTTTCCAAAGATTGAAGAAGCAATTGTCATCTATTAATCAGGATAATTTACGTCTAAGGGATGAGATTAGAGAACTCCAACTTCATCATAATATATCTCGTGAAGATCAAATTGAACTTTTGATGAACAAATCAATTAATTTCCAGAATCCTAACACATCAAAAGATTTTGATGTTAAGCACAAAAGTAGCAGTAATAAGAAAGATAATGACGCTTTAAACAAACGTATTTCTCAATCAATAGAAAAAATGAAGAAGAAAATTCAAATTGATAAGAAACAAGGTTCAAGTGAAGCTTCAATTATAAAACTTTTCAAGGACATCAGACCACGTGGATTCACCGATACTTTAATTAGTGAAGATATATACAAGTCATTCACAAAATCTACACGTGAAAGAGCTGACAAAATTATGAAGGAGTGGAGATCATTACGTAATGATCTTGCACTTTATGAACAAGAATCTTAACTAATGATTTTTAAATAGATGTTTTTTAAATTATTTTCATTATAAAATGCTTATTTTATTTTTAATAACGAATTTTTAAAAAATTTATATGAGTTAACTCAAAAATATTATCAAAAGGTTAACATATTATATTTGAAGTTTTGAAATTATAAAAAATGGAAAAAGAGACAGATCTTCAAGAAAAAATTTCTAATCTTCGTAATATTATTTCACAAGCTTCTAAAGAAAATAACGAACTTCAGAATTTTCTTGGGAATGAAAAAAATATTCAAGATTTTATATTAGATAATCTAGACTATTTCGAATTAAATGATACTTCTAAAATTGACTCTGATTCTAGCGATAACAGTACCAATGATGACGGTTATTCAATAAATTCCGATGACGAAGATGACGATGAAAATTCTGAAGAAAAAATTAAATCATCCCGTCTTTCCTCTATACTTGCAAATTTTGACGAATATTTTAAAAAACTTCCTCCTGATCTGCAGAAATCATTTCAAGAAAAAATTAGAAAAAATGAAAATCATTCAACTAATAATATTCAAGAAGAATCAAAACCAAACGAAACTAATTATCAAGGGCAGAAAATTTCTCTTCCTAGTGAAGAAGATGATGTTTACCAAGCTCCTGTAATTGAAGTTAATACTTTACCTCGTACTTTTCCACGACGCTGGAACATTAATTCTATTACTATTCTTCAGCCAAATAATAATTTTCCATATATGCCTTTCAACTTTAAATCTATACTTAATGATTTTAATGATGAAAGTGAATCAGAATCTAGTAATGAATCGACAACTATTAATAACGAAGATGAAGAAGATGGAAAGTCTCCTGTAAATCAACAAAATATAGAAATGCAGCCCCAAAAGTCGGATTCTGCTCCTAAACATTTAATTATCGACTTGAAATCACTACATTTTGATGGACTCCCACCAGGTGTTCGAAGTGACGTTACCTCATCCCCTGCAGTTACAAATTCGGATTCAAGTTCAATTAAAGAAATCAGTTCAGAGCAAACTCAAAACCAGAAACCTGCCACAGGAAAATATTTTGAAGATGTAAAACCTTCTTCGCTAGATGATTTGACAATGAAAGAGCAAATGTCACTGATGCTCAAACGATTAAATATTGAAAGTAATCCTCCACCTGTACCAAATGAATTCAATCGTTTAAATGATGCTTCATCTCCTCATCCTTCACTTCCCGATGAGCCAGATCAACCTCCTCCACCACTGCCATCATCTTCGCCGTCCGTTCCCTCATCACCAGTTGATATCACAAGTAAAATAATTGGAATTATTAAATCAGCTACAAATATGAATTTTCCTGCTCCAAATGATCCAATAACTTTGCCTACTTTTTCTGTTCCTGAACCTAATACAAATAAACCAAATTCAAATTTATCGCAGCAACAAATTGCGCAATTACAGCAGCGAGCAATGCAACAGCAGCAACCAATTCAGCAGCAACGCGCACCTCAACAACAACAACTACAATTAGTTCAACAACAAAGAATACCTCAACAACAGCAACAACCAGTTCAGCAGCAGCAGCAACAGCAACAACAACAACAACAGCAGCAACCAGTTCAACAGCAACAGACATTACAAAAAAATCTGACACAGCAACAGCCACAATATCAGCAACAATCTCAATTTTTTAGTAACAAACAAATGAACAATGTTGCTGACAGATTTATACAATCATTATCACAAAATATTGAGCAATCTCGAGATCAGATTTCCAATTACCGACAAGTTGGAATGGCATTCCAATACCAACCGCAATATCAGCTTCAACAGCAGCAGTATCAGCAACTTCAAATGCAGCAACAGCAACAGCAACAACAACAACAATTACAGATGCAGCAAATGCAACAGCAGCAACTTCAGCAAATGCAACTTCAACAGCAACAGAAAATCCAACAACAACAGAAACCACCAGAAAATCAACAAATTCAGCATAATGCTTCACAAATCCAACATCCATCTCAAACAGTTCAGGTTTCACCACCTATAAATCAAACAGTTCAGATCTCACAACCACAAAGCAAGCAGTTAAGCTCTTCCGAACTTTCACTCATCCAACAACAGCGTCTTAGAATGAATGAATTAAGCAAGGCTCGTAATGAATACAACAAAAGAGTTCAGGAGCAGATGAAAATGTCAGAAAAAATAATTCCAGTTGATTCTTACTCTTCTGACTTGTTAGACCAGCAAGTTTATAAACTTTTCGGTGCCGATGGAATTCATAAAGGATTACTCAGAAGCGACACTCAGGCTGGAACCACCTTCTTTAAGAATTACCCAAAATTCACTAGTAATTTTTATAAAACAGAAGCAAAAGAAGCTTCAGATCCTCCAAAAACAATTGAATTGAGAGCTCGTCTTGAAAATGGTGAAAACCCATTGGGAATGATGAGTGATGATGGTGGTCTAAATCCTCAAGAGAGTAATAATTAATTAGATATATATGTATATGTTGCTTTTAAAATGCAGTCAAAGAAAACAATAATGCATAATGATATGAATTGTAATTGATTTCTCAATGATTTTATGATATTTTATATATTTATATTAAATGTTTATTTTTATAATATATTGATCAATCTTTTTTTTTTTTTTTGGAATTCTTACAAAGAACTTTGTCTAATTCAAAAAGTTGTTATTAGTCAACTTTTTAAATAAAGAATCAAACTTTTTCTTATTTGGAAATATAAAAAAATAACAAGAAAAAAAAAAAAAAATAGTTTTTTTTTTTTTAAAAAAAAAAAAAAAAAGATTGTCGCTATAGATAAATCCAAACATTTTTTTTTCTTCATACATGGATAAAACAAAAGGAGAAAAAATAAAACAAAATTTAAAATATCTCACAAAGTCCTTTTTTCTGGCTATCATCAATTGACTGTTTTGGTCCTTGCTTTGGCTCTAGAGATGATCTCTCTCTCATTCCTTTTCTGGGTACGACTTTGAAATTATATTCAAGTAATTCTGACATAATTGGTTTTGGTCCAGAGTTCAAAAGACTATCAGAAGCCTTTCTTGAATGACGAGGGATTGAAGAATGATTAATAGTAGCCATTCTCATTGCGTTTGCGCTTGGTCCACTTCTAATGCAATGATTATTATTATTGTTATGAGTACTGGTACCCAAATTTTCTGAAATATTCTGGCTTTCGCTTTCATCTTCATAATAATCAATATCCTCATTACCATTTTCGCTGTCATCGTCATCATTATCAGCTCTACTTCTCCTTCTTCTTCGTTTTATTTCCATATCGAAATTGTGTTCATTTTGATCGTCTTGGTAAGTAGCAAACATATTTCTGTTGAAGATAGGAACACTTCTATTTCTTACTAGGGAAAGTTGAGTGAGCATTGTTAAATTAGAAGTAGCTTCTTTACAAGCATCATAATTGATGTTGTTAGTTTTTGATGATGATTGAGATGTTGAATGAGATATACTTTCACTATTTTCACTGTCATTTTGATCATCATCTCTAACTTTTGTATGATGAGAAGATGTTTTCTTTTTCTTTCCTTTTCTGTCATAATCTTTCGATTTGTTTGGAAGTGGTGGTTGTCCTTGTGTTTGGGTTTGATTTTGTGGTGTTTCTGGTGGTTTTTCTTTTAACTTATCTTTACTCTTTGCTTTCTTCTTTTTATCTTTTTCTTTCTTTTCTTTCTCTTTCTTTTCTTTTTCTTTTCTTTCTTTCTCTTTCCTTTCTTTTTCTTTTCTTTCTTTTTCTTTCCTTTCTTTTTCTTTTCTTTCTTTTTCTTTCCTTTCTTTCTCTTTTCTCTCTTTTTCTTTCTTTTCTTTCTCTTTCCTTTCTCTTTCTCTCTTTTCTTTTTCTTTCTTTGATTTTGACTTTTCTTTCTTAGGTGCTGCTTTTGCGTCTTCTTTGGGTTTGTCTTTATCTTTATCTTTGGTCTTATCTGGTTGTTTATTTTGTTCTTTTTCTGTATCATCTAATTCTTCTTCTTTCTTTTTTGGTGCGTCTGGTGAATCTTTGTTCTCTTCTTTATTTTTGCTTTTGTCAAGGTCTGTTTCTTGTTCTTGTTCTTTGCTTGGGTCCTTGCTGCTGCTGCTTTTATCTTTGCTTGACTTTTCACTCGTGCTGTCTTCAATCTTTTCACTGTCTGACGTGGGTTCGTCAAGAAACTCATTTAATGGTTCAGTGCTCACATCGCGTGCGACTGATCCTTTTACCATTGTATCAATAGTATCTTTGGCTTCCATTGATTTATCGCTTTTGGATGCCAATTTTGAATTCCTATTTGGCCCATTATTGCTACCATTGTTGTAAGAATAGCAGATTGAATTGGCTCCTCTGATCATTGCTCTGATGATTGATTCATCAAAGTCATCGAGTTGGAATTCAAAGTTCTTTTCTGCATTTGAATAGTTATTAGCAAGCATTGTTGATTGACTAACTATTTTCGCGGAGAGCTTGTCTAATTCATCATCGTCGTCGTCGCTTTTATCAGCTTCTATTGTTGAAACAAGAGTACTTGGAACTGCTCCAAAAGATGAAGGTGGTGTTGCTATTTTTGGCATTGGAGGTGGTGGCTTGACTTTATCATTCGACTGATCTGATTGTTTTTGTTTCAAAATTTCCGGTCCTTCCAGTTTCTTTCGATATCTACGAAGAACTCGAGCCTGGAAGAGGAACCAGCCGTTAAAGTAAGGAATGTTTCCTACGAGATTTCCTAATTGAAGGAGAAATGTGCGTACAAGAAGGCTTTTTGAATGGCCACCCAGGTTCCATGAATATGCAATGATGTATTGAAGGCATCTTGAAAAGAAATGCTTCACATTAATATCTGATAATACTGTCTCAATGAGTTTAACAAGTTGGCAAAGAACAATGTTGTTTGGTACAATTGTCATTGATGTTACAATATCTTTATTTTTGCATTGAGTAGATGAAAATTCATTGTTATCACCGCTTGTTTCGTTCTTAATGTTATGATTAATATCATTGGTGTCGGCTGCATAATCTTGATTATTGTTATCATTGACATTGTTCGATTCACTTTGATCTTTGTTTTTATCGTTGTCATAGTCCAATGGATTTTGGCCTAAGATATGGCTCTTTGATGATGAAATTTTGCATAATGGTAATGTGAAATCATCTCTTGATGTTGATAATGGGCTTGGTGATCTTGGCTTTAGAGTATCTTCTGTAAAAAAGTGTGTTTGAGAACGAGTATTTTTATCTTCACGAAGCTTAGAAAGATCAATTTGAGCATATTGCCTTGAACTATTCCTATTTTTGGAATGACGATTGCGTGGATTTAATGGAATGCCAATTGGTTTTTGAATGCAACTATCAAGATAATTAGCTCCACTATTACTATCAGTACTATTTTCATCGCTTCCTCCTTGATCATCAGCTTGACTATTCTCTTCTTGCTGTGCATCAGTTTCTTCTTCTTCATTATTGTCATTTTCTTTGTGATAAGGATTATCAATTTCGTTAGCTTTTTCAATTGCAGTATTATTATTTTCTTCATGTTCATCGCTATCTGTTTGTTTTTCTTGATCACTGCTTTCTGAAAGTTCATTATTTTCTTTACCGGCATTGTCTTCTTTATTATCATCACTTTCTGAGTGATTTTCATTTTTGTCATGTTCATCACTTTCAGTATGATTTTGATCTTTGTCTTGTTCACCACTTTCAGTATGATTTTGAATTTTGTTTTGTTCATCACTTTCAGTATGACTTGAAACTTTTTCTTGTTCATCACTTTCAGTATGATTTTGATCTTTGTCTTGTTCATCACTTTCAGTATGATTTTGATCTTTGTCTTGTTCATCACTTTCAGTATGACTTGAAACTTTTTCTTGTTCATCACTTTCAGTATGATTTTGATCTTTGTCTTGTTCATCACTTTCAGTATGACTTGAAACTTTTTCTTGTCCATCACTTTCAATGTGGCTATCATTTTTGTCATGATCGCTGCTTCCTGTATGATTGTTACTTTTATCTAAATCACTTGTTTCTGTGTGATTTTCGGTTTTGTTTTGATCACTATTATTTGGATTAGAAGGATCAGTATCTTCATCACTTTCGGTATGACTAATATTTTTGTCTTGTTCATCGCTTTCTGTGTGATTTTCTATCTTCTCTTGTTCATCACTTTCGGTATTATTAACGTCTTTATCATCGCTTTCGGTATGTTTTTCGTTTGTTTCTTGTTCATCACTTTCTATTTTATTAATGTTTTTCTGCTGATCATCACTTTCTGCATCACTATCATTTTTATTATAATCACTGCGGCTTTCTGTACGTTTAGCTTTTATATCATCATTTTCTTCTTCTTCTTCTTCTTCTTCTTCTTTATCATTTGCATTATGATCATCACTCTCACTAGCTTTTTCAGCATGTTCATCACTTTTATCACTTTTATCACTTGGGTGATATTCATCACTTTTATCACTTTTATGATTAATATGTTCTTTATTGTCGTTACTTTGATCATCAGCATCACTTTCATCATGATCATCAGAATTTTCACTAACTCCTTTAGTTCCACTATTTTCATTGATATTTGGATTATCGACTAAAGATTTAAGATTAATTCTGTTATCATTTGAATCAGATGATAGTGTATATTCTTGTCTAACCTTTATCTTTTGCATAATAGCATAATCTTCTGGTTTGAATCTGTAAGATGTTGGAAGCGAAAAACATTGTTCACACGTTCCAATAACAATGTCACTCGGATTGGCCTCGACTTCAATTTCTATTTCATTTTCCTCTTCCTGATTTGGAGATAAATCGCCGATTTCAATTTTAACATCTTTTTCATATTCATTTTGGACAATTTGATCATTTCCTTCAGTTGTGAAGTCTTTTTGTTCATTTCCCTCTTCTTTTTGTGTTGCTTGCTCGTCTTCTTTTTCGGGTTCTTTTTCTTGGTTCCTTGGTGAAGAAACCGTCGCTGCTTGATAAAGGGTTGTTGGTGAAAGTTGAGGAAGATTTTGAATTGATTCATTACTTTTTCTTTTTGAAGCAGATGAAGTGGACATTGTTGTTAAAACACGAAAAATTGTTGGAATGATGAATTCAGTCATATCTTTATGGAAATGTTTGGTGGTATAAGTTAGAGCTTTCAAAAATAGATTTGATCCATTATCGTTTGGTCTTTTAAGAACATCAATTACTGCATTAACCATACATTGTTGAGGATCTAATTCAATTCCAAAGTCAAGTAAAGCTTCAATAATTTCATCATTGTACTTTCTAGCTTTTCTAGAATAACTGTCGAAGTTAGTGCAATAAAAGAAGTAATAATATGACTTTGGATCATTTGTATTGATATTTTGATATGTAAACGAGGATTCTGTATCATTAAGAGATATATTTTCACTGTTATATTCGCTTAGTTCGGTATTTTTATCTTCCGTATTATCTTGGGATATTTCTATTTCTGAATGGCGAGAGGATGATGGAGATGGTGGTGATGATTTTGCTGTTTTTGTTTGAGATTTAGAAGGTTCAATTGGCGAATGAGTAGGATAAACAATTTTGTTAAAAAGATCTGGAAGATATTTAATGAAAATGCTCATAAATTCTATTTCGGTTTTACGATGAAGAATATAGAATATTTTGAAGAATTTGATCAAGTTGAGTCGAATTAAGTGAGCTTTTTGAACTTCTTTCATATATTCATTATATCTATTCATATGTTCTTTCAAACGTTCTTCGTCGCTCAAATTTAATAGATTATCACTTATATTTTCTGTTAAGTCTAGATAAGGATAAACAATGGTTGATGAAGAACATTTTTGAACAGATTCAGTTTCAACATACGTCCATTCTTTGGGCCAAGCAGTTTTAGTTTTATGTTTCCCAAAAGTAGCTAGATCAACCGAAGCAGAAGGTGCAATTGCAGGTTGAGCAAGAGTTGAAATTGGATTGCCAATTTTCATCGATTGTGGCTCTAATGTTTCAGATAATTCATTAAGTGTCAGTGGTGAATTTGTTGTGGTATGGACTGCTGAAGATGGATTTAATTCCGGATTCTGATATTCACCAAAAAAGGCGCAGAAAAGTCCCCAAACAAAAGAATGGTATTTAAAGAGTGGCTTTTCTGAAAGTTTTGTGAAAAAGTTGGTAATGCAATAAATATCAAGATTTTCAAGAAGAGAAGTCCAAAAGTTTGGGGTATCAAAAAATCTCTGAAATGCAATTTCATCCCATCTGTTAGCAACATTTAATATGAGTTCGCAGAGTAAGGAAAGACGATAGAGGTTCAAATTTTCTTCTCCTTCGGGAGTTAGAATAATTCCTTCTTCTTCAATCATAGATCTCACTTCGTCCTTTTCAATCTCCTTTTGATCAACATTATTTTCACTTTGAACTTCTTGTTTGGTTGAGCTTTCTTCGGGATTTTTATTCTCTTCTTCTTTTGGCTGAGTTTCTCCTGATTTGCTTTTCTCTTTATTTGATTTTTTTTCATTGTTTTCTTCATCATCTTTATCTTCCTCTTCTTCTTTCTTCTTATTTTCAGCTTTATCAGATTTTTCTTCTTCATTTTTGCTGTCATGATTATCTTCATCTTCTGAACTAGAGGCTTTGTGATTATTTTCTTCATTATTTAATGAATCTTTTAGAGATTTTTCGGAGTTTTCTGATTTTTCAGTCTCAGATTTATCCATTAAATCATTGATTATATTAATTTCAGAATTTGTGTTACTAATTGATGCTCTTTCATCTAAACTTTGCCTTCTTTTCTTTTCTTCTTCTTCCTTAATTTTCTTTTGACGGAAATTGACGACATCTAGAAACAGATTAATAACATCTTGATTCTTCGGAATTGAAGATATCAAAGTTGGATTGTTAGAATTAACAAAATCACAAATCTTCCATAGAGTTTCACGCTCTTTGGTATCCCTGTATAAGGTAAAGATCTCAACAATATGCTTTAAGAGAAATTCATTAAGACGTTTATTTCTATTGCTCTTATATTTTGCTGAGAGGTCTTGATGACGGAAAACGTCTTTAAATGTAACATTTTCTTGAGCAAGAAGTTCATCAATTGGAATCTTGCTTATCTCTTGAATTCTTTTATTACGTTCTTCTCTGATTTTCTTCATTTTTTCTATTTCCATTTGTTTTGCAAGTTCTTGCTTCTTTAGTTCTTCATCAACTTCATTGTTTTGGTTTTCTTCTTTGTCTTCCTCTTCTTCTTTGGCTTCTGTTTGCTCTGTTTCTTTTTGTACTAATTCATCGGACTCTTCTTTTTCGATTTGTTCGGATTCTTTTTGTTCTTTTTCTTCGCTGTTTTCACTTTCACTATTTTCTTCTTCTTCTTTTTCATTGTGATCATCATCACTGTCACTTTCTTTTTTGTCTTCTGCTTTCGCATCCTTTACAGTTGAAGAAGATGTTGTTTCTGATTTGTCTTGTGTTGCTTTTTCTTCATCATCGCTTTCGCTATTGCTCTCTTTTCTTTCGTCATCACTTTCACTATTGCTTTCTTTTTGTTGATTAAGTTTTTCTTCTTCGTCACTTTCACTGTTACTTTCTTTTTCATTTTTAATTTCTTTTGGTTGACTTGGTTTTTCTTCTTCGTCACTTTCACTGTTACTTTCTTTTTCTTTTTTAGTTACTTGTGGTTGACTTGGTTTCTCTTCTTCGTCACTTTCACTGTTACTTTCTTTTTCTTTTTTAGTTACTTGTGGTTGACTTGGTTTTTCTTCTTCGTCACTTTCACTGTTACTTTCTTTTTCTTTTTTAATTTCTTTTGGTTGACTTGGTTTCTCTTCTTCGTCACTTTCACTGTTACTTTCTTTTTCTTTTTTAGTTACTTGTGGTTGACTTGGTTTCTCTTCTTCGTCACTTTCACTGTTACTTTCTTTTTCTTTTTTAGTTACTTGTGGTTGACTTGGTTTTTCTTCTTCGTCACTTTCACTGTTACTTTCTTTTTCTTTTTTAATTTCTTTTGGTTGACTTGGTTTCTCTTCTTCGTCACTTTCACTGTTACTTTCTTTTTCATTTTTAATTTCTTTTGGTTGACTTGGTTTCTCTTCTTCGTCACTTTCACTGTTACTTTCTTTTTCATTTTTAATTTCTTTTGGTTGACTTGGTTTCTCTTCTTCGTCACTTTCACTGTTACTTTCTTTTTCTTTTTTAGTTACTTGTGGTTGACTTGGTTTTTCTTCTTCGTCACTTTCACTGTTACTTTCTTTTTCTTTTTTAATTTCTTTTGGTTGACTTGGTTTCTCTTCTTCGTCACTTTCACTGTTACTTTCTTTTTCTTTTTTAGTTACTTGTGGTTGACTTGGTTTTTCTTCTTCGTCACTTTCACTGTTACTTTCTTTTTCTTTTTTAATTTCTTTTGGTTGACTTGGTTTTTCTTCTTCGTCACTTTCACTGTTACTTTCTTTTTCATTTTTAATTTCTTTTGGTTGACTTGGTTTCTCTTCTTCGTCACTTTCACTGTTACTTTCTTTTTCATTTTTAGTAACTTGTGGTTGACTTGGTTTTTCTTCTTCGTCACTTTCACTGTTACTTTCTTTTTCATTTTTAATTTCTTTTGGTTGACTTGGTTTCTCTTCTTCGTCACTTTCACTGTGACTTTCTTTTTCATTTTTAGTAACTTGTGGTTGACTTGGTTTTTCTTCTTCGTCACTTTCACTGTTACTTTCTTTTTCATTTTTAATTTCTTTTGGTTGACTTGGTTTCTCTTCTTCGTCACTTTCACTGTTACTTTCTTTTTCCTTTTTGGTTTCTTGTGATTGGCTTGGCTTTTCTTCATCGCTTTCGCTACTGCTTTCTTTTGCTTTTTTGGTTTCTTTTTGTTGATTAAGTTTCTCTTCTTCATCACTTTCAGTGCTGCTTTCTTTTGCTTTTTTGGTTATTTGTGGTTGACTTGGTTTTTCTTCTTCGTCACTTTCACTGTGACTTTCTTTTTCATTTTTAGTAACTTGTGGTTGACTTGGTTTTTCTTCTTCGTCACTTTCACTGTTACTTTCTTTTTCATTTTTAATTTCTTTTGGTTGACTTGGTTTCTCTTCTTCGTCACTTTCACTGTTACTTTCTTTTTCATTTTTAGTTACTTGTGGTTGACTTGGTTTCTCTTCTTCGTCACTTTCACTGTTACTTTCTTTTTCCTTTTTGGTTTCTTGTGATTGGCTTGGCTTTTCTTCATCGCTTTCGCTACTGCTTTCTTTTGCTTTTTTGGTTTCTTTTTGTTGATTAAGTTTCTCTTCTTCATCACTTTCAGTGCTGCTTTCTTTTGCTTTTTTGGTTATTTGTGGTTGACTTGGTTTTTCTTCTTCGTCACTTTCACTGTGACTTTCTTTTTCGTTTTTAGTTTCTTGTGGTTGACTTGGCTTTTCTTCATCATCACTTGTTGTTGGGTTTGTGCTTTCGTTTTCGCTGCTTGTAATTTTTTTATTTTGGGGTGATTCTGTTGGGTGGTTAACAACAAAGATCGTTTCTTGTTTGGTTTGGTCATTTTCGCTTCTGATTTGGTTATCTTCTTTTATTTCTTGTGTTTGGTGTGATTTTTCACTTTCACCATTGCTTTCGCTTGTTGTTTTTATAATTTCACTTGGCATCTTGTTTTCTATTAAAGTATTAACTGTTTCACTTTTTTCTTCGTTAATTTCAATTTTATTTTCTACTTTGGTTTCTTGATGTTGATTTGTTTTATCGTTTTCTTTGTCATTACCACTTACGCTGGCATTGGCATTTTCGACTGTTTCGCTGGTCTGTGGTGTATCAATTTTCTCTGTTTCTTGATTGCATTGTTCTTCTTTTCCAAAGGAATTATTTTGAACTTTAATTGCATTAATAGTATTTTCTATTTCACCTTTTACCCCTTGGCTTTCAAATATGTTTTCTTCTTTAATTCCACTTGTAGTTGAGCTATTATTTTCAATTTCATTATTATTATCTAATTGGTAATTATTTTTTGTTTCATCCCTAAATTGGGTCTCAATTTTTGGCGGATCGCTTTCATTTTCTTCTCCGCTTGCGCTCGGGCTTGTGGTTTCGGTTTCGCTATCGTCTGTGTCATCATTATTTTGGCCTTTTTGAATTGTACTATTATTCTGATCATTCTGATTATTTGAAAGTTGGTTAAGCGAAATATTTTCTTCATGCTCTGAACCAAATACACTCCCAGACGGTGGATTGGAACTTTCAATTCCATTATCGGATTTAATCGACGGCTGTTTTTGAAATGCATTTTCGTTTTCGTTTATTAAAGGTTGTTCATTTGATGTCTGATTGGGGTTATCTTGATTGATTGGGATTTCGCTGTTTATTTGATTCGATATCGCAGGCGTTTTGGTTAAAGCACTCTCATTTGTATTTTGTTTACCTAATGTTTCAGGGTCTTGAGGATCCGCCTCTTCTGGCTTCTCCTTTGGACCCAGGCTCATTTACTTTAAAAAAATTTCGAAAAAAAAAATGCAAAATTTCTATATACATTTTTTTTTCAGAATTTCATCCTATCGTCATCTTCTTTAGATTCACAATTGTTTTTTTATTGTAAATGATATATAAAACAGCTCATATTACATTTAAATGCATATCAAATGATTAAAATTGCTATTTTATATTTTAAATATTGTTAATTTTGGATTAGATTTTTAATAATAAACAGGAAATTTACAAATCATACATATATTTTTCAAAACAATAAATAGCAGAGTCGATATACCAAAAGCATATCCTAAGAACACCCTAAAAAGTATAATGGCCTTATCTGCCAAAAACTCTGATAAAAATAAATTAAGCATTCATAAACTGAAAAGCAATGATAGGGAAAATAAATTTCATAATATGACTAAATAAGAAATTGTAAAAAATTAAATTTTTATATAACATTACTTAACATAAGTCGATGAATAATCTATGGTTTAACCGGAAATAAAAGCGGTAAAGATGGCAACAAAATTCTTGTTTTTGAATGCCCTTCTTTTGGCTTTTCTTCCATTTTATTGGCTTGATTATTGTCATTATTAACAAGAAAGTTTGATATATCATAGCTCTTATTATTATTCACCTCTGAATGCTTTTTACTATAAACAAGATGTTGATTATCTTCCCCAGGAGGTTGATATTGAGAGATAGGTTCAATCATTAAATGATTGCGAGATGTTGAAGACATATCGTTCACGTTTTCTATTTTAACATAGCCAGAACTAGAATAATTATTTGTTAGCGGGCTGGTTGTATTTCGATTATTAATAATATTTCGATAAGATACTGAATTAATCCCTGTACAGATATTAGAATTAAAACTATGATTTGCGTTATTAATTGCATATTGTGGATTTTGATTGAATGAATTCATTTTGCTAGAAGGATTTGGATTGAGATAGTAATTAGTATTGTAATAATTGTAATCAGTAGCATTAGAAAGATTAGAATTTGATGAATTGTTGATTACAATGTTGCTTTGAACGGTTAGTGGTGGAGGATTAACATACTGTGGCTCAACTGTATATCCATTATATCCATTGTAAATAACATTACCATTTGGTAGAATATCACAGCGTCTGTCTTTAATAGGCATATCGTAATTACTTGGGATTATTATTATTCCATTAACATTAGGAGAATAGGGGTTTGAATTATTTGTGAAAGATGTAGAAGGATATGCATAAATGACAGTAGATGATGGCGGTGCTCCTGCTAAAGGGGATGATGATGCTGTGCTTGATGAAGGGATAGCTGGAAAGCCATTAGGAATTGTATTCATTACAACAGCAGAACCATGTGGGATTGGTTGTTGGTTCGCTCTGGCACATAAAGGAATTGAAAGATCTTTGTGATGTTGTGTTTGAATTGGATGTTTGTTTCGAGAATCATTAAAATGGCCTCGAAGATGAAGATGGTATCGATTCTTAATTGCATTTGCAGTTCTTCCATTAAAGAATTTAGACATATCTGACCATCTCTTACCCATTTCATGAACTTTTTGAAGAAGGAGCACGTCCTCATCTTCAGTCCATGGAGAATGATTAACTGTAGGGCATAGATAAGTTAAATAGCGTTCTTTGCATTGTCTTGATGATCTTCCAGGAATTTTTTCAGCAATATCGGTCCAAGAATTTTGGCCATACTTTTCAACAAGACTTAAAAGAAGTTGATCTTCTTCTGGTGTAAATAATCTTCTTGGCTTTCGTTGAGGATGTACATGATAATGCTTAGCTTTCATTTTTTGCTTTGATTTTTGTTTTTGAACCAATCTATTTTGTTGTGCTTGTTGTCGCTGTAGTTGTTGGTGCTGCTGATATTGTAAATGACGATGTTGTGGAACATTCAATTCAAAAGTTGATTTTACCGCTGAGGGTGAAAAATTTTTATTTTTCCGAATTTGAAAGTCGTCGTCATCATCGTCTTCATCTTCATTACTTGTAACTTCATAACTGTAGTCGCTGTTGTCGTCATCATCGTTATCATTGTAACGCTGTGAACGACTCATCGGCTAAATGTGACTTTGACGTAAAATTATCTTAGTTTATTTCAAAATTTAGAGAATAAGTTAAGATTATAAAAATTTTCAATTCAATTTTTTTGTAGATTTATAAATAACTTCATTTCTATATACATTAAATTAACCAAATGAACTTATTTGATAAAAAAATCAAAGATTTTTTTTTTAACTTAAATAATAATTTAAATATGAAAAAAAATAAATAAAAAAGCTTTTCTAATCATTGTCAAGAATTGTATATCATTTTATTATATTTTATAATTATTTTGTCATCTTTTAAAAATATAAGGAAAATGTTTTTTGGATTAAATTGTGATATATTCATGGATTTGTCTATTGAACGTATCTTTTATTTTCAAAGAATCTGAATTTTTTTTAATTCTGAAATTTCAATCAATTGAATTTTCAATAATATTTAAATTATTTTTTAATTGAAGTAAAAACTATGAGAATTTTGAGACGAAAAGAATTATATAAAAAATAAATCTCACAATATTACTTTTCTTTTCAGAATAAAGTGATGTTTACAAAACATTTAAAAGAATTAAATTTATATAAAACTTCTTTAGATTTTTTGGTTATTCTTTTGTTTTAACATTCAAAAAAATAATTTTCCCTAAAATTCACAAAATAAACGATGATTCAACATTTCTGAAAAATTCTAAATTATTTTGAATATATTTACCAAAAATACAGAAACTGAAAACCTAATGTCATATTAGATTCAATTTTTTGAATATAAAAAGGATTTAATAAAAATAATAGTTTTTCAGTTATCGCAAAACAAAATATGAAATGATGCTAAAACAACAAAAAAAATAATAATTTATCATTTCCGTATTGAATTTATAATTCCCTATCAATTTTCTCAATTTATTTTTGTGACGTTAGTTTCTAAACTGCTTTTACTAAAAAAAGTCTATCTTATTTCAAAAATATATGTTATAAAGATTTGTTTGGTGATCTTTTTGATAATATGTTAATAAATATTATTTCAATATAAATTGAACAAAAAATAGTTAAAATATAATTGAATAGTTTATTTTGATTATTTTCGTTTAAACATATCATCAGAATTGATTATAGAAATAAATGATATATTCTAAAATACTCAATCCAAAATTAGCCATAATCTTTTTTGGTTACTTTTTAATATTTTCTTTTGACAAAAAAAAACTGCTCTTATCTTATGACATACATAAGACTTATGTATAATATTACTATATCAATTAATTTATTGTTTGATGAACTCCAATAATACTTAATAAGAGGTATTCATGTAGAGAAATTGACGAAATATTGTAATTTTGATCATATTTTCTTTATTTTTATTTTGAAACTAAGAATGAACTTTAATGGATAAGAATTTTATACTCCTATTTTTGAGATATTTCTATTTTTATTTTTCTGAATAAGAATCGTTTTATAATTGAGAGGCTATATATTTTTTTTTATATAAAAATTGATGAAATATAAATATATATATAAATTTGTATTATTAATTATTATAGTATATATATATTAATAACCTATTAATACTTATATGTTTAAAAAATATTTATTTTCTAGAGATACACTTGTTTATATTTTTTTTATTTTTTATAAATTTTTAACTTTTTCAGTTATTATATTTTTTATATTGAAATAATAAACATTTTGTATCCTAGTAGTATTGTTATTAAAACATTATTTTATTTTATATATATAATATATATTATATTTTATATACTATTTAAATTTTATATTTAAGTTTTACATTATATATTAAATAGATAAATTAACAAAAAAAAAATGAAAAATTCAATTAAACGATGATTTTTAATTGAATTTCTAAAAAAATATGTTGCTTTGTATTGTGATTATTTTTTGGTTTTCAATATATTAAATATTAAAGTTATTTTTATAATATAGTAATTAATAATTTTACTATATAAAAAATATTTTTAATAATATTTTTAAGAAAATGAGGAAATTTAAATTTTTCAAGAATCACTTCACTATTAACTTCACTTCACCGAAAATAATCATCTCACGTCACTAAAAAATAATAACGTACCAAAATACGATGAAAAATAATTCAAAATAATGCAAAATATAAAATTACATTTTTCTTTAAAATGAGAGTATAGAGTAACTTATTTACATAATAAAATTTATTTAAATATTTATTATTATTATATTGTACAATTAGTATATAATTATTTCGTAAATCAATTGAGAAATAAGTCATTTTCTTAATTTTTTAATGTAAATTTGCATTTAAATTTATATATGGCTAATAAATTGGATATACAACAGATAATATATTTTTTAAATAAAATATAAAATATTATTATTGATTTATAATTCATAAATATTTTATTTGACTCGAGATATAGATGAAACATTATTTTTTAAATTGTTTTTAAATTCTCAACATCCATTAAAACCAATTATGGCAAGTGTCAGTATTGGATATATAGAAGTAAATAATCTTAATATTTTTTCATAAGATAAAATATTCATTCAATTAAAGTAAAAATAAAAAAATCAAATAACGAGTTTTCACTTCACATGAATACCTCTACTTAATATATAAAAATTAAAAATATTCATATCACATATTACACAAAAAGTTTCTATTTCAGTTATTTTTTGATAAATATCGATACAAATTATAACCAACGAATAAGTTTGTATTAGAGATATTTTATTATTCTCTTTTGCCCAGAAAAAGTCGAACTTTTCCAAGGGAAAAGTGAATTTTGAACATCCCTAGTTTGTATGGAAATTTACTTTTTGAAATGATGATAGTGTTTTCTTTTTAAAATTTGAATTGAAATAGCCAATATAAAAATCAATATTTATTTTTGTATTAATAAATGAAATGATTTGATTTATAAAGACCAAATTACTAAATTTATATTATAAATAAATTTCTATCAATGATTTTTTATATTTTTCTGATTATAACTGGTCTAATATAAAAGCAATATACTCAAAAATTTATTTACAGTAGTGATTTTGGTAAATATATGTGATTTTCATAAAATTTTAAAATCTTTAAAATTGCATTGGCCTTTATAGTATAATGAAATATATATAAGTTATAAAAAAGGTTTTGAAAAATAATCACAAAAGGTCAATAATTTGCTCTTTTTCAATCAATTTCCTATTAACCCATAATTCTGTCAGATTTTTCTGAAAAAATAAGGTAATGTGGTTTTATTCATTTCCTCAAAAAGGACTTCCATATCCCATATTTAAAAATAAAAATATAAAATATGATTGCACTGTTATAAATTGTTGTAAAATAGTGACCAATTATCAAGTAGAAAATTTATAATATTGAAATTTTACTATCTTCATAATATTGATAAATGTTAATTAAATTTTAATTTTACAACTATATTGATAAACGAATATATATTTTTTTATACAATTTTGATTGTTATTTACAAATATATACTCACTTTTAAAAATAAAAAAATTCAATGATAAGTTATAACTTTTTCTATTTTGGAATGATATGGACAGAAAAAATGGGAAACAGGGGAAACAGTGATTGATGCGTAGGTTGGCACTTTTATATCAAAAAGTGAAATAAACTTTTGAAAAAGTTTGGGTGTATAAGTTATTATCGTTATTTATTATATAAAAGTTTTTTGAAAATTCTATATGAATTATGAAAAATCAATCAATTCAAATATTTCTGAAGTAATACGTAGGTTTGATTGATTTTTTTGAGTTCATTGAAAAAATTTCTTTCATTATGCGTGGACAAATAATCCCCCTCAGCCATATCAAGCACCTCCTTATTCATACCAATTACCTCCTCTGTCATATCATCCTCCTCCTCAGTCATTTCAAGCCAATCATCAGTTATATCAACCGCCTCCATATTCATACCAACCATCGGCTCAATTACTTCAGCTACTTTCTCAGTTGCAATTAGATACATTTAATAAGTATTCAACACATTTTCAGAATTTTGAATCATATAGAAAACAAAATGATTCCATAATCAATAACTAATCAATGAAAAAAGTCAATGAAAGACAAAATCTCATGATTCGTCAATCTGCCAAATTTCCACATTTAATTTATGATAAAACCCATATTTATCGTTTTGATTACAGTAACGGTGATACAGCATATTATTATTGTATTAATAGCAGGATTAATACAATAAAATGTAAAGCTAGAAGAATTTTTAAAAAAGGAAAACTTGAATATCCATCTCAAAAGGAAAATATTTTACATTTCGGAATATGTTAGAAAAAAATGATTTTAATAAAGAAAAAATTCATTCAATGAGATCTCAAATTCGAGATTTATTTATAAATGATAGAAGTTTGACATCAAGAGATATTCATTACTAAAGTTTAAAATGGAATTATTCATGTACAATATCACAAATTGATTACTGGATAAATTTCAGAATAACAGATAAAAATGGCAAACTGGCACATTTAAAATTTATGGATGATGATAATATTCCTTCAAAAAAGCATTTTTGGGCACGTTTACATGACGAGATAAATGGGATTTTGATATTCATGACAGACATTCATGAAGAGTGTTTTCTGAACGCCGATATATGGCTAATTGATGGCACTTTTCTTACGTCAATCCGTGAATATACTCAAGTACTTAATGTTATGGCTTGCAATCTGTTGAGCAATACTTATCTGACAATAGGCCATATATTATTAAAGAGCAAAAAAGAAAATGATTAAAAAAATGGTTTGAGCCTTTTTTTAAGCCAGGTTGTAAGTTCATAAAGCAATTTAAGAGTACTTTTTATAATTACAGATTTTGAGAAAGGTTTAATAAATGCAACAATTGGAACAATAAATAATTTTCATTTAAACGAAGATCTCAAAAGAAACATTAATATACAAGGCTTCCTTTTTTATTTTTTCTCAATGTATGATTAAAATATTTTCTAAATATTATTCGAAAAAAAAGTCACAAAAGAAATGAAAGAAACACTATATGTTTTATTGTATTCACCTTATATTGAATGGGCGTCTTTAAAAAAAGGATAAATGATTTAATTGATATAAAATCACAAGCTCAACAATTTCTTTTGTGTTTTAATAAAGTTTGGTTAACTGAAAAAATATATGGCATGTTGGTGACGAACCTCAAGCATCGGTTCTCACAAATTGCGCATTGGAATCTTATCACAAGCGCTTGAATGCTGAATTGAAACCGAATGCATCAATTGATTCTTTCAGTAAATCTCTTTATAACTTTGATATGAAAAGTTATCGTGAATTGATTCAATGCAGGAAAGCAAATCACAAATATCAAAAGTTTCTTTCTAAAAAGCATGAAATAATTAAATTGATGGTTAAAGAAACTTTATTTTAAAGTAAAGCCTGAAATAATTTAAAATAATAAACGATTGTAAAATACAAAAGGAAAATGGCCAAGATAAACTAAATGAAGATAAACCAAATGTAGATACAGTAGAAACTTGGTGTATGTATAATGAAAACAATAATGCAATCTTCCATGAATACTTATTTGGTGAAGGTAATAACTAAGAAATTATAGATAATCAGATTAGTAACATTTTGGAAAAGTATGAACCTGAATAAAAACATTCATAATTTGGTTTATTATTTTTCAGGTTCATAATAAACTAATCAGATTAGTAACATTTCAAGCCAATCATGAATGTGGAGGCGGTTGATATAACTGATGATTGGTTTGAAATGACTGAGGAGGAGGATGATATGGCAGAGGAGGTAATCGGTATGAATAAGGAGGTGCTTGATATAGCTGAGGGGAATTATTTGTCTAAACTATTGAAAAAAATTTAAATTCATTTTTTCGGGAAACAGTAATTGATGCGTAGGTTGGCACTTTTATATCAAAAAGTGAAATAAACTTTTGAAAATGTTTAAATATGCATAAGATTTGAATAAGAAATGCATAAGTGTGTAAGTTATTATCGTTATTTATTATTTAAAAATTTTTTTGAAAATCCTATATGAATTATAAAAAATCAATCAATTCAAATATTTCTGAAGCAATACGTAGGTTTGATTGATTTTTTTTGAGTTATTACATTCATTTATTTAATCGATTCATTATTCATTTATCTCGGATAAAAGAAACATGACTGAGCCAGCAAATAAAGCAGGAATAGTATTCTTTGTTGATAATTTCTCATGGTCAAAAAAGAAAACCCCATTACAACTCGATTATGATGCAATAGATAAGTGTCTCTCTGATAAAAGCTCTTTTAATGAAGTATTAGGATTTGATACTCATTGTCATTTATATTTTGATTTCGATTCAATATCAAATGACGAAGAATATCAAGATGTGTTTAAAAAGGCTGCAGTCATTAACAGATGTTTTTGGACCATATACAATAGGATGGTACACAAATTCTGATGTTTTTGCAATGAAAACAGGATGAAGATTAATTAAAGAAGGAGAACATTTTGTTCAATTCATGTGATATTCTATACAACGAAAATCAAAGGTTCAGATATTCAAAAAATATTGAAACATAATAAAAAAGCAGGTTTTGATTACAATGTACTTCGTTTATGTGACCCAAATGTTTACAAACTTAATTCAAAACAACTTTTTAGACTCTCATTATCAAATAAAATATTTAGTTCAAATGATGTTGGTAATAAATTTAATCATTGAAATTTATTACATTGTGCAAAACCATCTCAACATATAGTCCAAATAAAAGGTGATGAAAAAGGTATCACCAAAAAAGAAACTGACCCTGATGAGTTTGAAATCAATGAAGATTTAATTATAATGTCATCAGTTGAATTACTACATTTAATGAATGAATTTGAATCCACCTTTGAAAATTTTTAAAAAGTGATGATTAATTTATTTCATTCTCCTTATGAAAAGAAATCAATAACGAATTTCGTTAAAGAATGGTATTTCCAAAATGATGACCATCATAATTTGAATACTGTAGATGTTTATTCAGAAAAATATTATACAAAGGAAGACTCAAATAGTTTTTCTCAATAATGAAACATTTAGAGTATGATATCAAGATAAAATATCTTGAACGACATTCAATAAATACAATAGATGAAAATGCAAAAGTTGATTTTACAGACACTTTTTCATTAAATGATATATGTCATAAAAATTATAAAAAAAAAAAGATGGAACTAGGATAGGAAATTTCTTATCAGATTTAAAAAGAGTCCTTGTTATTGTTGATATTGCAAAAACATTATATTTTTTGAAAGATTTAGAGGACGATGATAATTCAATGAAATTTTCACCTCTTGATGAAAGTTCATTTGAAAACAAGATGAAAACAATTAATTTAGGGTTTAATATGGATAAGAAGAAAAAGAAAACAATAAATGCTTTTCAAGTTTATTCAACTGGGCAAAATAAAAATATACTTATGAAAAGAAAAATCAAGTTTTTTCGAGATAATCCTGACTTTTTCTGGGTTTTTCATGGATATTGAAATCAACCTCTTGAAAAAGTTGATAGGCCATAGATACAGCCTTTTTTGAATCATATCAAAGAAATCATTTCTGATAATAATGAAGAATTGAATGAATTTATCTTGAATTGGATATCGTTTATCATTCAAAATCCAAGTGGCAAAAAAGAATCTGCTATTGTTTTGACAGTCAAAATAACACTGGCAAAAATACTCTCACAAATACAATATGTGAATTATTTAAAGGATATTCTATTGATAATGTCAATAAGATAGATGAAATTGTTGGCAGAAAAAATCCATTATTTCTAAAACAGAAAATTAATTGTTTTTAATGAGTTATCGTCTGTTAATTCAAATCAATATTTCGATTTTGATACCCTAAAAGCAATTATTACTGAAAAATCAATTAATAGATCAGAAAAATATCAACCATCAAGACCTGCAGAAAATGTTGTAAATTTGATTTTCCTCTCCCATTCAAATATTAAAAGGTGACAGAAGATATGTTGTTTCTGAAGCATCTGATGCAAAAATTAATGATTCGCAATATATTGGAATGCTTGTTAATACAATTCATTCTGATGGATTTTATTCAAATTTATTCACATTTTTCAATAAAAGAGATATCTCAAATTGGGATAAAAGAAAACTACTCCAAACAGAAACAAGAAACAGGGTCATTAATAATTCGAAAAGTTCGTATTCTCAAGTCTATCTGCATACTTGGATTATAAAAATTATGCTCGTGAAATAGCTTTTCGAATAAAAGATTGTGGAAAACGAACAAGGGTTTTCAAACTCAAAGACCAATACAGAGAACAATTTGAAAAAGATCAAGATGAAGAAATCATTTATGAAGAATAATTTTTATCTCAAGATTAAAAATAAAAAAAAGGAAAATAAAAAAATATTTAAAAAATTAATTGTTTATTGATTCTCGATTTCTCGACATATTCGAAAAATAATGCTTTTTCTTTTGGATCCAAGATCTTTGATCTTATTTTTAAGATCTTGAATGTATTACTTTTGTTTGGTTGTTCTACTTTTTTTAAAAAAGTGAATTAAATCGGCAATAATGAGACATTCGCCTTTTTGCAAACAAATAAAGATCAAATGACCGATTATCTCTACATATCCTTCAGTTCCATGCAAATGGATAATTTTTGCATTTTCATATTAGCTTGAATATCCTGTATCATTATCAGTAGATAAATATTTTAAATATACACATGGTGAATTTTTAATAATATTTTTCGTTGTTTCTTTTAGTATTTGAACCAGACTTTAATCAGCTTGTCCATTTGGATGCACCAAAACTTTGATTGGGAATGGCCTTACATTAGTTTCAAGTGGAATTAATTCACTTTTTAAAAAATAGAAGAACACAAATAATATTTTCACAAATCAAAAAGAAAGATATTACTCTTGGTACATTTAGTTTACAATACATATTGAATAGAATTGCACCAATTTATGTCAAATCATCCCTGTTTAAAATACAAGATTCATTTCCAATAGAGATCTTTAACTTTCAATTTTTTTTTTTTTTTTTTTTTTTTTTTTAGAAGTTTTCTAATGCCGAAATTATGATTTTGGGTCTAACCTTTCCCCAATGGCATGCTGGAACGAGATAAATCTTTTTTTCCGTAAATCATGACACGGTACGTTTATTTTTCCCGTAAATCACGACAAAATATATACGATCTCCGAGATCGAGAAGAAGAATAAGAAAAGAAATTGGAATTTCTGGAGATTCAACTTAGAAAAGTCGAAAGGAGATTAAAATTGGAAAGAGAACTTTCTAAATTATTCTAAAAAATTTTAAGTCTTGAATAAACTTGACAAAGAACAAAATTTTTATTTTTTTTTCATTTCATTTTTTTAAATTTATCATTCAGATGATGGGAAGCAAACTTCTTTTCCTACTCCAAAATGATCAAAAATTGGAAAAGCAATTGTCTGAGATAGAAGACTTAGAGAAAGATAAGAAAAAAATAATAAAGTTATTAGAAACTTCAAAAGTTCAATATCAGCAAATGTATTCTTTTCTAGCTGACCTTGTTAAATGTAAAGAAGCAGACTTGGCCAAAGCAAAAAAGGATGAGAAGAAAAAACTCCTCCTTGAAATCGAAGAAGACCGAACTTTTCTTCGAGAATTACAAAATGATATTCTCAAGGCAGAGAATCAAATAAAAGCTTATAAAGAGGAATAAATAAAAAAATAACTTTTTTAATCTTGACGTAGAACTTTTTTTGTGAGATATTTTTTCATCTTTTTTTATTTCATTATTTTTTTTTATGTCGAATCAAGCACTTGACAAAAAATTTGAAAATTTATCTATTGAAATTTCCTTTTTGAATGAGTCTTTGACATGGATTCATAAACTTCGAACTTTTTACAACAAACAAGAAGATAACTCTCTCTTGGAAGAATGTATCGAAATATCAAAAATGCTTTTGCAAGAAATTCAAAAAATCAAAATTTTATTATTTTTACTGTATATAGTCTTATTTTATCATAATAGTCACAGTTTTTTTCAACCTTCTGTGATTTAACAATTTCGTATTCAACAAAAACTTCACCATTTGTTACGTATTCAATTTCTAATTTTGGTACGTCAAATTTTGGAAACTGCATGCCTAAAAAATATAAATGTGAACATGGGAGTTTTATTTGAAGCATCGATGAAATAAGAACAGATTCTCCACATAAACATGTTTCTGATGTAATATCTGTTTTATAACTTCTAATCATATTTTGCATGATATTAAGAGGTGTGTTATTACATGTATTTTTAACTTTTCGTTTGTATCTAGAGTAATTCTGCTCATAAAAAAGTTCATAATTATGTATCTTTTTCATTATATTATCGGCGATTCGTTGCATTCCTGGCCAAAATGAGTTATTTCTAGGCAACTGAGCATTTAAATGGCCATGGGTAATTTCTAATTGGTTGGTGCATGAAGGCATCTTGAAAGATGCCCTATGCACCATCGATACCTCCTCCCATCTGTCTTGATCTTCTATGCTTATTTTTTTCTTTTCTTTAAATGATAAACCAACTTTGTTTAATTTTCTTTCAAGCTTATCAAGTAAATTTGTATCAGTGATTTTTTTCCATTGTTTATTGTAAACTTTCTTCAACTCTTCTAAATCATGAGAAGATGCTGTAGAGACCAAATTTCCAACCTGTTGTGAATAAGGTTTTCGTTCAAGAATTACTAATAAATGTCGTAGACAACATAAATGTTTCAATCCTTGATCTTTAATCGCTTTTTTGAGACCTGAACCTTGATCAGATTCAGCCACATTAATAAATGTTGGAATTTGGAAACCAAAAACATTTTTAAAATGTTCAAAAAAGTTATTATAAATATCAGAATCTTCAATTATCCCAAAAGAAAACCCTAATGGTACTCCTACATTATGGATTATGACAGTTGGTATAGATGCAACATAATGTTGGAGGAGCTTCCAAGTTGTATCGAGCATTAATCCTGACCTTTTACTATCTAGAACTATATATTTTGCATAAATATTTATGAAAACACCACCTAAAATGTAATAACGTTTTGAGTTGTATTCAATTTTGTCTAATTTCTTTGTTGTATTGTTGTGCTCAGCGATTTTTAATAGGCAAAATCCATTGCTCATTTTACAAAATCTTTGAAAATTTACCTGATTGTTGATTCGTTCATTTTTATAGTTTTCTACATAATCAAATATGTGCATTGTATTCTTTGAATAATCTGCAATCTTTAAGCTTGTAAAGGATGATGCAAATGAATGAAACAAATGTGAAAAATCTGAAAATGGGTAATAGAGTAGAGGTGAATTATGCATAAGTGCTTGCGAGCTACTTGATAGTTGCATTAATAAAGACTTTTTAATCCATGATTTTTGGCAATTTTCTTCTTCCCAGTTAGAAACATACTTAATGCTTGCACGTACAGAAATTGTCTGAGAAATATTAACTAGAATAAAATGTTCATCATCATTCTCATTTACAAATCGGAAAAAATAACAATGTTTTCCATTGGGATTGAATTGGTATCGTGCACCGTTCTTTGGATCAAATTTAAAGGTTTTACATTCATTTATAAATATTGATAATGTTCTGAAATTCCAGGTGGAATTTTCAGGCTCTATTAAAATTGTTTTTGCATTTTCGAATCTGCATTTTCTTAATGGCTGTGATACAACTTTAAATGTGGATTCCGCATCAATCATATCAAGATTTCGTCTTAAATCGTCCATTACAAATAGAAAGTGACATAAAAATATATATGTAACGAATAATCTCCTCAAATGCAAAAGAAACGTATAGTGTACGTTCAGAAGTACATATCATATAAATAAAAAATAAAACGTATAGTGTACGTTCGAAAGTTCATATCATATAATGAACCAATAAAACGTATAGTCTACGTTTGCATCAACTGAGATGCTGCTTTTGCTAATAATAATAAAAAAGATTAGAATCAAAACAAAACGTTTCTTCTTTGAAGCTCTTGCTCGCGACAAAAGCAGTCGCTGCTTGCTGCTTTTTTCATTTCTTTTGTTTGTATCTACTGAGATGCTGTTGAAAAAATAAAAAAAAAAAAAATGAAAATAAACGGTCGTGTGGCCGTGCCATAATTTACGGAAAATTACATTTATCTGGAACGATTATTTTAACAACAAAATAATTGGAAAACAAGCACGTTTATATTTATTAGAATTCAATTTTTCTGGCTTGTATAAATTTTATAAAGGTACCTTTTCTTTTGCTTCTTGCTCTTCAAGCTTTTCTGTACACATATAAATATTCAAATGCTGCATCATTGTCTAAGTCATATAGTTTTTAGAATTCCTTTGCATGGTAATATTTTTGTAAATAGTTTTAACATGCATTAAAAGTGTTTCTATAATTATTAGATGCAAATAATAAACCTCCACTTAATATTTTCCTCTGTGAATTCACGACTGTGATAGGTAATGTGGACCAATCTGATGTAATTGGATTGATGTCCACAAAATATTTCCCTACTTTTTTTAATTCATTTTGATCAAATGTTGGGTATTCAGTTTCTAAGCATCATGCTTTTTTCTTATAAAATGATTTTGCCTCAAGAAGTATATGCTTTACTATAAATTCTACAGATCAATTGATTGTAATAAATGACAATTTTTTTTTTTTTTAAAACTCTATCAAAATTAGTAAAAGTGTTTGTATTTCTAATCTTGTCATTATAATATTATTGACCTAAAGAAAATTACAATATCATCACAGTCACCAAAACTGCCATCAAAAAAAAATTTCCACTTTAACGGCAATGGTGCAAAATGACATACATACATTTTAAAATTTTGAGAGAATATAGTAAATAAATAAATACACGTATACATAAGAATATATTTATACATACAAATATAAAGTTAATGGTTGCCATGACATTCGCATTGAAAATGAAGAATTTTTCCATTATCAATAATATCATGATCAGCATGACAGTTCATAGCACAATAACAACAAATATAAGTTGGTCTTAAAATACTACATGTCATACACTGGAAAACTCTATGTTGCGAATTTGGATCTATCATGTTTTCCTGAATTTTATTGATACAACATTTTTCTGACAAATTTTGGTCGCAAATTTTCGATTTTTTCTTATTTTTGTGATGATTTTCCAATTTTTTTATTGCTTCTTTCATACCAAACGAAGCAGCTTCTTTGTAAAAATTGATACTCATTTCAATATTTTGATTTAAAATGAATTTACCTTTTTCATATAATTCACCAATGATATAATAAGATTTAATTATCTTATATGATGACGCTTTCATTAAGAATTTGATACATCTTTCATCATCTTTCGTGGAAAGTAAATATTCACCTATTAATAAATACAACATTGGAAATGAAATAAACGGATCATTTTCAATTTCAATTTGATCAATGAAATTGTCAATTAATTGAGGATCTAAATGTAAAATGTAAAATAATGATTCATTTTTGAAATCAATTTTGGTTTTGCTAGGAGCATCAAAAATTTGAGATGCATTTTTATAATATTTCAATGCAATTTCATCGTCTTTTATAATTGAAATTTCTTTTTTCCCATATTCATACCAATTCCCGAGTTTTATATTTGCATCAAATGAAGTTTTGATCTGCAATTCAGCGCATTTGCGATAATAATTTAATGCCTTTTTCAAATCTTTTCCAGTTCCCTTTCCAAATTCGTAACAGATTCCCAAATAGAAAAATGTTTCAGGAACGCCATGAAAAGATGACAAATTAAACAATTCAAAAGCCTTTTTTTCATTTTTTTCGATAAATCTTCCTTGAAAATAGAAACAAGCTAATCGAAATTGAGCAGCTGGATTATTTGAATTAGAAGCTTTTTTTAAGTATTTAAACATCTCTTGGTAATCTCCTTTGGATTCATAACACAACGCTAGCTCGAAGAAAGCTTGATTATTACCTTGATTTGCACTTTTAGTAAACAACTCGAAAGCTATTTTCATTTTCTTTTTATCACGTGGAAAATGTCTTTTATAGAATCTTCCCAAGCATAACTGTCCCTGATCATTATTATTATAAGCGCTCATCATCAAGAATTCTTTAGCCTTTTTAAGGTCAATTTCGGTACCTACTCCTTTTTCATACAAGATACCTACCATATATTGCGCTATTGCGTGTCCATTTTCTGCTGCATACTTAAGAAAGGGGAAAGATTCATTTTTTTTACCACTTGTTGAATAAATTAGTCCTAAGTTGTAGGCTGCATTTGAATTTCCCTTCTTAGATGATTCCTCGAAGTAACGACAAGCTGCTGATATGCTTGGTTTACAACCAAGTCCATCTTTGTAACAGATGCCAAGATGATATTGTGCCATCTCGTTTCCCTGATCAGCAGCCTTTTGGAAGAATTCAAACGCTTTGTGATGATCAATACCGACTCCTTTCCCCCTCATGTAGTACTCGCCAACTTTTTCTTGAGCTTTCGCATATCCAAGATTGGCAGCTTTGACAAAGCACTCAAAAGCTTTCTTGTAGTTGTTCTTGGTGGCCGGCTTGAGGTTCCTGATGTACATCTCGCTGTTTGAGCGGTTGGGAATTGTGTACTGGTGAGGACGGCCAGGCTTTGGCGGCTGCTCGTTGAACAGCTCGTCTGCTGGCTGCGCACTGCTGGACTCACTGTCGTAAATATTGAAAGCTTCGTTATTGGGCAATTCTATGCTCACTGATTCTTTGCTTTCAGCTACTTTATTTTCATCTTCTTTGTTTTCAGATTCTTTATTTTCATCTTCTTTGTTTTCAGATTCTTTATTTTCATCTTCTTTGCTTTCATCTTCTTTATTTTCATCTTCTTTGTTTTCAGATTCTTTATTTTCATCTTCTTTGCTTTCAGCTACTTTATTTTCATCTTCTTTGTTTTCATCTTCTTTGTTTTCATCTTCTTTGTTTTCATCTTCTTTGTTTTCATCTTCTTTGTTTTCATCTTCTTTGTTTTCATCTTCTTTGTTTTCATCTTCTTTTCTTTCTTCTTGCATGAGGATGAAATGATCATCAGCAGACTGCTTTGCGCCTGCTTGATCATTCTCGCTTTCCTGCTTATCGTCAGAGCGCCCATTGCTTGCGACGTAGTGGGAGATCTGCTTCTGGCTCTGGCTGCGAATGACGTTGATCTTCTTTGCGTGCGAGTAGTAAATTCCTAGCGCAAATAGCGCCTTAGGAAAGTTCAGTTCACTTGCCTGCACCAAGTAATTGAATGCTTCAACGTGGTCTTGAACAATCTGAGACAGTGAAAAAAGTGCGTTTGGGATCTTTTCGTGAATTGATTTTTTATAATACATGATAGCTTTATCAATTTGGCCTTTTTTCTCAAACAAAACACCCAAATTGTAAGCAGCGTAAGCGTGTCCTTTCTCAGCTGCCTTTTCAAAGAGTTCAACTGCTTTATCATAGTTATAGCCAAGCATATGTCCATCAAGATATATTAATCCAAGATAGAATTGAGAAGTAGGGCTACCTTCTTCAGCAAAATCAATAATAAATTGAACATCTTTCCTATTGCCTTTTCTAATTTTGCATTTACTAACAACTTTTTGATTAATATAATTTTCATCTGTATTTGCAAAGTAAAGTTTTCGTTCAACCATTTGACGAATGATATAAAATGAACCAACTCTTTGTTCAATGTTTAAAGATGTGCACATTTTATAAATTTCGCATATTTTCCCATATGAACTAGGTAGATGTGGAGCATTGCCTTGTTCAATTTGATCTATTATTTGAATATACCTGAGACCTTCATAAGGACTTTTAAAAGTAGCTATTTGATATATAATTAAAGCGAATGAGTAAAGGTCAGTTTGAAATGAAATTTTATCATTAGTAATTTGTTCAGGAGACATATATAAAGGTGAACCAACATCTGTCGTATATGATTTAAAACCTTCATAAAGTCGTGATAAATCAAAATCTGAGAGGACGGCATCACCATTTTCGTTAATTAAAATATTATCAATTTTGATATCACGATGAAAAATACCAAGAGAATGAAGATGATCCAAGCCAAAAAATATTTGAAGTAATATCTTGGTTTTTTCTGTATTTGATAATAAGTTTAATTTGTTTTCATTTTGACATTTAGAAATGTAATCCCTCAAACTTTTGTTACACATAAAGTCTACAACAAGTGCATTTTTTTGGCCACCAACACGTTCTTGCTTAATATATCCATAACACTTAAGAATACATCTATGATTTACTTTTTTGAAAGTATCAAGCTCCCTTTGATATGAATTTGGCCGATTTGAAGCAAAAGTTTTAATCGAAAAAAAATCACCTGTTTTTGAATGAACATAAAGAGAATTTTTTGAGCTTGCTCCACAACCAATTGATTTAATATAAATAAACTCATTCTTGCTAAACTCCTGAAAAGTATTTTGAAATGCATCTGAATGAAAGAATGACTTTTTAAAAATAGGACTTCGATGAAAAAAATGTCGGTAAATGTAAAAGATAGTAGTTGAATCTTTTGAAATACAAATAAAATTTGCTAATGTAAAGGGATCATTGATTGAATCAGATGAATCGTTTTCATTATTATTATTTTGATTAAAGAAACTTAAAATATTTTGGGCACCATCGAGAATTTCATCAACGAAATCTTCATCGGGGAATTGATGCGTTTTTATTTTAATTTTGTTGATCAAAAAATCTTTATCTTTTTTGTCAATTGGAAAAAAAGTCGATTTGCTCATTTCTGATAAGAACATTAAGTCCGAAATATTCTTTGATAATTGAAAAATACAGCATACATTTTCAGAAACTAAGCAAATAAGTTTTTTCTCTGGAATTAAATGCACCACAATAAGGGGCTTATAGGTTTGATTTAATATTAATTTAACATCAGAAGTAAAAATGCATGGCATTGCAAAATTCCAGAAAAAATTGATGTCAACAAATTTATTTTTAATAAAAGGAGTATTTAAATGAGTTTGATGAGAGTAATACTTCTGAATCATGAATTACTAAGGTTTTCTCAAAACTTGAATACTTTTTCATCGTTTTTTTTTAAAAACATTTTGTAATTTTTCCAATATTTTTTGACTTATTTCTAATTTTTAATAAAAAAATCAAACTTTTATATCATAATTGCTAATAAAATTTTATTATTAAACATTTCTTCGATCATTTTTTATTATCAAAAATTTAAATAAGGCAGTATATAAGAGATATGATGAGATCCACTTTTATTTTGATTCGAATATTTTTTATACTATCTTAATTTCATAGATAATCAGAAAAGAATTTTATTTTTGAAAAATTGATATATAGATTTTAAATCTTTAAGTATAATGATAGATTAACAAACATATGAAATTTTGCCTTCATATCTTTATTTTAAAATCCATTTGATTTGATAAATATCAAGCTTTATTAAAACTTGAAATTTCGCAAAATAAATTAAAATATAAATATACTATGATTAAACAAATAAATAAAAACTTAAAATACACCAAAAGCATATCCAACTACACTCTTAATTTACAGAATATTATTAGTTTTTTAAACCTTTTGAGAGAACTATTCAAATTGATTGAAAGACCATTCAAAATGATCCAAAAAAAAAGCATTTTATATGGTCACAAAAGAAAAATGGTAACTATCCAAATAAGCAATTGTTCGTAAAATAATCTGAATTTTATTTTCATCAAAAGAACTTCTAGAAAGAATGAAACTTTAATAATTTGCATGGATTTGGTTTTGCTTTATTTAAAGAGAAAAATCAAAAAGAGTAAAAACAAAGTATACATACATGAATAACTGATTATTTCCAGCTTAATGGATCAATTAATATTCGACTAAAATCGTTAGACATGAATAATCAGTTATTTATCAAAAAAAAGCAGATATATAATAATAAATAATAGGAAAGATGCTTTACTCTCTAATTATAATGCCAGGAAGTATTTCTGTATAAAATTGGTGGAAATTCTTGAAAAACAACACCGCGTCCATTAGTCAAATACTCATCTATTGTTTTACACTTATATTGAGGAATATAATTAATATCTTCAATAGGTACTAGGTAAAAATCATTGGAAGTTATTATCTGAGGGTTTATTGAAATTCCTCTATCTTGCGGCCAAACGTCATGTTCATTTGTTGGTCTGACGAAACTTTTTGGAGATTATAAGAGGAAATTCCAGTCACAAAAAAAGAAGTCTGGCAATTTGTTGGATGATTCCAATGAAAAAAATTAAAGTTATACAGCCAACCATCTAAAATTTCAAACAACACATAGAAAAATTATATGAGTTCTTTCAAAAAAAATAACAAGGAAGTAATTTCAATACTTAGAGATATTTCAAAAGATTTTATTTTATTTTGATACAATTTCATTTTTTTTGAAAGCTTCTCAGAATCCACTTCCACCTTATTGAATCCACTTCATAGTTTTTTCATTGATGCTATTCAGAAAATTCAATTATCAGAAAAAGCTAAAGTGTATTAGCTTTAATTCATTTATTGATTCTTTATCACATTTGTAATTAAATTTATTTGAATTATTATCATCTTTTTCCACAATTTTTTTTCAGTAACATCGATTATAATTTGATAGGAAATAAGGTAATTTTGAATGCTCAGAAATTTATAAAGATTATCAAAGTTAAACTTTCACAAATTTTGTGTTTATAATGAAAATTGTAAAAACGGATTTAAAAATATGATCAAGATACAAATTAATGAAATCCAATATGATGTCCCTAAAGATCTAACAATAATGGAAGCTTGCAAACGCATTGGAGTGTATATTCCATCTTTATGCTACCATTCTGATGTTCCATCTGGGGGAAATTGTGGTCTTTGCATAGTCAAAGTTGATGGGTCTTCTTACACGCATGCATGCATGATGCATGTTCGACCAGGTATGGTAATAAATACAATTGATAAAGATATTATCGAAAAACAAAAAAATCAATTTAATAATTTTATTAATATTTCCCACATTCCGAAAACTAAAGATATAGAAGAAGTTATTCAATACTTTCATCCAAAAAAAATAATGCATATTCGCCAAGCTGAAAAAACAAATGCAATTACTTTTATTCCGAATGCTTGCATTAATTGTCAAATATGTGAAAGGGTTTGCGCCGATGTTATTGATGTTGGTGCTCTTGATGATCCAACAATATCAATTAAAAACGGTAAATGCATTTCATGCGGCCTTTGTACATCTTCATGCCCAACAAATGCTATTATAGAAACAAATTCAATTCCTGCTGTTTTAAGTAGTCTTGTAAATAATGAAACAGATTCATTTTTAATTGTTGATCCATCAGTCATAGTTTCAATTAATGATGCTTTTACTGCTAATAAGTCATATGGAATTGAATGCTCTGAAAAAATAGTCGGCGCAGCAAAAATGCTTGGATTTAAGCACGTATTTGATAATCGTATTGCCAATGATTTTATTTCTCTTGAGATGACTGAAGAATTAATTAAAAGAATTAATTTAAATTCTTCACTACCAATGATAAATTCCAATTGCCCGGCAGTAATAAATGATATTGAAAAAACAATAAGGGAATTGATACCAAATTTATCTGCTATTAAACCACCTCAACATATTTTAGCTCGAGCAATTAGGAAAACATTTCAAAAAATTAAGCAAGAACATATTTTTATTGTTCATCTAACTTCATGCGTTACATCAAAAGCTCAAATTAAAAGAATGCAACTAGCAAATGATATTGATGCTGCTTTAACAGCCCGTGAATTTATTCAACTTATCAATTCATTTGGAATTGATTGGGATACAGTTAAACCTTCGCAATTTGATGCTCCTTTCGCATCTGTTTCTGGTGCATCGTCGTTAACAGCTATCTCAGGTGGTTTAACAACAACGATACTTAGGAATGTTTATGAAAAAAATAATAGTGGAAAATCAAGCAAAGAAATTGAAGAATATTCATATCAAATTGATCATAAAGGTTATAATAAAATTGAATTTAAAACTCATGATATCAAAATCCATGACAATCAAGATTTTCAATTAAAAGTCGCTGTTTGTAATGGAATTTCAGCTCTCCATCAGCTAATTGCAGATAATGATACCTTCAAGACTCTTCATTTTGTCGAAGTTATGGCTTGCCCAGGAGGCTGTATTTTTGGCGGAGGACAACCAAAAATTAGTTCTAAAGAATTCACTATTCCTAGAATAAATACAATCATTTCGATTGATAAAAATAGCTCAATTAGCAGTCCTCATGCAAATATGAATGAAGTTGAAATGCGTATTTGCTTTCCACTTCAAGGAACTTTTTCTAACAACAAGATTTCTACATCTGCTACTCTAAACACAATATCAAGATTTGGCAACAATAAATTCTCCCGCATTAGTTATTCATCTACTTCAAAGCCAGGAATAAAATCAATATTAAAACCAACAATTGAATCACCCTCACATAGTATCAGTCTTTCATCATTTTCAAATACAAATACAAATACCACCTCCAGTAGTAATGTAGTTACAACCTATAACAACGTTAATAACGATAATTTCCATTCAATTATCACAACGTGTTATGAGCCACAAGAATCAGCTTCATATAAAAAATCTCGCAAAAATTTAAGTACAGTTGATTTGCCTCTTGTTGCTTATGGCTCATCCACAGGGAAAGCAATGAGATATGCCCGTTTCGTTGCATCCTTTTTCAAAACCTCATCATCATCATTAAATTCGACAGAAGTAGAAAAAATCAAATTAAGAAAAAAAATTTTAATTATCATGTCAAGTCATGAAAACGGCAACTTCCCATCAAACGCCAAAAAGTTTGTTGATGAACTCACAAAACTTCCACGCGATCTATCAGAAGTTAGTTACGCGATCCTCGGTATTGATGACAGCAAAAAAAATGTAAATAATTTTTGCCAAGCTTCTCAAAAGCTTGATGAACTTTTCTCAAAGCTTAAAGCAAAACCAATCATTGAACTATCCAAACTTGATATAAGTAGCCAAGATGGGGGAGATTCAGCATATTACAAATGGCTATCAGATCTTCAAGAAGCAATGATGATTGACAAGGATACACTTGCAGGAATGAAGCTGATCAATGAATTCAAGAAAGTTGAAGATGAAACAGTTGCCAACAAACCATCAAGACCGATTGGTTTTGAAATGGCTGAAATTTCAGAAAAAGTTCTCATATCGCCTCCTGATTTCTCACCAAAATTGACAAAAGTCGTGATTGCTCTTCCTGAAGGATTGACGTATGAATTAGGCGATCAAGTCTCAATTTTACCATGTAATGATGATGATGTTGTCAATTTCGTCATAGAAGCTCTTGGCTATTCTAAAACAGACGTATTTAATGTCAATAGTGGAAATACAATCATACCTGACAAAGTTACTATTCAACAACTTTTTACTCAATATTTGGATTTAAACTGTATCCCACCAATTGCAGTTTATCAAACATTCTACAATAATTTGGTAAATGAAGGCGGACCAAATCTTGAAGAAGGGAAGAAATTCTTTGAACAACTTCTTGATGATTCAAGCAATAAAAGAAAAGAATTTCAAACAGAAAATTGCACTGCTGATGCAATTATAGAATTTTGTAAGTTTACTAAGCCACCGCTTGATACATTAGTAAGCAGTATTAATATTATGGCTCCCAGGATTTATTCAGTGTCATCTTCGCCTGATACTTCACCTGATAAAGCTGAATTACTTGTAAATGAAGTTCTTTTCAAATCTGGCTCCAAACAACGTTATGGTTTATGTACCCACTTTTTGATAAGACCAGAGTTGTCAAAAGTTGCTATTCATTTCAGAAGAGGGAAGTTTAGGTATCCAAAAGATTTGACAACAGATGTGGTACTAATTGGCCTTGGTTCTGGCTTATCTCCAATATTACCTTTGGTTCAATTAAGAGAGAAATTTATGAAAGAAGGAAAGAAACTTGGAAAAGCAATTCTATTCTTCGGTGCAAGATATCGTGGATCTTATCAAAGGCTTTTATCTCGTATAGATGGATATCAAAAGAATGGTGCAATTACTGAATCTTTTCTCGCTTTTTCGAGAGATCCTGAGAAATTGCATATTCAAGATGTAATGAAGAAAAATTCTGAGAAAATTTGGGATATTTGGCAAGATCCTAGAACTTGTGTCTTCTTTAGTGGACCTGATAAAGGAATTCCTGATCAACTAAAAGATATTTTTGTTGATATTACAATTCATGAAGGATGGATGGCTATGGAAGAAGCAATGGCATATAACAGTCGTCATGAATGGCATATTGAAGGACTTTAATTTATTTTGCTTTGTTTGACTATAAAAAAATCGTATTATAATATTAGATAATAAAATTTACATTTTTTACTATTATATAAATCTTAACATTTTCCATATTATTTATTGTTTTACTAATAACATTGACTTTTGAAATTCAAAATTGACTCATTCAAATAACATAAAGTGATCGAATTTTCAACAACAATTTTTTTTGATTGAATTAAAAGCTTTACTTCTATTTCCCCTGATTTTTACCAAAATTTTGATTATCTGCAGATTTTAACATCACAGATTCATATGAATTAAAATTTTATAAAATATGATAATGTAAAATTTTCTATACTGTTCATTGAATTTGTGAGAAGTTATAATCGGAAATTCTAAATCAATATGTTTTGATGTTTCAATCAATTATTTCACCGATTTCCATACAAAAATTGATTACAAATCAAATATTTGATGAATATCATACATAGTCTTTCTTTTTCATCATGGCCTTTTCCAGGTCCAAAGAATGATTTTAACAATTGTAAACTTTCTATGAGTAAGTTTGGAATGCTTGCTTATTCATCTGACAATATAATTACAATTTTTGCTGAAGAATTAGACAGATACACACCGATGCTTATGTGGAAACCTTTCGGGGATTCTTCAACATCAAAAAATTCTCGTATTACAGCAATTGGATGGTATGACGCTAGCTGCTGTTTTGAAATTTCACTTCCTGTTATTGTCATTGCTTCCGGTTCTGGAAATTTAATTGTTTATGATATACGATCAACAAAAGTAATAGCCAATTTCAAAAGGAAAAACGATTATATAACAGCAATAAAATGGTCTCCTTTTTCTACCTCAACTTTTTTTGCAGGAACAAGTTCTGGATCTTTTATTAAATTTGAAGTAGATTTAGCTCAAATTGTTACATCCGTTGTTAGATGGGAAATAATGTTTTCAGAAATGCAAATTGATTTTATTACAATCGATGAAGTTGATGGAAATAGGGCTGCTGTTGCTTCTAAAAGTGGACATTTCGGCGTAATTTACAATGTAAATACGGATAAACCGTTTCATTCAAATGAATCCCTAATTTTATGTGAAGAATCAAAACAAATTACAAATTGCTCGTTCTTTCCAATTCATCGAAACTTTTTAATTGTAGCTACAGATAGTGAGTCAATGCTATATGCTCTTGAAGAAGGCGTCTCCGTTCCTTTATTAAATATACCTGATATTCAACAAATTCAAATCTCACGAAATTTAGGAAATAGAGCTATTGTTGTTCGATTTGGAACCGTTGAATTGTGGGAACTTCAAAAGGATATGAGCAAAAGGATTAGTTCAACTAAAATTTCTTCATCTAAACTAAGTAGCATAAATGAAATTCAACTAATAGATATTCTTGATGATACTATAGTTTTACTAACATCAACATTTTGGCTTACAACAATTGAGCTACGACGAGATAAATTATTTGTAACAAAAAGAGTTAAACTTTTTAACTCCAGACCAAATGATTTCTCATTCGCAAATGATGCTTTTGCTTTTTGCACAGAAGATGGAAGAGTTTTAGTTACAAGAACAACAAGTCCCAAATTTAAAATGTTAATGAGATGGAATCAACCCAAAACAACAACTCCAAGCCCAAATAGACAAACCAACAATAATAAAAAGCCAGAAGAAGAACAAAACGAGCAAATTGAATCCCCAACGCCAGAAGAAAACCCAATTAAAATTGAATCAGAAAGTGATAAAGATCAAGAAGTTGAAATTGAAGAAGAAAAAGGTGTAAATCAACAAAATATTCAAAGAGTGAGTGAATCTTTAGATTCACAAAATTTAAGACAGAGAATTCGTAGGCATATGACGTTAGATACATTTGGACTTAATAAGAAATTTAATTTATTAAATGAAAGTGACAGCACTAATGGAACTGATGATAGCAATAGCAATGATCAATCTGGTAATATCACAGATAACGATCTAAAACCTGTTGCTCGTAAATCATATTTAAAGAAAGCTGGTGGAAGAAGAAGAGGCAAAACAACCCGAAGATTCTCTATATCAGAGATTGATTTTAGCACAAGGTCAGCTGGCTCATTGAAAATACAAAAAACTTTTGATCCACTTCCTGAAAATGATGAACTTGTATCAAAATCGGTTGTTATTAGAAGAGGATCCTTCAAACAACGTCCTTCTTTCCTTGATGAAGCAAATGAAGATGGATCATACAAAAATGTTACCACACAGCTCAGTGATGGCGCAGGTTCTTTTGAACAACCATCCGATGGACTTGTTCTTGGTACTAAATCATCCTTATTATCATCACCAACAAAATCAAACTCGCCTCAATCGCAATCTAAAACAACACCTCCGGATTTACCAAAACAAACAACAACAAATCAACAAAAAGGACCAACTCCTCCATTACCTCCATCTGCAGCAACACCAAAAGCTACAGAGAAAACAAACAATAACAACAACAACAATTCCAAACGTGTTAAGATACAAATGCCAATTTCAAAACTTCAAGCGAAAAGGAGACGACTTTCATCATCAATCGAAGAAGTTAACATGGCATCAAACTTAATTCATTTTGCCAAAAGGACCAAACTTGCCACATTAAAAGATGCCTCATTTTCATTTGATCCATCTGTTACATCTCGAGATACATCATCAATTCCTCATCCATATACAAATCAAATTATTGTTGGTTCTCAAGATAAACCAACTGAAGATAATGAAAACGACATAAATAAAGAAAACAAAGAAAACATAGTTTCAGACTTACCATTCAAAGAAACAGTCAAAGAGCAAATTCGAACAGTCAAAACTCAAAACATGTATGGAAATAATTGCTCATTTTTATGGAGCTATCAGGTTGCTAATTCAGAATATAATCAAGAAAAAACGCCATCATCAATGATGCCGATTGACAAAAAGTTAAATCGTATTGAATGGATTACAGGAACTCGTTTGATTGCTTGGAATCAAGACAAAGATTCACTTATTACTTCTCTTAGTGATCCGAATCTCGATTCTTATTCCAATCAAAATACGAATAATCAATCAAATGCAGATCGTCCTGTCAAATCAATCGTTACCCTCAAATCGAGACAAGGAGTTGTTTATGTAATTGATTTGAAGCTCCATAAAGTTGAACCTCTTTTAAAGAAGCCAGGAATGAGCATTAGTAATGTTGTTATCAGCAAAAATAAACAACTTTTTGCCGTTATTGTTAACGGATTTATCGTCTCAATTTTTATTAGTAGTAACAAACAAGGACCATGGCTTCTTGGCACAATTACATTTTACAGTGATGTTGTTGTAACATTTATCAATGATATGGTTGTAATGATAAACATAAAAAGCCACACAATGACTGTTACTTCTCCAATAGACGTTAGAAAGCCAGTTCTCATCAATGGTGGTAAAAGAAAGCTCAAGATTAAATCTTCATACGGAATTATAACGTGCGCAAATGGATCTTCAAAGGGAATCTTTATCGGAACTTCACTTGGATTCATATTAAAAGTCGAAGCCGTTACTTACAATGTGGTCGAAATATATCAAATGAGTTCAGCTATCCTTCAGTTTAGATGGACAAGTGCAAGTTCAAAAGACTCTAGCTTCCTTGCATGCGATTTAAATGGATCCGCTCTCATGTTAAACGACGATGGAGAGTACGTTAAAATCAAAGGGAGGTATTCAAATTCAATACCAATTTCACCAGCTGTTATTGCAGGTGTTCCACAACCTTCACAATCTTCTCAGTCATCACCCAACAACAATAATAACAATGATAGTGAAAATGAGAGTGATAATGTTGATGATGGAAATTTAACTGAGCACTTTTTCATCGAGTCTGTAAGTGTTGTAGGTGGCGTTTTTAAACCGAAATTCCCAACAGTTGCTGCGAGAAATCCTTTGATGAAGCCAAGAGCAACTTGGGCTCAGATTCTTTCCAGAGAAGAGCCAACTGCTAAAGATCTACCACTTTATGGAATACCTCTCATTGCAAAGCTGATTGATGCCGAAAGGAATCCGAACTATTCTGTTCAACAAACTCTACTTCTTAGAGACTTGATTTTGAATACTCCTCAATTATGGCATCGTGCATTTCGTTATTCTTTGCTGATAAAAGATAATGAATCAGCCAAGAATATCCTATCATCAATGCCAAGTAATCATCCAGAGTTCATGAAGTGTCTCTTGAAACGTGCTTTATTTGGTAGTGCTTCAAATAATTTGGCCTTTTTGGCCAATTCAGGGCCAATTCCTAATTCAAATTCTAATTCAAGTTTGAATGCAAACTATATAAATAGGGACGATAATTCGGATATTTCTGAGTCTCTTGAGTCTGTTCAAGCTGCTGCAAATATGATGGAACAGAATGGTTTCATTAAGGATGCAGTTGATATATTATTGATCGCTGGTCTGTGGGTTAATGCCTGCAAACTGCTTGTCAAAAAGAAATTAATTCATAATGCAGTTTCAATTGCTCGAATTTATGCAGAAAAAAATAATTTAAATGATCAAGTTTATCAACCATCTAACTCATTATACATGCGCAAACAGGAAAATGAAAGCAATTTAGTAATTAAGGAATTGGCTGATATAATTATGTCAAAGAATTTGATGCCTTCATATGCGGCAATTATTTTATGCGAAGCTGGCTTCATTGATGATGTTATAGCAATGTTGCAAGAAGCTGGCGAATCAGAACAAGCTCGAATCCTCACTATAACTGAATAAGAATTTAATATTGTATTTGTTTTATATATTTGTTTTGTTTAAAAATTTTTTATTTATTGATATTATATAATCATATAAATATTCTTCTTAATGCAGTTATTATGTTCTCTAATAATTTTGTAAATCACAATGATAAAATTATTCTTTTTTTTTGAATGACATGAATTTATATATCTAATTATATATGTTGAAGAACTGCTTGATTATGTAAAAAACTTTAAATTCATTCTTTCTTTTCTAAAGAAACGTTAACAATTTGATGATCATCAAATAATTAGAAACATCGTTTTAAAAATTTCATAAATCTTTATTTTATTTTCAAATCAAACCAAAACAAGAGAGAGTGAAATTAAAATAATAAACAAATTTTTTAATCATAAAAACAAAAACAAATATAAAAATAAAAAATTACAGAGGACTTACCAAATAAGTTTGGGTAAATCCAGCGCTATTTGTCATCATGTCAGGTCCTTTACGGAATGAAAATGATCCGCCAAAAATATGTTCATAAACGCTGCTTGTTATAACAACGCTCATTGGCTCTCCTCCACTCATTATTTCGCATGCAACATCAAAAGCAGAGCCAATAATATTGAGTGTTGGACTTGCCAATCTCGTCTTCAAAATTCCAACAATCACAGGCCCTCCAGTATTGACACCGACTTTTAATTTCAACGAAATTCCAATTGTTTTTGTAATTTCAGAGATTCTTTTGATGCAATCTAATCCAAATTTGACACATTCTTTGGCATGCGTCATTGGATGAATTGCAACTTCACTAAAGAAGCCGCCAGCAGCAACGTAAATATCACCAAAAGATCTCATTTTAATGATTGTTCTAGATGTTGAATTTAAAATAGAGTCAAATTCATAGAGAACACGTGATAAAATGGACATTGTTTGAGATGATGAGATTGAAGCAACAGTCAAATCGAAATCAGCAATGGTAATACAAACAAAAGATGCTGATTGCTCAACAAAAGAAATTTGTTCTTCATTTCTGTGAATATAAGGAAGAACTTGTGCAGGAATAATCTCTGTAAACATTTTATCAACTTTTTCTTTATGTAAGGCAAGACTTTGTGAACTTCTTATATACTTTGTCATATCTTGACATAAAAATGATAAAGTTGTTAATTTGCCTTTTGCTTGAATTAATGATTTAACAACCCCATTTTTAGAGAAGGCTGTTAATTTGATGTTCAGGAACTTGATATTTGAATCAACATGTTCTTGATCTTGATCATCATTATTTTCAGCTTGTTCTTGATTATTATTATTATTATTATTTTCATCAGCTTCAACATTTTCACCCTTTTGCTCATTTACTTTACTTTGCATATCTTCAAATTGTATCATTTGAGTAAATGAAAGTGTTTTTCTTCCTGAAAGCGCAGTATCCAAATTTGTGAAAAATTCATCTATTGACTGATCATGAAGTTTAATAGAATTAGCCTCAGCTGATCCCACAAGAACTTGTCTAAATGTTTTTCCAACGAGTTGAGAAACACTTTTATTGAAAATTTGCTCAGAAGATTTTGAGGCCCAATTGATCGTCGTGTCTATTGATGTAATTAAAAGAGCGTCTTCACAATCATTCGTCAATTTTTCATAGAAAGCGCTTGAGTATTGTGGAATTGTAAATGGAGCTTCTTTGAATGAACCAGAAATTATTCTCATAACCGAGTCCGAATTGAGCAAAACTTCTGGTGAAAACTGCAACATAGTTGATATGATCCATTTAATGTTAGAAGAAATACTCATTACCTTAATAATTGACAATACGTAAAATATTACAGCAATAATATATAATACGGCGTATAAAATGATTTCATTTTTCATGATCAATTTGAAATCGTTAAATGTAGTTTTAGTAATATCATTACTAATAGGTTCTATATATTTAAGATAATAGTGATTATAAATCATTGTCCATAAATTCACATTTTGCTGGTCATTTAATGATACTTTTCCTTCTTTTGCCATTACGAATGTTCTACTCAGGAACTCCTTTGACAGATAAAACTGAGAAGATGGTGCCATTATTTCATAAGTAGCGTTAATTGTTGATATTAACTCATCTATATCAACAACATCGACACCTTTAAAAAATTGAATAATATAATCATGGTTCATATCCAACAAGCTACTCAATTCGAGAGAAGAACTTCCATACAATACGGCAGATGAATAATTTTGCATTTGGAATGCCATATTTTCACCTTCTTTGATAAAGAAGTCTCGATCAATTAGAGGTATATAATAGTCTTTATCAACAATAGCCAATAAGTAAGCACAATCGACACCAAGGATTGCTTTAGCAATTGGAAGTTGGAAATAATTATGAATTGGTGAATGAAGCTTATCGAAATCACTAAAATTATTTACAGTGAAATAAATGAATAAAGAAGCCAAAATTGCAGCAGCCATTACAATGAATTCGAAAATAGAAATCAATATAATTGATCCATAAACAGTCCATCTATTTGAAGATGCTGAAGAAAGAGTAGCCAAGAAATTTTCTTCTTGCTTACTTTTTTGAATCTCCATCATTTGATTTCCTTCATTTGCGGCAGTGTCAACATCAATTGCATATGAAAATCTAAATTTATCAACAACATGACTAACAACATGTTTAGGTACCATTAAGAAACATTTGGCTGTTGCACGTTTATCTGAATTAAATTTAACAGCAAGTAAAATAATAGATAAAATATAACATAAAAATATAACTAATGCTAATGTTAAACCAACAATAAAAGACGTTTTTTGATTATCTTCTATTTCTGAATCAACTTGATCATCAACATAAAGACAAACTTGTGTTAAATATTGTGTTGATTGAAATGCACAACCAATTAAATTAATAAAATCTTCACTTTGAATGCTTGTCAGTACTTCATCTAATGAATGATAATTAACTAATGCTGATGCATATAATTTAGCTGACATGATTGAGGATTCAATACTTTTGGTTGTGTTTTCGCATTTCAATTCTGTAGTTGTTTCATTAAGTACTGATGTACAAACTGTATAATTTAAAACACTTTCAAATATGGCTTGATATGCCATTTTAATATGCCTGCCTTGCGATTGTAGAACATTTAAATATCGAATTAAATTGAGTAGATTTTCTATAGATGAAACAGTGCTTAAAATTGAATTAGATATGTCATAATGATTGTGATCCTCTGTAATGCTTAAATTGTTGATGTTTAGTGTAGAATTCGGTCTTAGTCCCATTTTTTCAGCTACAAATTCAATACAGAAAAATGAGAGAAGATTTACTTGTGTTCTAAGAGAGGCTGACAAATATGTCATGTTCATGAGGTCTAAATGGTTATCAAATGGTTTTTGGGTTAATGATAAAGACAGAGGAAAGCCAATACCAAAGAATAAAAGAAAGAAAAATGTGAAGATAATTATCGCATTTCGAACCGCAGGAATTTGGAGATTGTAAATAGACATCCTTATTGAGGTGAGTAATTGAAGCCTTTCTCCGTTCTCGGTTGCTTCAAGACTACTGTTGGTAGTGTTGTTTGTAGAATAATTAGTATTAGTAGTGGTTGTTGTTGTATTGGTTGTATTAGTTGTGTTCGTGGTGGATGTCCCTGATTGATTCATTGTCCCATTTGAGCCACCGCCAAAATGACTTGGTGATGAGGGATATCTTGATGTTGCTTGGTTTCCTGGTGAAAAATCAGGAATAAAAGCAGCTTGAACTCCTGATGATTGCTTCTTGGCATTTACTGCATTTAAATAAGGAAAATAGTATAAACTTTGTTGTTGAGCAAGATCTGGTGTAATTAATTGACCAGATTTTAAGAGATTTAAATTATTTGTCCATTTTTTAACTTCTGTGGGATCAGCTTTAATTCCAATTAAAAATTGCAGAAATGATTGTGTTAAATATTGATTGTTTGGGAAAAGAGTCAAAAAATGCATGATTTTTGATTCTGCAGCTTCGTTAGAGTTTTGAGCTGAAAAGGCTGTTGCTTCCATATCAAATGGATTCCCTTGAAGAACAGATTCCCAATATAGTCTCATTTTTGATCTACAACTTGAAGTGAGCCGTTGGCATTCTGATACTTTTTTCTTTAATTGTGGAGACATGGACGCATCTCTTCGTTCAACTAGATAGTGAATTTGCGCATGGAATAATTGAACTGATTCTGTTGGATAAACTTTTCGCTTGAATTTATCGTCAATCCAAAGTAATTTAGATTTCTCATCAGTGAAACTAGCTGCAAAACGAGCATATAACATCCAGGTTATTGAAACAAGAGGCCACCTATCAATAATCATATCCATAAAAGTCCAGTTGCATACAAATGGGTTTCCAGCAGAAAACCCAGCACCTGCATATAAAAGAGATTGAAACACGTTTGATATTTCATCATCAAAAGTTTTTGGTATATCCGCAATACGATCTAAAACAAGAAGTGACTTGAGAAGTATTTTCTTTTTTAAGATTGTAAATACAATTATAAATATGATGAGAATTACACCCTCAAATAAAAATATAACTGAACTTAATTCTTTGTTTGTAACATCAAAAATAAAATTGACAATTGAAATAACTGCTCCTGTTGATGAAAGCGCATAGAATATTGAGCTGTGATTCCCTGTTAAAAAATTCCCACAAATAGGAACAAATATGAATGGCGTTAAATAACTTATAAATGTTAAAGTATATAATATAATTCGGCATACTTTATTACAATATGGTAAAATCGATGTGATAAAAGAGACGAATGAGGTCATTTGTAAAATAACTGTTTCAAGATTATGATTAAAAACTGGAAGTGACATAGGCCTAAAAGTTAATGAAACTGATACATAAAATTGGTGAAATATCGAAATAAATGTATAAAATAGTAGCGACAAGAAAAAGAAAACCCACATTGTAGGATCTTTAATGCCTGTATAACCAATTTTATAATTATTACAAATAAATGATAATCCTAGTTGATCCCCTGAAACAGCCATTATGATTGGCTGAAGTATTACCCAAAAACTTTCAAAAAAGTGAACGATAATAAAAGAAACAGGTTTTGGTATTAAAGAATTAATTGAAAAAAAATACATTGATACAGCAAACAATATAAAAAATATAAAAAATAATCCTATATAAACCGAGCAAAAAATCATATAAAAATTGGCATTTTCATCATTTAAGAAACCAAATGGGATTATCCTATTGAAAATACTAAGGATTCCAACAAATCGTCGTCTTGCTGATCGTTTTTTTCTACGCCACTTTTTGAATGGTTTTTCTATCCGTGAATAGCTATTCATGGAAAGTAAAAAACCGCCATCTTAAGGTGAAATTTAACTTACTCTGTTAAGAAAATTAACCAAAAAAATCGTAAATTAAAATTTTCTCTTAAAATTATAACAGTTTGCTTTTTTTGATATAATTTTTTTTTATTTTTACATAATTTTTCAGGAATATACGCACCAGTGATCACCATAGGGCTGCGCGAAGCCGAATCAGGCTCCTTGAATTGCTGGATGAATCGGGTAGCCATTTGAACTAAATATTTATGCATTATTTAGCAAAAATTGAATAAAAAATGTATAAAAAGTATTCAAAAAGTTTAAAAGTTTTCAAAAAGTGGCGTAGAAAAATACGATTCCCCAACTAATTGAATGGGTAATTTTTTCTCATTGTTTGCTTATTTTGCATTATGTAATGAAAAAATATATAATAATAATTATATATAAATATTACTTTTATATTATTTATAAATAAAATAAAATTTTGAATTTTTTCATTACATAATGCAAAATAAGCAAACAATGAGAAAAAATTACCCATTCAATTAGTTGACCCTCCTCTTTTAGATGTTGAGTTGACAAAATTAAAAATATTGAAACTCCCTTTTTTTATTGATTCTTGGCCATTTATACGATTTATTATATAAATCCCATACAATTGCGTAAATAGCAGGCGAGTTGGAAATTTCAAGATTTTAGAAAAAAAAATCCTTTTGAAATTAAACGGCCACCAAAATAAATGCAATTTGGACAAGGACTTTCATCTTCCCCATGGGATAATAAATCTGCAAACCCTTTCACAGTAAATCAATCTAAAGCAAGCAATATGTTCAGCAGTTCAACACAAAACCAAGGAAATCCATTTAAAATAAATGCAAGTAATACTTCCAAACAATCTGCAAATACAGATAATCCATTTTCTTCTAAGCCAAATGCAAACTTTTTGCAACCAAATGGTGGATTTGGCGCTTTAGCAACAACACAAACAGCAACAACAAATCCATTTAAACAAGCAGTAGCCGCATCATCATCTGAACCACCATTATCATCATTCAATTCGACAAAACCAGCAGAAAATATATTTACGCAAAAAGAAAAACCAGCAACAACGGGATTCGCATTTCCAATAACAACAACAGCTACTGGATCAACAACTGCAACTACTGGATCAACAACGGGATTCACATTTCCAACAACAACAACAACAGCCACTGGATCAACAACTGCAACTACTGGATCAACAACGGGATTCACATTTCCAACAACAACAACAACAGCTACTGGATCAACAACTGCAACTACTGGATCAACAACGGGATTCACATTTCCAACAACAACAACAACAGCTACTGGATCAACAACTGCAACTACTGGATCAACAACAGGATTCACATTTCCAAAAACAAGTGCAGCCGGAACTGCTGGAGCAAAACCATCAACAACGGGATTCTCATTTCCAACAACAACTGCAACTACTGGAGCAAAATCAACAACACCAGGATTCACATTTCCAGCAGCAGCAGGCTCAACAGAAAATCCATTTAAGCAAGCAGCAAAAGCTGAAGCAGCTGAGCCTCCATTATCTTCATTCAGCTCAAAAAACCCACCAGAGAACTCAATCACCCAACCATCAAAATCAGAAGCATCAAATCCTTTTTTGAAAGCAGTATCAGAAAAAAAGCAATCAACAGAATCTTCATCTACTAGCGCAGAATCATCAAATCTATTTAAACAGTCAACAGCAACTGCACCACCATCATCTTCATTCAGCTCAGCCAAACCACCTGAAACTTTATTTGGACAACCATCCAAACCATCAACAACGACTACTACTACTACAACAGCAGGAAATCCATTTAAACAACCAAGTGCAGCTGCACCACCATCATCTTCATTCAGCTCAGCCAAACCACCTGAAACTTTATTTGGACAACCATCCAAACCATCAACAACGACTACTACTACTACTACAACAGCAGGAAATCCATTTAAACAACCAAGTGCAGCTGCACCACCATCATCTTCATTCAGTTCAGCCAAACCACCTGAAACTTTATTTGGACAACCATCCAAACCATCAACAACGACTACTACTACTACAACAGCAGGAAATCCATTTAAACAACCAAGTGCAGCTGCACCACCATCATCTTCATTCAGCTCAGCCAAACCACCTGAAACTTTATTTGGACAACCATCCAAACCATCAACAACGACTACTACTACTACAACAGCAGGAAATCCATTTAAACAACCAAGTGCAGCTGCACCACCATCATCTTCATTCAGCTCAGCCAAACCACCTGAAACTTTATTTGGACAACCATCCAAACCATCAACAACGACTACTACTACTACAACAGCAGGAAATCCATTTAAACAACCAAGTGCAGCTGCACCACCATCATCTTCATTCAGCTCAGCCAAACCACCTGAAACTTTATTTGGACAACCATCCAAACCATCAACAACGACTACTACTACTACTACAACAGCAGGAAATCCATTTAAACAACCAAGTGCAGCTGCACCACCATCATCTTCATTCAGTTCAGCCAAACCACCTGAAACTTTATTTGGACAACCATTCAAACCATCAACAACGACTACTACTACTACTACAACAGCAGGAAATCCATTTAAACAACCAAGTGCAGCTGCACCACCATCATCTTCATTCAGCTCAACCAAACCACCTGAAAATTCATTTGGACAACCATCCAAACCACTCAGAACAGCAACACCAGCAGCAACTCCTAAAGTAAAAGCTATCAGTCCGCCACCAGATTCTTTCTTTAATCCAAATCCTGATTTAGATAAAATAAACTCAGGAAACAATAATAAAAAGCAGTTTACTCAAGAAGGAGATAAGCCACAAACAAATAAACTAGAAACAAAAGAAGAACCAACTAAGCCTGCTGTTTCACAAAAGGCAGCATCTACCCCAATAAAACATTCTAAAAAGAATAAGAAAAAGGGAAAGGCAAAGGCAACGACAAAGAAAGCTTCAAAATCTTCATCTTCTAAATTCACACCTATCAAAGCTAATTCTGTTGATTTTGATGAATTAGAAGATGAACTATTTAATGAATCTGATCAGATCATTGATGAAGTTATTAAAGGCGAAGTTTCTGAAGAAGAAAAAGAAGAATTTTCAGATGTTTTATCCAATATCTTACAAAAATATACAAAAAAAATTTGTGATCTTTATTATAAGCAAAATGCATCATCACAACCGACTAGTGCTCCAATGAATCCACCAGCTCAATTTTATCCAGGATTCCAATTTTCTCCTTATCAAAACAATCAAATCCCTGGATTTAATGTTTATGCGCCTTTTATTCCTAATAATTATAGATGTTTTCCAATGCCCCCTAATGCAAATATGAATTTTCCTAATCCCATGAATATGAATCAAACAGGTAAGAAAAAGAGATCTTCCAAGTAAATTGCATGTAATAAGAGAATTAAATGATTATTTAAAATAAATTACGATTAATAAATATTTTCAAAATATAAATTTATTATTTTTTCTACTTTAAAAAAAAAAAAAAAAAAAAAAAAAATAACTGAGTATAGGCGCTAGGGAGGCCCAAGTATGTTATCATTAGCTGCAAGAAAGAAACAATTTTCTATTGATATACATATCATTTTCTGATTTAAATAGAGGAAGGATAATTAATTTACAGTTCTAGTTCGGTTTATATTCATAATTTAAACGAATAGAATCAAAATATATTTATGTTGAAATTAAAAAAAATAAAAATAATTTTTCAGACAAATTCAATAACATAGTTAACCATTTTACAAATGAAGATGTGCAAACATCTTAATTCTAAAAATAAAGCAAAATATAATGAATCAAAAATTACTCATTCTCTCTTTGATTGAAGATATTTTGGATTTTTCTCAAATCTTTTTCACAATCTTGGCTTGATAACCTGAAGTTTGGCTCTTCAGGTTGTTTCGTTCTCGTCAACATTTGTGGATCTGGCTGGATTGGAGGAAAATCAATTGAATTATCCACGCTGTAATCTTTTCCTTTCAAATCTTTGAGTTGACCAATTATATTTTGATATGATGAATAATAAGCGCGAACAAGTCTATCATTTAGGGTTGTTTTTGCGGCTCTAAATTCCTTTTCTATTTTATCTTTTTCTTTTTGATGCTGTTTTTGAATAATGTCTTGTCTAGATGAAAGCTTTTCAGCAATCTTTTTTACTTTTCGGTCATGCAACTCTTGAATAATTGTGCTGCAAGCTTTTTGATCGTTATTTTCATCATTTTCCAATTGTTCCCATTCTTTTTCAATTTGTATCATGGCTTCTTTATAGGCAATAAATTCTGCTTTTTGTATTTCTGTTAAATCGTTTGGAATTGGTATATCTTCAATCTTTTTCATAAATTAATAAATTTCAAAAAGTTTATACAAAAAAAAAACGTTATTAAAGTTAGTTGGAAATTAGAGTAAAATGGAAAGCTTCTTATCTTCACTTAAAAAAGAAAGTCAAGAGTATACTAAAACAGCTGTTGCTATTGATGAAATTCAGCGTGGATTTAGTGCTCGTTTTGAAGAGTTGGAAGATCAAGCAAATCTTACAGTAAAAAATTTAAAACGACCAATGACAGTGATGCAGAAATCTCGAATTGCAAAGGGAGTTAAAGTAAGGCCGCGCAACGTCAAATCTGAATTAGCAAGATCTAATTTCAATCAGAAAAATCGAAAAGTTCCTCATACAGCTAGAAATTTTTCTAAAGGTAATGATTTAGAAATAGACTATAGACGAAAACCAAAAAAATCTAGTCCAAATCCTAAAATGTGGGTTACTGATGATGTCCCTGTCTCATGTGTAAATGAAACAGATTCTAGTACAGCCCTTAACAAAATAAATTTTCCAAATATTTACTTCAGTAAATCAAACGAAGACAATGACTATGATGAGCGTAAAATAAAAACAAGAAGGCAAGTTTTACAAGATCCTTTTCAAATCAGTTCCCATCATTTTGAATGTGATTATTTTGAAGATTCTGCTAAAACAGCGAGGAAACCAAAGATTAATAAAAAGTGGACATCTCCTGTTTGTGTTAGAAAAATTGAACGAAAACTTTCTGATGACGAAAGATTTTATAATGATGTTCCAAATGAAGAAAAAATATATGTATTCTGATATATGATAGTTGTAATTATAATATTTTTTTTTATATATATGTATTGTTTAGATTTGTATAAATTTGATATATTATAATAATCTTTTTCTTTAATATATATCATTAAAAAAACAAATTTTTAATTCTATGCCGCATAAAATTTGGGAATGCTATTAGTATTACTGAAATTTAATGAAAATTAATAAATATTAAATAATTTAATATTAAATGCAATAAAGTAAAAAAAAAAAATAGTACAAAACTATTATTTTTAAATTAATCTTCTCCTAAATCTAAAATTGAATCTGTGTTCAAATCATTCTGTTTGTCAGTACTATTTCCTTCACCAAGACCAGCAAGGAAATCATCATCGCCACCATTCAAAAGGTTGTCCAACATTGCATCTGTATTAGATTTTTTATCTGATGCTTCATTTACAATTCCATTATCATTTTCAGTGGAATTCAAATTCAAACTTTCATCGTTATTAATATTATTATCGTTTCCTAAAATTAAATCATTAATACTATCGTTTGTATTGTTATTTTCATTAGTATTCACATTTGCATTAATATATTCTATATTTGCTTCTTCTTCTTCTTTGGTGTCAATATTAGCATTTGTATCTACGGTGGGATCAATGCTTTTATCAGCTGGTCCATTTGTTTCATTATTTTGCGGTTGTTGAGAATGATCTTCATTTGAATTTTGTTCTTTTTCTTGAGTAACAGGTGTTTCTTCTTTTTCTGGTTTAGCTTTTTGAGTTGTATTTATTTGTTTTGGTTGATTTGCTTCTTGTTGTTTTTGTTGTTGAGGAGTATTTGTTTGTTTTTGTTGCTGTGGAGTATTTGTCTGTTTCTGTTGTTTAGGAGTATTTAATTGCTTTTGCTGTTTTGGTGAAATAGATTGTTTATTCTGTTTTTGTGTGCTTTGTTGTTTTGCTGTATTTATTGATTGATAAGGTGAGGCTGAAGCAGTTTGAGATTGAGATGATCTTTGTTTGGATGGACTTGCTTGAGCTGAAAGAGAGATGTTTACATCCATTCCTGTGATTTCTTTCAACTTCGAAGAAGCATAATTGCTGATTTCTATTGCTAGTAACCTCTTAGTTTCTTTCTTAGGAAAATAATTATTGAGACCAAAAATTGCTTTTTGCGTTTCTGAGCTCGCAAGTACTTTAAATGTTCTTAAATGAGAATCAAGTTCTTCATTAAGATATGTTTGATTTTCTTCAATTTGCGATTTAATCTTGCCTGCTAATATTTTCATTTCACTTTTCATTGTAGATAAAACATTCGTTTTTAAGTTATTCATTTTTTCTTCGACTAATCCTCTCCGTTCATTTTGAATCTTTTCCCTCTCTTGGTTTGCCTGCTGCCTAAAATGGTATGCTTTATCATATTCTTTCTGTTGAGCAGAATATTTAGCTCGACGCTCATAAGCATTTGCTTCTTGTACAGGCTTATTTCTATTAAAAATAAGTTCATAAGCTCTCATTTTTTCTATTTCAATAAGCTGTTCAATATGTCGAGACTTCATTTCAACAAAGAGATCATCGCCAGCTTTTCTGATTTCAATTTCATTATCTTCTGAATCTTCCTTAGCTCTATTACAATTATCTTGATATTGTGCATAATATTCTTCAAATTTTGATGATAAGTAATCTTTCACTTTTTGAATAGGTCCGGCGGGAGCAATACTTCGTAGGTAATCAATAATTGAGTCTATTTCTTGTGCTTTTTCTAATTTCAAATCATCAATGTATCTATCTCGTCTATCAATAAGATCATCAATTGATAAAGTTGATAAGTCTATGGTATTTTTATATGTTGAGTTTCCTTCAATTTGAGAAGAAAATTCATAAGAAGTGCTAATATCGTTATCAAAGAAATCTCCAGAATCTTCTTCTGGGTCAATTCCTTTCTCGTTTGTATTATCAGATTCATTAATGTTTGAATGTATAGAAGACATGCGTGATGATAGATTTAGTATTTGCGCGGTATTCAATAAACGGTTGATCTATTCAAAATTTGAATTTCAAATTAAATATATTATTAAAAATAATTGTATATTGGCAATTTTTATTTTTTTATTTGTCTATAAGTTGTAAATATTGCTTTAATATTAATATTAATATAAATTTATTTACATAAAGTGTTTATATTTAATTCGTAATAAGTTATTTTAATTATATTGTATCTCACTCTCATTATTCAAATATTCAATATGATTATTGAATATTTTGTATGCTAGTTTCTTGATATTTGTTATCCTTTTATCTTTTGATCTTTAAAGAAAAGAAGTTTTAAAATGATTTAACTTCATCAATAATCAAAATATAAAATAAGTATATAGTAAAAATATATGGAATATAGCAGAAAAATTTTTTCTGTTAAAATTTAGCATAAAAATTTTTCTTACATTTTCTAGATGTACTAAAGCCAACTTTTTTCAATGCATTTTATTTTATTTCTAAAATATCGTTATCTCAATAAATTTTATAAATTATTAATTTTAAATATGTTTTATTTAATTATAAGAAACTAAAAAACAATTAAAAATGCATGAAAATAGTATGGATTAATTATATAGCTCAGAAAAGTAAAGTTTGTGTTATAAAAAAAAATTGGCCCAAAATTTTGCTTTCATCGCTATATATACTTTGTTTCACCAAATATTTATTCGATTTATTCGGATTAAAAGCCAATCGGATCTGCCAATTTTTTTTTTCTCTTATAAAATGGCTTGAAATTTAAACTATTTATTTGAAAAAGTGAAAAGCAATCACTTCACAAAATATAATATTTTATTTTTTATTCAAATAAATTTGAATGAATTTTCACAAATTATAAAATAAAATTATCAATTATTATTATTATTCTATTAAACCGAAATATCTAAAAAAAAGTATATCTTGAAGTTGTAGGATAAATTTATTAATTAAACAAATAGTATAATTTATAAAATTTATATCATAAATTTTAGTAATAATAAATAATAAAAATTTTGGCAGGATCTTGGCTTGTGTACATCTCATTTTCTAATTTTAACAGAAAATTTTTTCTGTTATTTGTGAAAATTTTTAATGGAATATCCAATTGAGCAGCAATCAATTCCAAATTCTCCAAAGCCTAGAATAAAATGGACAATTGATGAAGACAATTGTTTAAGACGAATATGTAGTGAAGAGTTGCCTTGGAAAATAGTAGCTGAGAGAATGGGTGAAAACGGATTTAGCAGAGATGCAAAGCAATGTAGAGATCGATGGTGTAATTACTTGGAGCATGATTTAAGCATGAATAATGTTTGGCATGAAGATGAGGATAAAATCTTACTGCTTGCTTTTCAAAAGTACGGTCCAAAATGGACTCAAATTCAAAAAATTCCTCTTTTTCAAAATCGAACCCAGAATCAACTTAAAAATAGATTTTACCATTCCGTCCAAAAGAGAACAATTTATGGTCAAAACTCAATAACATTAAAAGGAGCACGTCCAAAGGGTAGGCCTACCAAGCCGCCTGAGAGTTCGCAACATCGAAGTCAAACTGTCATTCCATTTGAAAGAAACCCTCAAAATATACTAGGTGCTCCGACAATTACAACTGTAATTCCTTTTGAAAGAGTTTAAAATACGAATTATTTCTTTTTTGATAGATGTTTAAAAAAAATCATGATTTTGATAAAAATTTTCCTGTTTTCTAAAGTAACAATCAATTTTCAATTTGAATAATTTATAAATCCTTTTTTGTTGGATGTTAAAAAAAATCATGAATTTGCGATTAATGAGAACATTGAAAAAAATATGTTTGATTTATGTCTTCATAACATATTTTATTTATTTAGATATTTGATAACTGGATATCTAAAGATATAGACCCTATTAAGGTATTCATTCAATTTTGTAGTATTCAAAAAGTGACAACAAAAATACAAATTTTGCGAAAAATATCATAATAAATTTTAATTTTTTATATTAAATATTCATAAAAAAATAATATCATTATATAATATATTTAAATTATTCTATATCTTGCTAAAAGTAGAGATAATTTCATAAATAATCACTCAGCTAATCTTTTCAACCTGAGTTAAAATTTGAAAAATTGGACATATTTTTTGATTTTGAAAAGAATTATTTTAAAAAATCAAAAATTCCGACGCTGGGGACTTTATTTTGGATAGATTTTTACTTTGAATACTTTACATATTTTTACTTTTCAGAAATCTTTATTTTCTCACAATTATTCAATTGTTTATATCTTACAATCTCACAATTATTTCTTATAAAAATGCACAATATTCTGAAGTATATAATAATTTCATAGAATTGATCTCAATTTTCTGATGATTCAAATATTTCATAAAAATTTAATTCAATTTAATAAATTAACTAAAAAATAGATCTTATATTTAAAATTGCATTTTCCTCATATTTGCTATGATATTTATACAAAACATCATTTTTTTTTCTAAACTTATCAAATTGTAAAATTTTCATTCAAAAAGCAAAATTAATTTATTTTTATATTTTACGTTAATTTTACCATTATATTTAGTAATTAAATTGATGTCATCATATATTTTATTATATTACAATATGATATCATATACTGCTTTTGTTCAACCTTAATATGGTCTAAAGATATTTTAAAAGCGATATGTCACTTTCCAACGTGTTTTAATAGAAATTCTATTAAAAAGTTGAACTTTTTAAATAAGTTAACTTTCTAGTTATTTTTTTGAATTCAAAAATTAATCGGCATGTATTCTAGAAATTATGTCATTATTAATGGAAATAACATATTATTAATATATTATACTATTGATTTATTTTATTTTAATTGTTTTTATATTATCATTTAAGATTTATTTAAAGATATTAAACATTTTATTTTGCTTTCCTCTATCAAAAAGCTGATATAAACTAGTGAGTTGTATACAATAAAACAATCATATCTCGAAAAATATGTGGAAAATATATAGTGATTATTAGTTATTTATTATAAAGTATCATGTTATATTTATAATTTTATGTTAAATAAGTATTAATTAAATACAAATTAAAGATTTGTATACCAATAAAAATCATTATTTTCTTTTATCTCATTTTTAAAAAAATGACTGAAAACCAAATCGATGAAGATCTTTATAGTAGGCAAATTTATGTCCTCGGTATTGATGCTATGAAACGCATGGCAAATGCATCTGTTCTGATTTCTGGACTTGGCGGTGTTGGTGTTGAAATTGCAAAAAATATTATTCTAGCTGGTGTTAAAAATGTTACTGTTCATGATACAAAATCAGTTACAATTACCGATGTTGGTTCACAATTTTATGTTACTGAAAATGATATTGGGAAAAATCGAGCGACAGTTTCATTAAGCAAACTCCAAGAGCTCAACCAGCATGTTCACGTCTCTGCCACAGAAGAACCAAATATATTATCAATTGCAAAAAACTTTAATACAGTTGTTGTGACTGAGCCATTAGGTCAAACCAAGCTCATTGAAATTTCAAACTTTTGCCATTCAAATAATATTTGTTTCATTGCAACAGAAACTTCAGGAGTTTTTGGATATATTTTTGATGACTTTGGGAATAATTTTCTCGTAAATGATCCTCGTGGTGAAATTCCTTCTCGTTTTATGATTGAATTTATTACGAACTCTGAGCAAGGAATTGTTACATGTGCAGAAAGAGCAAACCACAATCTTACAGATGGAGATTATGTCAAATTTGAAGAGGTTTCAGGAATGACTGAATTAAATGGAAATTCATACAAAATTACCGTCATCGACGCATTTCGTTTTAAGATTGATTGCGATACAACAAAATTCCATCCTTACAAACTGGTCGGAAGTGGGGGATACGGAAATCAAATTATACCACCAAAAACCCTTAATTTTACAACATTTGAAGAACAATTAAAAGATCCTCAAATTGTTGATTCTGATTATTGCAATTTTGGAAGAGATAGAAAAGTACTTCTTGGTTTCTTTGCAATCCATAAATATATGGATGCAAATAATGGAAAATATCCCACATTATCTAATGTTAAAGAGGTTATATCAATGGCTAATAAAGTCAATTTTGCTACCAACTCAGATGTTGATGAAGAATTGATATCTCTACTTGTTAGTGAATACGGAGCCGTAATTTCCCCAATGGCAGCAATATTTGGAGGTATTGTTGGTCAAGAAGTTCTTAAATCGTTATCAGGCAAATTCCTTCCAATTGTTCAATTTTTTGCTTTAGGATATATTGAATCGCTTCCACCCGATACAACTTATACATTAAAGAATGACAGATACGATAATTATCGCATTGTTTTTGGTGATGCCCAACAAGAGCGTATGACTACTCTCAAATACTTTTTGATTGGTGCAGGTGCTATAGGTTGTGAAATTCTTAAGAATTGGGCTATGATGGGTGTTTCTACTCAAAATGAAGGTCTAATTACTGTGACAGATATGGATCGTATTGAAAAATCAAATTTAGCTCGTCAGTTCCTCTTCAGGGATAAAGACATCGGTAAAAACAAGTCTGAAGTTGCCTGTCAAGTTATTACTGGTATGAATAAAAATGTCAAAACTGTTGCTTACACAAAGCCTCTAGAAGAAAAGACACGTGACTTTTACAATGATATTTTTTATCTTAGCCTTGATGGTGTATGCAACGCACTTGACAATATCCAGAGTCGTTTATTCTCGGACAAAATGTGTGTTTATTATCGAAAACCGCTTCTTGAATCAGGCACACTTGGAGCTAAAGCCAACTTCCAAATGGTTGTTCCTGGTTTAACTGAATCATATGCATCATCTGCTGATCCACCAGAAAAAACAATTCCTCAATGTACATTACATAATTTCCCATCCAACATTGACCACTGTTGTATGTGGGGAAGAGATCTTTTTGGTGGTATTTTTGAACAAGCTATAGAAACCACCGAGAAATTCCTAGCAGCCGAAAATTGTGATCAATATATTAACGAAGTCAGAGCTAAAGGAGGTAATTCAGTTCTTCTTGAAAACTTAGAAACAATTGCTCGCCAAATTTGTGATGGCGAAAGACCAGAAAATTTCGCAGATTGTGCAAAATGGGCTCGTATCAAATTCGAAGAATTATTCAATTGGAAGATAAGAGACATGCTTAATATGTTCCCACTCAATGCAGTTACAAAACATGGTGTTCAATTCTGGTCTGGATCAAAGAGGCCACCAACTCCACTCGACTTTGATGCAAACAATGAATATATTAAAGAATTTATTTATTCAGCAGCTTCAATTCGTGCAAAAGAATTCGGAATTAAAGCAGGAACAGCTGAAGAAGCAATTTCAATTGCTGCTTCAACACAAGTTAAAGAATGGAAGCCAGAAAAGAATGCTTCAAATATTGATACTGGTGATGAAGGTGATGGAAATGAAAATGATAACACTCCAATGATCAATGATAATGATCCAAGAATATTATCTCTTATTGAAAAAGTTCGGGCAGCAAAAGAAAAATATGCATCAACATTGAAAATTGTTGAAGAAAAATTCGAAAAAGATGACGACTCTAATCATCATATGGATTTTGTTGCATCTGCATCTAATCTTCGTGCAATCAATTACAAGATCAAGCCAGAAACAAAACTTGAAATCAAACGAATTGCAGGAAAGATTATTCCAGCGATTTCAACAACAACAGCAATGATTTGTGGTTTTGTTTGTATGGAGATGTACAAAGTTCATTGCGTACAGCCAAAAACACTTGATGATTATCGTTCTGGATTCATTAATCTTGCTATTTCAATGTTCTCCTTATCAACTCCAATTGCTGATGAAAAGAAGCCACTTGCTGGTGTAGGTCAGAAATTCTCAACATTGTGGGACACTCTTTCTCTTGATGGAAACATGACGGTGAAAACGTTTATCGATACAGTCAAGCAGAATTGGGGAGTAAGAGTGATGACAATTAGTATTGGAACATTCCAGATTTACACCGCTTATATGAAAAGTGCAAAGAAGAATGAAAGAATGCCTAAGACTATTCAAGAAATTTATGTTGAAGTTACAAAAGAGCCTGTTCCTGATTATATTCAATTCTTTAAGATCTCATCTATTTGCTATAATGATGCATTGGAAGAAGTTCCAATGCCTGATTTTATTCTTAATTTCAGAAAAGAAACCTAATCATAAAAATAAAAAAAAAGTTATAGTAAAAAAAAATTAATGATATAAAAAAAATAATTTGATTATTCCTTATAATATATAGATGACGAATTATTTTGTCTCATTTTTTTCGTTATTCAAATTCAAAAGTGTTTTGACGATAACATTTGAATATTTTTATATATACTATTTTGGATTATTTTCTCATATTCAAAGTAAAAATATACTACTTGGTTTTATTGAAATGTACTATTAATAACAAAAAAAGAAAAGATAGTATTTGTGTTCATTCAAAAAAGTAATAAACATATTTATATGTGCATTGTTTGCCTTTCTCTATCGATAATCTTCAAATATAATTTTCTTATTTTCGCATGTTAAATTGTAAAGAATAAACAAAATTAACTTTTTTTTTTTTTTTTTTGTGAATGACCTCGCATACAAACAAGTTAGCCTTAAATAAGAATTAAGCAAGAATTTTTCTATATTTTTGAGCTTCTTCTTCCCATTTTTCTCCTCCAATTCCTTGTTCAAGGAATCTGGCATAGCTCTCAATTCCATCTTTATCTCCTAGGTCAGCAGCCAGTTGGTAGTATTTTCTCGCCTTAACCAGATCCTTTTCAACGCCGAGTCCCTCTTCGAGCAATTCCCCATATGTGTACATAGCAGCCTCATCGCCAAGATCAACTGCCATCTTATAATATCTAGCGCCTTGTGTCACGTCTTTAGGGAATGGGGTTCCATCAAGTAAAATTGCTCCATAATATCTCATGCAAAACGTATTCTTGGCTTCAACACCCATTTCCAAGTATTTCTTTAATTCGTTTGTGTTAAATTCAACACCTTTTCTGTTTAAAATATTGTAGGCGTATTCTTCCATTGCAGCAGAATCGCCATGGTCAGCTGCATACTTTATGTATCGGTTTCCTTCAGTTGGATCTGGTTTCAAAATAACATTTGAGTTCTCATCTTTGAATCCTTTGCAAAGTAAAATTCCAAGAATTCGTGCTGAAAAAATGTTCCCTTCATCGATGGCCATCTTAAAGTAGCGGATAGCTTCATCGATATTGCGCTGGACTCCACCATTGCCATCTCGAAGATCAATAGCGTAGTTGTACATTCCCATGTGATATCCTGCATCGGCAGCTTTCTTGAAGTAATATGAAGCCTTTATTTTATCAACTGGTAAATCAGAAACTCCATAAAAAAGGCAATAGCCATAACCAACATAGCCACGAGGATTACCTCGATCACATGAATATTTAACAAGACGAAGACCTTCGCGTTCATTTTCTTTTATTCCATCACCATCGATCATTCTACCACCATATGATGCACATCCATTTAAATTTCCACTCTTTGAAGAAAGACGATAATATCGAATGGCAAGCTTTTTATCGATGTTGGTAACACCATAACCATCTCGGTAATAATTTCCTACATAAACCATTGCATCCTCATTTCCTAAATCTGCAGCTTCTTTAAAATACTTAAATGCTTCTTTGAAATTTCGTGTAATTGATCCGTATTCGTTATTTTTCTCTTTTTGGCATATCAGTCCATAAAGAACCATTGCTTCTGGATTTTTTGGTGTTGAATCTGCTGCTTCTTTTGCAAATTCTTTGGCTAAAACGTAATTAACTTTGGAGTCATCAAAACCATTTGGTCCAGAAGTTCGATGAGACATTTGTATTTGTGCAAGAAGAAATTTGGCATTCGAACTATTATATTTTATAGCTGCTGTCATAAGAATGGAATTGGCTTTATATTCATCTTTGGCTATTATGTCGCCTTTGAATAGAAGAGACCCATAATACTCCATTGAACTAATATCTTCCATTTCGCTTCCTTTTTTAATGTATTTTAATCCTATTTTGATGTTTTGTGGAAATTCGTTTGCTCCTTCTATAAAACTACGTCCAATATAATAGAGAGACTCTGTATTACCACTATTTGCTTCTTGTATGTGCGCCTTGCATGAAGTACTAAGATTTTGAATTAATATTTTTGTCTCATTTGATTCTATATTTCCGCCAATAATATCAAATTCCATGAAAGGAATATAATAGGATGGGTATTTCTATGAGTTAATACAAATTTTGTTTCTCAAAATTGAATTGAAAGAAAAAATATCAAATATTTATATCTTGCTAGATTATTGATAAATTCAATAATTAAATATATATTTATTTTCATTTAATAATATAATAACAATTTAATAAATTATCAAATGCTTATAATTATTTATTATTAGAATTTTGAATATATTAGATCTCCTTTCAAAAAATAAAAAGATTCCTCTAAAAAAGTTTCAATATTTCAGAAGATTCCTCTAAAAAAGTTTAACTCTCAAATTTGTTAAGATAATTCAAAATTTGTGAAAATTCTCAGAGCTTACACAAATTTTATTAACCAGTCTAGAATATAATAAAAATTTTAAATTGAAAACTCAATGAAGATTTTGAATGTAAATTTGTCCTCAGAAATTACATGTAATCATCTTCAAAATTGAAAAGATTTTATTGAATGATTTACTTGTTTAAAAATAGAAAAAAGATGATTAAATACCAAAATTATTGAGTTGGAAAAGTTTTAGATTCTATAAAATTCTGGTAATATAAAGGATATATACATAATTTATAAATATGTTTCATATATATATTAATTTGTGGTATAAATAATAGCAAAAATTTAAATATATCATGTTTTACAAGAAAGATATAATCAAATTATTTATAACGTTACACTATCAAAATATAATTTTATTCTGAAACTTTTTCTTAGGGTAATAACAGATATATTTACAAAAAATTGCATGTTAAAGATTGAAAAAGAATTGGATGTTTTCCCTTGCTAATTATGTTAATGAACAGTTAAATTTTTTTGGAGACATCCTTGACAAACGCCCATCTCAAGTGAGTCGTTCAGCTAAAGATCCGCTTTTGTTAGTTGTAGATGATAAATTATCATTAAAAGAAAAAGTATCAAAATTATTAAAATCTGAGTTAGCATCTCAGCAAATTTGGGCCATAACCAATATTGCAAACCTTGTTAGTAAAAATATTGAATGTATGAACTTAGTGAAAGAAATCCCGCAATTTTTTATTTCAAAGAGTGCGAAAGTTGAATTAGCAGCTGTGAAGACCGCATATGCCCTTTTATGGCATGATTCAAAAAAATATACGTCTATTTTTCTGAAACCGGTAATTGATCGTATTTCAGCCATTCCAGCCATTGAATATGCTCAATGTATCGATATTATGTCTGCAGCGTTAATAGAAGGAAATATAGATATGTCAAACTCCACAACATATTTAACCGAGTTTTCATCGTTTCTACCTCTTATTAAGAAACTTTTTGAGCAAGATGAGAGTCATCAGCATGCAGGATCCTTAATTATAAAAGACATTACCTCATGCCAATCTTTTCAAATTCATGTTACTGAAGAAGAGTTTCACCAAATTTTTCTCAAATCGCCTGTTTTTGTTAACGAATATTTAAGTCCTACTATTGCCCGAAATTTTTCTTGTCAATCTAGATTTGGAGAAGAATGGATATCAACAAGGCTCCCACATCAATTGCTTCAACTTGATGAAAAGTTTAGGTTAGGTGTTGCTAAATATTTTATTGATTTCATTGATCATATCAAAGCAGTACATTTATACAGCTCTGTTCACGATGCATATCAATGGGCCTCTAATGACCCAATTATTGCATCGGCCATTGTGGAACGCATTGAAATAATATCGAAATCAAGATTTGTTGATCTTGTAACCAAAACTTATTCGTTACTAACCGTAATCTCATCTTGTGGATCAAGTAATTCCAGTTCAAATTTTTCATGCAATTCACCTGGTGCCTCATCTACTTTATCCTCAAACTCTGCGAACCCACAATTAGTTGCAATTCGTGCAAAACTGCCAAAAACTTTAATTGACCATCCGATGCTCTATTCTGCTTCAGAAGACATCTTAAAAACTGTTCTGACAAATCTAGCAAATGATTCAGCTACTAATGTCAAATGTGCTTTTCTCGATAATTTAAGTAAAATATATAACTCAGCTGATTCAAAAACCAAAGATACATTACTTACGCTTTATCAAAATCTTTTTAAAGAGAAAGACAACAAAGTTCTGGAAAAGCTAGTAGATACTTCAATGCTTGTTAATTTAGCTAATAACCGTCCACCTCATACTATCAGTTTATTTTTAAATATCGCCGACAAATTTAAAACTCGATGGCGATTTTTCTCAAAAATATTGAGATCATTTGAACAATTCCCTTCAGAAACATTTACTCATGGAATTAAGCAACTTTTTTCAATTGTAGTTGAAGCTGTTAAAGTGAACCCGCAAGCTTTGATGCTTCAAGCGAATTCATTTTTCCTGTTTTGTGTTCATTCAAACTTTCAAGTGCTCAAAGTTCATGATCTTCTTAATTATCTGGCCCATGAATTTGGGCATAGTGAACAATATCAGATGCGAATTTTCTATTTAAAAATAGCCACATCACTCATTGATGGATTTGTACATAATAATAGTGATTATTACATTGATAATGTTTGGTCAAAAGTAGTTGATTTTTATATGTCAGAAACGGTTGAATTTGTGTTTATAAAACTTATTAAATATCTAATTGAGTTCATTAATAAATTCAATCCTTTCAATTCAGTAAGACTCACCAAAGATATTCATATATTAATTGAAACAACTTCAGTTAGATTCAGAAAGAAAAAAGATTCAAAAGTACAGTTAAGAACTAAATCTAATCCTGTTGGACTTCAAAATATAAAGCCTCCAAGTAATGATCTCAGCGTCCCTTACTTAAATCCTGACATCGATTCTTTAATGGCAAAACTGATTCCTTTAATTCCTTCAAATGGAAAGTCTTTTTCGGCTTCTCCTTCGTTCGAGAAGTTGCCAACAATTATTGATAAACAAAGTCCTCGATTGAGAAGGCCGATGAACAACCCACCTGGTTTGACTCGAAATATATCTAACCAGAATATTTCTATTAATTCATCTCAAATTCCTAGATCATCAAACAATTTGAAGTTACCAAGGCCTGTACCTGCTTATAGAAATCCATCGCCTAAATCCACAGCAAGGCCAAAAAGTTTCACAACTGGAGGCAAGCCAATGACAAAAAGCAACTCTAATGCTAGTATAAATACAATGCGGTTTCCCAAACTCTAAATGTTTATAATATGTTTCTTATATTTGTTAAGATATCTTTTATAAATATTATTAACAATATTATTTATCTATTATTTTCAAATTTCTGATTGTGAAAACTCAAATCAAAGTTTGAATTTCTTCCCAATAATTATATTTTTAAAAAACTTCAAAATCAAATTTTGTATGAATAATGACTTGTGCAGAATTATGTTAAGCCTTCACGTTTCTTAATTTTTTTTTTTTTTCATCATTTTGAAGGGAAAGTGTAAATGCTTTCTAAAATGATTAATAAAAGAAATAAGAAAAAATAATTATTGCCATTACAATATCAATAAAAAAGTATTTTTGAAATTTTGGATCTTTTTGAATTTAAAGAAAGTTATCAGAGAAATAATGGAAATATTGAATACTTTTTAGAAACAGTTAAATTCGGTTTTAATTTAAAATCAATGGTATAGCATTAGATGCCATTTCTTTTATGAGTGTTTTTATTGAATCTTTATGTTTTCTGAAAATTTTCAAATAATATGTTTATGAAAGCACTGATGTTAAATAAATATAGCATTATTATTATTATATATGTTTAGTGATATTGTTTAAATAGATTTTCAGTCTTATAATGAATTGTAATGCATTTAAGGTACAAATCCAATGAGTTATTTGTTTGATCTGTGAACGTTTATTTTTTGTGAAAATATACCCCTCGGAAAAAGTTTAAATTTGAATAGTGTCAGATTTGTGATTCTGAACTTTATTTTTTAAGGTGAAAAAAAACGAATAATCCTATTACAGAGTTTCTATTAAATTTAATAGATATGTGTATGTTTAAAATTGTTTTATCGTAATTACAAACGTTTTAAAATAAACTTATTCGATTTCATATAAAAATATTACAAGATATTTTAATTTAAATCTTCTGATAATTTTATTTCAAATAAATAATTTTCAGTTAAATTCAATTGAAGTATAAAAAATAATTATTCAAAATGCATATTCTCTCGTATATTCCATAATGATTAATAAATTATTTAAATTATATATATTCATGTATTAATATATGAATAAATCTTGTTTTATACTAAACATAAGTAAAATATATGCAATATAAAAATATTTTTGGAAAATATTGCTTACCATTTTTTTGAAATAAAATTGAAATATTATTCTTTATCATACAATTTCTTAGTATTTCTATAAGTTCAATGACTGACTTTTCGTCATTTAATTTCTTATTAACAAATTAAATATATTTATATGTTTTAATATAAGCTTATATTAAAGAATATTTTAAAAAATATAATCGTGAATTTCAAGATATATTAAAAATAAAAAAAGAAAATAAGATTATTTCATTTTAAAAAAAGGAGCACGGGTAACCGTTTTTCGTACGTTAAGAAGCCTTCAAAAAACATTTATATCTTATTATAAAAACAAGAAAAAACAATATTTTTTAAATATATTGATTATTTATATTAGATAATATAATCCATAATGATACATTACATAATTATTTCAAGTGTGATGAAATAAAGTCCTAATGATGTTTTTTTTTGATCATCCAAAGGACTTGTAAATTAATAGTTTTGATATTTTATTTTAGTGCTAAATGATAAAATGATATTATATCTTTTAAATGAAATTTATAGTAGACTTATAAATTTCCAAATCACATTTTTTATTTTTGAAATCCTGATAAATATTCTTTTCTGTTAAGTGTTTATTTACATTGATATTTTATTTTGTACCACGATTGGTGTTAATAATTCTATTATATTATAATTAATGTTTTGTTGATACGGAATTTTTATTACAAAATATAATTTTTTAAATATGTATTTATTTAATAAAGCATATTAAATATAGTATTTTCATTTTGGAGTTGAAAAGATAATAATTTCATGAATATTTATGTTTATTAAAAATCAAAGTTTTCGGAAAAATAATAACAAATAATTGTTATATATAATCATACCAAGCAAATATAATTATTTATCTGCAGAAAAAATCAATTAATTATGATATTTATGTATTTTAATGATGTTTGGAGGTTCTATGATATTTTATTATTAAATTTTAATAATAAAATAGACTATTATCTTTAATATAATGAAATTTCATTTTCAAAATAACTAAATACATAAGTAAATTCAGAATAAAAAATGAATAAAATAAAAAAAATTGAGTAGTGAAAATAAATTATCGTTCAATTTGTCAACTTTTTGAATTATTTTTATACTTTGATATTTTTCTTTCATTTGTCGATAAATCGATTTATTTCTGTGTATTTACACCACTTCTATCAAACATGTAAAAACGTTTAGAATTAAAATTCGTACGTTAGTTCTGAAAAGTTAAACTTTTTGATAACTTCGATTTTTAAAACATGAATAATGTTTTTCCCCTACGATAGATTTTTTTTTGGTCTATATAAAACTTGCTTAAAAACCAATATACTATATAATATTTCAATATGAAGTCGAAACGACGATTTTCAATAACCGCCAAAGTCGTGCTCCTTTTTTTAAAATTTTTTAATATTATAAATATTAAATTCGGCTTGCCCTTCGGAGGTTTAAACTTTTTCAATAAAATAGACCAAGAAAAAAAATCAATTACGTTTTACGATTACGTCTACATGAAAAAAAGTAGAATACTACTTTTTTAGAAAAAGTTAATATAAAGTTGACTTTGAAAAATTATAATATTGATCTTTAAATTTAAATATTTTGCCCTTTCAAATTTGAGAGGTTTAACTTAGAGGAAAAATTAAAATTGAGGCTAAAGTATTGAGTTCGAAACTAAACCTCTTTGCTTTTTTTTATTTTTAAATAAATTATGTAATTACGTTTCATTTCGGCTATTTTTACATTTTAATACGTCTTTTTATTGAATTTTATAAAATTCCAATTACGTCCGAAGGGTAAAATTCGGCCGTATGCCGTAATTGAAGATTTTTTTATGTAAAGTATTCAAAAAGTTGCACTTTTGCCGTGTGCAGTAGAAATTTTGTAAAATAAACTATTCAATGAACGACCAAATAGCAGTATTTTACAAAACCGCCGAAGGGCTATTAATATTTTTATTCTTTTTAATTTTTTATGAAAAATGGTAGTTCATTCCTTTAATAATGTTAATAATACAATATATTAATAATATATTAGCATGAATAAATGATTTATATATATCAAATTTATTTTTTTAAAGAGATAAATATAGATGATAATACTGTTATTTCAAACAAAATGCCCTCAGAATTTTCTTCATTCACCTCTCATTTTTCATCTAATCTTATCAAATCTTCATCATATAAAATAGATAATTTATCAAAATATTATTATTAGATAATAAAATATCTTTTTTTTTTACATTACAATATTAATTAAAATATTAAAATATAAATATAATATTATAAATATGACAATATAACCAAATATTAGCAAAAAAATAACAATCTGTTTTAAAAATCAAAAATCGAATATTTAAAATTAATATATCTCCATTCATAATCATAAATACTTTTATATTATTATGAATATTCAACATATAAACATTTTAATAAAAGAAATACTTTCTAAATAATGAGATATAAAAAGCCTTATAAGTTAACCTTTGAACATATATATGTCTGTTGATTTGCTATTGTATTGGACATCTCTACATGTATATCTTTATTATATCTGAGAATATTTCATTTTTTTCTATCTAATCAAGTTTATTCCCTTTTTGGATGATAATATTTTTATTAAAAATAAAAACAAACCTTGAATTTCTAGCCATACTAACATATTGGGAATATTTATTTCAATAAAAAAGCTAAATTCAAGATATATTCAGTTAATTAACAAATATGAGTATTATTATTAAGAATTACGACAACACGCTCAATATTTTTATTTACTATAATTTTTAAAAAGATTTTAATCATAAAAGTATCAAAAGGACCATTTTTTTTCTTTTATTTATGTTGAAAACTTGAAAAATATCTAAAATAAGCGACCATTTATAAATGTCAAAAAAAAAGACGGTTATTTAACGTATTGGATTTGTACCTTAAGAAATTGATTTCAAGATTTGAAAATAAAATATAATTCATAACAATATTTAACGAGATAAAATGCACAATTTATTTATTTCATTTATTTTTAAATCATGATATATGTTTGCTTACAAAATAATTTTTTTATTCAATTCTATTTGACACTATTCAAAAAATTAATAATTTTTTTTCAATGAATACATTTTTTTAAAAAAAATATGTAAGTTTGTTTTCTTCTTTTAGGATTATTCGGTAAAAAATATGTCTTATTTTTCAATATAAAATCTTTTCATCTCAAATACCCTGAGAGGACCTTTATTTCGTCTGGACTTTTTGAAAGTATGCTTCCATTTATGTTACTTAAATTTCAATGCATTCTGAAATATATTCAAAATAAATTCTGATAAAATTAAATAAGATATTCGATCTCAATGGATTTTCAAAGTTTAAAAAAAATAAAATTTTCTTTTCACGTTAAATCTAAATATATCTTTATATTAAATCAAATTTTAGAAAAAGGAATACCTTATTTCAAATTTTTATTGTTTTTTTCAGCGGTTTTACACAATTTTTGAAATAAACTCGAATAGTCATATCACTACGACTATTCGAAAGAGTTTCAATTTTCTAGATATTCCTTGATTATAGCAAGCAATGATCCAACCCAATTAATCCTCTACAAAACACAAAGCGCATTCATCAATATTTTCATGTTTTTTCATGTTTTTCTACTCATTTTTTTTTTCTGATCTTTCAAATAGATCGTAAATTTCAATATATCAGTAACAATATTAATATAAAAACCTCATTAAAGAACTTTAACTCGCACTTAATGTTATTTTTTTAAATATTTCTGAAATATTCAATTTAACTAAACCATTTTTTTTAATATTTTAATGTTTAAATCTTGTTTTATTATTTGTTTCTGTCATAAATTTGCTTTTTTAGACTTAATAATGTTGCCATGTTTACTTTTTTTTCAATTAAATTCTTATCATTTCTTTTTAATTTGGAATAAAACAGTGATTTATGAATAAAAAACATTTATTATATGAGATGCATTATTTTTTTCTTTCATTCTTTAAGATTTAATGACTTTGTTTTTAATCCTTATTTGCTATAACGTATAAATTGCCACCACTTTTCAAAATGATATATATTTATTATTACATAAAAATAAAAAACTTGACCAAAGGAAATTCTTTAACGCTATTTAATTATTAAGATATTTCAATTTTTATGATTTTTTAAAACATATTTTGATGGGGAACCACTAATTTTTCTGATTCCAATCAATTTCAAATCCGATAAAACCTCAAAATGCATAAATAATCTAAGAAAAAATGTTAACTTGTAAAGATATTCGAAATTATATATTGAGAGAAAATTTAAAAAATAGAAATAAACTGCACCATAAGTAAAGATAAGATGAAATAAACAAATCTACCAAAGGAATTTTAAAAATATCTCATATTCAAGGACTTTTATCTGAATTTTGAAGTTTTATTTTCATTATTTTTTATTTTTTTGAATAAATTGAGAGAAATTGAGAGTATAAAATTTTGTCTGACGAAATAAAGGTCACTTGAGGGTATCGTTTTTTATAAAATCTTGTCTCTCACATTTTTATAAAAATTCAAAAGTTTATTTTTAAGATTTATAAATCACTGAATTTAATTTTTTGAAAGGCTTTGATGGTTAAAAATTTTGAATTAAATTTTTACATCAATATACAAAATAAAGAATGAGTGTTGAAATTGAATCTCAAATGCATGGTTTTATTCCTTTAAGAAATTCATTACCTGAGCAGCATCTTCCGCGTGAATCACCTAATAAGTTTACAAAGTTCCAAAAAATGTTCTTTAAAAAAAAGATAAATTTATATCGTCCCCCTCCTCCTCCATTAAGTGGAACAAAAACGCTTGTTCTTGACCTTGATGAAACTCTTATTCATTCTTCTCAATTTCCCCCACATCCATCAGTTAATTTTTTTATTCTACATGATGACTCAATACAAATTGACGTAAATGGCTTCGATCCTCAAACTAATTGGGAATCCAAACCAGATCAAAATTCGCCCTTGTTTATATACATGCGTCCTGGACTCGAAGAATTCATCTCTTATGCAAAAGAAAACTTCGAAGTTTTTGTATACACGTATGCCGAACGTGGGTATGCTGAACCTATATTAGATGTAATATTTCCAGATTTAGACGAAGATCATCGCTTATATCGAGATTCTTGCATTACCGCTACTAGATCTACAGTTTCCTCTTATTTGTCTTCTGCATCAAAAGCATCAAAAAAAGCAACTCTGTCAGGTGATAAGAAGTACAAATTAAACAAGTCTAAAATAAAAGATCAAAATGGAGTTATTAAAGATCTTGTTATGCTTGGTAGAAATATGAATGAACTCGTTTTTGTTGATGATAATGACTATCAAGCACTTAAAGTAAACAATAATAATACCATTGTCATTCCAATGTGGAAAGGAATTCCTAACGACAATGCTCTTCAAGGTTGGTTAATGCCTATTCTCGATAATTGCATTGCTGCAAAAGATGTAAGAGACATCATCTGTAATATTTCAAACAAAGTCAGACGATTCACATTATAATAATTATCTTGTTTTTTGTATTATTAAATATGCTATTGCACCAAATTTTTAATGGATTATTCCTTAAAATGATTATAGTTTTAAATATAAATCTCCAAAAAATTCGAATATAATTTAATGAAAACAAAGTTTTTTTCTTATATTATTCTCATAAGTTTATTTAATGAGAATTTTAATACTTCTTTAGGTAATTACTAAAAATATCAAGAAAGATCTGAAAACGGTTTCAGGACTTCCCCCTTTACTTATCGTAATTCATTATTTTTCTATACGTTAAGTTAAGGGTGAAAAATTGAAGTCCACTTCTGAATTTCCCTCAATTTTTGATTTTTCCCAAACACAATTATCACTTTAATAAATAAATAAAAAGGAAATATTTTATATAATTATATTTTTATATAATTTAATATTAACAAAATTAATATTGATTTTGGTTATTATTTCAAATTTCTAAGTAAAAATTAATGTTTTTAGGAGGTTCAATTGCCAAAAAAAAGTCCAATTTTAAAGAGAGAGGAAAAATTTGAGTTTGGCTTTAAATAAATATGGGGATTTAAAGTGTAATAAAAATACATTTTATAAAAAATATTTTTATCTGATTTCAACTGTACATTCATAAATGGCGGACGAATGTAGTTATCATGACATATCATATGAAAACTATATAAATATTTTAATAAATAATGTGTTTTATTTTAATCCATATATTAAAAAATAAAGATTAATATAACCTTATTTTTTAAAAATTGTTTTTATTTAATTTCATCAATTCAATCATAAATTGCGGACAAAGAAAGTTATCATGATATGTTATGCGAAAAAAAATGCGACTTTAACTGTTATTCTAATATCTGGTCTATTGTCTTTTTTATTACCTTAATACATTGTACATGATATATTTTCATGTTCTACGAATTATTTTTCCCAAAATATCCAATCAAATGAAGATTTTAACTTTTGACGATTAAAAAAGGTCAAATTTTTATCTTCAAATTAAATGTGTCTGCCATTTGAGAATGCAGATGAATTCCAAAATAAAATATTTCAATTCAAAGCTTATGAAATGAAGAACAAAACTATCCATTTATTTTTAAAAAAAATTAAAATATTATTTATCTGACATTTTTCGGTGGTTGAACCCTCTATTTTTTTTTTTTTTTTTTTCATTATTCAAAATTGAATTCGTTTTATAAGGAGCCCTATCAAATGAGCATTCAAAAAATTGAATACAGGACTCGTTATTGTAAGCCATTCAAGCTCTCTATTTTCGCAGTTTTGGTTTGAATAGAAACCGTTTATTATCATATTTATTCAGTTTCTTATGAATTATCTCTATTTAATAGCTTTATCGAAGAATTCTTCTTAGCGGAAATGCTATTATGTTAGTTTGCCTAATTCAAATTATTCACGAACTCAAATAAATGCTTTGCATTTTGCATTTTCAATTAAACTGGTACGCAAATTTTGAACTTTTCAAAATGTTTATATCATTGAAATTTCTTTTGAATTTTAAATAGTGTTCTCAAAATTGAAAAGTTTAAAAATTGTGTACCAGTTTAATTGAACATAGCCTTTCTTATATGGACATGTCTTATTGACAGAGTAATTGACGAAATTGTTACATTATCAAGAGAGGATGTATATAAATGAATATTTATCAATGAAACTGAATACTATTGTATCAATGGACGGTTTGTGGGATCATAAACGTCACGGAATGTGCTGCATAGTTGTTATTTAAGACCAAAAATGAAAAAAAAAAAAAAAAAAAAAAACGTTGATTTCGAAATTTTAAGATTAACAACAAAGAATCATCCCACAGATTACAAAAGAAGTCCACCAGGGATGAAAACAGAGGCTGTAGCAAGAATTTCTAAAAGATTAAATAATGATTTAAGGATTGTAGGTTATTCCCATGATAGATATAGTTCAGTTACAAGTTATAATAAAAAAAAAAATGGAATATCTCAGAATTTATCGATTGCAATTTTTCTGTATAATGTTTGGCTACGCATTAAAAAGAAATTGAAACATAATATGGAAATCAAGATGAAATGTTTACACATTTAAGTAGTATATAGGAGTCGGTTTCCGCGGGGGCTGTCTCCCCCAGCGTCAACCCGAACTCCTAACAAAGAAAATAAAAAATAAAAAATGGTTCTCACAACTGCCCACCATCTATGAAACATCTTAGGTACCACCTCAAGACCACCATCTATGAAACGGCACCGAGGAATTATTAAAGATAAAAAAAGAAAGAACATTTTTTTTTTTTTTTTTTTTTTTTATCTTTGTTAGGAGTTCGCGTTGACGCTGGGGGAGACAGCCCCCGTGGAAACCGACTCCTATATACTACTATTTATTCAACTTTTTAAACTTTTTGATAAGTTTACTACTACCTCAAAGAATAAATACATCTGAGCATTACAAAAGAAATCATACTCACTGCAGAAAACACAAAAAATCAAATTTTCTTTGGGAATTCTCAAAAAGTGATCAGGATATCAAAGACTTGAAAGCATTTTTTTTTAAAAAAAAAAACTTCCTTTATATTGATTAAATGTGTGCCTCCATTTTCATCTCAACTTAATGAATGTTATAATTCATTTAAATCTCATTTTTTAAATAAAGAGATTGCTCTGAGAAAAAAAAAAAAAAAACATTTGCCAGACTATGCTGCTCCATCATGGAATTAAATGTTGTTCCTGAATGGAGGATTCACATTCGGAAAAGTTTAAACTTACCAGATTTGTCTCCTGAAGTTTATTAATAAACCTTTCAATTTAAAATAAAGTTTATATATATTTTTATGTAGTTTACAATGCTAATTTGAAAAAGTTAAATATCTTGATTTCATAGAGCAATAAAAACCTTGATACATAGGTTGAACAAGATGAATGAGGAAGAATCCAAACGATTTTTATATTTTTTTCTGCAAATTCATATAAATAATATCTCGGATATATGATTTTTTAAACAATCATATAATATAACATTCCCAATTTCAGTACGAATTTTTACCGCATTTTCAATAAGGGTTCATTATATGAAATCATTTGGTCATGAATCCTTTAGATGTAGAATAGGCCTTCATTTTGATATAATAAGGACAAAAGCATCAATCTGGGTTTTCTGTTCTTCATGTAATTGGAGCACATGGTTGAGTTTTTCCTGAAGCTGTTATTTTAAATAAAACACTTATGTCAAAAGTTTTCTCTACACCATTTAATCCTTCAAAACTTGTTTCATCTAAAATCAGAAGATCTAGATTGTTTATTGTTTGATAAAGATATAGTATTTGCATACAAAATTCTAGGTGTATTTTATAATGTATTTTATGAAAATTGTATATCAGGTTTGATGACCAAAACTGGCGAGAAATAGTATCTATTGTTGATGCACTTATAAGATTAAAATTAAGGCATAATTCAGATGAAATAGTAATCGCATCATCTTCAATATTGAGTGCAGGAGGAGCCGAATAACAAAAAAAATATACATAAATTAGAACCGTTATACCAAAGACATTATCTTGCTTTTTCATTCTTTTCAACAACAACTTTCCTATATTTCGAAACTCTTCAGCAAATAAAGGAATATTGCCGTTCTCCGATTTAGTTCTTTCATCAAAGATGCTCGGGCATGGTTTTGTGAGAGATAGTGTCATTGGTATAACGATTCTAATTCATTACTATCTTGTGAGAGACCAATGACATTATCTTCATGAAGAACAGCAAAATAGCGATCATTAATATCAAGAAGAGCAAATTCAAGAAGATTTTTTGAAGTATCAAAACCTGATTCTTCCACAAACAATGATTGAAGAATTCAAATATCTCAATCAACAAATATATGTATACATATAAGATCTATTTTAAACATTGAAATACAATTTATTGAGCTAATATTTAATGAATATTTATTCGCGGATCCTCTGCCTTTAGACTTACTGAAACATTCAATTGAATTACCATAAGTTTTTTTGAAAAAGGCTATTTGTTACAAAGAAAAATGGGCAAAATTCTCAGAATCATCTCTTTGCTTTTCTTGCGCGTATAATTCTGAATCAATAGTTGAAGAATTATTATCAATTCAACGATTTATTCAAAATGACAGAATGAGCGAACTTTCAACTGCAACTCTAAAAGCTCGATTACAACTTCATAAACCACTAAATAATAGTTGAAGGTAAAAATTTAAATACTTCTAATCGTTTAAAACTATCAGAAATAGAAAGAATTATTTTCTGCTTATTGGTAGCCCGAAATTATGGGTATAAACATAATTTCGAGCTGTACGTATTATAATTTTTAGGCTGGAAAAATTTTACAAACAATCATCAAAAAAGATATTAGGTGAATTTTCAATATTTTATTTTGAGAGCATATTAATCACACTTTCTCAAAAAGTTCATAACATTTATTGCCAAAAAAGTTTTAAAATATACTCGTTTAAAAAATATTTTATAAAGACGTATTTTAATTTTTTATCCCATTTACTATTATAGCTTCCTTTTATGGAAAATCAATTGTTTGAACATGGATGGTCAAAAGATTTGTATTTTTGAAAATGTACTCAATATTGTCTTTTTATTTGAAGAAATTTAAGAAATATTTGAAAGTTCATCGATTAAATAGACCAAATAATGATTCAATTGCTTTAAAGAGGAAGACAGTAATGAATCAACAAGACAACTTTGACAGTAACTTCTTTCATGTTTATGAGACATTCGAACAAGTTTCAAGCAAGAATTATAACGATACGAATCCACAAATACAATACTCATCACAAAAAACTTGTTTTTTATGCCATAAAGGATTCGGAGTTTTCCATGGCGCAAAAGTATGCAACAGTTGCAAGCTCCAATGCTGCTCAGATTGTATAAGAAAAATCGATAATAACGAAATCTGTTTATGCTGCATTGCTATTCAAACTCAACCAAAAGATTTTACTAATTTAAAATCGCTTCAAGATTATTATAACAAATTTCATAAGGAAAGTAATCAGAATTATAATCCGCAACAGACAGCAATTTTATTATTGATAAATTTACTTCAGAATGATGAAAAAGCTATTACTGAACGTGCCATTTTATCTCTATATAAAAAAAGGATATTTTATATAAAAGATCAGAAAATAACATCTATTCTTCAAAAAGATCTCTTCAAATTTTGGGAAGCCTACAATCTTCAATCTAACAAAGGAAACATATTATCAATTGTGATCAATTTAATGTGCGATATATCGCTTTATAATAGCATTTGTATTGGCTCATTAAAACCAGAATTTGATTTTTATAGATTTTATTTGAATCCGAAAAATCCTGAAATTTCATCTGCAACAGCTCGTATGATACTTGTTCTTTCAAACAAACATAAATTATCTCCTGATCAGGATGCTAGTATGAAGTTAATAGAATCTGGCTGTAAAGAAGCTGTTGCTTTTATCACAGCTGCTCTTACATCTATGTTTGCATGCCCATCACTTTATGAAGATACTGTTATCTCATCATCATCTGCAAAATGCGTTTTTTCTATACCAAATTTGCCTTTACTTGTCAAAAGCTCATTAAAACTTTTTGAGAAAAAATCTTCTAATTCATCAATAGCATCTCAATATTTTGCATCACTCATACTTCTCAAGATTTCTGAAAGTGACACAGGTCTTATTGAACTTACAAAATTTGTTCCAATGAAGCCAATTGTCGACACAGCAATTCGTCTTTGTCCAAGAAATTTGGAATTAAAGAGGCAGGAAGGAAGGATTGCTGTATACTTATCACGTATGCTCAAAAACGTTTGGTTATATTGTGAAAAATCATCAAATCGCGACCAGCTCGTTCAAAAATATTTTGCTGATCTTTCTAACTTTATTTTCGATGTTACAGAAAAAAGGCCAGGTTTCAATCGATATTCATATTTATGCACAATACAAACTATTGCAATCCAACTTGCTGATGATATCATGGAACAACAAGATTGCAGAATGTTATTAATGAATCCTCAATTCCAAGAAAAATTGCGACAAATGAAAGAAGAAAGAAGAACTGCTCTCGAAGTTCAGCAATCAAATGAAATTGACTTTTTAAGTAATAAGAAAAGACAAATGGAGCAACTTACCCAAGAACAAATTTTACAAATCCAAGAGAGAGAAAAAGAAAACGTAAAAATCAGACAAGAACTTCAGCAGGCTTTACAGAAAATATCAGAACAAGACAAAATCATCTACCAACTCCGTGCTCAAACAGAAAATATAAAAAAAATTGCTAATAGTAGATTTCAACAAGATGGAAACAAGGTCAAGCAGTATGAAATGACGATTAATCAATTACGATCAGAACTTCAATCCAAAACAAACGAAATCGTAAGTTTAGCAGCAATCGTAAAAGCAAAAGACGACACAATTAATCAAATAAGCTCACAAAAAAATGATGTTGAACGAGGATCTTCTATGTCTTCCAGTCAAACCAATGTTATAATATCAGCAAAAGACGCTGAAATTGAAGCTAGCAAAAGAATTCTTGAAGAAAAAAACAAATCAATTGAAGAGAAAGACAAACATATTAAAGAACTCGCAGATATTGTAGCGAAAAAAGAAGAAGAAAAAGCTTCATTCCAGGAAAATCTTCAAAAATCATTGACAGATGCCAATCAGACGATTTCTCAAAAAGAAAAAGAACTCGATGCTCGTGATAAAGAAATCATTCGAATTCGAGCCATCCTAGAAGAAAAAGAGAAGCAAATTGTCGAGAAGAATGCACTTTTGAACAGTCAACAACAAGTGAATCAAACAGCAATTGAGCAAGATCGCGCTCAATTTCAAACAAAAATTGATCAGCTTAACTCACAACTTCAAGTTGTTTCAAATGAAGTTAAAGAGAAGCAAATCATCATAATAGAAAAGGAAGGAGAAATTAATCTTCTTAACAACAAAATCCAGGAATTAAATCAACAAGTTGATTCAAAAGCTAAAGAAAACCAAAAGCAACTTTCATTTAATACTACTGCAAACGCTTCAATTCAAGCATTGCAGAGCCAAATTGCTCAGCATGTGAAAGAGTCAAACCAAAAGTCATCAATGATTTCCGATCTCGAAGTCAAGATGAAAAATTTACAAGATCAAATTAATGATAAAGAAAACTTAATCCAAACGTTAAAGAAATCTGCTGAAGAAGGAGGTAATTCTGCTTCTCAGCAAATCGCACAAATTTCAGCCCAAAAAGATTCAGAAATCCAAAAATTACGACAGCAAATCGAAGAGGTTGAAAGCCAATCAAATTCAAAATCAGGCCAAATTCTTACAATTGAATCAAAAGTTCAAACATTAGAAAATCAAGTTACAGAGAAAGAATCGACGATACAAGATTTAAGGAAAAAAGTCGAAGAAAATCAAAACAGTTTAGATAAACAGCTCTCAGATATTAATTCTGCAAAAGAAACAGAAATCCAAAAATTGAAAGAAGAAATTGACCAAAGAAATAAAGAATCAAACGAAAAAACAACACAAATCAATGATTTACAATGGAAAGTTCAAACATTACAAAATCAAGTTACTGAAAGAGAAACCCAAATTAAAGATAAAGATTTGCTCATCGAAACATTAAAGAAGCATTCAGAAGATAGCGGAAACAGTGCTGCACAACAACTTGCTGCAATTACGGCTGCTAAGGACTCTGAAATTCAATCTTTAAAGCAACAAATAGAATTAAAAGATAATGAATTGAATTCAAAATCAAATCAAATAAATGATATTGAGACAAAAGTTCAATCACTGCAAAGCCAATTGAATGAAAAAGATACTAAAATCAATGAGAAAGAAGTTTTTATCATCAATCTTCAGAAGACAGCTGAAGATAATGGAAGCAATGCTGCGCAACAAATTGCCAACATTACTGCAGCCAAAGATTTAGAAATACAGTCACTTAAAAATCAAGTTGAAGAGCGTCAAAAAGAATCAAATGAAAAATCTTCAAAAATCGTCGAATTTGAATCACAAATTCAATCTTTACAAGACAAAATCAATGAAAAAGATGGACAAATTAGCAGCAAAGATTTTGAAATAGATACTCTAAAGAAATCAGCTGAAGAAAATAGCAACATTGCTACGCAAAAGCTTACAGAACTTACAACAGCTAAAGATGATGAAATAAAATCATTAAAGCAACAAATTGAAGAAAAGCAAAAAGAATCTAATGATAAATCACAAAAAATTACCGAAATTGAAAGCCAAGTCCAGGTATTACAGAATCAAATAAGTGAAAAAGATGGCCAAATTAATAGTAAAAATACTGAAATTGAAGTATTAAAGCAATCAGCTGCTGACAGTGGAAATAGTGCAGCACAACAAATTTCAGAAATAACAGCAGCCAAAGATACCGAAATTCAATCATTAAAAACAATTGTTGAAGAAAGACAAAAAGAAACAAACGAAAAATCACAAAAAATCACAGAATTTGAAACGCAAGTTCAATCATTACAAAATCAGATAAACGAAAAAGATGGCTTAATCAACACAAAAGAAACTGAAATAGAATCATTAAAGAAAACCATTGAAAATGATAAAGCTGTTGCTGCACAACAAATAGTTGATCTAGCATCTGCAAAAGATAAAGAAATTGAGTCATTAAAGCAATTAATTGGTGACCGTGAGAAAGAATCCAATGAAAAATCCCAAAAAATCACAGAATATGAAAATCAAATTCAATCATTACAAAATCAAATAAACGAAAAAGATGGTCAAATAAGCACGCAAAATGTTGAAATTGAATCATTAAAGAAAGCATCAGAAGAGAGTAAAACAGGTTCTGAACAACAAATTGCAGAACTCACATCAGCTAAAGATACAGAAATTCAAAGTTTGAAAGAACAAATTGAATCCAAAGAAAAGGAATCAAATGAAAAATCTTCAAAAATCACAGAATATGAAAATCAAGTTCAATCATTACAAAATCAAATAAACGAAAAAGATGGTCAAATTAACGCGAAAGATACAGAAATCGAATCATTAAAGAAAGCATCAGAAGAGAGTAAAACAGGTTCTGAACAACAAATTGCAGAACTCACATCAGCTAAAGATAATGAAATTGAATCGTTAAAGAAATCTGCCGAAGAAAGTAAAAATCAAGCAGCACAGCAAATTACCGAACTCACACAAGCTAAAGATACAGAAATTCAGTCTTTGAAGCAACAAATCGATGAAAAGCAAAATGAATCAAACGAAAAATCAACAAAAATTACAGATTTAGAAACGCAAGTTCAAACATTACAAGATCAAATAAACGAGAAAGACGGGCAAATCAATAGTAAAAACTCTGAAATTGAAGCATTAAAGAAATCAGCTGAAGATAGCGGAAATAATGCTGCCCAACAAATATCAGAATTAACTGCAGCCAAAGATACAGAAATTCAAAATCTGAAACAACTCGTTGATGAAAGAGAAAAAGAATCAAACGAAAAATCAACGAAAATTACAGAATATGAAAATCAAGTTCAATCATTACAAAATCAAATAAACGAAAAAGATGGTCAAATTAGCACTAAAGATACAGAAATCGAATCATTAAAGAAAGCATCAGAAGAAAACAAGATAACTTCCGAACAACAAATTGCAGAACTCACATCAGCTAAAGATACAGAAATTCAAAGTTTGAAAGAACAAATTGAATCCAAAGAAAAGGAATCAAATGAAAAATCTTCAAAAATCACAGAATATGAAAATCAAGTTCAATCATTACAAAATCAAATAAACGAAAAAGATGGTCAAATTAATGAAAAGGCATCTTCAATTGATCAATTGAATCAATCATTATCTCAATCACAAGAAGAAGGGAAGAAGAAAGACCAAGAGATTGAGCAATTAAAGAATGACAATTCAGTTAAAGAGAAACAAATTAATGCGATTTCTGGCAAATACTCTTCTGTTTTAGATAAGTGGACAAAAGCAGCTGAATTTCTAACAAAAGATGAACCAGAACTTAATTTAGACGAATTGGTTAGTATACCCGAATAATTGATAATATTTTTATAAAAATTATTAATATGATTTTATTTATTTATTCTATTTAATAAAAACTGAAATTATATTTTAATGAATTTTTTTATTGTTTCCTATAACTATTCTTTTATAAAAGAAAACGCGTCAATTATTTTTTTTGAGATTCAAACTTCTACCTTTTGTAATATCAAATTTTTCTTCGGAAAAATCAAATTGAATCAGTATTTATTTGAGAAATCATATAATTGCGAAAAATAAATTTTTTTTTTTTTAACTTTTGATTTTGATGAGAATGAACTTATCATAACATTAAAATATTTTTATATAATGTGAAGCAAGCAGTTATCAACTTTATAACTAAATATTTTGATTTTCATTAATAAAATTGAAAAAAAATTTTCTTTCTTTTTCCAATAAGTCATGAATGATTTCTTAACTGTCATGAGAATTAATTAAATATAATCGATAAATCTTAAAGAAATAAAAAAACTTTAAGAATAGATTTTCAATTATTATTTCAATATTTCTTATAAATAACGCATACAAAATATTAACTGAGCCTTCACAAATAATGAAAATATAATCTATATAGGCCAAATTATTTTCAATTTTTTTGAATCAGGTAAAAATATTGAATAAAAAATAATTATCATTTCAATATTGATTTGATTTTCAAACTCTCAATTTTGAATATTAAAAAAATGGATTTTAGTAAACCAATAATAGAGTATTTGATTAAAACAGAAGATATTTAATTTGATATATTCTAATCAATAATCTTTATAAATGATATTAAAATGAAAATTCTAATATGCATATAAAAATATTTATTCATACTTGAGATATTTAAATTTTAATATTTTTTTTTTGGATTCAATAAGATTTGAATTTCTTGCTTTATTCAAAATTATTTTTTGAATATAATTAAATAATTTTAAAAATAAACACCATATAAGCATAAATTAATCATTTTTTTTGAAAACCCCTAATGAAATCATTTAATTTTAAAATGAAATGATGCTCTCAATTACTTATATAAAAAGGTGAAGTGACCACAAATTGAAAGACAAAAATCTTATGATGTGATATGATATATTGAAAAAATAATTATTCAAAGTAACAAGCATTTTTTTTTTAATATTTTAGACCAAAAAAAGATATGGACATAAAATCCAAAGATATATTATTAATTTCATCATTTTCATTTTTTTAAAAAACCTATTTATTCTTTTTAAATCTTGCTTGGTTGAAAGATATTATGAAATTTTCAATTCACCTAAAAAATCTTTTTTATTTCTTTGAAATAAAGTTAAACTTAAAAACGAAAAATTTCAGTATGTATTAAAAAAATATACATGAAGATTTATGTTTTTTTGGACTTTAATCTCTATAACTAACTAAATTGAGCTCAATTTAATAACATTAGCCAAACTTAGCTAAAATGGTATTGGTGAGCCAATATCAAAAGACAATCCGCCTAAGTCATATGTTTCAGGTTCACCTGCGTGTAATGGTATAAGTGGACCTTGCGACAATGAAGGAAATGAATATATTTCTTCAAGATCAGTTTCATTTAAACCTGTCCTTCTGAAATCTGTAATGCTGTTTGATAAGAAGCCGAAGTTAAAGTTTTGTGGATTTATGTAAATATCATAATATATTTTAAAAGAATCTTGAGAATTCTTTTCTTTCTCATTTATACTACTATTTTTGTCATCGGAAGCTATAGTTGTAGCATCAGGAGGCTTTTCTAGTAGATTTTCAGATGGTGATTCATTGCCTTTTGGACTTTTTTCTTTATCTTCCTCTTCATCTATGGTCTCTTTTGGAGAATGCTCTTGAGATTCATCTGGCGATTTACTTGGTGGTTCAACCTGAGGATGCATTTTAGATACGAAATAATTCCAGCGGTTTTTCAAAGAATTAGGACTTCTATTTTTAAAGAAAGCTTTCATCTGAGCCCATTTAGGACCAATTTCTTTATATTTTTCGTAGAGTAAATCATCTTCTTCTTGCAACCATTCTCCATTGAAAAACCCAGGAGCTAAATAATTGCAATAGCGATCACGACATTGTCGAGCTGTTCGAAATGGAAGATATTGAGCAATCCGATTCCATTTTTTGGGACCAAACTTTTCAACCATTTCAGATAAAATTTCATCTTCTTCCGCAGAAAACTTTTTGCGATGCTTGATTGGTATTGGTTGAGGAATTGCTAATGATGAAAAGTTTTCAAAAGGATGAGATGAAGGTGAAGGAAGAATTGGTATTTGGCCCATTGGAATTGTCTTGGCGCTAATTGCTTCGCTGGATAATGTCATTAATATCACCTAAAAGTGAAGTTAAAAATTCAGAGATTATTTTCGATGTAACTTTTCTAACTCAAAACTCCAAATCAAAAATTTAAATATAATCTGAAAAATATTGAAAAAAAAAAGAAAAAGCATACAAAAATTGAAAAAAAAAAGATTTTTTTTTTTCAATTTTGATTTTGAATCATCAAAACCATCATTTTGCATTCTTTAATATTTTTAGATTTTTGATTTTGAAAATTTGTAACTATTTTTTTTTATTTGAAAAAGTTGTTTTATAATTTTGAAAAAGTTAGAAAAATATTCTGTTCGCACCCAACTATTTCTCAATTTTTCTGAGCGATTTAATTGTGTTCACTTTTTTCAAAATGAGTGAAATGAACATATAAGAAGACTTTCTCGATTTACAAAAAAACTTTAGTACCAAAATTTCCTACAAAAGAACTCATTATATTAAACAAATAATTGCCAACTTGAGGTAACTCAATGAACATATATTTTATTGGATTTTAATTTTATGTTTGTCATCATACTATCTTAAATTGATAAAAAAAATGCTATTATGAAATCATAGCTAAGAACCATTAAATCTGTACAATGATTATTGGTAAATATGGAGAATAATTTTTTTTTTTTGATATATCTAAAAATATTTTTAGAATAACCAATACACTGGATAAGGGTATGTTGCTTCTTATCATATATTATACTTAGATTATTAGTAAAATCGATAATAAGGCAAATCTTTGGCAAATAACTCATCTCCCATAAATATATTGTTCAATTCTGGAATGAAATGCATTCATATATTCATATGAAGTTGAATAAAAAAAAATAAATAGTTTTTTTTTAATTCAAAGATTATATTAAGAATGAGATAAATATTTATCTTAACAGGTAAAATAAAGTATTAATTCAAACCTACTTGTGAAAAACCTAATTAAATCGTATCATAGGCAAAAATCATACATAATTAAAAATATAATTTCATTCATGAAATGCTTTTTATAACTGATGAGTAAGAAAATATTAATTTCATGGTAAAGATTATATAATCTGCAATTTGCGTAGATTGTTTTTCTGATTTTTTTGAATGCTTATTTAGTGAACTTTCTCAAAAAATAAGCGAACCACCAAATTTCAATTCATTATTTCAAGGCAAAAACATTTCAGATTAATGATTAATTATTCATATGTTTTATATATGATTGGATCAACTAAAGTATTGTTATTCTTTTCTGAAGAACCTTCAAAAAGTGGAAATCATTCAGAAAAAATAATCTAAATAAAATAATTGAAAAAACAAATCTTTTTATATTTTTACATAATTTTTACCGAGAATACATACCGCCTAGCGGGCGTCGAGCGAGGCTGAGCGAAGCGAAGCCGAGTCGAGACCCCGCGGCTGGCGGTAAGAATCGGTAAAAATTTTGTAACATAAAAAGATTACATTTTTATAATTGTTATTTGATTATTTTTTCTGAGTATTATTGATAAAGTGAAAATCTTTCAGAAAAAATAATATTTTAATATTCCTCAAAATGTTCTAAAGCCAACTTTTTCAATGCATTTTATTTTAATTCCAAAATATCGTTATCTCAATATAATTTATAAATTATTAATTTTAAATATGTTTTATTTAATTATAAGAAACTAAAAAACAATTAAAAATGTATGAAAATAGTATGAATTAATTATATAGCTCAAAAAAGTAAAGTTTGTGTTATAAAAAAAAATTGGCCCAAAATTTTGCTTTCATCGCTATATATACTTTGTTTCACCATATATTTATTCGCATTAAAAAATTCAGGACTGATTTTTTTTTTACTCTTATAATATGCCGTAATCTGACCCTTCGGACGTAATTGGAATTTTATAAAATTCAATGAAAAGACGTATTAAAATGTAAAAATTGCCGAAATGAAACTTAATAACATAATTAATATAAAAATAAAAAAAAAGCAAAGATATTTAGTTTCGAACTCAATACTTGGGCCACAAATTAATTTAACCTCTAGGTTAGAGTTATCAAATTTGAAAGGATAAAATATGAAAAATAATAATTTATTCATGTTAAGGAACTAGTTTCCTTTTTTTTTTGTAAACTTAACAATATTGAATGAACTCATAGAATAAAACTTTGAAAGATAGCTTTTCGGAAAAAGATTTGGTCAAATATAATAAATTTTTCTCCTTAACGATCATTTTTATACTATTTTTGTAACTTTTTGAATGAATAGATGTGCGAGAGCTAAAATAACGTATTTTTTATAATTTAATTTATATTTATCTCCATAAATAACAAATATATTTCAAAAACAATTTCAAAATTATTTATATATCTAAGTATTATTTTAAAAATATAATCATTCATCATCACAAAATATTAAAAACAAAAGTTTTTTACTTCATCAAAAAACATAAAAAAATCAATTTAACAAAAGTATGATTTATGAATCAATTTATTAATCGTAGAAATAATTATAACAATAAATGGTTAATAGTCTTTACTTATAAATTTAATAAACAAGTTATTGTGCAGAGCAGAAAATGAAAAGAAATGCTATTAAAATGGAAAATGTCGTCATACATCAATGATATAACAGTTTTAACATTTTCATTTATATTTTATACATATATAAAATATTAGGTTAAAATTTGACGCCTAAATTTTTGGCGAAGAACAAAATGAGATAATTCTAAGGTTACTAAAATAATATGACCAAAAATAAATTGAATTTTTATTATATTTTGAATTAACTTATTCTCAATTTTTTAAAACATTCATATTTTATTCCCATCCAAAAATAATCCATTAATATTTTGTAATTTTATTTTAAGCATAAATATATGTTTATTTTTAAGGTACAAATCCAGTACGTTTTTTTTTGAATAGGAGAACGTTTATTGTTTGAATAGTTGCATGTCTCTGAAAAAGTTTAAATTGACTAGGTTTGTTTTTGACACATATTTTACAATTTATATAAACAGTATGACATGTTATATGAAATGGATGAAAATAATCGGTTTTTATTTAACATGTCATCTTATTCTTTGAGAATGTCAAAAAAAATTGCGGTTACTAAACGTACTGGATTTGTACCTTAATTTGCTTTTTTTGTTCTTTTTTTAAATAAATTTCGATTATTTTCAATTGAAAAAGTTTTCAAAAAAGTTGGGCAAAAAACACATTTTTACATTTTTTCAGCCATTTTTCCTTTCAATTTTTGGGGGCTAAAAAAAGTTCCCCTTATCTCATAGATAAACTTTTTGCTAATTGAAATAAAAAACGTATCTTTGAAAAAGTGTTATACATTAAAAATATCCAAGTCATTCAACGTAGCCATTTTTTGCTATTAGCATATTTTTGAAACCTTATTTCAGCTGCATTAATAAAGAATTAAATAAATGAATTCAAATATTATTTTTTTTTTTTTTTGATGGTAAAACTTCACTGAAATCATGAACTTTTTATCTCAAATTGAAATTTTATCTTCACAAAAATTTGTTTACTATGAAGTTAAACATCACAAAGATAAGAATAAATATATCTTGAAAATTATTTTGCATTTTATTTATTTTATATACAACAAAATCAATAAATAATTATATATAATATATAATATCTTAATTAATATATATATAATATTTTAATTAAGATATCTTTAGTTTGTATTAAAATCAACATTTTTTATATAATTTACAATAAATAAAAAGAATCAATTAATCAGTATTTTTTCTTAAAATAAATTATTATTCTTATTTTATTTTATGTATTTGAATTTTTTTATTCAAAATTATTTTGTGATAAAAAAAAAAACAAATACCATTTGAAAAAATAATCGTTTAATAATTTTAAATATCAGATCATTTTTTCCTAATTACCCAAAATTTTCACTTGATTCAATATAATGACTGATGTGGCACCTTATGTAAAACGTTTGCTCGATCTTTCAGAAAATCAATTATGTGCAGACTGTCAAAAACCTCATCCAACATGGGCTTCAACGACATTTGGCGTTTTTATATGTATCAATTGTAGCGGTATTCATCGAAATCTTGGCACACATATTACTCTAGTACGCTCTGTTACTCTTGATACATGGAGTACTCAACAGTATAAAGTAATGAAAAAAGTAGGGAATAAACGTGCAAATGATTATTATGAGGCTAAACTAATAGGAACTAATGGGAGACCATCATCAACTGATAGGCAATCAATGGAGAAGTTTATTTATGATAAATATGTCCTTAAACTTTTTGCTGCTGATGGTCCACCTCCACACATAAGCTTTTTAATGCCAGATTCGAATCATAGAGTTGATATAACTCATAGAAATAGAAAGATTCATAGTGTTGTAATTTCAAATCATAATCCACTATTTCCTCAAAATGAAAATGGAATACAAAATTTCACAAAATCTGAACTTTCAAATGATACCGACAAATCTTTAAATTCTTTTCCGCTTTCTTTATCAACTAATCATAATGAATCGCATACTGACAGTTCTTCTCACCTAAATAAAAATTCTCACTGCAATATACAGTCAAAATTTGCTCGACCAATCAATTCTAATCCGAATGAACAGCCAACAAAGAAAATATCTTCGTTTGATTTATCGACTTTTAGTAAGCTTTTAAATTCAGAACATAAAATCAATGCAGATTTTGACGATAATAATGATACTATTAAAAACATAGATCAAAACCAAGAAAAAAGCATAAACAACTCTGATGATTGTTCATTCCATTTTGAAAAAAATCCAGATTTAACACGAGAAAACCAGAAAAACAATATTCATGACCTTCTCAATGCTGTTGGAATTAAGCCCACAATGCAGGAAGACAATAGTTCAGAGCAGAATATCAATTATGATAAAGCATTTTTTTATGATTTAAAGCAATCATCTAATTCATTAAATAACTCTACTAATCCGATGCTTTTATCAAGCAATCAACAAAATCAAAATAGCTATTTTTCAAAATCATGTATCTCATCGTTTCCGCCAAAATTTGCAAAGCAAACAAAATCTGAACAGATCGAAGAGAGCATGCAAGAAAATGAAACCAAAAAACAAAAAACAATTTCAGAAATGAAAAAATCTCAAAAATCAAGTATAAAAAGTCTTCTTGAAGTCGTTGGGATTCAAAATGATTCAGAAAGTTCAAGTAAAAGTGAAAACAATACTGATGATATTATTGATTTCTCCTTTGAAAATGAAGACGAAGGAGAAATGTCAATCAAAATTGAAAATGAAAACAGCATTGCATCTAGAGCTCCAGAAAGCACTGATAATAAAAAAGTGCTTCCGAAGTTTGCTAAGATAAAAGAAAATAACAATGATCATGACCAAAATTTATCAGATAAAGTTAACCTCTTTGAAAATAATACATCTCCTACAAGCCAATCAAATGAAGTATTCAAAGTATTAAATCATATTCAAGACAAGAAAGAGACATCGATTTGTCCAAATAAACAATATGATAACAAGTTAAATGTCAAAACTAACGAAATAGAATCTTCAAATCAAGATTCAATTTCCTACAATTCAGGTGTTCCACAACAAACAGATGACAATTCGAATGCTGAAGAAAACAGAGATGCTAAAAAACATAAAATATTACCAAAATTTGCTCTACGAAAGGACGAAACTGAAAATCGAGAAAACGATTTTGGAACAAATTCAAGTGGAACTAATCCAATATTTGAACTTTTAAACAAAAAAAAGGGCAATACAGAATCATTAAATCGTCTAAAAGAAAATAAGAAAAATAAGATTAGCCAACACCCAGAAAGAATCAAAGAAATCATTCCAGACGAAGATATTCTTTTTATTAACCCTGGAGTCGAAGATCAACTTGAAGATGATGGAAATAAATCTAGCCAAAATACAGAATTTGAAAATAATGAACCTCTTGAAAGAACCAAATCACTACCTAAGTTCGCTAAAAGGATAGGCGAAGGAGTAGACATTGAAAAAAGCGAAGAGTCACTAGAAGCCCACTTATTAGATCTTTCTCGTCATAGTTCATATTCTTCTTCACAAAACAACAATTTATTCAAACTTTTAAATAATATTAAAGAGAAAAAAGAACCAGTAAAGGTATTAAATGATTTACAAAATAAAAGGATAAGTAAAAAAGCAAAGAAAGAAATCAATAATGAAGAAGAGCTTATTTTCTATAATCCTGGAGTTGAAGATCAAACAACTCCAGAAATAATCACTGAAACAGATGCATCATCTCAAATAAGAGAAAAAGAAGAAGTTGAATCAAATAAACCGCTTCCAAAATTTGCCAAAAAAAATAATGATAATGAGGATCAATCAGAAGATTCACAAACGCCATTTAAGAATGACTACATTTTTTCTGCTCTAAATCAAATGGATAAAAAGCATGAGGAACCAGTAATTCTCAAAGATATTCAAAAAACAGATCAACACAAAAAAACAGAGAAAAATAAAGAAGATAAATTAATTGAAGAAATCATTTTTATAAATCCTGGAGTTGATCAAAGTAATGAAGAAAATATTCAAATTGGTTGGAATTACAACTCTAATGTAAATAATGGATTAAATAATTGCCAAGAAGAAATAAACACTAAAGAGATAGTTATGAAAAAGGAAAAGTCTCTTCCAAAGTTCGCGAAAAGAAAGGAAGAAAATGAAGTAGATAACACTTTACCTGAGATTAATAACAAAATTGAAGCAAATCAGAATGATCATAATGTTTTATTATTTGAAGTGTTAAATCATTTGAAATAAAATTAATATTTTTTATAATATTAAAAACGGTTGCAAAAATTATAAAATAATATTTCTATCATTAATCAATACTTTTTTTTTTTTTTTTTTTTTTTTTGTTGTTGTTGTTGTCGTCGTCGTTGTTGTTGTTGCATGCCAGCACTATGCGAATTGATGCATTGAATCTAATTTCATTTAAAATATCAAAACTTAGAAAGTTTGAATTGCAAACTTTTTCTATTGATTGAACTTCCTTATTGATTGGATGATTTCCGATGCTGCCGGAAGTGGAGGACACTTTACACCATCGACTATCCGCGGTTCATCAAATAAGTTACTTAAAGCTTTCTATCAGCATATTAATACAAAAATCGAAGTAATAATTTATTCTGATTGGGCACGAAAACCAGGAAAAAAAAGACGAACTGAATCTCAGCAGACGCGTTTCGTTGTTGCAACCACGTCATCTTTATATATATGCAAACCAGGTGTAATAACTAGTGTAAAAATTGCACAATTATTTCACTGGATAACTATTAAAACTTTTTCAGTTGATGCTGATACTCACGAAATTACTCTTTCTTTTAATATTGGGTCATCACCCCCGATACAAGCAAATTCAAATTTATCATCCGAGGAATGCGGCAACAATAAAGGCTCACGAAAAAGCATCGGAATTAAAAGCAGCCCATCTAATAAAAGCGAAACGGATCGAAGCACAATTACTTTAATAATTGATGATTATATTACTTTCACTGAGAAATGCGTTTCTTATCTACGATCAATTTTACCTTTATATTATCCTCTGAAAATTTCAATTCCGCTCGAACTATTCAATTCAACAACGGCATTTCCATCAGCTCCTGCTCAAATTGTAGACTTGTATATTTCACAATGCAAAGCAATGAATGAAAATATTGATATAACTGATATAACAATGATGAAACATGATATTCATCACGGAAAACCTTTTGTAATTGACAGATCATTGCAGACTGAAAACCAAGTTGATGCAATGTGCAAAGCTTTAATGTATTCGCCTTTAATTAAAAAAGCAAGAATAGGAGGGAAAAATTTTGATCAACTCTTTTCAAAAATTGGCCAGATTATTTCATTAAATATGGGGCTTCAAGAACTTGAAATATTCAAATGCAAGATGTCCTCAACAGCAAAATCGCAATTTGAATATTTTCTTAGGATGATGCATAGAAGTTCTATTCAATCCTTAACATTAAATGAAGTTCCACTTAATGGTAAAAATGCAGAACTTTTAGCAACTCATTTATTGTCAATGCAGATTACTTCACTTACATTTGATGACTGTCAGTTTGGGAAAAATATTCTTCTTTTATTTCACAGAACGATACGTGAAGCATCAAGTAAAAATGACAATGCAGATAAGAACAAAAAAACAGAAACAAATATAGGCAATGCTAATGAGAAAAATTCAAAAGAAAAGCCTATTTCAGATCAAACAAATAATAGTAACGATGATGATGATAGTGATTATTACTCTGACAGCTATAGTTCAAATAAAGATGTTAATGTTGATAACGACTTTGCATCATCTTATGGATGCAGCAAATTTGATGTTCAAGATTTGATAATCAAAGATGATATGATAGTAAGTCTTCCTCAAGTTAGTCAAATCATCAATTTATGCGTTTTATCATCCTTAACAACTCTTGTTCTTGTTGAATGCCAACTTGATATCACAAATTTCTTTGAATCAATGAACGAGACTCTTAGCATATGCAACAACAATAACATTAGTGAGCCAATAAAACTAATTTCAATTGATCTTTCTCGAAATAAATGCAGCTCTTCATTTACAGGTGAATATATCCTTCCCACAAAACTTGAGGAGTTAAGACTTCGAAAGATTATTTGGGAAGGTGACTCATTAGTCAATTTTTTAAAGAATCAAAAATTCGTATCATGGGTTGATTTAGATCTATCAAAATGCTGCTTGAGTGATTTACAAATCACTAATTTTTTAAAAAAATCGCCATCAAAGCCGCCTTCATTATTTATTCGTTCATTTAAATGGAATGGAAATCCTATTTTTGTCAAGTTTTTGGAATTTCTGACAGAATTTAAGTTCCTTCAAATTATTTCTCTCAATAATTGTAACTTCCCTAAAAATGACAAAGAAACAATACTTTCTACACTTGCCAATTTGGTTTCTCGAACAAATCTTCAGTGGTTGTCAATAGACAAAACAATGTCTCCATTTGGCTCAAAAACACTTCGTATCTTGAAAGACGTCTTATGCCACCATCAGACAATCAAACGGATTGATATTTCTGATGATTCAATTGGAGATGATGGTCTCTCAATTTTGAAAGAAATTGTAACCGTAAATACGAGAATTTCTCAAATTTCTTTTGATGGCTGCGAAGTATCAGATTATTCATACTTAGTATCATTCCTATCGTATATTGCTCAGCTTCCTTATCTGACAGCAATAGGAAAGCCGAAAAAAGAGATGAATAGATTATGTGAAAAATTTGGGAAAAAAGTAAAAAAAGATTTGAAAGTTGTTTGGGGAAAGATAACAGAAAAGCATCAAGTAACAATCATTTCAAGTGGAAAAAGCTTTGCTACAATAGATACATTAAATGAAAATGATGATGATGATAACTTCATTTATAATATAGCTCTTAAAGCAAGTGGCGATATAAGCTCAACAACATCAGCTCTTATTTCCTCTGCTGCTAATGATAGCTCAGCTTCAATTGGAGGCCCAGGGAGTGAGAGTGATGCTAGCAGTTTTGCAAACAAGCCAGAAATGACTCTTTTGGAAACAAATTGGGATATACAAATTGATATTCAAGCTGATGGTGGAGCGGATGAATGGGATCAACTTAGATACAGATACTCATTTGCCAATTTGACAGGATTGGAAGCTTTAAGACCGAAAAATACAGAGAACGATTTAATTCAATTCGAAACCGTTTGAGTTATTATGATGATTTTTATTACTTTTTTGTTAATTATTATATATTAAATGTGTTTATTAACGTTTTTAAAAACTTGTTATGTGTGTTTTAATATAAGCAAAAGTTAATTATATTCCTATATTTATAATAAATTTATCAAATGAGAAGCTTGTGCAATTATCAATTTTTAGTCTTATCCTCTCAAACTTTTTTTATTTTTCTATTAATAAAAGCAATTTTATACAATTATATCCAAGAAACAACTCGAATAGTTGCTTGAATCATGATCCTAATATATGAGCAATTATGTCCTCAAAAAGTTCTTCCAATGAACAATTGTATCACTGGAAAAGCGCTTGTCATTTTAATCGATAATTCTCCAAACTCTATTGATGGTGACTTTTATCCAAATCGCCTTGAGGCACAAAAAATTGCAATAGAACGGCTCTCTACATATTTATTTTCTATTTGCAGTTATTCACAAGTTGCATTATTGACTATGTCAGCTGATGAATTTGGCATCAGATCATCTTTTACAATGTCATCAAGCAAAATTAACAATGTCCTTCGCAATATTTATTCATCATCAAATCTTCTTAATAGTGAGTGCCAAAATTCTTTAAAAAAGAAACTACATGAAAGTTCAGATATATTCTCTGATTATCCTTGCTCAATTTTACTAGAGAAATCCCTTAAAACTGCATTAATTATGATAGATCATTTTCATTACTCTAATAATATTGACAATAATGATATATCATTAACAAATTCTATTCCTCATATTGAAAAGCATATTTTGGTTTTTATTTGTTCAAAGCATGACATCAAGTCTGATCAAGTTATTGAAGATATCAAAAAAGAAGCTTTGAGCAAAGAAACGGTAATAAATTTTGTAGCTTTTGGTCCAGATGTTAATGAAAAAGAACTTCTTAGAAAACTAGTCGAATCCGAAAATTCATCTACATCAAATTCACAAAATTCTACCAACAGTTCTATTTTAAACAAATCTAATGTATCAAATTTGAATCCAGCTAATTCTCCAAATTCTCTCAATATAAATTCTTCAAAGAAAAAAATTGTCAATAATTCTAATAAAAGGAATAAAGGCGAGCTTCACAATCCCAGTAAAGCATTAAATAATGCCATTAATAATTTTACGTCATCAGCTTCTGGTGAATTTATCGATATTCCTTTTCCAACAAACGAAATTTTAAGTGATATTGTTCTATCAAGTCGAATTGGTACTGGAAATGTTAAACCGCAGATTCCTGTTAAAGGACTTTTAAAGACCAACCCTGATCTTTTTGAAGCAGTTTATGAAATGCTTGGAACCTACAAACGTCAAGCAAAAAACGAAATCGATCCAAACATAGAGCACCAGATTCAGGTTCTTGAAAATTGCTCCTCTTCTTCAAAAACACCGCAAAGATCTATCGTTAAAATGCAAAAAGCAATGAATTATCCCAATTCTACAATATTACCATTATCAAACAATAATCCTCTGATTTCTGATGCGAATAAGATTGATAATGATAATTCAAATACTCAGAGTTCAAATTCTAGTAATGATAAGACTAAGGAAGATAATAATAATGATATCAATTGAGCTTAATTTCATTATCTTTTCTGAACAGAAATAGTAGATGTGTTTTTTTAATTTTTTTTTTAAAAAAAGAATGTTTTTATATTGCGTCATTTTATTGAATACCTCCTTTTTTTAATATCCAAATAGGATATTTGTTTGAATTGTATATTTATTATTTAAAATCAGCAATAAAGAGAAAAAAAATAGAGAAGAATTATTTATAAAAGTTGAAATGCTCAAAATCCTCCACGAAGTCTTAAAACTAAGTGAAGTGTTGAATCCTTTTGGATGGAATAGTCTTGAAGTGTGTTTCCATCTTCTAATTGTTTACCTGCAAAAATAAGACGTTGTTGATCTGGTGGGATACCTTCTTTGTCTTGAATCTTAGCTTTGACATCTTCGATTCTGTCGGTTGGTTCGACTTCAAGTGTGATGTGCTTGCCCGTGAGTGTTTTGACGAAGATTTGCATACCACCACGAAGTCTCAAAACCAAGTGGAGGGTTGAATCCTTTTGGATGGAATAGTCTTGAAGTGTGTTTCCATCTTCGAGTTGTTTTCCAGCGAAAATTAAACGTTGTTGATCTGGTGGGATACCTTCTTTGTCTTGAATCTTAGCTTTGACATCTTCGATTCTATCGGTTGGTTCGACTTCAAGTGTGATGTGCTTGCCTGTGAGTGTTTTGACAAAGATTTGCATACCACCTCTCAAACGAAGAACTAAGTGGAGGGTTGAATCCTTTTGGATGGAATAATCTTGGAGTGTATTACCATCTTCTAATTGTTTACCTGCAAAGATAAGACGTTGTTGGTCTGGTGGGATACCTTCCTTGTCTTGAATCTTGGCTTTGACATCTTCAATCCTATCAGTTGGTTCAACTTCAAGTGTAATGTGTTTGCCTGTGAGGGTTTTAACGAAGATTTGCATTATTAAAAGTGATATGCTTGTAAAGAAAACAGATTTCTATATAAAATTTTTAAAATTTTGGCGATTGTTCTCTCAAAATTTTCATAAACCAACTGACATCTCAATATTTGAGAGGAATGTGTTGATATATTTGAATAGGTATTTCTGTTATAATATAAAGAATTTTCTTTTGAATTTTCATTAAATTCTATGAGTTTTATGAAAAATATATTATTTAAAAACATGAATATAGTGAAAAAGAATTGATTAAAAAGTAAGATATAAATGTTTATATATTTAAAAGCAATAATAAAACCTCATAAGCTATTTTTGCAAACAGGATATGCTTTGGCTAAAACTTTCAACGATAAATAATTTCTATGATACTATTCAAAATAAAAATATTATGCAAAATTTAAATATTTAATATCAAATTTGGAAATTTCAGGCATAAAGATAAGGAAATATAGTTCATCCAAAATAAATCATCATTCAATTAAATCGGTATCATCTCAAATTATTTCTATGTGTTTAATCAATTTATTAAATGACTTATCAATTTTGATAATTATCGTCGAATATGACAAATTGTTTTTGATTGGTAATTTTTTCCAAAATGTTTCAATATAGAACTTTTTCTATAAAAAAAAAAATCATTTCTCAAATTTTTAAGTTAATTTCATCGATTGATTCAGCCTAAAGAATTATTCTTGGTGATGATCACTTATTTAAACTTTTAGGCAATATTATATGTTCTGTGTTTATTTTTACTCAATTATTAATTCGAAACGTTAAACAATCTTTGAACCATGAAATTTTTTCCATCTAATAAATTATTTGGATGTTAACTAATTTCAAGAGTATTAAAACATGGACGCCAGAATATATAAAATAAATTGGAGTATTCGCATTGAATTACATTTCGTTAAAAAAAAAAAGATATATTGTAGATTTATAAATGAGAGGAATTCTGTGCTTTTGTATAATTGCATAAATTACATTTTCTATTATATTGAGAAATAGCTACTTTTTTATTGAATATCTTGAATATTAGCAAATATAGATGCCCAACAATAGAGGTGGAGACACCTACTTTACATTTTTAACGTTTATAAAAATATGTATATCTTTTTATGTATTAATAATTATTAAATATAATTATGATATTAGATTCTAGTGCACTTATTTTATATATTTATTATTTAAGGTGGTTCTCAATAAATTGAATACTTTCCGAAAAATGATTTTTTTACCCAAATAAAAAAGATATATAAACAAAATAAATAAAGGATTAATAAGTATAATTGAACATGATTTAAAATATATTTAAACCATAATTCATTTCTCTTTATATCATGGAATTTCATCAATCATTATTTGGGATTTTTGAGAATAAATGTCTTTAAAAAATAGACAAATTACTGCAATTTTTGCAAATTTATAAAAAGGATACAAATTTAAAAACTATATAAACAAAATAATGCGTAATTAAATAATTATCCTTTATAAAACATTAAATGATAATATATAAAATTTTGTCTATTGAGCATAATTGAATTACAATTCATATTTCGTTTAATAATTTGTAAACAAAGCTTTTTGATCCATTTTGAAACGTATTTAGCCGTAATATATGTTTAATTGTAAAAAAAAATAATTGAAACTTTAATAAAAAATCCATGAGAACATTTCATAAAACCAGGCATAAAAATATTTTACTGTTGCTTTTTAAAGAAAATTTTAAAGCTCGCCGATTTTTAAATTAGGTCTTTATTTAAAAATTAATATTATATTATTTTCCTGTGAGCGGTCGAATTGCAAAAAAGTATGATCAGATAAAAATTGAAAAAGATCATAATTTATGTTTTGAGTTTGGTTTGTAAACATTAAATATTCATCGAGAACCAGCCGTGTAAAAAAAAGCGGTTACGGCGGTTAAGTAGAACCACCTTAAATATTATAAATCATTGAAAAATTAAAATAAAGGCGTTAATCTCATTGATGCTTTTTAACTTAAAATGCTTTTAATTTTTTATCTTAAGAATTTTTTTAAATTATAATAAATAAGCAAGATACCTTACACAATAATAAATGAGATTAAAAAAAATTAAAGATAGGGGCAATCTACATCACCGTTAAAAATGTACATCTTTCTGTTTTTTTACTAAAAACTAAAATATCTCAAAAATTATCATTATTCAACTTTTTTAATTTAAATATTTCTAATACACATGTGATATTAATAATTATTATTTTAGTTATAATAAGATATGATAAAAAAATGCAAATAATTTGTCATATTTGAACCATCATTTTTTAAAAATTGGCAAGTCCAAACAGCTTGAAAATTAAGCAGTATATTGTTCTGATTATAAGAAAAAACAGGGCCTTTTTTTTTTCAAACAGCTCTAAATATCCTCATATTAAACCAATGATCAATGATCAATGACTATTTTTCATTATCAATTTAATCTGCTGTAATCAATATATTGATGAGTTCAATTGTTAAATTAAAGGTCTTTTCATCTATGATGACAATGATCATGATTAACATAATGAAAGCAAATATTTTATAACTACAATAATGAAACCACTATGACAATGATAGTTGTTTAATTTTCATTATAAATTATTATAAAAAAAGCATAAAAAAGTGTTTTTTATAAAATTTTCTTTAATATTTCACTTTTTGGATTGAAAAAGTTTACTTTTTGGACAAAAATCTGAAGTGCAGAAATCTATCTTCTTTTTCATATTTTACATCAATAAAATGAATTAGTACATCATTACAAGTGCATGTATTAAGCGAAAAGTTTATTTAGGATGCGCATTTTAATTGAAATACCAATTCTTTTTTCATAAAATTTCAGTACAATCGTTTTTTTCTACGCCACTTTTTGAATGGTTTTTGAATAGCTATTCATGGAAAGTAAAAAACCGCCATCATAAGGTGAAATTTAACTTACTCTGTTAAGAAAATTAACCAAAAAAATCGTAAATTTAAATTTTCTCTTAAAATTATAACTATTTGCTTTTTTATATGTGTGGGTACTAGATTCTGTTCCATAAAAATCTAAAATATTATGATATATTTTTTATTACTATATGCTAAGAAATAAATATAAATATTATGAGGAAATAATGAACATTAGGTTAGATAGTATAATTTTATGTTTTTGTATTTAAAATAATCGTTAAATATTTTAATTGTAAAGTCTTATAGAAATAATTGTGGGGTTTGAAAGAAGTTAGCTTCACTGAAAATATAAGCAAATATCTATGTAAATAATGCAATTTTAAAATAAACTCATCAAATAAGTCTACTTGAATGATTTTACAGGCTAATGTATCATTTTCTCCATTTTTACTTTTTTCCAAAAAATATCTTTTTCATGATAAATAGCATCTTCAATATCTATTTTATTTTTTAACATTGCGTTTATTTCAGGATAAAAATAAAGAATATTATTATTATTCATAAACTTAGTATCAAAGAAAATTTATATAATTTGAAGATCAAGAATCACAATTTTATTCATTGAATAAAAATGAATGGCTTATTCTTCTTAAATATGTGAAATCTTTAGATATTTGACCAAAATTTTATGATTTGATCTCAAAAGAATTATATTATTTTTCCCAAAAATCATGATTTCGATGGAAATACTTTGAATTTGAAATAATAATGCTTAAATTCTCTTTTAAATCATCAGTTTTTTCTGATTTTTTATAATCGTCGAAAAATTGAATCAAATTTTGATAGCTTTCTTCCATATCATTCTGATTTTCAATGAAACATATAAGAGAAGGTTCAATTAGCAGGTGACATTATATATATTATAAGTCTGTAAGATTTGTCTCCATTTATTTTTTTTTTTTATAGTTTGGTAAATAGATTGGAAAACAATGACAAACTTGAATGATCTTTAATAAAAAAATGGCTGGATGAAAAGACATTCCAACATTAAATAAATATTTATGTTATTTTTAAAATATTTAATATTTATTTGTTTACTATAAAAAAGGAAAAAAATAATAAGATATAATCGATTATAAAAGCATTTTTTTTCCATTTTCTTCAGAAATATTGAATTATTTATAATCAAAATACTTAAATGAGCTCTAATAAAAAAATGGCTGGATGAAAAGACATTCCAACATTAAATAAATATTTATGTTATTTTTAAAATATTTAATATTTATTTGTTTACTATAAAAAAGGGAAAAAATAATAAGATATAATCGATTATAAAAGCATTTTTTTTCCATTTTCTTCAGAAATATTGAATTATTTATAATCAAAATACTTAAATGAGCTCTAATAAAAAAATGGCTGGATGAAAAGACATTCCAACATTAAATAAATATTTATGTTATTTTAAAAATATTTAATATTTATTTGTATACTATAAAAAATGGGGAAAATAATAAGATAAGTAAATAGTATTACCTTTTCTCAATTTTTTCAAATTCAATGAAAATAATTAAAAAGAGAAATAGACTAAAATTTTAATTACTTATCATTTTATATTGTATTATATGACCATTTAAATGGAAAATAACTAATTTTCTAAAAAAAATTTTTGTCCATAAATAACGTGTTTTGATCGTCTACCCACACATATGCTTTTTTTGATATAATTTTTTTTTATTTTTACATAATTTTTCGGGAATATACGCACCAGTGATCACCACAGGGCTGCGCGAAGCCGAATCAAGCTCCTTGAATTGCTGGATGAATCGGGAAGCCATTTGAACTAAATATTTATGCATTATTTAGCAAAAATAGAATAAACAATGTATAAAAAGTATTCAAAAAGTTTAAAAGTTTTCAAAAAGTGGCGTAGAAAAATACGATTCCCCAAAATTTCATTTCAAATCATTTTCTATAGAATCCTTCGTCAGGAAATCAAATCAATAATGATTATTTTCAAAAAGATAATAATCGCTTGTTTCATTCGTTTGTTTGGAACTTGATTTTATTAAATTTGTCTCTTCTTTATTGCTTATCAAAAAAAAATATTTAAACATCAGGAAAGCAAACCTATTGAAAACGCATTTATTATCCTTTACGAAAGAAAATAAACATAATATAAACAAATAATAGTAATTATTATTATTTTTCATGAATCTTTAATTGCGGTAAAGCAATTAAAGAAACTGTTTCTTCTCCATTAAAATAATTTTCGCTTGCCAAATTTGTTTTTTGTGATTGAAAAATAGAGATGCTGCTCATGTTTCTCTTTCTCAGTCCACTAAGTGGCTTTGCAATTGAGTTAAATCTTCTAAAATGAGTGTTGCCTCTTAAGAACAGTTGTAAGTCAATTTGTTTGTTTCCTCTTTGTTTATCTTTATATAATATTCCATCAAATGAAGTAGAATGCTGGAATAATTGAATCTTTTCATTATCTGCATCATTATGATCAAAATATGGTAGATCACATTCGTTTTTAATTAGTTTACTTTCTTCGTGAATTGTATTTTGGAGACTACTTGAATAGCTTTTTATTTGAACATTTGAAATGTAATTTTTGTATAGGATATTGTATGTCATTGAGTAATATGTTAGTTTGCCAGATTTAATTTCGTTAATGGCTTTGGATGATTCACCTGTAATTAATTTCATTTGCTGTAGAATATGAATCTGTAGATTAGTTTTAGGAGATAGCTCGTGAATATAATAATTCATTCGTTCTTGACTAAAAATATAATTTTTTTCATTTGATCCATCTGTAAAAAATGGATGTTTTTTGATTTCGTCTATTGTTATTCTGTCTTTAGGGTTTTTAACTAGCATTTTTTTAATGAGATCTAACAGATTTTCATCAATATCACTTTTTTGAGGATATGGAGGTTCTTTTAAAATAATTGTATTAAATAATTCATAAACGTTGTTATTTTCAAAAGGAAGTCTTCCAAATGTAATAGCGTATAGGATTATACCTAATGACCAAATATCAACTGAATCTCCATACAATTCATTTTTAATCATTTCAGGTGCAACATATCCTGGAGATCCACATATTGTTGAATGTAAATAGCCATTTTGGCATGAAAAGTTTAAATCTATTAACCGAATATTTTTGTTTTGATCAATCAGCACGTTTTCACATTTTAAATCCCTATGTATAATATTATGCGAATGAAGAAAATCAACACTAATGATGAGCTGACCAAAAATAGTTTGAATATCATGTTTAGATAATGGATCATTATTATTGGCATACTCAAGTAAAGTTGTGCCTTCAACATATTCCATAATCATACAATTTTCCCCATTTGGAGTTTTTATTAAATCAAAGTCTTTACAAATGAAAGGATGAATAATTGGTTTTGTTATATTAAACGATTTTTGAATATCTTCATCATTATTTGACTTAAAAATTTTAAGTGCAACAGGATATTGAAGCTGCGTATTCCGACCTAAATAAACAGTTGCGAATGATCCACTTCCAATTTTTTTAATTATTGAAAACATCCCAAGAAGAGGATGAATAATATTTTGCATTTTTTTTTTATTGAAGATGTATTCAAAAATTCATCCAATATTGAAATTTTTTGAATATCATAAAATCATAACATATTTTTATTCATATATCTTTATATTTCGTTTGAAAGAAGTAATTATAAATTTATAAATACTTAAAATTTAATATTATAAGCTTTAAAAATAAAATATTTTATATAAACTCTTAAATAATTTAATATAATTCGATAATATATTGATTCATTATTTTGATATGATTAGCCAAAAAATTGAAAAGAGATAAAATCTTCATTCAATTTTTAAGAACATGTTATCTCAAAATCTTTACAATACGAACTTTTTCTTTTATTTAAACGAAAATATAAAATTTCGAAATCAATTTTTAATAACATGTTCTTAAAATTTAAGAGAAAAAAAAATTGAGAGTAATATTCAAAATTTAAGAAAAAAAAATGGTATCCGTTTTCTCTTTTTTTTTCTATCAAAACAAATTTAAAAATGTAGAAAAATGAATATGATATTTTCGTTTTTTTACAAAAGAAATATTATTTGTCCAAAAAAAAATTTATGGACACTTATATTCAAAAAATACACTCAAAAAGAGGATTTCAAAAAATTTTGTATCAAATAAAATTCTTAAAGCTTCATCAAAAAGTTGGGAAATGGAAACTTTTTTATATGGATACAAAAGCCTAGGATGAAGTTATAGTGGTCCTAAAAAATATTGATAAGAAATTTGAGAGAAATTTTCATTTTTCATTGAAAAAATTGAGAAAATTTATTTAAAAATAATTTGAGAGAATTTTAAAATTTCTTTCAAATTCATTCAAATTTAATGACCTATTCATGAATTTATGAATCAATTGTTGGTCAATCTTTTGACCTTTTATTTATATGTTTTCTTTACCAAAAAATACAAACGAACGCTATAATTTAATCGCAAGTGGTTCTGCAATCGCACAATTTTAATAAAAGCAAAACAGCTGATGCATTAAGTATTTCGTTAAATTGCGTCAAAGCAGTAGCTAAATAGATTGATGAAGGGAGACCAGAAAAAACACAACCCTGCCGACCACAAATATTAACAAATGAAATCAAGTATTTCATATGCGTTAAAGCAATAATGTTTCTTGAAATCCCTGGAGCTGAAATGGCAAATGTTTCCTGAACACAATTTTTATTCTTTATATGGAATAATCTAATTTTAGCAACAAACAATTCTTTGATTGATTCTTTTCCAAAGAAATTGAAACAATGCCTCGAAGTGCAAGGCAATCAAGTAAGATTTTAATTTTAATTTTTAATAAAAAATCAACTTTTTCAATTGCCGAAAAAATATTGATAAGAAATTTAACTTTTTAAATTAAAAATTTTAAAAATAAAATAACTTTTGTTAACGACGATTAACTATTGAATTCATTTCTTATCAATATTTTTTAGGAACACTATACAAATTCGTAATTTCTCAGAATTTTTCTGAACAAAGTTGAATGGTAGGCAGCAAAAAAATAAAGTATTGAAAAAAACTTTTATTAATTATTTTTTTCTCTTATCTTGATAAAAATTAAATAAATCAATTATTTTCCTGACTAAATATGTTTTCCATCCTGATTGTTAATTGAGCACGAAGCAAATCCTCTGATATTTGATAATTTTATGATCCATATAAATATTAAAGATGAGAAAAGAGCCTTTCGTCAGAAATATAAGGCTCTTTTCTAATATTTTCGGATAATTCAAATATTTTTGGTCTTAAATCATTTCTTTTTAATAATCGAAAAAAAGGATTTGAAAATAGTAAAATCTCTTTAAAACTTCTCGATCATAAATAATTTATATAAACATTTGAAAATGATGAAAATTTTGCTACTCTCTTTAAAATATTATTATTAAGTATTGATATTATACTTATAAAAGCCTGACAGTGACAATTTTATGAATGTTTATAATAACGGGGAATCGTATTTTTCTACGCCCTTTTTGAAAACTTTTAAACTTTTTGAAAACTTTTTATTCAATTTTTACTAAATAATGCAAAACTAAATAGTTCAAATAGCTTCCCGATTCATCCAGCAATTAAAGGAACCAGATTCGGCTTTGTGCAGCCCCGTGGTGATCACTGGTGCGTATATCCCCGAAAAATTATGTAAAAATAAACAAATTTATATCAAAAAAATTAAATTGTTATAATTTTAAGGTAAAATTAAAATTCTACGATTTTTTTGGTTAAATTTCTTAACATAGTAACTCAAAATTCACCTTAATATGGCGGTTTTTTACTTTCCATGAGAAGCTACTCATGGATAAAAAAACCATTCAAAAAGTGGCGTAAAAAAAACGATTGTCCTATAATAACTTCTTTTTCGTAAATGGCATACCTTTTTCTTATTAAAAAAAAAGGACAATAACTTTCAAAATTCACATGTGGAAAATATATTATACCGTATTTCGCGAATCGTCGAGCATTTTTGTTATATTCCGTATAATCGTTTTTTGAATCTAATTTTTTTAAATATCGATTATAAGATGAGAACCTAGCGGCAGCATTTTAATAAAAATAATCTTAAAAATTCAATACTTTAAAAGTTTTAATATTATTATATTAATATCTTTTAAAATATTTCGAATAATAGAAATATAAAGGATGTTTTATTGTATAAATAAAATTTAAAATATATAAATAAATATATTCAAACATATATATATTTTTAATTGGAATCATAATGAAATGAAGATTGAACATAATTAAACTAAGTTTTTTAATTTGTCCCTTCATATCGTCCTCTCAAATTTGAATAAAGCTAAATATTTTTTTTTAAGTTATAAAGGCATGAATACTTTCATTTAAAATACCTTAACCAATTGGGTTTAGCCCTCAAAGGCTCCCAAAGCTATTTTAAATGCATTTTTCCTGAATAAATAACTTTTTATATTCTTTTTTTTTTGTTATTATTTTCATATTCTCAAAATTGAAAGATATAGTATTTTAATTAAAATAATTTATCCCTACTTATCGTTCTACTTTCTGAAGACTCATAGAAAATTTGAATTAAAACTCTCAATTTTTTTGTGAATAAGGTAATAATTAAAAAACTTAGATTATTTCTAAAAAAATTTAGCACTTTGGATTCTGTGAATGTGCTAAAGCATTTGTTAAAAAAGAATTGGTAATTTTAGAATCATTATTTTTCTTTTTTCTATAATCAATCATTATTTCAACAAATTGTAATGATTGAAATTATTAAATTGATAATGAAAACATTTGGGGTATATGATATCCCTCTTATTTATTATTATTCAGTTAAATCTTATTTTACAATCTCAAATATTAAATATTCGTACATGTGAAATATACATTTGTTGAAATTCCACAGGCTTAAAATCATTCAATTGACTGCATTGTATTAGCTTTTAAAATATTTTTTAAAGGAAATCAAAAATGAAATTTTAAAGATGTTTATTCAATATTCGATTGATATTGAATTGATTACAGAATTGATCCAAATATTATATGAATGCATTTAAAATGAATTTTTAAAACTATAGTTTCATCTCAAAATGGGATAATAAATGTATTATTTAATGACATTTTATTTGATTTTATGAATGAAGACAAAAAAGCATTGAAAACTCTATTTATGATCAAAGCAATTGTTTAAAATTAAATGTCTTCTTTAAATATAAAGATGAATTAATAAATCATCGAACACATAATTATGTATGATAAGCGATAAATGAATTTTCAAAAATCGCAAATGTGTCTTTACAACAAATTTATGCAAAATAGTAATTCTCGACGTTAATAAACTCTTTCTTTTCTTCTTCAAGTTCAAATGGTATCTTCATCATATAATTAGAGTACATCTCCATTTAATTTCGGGCCAGCTTCATCAACCATTTCTTGTACTGATTTCTCTTCCATTTTGATGATATCTTTATTCTTTCTGACATGATTTTGAATCACTTGAACAGTAAATTTATTGGACAATTGATATCAATATTGAAAATAATTCAATCGCCAAAGGATTCTCTTTTAATGATTGGACAATTGATATCAATATTTTTTTGTTTAATTAGATAAAGAACTATTTGAAGATTCTCATTTTGAATGGCTGAATGAAGTGCTTTTTATTCTGTTTTTACAAGAATTATGTTTTCTCCACCAATTTCCTTTGAAACAGTTGATTTTAAATTAATATCAATATTTGCATGTGTCAATATTAATGCTGGTAGTAAGCAATTTTCTATGATTTAATAAAAGCTTGACAATTTCAGAATCATTGTTTTCAAGAGTAATGTGAAGTGCCGATTTTTCAATGTGTTTTTTCCCTTCAATTTTCGTAATCTCTTTAAAAAGATGATTGATGTTAATGCAATTTCTATTTAAGAGTAATTGAATTATGTTGAAATTTCTATTCATAGTTGCAATATGCAAAAGTGACATTTCTCAGAGTAGATAGAAATCTTAAATAATAATGTTTTACCCTTAAAACTTATATTATTATAAAGTAAACTAACGCATATGCGGTTGCAATATAAAAAAATTGAGTAGTGTATGATTTGGCGGATTGACGACTATTATCTACACAAAACAAATCAACAATATGATAGAATTATTGGTTTTTAATCCAAATTTCTATATTTTTGGTATCCGTCTTACTGCCTTGTCTAGCACATAAATATTCTCATATTAAAATAATTTACAATAATGTCTTAACTACATCTTGTATTATATATCCATAAGACACGAAATCGTTAGAAGTAAAAGCTTTATTAATCTCTTCTAAACAATTCTCTGGAATTCTATCTATATATTTTCTAACGATTTCTATAAAATAATGTATGTAAGAGAACAATAGATTTTTAACATCCTCTACATTATATAGTTGTGTAGTATTATTAAATTGTATTTGCACTTTGTTCTCTCTTTCCTTCTGTTCTTTCTTTCTTTTAGCCATATATTCTCTCATATATGCATTATACTTCTTTCTCTTTTCTTCTTTCTTCTCCATTTATGCTCTATATTTCTCTTCTATAGATTCTTCTTCTTCTGTATTTTCTACTGGAATATTATTACTTGTTTGCTGCGGCTCTGTTATTATCTGAGGTATAGATTTGCTATTCTCTAAAAGCTCTGCCTCTTGGGCTAGTTTCTGACCTGTTATTGTGTCTGTTTTAACGCCCGAAACGGAAGTCCCATTATCTCTAGTTGTTAAAAGTTTTAAAAAGAATTTCCTAATAGACATTTAAGGATATTTAAAAATAAGTTTTTATAAATATTATTTTAAAGTTCGTTTAAATGTTTTGCAACTTCGATTGCTCTGTATTCTACAAAAGCTAAAAAAGTATAAATAGTTATTGGGATTTAGTCGTCGATTATATCTATTTTTCTTCCTTCTTCTAATTCTTTTAAGAGATTATCCAATTCTTTCTTACATTCTTCTGGCAATTTACTACTGCATTGTAATGCCTTAATTTCTTTCTCTACAACATTAAAATTAACATTAATCCAAATTTCTTCCTTTGGTATATATCCTAATCTAATTAATTTCCTAGTTTCGTTTAGAAAGGAGCCTATTTCCTGTTCTCCAATGGTACTTAAGAGATAAACATAATCCATTTTTTTAATAGTAAAAGATTATTTAAAAAATATTTTACTATTAAAAAAATGGATGCTATTTAGATTATACTCCTAATTTGTTTCTTGAGACTCCGAAAACGTTATCTGTAGATTCTGTTGCCTCAAGCGAAACTGATGACATGTTAACAAGGATAAAAGAATGGTGTTCGATGACATATCAACCATTAGGAATGAAAAAAGGAGAAGATTATGATGAATGGTATGACTAAGAGACAGCAGGAATGAGTGTCGCTGGTGTTGTTGATTTTTGTTCGGAGTTTCGAGAAGGTTTAAAGCCAATTTTCTTTGTGCTAGCTAAGAACATCGAACTATTACGCCAAGAAGTCTATAACCTGAAAACAGCTCAATCAACAAAACATCCATTAGAAGATATAGATATGACTGTTTATATTACTAAGGCAGAAGTGAATGAAATGTTAGAGCAGAAGGATGCATATATTGATACTCTTGAGAAAAGACTTGCAGCACTTGAAGCTAAATGCCCTAACATCGAATGAGAAGTTTTATTTTTAACTAAAATGAGTGATACAACTACAAGATTTAAAGGAGACCTACAGTTTAAGGTTGGTGATGCTACTCGAAAAGGTAGCCAGCTATTAACCTTGGGTGACTTAGATTGTTATGTACAGACAGATCATTTATTTAATGAGGTTGAAGGTTTACCAGATGTTGATATTAAAAAAATAATATACAGTATGTTTCATTTGAGTCTTCAACAACAACTTACAATATCCTTAAGTTTGTTAATATGCCTGAAGACTTCATGAATAAGCTCAAAGATATAAAAAACCAGACTAATATATTTAAGATAGTCCTGAGGAAGAATATAGTATATGATTCAAGTGGTAATTTAGTTAAGGAGTTCTACATATACGTTAAAGATGGTCAAGTATACTCACCTTTGATAACTAAAAGTAGTAATGGATGCAGTATAAATAATAGTACCATTATGGGATATATGAATATAGCTTTTGATAATAGTCTTGACTTCAATCCATTTACCTTGTGGCTGAATGGGGAGTTGAGCATAATGAATGAATATATAACTGATTCTTTACAAAAAGAGAAGGCAATAAAGTGTTCTATAATAAAAGCAGATAATGCATTATGTTTACGTAAGAGTGATCTACTATACTTATTAAAGCCTACATCAACTAGTCAGGTTGTGATAGAAAACAAGAAGTATTGGTTACTTCAATGGAACATAGATACTGGATATACTATACCTAATGACTTAGAGTTTAGGTTTAATGTGTATTGCTTTGGTAATAAGTGGTTTTTATCATGGGATGGTACAAAATGGGTAGGTGATAACATACAAGGTCATATCAAAGGTAGATTAGTTAATGGATTAAATGAGGAGAATGAGTATTGTGAAAAGGGTACCTACATACAAGTCAAGAGGAGTGAGAGGAACATGAAACTGATTAATAATCCTAATGGCTACTCTCCTGATAACCTACTACATTACAAGATTCATGGAGGTAAGTGCAAAATAGACTGTTTTGTAAAATTAAAGACAGGGGAGATAGAACCTTTTTCGAAATATGGTCTAGGCTTCCAAACAAGTCAAGGAGGAACAAAAGATGGATATGATATAGAAGCAATAAGGTGCTATAAGATGAATAATGCTACTAATAAATTAGAAACTAGTGCTTTTGATGAACTCTACCTTGATATTACTTTTGAAGGTTCAAAAAATGCAAATAGGTTCTCAGTTCGACCTACTGGAAAAGAAGGCAATAGAGGAGACAAGGTATGGTTGTTCTTATATGGTGTACTTGATTCATGTGAACAGCTTGAATATACTTATGCAGCCAAGACTACTAATGACTCAAGAGATATTAAGATATATTTAGCTAATGAATATGTTGACCCTATAGATGAGGTTCATTGGGATGTAACTACTAACCCATTCGAGTATATCATTAAGCAGCAATATTATGAAGTATCCCCAAATCCTAATGGGGCAACAACCTTATATACTGATTATAATATTACCTCTTCTAAGATAATTACTGCAGATAATATTACTACTATGAGGAGCGACCTAAACTTAGTTACCAACAATGTGGATGATATAAGCTATAATGTTAACGAAATGAACACTGTTATGGAAAGCTTAAAAGGCAGAAGTCAAGGACTGAACAAGTTACACAACATTTGGAGGATGATGTAGATAATTTACGTATAGTCCCATGGACAGCATTAGCTTTTGGAGTTGCAGGTACTGCTGGGTCAATAAGTTCTATTGGTATGAAGCTATTTCCAGATGGTATAAGCTTTCCTACCATAAAAGGTGGAGGATTCCTTAAAAGGTTATTCTCACATAAGTCAACCAAAGGTATGAGTGATTTGGTTAGAAATATCATTAACTTCATGTCAGGTACTACCGCAAGAAGCATAACCAAAGATATAATACCTATAATTACCTGGTGTGAAGAGGAGTATAAGCAACTAGATGAACTACTTTTTACTGATGAGAATGATAACCCTGATACAGGAACCTCGACATTAAGTGGTGCTATGGATATAAGTAATATGTTTAGGGACTCACTCAAGCCTTGTTTCAAGTTGTTAGCTGAGAAGGTCAATGAGCTCGAGGCAGAGTTTGATAACTACTGTGGATGAAGCTAATGAAGCCTTGAAGGAGTATGCATTAAAGAAAGACATACCTGAACCTGTTGATATGAGTGGATATGCAACAACAACGGAATGTGATAATAAGTATGTTGCAAAAAATGAATTATTTTCAATCACTATCCACTTCGTAAATGGATCAATGGTGAGTATAAAAGAACGAATATCGTAAATTTGGATGGAGATTTATGTAAAATACTAAAGAAATCATCATTAATAGTAAAAAGGTTCTTGTAATAATGAAGATATTTCAGGAGAATATTTATTTGATGGAGAAGACACAGAATATTATCACTATAAGAATGAAGTAATTTTTTTATTTAGAAGACCAGCATATGAGAAAAATTACCATATTAAAAGTTCAAATTTACCACAACTTAAATATTTAATGATCAATCTGTCAATAAATCCTAATGCTAAAGATTTAATTCCTCATTCTGAATCATCTACAACAGGAAAACAAGTTTTGATGAGATGGAACATACCAATTAATCGTGATTAATAAAAAATTATTTATTTATATATTAATTTATTTATTTATTATTTACTTTTTAATATATGCGTATATATATTTTTTTGAAATAAAGTATTCAAAATTCAAAGTTGTAAAAATTGAATATATTGAAATATAAAAATACTTTTATCTTACTAAAAAATGCTAAATTTCCTTTTTTATTTCATTATTCTTTTTATAGATATATATTATAATTTATATTGTAGACTTTTTCAATAAGCTTTTTATTTAATCCTCCTCTTATAAACCAAAAAGGAATTGAATATATTTTGAATTAAATTCAAATTTTTGAATCTAATTCAAAAATTTCTGATTACTTAAATATGGTCAAATAGCTTAATTTCCTTAAAAAAATAATAAGAAAATTTGTTTAAATGAAAATAAACACATTATTTGATTTTATCATATGAATATTTTGTTATTAAAGTTATTTTATTATAAAAATCAATAAATAGAACCATAATAGATTTGAATTGCTAAATTGTCAAATCCGTTTTTTTCAAGACATTTTATTTTGATGAGGTAAACAAATTTTTCTATGTAATAAACGAAAATTTTGAATGTTGTAAAACATTTTTTATTCATGGTGAACGTTAATTTAAAAGCATTTAAAAAGACATCACCTTTTCTATGCAGAGTGACCTAATTGTTGATCTCAATGAGTTTAAAATTATGCGGATGATTGGAAAAGGACAATTTGGTAAGGTCTTTTTAATAGAAAACAAAAAAACAAGGCGTACATATGCTGCCAAAATTAATAAATTAAAATTAAGTCTTAAGCGTGAATACAGAGCTTTTATGAATGAAATTGAAACTTATTTAAATGCCAAACATCCGGCAGTATTGGGTTTTTTTGGCTACAATTGTTCTGATTTTAATGACCAACCTTATCCCACAATTATAACAGATTATATGCCAAATGGATCTCTTCAAGATAAAATGAATAAAGAAAGGGAATCTGGCTTTGCTACAAGCTTCACAGATACTGCCAAGTATATCATATTACTTGGAATAACCCTTGGAATGAAATACCTTCACGCAAATGGCATCGTTCATAGAGATTTAAAGCCAGATAATATTCTTCTTAATGAAAGCCTCTATCCAAAGATATGTGACTTTGGTTTATCCAAAAAAACAGAAGAACAAATTACTCGTGTTCTAATGGACTCAGCTGTTGGGACCCCTTTATATATGGCACCAGAAATTCTTTCCAGTGAGAAATATAATTATAAAGTTGATATTTATTCTTTTTCTCTAATTGCATATCAATTGATTACCAAAAAACGCCCACCAGTTGATATATCATTAATTCAAGGAGAAGAAAATCAAGAATTTTTAAGAAGATGTCTATCAAAAGATCCAATAGAAAGACCTACCTTTGATGAAATCGTTGAAGAGATAGTTAAAGATAGGTTTATTAAATCCTTTGGTACAGTAGAAGAAAAAGAAATTTATCAATATCTCAATTGGCTCAATACACCAGAATCACTTTATATTCATGGATTGATATTACGTGAAAATGGCCAAAAAAGCAGTAAAAAGGAATCTGTTCATTACATTAAGATGGCTGCTGAAAAGGGTTATCCGGACGCAATGTATACATACGCTCTCATGTTACAAACTGGAGATGGAGTGGCAATGAATAAACAAGAAGCATTTCGTTTTTATAAGTTAGCAATAGAAAAGGGAAACATCAAAGCGATGAACAATTATGGACTTATGCTTCTCAATGGAGATGGAATTCAAACAAACAAAGACAAGGCACGTACTTATTTCAGAATGGCCATTGAAAAAGGAAATACTGATTCAATGAGCAATTATGGTCTTATGCTCCAGAAAGGTGATGGCATTCAAGAAAATAAGGAGAAAGCGTTTCATTTATTCAAAAAAGCATCAGACGAAGGAAATGCTAGTGGAATGTATAACTATGCAAGGATGCTCTACCAAGGTGACTATGTTCCAATGGATAAAGAAAAAGCATATCAATTTTTCAAGATGGCAGCCGAAAAAGGAAATCCAGAAGCAATGAACAAGTATGCTAGATTTCTTAAAATAGGTGAGGGATTCCCAGTTGATTTAGCTGAAGCTTGCCGTTATTATAAATTAGCAGCTGATAAGGGGAACGCAGATGCTATGAATAATTATGGTTTAATGCTTGACAAAGGTGAAGGAACTCCTGTTAATAAGAAATTGGCAGCCATTTATTATAAAATGGCTGCTGAAAGAGGTAACGTTAATGCAATGAATAATTACGGGTTAATGCTTTACAAAGGAGATGGAATCCCATTTGATACAGAAGCAGCTTGCCACTATTATAAAATGGCTGCTGATAATGGTAACGCTAATGCAATGAATAATTATGGGTGTATGCTACAAAAAGGTGACGGTGTTAAAGCAAGCAAAGAAAAAGCTTGTTACTATTATAAGATGGGAGCTGAAAAAGGTAATGTAAATGCGATGTACAATTACGCTTTTATGCTGGAAAATGGCTTTGGCGTTCCTGCTAATAAAGCCGAAGCTATTATATATTATAAAAAAGCAGCAAACAAAGGTAATAAAAACGCTGTAATTAAGTTAAAGGAGCTAAGCCAATAAATCTTACCTTTTCTCAGAATCATCATCCCTAAATATCGGATTTTTAATCATACATAAAATTTAATTATGTTTATGTATAAAAATAACCATTAAGTAAATTTTATTTGATTTCTTTTTAATATAACAACATAAATATATATAATATTATTTTCATTTTTTTTTTTTTGAAGCCGCACTATTTACTCTGGAAAAGTGACTTTATGCTCATTTTTTATTGTCTGCTCTATTTTTTCTTGTGATTTAGATTTTTCAACATTTTTGTCATTTTCTTTAGTATTTGATTCTAACGTATTTTGGCTATTTTTGCTATTTTTGTTATTTTTGCTATTTTGGCTGGATTTCTTTGAATTTTTCTTTGCGTTTTTCCTTTTCTTTTTCTTTGGCTCATTGGTTATTGTCATTATATCATAGAAGAGAAGAAGAAGGGTGCAAATTAAGTTATATACGAAAAGGAAAAATGAAATAGTTTTGCTTTTAATAGAATCAAATGTAATTTGATTTACGTCTCCGTTATTATTAATCTCTTTATCATCTATTTTTACATTACTTTTTTCAGCTGAGTTTTCATTCATTTGATCATTATTAATATCTTCTTCTTGCTGCTGATTTACTTCATTTTCATTATTTTCTGCTTCATTTTCAATTTCATTTTCGATATCATTTTCATTTTCAATTGAATTTGAATTATCATTTGAATTATCATTTGAATTAGAATTATTGGATTTTTCATTTTCTTTTGTTTTTCTTGTATTTATTTTGGTGTGAATAGATTTACCATCATCAGATTTTTCAGATTCTCTTCTGAGGCTACTGTCAACCGTTTCTAAGATATTTTTCATATTTTGTTTAACAGATTCAATCTTCTTTTGAGCTGAATTAGCTTGTTCATATGTATCAGTAATTTGCTGTTTCATAGATATGAACTTTACTTCAAGTTCTTCAACTTTTTTGGTTGTTTCTGAAAAGCATTGTGATGCCGATTGCTTGCATCGCATGATATGCTGTTTTGTCTTATCAACTTTTTGGATATTAAGTGATTTCTGAGGGCTTGTAATAATATCTTTGATCTGACTACGAGCTAAAGAGAAAAAAGCGTTAATAATTGGTTGGCTAAGTTCTGAACGAGTTTGATTTGAATTTGGAATTAAGTATGATGGCCTAACTGAATATGCAACAGTGGCACTTTGACTATCATCAAATTCTGAATCAGAATTGATGTCATGATATTTTTCATTTCTTTTCTTTCTCTTGGCTTGCTCTTTAAAAAATTCGTTGTCACTTTCATCAATTTCAATTCCTTCGTTTTCATGCTGATCTTCAATGCTTCTTACTTTTTCTGTTTCAATATTATTATTATCATTTTGATTTTTGTTTTCATTTTCATTTCCTAATTTAGATAATTTTGGTCTTGAGAGAGTTGTAGTACTGCTTTCTTCACCACTGTCGTCTGATTTCATATCGGATTGTTTTGATGAAGGCTGTTCAGATTTTTCATTACGACTTCCTTGCTTATTTTTATTTTTCTTTTTAGGTTTAACTTTTATTTTAACCTTACTTTCTTTATCTTTAATGTTATTTTCTTTATTATTTTCTTTTTCCTTTTCCTTTTCCTTTTCCTTTTCATTGTCATTATCTTTATCATCTTTATCTTTATCCTTTTCTTTGTCTTTATTTTTTATAAACGATTGAAATGGGAAACCTACCGGAAATTTCGGTTTTTCAGATGCATTAAAATTCATTGCTACTTTTGGGGCAACTGAACTGGTGTTTGCAGTGTTATCTATTTTTTTTAAATTTCCGAAATCTCTTTGTTCTACTGTAACAAACGGCACATCAATCATATTATTTTCAAAATTTGGAAGGAGATCGTCTTTGTTTTGCCTTCTACCTGCCATTTTTATGGTATGCCTGTATCAACAATATTTGAGTAATTTAAATTCAAAAAATAAAACTTCATTGAAATTTTATGAATAATATCTCTTTATTTTTTTCAGAGAAGTTTTCATAATTATCTCTTTATTTTATGAATAATATTTATTTAAATTTGTAAAAATAAGAATATACATTTATATGGTTCTCTAGATGTTTAATTTAAAAGAAAATTACTTTAAATGCTATTCATTAAAATTTATTTCATTGAATTCTGAAAAAAAAAAAAAGAAATTATCACATTTAATGTCGTATAAGCTTTTTTATATATTCCTTTAGGCAAGTTGTTCAATTATTATGAATGAAATCTTATTAGAGTAAATATATATACATTATATTAAAAAATATTATTATGTAAAAATAATTTATATTATTTTATAATAAAAATAAAAATATTTTAAATTAATGAAGATATAAATCATTTTTTATTAAGTTTAATAAATACTCTCAATTTTGAATAATTAATAATTTTGAAAAAAACTTTTTCTAAAGTAAAAACAATCTTTCATAATTTTTATAAATTAATTTCTAGGTAAATTTCATATTTAAATTACAAATATTTAATAAATTTCTCGAAAAAACATTATTTTGAAATACAATATACAATACAATAAAATTCAAAGAAAAAATTTGATATTTCACTCTTTTCCTTTATCTCAATGAAACAAAAGGTAAAAAATTTCCTTAAGTTTCGATCAAAAAACAGTTCTCAAACAGATGGAAATGATACGTCTGGATCTGATTTACAGTGTGTTGCAAACAATTTTAAACATCTTACAACAATTTTGAACGATTCTCAGTCAATTGAAGAATGCATTTCATTTTACAATGAAAAAATTTTATTAATGTATCCAATTAACGATGAACAATTACCTTTATTTTTTCAAACCTATGATCTTATTCCTAATGTCACAAAATTGTTTGAAGTATATATTCCATTTTTTGAATTATCAATTCAAGATGATTCGAAATGGGCAAATGGATTTATGTTTCTACAATCTGCAATAACATATACGAATCCAAATGATAGCATAAAACAAAATCTTTATGACTTTATTTTTACAATTCTTAACTCTGATAATAGGGCATTATTAGAAATCTCAAAAGAATTTTTTATTTCATTTTTAAACAACCCATTTTTTTCAGAAGATGCACTTAAAGGCCAAAATTTAATAAGAATATGGAAAAGTGTCTTTATGAGCAATATAAATGCATCACAAGTACTTGGTGATTCTTTTATAAACATTCTTCCAAATATAAATTACAGCGGGATTGATGATATTCAACCATTTTTAGAGAATGTTTTATTAACATTAAATAAAGATATGACAAACTCATTAAATTTACTTCCAAAATCGTTAGAATTTATCAGTAAAATAATGGGAATTATAGATACTGGTAGTTTTATTGAAAGTTTAATAGATTCGATTCGATCATATTTAGTAAATATTCCAGATCTTTTCTTTCTTAAATACTTACTTACTGCGAAATCAAACAAACTTGGAATTGTCTGGGAAGTAATCAATCATCTTTTTGCTAATCCATCAACGAGCATGGCGAAAATCAAGATGTTAATCGATATTTTTAAGTCCGTTAAAGACATTTCAAAATTGAAAGCAAGTTCGTTATTAACGAAATTTGATTCAATTTCCAAAGAAGACTTACAAACTCTTCTCAATATAATAAAATTACAATCAAATGAATTTAAATTCGCCTTTATTTGCAACGCTTGTCCACCGTGGTTGAAGCATGTTTCTCCTGATTTTTTTGAGCAAGTTTTAACGTCCGGCACTTTTGACGGAGGTCAAATTCAGACCATTTTTGACATCTACATTAAATCGGAAGAATCCTTTTATGAGTATGTTCACATCACACAAGTTAAACGGTCGGTTTATTTCCTTCTTTCACACATGACAAGTGACATGGAAATTGCTTCCGAATTATTGAATGCATTTCTGACCCAATTGAATAAAAAGACGTTAAAGTCAGAAGCAGAAGAAGCACTCACGGACATTGTCGATAAGATATTCATAACCGGCAACCATCAATTCTTAACAACCGCCGTTGTAAACTTCTTTGAAAAAGTTTCAAATTCTGACGATAAAAATATTGAAGATCGAGTCTTTTCAATTTTGGCGGTTGAGCTATTGAATTACGACGATGTTGCCATTTTACTTCGAAAGAAGAACGTGTGCTCTTTCATTGAGAAGTATCTTGATAAGATATCATGCGTTGATTTCCTTGCATCGTTGGCAAATGATGGTCCTTGTGACGAGATTGATGAATTCATAAATAAAATTGACTTTGAATCATCTCCTCTTTCTAGACTTGACAATAAGTCATTGACGAACTTGATGCTAGGATTACCTCATGATTCCAGTTACGATGGCCTTGTTCGCATTACTTCGTTGTGCAAGTACATCGAAGAGGTGCCAATCAAGACTCCTTTTGATCGTTACATGATTGCCAACAAATTGAAAAAGATGAACAAAAAGACGTTTTACAAGTGCTCATCATTCTACATTAGATCGAATAAAATTCTTCTAGATTCGTCCTATTTGAGAGAGATAAGTGATCCTGACTTCTTCCACTTTTCTGTTTATCAATCGCATTATTCAATGCGTCATTCATATGCAACTTTTCCTTCAGCTGTAACAACTTCAATTTGGATTTATTTTGAGAAGTTGATAAATGAAACAATTGTTCTTTCTTCTCCTTGTTTTCGTGTAATTGTCAGTCTTGAAGAGATCCGTGTGAATTCAAACGAACCTCATCAATTCTCCTTAATGGAGTGGCATTTGTTGACTGTTCATCGCAACAATCCGACTTTTGGCACAAAATTGATTGAAATTTTCCTTGATGATAAAAAAATTGCTGACATTGAATGCAAAAATCCATTGAATGAAAAAATTCAAATCGGAAGTGATGACATGAATTATGCAATTTGGTACATCGCACAAAGCATTCAAACAATGAATACTCAACCGATGAAAAATGATCTTCAAAACATAATGAAAAGTGGCCCTTCTGCATTTTCGCCAATAAGATTAGATTGTGGCCCAGGCTTCTCTTATCTTCATTATCGAGGAATTGTTTCATTTCAGAACAATTTCAACATTTTCAGTTTGATTTTGTCATCAAAGAATGAAACAGACTTTGTCAATTATATTTATACAGCAAATAATTTGAGAAAAATTGGCGTCATTTCAAATGACACTTATTATTCTGGATTGAAATATATATCAATGCAAAAAGAATTAAATAATATTGATATCAATTTAACAAAATGCAAATTTGAGGACTTTTTACATAATATTGAATTCATCAATGATTACCAAATCATTGGAATTCAATCAATGAAGTTTGATTGGATCAATTTAAATAATCAATCTTTTATTGTTGACAGTGTCAATTATTTGATTGATTCAATAATTTTCTTAAAATTGGATGAGAATAAATGTGACTTGTTTATTGAAGTTATTAATAAACATGCATTAAATCATCCTGAGTTCATTCATAAAATTTTCTTGTTAATTGAAGTTCTGAAAAATGAAACCAAACTTCAGAAAAAGTTGTATGAAATATTTTCAAAGAACATTGAAATATTTCAATCACAAGTCCCGAAACAAAGATTATATCAATTGATTCAAAATATTGATGATGATGATTTGTCTTTACAAATTTTAGACTTCCTTTCTCCTCAATATTTTGATTTGAATTGTCTCGAAGAATCATCAATTCGTTTCATCTTGCTTGTTAAGTATCAAACGTTCTGGCTTTCAATGTTTTCATTCTTGGTTGGTACAAAAATCACTGATAGCATTGAATCAAGCACTCCTTATCCTGTTAAACAACAAAACATGATTCCTTTAATGATAAGATTGGTTGTTTATTCAATGCAGTTTGAGATATCAAACATGGTTCTTCGCAATTTGCTTGTTTTAGTAAACAAAGTTCAAATTGGTCATTATGTTGACTCAATTCGTCATCTTTGTTCTTTGGGATATAAAAACCAAAACCCAATTAAGTATCCTTTTCGACTACGAAATGTTGCTTATAGTGCAAACACGAGTCGAAGAAGTAGCATTCAAATCGACTTTCCATCAACTTCGTCATTAATTCAAGATGAGACTGAAATTGTGAATCCTTCTTCTTCTCCTCTTGATGATGAAATGCCAACGATGAATGATGAGAATGACAATTTACAAGATGAAGAAGATTCAATTTTAATTGGTAATAACTTTTTGAATGTCATTTCAAAAATTGACTACAAAAATGTTCGTCTTCAACCGTTATCTTCTGAATATTACGATGAAACCATTCAATATTTGAATGACAATTTTAAATGCAATGACGACATTAAACAAAAAGATGAAATTTATCAATTTTTACCTGAATTTGAAGGAATTAAAAAAATAGATGAAATTCATATTGAAATGATTGCTGATGCTTGTTCACAATTGTTGATAAAGACATCGAAAAACTTCTCCAAATTTAAGTCAAATTTAATAAAATTGACAATTCAAGGGGCAGATGTTGTTAAAGAAGTTGCTGTAATGGTCCATCGAGCAATCATTTTAAAGTTCATTCAAGACATCACTTATTCAAGCATTCCAACAAAAGCAATTGACGGTTTTGGAAACTTTTTGACTAATAGAATATATGAAGGATGGTGGGATGATCATATTTATGACATTTTTAAAGCAATTTCACCTTTCTTTACAACTTCTAACTTTAGTAAAGATTTGTTTCTGGCTTCAATAATGAGATGCGATTTAATCAACAATGATGAAGAGAAAAAGAAAATAATTTCTACTTTAATGGAAGATTCTTATCTTTATAAGAAAGCAAAATTCTTCAATGATCTTGTTTCAAAGGAGCCTTTTCAATCTACAATGATTGAAATTTTGTATAGAAATAATTTAATTGAAAATTTGAAGGAGACAATTTTGAATACTTTTCCGAAAAATTGTGAGTTCTCAAAAAGTGTCCGTGATAATAAATTTGAAGAGTTTTTAAGCGGTCATCCAATCTACTCTTCTCCTTCTAATAATAAACACTACTTTGAAGCAACACAAAGAATAATTAAAAATGCTTCCGACAACAATAAAATCGTAATTCAAACAAGAAATGATTTGACCTTACCTTCACCTCTTCATTCAATTTTTCAATACTTTACATCAATTGAGAAAAGAATTGAATACCAGTACTCTGCTTTTAAGTACCAGTTCGCACTCAGATTAAATAACGGAAATAAGAAAATAGAAGCATTCATTCATGATTTAATAGTTGACCAAAATAGATGTCTACGACCAAATAGCGATTCAATTACTTATTCAATTTCTACAGCCCCCAGTCCTTTTTCTGTCCCTCAAAAGTTGGTTCCATCTTCATATTCATACAACTTGCCATGCGAACGGAACAAGTTGACACTTCCACTTCCGTTATGCACGTTTAAAACCGACGAAAATAAAAAAGTTCTGAATTTGAAGAACGAAGACGATGAACTTTTGAGAGAGAGAATAGCGCCATCGTGCTTCACATCAATTGACATTCAATGTGGTCAAAACGAAGGCCAAAATTATTATGACTCATCGTCGACGGTTAGAAAAAAACATGCAATTTATTTGCCCACTTTTTCAAAGATAACGAATGTGACAAAGTCATTCAAAATGAAGTATGATCCCACAAACAGCGGCCACATTTTCCAGTGTCGTTTTCTCTCCCACTACGAGTCCATTCCGTGCTGTGGTCTTTTCACAAGAGACGATGTTTTTGTCATTCTTTTCCATGCAAATGTCACTAAAGAAAGTCCGACCAAACCGTTCAAAATTGAATTGATTGAGAAGGACGATAGGGAAGGAAGTTCCTTCTCTAGCTTGACAACAGGACTTGCTTATTCAAGCATCATCGATGGCTATTGCGGACCTTGGGATTTGTTCATGAATCACGTCGTTCTTTACGTCCCTTTCAACGAGGTTTTGTCATGCTTCCCGCGCAAGCACACTTACTTGAACATCGGACTCGAGATCTTCACGCTTTATGGCTGCCATTTATCGTTCTTATTTTCGGAGAAGTTGAGGAAAATTTACTTGTCACGAGTCAAACCGTTGCTTCAATTACGGACGGTTGAATATTACACCAAAAAATGGCTGAATTGTGAAATGACAAATTTTGACTACTTGCTCATTTTGAATGTCCTCGGATGCAGGTCATTCAACGACCTGTCCCAATACCCTGTCTTTCCTTGGGTGCTGAGTGACTACAAGTCTGCTGAGCTAGATTTTGACAACCTTTCGAATTCGCAGTTAAGGAAGCTTGACAGACCAATCGGCATTCAAACGGATGATCGAATTGAAAGGTTTACAATTGTTTATAACGAAACAGACCCTCCTTACCATTATGGCTCTCATTATTCACACCCCGCGGCGGTTACTCACTTCATGTTTCGAATCAACCCTTTCACAGACATCAGCCTTCACATAAACTCAGGCTGGGACAACAAAGACAGGCTCTTTTGGAGCATCTGCGAAAGTTGGAAGTCCGTTTCTGAATCGAGGCAAACGGACGTTAAGGAGTTGATACCTGAATTTTTCTGTTTATCGTCTTTCCTTGAAAATGTCAACAGAATAAAAATGCCAGTAAGATCAGACGGCCAAACAATGGATTGCGTCAAACTTCCTCCTTGGTCGGCCAAAAAAGCATTCAATTTCATCTGGCAGAATAGAGAGGCACTCGAATCGCGGAAAGTTAGAGAGAACTTGAATGGCTGGATCGACCTCATTTTCGGATTTAAGCAGAAGGGACCTGCAGCAATTGAAGCAATCAACGTCTACCAGCCTCATTGCTACGATACAAGCAACACTAGAGAGAAGAGTAAAGAATTGAATGAAGACGACGAATTGAACAGTGAAGCGGAAACTTCTGCAATGCTGAATTTCGGCGTCTGTCCAATACAGCTCTTCTTCACGCCACATCCAGCATACATGGATCACAGAGCAGCCGCAGGAAGCGATGCAAACGATAGCGTGGCTGCTGAAGGAGGCAGTGAAAGTGAAAATGAAAATAATTATTTTGAGAGCTCGACGATCAAATCGAATTCAAATATTGCAAACTCGGAATGGAGGCTTTCCCAGTTGAAGGAGTTCCAAAAATTCACTTGGATGGTCCGTTACGACTCAAATAAAAAGGAATTCACTACGGCTTTCAAAAATGAACTTTTTCTGAACTTCCCAGAAAAAGTTCGAATAAGAGGAAATTATATAAATTACTCGAATTCATCAAGTACAACGACTTCAACCGTCTCTTCAGCTGCATCGGAATCTAACACAGCAACAGAATTGAATACTAATTCTGAGGCTAATCCTCAAATGCAACAAATGTCTTCTGTTTCACTAACATCGTCAATTATTAGATTCAACGACATAATAATTAACTCTTGTACTTCTTACTCAACTAAATTATCAGCTTTTGCATTACTTAATGGATGTATTAATGTAGTCAGGAAAATAGACACTTGCAATGATACATTTTCATCTTCATCTTCTTCAACTACTCAATCTGCTTCTGAGGGCTTGAAACCAACAAATAATTCTGGATTTGGAATTGATATGGGATTAGGTGCAAAGGTCGCTGCAAATGATGCTACTAATACAATTTCTACTCTATTTTGCCAAGTAAGTGGAACTCTTTCCTCAAATGCTGGTTATGCAAAGCCTCAGTTATTACCAACAATATGTGCACATGGCCATACAATTGCAATGGCAATAAGTGAAAAACATTTTATCCTTGCTGTTGCCACAAAGAAAAATAAAGTCATTCTCTTTGATATAACAAGTGGAAGATATATGCGAAGTGAAGATTATTCTGATATTCGACCAAATAGTGATTCAAATGAAATTCAAAATGATACACTTAAATTTATTATATTCGATGATAGTGTAGACTTGTTGATTTTAGTATCTGAAAGCCAAATCAAAGTAGTTTCATTAACATTATCTTACATAGCATCAATGAATAGTATAAATGACCCTGTTACATCTATTGATGTAACTGATCCTTTAATATGGAATAAAAAACCTTACTTTGTTACAGGACATAAGAGCGGAAAATGCTGCCTTTGGGAAGTTGATGTGATTCATAATGAAATTCGTAAGCTATGGATGATTAATTGCAAACTTAGTTCAATTGTTACAATCAACATTTTCTTTAAGAATAAAGCAGTACTTGTTATTGATGAAAATGGAGCATCAGTTGTTCTTTCTATTGCTAATATGAAAATACCATTCTTAAATAAGACACTATTTAGTAATTGTGCTGTTTGCGATCAAAAACTTGAACCAAAGAAATCATTCATTTGTGGATGCTGTTGTTTGGCAGTATGTAGTAAATGTTATAATAAGAAAACATCATACTGTAATTCATGCCAATCAGCAAATATAAAAACAACGGATTTGTAATAAAAAAGATATTATATTTCTTAAAATTTTAAATGTAAATCACAAAACATTTATTTTTATTATTAGTGTTCAAATCAAATATTTCATTTCGTTAATTTGGTTTGAACACTAATAATAAATTAGATCGAATATTTAAATTATTTTAAATAATTTATGTAATTATATAATTAAATCAAAGAACATTATAATGCTATCTTTTTTTATACAACATTACATTGCAAAATTTCAAGATATTGCAATACCAAAAGAAAGTTTGAACTTAAAATGTGACCGTTAAAAGATACGTTTATCATTTGATTTATAATCATTTTTGACTCATATTCCAAAAATGTCGTGGATGGACTCAGTTGTAAGCGAAACTCAACAAGAAGTTGTTGAGGAACTCCAACGCCTTGTTGAAGAGAAAGGAATCAAAGAAAAAGTTCTCCAAGACGCTCAAGAACTTGCAAAAATTGCAGCAAGACATATTCTCGATGAATCACAACCAGAACTTCAATCATTTCCAAGCATCCCAATTGATGGTGATAAAGAAATACAGTATTTACTTGTCCTTGAATTCCTCCAAAGTGCTGGATTTAAATTTGCTCCAAGCGTTCTTCGTTTTGAAAGCCAACACCCAGAAATTGAATTAAATCGCAGAGAACTTGGTAAGCAATTAAATTTATGCACATATGATCGTACACCATATTTGGTTCAACTTATTGAAGAACAACTTAGATCCCAAGATGAATAAGAAAGTTTTAACATCAAAAACAATATATTATTATGATTTTTTTTTTTTTTGAAATTAACTAAAGGTATTAAATTGAAATTTTAATAATATATTTTTATATATAATTTTTAATGTAAAATCAGAAGCAATGCTTAATAAAACATCATTTGCATAATGTTGAATACAAAGCCAAATGCTTACGTTATTTGATAGAAAAAAAAAAAATGAAATATAGCTATTTCATATCAAAAGGTGAAATCTTTTCCGTTATTTTTTTTTAAATTAAGATTTCACATTCAAATTAAAAGATTTACTTCTTAAGTTTTTCAATATGTTTTCTGAAATTAACATATTAGAAAACGTTATTTGATGAACACGCTGGCGCGCCAGAAGAGGGCAAATCACCCTCTTTTCGAATTTGAAAGAACCGGACAATCATCTGCTCGCCAACCAGCTGGCCATCGGCCAGATCTCAATAATCTTTCAGTTGTTCACAACGGAAATACTCCAAATAATTCAATTTTTAATTCAAATTATTCCAGAAATAGATCAAATAGCAATACTAGCGCATCTTTAGATTTTATTGATCTCAAAGCACTACCTACTAACGCTCCCCCTCAAGTTTCCAATTCTTACGATAATAAATTATTCTCTAAAAATAATAGGAAAGAAAATAAAAGACCTCAGTTTAATAATAACGGTAGAATATTCGATACTCTTTTTTTAGTTGACCTTTTAAATACAACAAAATTTGACAAAGTTACAGAAATAAATGCATCATCACAGAATTTAAATGATATTGATATTACAGCACTTAAACAGCTTCGAACTGTTAAAAAAGCAGATTTTAGCGACAACTCTCTTCCCCTCGAACCTTTTTCTGTTCTACAAGATCTTGAAGAATTAGATTTATCTTGTAATGGATTGAAACAATTTGAATTTGATAAATGCGAAAGAGAATATATGGATTTAGATGATGATGGGCGTGCATGGAACTCTCTTCATACTCTTAATTTAAGCCATAACATGTGCTCTAACACGATAGCTGATCTTCAATTAATTCCGTTGCTTTCAAATTTAAATTTATCATCAAATTCAATTTCAAATCTTCCATCAAATTTAATGTATTTTACTTGTCTCACTACTCTTGATTTATCTAATAATAATTTGAATTCAGACGCATCCCTTTTTTCACTAGCTACAATTCCGTCTTTACAAATTCTTAATTTAGATTACAATGGACTTGTACGAATTCCAAGATTTCAATTTGGTTTCGAAGCTTTGAATAAAATTTCACTAAGATCCAATCATTTTGAAGAATCAGATGACTTCGATTCTCTTGCAGACATTTTATCATTACAAGAAGTTAATATAATTGGAAATCCAATTGTTGTTCGTGGTCATAAATATCTTGCTGAAGCTAAAAAAATTTTTGCTAGTGCGAAAATAGAATTGATATGTGATCCACCAGCTCAACCGTTAAAAAGCACTATTTCTGGTAATGTTAGAACAGTACCACTTGATCCATTAACTCTTCCATTTCGTTCAAGAGCTCATAAACGTGCTCTTCAAGACGGCATTGATCGAAAACAACCTGTCAGAGGTTCACAGAAAATTCCACCACTAAATCTCAATTCAAACACTAACAGCAATAATAATGAAAGTAATAATAACAATGATGACGTTTTTATGACAGCATTTACCTCAAAAGTTGATGAAAATAAAAATAAAAGCAATAAAAGCAACGAAGGCGATAAAGAAAAAATGTTTGAAAGGATTGAGCAAAGAATGATGATGAACATAAATTCTAATGCCAATGGAGAATTAAGCTATCGAATTCCAACAATACCACCTGCCCGAATTCCACCTTATGAAGAGGAAGAACCTACTCAAACAAACTTTTGGAGTGAGATTCCTGTTGTTCAAGAAGATAAACGAAGAGTTATTTTTAAACAAGTTGATAAAGATTACAACAGAGCTTTCAATCAACTTCAATTTATCGTACTTCATCCTGAGTCGAAACCAACTAACATAAATAGAAGCAGAATTATAAAGAAAAAAGCAAAGACCGAAATTATTGAAGATCATGATGGAAATGTAAATTGTACTTGCTATAATAATGAAGAATCTGTTTTAAATGGTGACTTTAATGTTGAATATCACGAAGGAGAGGAAATTGACGAAATTCAAGATTTACTTGCAAAAAGAAATGAAGAATCTCAAAAAGAATTTAACGGCAGAAGCGGATTAAATACACAAGCAGGAATAAGAAGTCGATTAGGAAGATCAACTCCGATTCCAACAGCTCGAAGAAGTCCAAAATCTACAAATACAAATAGTTCTAATGATGAAGAAACAATGACTCGTGAAGAAGTTGAAGAAATTATTCAAAATATGGATGATAAACTTATTAGTGTTGAAAGAGATATGCAAGTTGCCGAAGATGAGAGATTGGCAGAAGAAAGAAAGCGTCTTAAGGCCAAATATAGGCAAAAATGCAAAAGAAATAAGAAAAAGAGAAATAGTGATGACGAAAGTTATGAAGATTATGAATATACTGAATATGATGATAATTATGATGACGATGAATACGAAAGTGGAGATCGTTTTGCAAGACTGAATAAGCAATATGAATCGATAAGAGCAAACCTTCTCAAAATATTATCTTGAAAACCTTTTTATTTTATTATTTTTTGTTTGATTTATAAATATAGTATTTGCGTTATTGTTTTTTTTTTTATTTTTATATTCAAACTTTTTGATATGAAAATTCAAAATTGAATACAAAAAATCAAACAAAAACTTTCATCATATAAAAAATTGTGAGATGATATTCAAAACATATAAAAAAAGTTTTCACAGAAATAATATTGGCAACAAATAATTTTTTTAAAGGAAAACTTATATATAAAAAACAATAAATAATAAAGAGCCCCCGAATCGATTACTTGAGTTGAAAACGCTTGAATTAATGATGTTCGCAATCTAAATCTTATTGATGAGATTGACTGATAAATCAATTTCGCGAATTAATCCACTCAAATTGTCTTGCGTGAACTTCTTATAGAGTATATGATCTTTGTCATTAACTACTTTTTGCGCATGCTGAAGTAAGATACATGCACACTTTTTCACGTCTTCGGAGTTATCTAGATGAGAATAAGCGAGGAGCCTCTGCGTTGGGCAAAACATATTCAAACATATTTTACCTAGGCAGACAGAAGCCATTGCGATACTCATTGGTGTGAAATCTATTAATTCCATTGGAATCAATGATAAATCACAAAAGAATGTCGCTACTTCAATAATTTGGGCTTCAGCTGATATTGCATCAAGTAATCTTCTTAAAAACATTTTTGACGTTGGAAAGCTTAATCGAAAATCTAGTAATTTTAATATTTTTTTTTCGCATTTAACAAAATCTTCTTCTTTATATTGATATCTACAAATATAACTTAACTCCTCAAGCTTAGGAACAGTTCTTTCTTCTACTTTTGAAGCCATCCAAATACAAGTAACTGAAACAAGTTGTAGTTGATCTTGTCTTACTGGAGTCTTTGACAATATGGTGTTCAAATAAGTTATAGATTCATAAAGAGTATCACTTGACATTTTATATTCTTGATGGACTTGTAAAATCCATTTAACTGCAAGCTCATGTAAACTTGAGGTTATCTCTGCTTGCGTTGTTTTTATTATTTCTGAAGAGATGACGTTAGATAATGTATCTGACACGTCTTGTCTAACAACGGAAAATATGGTTTCAGCATATCTAGCAAGCTTTTCTGGCTTACTAATGTTGATTTGATCAATTTCCGGAAGTTTATCAAAGTCATTAACATCATAATCGTCATCGTCTGTATCATCGCCATCGTCTGAATAGTTACTTTCTTCGTCTGTAAAATCACTTATATTGTTTTTACTTGAACATATATTTCTATTTTCAACATCAGTTAATTCATCATTCATATCTGGATCACTATATTCATCTTTTTCATCTCTTACTGTCTTTTTAAAAAGCAAGAGATACGATTGATGGCCATATTGGGCACTTGTTGTTGATTCCTTTTGGTCTGAATCAATCTTGTTATATTTTTGGGGGTTGGCCTTGATCATCAATGCAGATAAATGGTAATTATTAAACGGAAACATTTTTAATTCATTTTGATTCATCAACTTTTTCATAAGAAATAATGTGAAATTGTACAAAGCAATTCAATTTTTGAGAAATAATTAAATATCAAAACTTCTCAAAAAATTGACTAGAAATACATCATCAATTTTGGAATATTGATGGCAATGTTGTTAACTCGAATTTTCTAGTGTAAAGACTATTGATTGATAATTCTTGATATCTCCAACATTACAATTTTTTAAAAAAATAAATTTATTTTCCTTGATAGGAGAATGAAATATTAATGATCTAAATATATCTGCAGATGCGTTTTTTCTTTTAAATATTATAAAGAAGTTCTATTTAACGTCAAATAAAGAGGAGTTATCAGGAACAATCAATCGTTATATTCTTTTTTTTTATATTGAATATATTTCCACTTCTATTAGGGATTTTTTCATTATACTGATTTTTACTATAAATATTTCTTTTAAACTGATTTCCTTTAGAATTAAAGTATCGTGAAAAAGTTCTTTATGACAGAAAAAAGTACTTTACGGTTAAATCATTCATAGACCCTATTAAGGTATTCATTCAATTTTGTAGTATTCAAAAAGTGACAACAAAAATACAAATTTTGCGAAAAATATCATAATAAATTTTAATTTTTTATATTAAATATTCATAAAAAAATAATATCATTATATAATATATTTAAATTATTCTATATCTTGCTAAAAGTAGAGATAATTTCATAAATAATCACTCAGCTAATCTTTTCAACCTGAGTTAAAATTTGAAAAATTGGACATATTTTTTGATTTTGAAAAGAATTATTTTAAAAAATCAAAAATTCCGACGCTGGGGACTTTATTTTGGATAGATTTTTACTTTGAATACTTTACATATTTTTACTTTTCAGAAATCTTTATTTTCTCACAATTATTCAATTGTTTATATCTTACAATCTCACAATTATTTCTTATAAAAATGCACAATATTCTGAAGTATATAATAATTTCATAGAATTGATCTCAATTTTCTGATGATTCAAATATTTCATAAAAATTTAATTCAATTTAATAAATTAACTAAAAAATATATCTTATATTTAAAATTGCATTTTCCTCATATTTGCTATGATATTTATACAAAACATCATTTTTTTTTCTAAACTTATCAAATTGTAAAATTTTCATTCAAAAAGCAAAATTAATTTATTTTTATATTTTACGTTAATTTTACCATTATATTTAGTAATTAAATTGATGTCATCATATATTTTATTATATTACAATATGATATCATATACTGCTTTTGTTCAACCTTAATATGGTCTTCATTCATTCAAATTACCATAAAATATTAACGATTAAAAAAGGTATTTATATTTGACCTTTTTTTTTTTTTGTAAAGGACTATTTCAATGTCGTAAAATTTTTTTCAAACTTTTTGTGAATTTCACTTCACCATAAAGGACTTTTCACCTGCGAAAAGAGCTTTTCAAAGATACTTTAATGATGAAAAAATCATCAAAAATCTTTATATCATAGTTTTTTTTTTAACCAAGAATAAATTTTTTAATATATATGTTAGGACTGTCTTTCTGGACTATGAATGCAAATCAAAAATGCTTCTTTTGGACCAATTTTATTTTGGATACCATTCAGACAAATTTGATTGGTAAATTCAAATAAATTCAATAATTTTCTCAATCTGGACATTCAAAATTTTAATAACATTGAAATTTTAAAATATAGTGCCATAATATATTTATTCACACAAATTTAGCTAACCAAACACAAGAAAAATCATCTAATTCCAATATTTTTCAATTCTGACTGAGCTGATAAAAGATTTATGCCATCTGAAGGATGAGAAATATCTTTGAGATCATATGTCCTCAGAGTTTCATCAATTGAAATTGTGGCAACTAGTGAATCATCTTCAGAAGTGACAATATTAACAATATCACCCATATTTCCATTCACCATTGCATTTCTCTGGAATTCATTATTTCTTATTTCCCAAAAAGAATTTACTCCTTTATGCGAAATTGCTAGACCCCATTTCTTACTCCAAGAAATATCAGAAATTGCACAATTTGTGTCAAACCACTTTTCATCGTCATTTGAATGAATCGGAATATATCTAACTGTTCCTCGTTCACTGTCGTCACCTGCGATCAACACATGATGACTCTGCCAAGCAAGAGATGTTATTTTATTATTGGAATAATAATTTCCTTCACTTTCTTCATTCATTTGGAATCTTGAATCTTTCAAAATTGATTTGATTTCATTATTTTTCCAAATAATAATCTTTGAATCTGCATCTGAACAAGAAGCCAAAAATGTTCCCTCTGGTGACCATTTAACTGAAGTAATTTCTCCACGATGACCAATCAATGGATCAAAATGATTATTTCGAATATCTGTAACATAAATAGCGGAATCTCTACCACCTGTTGCGACTCTGTTACCACATGTTGTTGATATTGTTCCAACTTTATCACTATGCCTCTGAAAAGATCTAATGATTTTACATTGATTAACGTCCCATAACTCAACGTTCCCTTTAGCTGAAATAACCACATTGTTATCCATCCAGCATACTGCATTAATTAATGATTCAGATTGAAGTATTTCTGTTACAACTCCTCTCTTCCAACAGTAAACACAAGATCCCAAAGCAACAATAATTGAATTTGTACTGCTAACATCAATTAATTGCGAAGGAAATTCATTAACAACATCAGGTGCATCAAGTATTGTTTCTATTATTCGAGGTTTCTTTAGATGATTGTACTTGTGCCCATATGGAGAGCACAAAAACTTTTTTGTGCTCGATGATGAACAATTTTTTGGGCTGAATTTAAAAGAACTTGGAGTAAACTGGTTAGGAAATCTTGAGCAATTGGGCGTCATAGGATTGAACAATTGAGCATTTGATACAGATTCATTTCCGTAAATTGCTTCAAAAAAAGATACCTTTTTTTTGTAACCGCGGTCGTCAACACAAAATCTATCTTTTGTGCACGTAGAGCATCTTCGTCGAATCGAGTATTTTGGAAAAGATAGTGATGAAGATGCATTGTCAATCATCAAATGCATAACATCGTGATCCACAGTCTTGCTAAATTCGGTAATTTCCATTTTTCTTCCTTAACGTCCAGAAATTAAAATTTTCTGAGGAAAATTCAAACTGATTAAAATAAGGAATTACTCTTGCTTTTTTATGAGGATATTAATTTAAATCAAATTAGCAAATGAAAAAATGTTGATATTAAATCTCATAAAATTCGTTATGATTTTACATAAATGATATGAAATTTGATGTAAAATAATATGTTCCATTCAAAATTGAAATACAATAGAATTATTCAATCTTCAAAATTTCTAACTTCACAAATTTTCAGAGATTTTGATTCAATGAAATGTAGAAAAAAAGAATAAAAAAGAATTAGTATGTTATTTATTAAATTACAATTCTTTGCTAAAGAATAACAAATAAGGTGCATCACTTGGATCTGTAGGTGGAGAGTCTTTTTCAATAACTCTATTATCATTGAACAAATACCATGTATTTCCTCTTTTCCCTAATGCAGTGTAATGACCAGAGTCTAAGTTTCCAATATGATTTGCAATGGCTTTTAATGAATAAACAGCTTTTTGTTGCTGATCTTTAAAGAACTGTGAAAGATCTATTTGAAATGGAATAGAAACAGGAGAGTTATCACGTTCAAATTTATTTCCAGAGGCAAATCTTTTCAGTTGTATAATAAGATTTTCTGGTGTAGAAATCAATTTTACATTATGAAATGCACAAGACTCGTCACCACAATTTTCACAGCGCCATTTGTTCTGCGTATCAAGCTGAATTTCACTGAAATATGCAGCAAGAAGTTCCTCAAGTGAAATTGTTGATGAAATGGCTCTTGTTCTATTCTCCAAAAATCCATATTGCTTGTATCCGAAAGGAGGTAAAATATCAACAATAATTTCCTCGTTACAAGCAAATTGAATTCCACTATTTCCGATTGATAATGCAGGATTTTCTGTACCAATATCACTTTTCTTTTTCTCGTTTTTATCTGCTTTCTTTGAATTTTTATCATTTTTACTTTGATTGTTAACTTCATTTGAGACAGGCTCTTTATGCGTTTGATTTTGCAAATTAGGATCAAATTTAGTGAATGTTAGCGGCGCATTGCGAATTTTAATAGAATTTTTGACTTGCTTCCAAACACTCGGATCAAAAAGGCCTTCAATTCTATTACATACAATAATTTCAAGATCATAACTACTCTGTTCGGCGTTCATCGGAACTCTGCATAAAATTGGCTTGCATATTATCTTGTTGTCGCAGTACAGTTTTAATATAGCTAACCCTTCACCTGTTTCTTCTTCAAATCGATCAGGCGCTTCTAATGCAAGCATTTCGGTAAATTCAGCAGTAAAGGCCTGAGCTATCCTCTGACCTGTTCTTGTTGATCCATATAATATTACTGGTGATTTTGTTGACACACAAGAGTTTGATGTCGGAACTGAGCTTAAACGAAGCATTGGTTCGCTAAGCTTCCAAGGAGAAAAAATAATTCTTCTTGATGATGAAATAGGAAGTGACAAGGAAGAGAATTTTTCAACAATTTGCTTTGGCTTTCCACAAATTGCACATAAAGTAGTTGATTCAGCTGTTCCATAAAAAAGAGGATTGATTATTTTTGGATTTTCATCTTGAATAATATCAATGAAAAATGATATAAATTCGTGCGCATCTTGTTGAGATGTTCCAGAAAATATCGGAACTCTTTTTCCAAAAGCTTGCTTGAAAAGCTTTGGATCATAAGCTGACTTCGATTTTAATATGTTTTTGTATAGTGTTTGAAAAGAAAGAGATATCTCACCTGATATGAAACTATCAATTTTGGAAGTAAAATGCGGAAGACAAAGAAGACTTTGAATTGATGAATTCATATAACATGTATTTCCAAGATTTTTGAGACCGACAATTTTCTGACCATTTTGATTTTGGTTGGCAAATTGACTTTGATTTGATCTTCGATTTTGCGTATTTTTACTTTCTTTTGGCGGCTTAGGGGGTTCTGCTGTTATTTCAAAAGGCTTATTTGCATAAATGACAAGAGGCTCGATTGTACCACCAGGGCTAAAAGTAATTGATGTTTTCCCACCACTTGGAAATATATTTATTTGATAGGTTTCTGGGATATCAAACCTTGCTCTAATTTCTGCTAATAATGTTTCATACGGAAGAACACGCGTTTCAACTGCAGTAACCGATTCTTTTTTGTAATTCATTGTCAACGTTATTGGGTATATATTGGCATTTCCAAGCGAGTCAAAAGAGCAAGTAACTTCTGGACCTCCTGTATAATCAAATAATAATTTTTCCCATGTATCTTTTGTAATTACAAAGTAATCAATATTTTGCTTTAAATTAGGCCTTAATTTCCCCTTTCGTTTTATGTCATTGTTGTCTATTGGCCCAGGTGGAATATTGGATTTTGCAGAATCACGAAATTCATTAACAAACTTAGAGCTAATCAAGTATCCTGTTTCTGTTGGACCGAAATTTGTTGTCTCTATCTCTTTCATAAGAGAATCAAATTCATCGCTGATAGACATCGAAAAATTGAATAATTTGATTAATTCATTCAAAAGGATTTTTGATGTTTTTAAAAAATACAAGTAAATATCATTAATATGACTTCATTTTATAATTTTATTAAGATTTTATACATATTAATATATTAAAATCTTTTAATCATTTTTATTATTTTAAGATATGAGAAAACTTAATATAGAATGTCATAGTTTTCAAAATCCACTTTTTCATAGTTTTTATTTTGTAAACCATTCAATCAGCTTAACAGAAAAATTTTATTTTATTTAAAATTTGAATATCATCTTAAAAAGTTCAATGCTTTAGGAATGAGTAATACATATCTCATTGAGAGTTCTCTCATGAGATCAATTATTGATAAAGAGCTTCCAAATGGAATTGCAGATGACGAAAAAATTTCACAAATGAATGATGAGGAAAAAAAGGAATTATATCAGAAACAAAAAACAATTATTCAAGAATTTCAAAAGAAATCAGAACAAGAAATTAATGTTTGCACATCTGTCCTTCGAAATTTAAATGAAAATCTTCTAATACTTAGGAAAAATCAACTCCAAAATTTAATTAATAAGGAATCTATTGAGCAACGAAGTAAAACACAAATTCATGAAATAAAACAACACAGACAACATCTAGAAAATCCACTTCAACAAAGAACAAGGAAGCTTGTATGGTTACAAAAACGACATTCATTGAATATCCCAATGCAAAAAGTACAAGTGAAAAGTTATAAACCACCATTTCGACATTGATAGTAGTTCTGCTTTTAATAATGACTAAAAGATGCAAATCAGAAATGAATTGGAAAATCAAAATTGATAATTTTACCATATTTTCATTTATAAATTCATTAATCAAAGCTAACAATGATTACTTTAATCTAAAAGAGCAAATAAGAGAAATTTTATTATTTTTTACATTTAATTTTGACCAAATAACATTTTAAATTAATTATATATAATGACATTATTCATTACAATCAAGTATTTAATAAGAATAACTTTCGAAAATTTACTTGATGAGCGGTAAAAAAACAAAAAGCTATCAAAAATCTTTATGAGAAATGTTGTATAGAAAAGCATAATTGATGAAAACTTTTTAGAGTTTTATTTGGCCAAACAAATAAAACAACAAAATATCTTATTCAAAATTTTGAGAATATTTTTTTTTTTTTGTTTTCCAATCTAAGAAATAAAACTCTTCTTTTGAGAAGTTTATGATAAATGTCCAAAAACCTATGAATATAAGGTTATTCAATTATTTGAATATAAGGTTATTCAATTATTTGAGATTTTGAAATTTTCAATAGAGAATTGAATTATAACCAAATTTGATTTGTAACAATACCATTTTGAAAGAATAAGAAAAAGATAAATACTAGTGAGAAAAATTATTAGTAATAATAAATGAATTAAATTTAATTAATTTATTTATTTTGGAAGAACTTTTGTGTGATTAGTTAATTCAAAATAACATAAAAGTTATTTCAATTTTCAATTATTCATAAAATTGTATATATCGATCAGTCTTAACCACTAAATTTAAAAGTTATTCACACCTTTTTGAAAAAGTTTATTTAAATTATTGAGATGAAAATGTCAAATGCTTTTTTTTTTTTTAAATTGAATTTTATGAATTACAAAGATTTTTAAAATAATATTTATTTTAAATTTTAATTTAGTATTTTACGAATATAATATTTTTTCGGTAGAGAAGAAAATAAAAAGTGAAATATTGATATATTCGTTTTTTATATAAATAATCACATTTAATAAACTGAAAATTGTTTTCAATTTTTGATAACAAACTGAAATCAACTTGGTTAAAATATTCTATGTAATATATGGAATAAACCAAAAAATTCATACTAATATTTTTGATTTATTATTTTTTCTAAGAGAAAAAAAACTTTCAATTTTTCAAACAATTTTTTGGGTAAGTATTATTCTCAATTCCAATTTATGCAATTAACAATAAAATTGAAATTAATATAAAATATGAAAAATATTAAAAAATTTGGTTATTTTTCAATATAATTTTTTTTCAAACTTCTCAAATTTAGTTATTTTTTTGGGTTATAAAAGAATAAAAATTGAAAAAATGGTTAGATAATACTATATTTGGAAAATATGATTTATTTGATTTAATATAATGCATATTTCTTTCCTCAATTATGTAATATTAAATATTATAAATTCTAAAATAGATTAATATTGCTTTTATATAGTAATTAATAGTATACAGATACTTTTTTTTTGTTCTAAAATAATCGTTTAATTTGAATTTCGTTCAATTTTATTTAAAAAAATCAACAATCATCTTTTAAAAAATAAACTATTTTAAAGTCATTTATTACATCTAATAATTCATCAAAAATCTTTTTGTATTATTTTTTAGAAATTTAACGAAAAATTGTTCAAATTCAAAAATATATTAATTCAATTTTCAATAATAAAATCGTTGATCAAATCCTTTCATGCAAATATTATTCTTCTTTCTTTTTCCCTAATAATAATATCATCAAAAAAAAAATATTAAATACCTTATTGCATTTGAAAGAATAATATTTGTAAAGCATAGAAACCAATTTGAAAGCATTCAAAAAAAAAAATAATCTTTATATATTTCTAAGGTAAATGCTCCACAATCCTAATAGGAAAGGAATTGTGTCGAAAAACACTAATACTTTACCTTTAGAAAATAGAAATTCATCTAAAGAATCAATTAGCAATTCATCTTACTTAATGACTCAAAATTATTTAAATAATCCAACACAATTATATTCAGCAAACGTTAACACCATCATAAACACAAATAACAACAATAATATTAACGTATTTTTCAATTCTACCAATACAATTAACAAGCAGGCAATAGATCAATCAAAACCATTACAGACTTTTATTTATCCTTCAAATTTAAATATAAATACAAATTACACACAATCACAAATTCCAATTTCTGCAAATTTACCTGTTTCATCAGTTCAATCTTCTGTTTCTAATTATCCAAATTACCAGCCTCAATTTCATCCACCTACTTCAACGAGCCATTCAAATGATAGTTTGACAACTCCACCAACTAAACAAAAAAAGATGAGGAAACCATTTAGTGTTGATGAAGATCATTTACTTACAAACATTATGTATGGAAAACCTTTTACCACATGGATTGATGTGGCAGCTCAAATACCAGGTAGATCTGCAAGACAATGCCGCGATCGTTGGGCAAATTACTTATCTCCAAATAATAAAAATGGACCATGGTCCAGAGGTGAAGACGAAATTTTAGCTGAGAAACATAGAGAGTATGGTTCACAATGGACAGTAATTGCAAAATTCTTTGATGGCAGGAGCGAAAATAATGTTAAAAATAGATGGTATACTCATCTCAAACATAAGTATTATGGGAAAAATCAAAATGCTAATAAGCCAAAAAGTTCAACACCTAGTTTAGATAATGTTCAAAATTTTCAAAATTTATCTAATATTCAATTCATAAATAATAATAACATTTTAAATAATTATAATAACTATTATGACAATAATCAGGGCCCTATTCAATATGCAAGTAATACCAACATTAATTATATACCAAATCAAAGTTCAAATCAAATTAAAGGCTTCCCTCTTTTACCTCCTCCAATTCCACAAAGCACTTCGCAATATTTTACTTACCCTCCACCAAAGGTTACTGTATCAAATACAAACCCAAGTATTAATTCTTACCCTACAATTAGTCCTATAAATAATGAAACAATAAACCTCTCTATAAACAAATATAGCCTTGATCACGATAAGAAAAATTTATATAATGAAAATATACAGTCCATAAAAGCAGATTTTAATACACCAAAAGTTTCAAACATGGTTGAAACAAATCCCAAAAGACATTTATTGCCTCCAATATCTTCTCTAGATTCTGAAATACCAGAATCGAAGATTGGAAAAGCTAACCAAAAAAATCATCTTACTTGATCTCCTTCAAAAAATTAAAAAAAAAGAAAAAGAAAAAAAGAGAATTTTAACTTTGAATTCTTAATCTTACAGTTTATAGGCTGCCATTAGCTGGCGATTTATATTCAATGTTATTCTATATATTTCGAATTTAAAGTTATCCAATTTATTTGTTTGTATTATAAATGTTTATAATTTATTATAAACCAATTTATTTGAAATTAAGAAATAGTCTAACAAAAGCTCCATATAGATAGAATTCGAACATCTTCATCACATAGACTACAATTAAACTTTAGATTGTTATTATCATTTAATTAATTTTTTATTTTGTTTTTTAAAAAAGTATTGTAATACATTTTCAGAGTCTATTTAGTCGTTCAGAATAAATAAAAGAATTGATTTAAAAAACATATTTACTTAATATCTATATAATTCTATGAAATTTATAATTTGGATTCAATTGAATTTAGAATTTGTTTTTGTTTTTCATCTCCAATATCTTTCCATATCTTCAATGTAGCTGCTTTATTAACCTTTAGTAATGATCTTAAAACAATCATTATATTTTTAACGTTATCATTAACTGCGCTGAGTGCGAATCTAGAAATAGACTCTGCAATTTTTTGGTTATCACCGAATCTTTCCACGAATAAAGACAAAAGCAGCGCGTCTTTCTCCTCTTTGAAATTATGAAGGAGAATGTTAATTAACTGAGGCAAAATCGAATCACTTTTATTTCGAATAGCTTCATTTATGATAGATCTTCCATTGTCATTATCAATATTTTCGTTAACGTACTTTAGTACGTTTTCTTTCAAATGATCAACTTCGTTTGAATTTGAATTAGGATCACTATTATCATGATTAAAGTTGAAATTTGATTTGACGCAATAACGATAAAATTCTTGTTTCTCTTTGTTATCAGGTGAAGAAGAGAAATCACTAATTAATTGGTTAGGAATAGTGTCCTTTTCAATTGCAACTCTAAAAAGCGCCAGTTTCTTCTCATCAGACTCACCATCCTTCAATCTACAGCATCTAACAAAATCCAATTCATTATTATCGATTTGATTGTTGACATTTAATAATGTAGAAATTATTTCACAATCAAACTCAATAAATCTTGATAAGTACAAAATCTTATCAAGACTTGATTTTGTAAGTTTTTTACTAACTTCTTCATCGTCATTGTTACTTATGTTGTTATGCATGCGGATGATCAAATGTACAAATTCATAGATCTCATGACTGAGCAACAATTGTTGCTTTCTGGAGAGTCTAAGAATAGCTTGAAGTGCTTCATCAATCAGAGCAACAATACCCGACGTTGAATTTGAGAAATATTTGACAATATAAGAGAGACCGTTTATTGCGCTTTGAATTCTCCAAAACTCGTCAGTTGTCATCATCTCTATTACGAGGAAAGCAAAGAGCGAATCATTCTGGATCAGAATGACGCTACAAACATTCTCACTCCAGATGAAGCTGCTGTAAATGCGAGGATAGAAGCTGAATAGAAACGCATTGAGAGACTTCATGCTTGATATTAATTCAATGTTTTCAGCATTTCCTTTCGAAGAAGCCTGATTTTGATGAATCATCAAGTTTTCAATGATTTCTCGGAGGAGAGGAGAAATGAAGCGAGCAAACTTTAACTCGTTTTGTCTTTCTCTTTCATTCTGTGAAGCCAATAAACAACAATTTGTGGCCAATTCAAAAAATTCAGTCGATCTTTGGCCGCAGTTGTTTACAAGCAAGGTAAAGAAGTCATCAAGCGTCTCTTCATTCAGCAGCAAAGTTAAGAATGGTTTTGTTATGCGTAAATTTATAGAGAAAGCATACTTGGCGATATTAAATAACTCATTCTTAAATTCCCAAATTGAATTCATATTTGGTCTTACTTCTTGTGCGGCTTGTAAAGTACGAGTGAGAAGAGAAAAGGCAGGAACTGTTATGCCCATTTCAAGAGACTTGGATATACAAACAAGTTTGTCTCTAACGTTTTTAATTTGCTCAACACAGAAAAGCGCTGTCTCTTTAACTTTTTGTGAAGGCTCAACATCAGCAAATCCTGGAAGACTGTTGCGAATAAAGACACTCTTTGCTATCGAGATAAATTGAAGCTCAATGAGGCCGAAATCAAAACTTCGTCCATAATCAGATTGAAGTAAAGAAGGCGAAGGCAAAGCTGGTAGTTTGTATGAACAAATAAGATTAATACATTCTTTAATCCTATCGTCATTTGTCTGTTGTAGAAATACGAAAATGTCTTTTAGGCCGTTTACATATGTTTCATAAGAAGCGACCAAATTAGCATTCAAAGCATAATTAACATTAGAAATACTATTTTTGTTATAATTACTGCTTGTGTTTGTGGTAAGGTTTAATGATTGGCTGATCGCGTCAAACGAAGCCATTCTAACCTTTCGTGATGAGCGTGAAGGGAATTTGAAGAAGAAATTAAAATATGAGAATGCAAATTGTGGGGCGTAAGCGAGACATGCGGTCGAAATTTGGTAATACATTTCTTTAGCAGATTCATAAGTGCATCCTTTAACAGATTCGACAATAGAAAGCACCAAAGCGCACATCTCCTTATTACCGATCAAATTTACTGACAAAAGAGGCAAGATATTGACAAAGACTTCGCAAATGAGAATCAAAAATAGTGGCTGAAGAGCAGCCTTGCAATTGACCAACGATAATATTGTAGTCAAAAAGTTTGTTCCTATTTCAAGCGCAATAATTTCAACAGACTTTGATATAAGTAATGCTGATAAGCAATGCAATGAGAAAAGATTGGTGGAAAGAACTGAAAAGTCAAATAATGATATAAATTGGTTCAAGTATGAGTCAGAACTTGGAACTTCTGGATTCTCAATTAACGAGTTGCAAAAAATAGACGATAAAAAGAGGAACGGTATTGGTGAAGTTGTTGGAAATGACTTTACAAACTTGTATACTTTGTCTATCGGTGGATTCAAAAAGCTGATGATTTCACTGGTCAGTTCTACTCTCAAAAAGTCGTTGCCTGTCAATAATGGCAAAAAGGAATCAACATTTAGTTTTATCTTCTTGCTTTTCACGAGCTGAAGTAGTAGTGCATGCGATTCGATGGAAACGGTGGCTGCAAGATTTTTGACAAGGGTTTGTTTGGTCGCATCATCTGATATTGTATCGTAGAGATCAGCAAACATAAGAGCAATTTTACGTGATACTTGCTGCTTTTCGGAGATAAATGTAGTACTTGCTGACTTGGTTTGGGCTGATCGTGGGATCAAGTTTAGATGATCAGTAAATAATATCATTGGCTTCGTAACGAGAGTGGAATAAAAATGAGGATTTGGTGGTTCTTTCATGAATCTTTGAACAAAGAAAGGTACAAAAATATTACATGTTCCATCATCTAATCTTTGCGAATTATTATTAGATTCTTTTTCTTTTCTTCGAAGTGCAACACATAAATCAATAAGTGCAAGAATGCATCGATTTGTGAGTAATTTGAGATTGCTTGATGCATATTTCATTATAGTTTGAATATGTTTGTCCCAACAATCATTTGGATGTTTCGAAAAGTAAAGTAGGAGAGATTCAATTAGTAAAGCATTACTGCTTGAAAGAGCAACTTTAAATGCACTTTCAATCATATTTTCCTGAACAACAAAATGAAATCCAATTGAATTTTGTTCGATTTGAGAATTCGTATTACCAAATTTTGATGAGTTATCATAAAATGACATTAAATGCCAAAACATAGGATTTTGATACATTTTTCGTTCATTGAGAACTTTAAGACATTCTTTAATGCATTGTTCATCTGTTCCAATGCGTTCAATGAGACATCGTGCAAGAATATAATCACCATAAATCACTTCTTTTTGGTTTTTTTCTGTAAGGAGATGTTGAAATGAATTTTTAAGATAGAGGAGTTGCGTTTCTCTATCAATCGTTCTGAAAAATGTAACTACATATTCTTGGTCTTGCGGATTTTTTGAGTTAATAAGATGATAAGCAAGACTTGCTGTAGAGCAAGTATCAATTTGTAAAGCTTTCATAATAGAAATTTGTGCTGGTGAAGGGTTTCTTTCAATTAAAAGTTTGCTAAAGTATTCTTCGCGGACCTTTCTAGATAGAAAAGGAGCAATTTCAAAGATCGAAGAAGGAGATGTTTTTCGAACAAAATTAAAAAGATTTTTATGATCACTTATAATTTGATCTGGAGAAAGTCTTTCAAAGAATTTGGTAACAACCGATTTTGAATTGAAAAGTGACAAATTTGAGAGAGAGTTAGAAGAATTTTGGCTTGATGATCCTGAGTTTGAATTTGAAGATACTGTTTTTGAGTCGCAAATTTGGTTGATTTTTAATAATATTTTGAATGCATCACTATCGTTAGAACAAAGGGCAGCAGTTGCTGCTAGCTTTATGGCTTCATTTTTAACAAACTGGGAAATATTATTTTGCTTTAAAATTAATTCTGAAAATCCAATCGAAAGTGGACACAAATATAAATCGTTCTTTACAAGTGCTCTTAAAAGCTTAAATGAAATAATATAACATGATAAATGAAAAGAGAAAAAGTTTTTAACGACAAGTTGATATACTTGATATGCATATTTTGAAATTGCATTATTGTAACTTTGATAACTCTTAAAAATTCTATGCAAAGCATAAAGATTTTCGTAACGCGCAATTTGTAATTTGAGTGATGTAATGCTCCTCAAAACAATTTCAATCTTTCGTTGGCCAAATTCAGCACAAAGATCTCCAATAGCTATTGTAGAAGCAGGCGTCATGTGGTCTAAAAACTCTGTGACCGTTTCTTCAAAGGGCGGACTTTTTTGAATTTTATAAAAATCGCAAATATGTCGAGATATTGAAACTGAGCATTGTGGGCTCAATTTTCCATCGCATACTTTAAGTAAAGCGCGTAGTGAATTGTTTATAACTTCAATATTTAGTGATTTTCGTTTTGTTTTTCGTAAAGCAACATCGAAAAAAGTAATACAACGAAGTATTGCTTGTTCTGGCTGTAATACTCTAGTAGCTGATGTAATTCTGTTGATTTCTGAAATAATTTTTTTAATATCATCAATTTCTTCCATTTTTAATCTGACATGCTGAGTGAAAAATTTTAAATATTCATCAAGGCCAAATATAAATTATTTAAATAATTTGTAATGGAAGACCCAGATTTTTTTTTAGGTTCTTTTTATAATCAAATTGTTGAATGTCAGAAGGTTATTAGTAATTTAAATAAAGAAAATTTTAATGATTCATTATCATATATTTTAAGAAATTCAGGCTCTCATAACTTAAAGACTCTAGCATCAACTTTATTAAATCAAATTAAAATTCAGCCGGCAAAAGTCAATTTAATTATAGATTTTATTGAAAAATTTGATGAATTTGTTAAAGCTAATTATTCTGATCTAGATTCTTATCATTCAACGTTGATGCCAATTTTTGCATCAATTGTTAATCCCTTACCCCAGGATGATCAATTTTTTCTTCAAGAAAATAAATCCGAAACAGATTCTATTCAAGATTTAAGCCGTTTTTCACCAGTTCCGGTCTCAGAATGTTTTATATATGAAAATTTACGGCAGAGGGGTCATATTAGATTTGATTTGAACGATTATCACCGTTTGAATTGGATGAAAGAAAAAATGCCCCATTTATTTCCTACTTATTGTAGTTATGAAGTTGGCAATGATTACAATTTCATAAAAAGCATTCCATACATTCATTTAATGCCAAGCACAGAATATACTGACTTTGTATCGAAATTTGAATTTACGAATTTTTGTGATTTTCAAGAAAATGATGCTTTTGCAAAATTAGCAGCCAACGATTTTGAGGAACATAAAAAATATCTTTTAACAGGATTCAATCCACAACAACTTCCAACATGCTTAAGAAATGATGATCTTATTGAATTCGAAAATATAATTTTAAGAACTCAAGATTTTGATTTTTCCCAAATAATTAAATTATCAATATATGATTGCAACGTAATGATTAAAAATTCCAATTTACTTGAATATACAGCATATTTTGGATCAAAAAAATGTTTTGAATATATTTTTCGCAAATCTCCTAATGTTAAAGAATTATTTACTTCGAGGATTGCAAAATTTTCAGTTATTGGAGGTGATGAAGATATTTTTAAGATAGTTGATGAGCAACTTAAATTAATTCAAAAAGAAAAGAATGAAAATAAAATAGAGTTTGATAACCAGAATGATATCGATCCTTTTTATGTTTGTCTACCTTACTCTTTGGCGTTTCACCATAGAATTATTTCAGAAAATCTAATTAAATTTAAAGGGTGTCCAAATGAATTTGATATCTATAATTCAGACGGGACTCTGTCAAACACTTTAAATTGCTTTTATTTTGCTAATTGGAGTGACATGACTCTTCTAGCTCAAACTGAAAATAATACTTCAATGTTTCTTCTTGCAGCAGCAATGTTTAATAACAGTGAAATGTTCAGAAATATTATTGAAATTCCAGGCATAAATTTAAATATAAAGTATGATGAAATGTATCTAATTAACTATCTTGTTCGTTATGATAACCATGAGATGATTAATCTTCTTTTAGAAAAAGCAAAAATGGATGGCAAAAAATTAGATCTTGACCATCCTGGCTTTTCTTATATATCTCCAATCATGTATTGTTGTTTTCTTCAATATTTTAAATCTTTCTCTGTTTTAATTCAAAATGAAGATATAGATGTTAATAGATGTTACAAGTATCTAGAGGTTTCTGATGAGTGCGATGAATTCTTTAATTTAATGACAATTTGTCTCAAATTCAGACAGTTCAAAATGGCAAGAATGATTTTAAATCATCCAAAATTTGAACTGCGTAAAACAATAGAAATTTTAGAGGCAAAGAAGGAACCTTACAATAACAATATAGTTTTGTCATTAAATTACTTACTTGATGAAAAAAAGAGAAGAAAAAAAGTCAGTGTTAAAAAAATTGATGTGAGCGGATTTGATGATTAATTTTATTTTTAAATACATATATTAATAAATATTGCTATTAATTGTGCTACTTATGATTTTGAAAGATTATTGAATAGGAAAATTAAATTATAAAAATTCGCAAAATAATCCGTTTTTTATTACAAAAATCATGCTACACAAAATATTAGCATGACGCAATATTGGATTTTTTTTTTTTTTGAAAATAATTATTATTACAAATATGGAATGCTACCTATATGACACTCTACTACTAGCGTAGCTTGATCCATCATGTTCATTTGGCGGTTTAGTAATTCTTCTTTCTTTAAACCATGTTGGAGGTTTCCTTGGCAATTTAATAACTTCATATTGGCCAGGACCAGGGCTTTTATTTCTTTCTATATGGAAAACTTCTCTTTCAGATGACTTACTTATTGTAAGTAGTTTTTTATTATCATCAACTCTAGTATAATCAAGAGAAGGATCATAATCCCCAGGCCCAGGCTTTTCTTCAATTTTTTCTTGAATCCTTTTTCCAATCCGAATATTGCGCGGGGAAAGAGAGGAATTTAATTCATACATAACGGGCGGAGACTGTGTTGGCGTCCAAAAAATTGTATCTTTTCTAATGCCTATTGATCTACTTCGTTTTAAATCTCCAAAAGTTGAATAATAATCATTCATATTTACAAAATCTATGTCACTTGTAATTGTTCTGTAATTTTTAAGAGCATCAACTCGAGAACTTTGATTTGTATTGTTTCTTGGTGATCTTGAACTTGTATTTGAAGAATACGCATTACTATAATTCGATCTTGCTGTAGACGTAAGATTGCTACGAGTAAAACTATTTTTGCTTATTGTTCTATTTAGATTTCTTGAAGTTGTAGAACGGTCTAAATTATTTTCTTGCTTTTTACGAGTGCGAGAAGCAATACTACTCATGGTATTATAATTTGAAATGTCATAATCTGTTGGTCCAGGAGCCTCATCTTTAGGTCGAGGCGCTCGTCTGCTTGATCCAATTGTCCAACTGGGAGAATATGATCCAAACTGTTCCAATTTAATAGTATGCCCTCTGAAGGATCTTGGTGAAGCAAAAAGTTCAAGGTTATCTTCATCATCTAAATTTAAATCGTTTTTATCATTTTCATCTTGAAGCGCGTCTTTTTCTTGATCTTTATTTTCGGAAGCAGGTAATGAAATATTGGCTCGAGTATGTTTTGGTGTTTTGGGTGGAGTAGGCTTCATTTTGAAAATTGAGAGAAATAAACGACAAAATCTTTTCTTTGAAAATTCACTTTTTATTTGGTCTTGATTAATTCATTCATTATTCACTTTTTTAAAAAGAAACAATGAAATTGGTTAATCAAATGAAGCCTTGTTTTATATATACCAATTTAATGTAATAAAGATACTTTCTAATAAATGTGATAATTGGAATAATTCTAAATATAGTAAGCAATGGAAAGATTCAATGCTAAGATCTACATAAGTGATTTAATTTATATAAACATTAGAATATTTATTAGAATATTTGCAAAAGAGATTGAATTTATAAAATCAATATATTTTTATGCGAGAAATAATTTAGATGATATACTCAATACAAGCTTTTTTTTTAAAAAATATATCTTGTCACGCTTTTTTATAGCTACCCTTTTTACAAAATAAAAGTTTTATGAAATGATTACCAAATGCATTTGGAAATGTTAGAATGCATTAATAGAATGCTTTATTGATATGTAGTGATTTAAAATAAAACGAAAACCATTTAAAATAAGATTTTTATTTAATTATATATCGATTATCAAATAATTAGGTTTTCTGCTTTGAATTAGCACCTACTAAAATTTTTAATTAATAAATTTTCATTTATATAATAAATTTCTGATCATAATCAATATTATATTTTCAAAAATTAAGATAAGATATAAATATAAAATAAAATTGTTTTTATTGCTTTTGCTATTTTCAAGCAAATTGCTGCCATATATAATACAAATTTTCAAAGATATATTTATATATCAAAAAAAATAAATGTCATATTTTTGCATTCAATATATTCAAATTAATTCTTTGATATTTTCAATAAAATACACTTGATAGAAAATTTCATATCATATTTGACCATTGGCATAATTCGGCCAAGTCAATTGAGTTTATTTTGAAGATGAAAATACTCAATTTTCATAAAGCCTTAAGTGCTTAAATTGATTAATTTTATAGTTAATGATACGATGGATGCTCTTTGTTATTAAGCAATTACGAAGGGTTCAATTCAAAAAAGTTTTTCGTAAAACAGAATTTTATTTATGAGTGGAATACCATTACTATAAATTATAAAAGATATAAATTTTTAAATAAAAAAGATAATTTTTCCGTTTTCACCAAGTTGAAAAGAGATTGGGAAACTCTTCTGATGTAGTTGAACAAAAGTTTGGAAAATTAAGTCCAAAGTCGTTTGAATCAACTTTATCATGAATGTTCCATTTAGAACTTGATAACAAGTTATCTGTATTGTCCAAGTTTAGATTTAAAGGGACTTCATCAACAGTAAAATCACTGTCTAAGTTGATTTCTGGTGATGATGGCGAAGAAAAAGGGGTAGATTCTGATGGCCAAAATGAGCTAATTGGCTCAAATGTTTCAAGCTTTAAAAATTCTTCTTCAAAATTTGTTTGCTTTATAAAACCATTTGAACCTTTCTTATTTGGTTTTATTGTAGAAGGCAATATATTCGGGAAACGAGATGTATCTGCTGAATGAGGCGGAGATTCTGGCTCAGAAAGGGTAGCTGCAGAATTCTCGTGCACGATATCAGAAATAGGGATATCCTTTAGTCCACTTATGGATTCATCTAAAATATGCTGTTTCTCTGATACCTTATTTAGCGTAGTTGCAGCTAGAAGAAGCTCTGCTGAAATGCAAGATGGGTCAGAGGTATTCATGTGTGTTGGATCTGAGATCAGGGTTAAATGTTTTCCCTTTTCTTCGAGTCTGTAGCGTTTTTTTGTCGATCCATCTGTATTAAGAACGCGAATGAACCTAACTGAAATCCTACATCTCTTTGAACGTCCCATAATCCAGCACAATGAAATTTTTGAGAAGGGTATTTTTTATAAAGGAAGTGAAATGATGAACTTTTTCATAATTATGTGATATGATTTTTATCAAAAGTTGCAAAGAAATATTTTTCGAATAAAAAAAGAAATTATCTATAAGAAAATATTATTGATTATACTTAAAATTCATTCAATTATATTATAAATACTAAAATTCATTCAATTTTTTACCATTTCAGACATTGATTGAAAAAATATTAAATGATGTCATAGAATACTTAAAACTTTTTGGAAAATATTTGTTTATCAATTGAATGAAAGACTGAAAGCAATAAATGATTCTTATTCAAAAATTAATATTTTCAAAATCCCACCATTTTACACGAATTAGCATTAATTTCTCTTTTTTTATAATTTTTTTTTTATATTCATAAGAGAATACTTTAGATTAAATAAAACTGTTTTGAGGTAATATAAAAAAATTAATTATTACAAAAGCTCAGTCTTTTATTATATGAAAATGCATACCAATAAAAACCAGTTTCCTCGGACGAATTTATGGGTTATTTTTCCAAAATCTTTTTTTTTTTGGTTTATATTTGTTCTTATTCATGCAATCTCAATCATATCCGATATGATTTATATCGCATCTTATGCCCAAGTATACTTATTTTTACTCAAAAAATATTTTTTTGAAGAATTTTTTTTCGTTGATTTGACTATTTTTTCCCTTTATTCATTTAATTTTAAAGTTTCTGCAAATAATAAAAATCTAGATAGGAAAACCTAAAATATTATATATAGTAGTGTCTATAAGTGGCCACGCTCTCAATTAAGTGGCCACGGTGTCAGATTAATTCAAAAAGATTTAAAAATGAAAAATAAAATAGCAAAAATATACAATTTCTATCAATATTCGTGATTAATTAATAATAATTAGAGATCAATTAACTTATTTATTAATCTTTTACATTGTATAATCAAGAATCAATATCTTAATTTTTACTAATACAATCAAAACAAAATCAGCAAAACAAAAGTTTGATCTAACTTATCATTATTTCTTTCTAATCTTTTAGATCGATATTTAGTAATTATTAGAGGGTAATGTTTCTTTGAATCAGGATAAGACCATCCAAATGAAAGCATTAGTTGGATTTAATGATTTGTTTTGTTGATTTTCTTGATAGCGCTAGTAAAAAATAAGATCCTGAATAAGTTTAAAAGCGATATTAGAGAATAAAGCTGCTGCTTTTCAGTAAATAAATGTAGGTATCAAATTGATGCTGAGAAAAGCATCAGCAATTTATTTTTGGAATGTCGATATAGCGAACGTAAGAAGGCAGGGACTAGATGATGCTGAGTTATGACTTCATAAATGCAGATAATTTTTGAGAAGAAAATAGTGGTTACTCATTGAATTTTATTGATCTTTTTATTCAAATAAACGGCACCATAATGCCGTTTTATACCACAATTATTTGAGTGGATTTTAATTTTTTTGACACCTTAAAAACGAATTTTTGCATCCACATTTTTCTTAAGAAAAAGTAGGAAATTGTGAGTGTGTCATTTTACACCTACATTATTGAAATGAATTTCTTATTTTCTGACACCTTAAAGATGGCCACGGGAATAAAAATTTATATCCTTTGAATTTTTTACAAAATTGAGAGCATGCCATTCTATTCCCTAATAATTTTAGTGGAGTTGATTGTCAAATCACCGTGGCCACTTAATTGAGAGCGTGGCCACTTATCGACACTACTATAAATAATTCGATATTTTTGACAGAATATTGTCAAAATTAATCTCTTTTTATAACTTTTTGAATGATTAAATCCAATGGATTTAATGAACTTCGAAATTAAACGTTCTTATTAATTATATCGAGAGATTAATAATCAAGTTTGATGACATGCAAAATTCAAAAATTTTATAAATTACGAAATATCATTTCTTTTTATTTATAATTTGAAGTGAAAACAAATACTAGGCAAATCATTTATATATACATTTCAATTAACTTAATCGCTAATCAGCATAAGTTTTAACTTAAAATTTTTATGATTTAAAGATTTTGTAAGTGAAAATTGAAAACAAGTTGGCTTCAATTATAACCTCATTAATAATACTCAAAAGACATCAATGACTTATATATACAGAAGATATAATATGATATTTTAGTATTCTTTTATATCTTCTATTACCAACAAAAAGTAGTCTTTGCAAAATTATTAAAATGTTTCTAACTAATATATGTTTTTTTTTATTCATTTTTATGTATAAAGAAAAGTATAAAATTAAAACATATCAATAATTTAATATTACAAATGTAATGAAAAGTTGGATAATTTGTGTAATAAATAAGGCTTCGATTTCACTTAAGATGCGGAGGAAAGAAGACTGAATCAACCATATTATGACGAGTAGAATGAATAATGCATTCTTGATTGTATTTTCTAACTTCTTTATCAACAATAGGCTTAATCTGCAAGAAAGTGTAATCGGGATGTTCTTTAATTGTTTTCCAGAAAAAGAAAGTAAAGATTCCTTGTGAATTATTTTCAATTGTGCCTTGTTTAGCAGTGTTATCATCATCACTTGAAGATATAGATACAATATTAGCTGGAAATTTGGTAGCTTCAATTGGGTCCTCTGGAATATCCCAAATCGTTCCAGAATGGCAACAGTCAGAAAGAAGAAGAGTTTTTGGAGCACCAGTTGCATAATCTTTAAGATATTGAGCTAATGTATCGTCTTTTACATAATCATCATCAAATACCATATATTGATCATATCCACTTTTTTCTGTTCCATTGTAGTTCTTTCTGTTTGATCCATGTCCAGTATAAAAAACTGTTAAATATTCTGTTGTTCTTTCTAGAAATGCTCGCAAAAAGGTAAGAAACTGAGTTGATTTGGGATTATGAATATAGAAAACTTTATACCCCATATATTTATGATTTGCTGCAACTGTGATAGAATCATTAATTGGTCCAACACCAAGTTTCAAGCTTTCTTTTGTATAACTATTTGAGCAAATAAAGCATGCCCGTGGCATATTAGATGGAACAATATTTGTTCCTTGGCCATTAAGCCTGGTTGCAAGTTCATTTAATTGTTTAATACCATCTTCGACAGATTTATGTTGTCTAAGCTTTTGAAATTCTTCAAGGCTGAAAACAGGAGTTGGAGGAGGCATTGATATGACGGGATAAAGCTGAATATTTCCTCCATCTAGACTTGGTAAAGTTGAAGGTTTACTTGCTGGTTTTTGAAGCCAAGATTGTGCTGCCCAGGGGTTAAAACGAAGTGATGTATTCATCCATTCACTATCTGGTGACGTACCATAAAATCGTTGATAGTATTCGATTTCTGGAAGCTCTGGATAAGATATTTTAGGAAGAGGTGAAAATTGTTGAGTATTATGTGGTTGATTCTTTAAACGATTTTCAATCTTTTGAAGAACTAAAGCATTTTCAACACCACTAACTACTGGATAAATTTGTCTAATCTGATTTGGATTTGCAGGTTTACTCATGACAATTTTAAAAAATTGTATTTGTTATAATTTCACCGTATTGAAATTCAATCTATTAAATTCTCCATATCAAAATAAAATTTTACATAAAATTAAAGGAATATTTATGATTAATTAGGTTAATAAAAATTTTTCTTTAAGAATAAAAAATGAATTGATGATAATATAAAAAGATAATTATGAAATTTAATAGTTTCGTTAGATTTCATTTCAAATGAAAAAATCATCTAAAACTTTCGTCCCCTTATCTCCTACTACATATGAGCAAAATAAAGAAGAGCTTAATCGTTTAAATACTGAAATAATTGAAGCTTCTCGGCAAAGAAATTATCCTTTAGCAAAAAAGCTCCAACAAGATTATAATTATTGTGTCCAGGTTGATCATTACTTTAAAGAGCAAAAGCTAAAACAGGAAAAAGATAGTGAAATTTCTCTTCTGAAAAATGCGCGCCTTGCTGATGAAGAAGCTCTTAAGCAACGAATGAAAGCAAGAATGAGGACATTACTACCCCGATATGAACAAAGATTGAAAGAAATAGAACAAAAGCATCGAGAAAATATAAATCAAATAGAGCACCGCTTTTCAAGTCCTCGTTATGCCTATAAACCATCATCTAGTCTTCGTCATATGCTTAAGGTTGAAAGCTTTTATGCGAATCAACGCGATTTTGATTCTGCTGAACAATATAGAAATTTAATTACTCAAAAAGCCCATCAAGAAATTATTGAATCAGAAATTAATAATGAACTTTCATTTTCTGCAGCAATCGAAGCTGAAAATCGCCGCTACGAAATAGAAAAAAAAGGTTTTCATCAACACCTAGAAAAAGAAAAATTAAAACTTCGAACTGATATAGAAAAAGAACTTATCCAAATTAAGCACAAATACTCAAATATAACCTTAAAATCAGTAATAAGCATTGATGCCAGTAATAAACCTTCAGTTTTACCACCGAGTCCCGATTCAAGTCTGAATGCAACATTTAGCAGTGATTTCAGCTCAGCAACTGATGATAGTAGTTGTTCTTCAAATATTACAGGGAAAACAAAAGGAGACGATAGATCTGTTTTTATTACGACAGCTCCCGATAATAAACAATTTGGCGGTGAAAAAAATATTTATCAAGCCTTAAATGATGGATTTTCAGACATTTTGCAAAGATCGGAAGTTCAAGACAAAAGTAATTTCTATCCCCCTGTTGTAAAGCCTTCAAAACAGAATGCTAATCGTAATCAAAGAACAATTAGAAAACCATATTCGCGGAGCCCAAGAACAGCTCGAAACAGGAGGAGGCCTGTCACAAAAATACCTTTTTCAACAACATACTGAAATCTTCACTTTTTCATTTGTATTTATTTGTTTTAATAGTAAATAGAATATGCCTGTAATATTTTAATCATATTTTTATTGTGTGCTATCATGAGCTTTATTATACTGAACATTGGCAATAATTTGTTTTATCAATTTGATACTTTATATTTCAAATCATGATCAATTTACCAAGAGTAGTAAAAAAAATTAGATATAAATATATTAAAAGTACATTTATTATTATAATCAACAAATCCTTACTATTTATTGAATAATATATTTCGAAATTTGCATTAAACTGTAATTTATATTAATTGAATAAAAGTTAAATGTGAGTGAAATTCACATCTCTTTTATTAACGATTTCCATTATTTGGTTTTTGCTTGTGATTCCCCCTGTAGCTCCAACTGATTGAACGATTATATGTCCTGCTGCGCATCCTCGCTTTACTGCATCAGCAATATTGCATCCATCAATAATTCCTGAAATAAAGCCTGAAACTAGAGCATCGCCTGCTCCAGTGGTGTCAACAACATTTTGAACTTCAAAAGCATCGATGTATTGGGAATCAATATTTAACTTCCTAGATTTTAAGAAGCATCCCTTTTTTCCAAGCTTAATGATCACGCATCCTACTCCAATATCAAATAAGGTATTGGATATATCTTCAACATCTGTTTTCCCTGTTAGACCTTTCGCTTCTTCTAGGTTAGGAAGAAAGAAATCAACAAATTTGAGGGCTTTCTTGGCATCTTCGAGAGAACCTCGATCTGCATGCATCATATCAGCAACAGTAACACAATTCATTTTTTTAGCTTCTTTAAGAATTTCCGAAATTTCATTACCAGTAAAACTTACACTTCCATAAATTGATCCAATTGAGACAATTTTAGCAGATTGAAAAATTGAAGTATTAATATCTCTTGATGTGAGAAATCCATTGGTTCCATTAGATGTACCAATAAAATTTCGCTCTCCATTATTGTTTATTAATACAATTGTAACACTTGTCTGATGGTCTTTGTCTATTGAAATGAGTGATGTGTCAATATTATGACTTTTAGCTTCAGAAACCAAAAAATTGCCTACACTATCAGCACCAACTTTACCACAAAGTGCTACCTTGTAGCCCATAGATGATATATTAATTGCTTGATTAAAAGCATCTCCTCCCGTTGAAAATTTTAATGGCACACGAGTCATTTCTCTTTGAAAAATTGACTGGTCAACTCCAGGTGCAAGTACATCAGCAACCATTACTCCAACACAAACAACATCAACATTTTTATACATTTAAATTTGAATTTTTAATTCATTCAATTTTTGTATGTATATAATTGAAATTATTCAATTAAAATCATGGAGAAGAATCCTCGTTTTTACAGAGTTGAAATCGATGATTTTAATATCTTCAAAGGTTTGATTATCGCCGATTTTCATATTGGACAGTTTTTGTCTATAGAAAAAGAGAAAGTTGCTCTCATTAATTGCTTAAAAAGTTTAATTGATCATGAAAAGCCAACACATGTTTTTATTCTTGGAGATATTATTCATTTTTCATCAGAGCGTACCGATGAGTGGTATTTTGATTTTTTTCAGTTACTCGAAGATAATTTTTCTTTACCTATTTGTATTATTCCTGGTAATCATGATTATGATCTTTCACCATATAGAAATTGCTTCAACTTGTATAAAAATGAAAAAAATGTTAAATGTTATGATGTTGAATTTCTTGAAATTAAGTACTCGGATAATTTTTCATTATTTTTGGGGCATGATGCTTCTTACAACATGTTTGTACATTTTAAATCGCCAATTGTTCAGTGGATGAACGAAATCAGAAATTCAAAATATTGTAAAAGTATAATTAAAAAAAACGATGTTGTTATTTTTGGTCATACGCATGAAGATATTGATGATGATGAAACAAGAAATTACACAATTGCTCCATTTTCAATAAGCTTAGAAGAATCTAGCTATGGTTTAATTTCTTTTAATAATGGATTTAAATTTGATCATAAAACGAGCTTTTCACTTCAATCAAAATAAATTCAGCAGTTATTAATAGCGCATTTTAAGTAAGTATGAATTTCACTTATATTATAAAGAGACTCGAAGAAAAATGATAATAATATTATTCAATCGACTATTTTTCAGAGGAAACACAATCTTGCTTTGGAGCTTTTGCAATTTGAATTTATTCAAATGATAAGCTTTCCTTAACATTAGAAACTTCATCTACAAAAGCAAATGATGCTGCATTCCTTATTCCAATAAACAAAAATCTTACATCCAAATTTTTAATGAGTATGGTAACTTTGCTTTCTTTAAGTTATACAAAAACTTGATCGAATTGTTATTCATTTAAATGAATGATAAAATAGTCATATCACATCTATCCAATTTTTCATGTTTTTAATCCGATTTTAGGCATTATATGATATTTAAAGAATATAATAATATTTTTTAAATCGGTATAGTACGTAAACAGATATATTTAATATCGAAAATTGAAAAGATAATCATCATCATATTTTTTCAAATGATATTTTTGGATATATGTAGTATTTATAAAATGTAAATGCATTATACGATCATATTTATATGCTTTTCATTAGATTAATCTGATATCATTAACTATATTGAAATTAACATTTTCAAGTTTCTGCTTTGTGAATCTTTATATTAAATTCATATGAATTACTTATAATGAGTTTTTTCAATAATATAAATCCATATTGAATATATATATATATATATATATATTACTATTTATGTACTAAATAGTAATATAAGATAAAAAATCATTATAAACAAAAAAAAACAATTTTTTATAGCGACCGTTTAGTACAATCTTAACGTAAGAAAGTGATAGTTTACTTTTTTTTTTATGAGTCTCTCTCAATTATGTGGGCGAACAAAGTTTGTCATTTTTATTCACATAAATAGTAAAGGTGTATAATGGCATAAATTCAATTATTAATAAACGGTTAAGATTTTAGTGAGATTGGCATTTTATACCCACCTAAATTAAATGAATAATTCTGATGTGGTCATTAAGATTCAATACTCAGATGTCAAAAATGGTCAAAATAAGGTCAAAAAGGCGTCTAGCTAGCCTCTAGGTTTAAGTTTACATTTAATCACATCACTTATTTCACTGATGACAAGAAAGTGGATTTGGGATAATACAACACAACTTTGCTTTGGAGAAAATGCTGTTAAAGAAAACTTGAAAACTTTTGTTAAACCACATACTCGTGTTCTTTGCACTTTTGGTGGTGGATCAATCGATAAGAATGGAAGTCGCCAAGATGTTAATGAATCTCTTAAAGAACTCGAATGTGAAGTCAAATGGGAAGGTGGAATTTTACCTAACCCACAATATGACAGACTTGTTGAAATAACAGCAGTTATCAGAGAATACAAACCAGACCTTCTCATTGCAGTTGGTGGTGGATCTGTTTCTGATGCTACAAAATTCCTTGCAATTGCAGCCAAACTCGATGAAAATGCAGATTTATGGGAAGAAATAATGATTAAACAACATTTCCCATCAACAGCTATTACAATGGGTACAGTTATGACACTCCCAGCTACAGGAAGTGAATGGAATTGTGGATTTGTTATTTCACGCAAATCACAAAATATGAAATTATCAGTTGATTGCACCCTTTGCTACCCACTCTTTTCTCTTTGGGATCCACGTTATACAATGACTCTTCCTCTCAGACAATTGAGAAATGGTGTTTATGATTCATTAATTCATTGCATTGATCGTTACGTAACACCTGTAATAGTCCCAATGTTCGATAACTTCTGGTTGTCTGTTGTAAAGGAATTGATCGAAATAGGCCCTGAGGTAATTAAGGAAGGATCTTCAATTGAACTTCATGAAAGATTAATTGAAGCTTCATTATTTGCTATTAACGGAGTTTTCTCTCTTGAAAAAGAATGTGATAGAGGTATTCACATCATCGGCCATATGTTAACAGCAAAATATGGAATTGACCATGCAGCAACTCTTTCAATTATTGTAAAGCCATTCTTAGAAAACCAGATGCATAAGAAACTTACTATACTTGCAAAATCTGCTGAATTTGTTTATGGAAAACATGACGGAACAGAAGAAGAAAAAGCACAGTTCTTTGTTGACAAAATTATTCAATTTACAAAAGATCTTGGAATGCCAATGAAAGTCAGCGATTGGGAAGGTGCTGAAATAGGTGAAAATGACGTTGAGGAAATCGTACAAATGGTCATGAAAACAACAAACGGAAAATCTTTCGGATGGAACAACTCAATGGTTACAGAGGAAGACACAAGAACCATTTTGAAGCAATCAGTTTTATAAATCGTTTAATGGAATTAGTTCCTTCTAATCCATTACATTTTCTAATTTTAGGTTCATATTTAAAATCATTTTTCCAAAGGAAAATGCCTTTTGTTTTCTTTTTTATATATATTTATATCTGGTTATTTTTAAAATTGTATAATTGATATTTTAGGATGAGACCAAATATGTTATGAATATTTTGATATAAAGCTCGTTATTATAACTCGTTAAGAATAAAATAGAAAAAGAATCGAAAAAACAAAAATAGTGGGTATTTTTTAATGAGTGATAACGAGGACGCCGTTGATTTTGACCAGGACGACTTCGAAGATGACGGCGATGATGATAAAAGTGATGAAGATGCAAGTAATAATGATACCGATAATGATTCACATTCTAATAATGATTCTGATTCCGAATCAAGCACTGATGAATCACAAAATAAAAAATCTGTTTTGATCACTCAGCCAGATAAAGTTAAAGCAGTAGCAGATGAATCAGATAATAATGATGATAGTAAAAGTACTTCTGAAAATGAATCAGACAAATCAAAAAGCGATAACGAAAGTGAAAATGATACTGATGAAGATAAAAACTCAAGTAGTGATGATGAAAGTGGCAAAGATGAAGATAAAGTTTCGCAAAACGCTGAAGTTAAAAGACCTCTTTCTATTTTGCAAAGTTCAAAAAATAATGCCAAAATATTACAGCCAAAATTAGTTGTGCGGTCTTCTTCACAAAATGCTTCGCAGAGCCAACTATCTAATAAGAAATCGAATGTCACATCAAAATCCCCACAAAATAAAACTATGGCTCTTCCTCCTCTTAAAAATACATCAAAAGATCAAAGCCGAAAGCAGCCAAAGATTGATACCAAAGATCCATTCACAATAAAAGCAATGGAATTGACTGGTTTAACAATAAACGATCTTAAATATCCGACTGACGCTGAAATTAATTGTTATACCAGAAATCCAAAATTCAGGCCGATGGTTCAGAAGCAACTTTGTGATGAAGTTGACGAGAGAATTCGTCAAATGAATGAAGAAAGGCAGAAACTTATTGATGATGATAAATCGCGACAACAAAAGAAAGCAAATGAAGATAACAAAAACAACTCAACAAAGAGCAAAAAATCAGAAAAAAAAGAAATTGAATCAAGCGAAAGCGAATCAGATGAAAAAGTACAATTTGAAGAAGAAGAGGAAGAAGCTGATTTTGATAATAATATTAAATCTGATAATTTAAAGAAAAAAGATTCAGAAATGTCATTTTTGTCACTTGAAAAAAAGCGACTTGACAAAATGAATGAACGAAACAAAAGAGAAATAGAGCAGCTTATTCTTGTTTCTTTAACACAGCAATTTATGTGCGAAAAAGCTGACCAAATGGCTGAGCAAGAAGAGAAAAAGCGAAAAGAGAAAGAGAGAGAAACTAGAGAGAAGCAAAAGAAAGAAAGAGAAAGAATGGTTCAAATAGAGAAACAAAGAGAAGAACAAAAGAAAGAAGAAGACAGAAAAAATCATGAATTGCGTTTGAAAGAAGATGAAAAAGCACGAATTCTAAAAGAAAAACGAGAAAAAGAAGAAAAAGAAAGAAGAAAGAAAGCAATTGAAGAAGAAAAAAAGCGCCAAGAAAGGCAAAAGCAAACTCAAGAATTAATTAAAAAATTAGAAAATGACAAAAAGCAAAAAATGGAAGAGAAAGAGCAAGAACTGCGTGAAAGAGAACTCAAAAGGCAAGAAAAGAAGCAAGAAGAAGAAAAAGAACTTAAAAAGAAAAGAGATCTGGAAAATAAAAAACGAATTGAAACGATGAGAAAAGTTATTGCGAACAAACGACAGAAGCTCAGAGAATTAAAGAAAAAAGCAGATGATAAAGAAAAGAAAATTGAAAAAACTTTGAAAGAATTTCAGATTGAGCGTGAGAAAAAAGTTGCAGAAAAGAAACAAAAAGATGAAGAAAAGTTGCAGAGACAAAGACAATGGAGAGATAAAAAAGATGAAGAAAGACAGAAAAATAATGAGCAACTTCTTGAGAAAGAATTAAATGCAACATTACGAGTTGAGAAACGAAATCAAGAATTCAATGAAAGAATAATGAATGCTCAAAAAGGAAATACAGAATTTGCCCAAAAAATGGAAGAAAAGAACAAAGCTTATGAAAAATTAATGGAACAAAAGAAACAAGAGCAAGAAGCCGAATTTCAGAAGAAATTAGAAAGAGTTCAAGAAGCAAGAAATAGAAATCAAGAAGATAGAGAAAAACAAGGTTTGATTGATAGAATGAAAAGAGAAAAGAAATCTTTCGCTGCTTTGAGACAGAAAAGAAAAGATGAAGCTCAAAAGAAGATAAAAGAAGAAAAATATAAAGAAAAAATTAAAATGATGGATGATTTAAAGAAACATAAAGAAGAAACAAAAACAGAAACACTTCGTGAAAAAACTAGAATGCAATTTGAAAAACAAGACGCAAATGCAAAAGTTCAACAAATTTTGCATAAAACAGCAGGTTCTGACATTTCTGAATTAAAGAAATTGGCAGATGAATATGGACTCAATTATGAAGAAATTGAAGAAAGAGCAAGAAACCCTAAAAATGCTCGTGTTTCAATTGCTGACTTTATTGCTTCTCTAGGTGGAAAGCCTACTCTTCGCAATAGGCAAGATCAAAATGATCAACAAAGCGTAACTGAAACTGGGTCTGATTCCGAATCTGAGAGTGAAAGTGATGGTGAGAAAGATGATGATACTGAAAAATCAGAGAAAAAAGATGATTTTGATGACGATGATTTTGAAAAAGATGATGATGACGACGATAATAAAAGTAAAACTGATACTAGTGATGACAAGAAGCCAAAGAAAAAATCATCAAGAAATAATAAAAAGAAAGCAACTTTCGATGATACATCTTCAAATTTTGAAAGCCAGGATGACGATGGAGAACAACAATCAAAAAGTGAAAGTGAAAGCAATAATAAGAAAGATAAAAGTGAAACAGAAGAAAGTGGAACTGAAAGTGACAAGGATATTGATAAAGATAGTGAAAGTGAAAGTGATAAAGAAGTTGATAAGGACAATTCTAGTGAAACTGACAAGGAAGTTGATAAAGATAGCTCAAGCGAAAGTGACAAAGAAGTTGATAAGGACAATTCTAGTGAAACTGACAAGGAAATAGAACAAAATAGCTCTAGTGAAACTGACAAAGAAATTGATAAAAACAGTTCCAGTGATGATGGTGATGATAATAACGAACAAGGAAAATCTAGTGATAGCCAAAAAGCTAAAAATGAAAGTGAAAGTGATGAAAATGGCAAACAAAATGGCAACCTTGATAACCTTATTTCACAAACTGGCGCTTTGTTTGACAATGCTCAGATCAAAGAAAAGAAAAATGAATCTGATGTAAATAAAGAAAGTGATAAATTTGATACTTTTGATGTTGATTCATCTGATAATGAACCTAAAAAAGAGATAAAAGAATTAGGTGAAAAAAAGGATGATGATGATAAAAAGCAAACAAACAATGATGATGAATGGGAAGAAGACGATGATGAAGATGAATTTTAATTGTCATATTTTTGTTTTATATTTATTTTCTAATATTTCTTATTGTTATATATATATTTTTTTTATAATAAAAGTTTCAATCTGAAATTGAATATCTTCTCAAATTTAAATGAATATTTAAATCACTTCATAAAAAGTTTATATCATCTTTATAATTATAAAGATTTATTAACTACTTCATTTACTTATTATAATAAGAGAATAATATTTATGGATATTATTCGCACAAGTTGGAACAATCGCCTCCCACCTGACGAGTTCCAACAACTTTTATCACAGCAAGAAGATCCATTATTAATTATTCACCAATTATTTAATACTATTGGCTTTTTTTCTGGAAAAGAAAGATTTGATTTCGAAGAAGAATTTTTTCAAAATCACGACGAAACTCAAATGCGAATACTATACGAATATCTCTTTGTTTCATTAAGTAAATCGCCTATTTTCTTTGCTAACTCGATTATCGATTCTAGAAATGTAGATACAAATGTCTCAGAAATAAATTTTGTTTTGAACCAAAATTTAAATTTACTTGGATTTGTTAGATTTTTTAGCCAATTTGGTGATCAGCTTTTTGAAAGCTACAGTAAAGCAGATCTCGAAATTGATATCAAGAAGTACTCTTATTGTTGCCTTTTTACTTTGCAAATATGCCTTTCATTTGGTTATGATAAGTATTCATTAGATTACTCTAATTTTTCGAATAATGACTATAATTTTATGAATTCTTACGAGTTTTATGTTTCGGAAATTGCTATATCTAAGCTATCATCGTCTTTGTCTTTCATTTTATTATTGGTACGTTCACGCCTTTTTTATAGAAATGAAATTATAAATACAAGAAAAATGTTTAAAAAGAGAATAATGTTAACAATTAAAAAATTTTCAATAATGGCAGGGGCTGAAGATGAAAATATTGATTTTTGTTTACCAGATAGAATATGTTTTGATGAAAGTGACAAATGTGAAATGCTTTTGACTTTATATGGATTAAACACTTGGAGAATTTTGAAATTCGTCATATTTTCCGATCGTCCGTACGTCAATTCTAAAGTATCTTTGATTCCTCGAAGTGAAGTTTTGCTTTATATTGTCTCTGATATTATAACTATACGTAAAAATCCATATATTTTTGAATTTGCATCAATTGAAGATCTTTACGGATGTTATGCTCACACAATCGCTCAATTTATATCTTTTCCATCATTGTATATGATTTATATGATTACAACATTCCTCCCTCAATATATTTCATATGCTGAAAATAAATTGCTTAAAACTGCTACCGATGTTAACATATTTAACACTTATAATGAGGAGAAACTTCATGAAATTTTTTCACATATGAAATGCTTTTTAAAATCCGGATCTCCTTCAGACCAAAAAGCAAACGATCAATCAATTTCTTTAAATCCTTTGTCTCCATCGACTGATCAGCCAAATCAAAATCTTGTGACTTCTGATGAGAATGTCGGTAGCGCACAGCTCGCTTTTTTTGAAGGTCAATTAAATTCTAAATGTAATATTTTGGGATATTATGTAAACTATGACAAACTTGAATCCTATTTTTCTAAAAGGCCGAAAGGTGATTTAAATCCGTATGATCTTCAATCAATTTTTGAATCCGTTTTCCAATATCCATCTTTTTCATCAATGGCGATCAACTTCTCTCTAGATCGAATGATAGTCGATGATATTTCTTTTTGTGCCAAAATATGTCGACAGATTTTGAAAAATTATGAAACTCTTCAAGATTTTCGCATCTATATTTTCAAGCATGGCAAATTTTTTGAACTTTTCACCCAACTTCTCCGAATATCATCAATTACTGTTGATGAAAACCTTTTTAATTCGATTTGGCTTCTTGCCTTAACTTTATTTCGATTTACTTGGGGGAGCGTATCAATTGGATTCAAGGAACGTTTATTAATATTTGTAGACGCTATTGAACCTCCACCTATTCGTTATGTAGTACGATTTCTTCTTCAAATAGAACCAGAAAAAGATGATATTTTCTTATCAAAAGAAATGAATTATATTATAGATGGAAAAACTCAAGATCAAAATGATAGTTTAGGTTTCTCCGTCTTCTATCCATATTATATTGCTGCACGAACTTTGGATGGCCTTTTAAAAGGATCACTTCAATTATCCGAAGTAATTAATTTTGTTCCTGATCATTTATATTTATGGCCATCGATACTTTTATACGTTTACAAATTTCCAACAAACGAAAACAAAGTAATTCTTACATCTATAAAACAATCAAAAGAAGAATTGAATAAACTTTTATTCAAACAAGTGATGCTTCGAATGATGGATGAATCCTCATCGAAGAAATGGATGGTTGCATCTGAAATGCTTGATTCAATGATAATGAGAGAGAACTTGCCAAAATCACCAAATGATATTAAATTTATTATTGTAAAACATATTCAAATGTTGATTGTTCCAAATATTTTAAGATACTCGTTAATTCTTAGTATAACCAATATTTGGATAGCTTTAGCTGAGCATTTTACTTTTGATGTTTTTGGTAATATTTTTATTCATGAAATTGTCAGAATAATGACATCGTTTGACTATTTCAATGGATTTGGCGGACTTGATATTAAATCATCTTTCTCTGACAATGATTCTCCATTATCCTTATTTATCAGTTCAATTGGGCATGTTTTTGCAGTTTTCTTGAATTCTGATCCTAATCGAATGAAGAAATCCATTGATATTATGATTGATGTTGTTATAAACGAAGATGATTTGTTGGTGGATTCAGAAATTGTTTTCTCATTTGCTCAATTGGCTATAATTATAATTAATGATTCTTTATTCGATTGGAAGCCTTTATTTCAGGATTTAATTAAAACGTGTAACAGTATCCTTCTTAATTCTGCTACTGATGTGACAAATAATAAATGCGTGTTTGCTTTTTCTGTAATTAGAATAGCTTTGATTATTCCTAAGTTAAAAGAAGTGTTGTTGAATGATAATTCTACATTCCAAACATTGATCGATGTTAACGATTGTTCAACTATTATTGATTATCTGATTGCTAAAGATTTATATATCAATAGTTAGTATATAAGTTAAATGATTATGTTGTTATAAAAAAACAATTAATATATTAATTTGGATTTTTTATTGTACATGATTGCTTACCTTTTCATACTAAATAATTCTTTTTTACACACATTTAAATTCATTTCTTGAGGAAATATAAATTATTACCTAAAAACAAAAAAATTAAAATAAATATTATAATGATTTTACTGAAAAAAAAAAAAAAATATGATGGACAAAATCTAATCAAACTATTTTCAACATTTTATTAAAAATTAACATATATGAGAATTCGAATTAAAATTAATAACAAAACGCTTCTGAATCATAAGATTCAAGCCTATAACGAATTTATTTGTATATAAAAATGTAATATAAAACAAATTTATTGATATTTATAAGGATAACAAACAGCAATTAAGTCAATAAATTGACGAAAATAATCTAAAATCTTGGATAACATTTTTCCAGATTTTTTAGTTGAATTATCCAAAATATATCCTGTTGCAGTATAGTTAATTGCATTCCAAAACGAATTGAAATTTTGATCGTAGATATATAAAAATGGAGAATAAACGAAAATATTGACAAGAGTTGATAAAAATGCTCGTCCGCTATGTTTTGTAAAGACTATAAATAATAGGTATGGTAAATAGCAAAATTGAATTAAACTCTCTGCAAATTTCAAAGATTGACTTTTAGAAATTTTTTCTGTAACTTTTTGAATAGAATTTGCATCATTGAGTTTCATTAATGGTGCAACTTCAACACTAATAAAGTGATTAACTTTTCTGAACGAATATAAAATTGATTCAACAATAAAAAGAAACGAATTAATTCGTGATATATAAAGAGACATTTCAAAAAGTAATGAATGAAAATTGGGGCTTTTCCATAAAATTTCCCATAAAGAAATAAATTGTTGGGATTGAATACGATATTCGATGTAAATTTTTAAGGAGCGAACTAAAAAAAATGAAAGATACATTGCATGATCAAAGAACAAAAATTTTTTCCTACTCCAATCTTTGAAAAAGCAGATAATGCTTGTTAAAAATAGTGAAATTATTGATATATATCGGAATCGATTAATTTTCTGAACCATTTGCCTCCTTTGAAGGGCTCTTGCTACGCTATTACGTTTAGATATGCGTGATGATGGCCTGCTTTGGGGTTTATCAGATTCCATGTTTGAATATTTATGGTTTATATTAGTATAATAATTTTAAATGAGTTTTCTCAAAAAAATTGAATTCCTTATAAATTGAATTATGTCATTCTAGATTACTCATCGTCTTTAAGGTCAAAATAATAAAAAAAAGATAATTATGTTTGAGATCTTGAGATCTCGGGATCTCTGTAATTGATATCAAGTGTGTGATTTTTTTCATATCTGATATCATGATAATCGATAATCTCTATATCAGATTTTTAAAATGATAATCGAATCTTAGAAGCAAAAAAGTGATGTTTTTGATATCGATTCTCAAAATAACAAGCCTAATCAAAATTTTTTAATATAATATTTTAGACTCAAACTTATTCCTCAGCTCTTTGGACCAATATGAACTTCTGAAACCAATGTATAAAAAATAATTAAAATGCAATTCATAGAAATGAAAAAGTTAAGCGAAATTTTGCTACCAAAATTTGTTTATTTAACGTACAGTATTCAAACCTTTAGAAATTTTCTTTTTAACGTATAATGAAAACTTTTCAATAGCGAGTAAAAATGTCTTTCTGCTCGCATCAAACCTCTTCATCGCCATATATATATAACGCTGGTAGTTCTCAAGATTATCGTGAAATAACGCTTTCACTTGTTGGTGGAGTTGACATATCTTTAGTTGACCCAGAACTATACTCAAATCTTCTTCCTTATCTCGATCGATACATTCTTAAATATCAAGACCGTGATGATGAAAGTAGTATCAATCGCTTAAAATTTTGCAAAGAATATATTTGTTCATATCCTGAGCGTGAGAGAATCGCCAAATTGTTAACCAAAAGAAAAAAAGATCCACCTCCAGAAAAGCCTCCATTTAATCCAGAACAATTAGATGATGAGATTGATAAGCTTCTAAATTCTAAAAAAATTGATTCATCAAATACCAACTATTCACCAAAAGAAATCGACCAATTGTTGACAGAAATGAGGACAAGAAGAATAGAAGCAGCAGAAGACGAAGATTTCGATCTTGCGGATCGTTTAGCTTTCGTCTCGTCTCAACTTTCACGACAAGGTACAATTAACCAAATTCGAAAAATAAAGAATGAACAAGCTGAAGAATTGAAGCAGAAACTTGAAGAGACAAAGCAAACTTACAGTGACCTAAAAGAAAGATGGGTGAATCTTCAGATCAATTTTACAGAAGAAACGACAAAGGAGCTTAATCAAATGAAAGAAAAGCATAAAAAAGAGATGTTAGAACTTGAAAAAAAGAGAGATGGACCAATACCTCCAAAATACCGTAAACATAGCTCAGAGTATCTTAACCTCAAACAAGAAGAAAAAATGCTTGTTTCATCAAAAAGATTTGATGAGGCTACTATTGTACAACAACTGGTTCGAAAGCAAGAAGAACTAGAAAATCGATTTTTTACAGAAGAATGGCATAATACAATTGATAAAGATATAAAAAGATTGGCAGAAAAACATAAACAGCAAATTAGAGTTCGTGAAATGAACATAAAAAAGGAACAAGACAATATTGTGCGAACAAAAAAGAAAGAATTAGATGCTTTGAAAAACAAAATCATGTTTCTTGAGAATCAAATTAATAAACTTGAATGTAATGATTTCAACAGTCAAGTTAATAACAATTGTGTTAGTGAAGCTCATGAAAACGATGGAGAAGATAATTCCTACTTCTCTTTTAATGATGCTTGTGAATCTGAAAACGAAAAAGTAAAGCCAATATCGGAAGATGATGAAAACGCAGATGAAGTTTTCTTCACTAAAAATAACAAGACTGAAACAATAGAATTTATAGAAGAAGAAGAAAACAATGAAAACGTAAGTAACTCTATTCAATTGACAGATGACGAATCAAATACATCAAATTTTGCAATTCATCCTCCATCAGATGATCAAAATCAAAGAACCGGTTATAAAAAGAGGAATAAAAAAAGAAAAATTGATAATCCAAGCAACTCGAATGAAAATAAAAATTCAAATCTAGATGAAAGGAATGATAAGAAAACATCAAGAATTAGATCATCTGGCTATCCTGCAAACTCATTTCTTCCTCAGCTAAAAATGGCAAATAAAAATCGAACTCCTCGGAATAATAAAAATGGACCTGAGGCATTTAGGCAAAGAGCACTTTTAAACAAGCAAATTTATTGCGGGAAAACTCTTCTCTCTCAACATGTTAAAAATCAAAAAGAACATCAACGAAAGAAAAAGAGAGTAGTCTTGAATGAAAGCTTAGATTAATTAATTTTCACAATTTGTTTTTTAATTTTTATTTTGTATTTTTTATAAATTGTAGAATTTTTATAAATTTGACATACTTACTTTTTATGATTCTTTATTAATTGTTCTTTATCATCATACTTGTTACTCATCATTAACTATTTCAACACACAAAGAAAATGCAGTCAATGAAAATCATTAATAAAATGTATTAATCGATTGAGCGAGTTTAATTCCAAAAAATCACTTTTTCTTCCATATATCTTTATATGCAAGCTATAAAAAATTACTGATATAAATAAAAGGCGTATATTTTGGTTGAATGAAAAAAGTTCGTTTTATTAATCAATAAAATCGTTATTTCAAATGTCTAGAACTAGTCCCTATCCAAAAAAGCCTTCTTCACAATTTGCTACTCCTGCTTTCTATTGGAGAGGTGGTGACGTTCTCAGAGAGCGAGAATATCTTGCCGACGAATATAAAAAAGCATTAGCAGATTATCGTAAAGCAGAGATTGAATGTAAAGAAGTTGAAAAAAGTTTATCAAGCGCATCAGAAACTCTTCAAGAACGTGAAGCAATATCAAGCACGCTTGCTAACTATCTCGATGCAGATGCCGAAGGTAATCAAACAGAACAGATGTATAAACGCCAGCTTTCACAAATAGAGCAACAAATCAAAGATGCTGAAGTCGAACTTCAAGAAATTCGGGCTGTACAACATCCAGCTGTCGCTTCTTCACTTCAGAAAGAAAAAGCATATTTACAACTTGAAATGCAACGAGTTGCTAAAGCAATTGAGCTTTCTCGTGATCAAAAAGAAGAAGATAAACGAAAGTTGGCTGAAATGACTATTAGTAAAAAGTTCCAACAGGCTCTTGATATAGAAGAAAAAAACATTGAATTAAACAAAAAGAAATCTTTTTTACGACAACTTGTCAATCGAAATAAAAAGGAATTCGATTCAACAAAGCCAGTTATTGGCGCACAAACATCAGAAGAAGCCAAAAGTGAAAGGCAGGCTCTACAATCTCAAATTGATGTTGAACAGTCTATTGATCGTGCTGAAGAAAAAAAGAAAAGGAGACCACAAAAATGGAATATGCAAATCGACAGATTATTGGCTGAACTTGAAGAACTTAATGATAGAATGTATGATTTAGGCATGGATGATTATACAGTTGATATGGAAGAACTTAGGAGAAAATATCAAGAAAGTGAAGAAGATAAGAATAATAAAAATAATGAAGAAGAAGAAAAGCCAGAATAAATATTATATATTTTGATTTAATATCTGTACGTTAATTTCTTGATAATTAATCTATCATACTTATGCATGATTGTTATTGATTAGGCATCAAACAATAAACAATATATCTGAATAAGATTAATTTTTAGGATTCAGACTTTTTTAGCATTTATCTTTTTATTATTATATAATTATTATGTTGGTAAAGCAGATATTAATATATTCTTTATAATTTAAAAAAAAATAAAAAATAAAATTATATATATCTTTATGATCAAAAATAAAATTAATATTTATATAGAAAGATAATCATCTTCAAAGACAGGATAACTATAATTCCATATTTAAATAAAACTATTTTTGATTTAAATTTATCATATGATTGCAAAACAAGCAACTATTAAAAAAAAAAAAAAAAATCAATACTTCACTCTAAAAAATATTTATAATTCTTAAATGTATAGCTGTTGAAAGCAACAGCAAAAATAAATATAAGAAATTTAGCAGCAGCCACCTTTCTTTTGTTTTTGATTTGAAGAAGATACATCGACAGGCGGCTTTTCAAAAGTGACTGTCTTTTGAGGTGAATTAACTTTTTTGTTCTTTTCCAAAAAATCAACAGAAATTTCGGTAAAAAGTTCATAAACATTATATCCTGTTTTTGCGGATACTTCCATATATTTTGCTTTAAATGCTTGAGCTCTCTCTTCTCCTTCGGCTTTATTAACTTCTCTATCTAAATCAATTTTGTTTGCAACTAAATAAATTAATATTCCTGAATCAGCAATACTTGTAAGCGTTTCAAACCATTGGCTTGTTGTATCGAACGTTTGTTTATCATCAACTCCATATACAATAATTGCTGCTTGCGAGCCTCTGATATAGCTTGTAGCAATAGAGCGGTATTGTTCTTGTCCCGCTGTATCCCAAATCTGTAGACGAACATTTTTCCCTTCTACATTCACAGTTTTGCTTTCATAGCCAGCACCGACTGTTTGCGGCTGATAACTAAAAGTATCATTGACAAATCTGTTCACAATACAGGTTTTTCCAACAAGCTGCTCACCAATGATGACAACTTTGCAGCGAATATCTCCATTATCAGACATGTTATTCTAGATTGAATAAAATTTCAAATTTTCAATAGAAAATGATTATAAAAACAAATCATTTGAATATTGCAAAACAAATATTTGAAAAAAAGCGAAAAATAGATCAATCCCGGTATAATGGTAGTTTTTATAAGCTATTGCTCTAAAAACCATCATCGATTCAAAACTTTATGTTTATTCGATTCAATTTTTTTTATAGCTTCTCATAAACTTTGAATTCATTTAAAAAATTGCTCTAATTCAAATTATGTTAAATAAAAAGAAACAAATGTTATTTTATCATTTTTAGGTCGTTTTATAAATTATACTAGTATGAGAATTATTAATTATACTACGGTTAATAAGAAATTTTTCTATACAATAAAATGGATGCGACTTGATTTAAGTACAAAAAAAACATTTCCTCAAAACCAAAATCCGATGTAAAAATTTGGAGGAAAAAATAATTTCTGTGATGTACTAAAAGCGTTTTTTAATCAAAGTTCCATATTATTTCATCTGTTACCAAAAAAAAAATTGTCAATATTTTTTTTTTTTTTTTTTTAATTATTATTATTATTGTGAAATTTTATCATCAGGAAATGTAATTCAAATTTATCTTTTACCATTTTAGCAATGATGATTTAATTTATATGTAAAAGTTACATCGAAAAAAATAAACATAGAAAATTTCATTTTTCCACTTTTTAATAAAATTAAATAATTGAAAAGTTGATGGGCGGTTTTTATTTTGAGTTCAAAGGAAAAAAAAAACGGTAAAGTGTCAAAAGTATTTAAAAAACTGTAATAATCGAAACAAACCAAATATATAAATAGAACGCATTATATATAATAACTTATTAAAATATTGGAAGGATTTTCTAATTTGATTTGGAGATTTATGTTGATTAAGGGTAAACATTTTTCCTCTCAAATTTTTCAAATGTAAAACAAAATCAAAACTAAAGATTTTTTCATTTTTTTTATAAAAATATAATAAAAATAAAAAAATGTCAGAAGGTTTTTTTTTATTAAAGGCAAATGTTGTTAGAAAAATTTTTGATTTTGATATCTCAAAAAAGAAAAAAGAAAAGAAAATTCCCTCTGGAGAAAACTAATATTTTCTACTATGTATTATAATGGATTAGAAAAAAATAAAAATATTATAGTATTCTCTGTGAAATAAAAGTTTAATATTTTGTCTTTCAAAAATTCAATCAATATTAAAAATTCTTTCATTTTTTTTAAAATTGAATAAAAAATTCTAATCTTTCATTCAATTTTCTAATTCGACATAAAATATATAAAACAACAATTCTTTATACATCTTATCATAAAAATAAAATAAATGCAAAGTTTAAATATTAAATATTTTTTTATCTTCACGAAATTTCATTTCTATATATTTATCATCTACATATTTCAATGAAGAAAAGCCGGATGCAAATTCCCTCTGAACAAATTTAACAAATTTATATCTAAAATTCAAAAATAAAGTAATAGATCATAAATGAAGAAAGTCATTGAGATCCTAATATTATCTTTTCTTTTTTCTGTATCTTATGTTTTTTATGTAAGTAATAAAAATATTTGATGTATTTTCTTATTTGTGCAATGGATATTTTTTAAAAAGACTAAATATTGGTGAAAATTAAGAAGAAAAAAGATAAAAAAAGTGGATTTTTCTTTCAATTTTCAAATCTGACAAAAAATACAAATAGCAACATTTTTATTCATTTTATCATAAAAATAAAATAAAAACAAGATATAGATATTAAATAATTTTTTATCTTCACGAAATCTTATCTACTTAAATTTATCATTTACATAAATCAACAAAGTAAAGCCGGAAGCCAATTCCCTCTGGGCAAATCGTTTATTAATGTACATTATACTTGTAGGCTAGATATAAAATAAATCTTCCTCATATTCATGAACTTACATAAAGATTTATTTTTTCTATATATTATTCAATTTTGAAAGAAAAAATATTTATCTCAAAAATTCTCAGAAAAGTTTACCCTTAAATTTGAATGAAAAACTCATTTTATCCATTCAATTAACAATTTACTTCCAAATTTCATTAAAGAATTTGATTTTATATTATATAAAATTAACTGCTGTATAATTTTTTTAGGCATTTCAAGGTTATTTAATTTTGCTCTCAATTTTTTGACACTTTGCATCCTATCACTGTGCCGTTCAAAAGAATAATTTATTCTAAAATTGACTCATAATCATTAATCAAAAGTTTTTGTATTTTACAACAATAAATTGGAGCATTTTTTTGATGATTCCGGACAATTTCTCAAAATTTAAATTTAACTGTTTTAACAATCCCAAAAATAATCATTTTGGCATGATATTTTAACATAAAAAAGTTTGGTACGGACAATGAAGGAGGAGAAAAAAAAGAATGTATCGCCCGGGAATCGGACCCGGACCCCCACCTTGGCAAGGTGAAATTCTACCATTAGACCAGCGATGCCCTGATTTAACATATTATTTTCTTTTTTAAAAATTCTAATTTTTGATTTTATATTTGAATAGCATTCGTCTTTAACACTCATCAATTTCTTGCAAAAATCCTACTTTACAATTTTGTTGATTATTCAGAAAATTTTCTAAAAAATTCAATTTCTAAATGGTCAAAAAAAGAGTCATAATCGATCAAAATCTCGAAATACAAACAATTTTAATAAATTACAAATAAAAAAGGTGTTTTCAGAAAGCTGACTCATCTGAATACGAATCACTATAATTATTCATGTAATCATCATCATTATAAACTAAAGAATTTTCAAAGAATTTAGGTGAATTTGAACTGCCGACTCCGTTATTATATTTAGATTTATCATCGGAATCAGAAATTGATTTCAATTCGTTCTCCTGATTCATATCCAATTTAATAAGATCAATCTGATGATTAATTTCATTTAACTTATTACTCACGATTGAAATCTTTTCTTCCATTGCAGTCTGTGTAATCTGTTCTAATGCCTTTAATTCTGCATTTTGGGCCAAATTTAACGGATTTTTATGCTTTTTTTCAATTTTGTCGATCATCTTTTCAATATGGCTCAAACTTTTTGTATTATTACCGTCGCCATTCAAAAGCAACTTTAAGTTCTCTACTTTTTCGGCTGCTTCATTCAAATCATTGTTGATTGAGTCAAATTGAGAGCTAAATTGAGTCTTTGTGTTTTCTAAAAATGACTCAAGATGCTGAAGACGACTCTCAGCAGAGTTGATGCATTCCACAGAATAAGAAAGAAGTGCCATTTCAGGTGCAACTTCTTTACGAATCATTTGATTAACATCCATTTTAAAAACGGATTGATTTTGCTCATTTTGAGGATTTTCACTAGGTCTGTTCGCATCAAAAAAATAGCAAATTTGTAAATTTCGCTCATTTTCAACAAGTGAAATGAAGTTATCAAACTTTTTCTGAACATCAATTGAATTCTTTTTAACGGCCTGATATTGATTTTCAATTTTCATCATAAATTCGTCGTTTTCTTTTGTGTTCTTCTTAATAATTTCTTCAACTGTTTTTGCCGTCTCGTTTCTGAAGATTTCAAAGTTTTTCTGTGAATTTTCTAGAACTGTGTTTAATTGCTCTGTCATTTCAGATAGCACTTTTTCTCTATCGTCTTTAATGTCATCAGTTGCTTCTTGTAAAGACTTCTCAAATTCTTCAATCGACAGTTTCATTGACTCAGACGTTTGATCAATTGTCTCATTAAAATCAGTAAATGCTGAATTTAACGAATTTGATAGATTTTGGATTTCTGAAGATAAATGGTCAAATATTTTTTTTGATTTTTCTGCGCATTCTGATTGGATAGATTCAGAAATTTTTTGACATTCATTGTCAATTAGATTATTTGTTTGAGTAATAGAAGAGCTGATTTCGTCTGTAAGTGAAGATTTAAGCAATTCTAAATTATCTTTTAAATGTGCAGCTGTTGCTGATTTCAAAACTTCATCATTTTCGATGGCTTTCAACTTGTCAGAAACCGTAAATGAAATTTTATCATTTAAGCGTGACACTTCATTCAAAGAATCATTCAAAATATGAGATGATTCAAATGCATTCATCGAGTTTGCAAACTGAGAAATCATAATTTTGTGTTCACTAAGGCTATCGGTGATTTGCTGGTATTCATTTTGCATTACTTGTTCTGAATTTCCAATAATTTTTTCAAACATGGAATTTTTTTCAAAAAAATTGCTTAGATATGATTGAATTGTGTTTGAGAGCAAAGAATTTAATGGTTTCTCAACAAATTCATTAATCTTTATTAAGGACTCGTTGGCTTTTTGTGGAATTTTTGATTCAACAATGTTGATTAATTTATTAAGAATTTCTCTATGCTCTTTAACAATAGTATCAATTTGCTTAATTCTTTTTGGAAATTGTGATTGTTTAAAACGATTTCTTGATGAAGGAGTAAGAGGAAGATTAGGATTTTGAAAATCTGTTTGTTGGATAACTGCGACGTTTTGATTTGGCAGTGGTGGTATAACTAATTCATTGTTTTGCTCGTAGAAAACATTATTATTTATATTTTGATCTTTTTTATTGTTAAATCGGCGTGGTGAAACCGTTTCATTGTTTTCAGATTGAATTAAATTCTTAACACCAGTTTTTTCACGATTTAAATTAGCTTTCTTATTTTCGTTTGCTATTCGCGGCTTTTTGTTAATAACACGTCTTGCTGAATAAATTGGTGTTTCTGTTGCAAAAGGTGCTTGAATGCGCTTTGGTTGCCCTTTTGGATTACGATTAATTTTCAGCATATTTATCTTTGAACCATCTGGTTTAATAATAACTCTTTTTTGATTCTTATTAGATACACTGATAAGTGGACGACCAGGTGCCTGCTTATATTCTTCTGTTTTGTTTTTATCTTTAAGATATTGATTAGTTTGAAAAGGAAATGGTGAAGACTCACGAAGAAGGCGATCACGAGAAGGATTTGGAGGGTTTAAAGGAATTTTAGGAGGAAAATTTTGGAGGATTGCAGTTTGATCAAGATTTCTCCCCCTCATGATAAAGATTTATAAAATTTGATTTTCTATTAAAAAAGTGCGTATTAACGTTTTTTAATTATTCAAAATTCAATGTGATTAAAAAAATATACATACTCATCATTAAAATTGCATTTTAATGATTTTTTACTATATAAAAACAGTAATGTATTTTTGATAACTTATTTGTCCATTTCTTTTGAAAATTTCCTATAAAAATGAATGAAGGAGATTTTGATGAAGAACCAATGATATCTTTTATTTTTCAATCTCAGACGATAAGCATCAAATATTCTGACTTTTCAAAACGTTCAAACTATCAACAAATATTAAATTTACCACATCCTTTTAAAATCGAATTTCCAGAAAATGAAAAAACAGAAGTAGTCAAATCAATAATATCCTTTATTCAAGAAGGTGAACTTATAATTTCCAAAGAATATGCATTTGAATTATTTGATCAAAGCCAAAAATTATTATTATATAAATTATCCCAATTTAGCCTAAATTTTATATCCGGAAATTTTACAAACGACGAAGTTATTATTTATGTTTACAAACAATATTCAAATAGAAAAGATATATCATCTTTTCAATATTTTTTTTCAAAAAAGATTGTTAAATATGCAACTTGCCCTCTTTTTTATGAAAAACTTCCTATTGATTTTATAATAAACGTTTTCAAACTTGGGCACAGATCCATCACTCCAGATGATTGCTACAAATTTTCAATTGAATTTTATCGTCGTAAGAATTATGATATCGAAACGCTTCAAATGTTTGAATTTGTTGACTTACAAAAGATCTCACGTGATAATTTGACTGAACTCAATAAAATATTAAAGGCAAATGGGAAACCATTTCCATTTTACAATCTTGCCAAATGTGCATTATCAGATCGAATGAAGATGGAGAAAGAAACAAAAGAAGACATTCATATTTATCATTTAAAGGCTAAACTACATTCACTATCACGAACCCTTTACCAACAAGTTATAAATAATGATCCAACAGATGCATGTTTACTTTTATCCTCCATGTACGAGTCAGGCAACCTTCCAGAAGCCTCAGAAGCTCAGATATTCCGTAATTTTGTTAAAATTGCCGACTCAAACAGCAATCCGAAAGCTCTTCAAGAAGTTGCCGAGCGATATGAGAAAGGAAAAGGGACCAAAATTGACATGAAAAAGTCGATTGAATATTATGAACGGGCCTCAAAAAGTGGAAGTAAAGAATCAACAATAAAACTAGCACATATCATTGCTGCTGGTTATGGCAATTTGAAACCAGGTAAAGAATTCGAACTTGTAAGCAATGCTGCGCGATTAAATGACAAAAATTCTTTGTTTTCAATTGGAAATTATTACAAAATTGGCCATGGTTGTAAGAAGAGTAATTTGAGAGCAATCCACTTTTTCAATCTAGCAGGGATGGCTGGATGTGATGACATTGAATCTATTGTCAAACCGCTCCTAGCAACAGTTAACTCACAAACGGAGAAAGAAGCAAAAGCGGCCTTAGAATTATCAGCTGAAAGGAGCTACCAAATCCAAGAATCGAATGATTTATTTCAGATTGATTCATTGAAGCTTGCAGCCGACTCTGACTACATTCGAGCAATTGCCATGTACTCAAAAGTTCTCATTAACATGAGAAGATACGAAGAAGCTGACAAATATTGTCAGAAATTGATCAATTATGATTCAAGGGAAGGCTACAACATCATCGGAACTTTACTGAAGTCGAAAGGAGAATTTGAAAAGGCTTTCAATTTGTTCAATATTGCTGCAGGAAAGTTTAATTCGCCTCAAACTTTTATTGAATTGAGTATCTTCTTTAAAAATGGATGGATTGTTAGCAAAGATCCGAATATTGTTGACTACTTGATGGGAGAAGCAGCCAAACTTGGCGATGAATTTTCAATGATTAAAATCGCTTCAAAAAGGAAAGATTTCAATGATCTTTCTAAGTTGTCAAAAACGTCAAATATGTATGCGAAATTTAAATATGGAAAGGCACTTTTATATGGGAAAATTGATGGGAAAATACAAGTTAAAAATGGATTGGCTTTAATTCGTGAAGCTGCGGATAACGGTTTGTGTGAAGCTTGCTTTTTGTGTGGAAAATTTTTGTATGAAACATTGACAATGAATGGCAATGAATTCATGCCAAAAGACACGTCTTTGGCGATAAAGTATCTAATGAAATGTGTGAAGAGGAATGCATTCTACGTGAGTAATGAAAGCAACAAAATTAAAACAATAAGAATTGATGATAAAACGAATTGTATTGTCACTTTTTATTCAAAAACCAAAGAAATTCCAAAATATTTCGAAATTGAACCACATGGGACGGTTTTTATCGGTTACATATTAATTAAGAATTCATTTATTGAAGTTCATTTCGTTGATTCAATAGAGATTATAAAATCAATGGTTTATTTCAATAACCCTTCCTATCGTTACAAGGCAGGCTCACTTTTGTTGAATCCAACAATTTTCAATAGAACAAAATTGAGTCAACGTTTGGCTGACCAAAAAACCATCGAAAAATTGAATTATGAAGCATTTTGTCATCTACGTCAGAGCAGCGATGCTGGAAGTCTCTGTGGAATGTTTCGTTATGCGTATAACTTGCTGTTTGAGAAAGATGATATTAATGACAATAAGAAGAACATTTTTTATAACGTTTCAATTGATGAAATAAAAGTGAATGACAAGAGACATTACAAAGAAGCCATGGATTTGTTCTTGAGGGCAGGATTAGAAGGACTTGATATTTCTTTATATTTCTATTCAGTTATAGCATTAACTTATCCTGATCTGGTTTGTGATGGTCTTTCATTCTTGAAGTATTTGGCATTTGAAAAAAATCACTCTTTGTCAAAGACAGCTTTAGGCATCTATTTTTATAATCTTGGTGAATTTAAAATGGCCATTAATTACTTGAAAGATAACGCATACAACAAAGATCGTGCTGCTGAGTATTACTACGGAAGAATGTTGATGCTTGGACAAGGAATTAAAGAAGATAAATCACTGGCTTTGAACTTCCTTCGTTTGTCGGCTGACAAAGGATTTAAATTGTCTCAAGTAATGCTGATTAACACATTGGTTGAGATGAAAGATCAAATTCAATTGAGATCTTATCTTGAGCCTAAAATGTATGATGATTCTTACGTAATGTACAAGTTCTCTTCGCTTCTTTTCGACAACTTTTTCGACACGATGACGTTGAATAACGACATTGCAATCGACTTGTTGAAGACGTCAAGTTTGTTGAATGATTCCGACGGTTTGTGGAAGTTCGGAACTCTTTTACGTGACGGTTTCTTGGTCGCTAAAAATGAAAGAGAAGCTTTTTGTCTTTTCGAGAAATCAAGCAACCTTGGAAACCCTTCTGGAAAAGTTTGTTACGCTAATTATTTGGCTAAGACTAAGCCAGCCGTTTCTGATGATGACAATGGTAATTCGAACTGCTTGAATTTGGACAGAATGAAGAAGAATAGAGTCACTGCTTTCATGCTGTTTAAACAGAGTTATGAGAACGGAAACTTGTCTGGCGCTTGGTGCTATGCAAACTGCCTGATGAGAGGAATAGGATGCGAAATCGACCAGCTGAAGGCGCTCTCAATTTTCATCAACTTGGCAACGAAATACAACGACATGAACGCTCAATACCAAGTCTTTAAAATGCTCATGAATGGAGTAATGATCGACAAAAGGAAGTTCAAATCGCAAACATCATCACTCTCAAATGTTCCAAGCAATAAAAACCAAACCAACAACAATAACAATAATAATAATGATAATGAAAGCGATAACAATAACAATAATAATAATGATAATGAAAGCGATAACAATAACAATAATAATAATAATGAAAGCAGCAAAAATAATATCAATAATGATAATGATAACAATGACAATAATAATAATTATAATGAAAACAATAACAATAATAATAACGATAATAATGACAATGATAACAACAACAATAATAACAATGATAATAACGATAATAATAACGATAATAATAACGATAATAATAACGATAATGATGATAATAATAATTTTAATGATGGTTTTAGTGTTAATGTTAATGGAAATAATTGTGGTAATTCTAGCTCTTATGTGTTTGTTAGGCATAAGAAGAAGGCGCTTGAGTATCTGATAACTGCAGCCAACAATGGCCACTCCACAGCCCAGTGCCGCCTTGGTGAGTATCTTCTTTCAGGCATGTTTTTCAAGAAGAAAGACTGGAAAGCTGCCCTCCACTTCTTCAAGTTATCAGCGGAGAAAGGCAACCACCGCGGAATCAACAACTACGTTAAGTGCCTCATTGAAGGCCACGGTGGATTCCAGAAAGACATCAGCACAGCCGTTGACTTTCTAGCCAAGTTGTGTGCCAATCACAAGACGCTCAATGGCAACTCAGAGTTCATGTATGGCTCCATTCTAATTGACAAGATGAACCAGATTGAAGAAGGCAAGAAGTACATCATGCGATCAGCACTTGAGCTAGGAAACTCGGACGGACTTTGGAAGCTTGGCGAGCTTTACATGAAAGGCATTGGCTTTGAGAAAGACTTCAAGAAAGCCAAAGAATACTTCACACAATCGAAAGACAAAGGAAACAAAACAGGTCTTTTTAAACTCTCGGAAATCATTCTTTACAACTATAAAACAGAACTAACACAACTCATTACCAATGATAATTCATTATCTTCTTTTAATGAGCATGAAAGTAAAGAAATTAAAGAAGGTTTTGAACTTCTTGAAAAAGCTGCTAATTTGCTGCAGCCTGAAGCGCAGTTAAGCACTGCTTATTTGATGTTTTATGGAGTTCAAATTAAAAATATAAAGAATGAAGATGTCGTCTTTATTAAGAAGGACATCTCAAAAGCAATTAAGACTTTCCAATTGGTTGCTGATCGTGATAACAACGCTGAGGCAATGTTCATGTTTGGAACATTAACAAACGACTTTAATTACATCTCGAGAAGTGCTCGACTTCGCAATGACAAAGCTCGTATTTCATATGGCAAGATGTGTTTCAACATGATTAAATCAAACGATGTTGAAAAAGATGAAAAACTTGCTGTTTATTACTTCAAATTAATTGCTGATTCAGGAAATGCTGAAGCACAATACTTGTTTGCCATTTGTTTAATGAAAGGACAAGGAATTGAACGCGATGAAAGTAGAGCTTTGAAATACTTTAAAATGGCAGCTGAACAAGGATTTACCGATGCACAATATGAATATGGAAAAATGATCATTCAGCCTGATTTTGTTTTAGGAAATCAACAAAGATTCGAAGAAGGAATCAGACATTTGAAGGCAGCTTGTGATAAAGGAAATAATGATGCAATGTACGAAATAAGCGTCCTTGAGAAAAATGGGGAAATGCTTCTTGAAGCAGCTTCAAAAGGAAGTAAAAAAGCTATTTCAAAAGTTGCATCGTCGTTTTATCTCTCAATTAATAATGACAACAACAACGACAATAAAGAACATGCCATTTTTTATGATGATTCGGATGAAGAATCTTTTGATTTCGACTTGAAAATATCAAGGAAAGAATCATTTGTTTATCTGCAAAAAGCGGCCGAATTCGATCCAAAATGCGCTTTCTATTACGGAATGTGTCTTCGTAATGGAATTGAAGTTGAGAAAGATCAAGTTAAAGCTTTTGAGTACATTAAAAAAAGTTATGAAAATGGATTCAAGAAAAAAGCTGCTGCTGTTCTTGGTCTTTATTATTTAGGCCAAAATGAAGAGAGTGATAACGAAGCAACCTTTATTGAAAAGGATACAAATAAAGCTTTCGCTCTCTTTAATGAATCGTTCGATTCAAATGACTCTTTTGGAACAAACTGTTACGGTTATTGTTTTTACAAAGGAATTGAAAAATCATTGTCGTTTTCAAATCCTGATTCAAAAACAAATTCGTACACAACTGAAAATCAGCAGAATTCTGTGACAAGCAACAATTCATCGACAATGAAGAACGCCGTGCATTACTTCAAGGTCGCTTACATTGATAGAAATCCTTCTGGAATCAATAATTATGCCGTTGCAATGTTTCAGGGAAATTCAATAGATGGAAGCCCTTTCATGTCTATTTCTATTTTCACTGAGGCAGCTGCAAAAGGTTGCTACACCGCTGTGCTCAACTTAAGGAAGATTTACTCGCCTGAGTGTCCTTACCCAAGCGATCTGATTCCGAAAATGGAAATGAGAGAAATAGACGAATTGGAGGCTGCTTGTAATAAAGCTAAAGAATCAGATCTCTTCCATGCTGAATTAGCAATTAAAATATAAAATATTTATATATATTATATTAAAAAAATTATTGTTTATCATAAAAAATTAAATTAAAAAATTGTATTTTTTTTTCTTCATGCAACTCATCAAATATAGTGTGGTGAAAAAGTATTTGAATTTATGTGTAACTTTTTGTTAATCAATTTTGATTTCAAGTATGTTTTATAAGTATATAATAAATACATTGAAATTGTTTATCAAAAAATTTAAATTAAAAATGTATTTTTCTTCATGTAACTCATCAAATAAACTGCGAGTCATTTTGGCATACAACACATTTTTTCTGAATAGTATTGAATAATCATCTCAATTTTGAAAGAAAATTATTGATTTTCAATAATAAATTGAAAATTGAATTGTATTCAAAAATGAAAAACAGTTTACATTGAAATCAATTCCTTTTCAAGCAAAGGAATTGATCATTAAATATATTCATATTTGAAAAAATGATGTAGTTATTAATAAAGCAATCTAAAGAAAGAAAAAAAAAAAAAATCAATATTGATAAATAAAACTAAACTATTTACTAAATGAACAATCAATCCAAAGAAAGAAGAAGGAAAAATATAAAATAGGTTATATTTATTATTATTAATAATAATTTTTTTTACAAATCAACAGGAACTACTATAAATTCTCCTTTATGCGTTGTTATTGATGCCACTGATTCACCACTTAAGAATGACAATGCGGCAACTTTTGAAGGAGAAATGAAGAATGGCTTATCCAAGTTATTCAAATAAAAAGCCTCGCAGATGTAGCACTCGTTTTTGGCATTTGCGCAAATCAAGAAATCGAAACCTTTTTCATTTCTGAAAGAACTCCACGACACGATTTCACTTTCAATTTGTTTTTCGCGAATAATTTCGCCATTAATTGAAAACACTTCAACGAAGTACTTCAAGAAACCGTCAGAAATCTCAGTTTCGAAGACGACAACGAATCCCCAAGAAGGAGTGATCAGCAACGACACCGGCCTTCTTTTATCTTTCAAATTAATTATCTTTGTTATCGTTCCATTTGTCAAAGAGCAGAACAACAGGCAACCGTCTCTTGTTCCGAAAACCAATGAATGAAATTCAGAGCTGATTGAAATGCACGAAATTGATGATGTGTAAGAAGGAAACGTCAATTTGTGCTTGATTTGTTTTTTCACTTCTTCGATCTTATAAAGAGTGACAACGGCATCCGTGTTCGCAGTTGCCAGCCATTCTTTGTCAGTAGCAATGCAAACGACGTTGTCTGGCTGACTCATTAAAAGTGTCTCTTCATTGCTGAATTCATCAGTGAAATGAATTTGATGAATTTCGGTGTTGTTGTTGTTTGAGCCGACGATAAACAATGTTGACAACTCATTATTGAATGAGTAGATGTACTTTTGAATGGTGCTATTGAAAATTTGAATGAACTTTGAAATTTTCTTTTTAGATGAAGTGACCACTGATGATGACATCACTTCATCAAATGGAATGCATTGAAATATGGGGCTCGTGACACCATCCGAGCAGGCTCTCTCAACCCTCTTGTTTGGAGTAAGATTGAGCATATAATCACTCATTGAACGATTAGAAAAGGCCAAATTTGATCGACCTTTATTTCCTTTTGTTTTGAGCTTTATGAGGCTCTTTTTGATCGACTCAATTGAGCACACTGTAGTTGAACTATTGCCATAATTATCGATGGAATATATTTTAATCTTGGATGACAATTGATTAATAAAAATCGATGATATAATTATTTTGAAATTCAATTCATATTTGGTCGGACTTTCAAGTAGATTGGAAAGCATGTTATTTAATTGAACTGGATTTCTTTGTGGATGTGGCTTTTGGAAGAGCTGATGAGGGATTTGTCCTACATGTGTTAAAACAGATTCAATTTGGGCTCTTTGAGCGAGATCTTGAAGATTATTCTCATCATCCCAAATATCATCGTACATATATGGCATATAAGTATTATCAGCATTCACCGCTTTTTGTCCACGTTGTTTTTCTCCCCATATCAAATCAATCCATTTATTCAAGTTATCAGATACGTAATCGCTTTCCAGTGCCTTTCTGTGAAGATACACAAATTCGAATGGATTTGAAGCCCAATTTGGCAGCTCAACGCTATTTATATCTTTACCATTAAAAGTACCAATATCGAAATGATTCTTATTTTCCAAGAACTCGGTCAAATAGAAGAATTCAGGAATTATTTCTCTGTAATCGTTTGGATTTCTCATTGCCAATTTGAAAGCGATAGGAATTGAATTAAACAATCTCGCAGCATGATCAAATCTTCCACTCTGCAAGTCAATGTGTAACGTAGTAAACGGCTCAACCCTCAACATGAACAAGTAAGTTGACAGTGGATTTATTGCTCCGCTGCTGTAAAGATAAGGTTTGATACCAATTTCTGACAAAGATCCCATTTTCGCCTTGAGGTCAAAAAGGCGTCCCTCATTCAGTGCCCCGACCGGTTTTGACAGATCACGGAATGTTTCTGGATTCGTCAGATCGAGAACTTTCGATTCGTAGTCTTTAATGATCCATGGCATGATTGGATACTGCGAAGGGTCATTAAACGTTCTACCACTGAAAACGTTCAATTTCATCAAGTATTCAAAATTCGAGATTTTTCGGTTGATCCAGTCTTGCGTGTATGGCAAATTTTTGAAGAACAGGCCGAAATTATCTGTATTTTGTGTGAAATGAATTCGTGATTGATTCAAGTACGAGAAAGAACGAATGATTGGAATCGATTTGACCTCGAAAAAGTTGATTAAATAAGAAAAACCGTTTGACAAGAAAAATTCAATTGCGGTTGGATGATTCAAATGAGTTCTGAAGAGAATCATTGAGATTTCTTTCAAAAGGACGATGAATGTTTTCTTATTCTTTTCTTTCGTGATGATGATCATATCACTTAACAATGAAAAAGTTGCTTTTCTCTTTCTATTCACATGAATGATTTCACAAGGAAGTTCAACAATGCATCTTTGTTGTTGTACAATGTTTTGTTTAATGTTGTTGTTGTTGTTGCTGCTTCCGATACTTTCGAAATCAAAGTTTATTTCATCATTTGTGTGATTTTCTTCTTCAACAATTTCAAGAAGTTCAACTGGCGCTTTTTCTTCATATTGCTTCTTCAATTCTTCTTTGTACTTCTCGTACAAATCTTTGGCTGTCTTGTAATTGCCGCCTTCACGAAGGAAGGACGCGTCCATGTGATCGCAAAAGTTTTTGTTTTGTTTCATCTTCATCGGACAGAATGAGAAACAAAATGAGTCGTCTCTCTTGAAGTATTGTTGCTTGATGTAACTTGGCGGAAGACTTTTATGCCACGGAGCTCTTTCGATTGTCACGCATGACCAGAAACGATTCCACAAACGTGCATAATTGTTCTTCTGGTTGCCGATTGAGTCGGTGAAGTCAGCGATATGATTTGTTGACAATGAAACGAGCTCTGTTGAAATCATTGAGAAAATATCGTAAGCTTTTTCGCTGTTCGATCTTTGATACTTGATGAAATGCTTCAATAAACGAAGAGGTGCAGCTTTGTAGAGGCTTGATCCGCTTGTTTCAAATGATTGGAAGATGCTGAAAGCGATTTGTTCTGTTTCAAAAAGTGGGCAAGAAAGAATTCTTTTATTGTTTCGATGAATTAAGAAATGATCAAGTAAAGAATATATTTTATTATGATTGTAGTCAATTTGGCTGATTATTTCTGGCTTCCAAATTCCTAGGAATGATGCAATTAATGCTGCTATTTCATCGTATTTATCAATTTTGTTTTCAAGATATAAATCAAAGGCTTGTTCAGCCAAATCGAAGTCGAGCCATTCTTGTTTTCGATTCATTCGAATTCCGAATGAATATTTAAATTCTTGTTGTGCAACTGATTTTATTTTATCATCAAGATCAGCTGGCATCAATTCAATTTTTGCCATTTTATTGTCTGGTGAATTGTTAACAGAATCGTTTTCAACAGGTTTCCTTCCAACAGTGAATAAGGAAGTCCTTCTTGCTTTGAATGATTCATTTGTTTGTGAAATTTGAGAAATTGGATTGAGACAAGCAAGAGCTCTTTGTGCGAGGAGAGGAGAATTATAATCTTCTTCTGTTTCTGAGCACAAAATTGCATTCGGATGAAGAGAATGACGAGAAGACCTTCGACGATCTCGGTTATTTGCTCTTCTATTTCCACTTTTCTTAGGTGACGGAGAAGGAGAATTTAAAGGTTTTGGAAGTTTGCTTTGTGGTGATCTTGGCTGCATATTATTTCTGCTTCTTTTAGGCTTCGTTGGAGAAGCGATTGGAGACAAAGGAGAAGACTCAAAAGAATCGAGAATATCTAATGATGAATCAACGAAAGGTGAATTTTCATATAATTCTTGAAGTGCTGGACTGCTGTAATTATCAAGTCTAAAGAATAAATAATGCTTGACAAGTGCGAAATAATTATCAGTTGTCTTCAATGACTCCCTCTTGATTAGTTTTCCATATTCAAGAAGAAGAGTGTGTTTGATTGCGTCTGAATTTTCTTCTAGAGCTCTTCCAATGACTTCAATTGAAGCAATTAAAGATTCCATTGTTCCATTCATTGAACATTTGATCAAAAAGCGTGACAAATAACGTCGAAGCTTTTGATCTCCTTTATACAAACCAACAACCGCATAAAATGACCAAAACTCACTTTTTGTGAAGTTTACATTTGGCTTTAACTTTTTCAACATTGCTCGAATTCCTTCATCGCCAATGTTCATTGCAACCCACGAGCAAATTGGGAATGATTCTGGAATTTTCTCAGCCAATTCAATTAAATTCTTCAACATCGCCTTATTCGCCATTTGTGGCACGATGTTATGAAGAATTATATCGATATGAATGTCGATTGGAAATTCATTGAAAATCTGGTAATAATGGGCATCGCAAATTGTTGACAATGCTGAACTGATGACTGGGACGTTGCTTATATTGAGCAAGTATTGAAGAAGCGGAACCAATTTCGTTGAATGGCTCAAGTTAAGAAATATTTCTTTATGATCTCGAATCAGCTTCGAAAGAAGAGAAAGAAGATCAACAATTTGCTCATGGTCAGTGCATGTCAAAATGTGACTGATCAAATCAACAAAGTCGTCATCATCAAATTTCACACTCGAAATGAATTCAGCAATGTTCATTATCGAATTTCGGCAATCTTTGACATTGAACGACGCCTGATTTCGGCACCGTTTCTCATTGATTGCAATGTTGGTCTCAATTGGATTGTACCAATAATAAGCGCGAAGCGCGCTCAACATCCACGAAAAAGAACGAACTTGAATTGCTATCTCATTGAATGTTGGAACAAGCGATTTAGACCAATGACGAAGAATTCGGCGATGGTTTTCAGCATCACATTTCATCCACAAACCAACATTCATCAAAATTACATCGAAAATTTGCTTTTTCAAATGAACGTCAGAAATTTCGTTGAAAAGATTGAAGAACTGATTATAAATTGAGTAACTAAGAATAGAATCGTCGGCCTTCATTAGAAGATGATTCAAAATAAGGAAGCCGTCACATTCGTAGAAATTATGTTGTGCTTTCTCACTCAAAGAAAGCATGTTTTGCAGAATTTCAATTGAAATTGAGGCGAGATTGGTGAAATTTTCACCATTTGAAAACTTCATTCCTAGTTGTGCAAAAAGTGGCAAAATTGTGTTGATTCCACATTTCGAAATAAGGACATCACAGAATGGAATGTAATGGAAATATCGAACAGAGTCTGTCAAAATTGTGACTTTGCTTTCTGCATCAACAAAGTCATGAATTGAATTTTCTTTCAACGAAAGAATGCCTGAATGTTCATGAGGGACAAAAAATGCCAACGGTTTGACACTCGTCATTGACTCTACACAAGGACCGAGCTCATAAAGACGACTTAAATCATCATTGTCGAGTGGCTTGAAAACACCGACGCTTCCAAGAAGAGACGGGTTTTCAATATCAGCTGATTTTGCAGAAATTCCGCCGATTGAACCACGAAGAATTCCTTGTTGTAGGAAAATTCGCGGGAAATATAAATTTCGTTCTGATTGTCCATTTATTTGAACCATAACAAGAAGCTGGTCATTCAAAGCTGACTCTTCCGCTGTAACTGACACGAAGCACCATTTGTGCAATGGAACTTTTTCATCATTTTTGGCCCAATATTGTTTTTCGGTATCTTCGAAAAGAATTTGAATGTTTGCCGATGTAATATTGATTGCATATCGTTTCCCAGCAATATCTTCAATGGAAATGATTTGCTGAACGTAATTCGGATTTTCTGAATTTATGAATATCCAGAAGGAAAATGTGAAACCTCCTTGAAACATCTCCCCTTTCAATCCTTTGAAGGTGAATTTGGTCTTGGATGAGAGTGGGAGTGAAGAAAGAGGTCTTTTATGTAATGTTGGTATCATTGATGATAAGGACTTAACAAGTAATTTTTGGAAATGAGGAATGATTCGGCCATCAATTGGTGATAGTAATGAAATAAAGGAATGAACAACTGAGACTGATGATATATTTGTTGATATCAGCATAAATAATGATAAAGCTGATGCAAAAGTGGTGATTGGAAATGTGTCATCATTACGATACTGATCAAGGAAATTCATTAAATAAATGTCAAATTCGCCTCGATGAGCTTCTTCACAATTTTTAATTGAATGCTGAAATAACTTGGCAATGAATGAAAAAGCATCGGGAAGAATCGGGGATGATTTAAAGACGGCAACAAGTAATCTTAATGCTTTTGGATTCCTAATGGTAAATGATGGATGTAATGATGATAATGATTGTCCAGCGATTAATTGAACAATCTTTCCAAAAAGAGTTGGATTAGGTCCATCTTCAAAAATGTTCATTATAGCTTTCTCTAATGCATTCAGATGAGGATTTGTGATAGAATTGTTTGTAGCTGTTAATGTTAAAAATTGAATAATATTATATAGTAAATTATCTGAATCTTCATGTTTTTGTAAATTAACGACACCTTTGCAAAGGTCTGGAATAATTGGTTTAAACAATGGCATGAACGATGAATTCATCAAGATTGCCTTGTTAATGACGCTTAAAAGATTATTTAATAAACTAATTGAATCCAAAATATTTAATTCTTTGATCGAATTTTTCGCAATAAGAACAATTTGATTAATAACAAGTGTATTTTGAATGGCTTCTTTTTGTGTTAGATAGTTTGTAAGATGAGCAATAACAGATGGTCTAACTGGTTTTTCATATAAATGCGATAATAATGATTCAACAAAGAATTGATCCTCGAAAAATTGGCTTGCTAGTTCTGGCTGTGATAATAAATTATTCAAAAAGAAAATAATACTTAATCTTGCTTGTCTAATTGATTCAATTTCTTCTTTTTCTTCTTCACTTTCTTCTCCCTCGTTATTTGCAAAATGTTGATAGTAAATCATTGGAGACATGATTGTTTGTGATAAAAGAGAGATATCTTTTTTCTCAACTTTTAATAATCCTTGAACATTTAAAAATCGATGGATTATTTCAGCAAACATTTCTGGATATAACATTGTATTATATAAAACAGTTTGCATCTGATTTACTCCTTGTTTTACAATTAGGTCAACAGTAATTGATCTTAATGTATTAATGATCTTCCAGCTTGATTGATATTCAAGATTATCAGTTTTACTATTCTTTGTAAATGAAAAAACCGTAATTAATGGATTGAAACAAACTTGATTCAAAATAAGATCAATCGGAATTGAAATCTGAAACTTCACATTTTCTTCAATTTCTTTAATTAAAACAAGCAAAGACGCATAAGCATCAAGAGCATGAGCAGAATGATTAAAAGCTTGGAATACTTTTGGAATATTCTGAATAAAGGAATTAGTTAAATTTATATTTGATACTGCAACTTTGCCAATTAAGCTGATTTTAATAAGAATCTCTTTCGGTAAAATATTATCAATTGGAATCAAATCTGGGAATGCAATGTAATTCGATAAATCTATCGAATCAACAAAAACACTTTTGATAAATGAATTCTCTGGGTAAAAATAGCTTGTTTTGTTCATGCATTGAACTGGAGTATTTCTTGGGTATTTTATTTCAATAATTGGCTTATTATCATTGTTATAGTTTTCAATGTAAGAAAGTATTGAAAATGGTAATAATGTCAAGTATGATGATATTGAATCAGAATCAATTATATTTGAAATATGTGATAGAAAAACTAAAGCTGTTGAATCAAGCCCACTAATTGCTCCACTGCTCATTTGCAAAATTGATTTCAGGTATTGAATTGGGAAGTTTTTTCCTATTTGCAAAACTAATGAATCGATTAATGAGACAAATTGAGCTGTTAAAGGATTGAATAAGCGTTCATTTGGCTTTACAATAACTTTAATTGTTTCGGAGAGCATTTCAAAAACTTGTTCATTTTGAATTTTATAAATATGAGATCCTTGAGGGGATTCTATAAAAAGAAGGCTTGGTTGGATAAAAAACTCAGTGACAATTGGTACTAATCTTTCCATGGAATTGTTGTTAGAATTAAACTGGGCTAAACAACACATGTATAAATGATAGAATGCCGAGGTTATAATATGGCATTGTTTCTTATTAGAATTTCCTAAGAAATTCAATCGAAAATTGTTTAATGAATGAAGAATTGAAATTGATTTATCAAAATCAAGTCTTTCAAAATCCATGCAAACATGAATATATGAATTCATTAAAACAAGGAAATCATATTGGATTGTCGTGTTATCATATTTAATATTTTTAGTGTTGAATCGATTTAAAAATAACTCTGGAATATTAAAAGCTATTAATTGACGATATGGTGAAAGTATTTCTGAAAACGACTTTTCTGTTTGTAATTGCTTTTGGATATTTCGTAATTGAGATGATGAAATATGATCTGTTAATAATTTTTGAGAAATTGTTTGTTTGCCATTTGTATTATTTGTTTGAATGTTTTCTTTTCCTAATGATGGTGATTTTGATGCAAGAATTAAAGAACAGATTTTATTTGTTGAGAGAATTTCTTGCATTTTAGTTTGTGATAGGTAAACGTACAGGAAATTTCAAATCAAAACAATTGAAATAACATTAAACGTACTTTACTCAATTTAATAGAAAAAAATTTTTACAAACAAATTCAAATTTTGAAACAGAAAAAATGAAGCGTTGAAAAGACATATTGAACAAGAAAAAATATCTGGTATATATTTTTTAAACAATAAATATTTCATATCAATTCTTTTTTTAGTTGATTCTTTCCTGAAAACCCGCAAATTTCATTATCAAAACATATAAAGAGAAACAATGAGAAAATAATGAAAATATTAAGTTGAAAAATATATTTTGTCATGAAAGCTTAATCCTATTTTGGATGATTGGTAACCCTCTTTGGAGAGTTTGATGCAGATTGAGTCTGACTTGGACTATTCACTGATGTTTTTCCAAGAGGAGCTACTATAATTTTCTTCTTATTGTAGCATGATGGGTACATTTTATAGTCTGAAAGAGCGTCATCTTCATCATAAAAAGAATCGTTATTTACTGAAGAAGATGAAGAAGCATGCGATACATCAGAAGGTTGTTTTTGTAATGATATATTGCGATTTTGTTGAAAGTTTGGGTTATCTTGATCTTCTTTTGAACGTGAATTTTTATTAGGCTTAATTACTCCGCGAACAGTTTGTGAGTTCTCTGCAAGTTGTTGGTTTACTGAATCATAATAGCGTTTTGGTTTTGTCGTGGTTGAAGTCGAAGTAGAATGCATATGATTTTTCATATAATAATTCAAAGCCTATTTGTCCATTTATTCTAAAAACGATCATTTTTAGTGTGCTCTGCTTTTTGTGAGAAATAATTTGAATGAATATATTAATGATAATATCTAACGTATTTGTTCTTATTTGAATTGAAATTAAATTAGAATCGGTAAAGATATGATGTACTTCAAATTCAATGTATATTTGTAATTTGTGAAAAGTCAATGAATGTAGAGTGCCGTGAAAAAGTGGGTTTCAAAATGAAAAAGTTGAACCCATATAACTTTTTCCATTCAAAATACTAAACTTTTGTAAAAGTTAAGAGTAATTTACTTCAAAAAGTTAAAGTTAGGTTCAAAGTTTTTATTCAAATTTTACTAAATTTGAGAAAGTTTATAGAATAAATTAAGAGTAGTTTCAATCAGTCTCACAAAAAATTCGATCATTTCCATTGAATTTTGGCTCGATGAGGTGTACTTTTATCAGAAAAGTTGCCGAATTCATCGATTTAGGAAAATTTGATTGAAAAGGTGATCATGAATAGAAAAAATTGAATGAAATCATATATCTTCATTTAATGCAAGAAGAAGAAAACGCGAAAGCTCCGAAGAAGCAATACAAGCCAGCACAAGAAATGATAAATCTATTTATAGGCACTGAAGAAGAAAAAGCAGCCTTTAATCCAGCCATTTCTCAGGGCACATTCTCATATGCAGTAACATTTAACCAACAATTAGGTTTTTTATGTAAATTTTTTCGTTCAGGATCCTTAAAAGTAAAGTATAGACAAATTGGTTCTGTCTTTGCCGTTTCGAAGCAGAAAGCACAAAAAAGCCATATAAAATTTCTACGTGGTGAAGGAATAGATGGACGTCCTCCAATTTTGACACCAGATGAACTTCAAATAATAGAAGAAGAAATCAAAAAACAATATCAAAATTCTTTTTATCCTACAGTTAATGAAATAACTCAATTTATAATCAAAAACTTCAAAAAAAATTTATTTACAGATACAGTGCGCCATATATTAAGAAATTAATTTAAAAATACATTTAAAAGCATAACAGGAGTACCTTTAGAAGATAACCGTTTTAATTCAAAAATTTTAGAAATTGAGAACAATCTAAATCAGTTAGGAAGGTCAATAAATGGCCTTCCTATTCAATTCATTTTCAATATTGATGAAATGGGTGTTTCCGAGTTTGAAGACGGCGGCGAAAGAACTGTTATTGTTCCAGTGGATTATCCACACTCAAGAACTCCTTATCCAATATCAAGATCCGAAAAGCATGCTACATGCTTATCATGCATTAACTTATGTGGACTTTTTGTCCACTTCTTTAAGCAGTTCAAAGATCTACTTTTGATTCAGAAATATATAATTATTTAGATTCAGGAAGTTTTGAAATAGTACGCACAGATTCAGGATATTTAAATACTCAATCTTTGGCTTTTTGGGTTTATTCTCAATTTTTACCTTTATTAAGAAAAAAATTCAATTATTTTTGTCCCTCAATATTAATTTTAGACGGTTTTTCAGCTCATTATAATGCATTTAAAAATGTTAATCTCCTTCAAGAAAAATTGATTCTACATTACCTCACTCCTCATTCATCTGACCAAACACAGCCTCTCGATTTATACATTTTCAATAGTTCAAAACAATTTATGTCAAATTCCAGATGAATAAGCTCACTCTGTAGACAAACAAACCAAATCATTAAAATACACACAGCTTTATACCAATCTACATCTCAATTAAATTGTCGCTCAACTTTTCGTTCAATAGGAATAGATACTCAAGTCAGAATTTTCAATAGCAATGTTCAAATTTTGGCATCTTTCAATCTCAATCTTATTAATAAAATACGCGATTATCAAATTTCACATATACAACAGTTAATTAATTCAAATTTTCAGCTAACTCCAAATCAACAATATATCTACGATTGTTACAAGCGAGCCTCAAAAATTAACACAAACACAAATACTAGAATCACAATGCCTTATTTTTCAAACCAAAGTAGTAACAGTTTTCTTGTTATGCCTAATATTTATTATCCCATCAAAAACTCATGAAAATTAAGCGAATTTATATAGTTGATTTAAAAAAATTCAAAATTTTACATTTTAATTACATTTCAACAATATTTTCAGATACCATAAGACCAATATCATTCACCTTAAATTCATTTTTTAATAAATTGAAGCATATTTGATTTCATTAATTTATATATAAACTTAAATTAAAAACGTTAGACACCCATGGTGAAATTTAATTCAATTTTGACCAGAAGTGTCTTATCGTTTTTGATTCTAGTTTAATCTTTTGTTATTTTGTTAAACTCTCTTACTCTCCTGGTTTCGAAAGATAAACACCCAAATTGAAGTTTCTAACTTTTTAGAGGTTTTAATAAAGATAACTTTATTCGTATACTTATAAATGTTTATTTATTAATTTATTATTTTAAAGTTTTAGTCCAATTGAGATGACATAATTCTTTTTTTTTTTCAATTGCTTCTATTCATCTAATAGACTTGCCTTTCCTACACAACAGTTGATATCTTCGTCCATATGTATCTCAACTTCGTTCACTTTAAGGATTGCTTTAATAATTTCCTCTTAGCATTCTTTATGAGAGATCGTTGAATAAGCATACTTAGCTCTTTATTAAGCGTTAAATAAATTCGTGATCTGAATCAAATCGTGTCATGTTGTTGATATATAATATTAAACAAAAGTTAATTTAACCATATTGTCAATAGAAACATTGTTAATGAGATATGTAAATGATTATTCAAAAAGTATTTTGTTTCTTTATATTTTCTATTATATCATACTTATATATGATATTAGCACTGTTTTGAAGAATATTTATTTATTTATTTTTAATATATTAGGAATTTTAAAACCAAAATAGCCAAAAATCAGATATATAAACTAAATGTAAACATAGTATATTTATACAAAAGCATATATTATAAAAAGTTATATATTTTTTAAAATTATGAAATCATATTTGTATCTTTATATTGATTTAGAAGTATCCGAGCATATGTCTCAAAAATAACACTTTTTGAATCAAATTCTTTGATATCTGGTTCTATTTCTAAATTTGTGCCTCTCGTGATCAAAATATCTATTTTTCAATCATATTTTTTTTAATTGATTATATTTTTTTTATATTTAAGGTGAATGATGATGCAGTAATTGGTTCAAGCGATACATTAGCGTTAACGCCTGTTGCATTTGTTCTCTTCTTTATCATTTGCCTTGGAGATAAACCTTAATATTTTAATGGATCATTTAACTTTTGAATTATTTATTATAAAGTTTTTTCAATTTAAATATTAGAAGAATGATCAGTTCACACTTTTTATGTTCAGCAAAAACAAGACTACCAAGAAAGAATTGGAAGACCAAATACTCAATGGCGAAAGAGAGATTATCTCTCTAAGAGATGGCCTAATCATATTCTTTCAAGAATCAGAAGAGATACCATTATATAAAAAAAACACACAATCCCATTGACAATCACACGCTATTGTGCGATATCCACAGCCTATACTATACTACTTGACAAAATAAAACAATTGAAGAATCAATTTACTCATTATTTTTATTTTATTAACTTTTTTCCTGATAAGCCCACAATAAAAAATTACACAGTCACTACGGAGCCATACAAACCACAACAAAATGGCAAAATAGAACGATTTTGGCAAAAACTAGAAGATTCAACATCTTCAATTGAAGATATTGGCTAATACATAATTCGATATAATATGGTTCAGGATCACATGGCATTAAAAGACAACAACATATCCAAAAGGCCTGGAGACATATACTTCAATCAAAATTTACGGTGGGAAACGAGATTACCTGTGGTTATTAATAGTTGGTACGCAGAATATTTCTATGAGGAAATATATCAATAAAAAATAATTAATATTTCTTAGAAAAAGTATTTTCAGAAATTCAAAATTATAAAATTTTGGTAATAGGTTAATGTGAAACTATCAATGTTTTTGCACGAGTTGAGCTTATTCATATTTCATGATGTTCAGATGATTAATGAGATTTTACTGCTGATCTAAATCTATAATGATTTATACTAGCATCCCCTATGATTGTAAAAAAAGGTACCTCTTTTTTTTTACATTTGGGATGGAAGAGGCACAGCCACCACTTGAGATATTTGCCTATTTAGTAAATACTTTATTATCTGATCATGCTTGAATTTATTTGTACTCTGGCAGTCAGCTTGTAGTACTTTGTCCATGTATTGATTGTTCTTATCTACAAAACCTTTGTAAATCTTTCTAAACTTTGGATTTCCTCTTTGAGAATAAATTTTGTTGTTCGTTAGAGTTTTCCAAATTAAAATTGGAAGTTCTTTTTAAATGTTTACTTTGAAATGATGAAATATTTCAAAATGATTGAAAAACAGGACACAATTGAAATATTAATTTCAATTTCAAACTTTTTCTGAATTATTTTACAACTTGAAAAATGATTAATTTCCTAATTGCTTTTTTGTTTCCCCTTATATTTTCAGCTAATAATCAACTTTATATCATTCCGAGGCCTCATACCATCAATATTTCTTCATCAACAGAAACTGACGGTTGGCATATTCAAAACGAAATGCAGATTGGATATGATCCTTCTATACCCAACATTGAAGATTTTGTTAAATATGTTATTGAAGTATTAAAAATACCGACAGGTTTTAATTTTCTAAAAACTTCTGAGAGTATTCAAACTGGCCTTTATTTTGGAAAACTTTCTAATAAAAATAATGAATATTCACTAACCACAACAAATGATTTAGCAACAATTTATGGTTCAGATACAACCACTCTTTTTTATGGATTTCAAACATTGCTGCAACTTCTTCCACCCACAATATATTCCAATAAAACTGAAGCCACAGATTGGATTGCTCAGCCACTTGTTACTATTCATGATTTTCCAAAATTCAAATGGAGAGGTGTAATGGTTGATACAAGCCGCCATTTTTTCTCAATTACTGCTTTAAAGCAACTTATTAATGGAATGTCACACTATAAGTTAAATGTTCTTCATCTTCATCTCAATGATGATCAAGGATGGCGTCTACAAATTAACAAGTATCCGAACCTTACAAAATATGGAAGTGTTCGTGAATCTTCACCAAAGAAATGGGATCGTTATGTATCTGATAATACACAATACGGTCCCTTTTATTACACAGAAGATGAAATGATTGATCTGGTTAATTACGCTTCACAAAGGATGGTCACAATTATACCTGAGATTCAGATGCCTGGCCATGCAATGTCAATACTTAGCGCTTTTCCTCAATATGCATGTACAAGCAATGAAGGACCATTTAAGCCATCTTGCTTCTGGGATACTAATGATGACTGCGTTTTATGTGTGGGAAACGACAAAATGATAGAAATTGTAGAAAATATCCTCAATGAAGTTATTAGAATTTTTTCAATTAATTCAGAAAACCATCGAAGTTCAAAGAAAAGTTTACCTTCTGTTTTCTTACATATCGGTGCGAATGATGCATCCAGAAAGAAATGGAAAACATGCCAAAACTGTAATGAAAGAATGGACAAAGAAGATCTTTCATCAGTTGATCAGCTTCACTCCTGGTTTGTCATGCACATTGCTAAATTTTTGGAAGAGAAAAATGTCAGAATTGTTGGCTGCGACAATATTCTTGATAGTAAAGGCTACACCTTGTTTGATCTACCAAAAAGTGCTGTGGTTATGTCATGGAGGTCAAATGGAGGAGCTAGAGTTGCAGCTGAACTCGGGTATGAAGTTGTAATGTCTCCAAGCGATAGACTTTATCTTGATTACAGTCAATTCAAAGCAAATGATATCTACGAGTACATTGGTGAATCAGTTACAACAAAGATGATTTATCATTACGATCCACTTGAAGACTTTGAAAACAACAAGAATGAAAAAATCGTTAAAAAAGATTATACAATTGTTAATAATGATGATTTGAAAGATTACGTCATTGGTGCCCAGGCTTGTCTCTGGTCACAGTTCATCTGGGATTCAAACGACTTATTCTATAAAGCTTTTCCACGTCTTCTTGCTCTATCTGAGTCACTCTGGTGCGAAAAAGAAAATAAAAACTGGGAAAGATTTATGAGAGAGCTCGATCAAAACCAATTCAAAAAGTTACACTATATGGGATTCCAAACAGACACAGATAAGCCTTCCTGTGCCCAACTCTCCTTTTCAAATGATGATTTCGCCTCCGCTGAATGGAAGAAAGGCGACTTCTCAACTTCAAAGTGGATCACAGCGTCCTTCACAGTGAGCGAGGCCTTCAACAAATACGGACAGTATGAAATCGCCTTCATTCACGTCAATGGAGAAGATTCAATCAAAACGAGAAACGTGAAACTGCTCATTAATGACGTAGTCGTCGATGTCGATGATCACGAAGGATCGGCTGGAAATCCAGGCGTTAATAACATTTACTCTGTGACAGTGAAAAATTCCCCTCAGCCAAATGACAAGATAACAATCTACGTTGAGGCATTGGCTGAAGGCGGAAGTGACTCTGAGGGAAGGATTCACGTTTATCCTGCTGATCTCAGAAATTAAATTTTCATTTTGAAAATTTTATTATTATTAAAGTTATACGTTCAACAAATACAAGAAAAAAAATCTTTATTTATATCTTTTTTACTGAATTTTTTTTTTCCAAATATTTGAAAATCAAAAAAATTTTAAAAATTTCAAAGTTTGCTTCAATTGATATACAGCAATAAAGATTACATAAAAAAATTTAAAAAAATTAAAAAAAAAAAAAAAGAAATTATCGAATAAAATTATATATATTCCACAAGAATTTAAAAAGAATAAACTAAAGGAAATAAACAGAGTTATTTTCAAAGTAAAACGTTTATTTATTTACAAAAAGAAATATTTTTTTTAAAAAAATAAACAAAGATACAAAATGCGAACGATTGATTTCTACTTAGTCTTTGGCTTTGTTGGCCGAACGATTGATTTCTACTTATTCTTTGGTTTTGTTGGCCGAACGATTGATTTCTTTTGTTCGTTTTCCTTCTGTGTGAGGATTGATGGTGGTGGTTGCATTTTTTGTGACTGATCTTTAGATTCATTTTCTGTTTTATTGCCTGATTTTGAAGTCTTTGATTTCTGGTTCTCTTTCTGTTCTTTTTGTTGTGAACTCTCAGCTTGCTCTTTTTCTTGCTTATCACGATGCCTCCTTCTTGGAGCGTGCTGCTCGTTACTCTGGCTACTTTCGTTAGAAGGTTCTTTTGGCATCTTCTGCTGCTCCTCTTGTTCTTGGTTACTTCTGTGGTGATGCCTGTGATGACGATGATGCCTGCTGTTTTCAGAAGAATCTTCAGTCTTTGGCTCTTGCGGCTTCTTCTTTTGCTGGTCTTCGTGCTTTCTTTTTTCATCATCTGAAGACTTCTGCTGTTTCTTCTTTTGCTGTTCTTCTTGCTTGCTCTTTTCATCATCTGATGGCTTTGGCTGCTTTTTCTTTTGCTGCTGTTTTTGAGAGTCGTCTTTTTGCTGTTGCTGCTGTTTGCTTTCTTGTTCTGAGGATTTTGGCTTTGATTCTGATTGCTTACTTTTCTGTGCCTTCTTTTCATTGTCTTCTTTCTGCTTCTCTTTTTGATTTTCTTTTTCTTTTTGCTTTTGTCTTTCTTTCTCTTTTTGATTTTCTTTTTCTTTTTGCTTCTCTTTTTCATTTTCTTTCTGTTTAGCTCTTTCTTTCTCTTTTTGTTTTTCTCTTTCTCTCTGTTTTTGCCTTTCTTTCTCTTTCTCTTTCTCTTTCTCTTTCTCTTTCTCTTTCTCTTTCTCTTTCTCTTTCTCTTTCTCTTTTTGTTTCTCTTTTTCTTTTTCTATCTTTTTTTCTTTTTGCTTTTCTATTTCTTCTTTCTTAGCACTTTCGTCTTTATTGCTGTTTCCTTCTGTTTCTTCTTCGGAGTTGCTACCGTCCGAATTACTTGATAAATTTGAAACTGCTGCAAGAAGCCCAAGAGTAAGTTGGGCTTTTAAGAGTTTAGCAGCAAGATCTTTATTAGCTTCATGTAATTGATCAGCTATATGAGTAATTTCTAGTAATTTTTTGATAACAATTGATTTTTCCTCTTCAGATTTGTTAAGAGCTTCTGTTAATTCGCTTACTTTTTCTTTCAATTGCTTTATTTCTTCATCATTATTTTTATTGTTATTATTTGAGTTTGTGCCATTATCATTACTGTCATTATTACTGCTTTTATCATTGAATATAGAAGGTTTTGATGAAGACTTTATTCTTTTCCTTGCTGATGCTGTTAATTTAGATTGACTGGTTGAATCTGCTGAAACTGGAGAAGTAAAAGTTCGTTCAACTTCTAATCTTTTGTTTGGTCTGTTTGGTGGAGCTTCACAATCTACGAATGCAAAAGATGTATTACATCCAGCGATAAAATAAGGAACGCCTGTTTCTGCTTTGATTTTAGTTTTAATTGGTGTAAAGTAATGACTTTTTGTTGGCTGACTTGCTAAAAGTTCGCCATATGAATTGCATCCGCATGATGCAAGATCTGTACCTTTCATTAAGAAGAGTGAATGATAAAAGCCAGCAGAAATATCATAAACTTTAATATCATCAAAAACGTTCAAAAGGACAAAAGTATCAACTGTTCTGATTTCGGATTTAAGAGAAAGCCTTCCTTTATAATTAGAACCATATCCGTAAACTTTTCCTTCATGGTTCAGGGCAATGCAATGCTCATAGCTACCTGACACTTGAGTAAATGGACCAAAGTCAGAAAGCTCTTGAATTTCTATAAATTCGTCGTTTTCTTCATTTATGTGGCCATTACCATAAATTTTTCCACTTTTGGTGAGAACAACCAAAAAATTATCGCAGCAAGCAATACTTGTGACAGCTTCAGGTAATGAATAATGCTTTGGCATTTGATCTTTTGATTTTCCGTCGTCATTAAAAAGTTCTTCGGTGAAAATATAAAAGTCACCTTCTTCATCAATAACAGCAGACCTTTTGCTACCACCAAAAAGGCCTAACGGTTTCCTAGAAATATATTTATTATTTGACTTTGAATTTTTTGAATTTGGATTTGGAATTTTTAAATTGAAAAATAAAGGTTTTCCTGCGCCTTTTTCGTGGACATAAATCAAACGACCCAATGACGTCATATATAAAGTATAGTTGTCACCACAAACTGCTGAAAAAAACTTTTCTTTTCCAGAAGGCTTAAACCCATCAATTACGATTTGAGTTGGCTTTTCGTAGTATTCTCCATTAGATACATCATTGATTTGAGAACGGCTGTTATCACCAATAGCAAATGCAATTCCATCATTATTAATCCACACTGAATGACCCGAATATGATGAAAAAGATTTTAATTGAGAAACTTCGAGATCTGATTTTTGAGGCGGAGATATACATTGATCGCCATATGATCCAATTATAGATGCACTTTCGATTAGTTGCTTATTTGTATTTTCCCCAGAAACGAACATCATATAAATTTTGGGAGAAATTCCAAAATTTTTAGAATTTCTGAGACAAAAAAAGCCAATGATGTATCTTATAATATTTACATTTTTTATTTTTAATATTTGAATAAAATTTAAGAAATAATATTTTTTAATATAAATGATGTGTATAAAATTACTTTAGAGTATTTTTTAATTAGATATTAAAGAAAAAAATAAACGATAGAATATTCAATGTAAATTTAAATGTTAATCGTTCCAACTAAATATTGACTAAGGAATTTATTCTTCACTCAATTCTACAGAAAAACAAACGGATGTTATTTTTGAAAATTATTTCAATTTATCTCTTAGGCAATTCAAAAATGCGTATTTTAATTTTTCATCATCTTCAAGCATGAGAATTTGAATATTGAGTCATATAATATGACTCATATTATATAGTTATGCGGAAAAAAATAAAAAAACTATAGGAAAGACTTAGGATGAGAAAAATTTAGATTTAAAATTTTTATGTATTATTATAAATAATACATTAAGCTCATTTTTTAAAATAATGGGACAAAATACAGGTAGTCTTTCTATTGTACCAATAATATTAGTAAAATATGAAAAATGCATGGAGCTGCCATTAGATATGGTCAAAAAATAGGAAAAAAAAAAAAAAAAAAGGGAAATCGTAATTGCCCTCAATCGTAATTGCCCGCACAAAAAAGGTCAATTTTAGCCTTAAAACCGTTGTCAAATGAAAATGGAATAATGACTTTTTGAATTATTTGGCTAATTATTCTCTGAAAATAATAATAAAATTATAGTGGTCCTAAAAAATATTGATAAGAAATTTGAGAGAAATTTTCATTTTTCATTGAAAAAATTGAGAAAATTTATTTAAAAATAATTTGAGAGAATTTTAAAATTTCTTTCAAATTCATTCAAATTTAATGACCTATTCATGAATTTATGAATCAATTGTTGGTCAATCTTTTGACCTTTTATTTATATGTTTTCTTTACCAAAAAATACAAACGAACGCTATAATTTAATCGCAAGTGGTTCTGCAATCGCACAATTTTAATAAAAGCAAAACAGCTGATGCATTAAGTATTTCGTTAAATTGCGTCAAAGCAGTAGCTAAATAGATTGATGAAGGGAGACCAGAAAAAACACAACCCTGCCGACCACAAATATTAACAAATGAAATCAAGTATTTCATATGCGTTAAAGCAATAATGTTTCTTGAAATCCCTGGAGCTGAAATGGCAAATGTTTCCTGAACACAATTTTTATTCTTTATATGGAATAATCTAATTTTAGCAACAAACAATTCTTTGATTGATTCTTTTCCAAAGAAATTGAAACAATGCCTCGAAGTGCAAGGCAATCAAGTAAGATTTTAATTTTAATTTTTAATAAAAAATCAACTTTTTCAATTGCCGAAAAAATATTGATAAGAAATTTAACTTTTTAAATTAAAAATTTTAAAAATAAAATAACTTTTGTTAACGACGATTAACTATTGAATTCATTTCTTATCAATATTTTTTAGGAACACTATAAACTCAATTCGGAAATTTTCAAGTCCGATAGGATTATTTTTGGATATATCTCAATTATAAAATATTATAAAATTTATTTTATTGTATATATATTTTATATATTAATATAAATATCTTATAAATCAAATATAAAATATATGAATGTTTATTTAATAAGATATTATCCTTTTAAATTGAATGAAACGTGAAAATTTAAAAACTTAGTTTACTAATTTACGAAATCTTCCTCAGATATTTGCGAAGTCTTCCCAAAATAGTTGCGAAATCTTCCCCAGATAGTTACGAAATCTTCCCCAGATAGTTGTGATCATCTGAAAATGATTTTATAATCAGATTAGAATAATTTTATAATCATCTGAAAATGGTTTCTATCTGGGGAAGATTTCGTAACTATTTTGGGAAGATTTCGCTAATATCTGGGGAAGATTTCGTAATTATCTGGGGAAGACTTCGCAAATATTTGAGGAAGATTTCGCAACTATCTGGGGAAGATTTTGTAATTATCTGGGGAAGATTTCGTAACTGTTTTGGGAAGATTTCGCAACTATTTGGGAAGATTTCGCAAATATCTGAGGAAGATTTCGTAAATTAGTAATTTTATTATTATTTTCAGAGAATAATTAGCCAAATAATTCAAAAAGTCATTATTCCATTTTCATTTGACAACGGTTTTAAGGCTAAAATTGACCTTTTTTGTGCGGGCAATTACGATTGAGGGCAATTACGATTTCCCAAAAAAAAAAGAATCATTCAATTTTATAATGGATTCAGTTGAAAGCTAGAATATTATGCAACAATAATTATAAAGCATAAATAAGACTTCGGGCTACTAATTTAGAAACAAATTTCTAACTATTCTAAGATATCTCGGAAGACATTAATTAAATTTTTTAAAGACGTTACACGTTCACAAATTTTGTTAAGTTGTGAATGTTTAAAAAATCAAAATTTGAATATCTATGGAAGATACCTTCCAGCCTGAAAAACGACTTTCATTGCCTTTAACAGATCTAGTAAACGTTCTTTCCAACAGTTCTCAATATAGCGATGCGCTAATTTATTTTGAAAAAAATGAAACGTCTATTGAAATGGAAAAAACAGAATCAAAAATAGAAAAAGATAAATCAGAAGATACTAAAAATGATGAGGAAAATAGTTCTGCTGAACAAAAAGCTTTGCCAAATAGCGAAACTGAAAATCATGAAATACAGAATGATATTAACTCAACATTTATTCAAAATATCAATGATAAATTACTTGATAAAACAAATAATCAGTCAGTTATTGATCTTACTGACAAAGATCTTGAAATTACTTCACCTCTCAATCTCACTTTCGATTCCAGCACTATTGTTAAATGTCGAAGAATCAAAATTAAAAACGCTAAGGTTATACTATCAAATTTAAATTTAGTTGGTTCTATTTTTATTGAAAGTAGCCAATTGAAACTAGATAAATGTAGGATTCATGATCCTCCTCCATACAACGAAAATCCAACATATGATTATCTTGTAAATTGTAATAAGAACTCTCAATTTATTGCTGAGAACAGCGAATTTTACAATTCCGAGAACTTTGGTCTATGCGCTGATGACGGTAGCCTTATTCGATTGAATAAATGCCGAATCATGAACATTCGTCTTTTTGGCGTTGCTATTACCAGCTTTTCTACGTTATACGCATTTAATACAGATTTTATCAACATTAGTTTTGAAAATGTATATCTTGATAATCAATGCAGTGCAACGTGCAAAGATTGCAATTTCGATAATTCCAATAAAAGAGCTTTTAATGGTTGCAACAAATCATCTATTACTATTGAAAGATGCATAATACGCAATTGTAAGCAAGGCGCTATTTATGCTTGCCATTGTGATAAAGTTCTTGTTTTTGGTACAACAATTTCAGATCTAGACTATTCTGCTATTTATCTTGATAATACAACAGCTGCAATTAAACGCACAATTATAGAACGATGTAATGGTAATGGAATAAATGTTGCTCATAATTCTAAAACCCTCATTTGCCAATGCACTTTCAAAAACACAACATATCCAGCAATCGCTGTTTGTGAAAAATCATTTTCTCTTGTTCAACGTTGTGAAATCAATGATTCTTTGATGTCAGGTTTAATTGTTCGAACTCGTTCACAAGCAACTATCGAAAATTGTCTTATTACTGGTTCAAAAACTTTTGGTGTATGCGTTTCAGATTCAAAAGGAATCATTATCCGTAAAACATTATTATGCAGATCAGAAGAAGCCGGGGTTTGTGTTTATAATCATAGTCATGTTGTTGTCAAAGATTCATATATTATTGGACCTTCAAAAATCGGATTTAATGTCTTTTGTGGAGGTGTTGTTTCTGCTGTAAACACAACAATTGTTGGCATGATTGAATCTTGCTGTTGGGTTCATCATGCAGGTTCAGGCAGTTTTCTGAAAACAACTGTAGATTTTCGAATGTTAAAGAAGCATGATGATATATTCGCATCAATCAGAGAAATTGAAAGTCAAGATAAAAGCGATGAAGAGAAATCATCTGCTAATACTGAAAAAGATGATGATTCATCTCAAAGTTCAATAAAATCTTTAATAAGTCATGGAATTGATAAGAATACACAAGCTGGCAATGAAAGAGTTGGTGCTGACACCAATTTACCAAATAATGATAAACAATCTATATCTGCCTTTCCTGCACAAATTGGAGATGAAATAGAAAAAGAATTAAAACTAAGTTCAAATGAAAATGATTCCATGCATTCAATAGACAAGTTAATTAAAATTGAAACATTAAGACCAGTTGTTTTTCAAAGAGATCTTGGAAAGAAGTTTCCTCTCATTATCGCGAAAAATTCTGATGCTGATCTCCCTAAATATGGATTGCATGCAACTCCTCCAAAATGCAAATTGTGCGGAAAAGATGCTACAGACTGCTACTTTTGCGTTTGCGCTCATTGCGTTTATTGCATGAATTGTTGGAATTCACTTGGAGATAAAAAGCCAAAAACATGCGAATTATGTTCGATGACTATAGAATCTGTTGTTAAACCAATAGAATGTTCAGCATCGACTGATTTTGAAACAGAATCTCAAAATGATGGAAAAGAAGCTAAACGAATTTGTGCTATTTGTTATGAATATGAAGTTGATTCTATCATTGTCCCATGTGGACACACAATATGCCATAAATGTGCGGAAAAATGGTTCGAGACTAGCTCTGAATGTCCTTTCTGTAGAGAAAATGGATCTCGTTCTCGAAGATTTGTATCTTATGAATAAAAATAAATATTATTTAACTTTTTATTTATTACTAGATCTCTCTAAATTGTGTAATCTCATACTTTCATCAAATCAAATTTGAGATGATCAATAATAATCAAAACAAATTTATATTCATAACTCAAATGTGATTAATATGTGAAATTATATTATAGTTAATTTAATGCAAAAACATTAAAAACAAATATTTTTGATCTTCAATTCTTTATTTTTAACGTAATAAAACGTCAAGAATATAAAAATAAACGGACTTGATCTATGAAATAAAGGAAAGTGAATAAAGAATAAAGAAAAGTGAATAAGCATAAAATCTTTAATATATCAAAATATCAAAAATTCATCTAACATTTTAAAATACTTTCGGCAATGTGTTGGACTTATTGATGAACGATAAGGTTCATTAGTTCAGCCCTATTCTCCGAAAGAGAAGGTGGTGAACATTTCTGATTAATAGGAGACATAAAGCAATTCTTTGATGTGTCAGCTGCCCATGGACTAAACATAGGCGTCATCTTCTTATATGGTGATAATAATGCAAATGGTGAAGCCGATGGCATCATTGGAGAAATAAATCCAACAGGAGTTCCTGAAAATAGTGTGTTATTATATGATGGGGTCCATATAGAAGGAGTGTCAATTGACATTTCTTCAAATGGCTGTGGTTTTGGTAAATTCTCTGGCTGCTGCTGTTGTGGTGGTGTTTGTGGTTGAGGTTGAGGTGGAGGTGGTTGAAATTGGCCTGATGGAGCATTAAATTTGACCTTTGTTGGTGTGAAGCTTGGTGGGATATTAGTTCCATCATTATTATTAATTTGAACAATTGTATTAGATGTTGGAGATTGATTTGGAAGATTTGATGCAAGTGGGTTCATATAGTTTAATGATGGAGATTGGTTTGTTAGCTGTTGTGTGGCCGCTCCATTGTTTATAATTGGTGTAGGTGGATTCATCTTTAAATTTTTAATTGATTCTTCAACTTCAGCCTTTGTTTTCTTTGATAATGTAGAATACCATCTGTTTTTAATCATGTTATCTGCACGCGAAGGCATTAAATAAGAAATCTTCGACCAGTGATTTCCAAATTGTTCATGAAGCAATAATAATTGTTGATCTTCTTCTGGTGTCCATGGTCCTCGATTTAGCTCTGGGTTCAAGTGATTGAGCCACCTTTCACGGCATTGCTTTCCAATTCTTCCTGGAAGAAGACTAGCCAATTTAGTCCATGATTTGCATCCGTAAGTGTGAACAAAGTTAATAATTACTTCATCTTCTTGCCTTGTCCAAGATCCTTTCAAAAGACCAGGATCAAGAACTTTGGTCCATCTTTCAAATATTTGTTGTGAAGTTTTCCCTGGAAATTGATTTTCTGCTGCTTTCCAATTGATACTCGTTTCTCTTTCACTAGCAATTTTTCTTAACAAGGCATCCTCTTCAGGTGTCCATTTTTTATTCTTTGAGGAAACATTATTTCTACGTCTATTCCTAGTCGGTGCTATAGGAATCATTGGTTGGATGCTTTGAGGATTCATTTCAATAATTGTCAGTTTAAAATTTATTTTATTAGAAACTGTTTTAATTGAAAATTTCAAGCGGTCTATTAAAATTATGATGTTTATTAAAAATGCACAAATATACGAAGATCATATGAAATTAATCGAAACTTTTTTCATTGTTTAAAACGCATCCTTATTTTTATAGATGAAGAAATGCTTTTTTATTGAATTATATGTTCCTTTTTCAAAATGCGATGTAAACATACGATTTTTATGGGCATTTCATTGAATGGATTAGAACAAATAAAAATTCACATTATTTTTCAGATATACATTAAAAATCTTTATATGTGGTCAAAAAACTTTTTTAGTAATTGCATTTGATTGTATTAAAAAATCATGAAAGTTTTATACTCATGTTTGAACACAGAAATTGAATATGATCTCCAAAAAAAAATACACGCAAATATCATTCTCTATAATGAACTAAACCGAATTATTTATAAATAAATAAACTTGTGTTAATTGTATAAGAATTATTTGATTTTATGCTACTAAAGTTCCCTTATTTTGAAGATAAAAAATCAAAATTATACAATTAATACATTTTATGGTTTAGGTCAAATTTTCAAATTTTTGACCTCAAAATTCACCGGAAATTCAGGTTTAGAGAATTCCATTAGTTAATTGAATATTGAAAACTTCTCAATTATCATGAAGTTTGGAGAGTTTTAGCACATAAGTGATTTGTTTATTAAACAATCTGTGAAATTTATATTATATGCGCTCTAAAAAATGAGAAATAGATTAAAATTTTGTTTAAAAAGAAAATATTGTTTGTTTAAATATGAAAAACAATTTACATTACAAATGCAAATTATTTTAATTAATGAATGTTTATTGAGGTTTTCGTTTAATAAATATCTTATGAAGTAATAATTAATAATACACTCAAGAAAATTCTTTTTTTCTATTAAATATGTGTTAAAATCATGAGATTATAAATGATATTCAAGATCGCAATACTATTTTTTGAAATGAGATTTTGTATTAAAATTAATAATTGCTTGGATGATATGAATCCTAATAGAATGATTGAATAAAACTATTTTAAATTATATTTATATGATTAAAAAAACTAAACGTTGATCATTTTCTTCAAATAAAAGAATATTTAATTTATCGTAGATTCAATAAATTTATTTCTATCAATTTTGAATGAAATTAAAAGCATTTATCAAAAAGTTAACTCCTTTTACAATTTTGAATAATGGAAGATTGAATATTTCAATATATTTTGAATGTATGAATATGAGTCTGCTCCACTTGCACGCATTCTTGAGCTCGGAAGAACAGCCGACTTTAATAAAGTAACAAGCAATTGTCCATATTTTATGCTTTTTAAAAACAATCCTTTACCAAAAGTTCCTACATCAACAATTTCTTTAATTCAAGAAATGCATCAATCAAAAGAGCAATTGAGCCAGATTCTTTACGATATGGAATTCCAATTTCCTGTTATTACTCAGTCCATTTCTGAAATCTCTCAAAATATTGATAAGATGTCAGAAAATAATAAAATTTACTCGTCAATTTTTTTATTTTACTCATTTTTTGCATGGTTTATAAATTATACAAAAACTGGTCTTGTTTACCCAGGAGATATCGTTTTGACTTCTCTCCTGAGTATAAAAATTGAAAATTCACAAAGTTATGAAATACTAGCAAAAAGTGCATTTTATTATGGTTATAAATCACTTGTTGAATCAAAAATGACACCTCTTTTTGACAAATATATTCCCACTGCAAGCAAGTTTTTTATAAGTCAAAATGATAAAAAAACTTATCCAAATTTAATTCCAATCATATCAGGAAGCATTTTTATTGATATTCTTTCACATTTTGAAGATCCAAACCAAACTGCGAATGATCAAATCTCTTTTTCTAGTGAATTATTTGATATTGTAAATATGATTTATGATTCATCCATTTTGCACCCCTATATTTTCAATGAGAAAATCATATGTTATATTTTTGATTTTTTTAAGGCATATATGTGCAAAAAAGCAGATATCAATACTAGTAATGTCATAATCAAATGTTTCTCAAGCCTTTTGAAAATTTCCAACAGTGATTTCAATTTTTTAATATCAAATAATTTATTAGATATCATTTTAATTGTACTTAATCAAAATCTTCAAGAACTTTCAAAAACTAATATCAATGAAGGTGAAAATGATAAATTTGATTTTCCTGATCAACTAATCATTCTTCCAAATAATTTAGAAATCATTCAAGATTTTTCCAATTCAAAAACTCAAACTTTTTCAAACGGTTTTGATCCCAAACCGTTAAAAAAGATCATTATTGAAGAAGATCCACAAAAAATATATAAAAGTATTTATGATGACTTCAATCCATTGATTCAGGCAATGTTCAACCATGAAAACAACATAAAAGCATTAATTTCAGCTTTTGTGGCACTTTTTGACGCAAATAATGACACTAGTGAAATCAATCACATGGCATTTTATTTGCTATTTATTCTATCATGTATCAATCAAAAGAAAAAGTCGAGTACAAAAAGCACAATTAAGTTTTCTGATTTAATTCACCCAATTTTAAGTTCAATGGCCAATAGAATTGACCTTTTTTTTGATCCAAAAGTGACAGTTTTTGAATCATTTCTGTCAGAAGAAATGAATTCAATTCGAAATGAATTTCTGATCAACATTGTTCAAAGGAAAAAAAAGTTGCATCTTTTACTGACTTTTTCACGGTTTTATCCGGTTATTTTTATTGAAATAGTCTATCGTTTGACATCACTTAACATTCGAATACCGAATGAGTTTCTAGATGAGATCATGAATTTTTATCGATTCATGAACATTTCAAATATTGAGACAAAAGTTGTTGAAATTGTGAGAGAAGCACTTTTCAATTATATTTCAATAGTTTCTTATGATTCAATACTTGACGGTTTGAGTATTCAAACGTCATATTTCTTGTGTTTGATAGAAGACAACCTTGCTGATGAAATTATAAAAATTCTGACAAATTATTTCAAAAATGTCGGAACAGTTATTGATACAAAAAACTTCGTTATTTTCTTGAAACTTTTTCAAATGCACTCAATTGAGGATGAAGAAAATGTTATTAAAGTGATGGTTAGGTTTGTTAAGTTACTTATTTCTATCTTTAATATCAAGATTTCTTTTTCAAGGGCCTTTAAATCTACTTTTCTTGAAATTTTCAACATTCTTTCACAAATTAAAATGAGTGAAGAATTATTGAAATTAGTGATGTCACTTTTTATCCTAATATCACCCGAGTATCAACTCAGTGATATTGAAGCATTCTTTCTTAAAAAGGCGATTTTGAACATGTATCCGTCATTTCAATTGGATAATCATGAATCACTTTTTAATGACATATTAAAATTGATTTCAATTGACAATTCACATATTTATAATTGTCAAGTTTTGCCGATATCTTATTTATTATTCTCGTCGGTTAAATTCAATGAGCTCATCAATGATTTCTTGTATAAAAGTCTCCTTCAAAACAGTCCAAATGCAATAGAAAACTGTCAAAAGTGTCATCTTGTTGATTTTGATTGTTTTTTGCTTGACAAACTTTCTGAGATGAAAGAAGAAGACTATTCGATTGAGAATGAAGAAAAAGTGAAGAAAATTTTGACAATCTTTGAAATAATAGCTAAATACTTCTCTTCACCAGCAGCTGTTCTGAAATTCGCATCATTATTAAAGCCCAAAAACAGAAATAAAAAAGTTCTCTCAAAATACATGCCACTTTTTATGAACACTCTTTCACAGCTTGTTGAAGTTGATTATTTAAAGAAAACGAAGCATATGAAACTAGATGAAGCTGATGAATATTGTGGCGATTTCATTGTGCCTAAATCATTTTCAATCTGCTTTTGGATTTGTTGTCGTTCATTTGATTCAGAAGGAAACTTGAATGTTTTCACTGCGAATTCTTTTGATCGAAAAAATCCAAAAAATCAAAGCAGCATTAATGATAATATAAAGATTTATATATGTAACAATGAGCTTAATTTTGAAATAAATCAATTTCATTGTTCATGTTCAATTAAGAAAGATGAATGGACTTTTATAACCGTTTCATTCACAAAGAAATCAGTGAATGTTTATGTAAACTTAGTCATTCTTTCAATGATATTAACGTCTAAATTTACCGATTCATATTTTTGTAGTACAAATATGAATGAATATGTCGCCTTCCATGGAAAGATTGGTGATTCATCAACTGTGAGTTCAAAAGAAACAATTGAACTTGGTTTCTTTGGCGTTTTGAATTTTCAGAAAATTGAAGACATGAAAAAATTATTTCATAACGGTGTCTTTTCATATCCAATTAATCCTATTTTTTCATATAACATTTCTAATCATCCTAATCTTTCTGACACTTCAACTTTGACTGATTCTAGTTTGATATCGAGTCAGGCGATTTCTGTAACATCCATTGTTTTCAACTTTGTTTTTTGTTTGACGAACATGTGGAAATGTGACATTTTAATTCCTTTGTATTCGATCCTTGACATTCCTTTTGAGCAGACAGACAATGAGTACTATACTGAGCTTCCTTATATAACAACATATATCTTAACCAAATGTCTTGTTTTTAATCCGAAATTACAGAATCATTTCTTTAAAACAAACAAAATTCGAATGATTTCGTATCTTTTATATTTGATGTCAATTTCATTGTCACCAAGAATTGTTTTTGATATTCGTTTGTATCAATACTTTTATAAGATGTATTTGTGTGTTTCAAATAAAGATTTGCATTCACAAATATACTTTACTATCATTGCAAATTTGAAAATAATTAATTATTCAAGTTCGAATGATCATTTGAAAATACTTGAAAGTTGGTTGAGTGATGTATATCAAGTTCCACATTTTGATCAAATTGGATCATTTTCTGTTCTTCTTTCGATGATGAATATTTTTTATAAATACGAAGAAATTGATTCAAAAAAGGTTGATTTTTATATCAATCGATTAAAAGAAGAAGGAAATAAAAAAGAAGAATTGAATAAATTCAATGATTACATTGAAATTATTCAAAAAGAAGTTGAAGAACATAATAATCAAATAGCGGCACGAAGGAAGATATTTCATCATCTTTTATTGTTTTCGGCCGATAAATCATTCAATTTATCTGATTATTATGAAATTGTTAACCAATGTATCGTACTTTATAAAAAAGCAATGAAACAACAATCGATAAATCTTGAAGATAAAACGAATGAAGAAATTAGAGAATCATCTTTTGTTATTCATAATTATATCAAAGATATTTTAGATATGATTCGATTTTTGGACTTACTTATTCGTCAATCGCCGACAACTTTCAAAAACATGAAAATAGCTGTTGATGATGTTCTTATGTTGAATGAATTAATTATCTATGAAAAATACAATGATGAGCAAATTATAATTAATTTAATTGATGTAATTACACAATTTTATAAACAAGAAGTTTTTGATGAAGTTAATAATCAAAACTTGTCTATTCATTATGATTTAATTATCAATATTCTTTCACAAGCAAAATTGACGAGTTACTTTTTTGAAAGTTTAATTCGTCATGCACATAAATCGTCACCTGAACTTTACTTGATTTGTTGTTGGTTTTTGACTACGCATGAACCAACGAATGAAGAATTTCAAGAACTTTTTGTTTCATCACTTTTATCATCATTTAATTCAATTCCAAAAAAAACTTTGTCTGATCCACTTTTCTTGTTTTGGTCATGTTCATTTTCTAACATTTTAATGACTGAGAAAAATCAGAAGATTCTCTTTGCTTTCATTATTAGCATTCTTGAAGAAAAATGGCATTTGATGCTCCCTTCATTTATGCTTTTTTCGAATTCACAAGATTCGAAAATCATGCTTTATTTGCACATAGCATCGATCATCTTATTCAATAAGTATAACAATATAAACTATTCAAATAAAGTTGCCAGAAATTTGCCATTAAAACAATCAAGAATGATTCGTTCTTTCTCTGCAATTCCAGCTCAAGGGAAGGCTTCATTAAATTCATTTTTCACTTCTTCATCGAACTTTGATTTCGTCACAAATAACAATTATAAAGCGCCATCGAAAAATCCAGATGATGTTGAAATTGAAGATGATGAAAATGAAAATGATGAAAAAGAAGAAATAGTTGATGAAGATATCAAATGTTTTCCTAATAAAGAATTGGGTGAAAAAGACTTGATTGTTTTCCTCAAATTTTCAATTATGTTCATTTTATTGAGGCCAAATTCAATCAAAATTTCAATGCTTGAAAAAATGTTCATTCAATCACCTTTCATGGAGGAAAACCACGAAATCGTCCAGAGTGAAAATGACACCTCTCTTCAAATGTTCTTAAATAACGGTTTGGATAAAAATGTAACCACCAAAAAAGAAAATAAAAGCACGTTGAATCATGGACTCAGATTTGATGAGGAAATGAATTGGCTTGATTTAGAATTTGCCAAAATAATCTTCAACATGAGAATGAATTACATTCTTCATTCAACGACTGGAAAAGTGGCACCAATTGTCAGTCAGAATGAAATCAAATTGTATTCAATCTTGATGTGTTTCATATCACATGTCACTCCAGAATTCCATAATTTGACAATTGAGAAGATTAACAAAAGGCAGACTCAAAAAGTCAAATTTGCAAGTAATTCAAATTCATCTTCACTTGATCAAAACTCGTTCAAATTGGTTTTCATTCCAATTGAAGACAAAAAGATGACAAATGACATGTTTTCTGACATCTATGACGGTTCTTTACTATATTTGAATGAGATACGATCAACGTTCATTCAAATTCAGTCAACGATAAGTCAAAGCTTCGGATCATCGACGAAGAAGATAGAAAACTTGGCATTTTTGCAGAAGAAGATATTGAAAGACACTTTTCATTCAAACGAAAACAACGAAAGCAAAGAGCTCAGTCCATTCACTGAAAACGGCATCACCAAGCTGAAGCGATTCATGTCATTGCTTGAAGAGTTCGACAAGCAGCAATGGGAGAAGCTGAAGGAGAAGCTGATGACTGAAAAAGGTCCCTGGAATGACGACTCTTTGTCTTCCTTCTTCTTCAAGCGATCGATGACTTTTTGTGCAAACTTTTGTCCTTTCCTGATGAAAAGAGAATCGCTTCAAAACGAGGCGAAGCCAAGGAAGAATCATTCTCTCGATTACTACAATAATTCTGACTTTTTCTTTTGGTCGCATAACCGTTTTTTGCCGTTATTTGAGCAAACCGCTTTTTTGAATTCAAATCTGCCTGTGATTGAAAAGCAAACCGCTGAAAAAGCGGTTATTTTTGAATGCATCCTTCAAAAAATTGAGGGGCTGAAAATGGTTAAGCTCAAAATTGAGCCACATTCAATTTCTATAATTTTAGATGATGAAATTAAACAGGCGCCAAAAACCGTTTTTATTGATAAAAAAGACGTTTTGATTCTGATGGCCAAATGCGTTAAAAATGGGCCTGAAAAAGTGGAAATTTTTACGGTTTCTTGCTCAAAATCATATCTGCTGATTTGCGCAAACGCAAATGCAATCATCGACTTGTTTGAGGAAATCTGCAAACCACAGCAAGACCAAACTTTGATTATCAAAGACAATGCAGCAGCGCCTGACTCATTTTTGGCAAATCTTCAGAAAAAGTGGAGTGAGAAAAAGTGCTCCAATTTTGAGTACATCATGCTCTTGAATATCTTCGCGTGCAGGAGCTTCAATGACATCAGTCAGTACCCTGTCTTCCCACTGATTCTGAATAATTATTCAGATGAAAAAATTGACCTTAACGATGAAACCATTTTTAGGGATATTTCAAAAAGTTCCACTCAAAAATCGGGATTTCTTCCGCCATCAACGGTTGCCAATTATATGAAAAGAGTCAGTCCATTCAAAGAAATATCTCAAAAATTCAATGATGATTCAAAAAGTGATGATGATCATTCAATTTTGAATGATATTCAAAATTCAAAAGAAGGCATTCCTGAGTTCTTCTTCATGCCTGAATTGTTGTGCGATGAAGTGTCAAATCCGACTGAATATGTCTACCATCACAGGAAGGCTCTTGAGTCAGACTTTGTCAGCAGCCATCTGAACGAGTGGATTGACATTGTCTTTGGTGTTCGTCAAGGTGAAATTTCAGGCCAATTTGATAAAAGTGAAAATCAGATAGCGAATCCGATTGACGAGTTTGTTGCCGTTGCAAACGACGCATCGAATTCGCTGCTTTTTCTTATGAAGAAGGAGGAACTTCCCTGTCAGATTTTCACATCACCTCACCCCGCTCGAAATCAATCAGGAAAAGATTCATCTATACAAACTGAAGCTGACCCTCAAATCCACCACTATCTGATCAAAAACCAAGACGAATGGGAATTTGTTGTCTACGCCTACTTTGACAGCGAGTATCTCTACGTGTTCGACTCGTCATTCAATGTATCGAAATTTGCCTTCAAATTTGACACATTCGAGCTGAATTTCATCGAGAAGAAGCCGATTGTCGCGCCAAGCAAAGATGCCAGCAGCGACATCTCGTTCTACCAAGAATTTGGGTTCTATCTGACATCTTCTTCCTTCATTTCGCAGCGGACAATCAAGAGCATCATCGTTCACAGCAATATTGAATTGAATAGTTTTTGTTTGATCGGAATTGATTCAAATTTCAATATCTCTCTCAAAAAGTTTTATTTGAATTTTAATAGCTCGAATGCTGAAAAAGAGAATCATATAAAACTAACTGAAAAAAATTCTCTTCATTCAAGCCAGCCTGATAAGGATTTGGCCTTGATAAAAATTGAATGCTCAGATGGTCACTTCATCGTTGTTTCAAATTCGGATGAACTTCACTTGTCAATCCTAGAAATCACTGATGATAATGATGATTATCTAATTAAGCGTTACGAGCAGTTCATTGCAGTTCCTAAGTGTTGCTCAATTTCGTCAATCTTTGAAACATTTGTTGTCGCAACAGACAATGGATCAATGCAGATAGTATCTGTTAGAGGGCAACCGTCAAATACAAAAGAATGGCATCTCTCAAAAATTGTTGAATTTGAAAATAATGAAAATATTTTCATCCCTCAGAAAATCTTAATAACAGACTCTTTAGGATTCATTGTTGTCTACGGAAAAATGAAAATGTCAGTGGACAAGAACGAATCATTTATTTACTTATTCACCATCAATGGCATCTTCATTCGTAAGCAGAAAATCGCTGGAGAAGTCGTTAATTGGACTAAATGGAAAAGTAAAAATGGTTTTGACTTTCTTGCACTCATTATTAAGAAAAAATCGGAAAACCTTGATGATGAATTTAATATTAATGATCATGCAGTTAATGATTCTGATGATTATGATGATATCGAAAAAGATGCTACACAAAATGCTAATTCTTATGGTTTCTCATATAAAATTGCTGTTTGTGAAGCTTTTTATTTGAAATTGGATACATTGAAATACAGATTTAATGAAAAGATTGTTGCTTTAGAGTTTTTGGTGGAGAAAAATTTGTTGGCCGTGTTTCAGAGTGATGGAAACTTCTTTATGATTGATTATAATCCAAATGATATGTATGTGGAATGAAATTAAAATGTATTTTAATTTATATTATTATATTAATAAAAAAAAATCTTTATTAAATATGTTTTATATATAAACTATTTTCAAAGATAGCAAGTAGCATGAAAGCAACCTTTTCAGAAAATAAGCCAGCCAAAATGAGATATTAAATTTTACAATCAGAATAGAAATAATTTAGTATTCAAAGTATAATAAACTGATGCCTATGGATACAAAAATTAATATGCATAATGAGCAAAATTTTTATTTTTCTTAAAATCATTTAGTTCAAATATTATTCAAAAGTTTGTGAAAACCTCTATTCCTAGTTTTCAGATAGTAATAAATGATATTTCAAAATTTGTTAAAATAAAATCAAATAATGTCTATTTAAAGGTTTATCAGTAAATATTAATCACATTAAAAATTTTGATTTATAATTTATTTTGGTTTGTGTCACTTCTGTTCTCTTTTTCTTTTAAGGACAGTAATAAATAGTTATTTCATTTCTTTTTTTTTTTTTTTTTTATTCTTCATTAATTTTATCCAATTCTTGTTGAGCTGCTTTGTATCCCATATCAGCGGCCTTTTGGTAATATTCTTTTGCCAATTCAATATCCCGGACAACACCAGAGCCGCCTAGGTAAATTTCTCCTAATTTATAATAAGAAGCTGGTTTTCCTGCCTTTTTGTAGTATTCAATGGCTTCTAGAATGTTCATTTTGATGCTGCCGATGCCTTCCAACAAGAAATTTGCATACTTGTGGCATGCATCTCTCTGTCCCATTTCTGCTGCCATTTGGTAGTAATGAGAAGCGCTAAACAAGTCCTGTTCAACACCTATTCCTTTTTCAAATATATTTGCTAATCTAGCCATTGCCAACGGCAAATTCTTATTGGCTGCTTTCTCATAGTATGCAATTGCCTTCTTCATGTTCTTTTCAAATCCAAACTTACCTAATTCGCAGCAATTTCCAATGACATACAAGGCCATTGGCGCACCTTGTTCTGCTGTCGTTTTATAGATACTGATTCCTTTCTCAATATTCTGTGGAACAAGTTTCCCTTCTAGCAAAAGGCCGGCATATTCCTGTTGAGCTGGTATGTAACCTTTTTCAGCACTTTCTTTCAAGTAAGCGACGCCTCTGTCTTTGTCAAATGTAATTTCCTGATCTGGCTCGTCAGAGACTTTAGGTGGTCTAAGAAGAAGGAGAGAACACTCAAACATGGCTTCTTTCATTTTATGTGGTTCATTTGAAAGCTCTTCAAATAATTCTAAAGCATCTTTCGGTTTAGGATGATCAAAGCCAATGCCTTTAAGAATCCTTTTGGCATACTCAAGTTTAGCTTCTTCATATCCCTGATCAGAGCATTCTTTCAAAATTTCATTCGATTTTTTAAGATCAATTGTGGTACCACGTCCAGTTCGAAGATATTTAGATACTTTATACATAGATTGTAGGTGTCCTTTGGAAGCCGCTTGACTGTAATATTCAAAGGCAGTTGCTGGATCAACAAGTGTTCCATATCCAGTATCATAAAGGCAAGCTAATTTGTAAAGATCTTCAGGATTTTTTGACGTATTGGCATCATTGAGTATTTCTTGGAATTTCTTTTGCCGGCTTTCCGTGGCCACTGGAGATAAAAAGAAATCTTTTTCATCTTCATTAATATTTGTAGAAAGTAGTACGGAATCAACATATGATTTGTATTCTTTAAGTTTTGTTTCTGGTAAGAGTGGTGCTTTATGGGAATAGAAAAACCGAAGAATGTCAATAGAAGTTGGGCGGTTTTCTGGATTTCCATCCCAACAACATTTAAGTAATTTTTGAATATCGGAATCGATATCAGTCGGGATTTGTGGTCTTAAACCGTCATATACTAATTGAGGAAACTCGTGGGATTTATACTTTTCATACGGCTCTTTGCCTGTAAGTATTTGATATAAAATAATGCCGAATGCGTAAATATCAACCGTTTCATCGTAATTTGGCTTTTCTCCATTGAGACAGAATGCTTCTGGTGCTGTATAAATTGGCTGGCTATGAATTGCTGACATTTGAGTATCGTCTAGTTTAGCTAAACCAAAGTCGGTTAATTTGATCTCATAATTGTCATCAAGTAAAATATTTTTAAGATTTAAATCCCTGTGGACTATATTGTAACTATGAAGATGCTGCATAGCAGCAGTTAAGCCAAATATTGCTTTCGCGCGTGCTGTATCATCCCATTCTTTTGGTGCGGTACCCTCCTGCATTTTTTTAAAAATTTCTTGAAGAGAGCCTTTTTGGACATACTCCACAACAATGGAACATGGATTAAAAAAATATCCATAGAACTTTACAATGCATGGATGTGGGCGGACTATAAAGAAAAAATTGATTTCTTTGAGAAAACGACCTGAGTCTGGAGCAAACTTCTCACTGCCTACAATACGTCTTTGAATAAATTGATTTTTTTCTCCAGTCGGAGTTTCTCTTTCTATGAGATCGACCTCACCATGGATGCCATATGCAATTTCTTTTACAATCCGGAAATCATTTATTTCTAGTAAGAATTGCTCAATATTGTATTGATCATTCATTTTTATGAAATTTTGTCAACATTAAATTCATTTTTATTTAAATTTCCTTTTGAAATATTGATCGTTTGAGTCAAATATTTGTAAATTTCATCTATCAAAATTGAATTTTTTTTTTTTTTTTTTTTTCAAATAGAATTGATGTTATGTTGAATATATAAGTAAGTCTTTTGCAAAAGGGGCATATTTGCAAGTACAAATGAACGCTTTTCAATTGAAAAATAATTGCGACCAAATATATTTTCAATTATTGGTTACATTATTTATCAAGCATTATGCTTAGTTGCTTTCCTCCCTCTTTTTGGAAACTAGACAAAAAAGATGCTCTTCTCTTTACGTTTTCCCTAGTTGTTCAAATATCAATCATATTAGCAATAAACCCTGAAATTATACAAGACTTCAAAAATTACCAAAAATATAAATTCCTTTTTTATCAGGACAGTATTATATCTATGTTTTTAGCTAAAAATTTATTTAAAACAAATCAAGAAGCTTTGTCACCAATATCTTCTTTTTGTACACCTCTTCAATTTCATGGTATCTTTATTCGCTTTTTCATATCAATATTTTATAATTTGTTTTCTTTTTTAAATAATAATACAAAATTAAACAAAAATGAGTTGATTCACATAAAAATCAGATCTGCTTTATATGGTCAAGTTGTTTCCATTTTTATTGCATCTTTTGTTGTTTGTTATGTTTTTAGGAGGCTAGTATCTATTTTTCGAATTTGTAATTATAAAACTCAAAAGGGTCATAATAATGCAATTATTTCTACCACGCCATTTATTTTAACACTTTTACTCTCAATTGTTCCTTCTCGTTTTTCTTTTTTAAGAAGTTGTGCTACAAGCGATTCTTTATTTTTTGCATTAATCTGCTTTACTTTAATTTTTTACAATATCTCGAGCTTGATTTCAACACTTCTTTTTGTTGTGTCCTTTTCTTTTGCCTTATTAACACGATTTGAAGGAGTAGTTCTTGTTCCAGTTTTTGTTATCATCAGCTTTTCCAAGCTGTTTTGTTATTTCATAAGCAAATTTACGAAGAAATCTAGAATCCAAGAAACCTCAATTAATAACAAAGCTTTAGTAAAAGAAACGGCCAAGATAGAAAATACCAAAATTAGTAAAAATTACAGCCAAGATCAAAATTCTAAAGAAAAAAATAATGAGAATGATAAAAATGAGAATGAAGATGAAAATATTAGAGATAGTAACAATGATCTTTCAAATATCATCATTGATCGCTATGATGATGAATCAACATATTTTCTTATTTCTTTAATTGTGAAATTGGTTTCTATTTTGATTATTGCATCGGTTTATTACTGGATTTTCATGAACTTTGGCGAAAGACCTTTCACATTTGATGATTTTGTTTCTCATTTTATTTTCCCATATCAAATGTCAAATGAAAAACCAGGTAAGAATAAAAAAGATCCTTTAATATCATATCCATTCAAAATAATTTTCAACTATATTGGTACTATTAGCAACCTAAGGCAATCCCACGCATTATTTTCAGTATTCTTTCCTCTCCTCTTTTCAGGCGCACTATTAATCACTTCCAGATCATCAAAACCTTCAGATCCTATCAAAATCGAAAAAATATCATATCAGCCCAGAAATGAATTAAATCAAAATTCGCAAAAAGCTGATGAACAAGCAAAAAATAAAGAAGAAAAGAATCATCCTAGGCAGAGTTCATATAAAAATAAAGGTAAAACTAAAAATATTAGAAATTTTGATCAAATTAAAGATAAAAATAAAAACAATGATTCATCGTTAAAAGAAACTCAAAACAAGGAAATTGTCGTGAATAATACTCAAAGTCAAATAAATATTGATGACTTGCCAAATTCTCCATTTTTGCCTTGCTATCATGAAATTACAGCTGATTTCATGAGGCAGCTTGGCGTTCTTGTTCTTGCTTTTGCAATCACAGCATCGTGTGTAACAAATGGAGGTGTTTTTAGGATTCTTGTTCCAGCTCAAGCCTTTGCTTATCCAATTCTTTTAGAAAGGCTTGTTAACCACTTTTTACAATTAATATTTTCAACGTCATCCGTTATTAATTCGTTACAGCAAAAGAGTCAAGAAGGAAAAAATAATGAAAATAATCAAGTTGATGCAGAAAATGAAAAGAAAATTAAAAATTTGAAAATTGTTGCATTATCAGAAAAATTTGTTTTTATTTGCGGATCGCTGTTTGTCTTCATTGGATTAATAACATGGGATTGTCTATATGCGCGAAGAGAAGCTCAAAGATACGTATTTTCATCAAATTTATGGTACAATTTTGTAACAAATTAAATCATTGATTTAAATAAAATTTATTGTAGTGATTTTATTAACTAATAAAATGAAATGAAGAAACTAAATTAATGTTTGATCAAACATTAATTTTATATAAAAAAAATTAAATTAGAAATCAAATTATAGCTCAGTCGAGCCATTAACGATAAGGATCTCATTAAGGCCGGCTCCTTCTTTTTCTTCCTTTTTCTTTTCCATATTTCTATCTCTAACAAAGAAAATACCAAAAAGAAGAACTAATATATTAATTCCCATCAACAAAAGCATCACTCCAAACTGGCCAAGCCAAAGTTGTAAATATGGGAATAAAAACATCATTATGGATGCGCTAAGCCAATTCATCGATGTACCAATTGATTGAGCTGTTCTCTTCAAATGGATCGGATATGGTTCTGGAAGGATGTACCAAGGAACAGATGCAAGTCCAGCGCCAAAAGAAAGTTGATAGCCAAATAAAGCAATCATTGGGATCCATTTTGACCATGAAAAACGAACATTTAAAGCATATATTAAAAGTGATATTGTTGTTCCAATTGATGATGCAATCCACATTGTTTGTCCACCAAAACGATCCATTAAAATAGAGCCAATTAATAGCATAAAAAGTTGTGCTGAAAGTGCAATTGATGCTTGATAACCAGAATCAATTGATAAACCAACTTCACTTAAAAGAGGAGAAGTATTCTGAATTATTGAGCCGGTTCCAGAAAATTGAGCACAAAACATCATTATCATTGAAATAATCAATTGTTTTCGATATTTTTTATCAAAGATTGAATCATTAATATCTTCCAACTCATTTTGTGAATCTTCTTGAGTATTTGTATTCGTATTAGTATTGCTATTTTGTTCATCGTTGTCGTTGTTCAAATTTTCGTTTTTATTCATTAGTTCATCTTCAATTGAATTTTCTTGATCATTTTTTCTTGAATTTGGGTTTTTAGATGTAGGACTTTTTCGTATTGCAGATTCTGGAATAGTCCATACTAAGCATCCAAGTGCAAGAAGAAAAACGATTGAACCATAAATTTGAAACTGCCATCGATGGCAAACGCCAATGAGGCTAAAGAGTACATAACCTATTGCAATTCCAACTGGATGTACAGATCCAAAAAGGCCATGATTGCCTTCAGTGGCAAGTAAATTTGCAAATAACGGGCAAACAGTACATACCCCTGCCAAAACAACACCATCTAATCCACGAACTATAATTGCAAACCAAAAAAGTTTTTTGCTCATTAAAAGAAGTAAAAGCCATGAAGCAATACCAAAAATACCTACAGATGATGTTACTGTTCGAAGAGAGAATTTTGATAATAAAAAATTCCATAGATATGGGCCAAATATAGATAAAAGTGCAGGTAATGACTGAAAGGCTGAAATTTGAAATGTCGAAAGTGGGTAAAATTCTTTTTTTAAATCATTTAGAGTGGCTGACCCAAAAACAATTGTAGATCCAAAAATAACTGATCCGCACATGGGAACCATCGCATAAAGAAAGTTTCGTGAACAGATTGGCATTTCGATCTTATAACTATATAATGATTATATCCTAAAATATCAGAGAAACTTTTTCATAGACATTCCGATTAAATAAAACATAAAAAATCTACTAATTGACTTTTTCTTAATTGATGGCTATTCAAAATTTCCTGATATTTGATAAAAACTTTTTTAAAGATTTTTTAAATGATAGATATGAGATATTGGCATTATTGTGATTTCTCTTGCACAATCATAAGAAGTTTATGAAAAGAAGAAAAAACAGCAAATAATCTGAAGAAATGTTTGAATTTTTAGGTAATATAAGATAAAAAAAAATCGGCTAAAAGAAAATACTGTGTAAATTAATTCAATCAAATCAATTGCTTTATTTACCATGTTGGTTCGGCATGCTTCTTCTTTTTATCGGTCATCCATTCAAACTTACGTAATCTTCCGAGGCAATACATTGAGGATTTCTTGCATCCTTGGCAAGTAAAACGCAAACTGATCTTCTTTGATGTTTTCTTTGAACGACGGAGAAGGGGCTTAACACGACCGACGAAACCTTCTTGTTTACGATCATAACGACGACGTCCGAGAGCGCATTTACGTTCTTCACCACGGCTGGCTTGTGCAACCTTATGTACTTGATGCTTCTTGCAGAATTTGCAGTAAAATTTCTTTGTCTTTGGATGATGAACCATCTGTAAAATTCAAAAAGGCCGACCAAACCGAAAAAATTAAAAAATTTTTATTATTCAAAATTGACAACTTTTTGTTAATTTTTTTCTTAATATATATGGTCGATAATTTTAGAAAAAGTTTTATTTTATAATCGAGATTATTATCAGCATCGCAAACGCCAAATAATAAAAGCCATTTAATAAGTGGAATAAATAGTGACTTGATATCTATGAAAATATATACTTTATTTATTTTTACAAATATTGGGTAATAAAAAGCCAACAAATAACAACAAACCTAATAAAATTCTATGCATTTATAGAATTTACATCAGATGAAAATTGTGTAAAAAAAGAAATGACGCAAAAAAATTAAAAAGTTGCTATTTTTTGAATGATTTCAATATTCACGTTGAATTATGCAATAATTTCAGTCATATTGCCAAATAATTGTAAGTAATGATATATGATCATCATACACGTTCAATTGAATTCAAGATGGATTGAGCTCTTAACATGTGGGACGAAAGAACTTTGATTAAGCAATCTACTTTTTCAATAATTTGTACAATACGAGCGTATTGTCTACCTTTTGCAGCTCTTTGAAGTGAGTCTTTTATTTCAATTGTTTCATTTTTCAAAGATTGTATTTCGCGAATTAAGGAGTGAATTTCATAATTCATCTGAATTTGAGAAGATTTCTTTTGATTTTGTGCTTGAAGGATTGATGATTTTGATGAAAGAACGGTATCATCTGCAGTAAACTCAGGAATTGATTTCATCTGAATTAAAGCTGACTGGAATTCTTTATATAATGATTGGAGTTCTTTTTTCCTTTTTGCAAAAGATATATCAGCTTCAAAGTCATCGCTTGACATTGGGAAATTCTGAATATAAAATATAAAAAATGACGTTTAAAAAATCATCAATTGTTGAGAGATTATCAAAGTCCAAATGTTCTATAATCTAATGCTTAAGAACGATATGATATTTACAAAAGATATTAATTTAGTGAATTGATATAAGTGAAAATAATTAATATATGAATAAATTAATAATAAAATTAGACTTAAATGAACTGATGGTAAATTTCAGATCCTCTTTATTGCTATGGATGAAGTGTTACTGAGTACAGTCTACAATTTCCTCAATTAAAATTGTTTTTGAGTGAATAAATATGAGTTCAAGAGCCGTTGAAAAAGATTATTGGGTTCAAGGATTGAAAAATTTGAGATAATCTTTTACAAAGAGAGAATCAAATTCAATGGTTTATCTCACATTCTTAACTTTTTCTATGTGAAATTTTGTAAAATCATATAACCCATTCAATCAAAATAGATATCATTAATATTATTTTTATACATTGTGAATGAATTCTGAACCATTATATCAAGCTCTTATACCCAAAGGTCAGCTTGCAATAAAATTTGAAATTCCAAAATATGTTGACGAATATATTATTCATCTTGCCAATGATACTTCAAATATCCATAATCTTAATCAGCAGCAAATTCAATTCTTTAGTATGACCTTCAAGTGTTGTTGTATTAGTAATGCATGTAAATATGGTGTTCCAAAAAATTTACTAGATCAATATCAAATATTTTCATTAACTGTTGCTGCATCATTTATCGATTTTTTAAATTCAATTCTAAAACGAAATATTAGTTATTTGGATCGATATTGTGCAAAAATTCAGCCAATGTTGCAAAATCATGAAACAGAAAATACTGATTCAAAATTATTTGAAGATGCTTTGGGCTCATTTGCTCAAATCAAATCGTACAATCTTATTACAACAGAGCATATCGAGAAAAGATCAAATGAAATTCGATCTTTTGTTGAACTCCCATCCCCTTCATCTATAATAAATGACATTGATAAACATATCTCGCAGATAATTGACCTTATAAAAGAAATTATATCTAAGCCAGAACATAACGTATCAACAATGATTAATACTACAATCTCATCTATCAAAACAAAATCTGAAGAATTAGATAAATATTATAATGAATCAAATGAAAAATTAAGAAGTTTATTTGATCCATACTCGACAAAAACGTATGGAAATAGTTTAATATTCATGGATGAATTTATTTCTGCTTTAAATGATTTTATCTTTATGGCTATTAAAATTGCTTTTTTCTCTGACTTGGAACAAACTGAAAATAATAATTTCTTCTCTTGTTTATACAAAATTGCTAATAATTCCATTAGTATTTTGACTAACGTTCATAAACTTGCTCATTACAGAACAAACTATAATTTATCTGTTGTTTCAATTAAATTAAATTTCTCATACGTATTTGAGAGCCTGCCAAATATTCACAAAGAAATCCATAATTTCCTTAAGTTTTCACCAACATTGTTTCAAGCAACAACAATTCTCGAATTTACGTTGATATCTAAAAAACTTTTTGATGCCGATAACGAGTTCTCAAATCAAATGAATAGTTTCTTCACCAAAATAAAAAGTGCTAAAAAATCGATCGTTTTCAAGCCTATTACTGAACGTCAATTAGCCGAAAAAAATGAATCAATTTGCTTTTTCAACTCATTTCAAAAATGTGCTTATACAATTGCTTTTAGTTTAATAAGAAACAACTATGAAGCATATCAATTGACAGGAATGACTGTATTACTTCAAAATAGCTATACCAAACTAATCAATCATTTAAGTTCACAGATTGTAAATAAAAAATTAACTCAAGAAGAGAAAATAAACTACTCCTTGACATTTCATAGCATACAACATGCAATGTCTCTTTTTGTGAATGAATTTTCGCAATTTGGTGCCAATCCAGATGATAAATTTTTGCGTTCAAAAAGCTCAATTGTAGCATTAAATCTTGTTTTTGAGGTTTATGTGTGTAATAGTAATATTGATATGACAGATATAATGGAAGACTCAATTAAAATGTTTTTAATTTTTATTGGTGAAAATAATTCCATGATCAGCAGTTTTTACCTAGTCTATCGTCGAGCAGTTCAGCTTTCAATTTACCATTCGGCAACATTATTTTCGATTTTTACAGGTCTTTTGCTTAAGCAACTTCGGTATGGTGCTGATGCTCCAATAACAAATTTCGAAGCCGCTAAAAAATTGAATAAAATGCTCCAACATAAATTATTTGCGCTTAAACGATATGAAATTTTTGATCGAGCATTTACATTTCCAAATTCTATTAATGAAACCATTAACGAATTGAAGAATTTTGTTGATTCTCTTGTTTTTTGCTCTGAGAATTACAAATCTATCCTCCTTGAATCTATTAAATCGTACAAGAACTTTTGTACATTAATGAATTCCTCTATAAATAGGATAAATACAGGAAAATGGGATTATGATATAAACTTTTTCAAAGCATATATAGAAAAAGTTATAATCGAAATTCAAAATTATAGAAGCTTACTGTCAAGCTCTAATAATGATAAAGATAATAATGATAAAGATAATAATGATAATGATAAAGAAGATAACACTGATAAAGATAACAAAGAAAAAGATAAAAATAAGAGCGATGTAGATTTTGAAGATGAAGATAAGTATGTGAAAAATCACAGTCAAATTTCGAATTCTGCTCATGCCCTTACTAAAACTCTCTTTGAAATATGCTGTCTTGCGAGGCAAGTTGGTAATATTCCTATTGCAATAGTAGAAGAGCTTAGATCTGATATTGTTGACCTGCTTGAGAAAAGTATTGAGTTGTCTATTATGTCAGTTGATGATGAGTCTGAAGATTCGATTTCTAATCATTATCAGTATATCAACAAACTTTTAAGTCAAATTGAAATAAAGCTTTCAAAAGATCTACTCCCAACCTCATCAAGTATTGTTGATTCAGAAGATAAAGAAAATGACCAAGAAAAATGTATATTTGTTCCTCGTGATATTTTCATATTTACAAGTTATGACATTCTTTGGAAAACGAAGAAAAATCAAGGTTCTTCTCCAATAATATCAAATTATATTAAAAAGATGAAAGCGTTTTATCAGAATATCGATAAATCACTCGAAACTTTCCAAAAGTCATTTGATCATTATATCCATAAAACAAAAAGCAAGCCTACATTTGTTATTGATGAGCAAGAAAATCAAAATAAAGGCTTTATACTTACATCAACTGTTGATCCCTCATCACCATCAAGTGCTCAACCTTGTTCTTTAAATCCTCGAAATAAGCTCAGTGCATTATTGGGTCAACGACCATCAAGCATAAAATTAGAACTAGGTCCTAACTCAAGTTTAGATAAAGATTCAAAAACTCCAACTCAAACACAAAGTTTAAAACCGTTAAATAATGATCGTTCAAAGCAACGTGGAATTCCAATTCAAACACAATCTTCTTCATCGTCTTCTTCTGAACCATCAAAGAAAAATAAATTTAAAACCAGAAGTCTTACATCTGTCAAAAATAATGAATGTGCCAATCAAAAAGAATCTGAAGAAAGTCAGAATAATGAAAATAATGAAGATTCTAAATTTAGAAGTACAGATGATAGAATTCGACTCAGTCAAATTTTACCTATTTCATCTTTGTTAAATTCTCCTGATCTTCCTGAATTTAATAATTGGAAAATGAAAAACAGTGGACCAAGGATTAGTCCTTTAGATCCTGATTATCAAGATAGTCAAAGTACAGATGAAGATAATAAGTCAGAAGATAATACAAATTCAATATTTCCAACACTTAAGGTATTTGATTCAGATTCCGTTTTAACTAAGGCAATAGCTGGAAGAAATAAAGTAACTGATTTTGGTATTGATGATTCAAGCGATTCTGATTAATTTTTGTTTTTATTCAAAAATGAAAAATTGTGCAATTCCTTTATAATATAATTTGAAAAGTAAATATGTCGAATAATTATATTCCTTAATTTTTCTTTTGTGATGATGAGAACATTTAATTAATGTAAATTTTAATTATAAAAAAAAAAAAAGTAGTTAAAATCGAATTAGTGTTTATATAAATATATATCTAATTCATACACAAAGTGTTATAAGTAATATATTTCAGTTGCTTCATAATATTAGTGAACTTTGAAGCAATTTTCATTTTCAGAAGAAACAATCAATTCTTCATTTGTCATCCATGGTTGCTTCAAAAGTTGTTCAGCTGTCAATCGTGCTTCAGGCTTTATTTTGCACATTTGTCTTATCATTTTAATCGCATTTGGAGAAATTCCTTTATTTTGGAGTAATTTATAATTCAGCAAGCCTCGTATAATTTTTTTAATAAGAGCAAAACGACCAGAAAAATTTCTAAATGCGAATTGGCATGTTAATAAAAAGTAAAGAGTGATTCCTAAAGGCCAAATATCAACTGAATTTGTATAAGGATGATGAAGATGAATTTCTGGGGGAGCAAAAGCTTCTGTTCCTACATACTCTGTTCCTTTTTCATTAAAAATATATTCTTTTGCAAATCCAAAATCTGATAAAGCGACTTGAATGTTTGGCTCTCTTTGAAAAACTAAAAAATTCTGTGGTTTTATATCTCTATGACGAATGTTTCGTTTATGTAAATAATCTATTGATTCAAGCATTTGTTTCATGATTTTTCGAGCCAAATATTCAGGCATCCCGTAAGGATAATTATCTCTTGTATAATCAACAAGATTTTGATATTTTGCATATTTGGTAACAATTAATAGATAAGGTAAGTTAAGCGATGAATATTCGAGTTTGATGATATTAGGATGATCTATCATCTTCATTATATTAACTTCATTCAAATACCTTTCTTTATGTTCATTTTTAAACTTTACAAATTTAACAACTTTTTCTGTATTGTCACGAATATCTCTGGCCCTCATGAGAAAAGAACAATTTGTTTCAATGATTAGATCTTCTAATATATAATATAAAAAAGCTGTTCCTTTTTGTGGAATCATAGACTGAACAGTCCAATAATTTTCTGTATGTAATTCTGGTTGAAACATATAATAGTCTGGTATTAATTAAAATGATTTCATCATTTGGGGAAATTTTAATAAATACCTTTTTTTTTTTTTTTTTGAGAAGATAATATCACCAAAATTGAATTAAAATTGAAAAGTATTAATGACAGTCTTTGAATTAAAAATTTTCAAAAATTTATTTTCAAAAAACGTCCTAATTCTACTTTGCATATATGGTGTTTGTAATGTGCAAATATGATCAAGTCAAGAATGAGATTTTTCTCTTGATAGAATTGTTTTACCTTATATTTTTTAGATATATGTTTGAATAACATGTGATTGCAAATGCGAATACAATGTAGAATTTTTTATTGACTTTATTTTTTTCTAAATTGTATATATAAAAAAAGCAAGGCTTAATATTAGCCCATTTTGTTTTGAAAAACTGTGAAGTCATTTGTGTTTGAAAATCTTTTGTTCATGTGAAGTTGAATACAAGCATAATTTCTTACTCATGTGAAATTATTAAAGAAACTTTTCCTATAAGTGAGGAATTCATGTTCAAATAATTTGGGAAGATGAGTTGTTTTCTTTGTGAAATATTATAAAAATTGTGGCATCTTCTTAAGGTGATGATGAAAACATAGAACAGATTGTTATCGAGCCATTTTCTTTTGATGATTAGGTATTCTTTACTGGCTTCCCAGAATTGGCTCCACTTTCACAATCATCACATACAGGCATTTGATGGAATTATTCTATCAAGGTCAAATATTTTTTCATACTATGGTTGAAAAATATCATATTTAAAATAATATAAACTTTTTGAGTACATTCTTTACTGGTGGATCTTGGTTCATTATTGGACATAATTCCAAGTGAGTCTGGATAGATTAAAACAATATTACCAATAAAGTTTTACAAAAAAGCAGGCCCATGCACCAAAGATAATGATCTGGAATAACATTGCCATCAATTAAAAAACCAATTTGGCTATAATTGATGGCAATGTTAACATTGAAAGTTACATTGGTCAAATAACTTTTGGAAGCAATATGATTGAAAGTGCTGATAGACAATTTGGAGTAGGGAACTGGGCAATAATGCCGGACAAAGCTAGACCTCACGTTTCTAAAGAAAACTTTAGCCATCTTAAAAGAATTATCAGTTGATGTTCTTCCAGATTGGCTACCATACATACTTGAGGTTATATGAGCCATTATGAAAAAAAGAGTTGAAATGGGTCAGCCTAAAACCATGAGACCAACTGATATATGTCATCAAAGAAGTTTAGGAAGGTTTGGCCTGGCAAACAATCAATTGATTGGTCAATGGCTTTAGAGATCGTTTTGGTAAAGGTTAATGTGAATCATGGACAGTCTTATATTATTATTCCATATCTCGAGAAATCGAAAATTGAATTAGCATTCAAACTTTTTGAGTAAACTCTTTTTTTTATACAAACTTTTTGAAAAGACAAGTGTCGGTTGAACTTTTAATTCAATATTTTTTCTGAGTATAAAAAATGTAAAATATAGAATTTTTAACTTTTTCAAAAAAACCTAGTTCAACAGGCATTAATTCCACTATAGTTTTTGAGTAGTTGATAAATGAGAGGTGGTTGCTAGAAAAATGATTTTGGTAATGTTTGAGAGAAATTGATAGAAGGACTGAATTCATTAGATGTGCGGATCTGTTTGAGAAACTTCATTAAATTTCTCGAATTCGAGAAAATATTAGAAGAGGGAAACCATTGGAATGATTAAAATGTTTGGTATTTTTTGAAATGTAATAAAATGAGGAATCTGAAAAGCACTTGAGAGTTGATTGGTTCGAGAAATTTTTTTAGATGGGCTGAATTCATTATTGAACAAATGTTCATAATCACAGTTTAGAATTTGATACTTTGTAAAGTATTGAAAACTTTAAACTCTTTATATGAATGTACTTGTTTTATAACAGATAATTATCAACTATATGCCGAATCCAAAGAGTATGGTGTCATAAATTCATTAAATGTTTTCAATGAACCATTAGGCTGGATTGAACTATTAAAAGTTTTAGAAATAATGTGGTATTTTATTAAGGAAGTTGAACGAGATCTTTCTTTAAAATAAAGTAGAAAGAGATACCATTATTTTGAAATCAATAAATTATCACAGACATATAATGACAAACGGAATATCGGTCTTTTGATGTCTCATGGTCTCATGTTATACACTCCCTTCAGTATACAGCAGTCATCATTGAATCGATTCATCATAAAGTTATAGATGCCATAAAGGAAATTATGAAAATGATTCTTCAGGGAATATTATTGAATTCAAGGGTTTAAAAACGATGTCGGATATTCTTCTTGATGAAAGAATTGTTAAGTTTACTTCTGATGGGGACATAAAACGAAAAACACCATTAACAAAAAAGGAAGATCCCGAACATGTGATAATCTCCATTTTACGATCAATCGGACGAATTAGAGGTTTAATTTCTCCTTTTGAGTGCTATGTCAAAAATATTGTGCCTAAAATCATTGATGCTGAACATCGAATTCAAGTTTACAAAAACATATCGCCCATTTTCCTGGTCATCATAATACAAATTTATACATAATGAAAACGCAATACAGGGTGTTCATTAATGACCTGGAATAACGATAAAAGAGCCCTAAATTTTAATTTTAAATGTGCCAATCAAATATATACATTAAAAATGGATTTCTTATTGAATATTTAATATCAAAAAAAAAAAAAAAAAAAAAAAAAAAAAGAGGTGCGGACACCTACTTTACATTTTTAACGTTTATAAAAATATGTATATCTTTTTATGTATTAATATTTACTAAATAAAATTTTGATATTATATTATAGTGCACTTCTATTATATATTTATTATTTAAATGTTTTAAAATATCAATTATATAAGTTATAATAACACAAACAAGTATCCTATGAAAATAACCCAATCCAGCCACCTGATGGATGGATTGAAATTATAATGATTAATTATTATATATATTGGAAATTAATGATTAATTATGCATTTTGTTTTTTTATAAATATTTTATATTTTGTTAAAAAGTTCATTTTAATGAATTTTTATATATTTTTTTGAAATATCTAAATAAATAAAGAATTTATTTAGATTATAATTACATTTAAATATTTTACATTTAATATAATAAAAATATGCTAAATTTAGTTTAATTTGATTCAGGGGGCTGAGCTGCAAAAATCAATTTTAAAATAATAAACATTAATAACGATTTTTTTTCAATAAAAAATTTTTATTGAAATATTAAGCAAATATCTTTTTATATTTATATGTATATCATAGATTATATGACATTTAATAATATTACATATACTATTAAAATATTTAAAATAAATATAAACAATTAATAAACTTTATATAACTGTATATTCTAAATATTGAACAATTATAATTTCAAAGCGCTTTTCATAAAATGGTAATTTGAGAGAAAGGGAATAAATAATTTTCTTTATATATTTTGAAGTTTAATTAAAATTTAAATCAAATGTAGAAAGTTTTTTTTCATTAATTTTTTATTCATAAATTTTGAATAAAAAAATCTTCGAGAATAAAATTGAGAATATAGTAAATAAAAATTGAGAGTCGTTACATTTGAATTCATATCTTAATATGTAATTTATTATTTTATTATATTATAATAATTATATGATATATATAAAATATATAACAATCATATATTAATAATATATTTTTAAAATACTTTTTTTTATTAAATTTGGCCCATTTTCATTTTCTCAATTTTTTTTTGGGCCAATTTAAGTGGAAACTATATCATACATTAATAATTAAATAATAACAAACGAGAAACATTTTTTTAAATAGTATAAAAATGATTTTTATCATGTTTTTATTACTTTTTTTCTTCTAAATAATAGATTTTTCTCTTAATTATATAATTTCTATAGTTTACATATTTTTATATTTTTTTCAGTGGTTTATATTTTTCTACCTCAGAAAAAAAATCATATATCGCCACAAGTCGGCCCCGTGGACGAAAATAAAAAACAATTATATCATTATAATGCTCATAAAAAATAATTAATATATGCAAATTTTGGTGCGAATCTAAATCACTTCACCCTGTCCGCACCTCTAAAAAAAATATCGACGGTTAGAAAATGTGACATAATTTTTTTTAAATTTTTTTCCAAAAATTTAATGATCAAATAAAATTTTGATATATCTATTTATACTCTAAGTATAATAAATCAAATGAGTATATTATTATTATAATTATAAATCGTAATGATAACATTCATATATATTTTATCTAATGCATTTGCTTTGATATAGAATTGTGAGTAAAAACTATATTATATTTTTTCTTACCTTTGAAAAAAATATTAGTAAAGAAATTAGGTTGGAAAAAATTACTATTCAAAAAGCTCACTTTTTTTTTTGAATGAAAAACGATCATAAAGTTGATCGTCATCAATTATTAAAAAATCATTTAGAAGAATTTAGTTCAACTAGAAGATGTAGTTCGTCAAGAATATCGAGTTCAAACGACAGGAAGAGTTCAACCAGAATATCTAGTTTAACCAGACGATCGAGTTCACTCGATCTTCTGGTTGATCTTGATCTTCTGGTTTAACTCGATCTGTTGGTTGAACTCGATCTTATGGTTTAACTCGATCTTATGGTTTAACTCGATCTTCTGGTCGAACTTGATCGTCTGGTTTAACTCGATCTGTAGGTTGAACTCGATCTTCTGGTCGAACCTGATCGTCTGGTTTAACTCGATCTGTAGGTTGAACTCGATAATCTGGTTGAAATTGAATTAAATCGTCTCGTGGAACTCGATATTCTGCTTTAACTCGATCTGTTGGTTGAAATCGAAATAAATCATCTGGTTGAACTCAATCTTCTTTACCAACTACATCTTCAGGTTAGACTTGGAAACCATTGAATAATTCCTTTTTTGATCGTTCAAATAATGCAAAGTATTCAAAAAAAAAAAGTGAGCATTTTGAATAGCGATTTTTTACAACCAAGAAATTATTCAATTATTTTCTTGATATATCAAAGATAATTAAATAAAATATACTTATTCTTTTTCTTAAAGTACATATATTTCTATTTATATAAATTAAAAAAATACTTTGAAGTTGTTTTGATTTTATTGCTTTTTTTTTTTCACTAAACAATTTTTGCCAAACAAATTCTATTATTTCAAATATTTAATATATTTTACATTTTCCACAAGGAATTGGAAAATAAAATTATAAAAAACAACAGCAATGAACATCATAATAATGATTCCAATAAATATTAATTATCGTTATATAAACACTCTGGTGTGAATCTTTTCATGAATAAATCTTTTTTTTTTAATGATAAAATTTCAAAGATTTGCTGGGAAGGTTTACACCAGAATTGCGGGTGTTTGATCAAATAAATGAAAATTTAATTTATGATTTAAGAAAAATTCTTCCAAGATATATCAGATGTAATTGCCACAGTTCAGCCTGATTCATCAACTCAAATTTATGAATCATTTAACCATCATTCTAAGAAATATGCTAATAAGTTATATTCATTATATTTGGAATTTTGAAAAGGATAAAATCTACCCAATATATTTCCACAGGACTTTTAGAATCAATAAACAAAGAAATAATTGATAAGCAAAAAGGAAAAAAGATAAGAGCATCAAAACAATGGCAGTGACAGCACAAAAAAGAAATAATGAAGAAAAAGAAGCAGACATTTTCTTCCAGTTCATCTGCTCAAATTGTAAAATTTAATAAATGATCAAATTATAAAATTTAATTCTTGTAAAAAGAAGCAAAAAAATGAATTAATGATTATTAGAAGAAGCTTTGCTATTTTATAAATAGGATTGAAGGTATCGAAACTCTGTATGTTTGGGTAAATTGAACTCTAGAATTAAGTGTGATATAATATATTTTGTATATTTATTCTATATTATTAAATGAATCTTTTTACTCACCATATTTATCAAAATTTGTTTTTAATCATAGATATTTGTATTTTTTATTGTATTTAAAAAGTGAAATTAATTTTTCAAAAAGAGAAAATAGAATTATTAATTTTAATTGAATTTGACTTTTTTAGAGAATTATATAATTCATATGATATTGATAAAGTATATTGTTATAAAAAATATATGATACATTATTTATTTATTATTTATCTATATTTATACATTTTGGCAATTGAAAAATATTTTATATCATATTTTTTATTCATTATGTCGATATTTACGTATTTGTTTTTTTAAAAAAGAAGTTTGACAATTTAACTATCAACCAAATGCATTTTGACCCATTGCAAATTCAAAAGAAACATTTATACATTCTGTTAAATCAGTAATAATATTTTTTTGAAAATGACACCACTTAATTCAATTAAATTACATAAATAGTATTTGCCTTTTGGATTACAAAGTCATAATTTAAACAACTTTAAAAAAGATTTTGGGGAATTTGAAGTAATTCTCATTTATTATAATTAAATGATCAAAAGATATCTACATTTCAATATTTTTCAACTTCCATACAAAAAATTTTAATTATCCTTCAAATAAACATATAAATTAAATTAATTATTTAAATGCTTTTACTATTAAAAGCTTTTTTTGGAGTTTTATTTAATTTATTTATGTAATGATATCTTTGAACTGTTTTTCGAGAAAAGCGACCTGTTAAATCTGAACAATAACCAAGCTTTACGCAAATTTTATAGTCATCATCTACTTGATCGATTAAAGTCAATACAATTGAGATAAATTTAGTTGAGAGCTCTCGGCATATTGGGTAGTAAACTTTATCCAAATCCATCATTTGATAACATTGTGATAAAAGCTTTGTAGTTATTTCGTCTTCTGTTTCTCCAGATTTCTTCATAGTTCTTGCTCCAGCAACAATACCTTTACAGAGTTTGTCGCAAGCAAAACCATCTATGTCTCTTTTTTGCATAATTGGGCGTCTTGGAATTGTTGAAAAAGCTAAAGCTGATAAGAATAATATCATTTAAAAAATGAAAATTTAAGAATTGAAAATTTGAATAGAATCAAAGAATTTTTACCTGAAATAAATCATTCAATAAAAAATGTTTTCTCCACTGAGATCTTTATTTATAAATGATGATCAACAAACAGTTACTTGCGTTTTACCATCACAATATTCTATTTTTTCTGTCAATCCATTTGAATTGAAGTATTCTAAAGCAAATTTTGGTTTTAGCTTAGGTTCAGCTGTTACATGTCAAGGATATCGCTTTATTGCTTTTAGCGGATTACCTGCCGACCCAGAATTTGATACGCGCCAAGTTTGCATTTTTGATCACGACAAAATTGAAAAAGAACCAAAAGATGAAAAGAAACCTAACAACCCAATAATATTTCTTCATAAATTCGATATTCACATCTTATCAATGAGAATTACTCCTCAATATCTAATTGTTGCATTTCATCATCATATTGAGATATGGGATATAAATTTAAATAAACCTCTTCAACAAATTTCAATAGGATTAAACGTACATGCTCCTTGCGATGTTACTAATGATTATTATCTTCTAGCAACGGCTGGTCGTGAGTTATATAATTGCAATCTATATCTATTAAATGAGCAAAAACAATTTTCAATTCGAGCAGCAGATGAAACAGTTTCACTTGTTAAATTTTCTCGTACGCCAGGTTTTCTAGCTACAACGAGTTTAGATGGAAAAATTGTACGAGTTTTTGATACTTCACAAATATCAGATAATAACAGTGCAAATAACTCATGCATAGGAAAATTTAAACGTGGAAATATGGCATCTGTTATTCATTCAATTGATTTTTCTCCAAACAATAAATTCATGGCAATAGTTTCACAAAATGGCACTATTCACTTTTTCGATTTAAGAAATAAAACTCCTTCACAAAATCCGCCAACATTTCGATCTACTCACAAAATATCACTCGGCCAGCAAGATTTGGCATACATTCTATGGCAAACACCATCACTTATAATTGCTTTGACAATGATGGGAATGATGATTTCTATAGCAGTTGATGATGAAACTTGCCATGAAGTTGGAAGAGAGCAATTAATGTTTTTACCGAATTTATGTGACGAAGTTGAAGTCTAATAACAATTTGTGTCAATCTAACCAATCAAGTTTGATTTATTTATTATATTATAAGCGATAATCGGAATGTATAATGTTTGAATTACCAATGAGTGCTGATTGTATATATAACAAAATATATTTACCTTTATATTGGTGATCAGCTTCATTTTCATATATCAACTCGCATTATAAGTATTAAATATTCATATTTAGAAAAATAACCTATTTATTAATTTCATCAGAAAAGTGTTAATAAAATCAAAATTAATTAATAAGGTCGATGTTTATCCATTATCTATTATTTAATATATAAGAAGAAATGCGATAATTAAATCCATTTCACTTGTTATGGTTCTCTTTGAGTAATCGTACTTTGCCACTTTTGCCTAAACTTCATTGCACTTTCAGCTAATTCATCTACATACTCTGAAATTCCGAAATAATATGGTCTTGCATCTTTTGTTGATTGAAAATGATCGCTTTTCTTTTCTAGGTTTAACATGTTATTTGCTTGGCTTCCAATTTTATCAGAAAATAAAACTTTTTTACTCTTAAAATCACCCAAACTAGAACACGAACTACGACTTGCATTTTCATCATTTGATTTAATTGATGATCTTTGGGAAGGTTGAAAATGAAATGATTCTGTATCTTCGAATTTAATTGAAATATCAAATTCTGCTTGCGATAAAAATGATGCTTGCTCCGAAACCTGTGCAATTGCAGAAGATGATTCGTTTGAAAAATACATTTCACAATCTGGGCATGTGCTAAATTCTGATGGCTGTGCATTTGGGTCGACTTCAAGAGATATTCTGTCTAGCCATTGAAACATTGTTCTAGCGAAAGTATCAACTTTTCTCTGTTGATCGTTCATATCTTCTTGCATTTCAGAAATAAGCTCAGTAAATGAGTTCATTTGAAATAAATCCTTGATATAAAATTTTTTATCATATTTTTTAACGTATGACAAATCAATTCAATTTTTCAATATGTTAAAAAATAATTTTTTCTTCATGATTAAATGCTTATCACTTTTCATTTGTCCACCAATTAAACCAAAATCTTTATTCTCATCAATATATATATTGTTTTTGACCAATCATCAATTTTGTTAATAAAAACATCATTGATTAATGACCAATAAAAACGCTAATATTGTATAAAATACTTATAAAAAGAAAATTTGAAACATAAATAATTTACATTTTATTTAATAAACAAGATTTTTGTGAAATGGTAATAATTTTATTCAGAGGATTTTTTCTGAATAAGAGGCTTAACAATTAATCTTCGTCCAGATCCTTTCCCACACTTTGATATACATTCTAGAGAAATAGATCTCCTTGGCGTTTGAATCATTTTTCTTTCTTCTCCATCAACAGGTGAGAATAAGCCAGTTTTAAGATCAAATGGCTTTAGTGAATGCCTGTTAAGTTTTTTGACCATTTGCTCAACTTTTGGCTGAGCACCTGGTATTATTGGCGGCAATAATCTTAGACCATCTCTCTGAAGAACTTGAGCTTTTTGAGCACACTTAAACCACGGCTTTTTTAAAATTTCGTCCAAAGAAGCTCGAGAATTCGGGTCAACTCTAATCATTGAGTCAATTACATCTTTGCATTCGGGTGAGATGAAATCAGGAACAACATATTGAGCATTTCTAATTTGACTGACCATAACCGCTTGATTTAAACAATTCCAAGGGTGAGTTCCTGTTACCATTGTAAAAAGAATACAACCAAGTGACCATATATCACTTTTAATACCGTCATAATCCTTACCAAATAAGCATTCAGGTGAGCAATATGAGGGGGAGCCACAAAAAGTTGTCATCAATTCCCCATCATTGATATAGCCACATAAACCAAAATCGCTAACCTTAATATTTGGGAATTTATCAATTAAAATATTTTCTGGCTTTAAATCACGATGTACAACACCACTTTGATGACAATATGCAATTGCTTGGCAAATTTGTTGAAAAATTAGAGCAGATGTTGGCTCATTAAGCTTATCATTTTTGATAATATAGTTTTTGAGTTCCCCTCCAATACAATAGTCCATAACCATATGAAGATCATCGTCATGAACAAAAAAATCATGCAAATGAACAATATTCGGATGATTAATAAAAGCCATTGAATCAAGTTCTCTTTGAAATCTTTGAATTGATTTTTCATTTCCAATTTTTGATTTTGGGACAACTTTCATTGCATATATTTGTCCTAATTTTGAACATTTATACACGTTAGAAAAAGCGCCTTTTCCTAATTCGTTTGTTATATCATATCCATTAATGTTTTTGTGAGGTATTGATGGAATACTCCTTGGGAGTGACTTCCTGCGCTCTGAATATGATGAACGTCGTCTTTTAGGTATTTCAGCCATATAAAAAAAAATAATAAATTAAGATAGTCATATTCAGAAAAAATTGAATGATATATTCAAAATATTTACAAAATTCAATGCTTTTTTGTCTCAATACCTAGCAATTTGAATTGTATAAATTTAAACAATTATATTCAAAAAGATAGGGTTTGTTCAACAGAAGATTTTCCAAATAAATGTTTTCATTTGGCCAAACAGCAACCAGTTCTCCTTATGAAGGATCCAAAATTGGCCCTTTTCTATCAGAAGTTACATTTCAAACATATGATATTCAGTATAAAAACACTAGTCTGTCTACTAAAGATGATAATCCAGAAATAGAAGCGATTTTGATTATTTCACCACCTTCTATTGAAATTCATTCAAAAAATTGGGGCAAATGCATTAGACATATTTCCCTTAATGATATTATTCAAATTGAATATATGAAAAATAAAGAACTAGAAAAATGCAATTTTATGATCCAAGCAAAAGGCGAAAACAGTCCTATCGAATTTTTAATCGACTTGAAAAATAGTGATCAAATCCTAGGAATTAAATTAGATGTACCTTTCAAACAGAGTTCTGATTCAAAACCTGAAGAAGCCAAAAAACGTCATGAAGATTTAAAACAATACGAGAGAACTAAATATACTATAGCTACAAAATTCCCAGATGTTAAAAAAATTACTGGAGTTTTGAAACTTAATGGAACATTAAAGCTTAATGCATTATTAGCAGCCAATAGAGAATTTAATAGTGAGGAAAGTAAATGTATTCTAAGCTTTATTAGCCAAGGCCAAAATTTAAAAATCCCTTTTGTCTATGAAGGAAAATTAACTCCTATTCAAGCTAGGAATACTTGTAATGCAGAAAATTTAGAAATGAATTTAGAATTTAATGGAACTTTGAGGCTTGAAGGAGCATTAAAACTAGATGGCGATTTAAGAATTAAAATTGTAAGGACTAATGAAGGTTTAAAATGCATAGTTACACATCAAACAATTGATCAAGCTCCTGAATTGAATCTCAATAGTAAATATGTATTACCAGAAGAAAAAAAGAAAATTTTTTACGATGTTCAGATGGACGGACTCGATTTTTCTAGAATAATGACGAAATATTAAATTGCCTGTTGTTTTAAATAATTAATCGCAAAAGAATATTTGTTTAATAATTTTTCATACTCTTGCATCAAAATTAATTTTTCATTAACAAATCCATTTATAGATATCTATTATTTCACTATCAACAACAACAAAAATTATCTGTTTTAATATCTTACTTAAATACATTTGCTTATTACATATTTTGTTTTATGAGTAATCAAATAAAAATAATCATAATTTATTTAATTATAATTTTACATACAAAAACAAATATCTAATATACTTATAAAGTTAGATTTTGTTTGTGAACCATGGATGCTTGAGAGCTTCTCTTGCTGATATTCTTTTTGAAGGATCTTTTGTTAACATCTTTCTCAAAAGTGACATGGCAGAATCTGAAAATCCACCAAATACATCTTCAGGATATTCTATTTGTTTATGAATAACTACCCATTTCATGATATCCATGCTTGATGATGGGAATGGAGAGAGCCCTCCTGACATTAAAGCATAAAAGACAATCCCAAGTGACCACATGTCAACTTCAGAATCATATGGCTTTTCTTCATACATTTCAGGCGCAATGAATACTGGAGTTCCAACGAGCTGATTCAATACATACTTTTTTTCATGAGGATGATTATGATTTTTTGATACATTATTACTTTGTTTAGTTGAATAAATATTTTTTTTTGAATTTCTTTTTATTTGATCTTTACAATGATCACATCCTTCATCACATTTGTCGTTGTTGATTTCATCACCAATTGAATCAATTTCGTCACAATTTTCTTTATCATCAATATATGTAGAACATCCAAAATCTGCAAGAACAACAATTGGATCTATATCATTAACATATCCCAAATTTGAATTTTCACTCAATATTTCATTGGTTAAATATATATTTTTGAGATTTAAATCACGGTGAACTACATTATTAGCATGAAGATAATCTAAGGCTTCAAGTAATTGATACATAATTTTTTTGATAGTATTTTCTGAGGATGATCGCTCCAATCGATTTGCTTGACGAAAATAATGTAAGTAATTAAGAAGGGCTCCTCCTTTAGCGTATGGAGTAACAATGCACACGTAAGGATAAACATTTGTTTTATTATTAACAAAATAGTCAAAACATTCAATAATATGTTTTTGATTATCTATCTTAGCAAATGTTTTCATCATTGTAATTTCATTTTCTACCATGTGAATTTTATCACGTAAAAGCTTTATAAATTTAACAACATAAATTTTTTCATTATTTGCTTGGTCGTTTAATTCTTGGATATACGTTTCTAGGTTATTATTAACAATGCTTGGTGTCCATTCTATAGCGAGGAAATTGAAAGAATTTTCTGTTTCTGATATTAATTTAATCAAATGGTAGATTATCCCTCTTTCACTTTTAAGCCTCATACCAGGTTGAGGAATTCGACTTTCACCTTCAACATAAAAAGAAACTTTTGATTGCTTAGCTCCCATATAAAAAATATGAAATAAAAAATTTTGAATGAAATTTTTGGCATAAAGTTTTGATTAGAAATATTTTATTATTCACTTTTGCCCAGAAAAAGTCAAACTTTTCCAAGGGAAAAGTGAATTTTGAACATCTCTAAATTGAAAATTATATGGCTTGACATAAAATTGTTTGACCATTTAATCTACATTTTTGTTTAAACTATCTTAATTATTTGATTTTTTGGATAAATGTCTGCCCTTAATTTCAATAAAAAATTTTTTCGAACAAAATTTATTTCAATAGATGCGAATCTGCAAAATTGAAATTTTGAATTGAGTTGAGAAGGATTTTTGGCCATTCATTTCGACTTTTTGATGAAAAGATTTAAATTGAACACAAATATTCAATAAATTATTTGTTCTCTTTTGAATTTTAATCTTTTTTTACAGCTTTTTATATAATTTTTTTTCAACAATTTATAGTGTTTCAATTCTCATGTCTAATTACAAATTAATATGAAAAATTTCAAAATTTTATGGAAAATTTTAACGTAAAAAATTCAATGTATTGATTTTCTTACGTTAAAATACAATATTATGAATATTGCTTTTACAATTTATCCATCTGATAAAAAATCATTTCAATAATAAACCATTTAATATAAATATTAATTTTTGTTCATAATGAAAGAATAAATCTTATTTAGTAAAATAAAAAAAATTTGTTGCTTAAATTTATGCTGTAATATGATATTCCATTTGTTTATTAAATTAAGAACATTTATAGACACATAAGATTAAAAAATTATCAGGAGAATAATATCATTTTTGAACAACAAGAAATTGACATTTGTAAAGCGTCTTTACATTTGTATGAGGATTTTCTATGTAAGATGTATCAATTCGACTTTCTCGAACCACCGTAAATCCTATTTTTTGAGCAATTTTAACGGTATCATAAAAAGAAGACTTTGCAAAAAAGTCATCATCTGATCTATGCATCATTAATGGCCCCATATTTATCCAATAACCACCAGGCCTCAAAATTTTATAAAATAATGTAACTATTTTTTCAATGTCAGAAACAACATCAATGAAGAAGCAAGTTACTACAGCATCAAAAATATTTGGCTGCGAATTTTCCATACCGATTATATCACCTGCCATTAGGATAAGCCTTTGGTTTTCAATTAATAAACTTGGTTCAAAAAGATTGATATTTTTATTGTTTTGATATTCATCTGTATTAACATTTTCATCATTATCAGCATTAGCTATATCAATATCAAAAATAAGATTACCGTTAGGCTTAGATTGAATAGGATCTCGAGTTTGAAAACGAGGGAATATATCTGATATCAGTGTATCTCTAAAGTTCTCGAGTCCTGAAATCTGATGGAGAAAGGGAAAAATACGAAATTGACGTTTATGTCGAAATGCAATTTGAGATATTACAATCATAATAAATGAATTTTCATTAGCGAATGCAATAAAACCTGAAGAAGCAATTTCTGAAGCAAGCCTACAAAGACCTGCACCAGGTATCAAAATTTTTGAATCTTTTGGAAGAAATTCTTTTAAGGCAGCAATTATTGGATCATAAGTTTGGCGTCGTTCAATTTCTCCTAGCGAAGTCCAATCACGAGCAGCTGATTTTAGTGCAGACGATAACTGGTGCAGGTCCATTGTATCAAATTGATCTTCTTCCCGTGTAGGATATACTTGAATTGGACCTGTACCCCCAAATGTAAAAGGCGCTTTATGCGCCATGTATTCAAATAAATCGGCATTTGCGTTAACTGCTTGGCGTATTTCAACAATTTCGTCAGGAGTTCTATAACCATTTTGAGAAAATTTCTCAAGTTGTATTAATGATTTTCCTCTATATTGTTTTAATGCTGAAATAAGGTCACTGAATTCAAATTTTTCTTTTTGGCTCCACATTACTTCTTTTCAAATATATGGACAAATTTTCTCACAAACAATTGAGAAAAGGAGATTTTCCCTAAATTTTACTGATTTTTATTTGAAGGAGATGCAAAAAAAAAAAAAAAAAAAAAAAAAAAAAAAAAAAAAAAAAAAAGAGCCTAGCTGAGTATTCATGAAAACTTTGACCAAACTTGCAAGTTAATGAAGAGAAAGTATTTTTAATTTCGATGAAGTTGATAAAACAAAACTTCAATTTATAATGAAAATAGATGATTACAAGTTAGCAATTACTAGTTTATCATTCAAAAAATAATATATGCTGAAATATTAACAAATACATTTAACTTGGAATTCCAAACATTGTTTGGTAACCCAATAAGAAAAAACTTTTTTAAACCAATATTATGCTAGAAATAGTTTTAATTTCCCGAAAATTATTAATATAATAATTTATTACAAATAAAAAAAAAACAAATATCTTAAAATTAATGTCTATCTATATAATTAGCAATTTTTGTTAGTTTGCTCCACATTACATGCAATTTGTTCAAAACCTTTACATTATCTTCAGAATGATTATACGCATCATATTCATAAAATTTATTTTCTTGTCGAGTAACAGCAGTAAAATGACCTCCATAATGAAGAACCCATGTTTCATAATCAGGATAAAGAAAATTATCCCCAATTGGCTCTGAAATTTCTTCACTTACTGATAAGAAACCTATCTGCTGTTTTTCTTTAACACCAGAAAACAAAATTCCACCTAAGTTTTTACATTCATCACATGGGACATCAATCGCTTTTCCTGTTAAAATAAGATAAACAAAATGAACATCAGTCATTCCGTCATGAGTGATAAATGTTTCTGGGATTGCAAAAGAACTTAATAACTTTGGCCCAGATAGGAATGCAAAAGATATCATTAGAAGGATGGTAACGTTTTCGATACTAAAATAATTATTGCTTTCTAAAAAATATTCTGCTTCTTGCTTATTATCAGTCATTTCTAATTCAATATAACAATGCGATGATTCCATATTTTCACCCGTTTCCAGACCAAAATCTGTACAAAAAACAAAGGATTGCCGAAGTTTTAGCATTATTTCTAATACAGCACTTTGAAGAGCTTGCTGAGGAGTATATTTCGGATTGAATTTAATCGCTGCTATTATATAAGCCTGGAGAACTGCAAAAAGCCCACAAGGACCGCTTTCGTTTTGACTGAGTCGTTGCGTATTTGGTATAAAAGTTAATGCTTGAATCCATGAATTTGGAATGTCAATGAACGATGTTCCTTTATTTTTGGTTGGAAGGATAAATTTGAAAATTTTAATTGCATTTTTACCATTTACTTGATGATGCTTCATTCAAACATAAATTTTTAAATTTTTGAATTGATAATCAGCCGTCAAGAATTTATTTCAAAAAAATAAAAAATTACCAATTTCACAAAAATATACAAACATTTACTTATAAACACATAGTAAACCAATAATAAAAATGGTTCTTCTTATTGAAGGAGAATAATATCAGACATCCCTCCAAACTTTTTGCTAATTTGAGTTTCTTGTTCTATCAATAAATTTTTATATTTTTTCATTTCATTTATTGCACTATTGAGTTGAAGAGTCACTGCCTTTAAATTAGATTCGAGCATCGCAATAATATCTGCATCGGATGATCTTGATGACCAATTTGACATGATTTTTGATAATTTCATTTTCCTATCTAATTTTTCTTTCCAAATTCTATCCAAATTTTTACTAATTTCATCCTTTTTCGCATTTAGTTTTGAAATTTCAGATGATATTTGTTCTCTTAAACATTGAACTTTTGCATCAAAATCTATTCTTTGCTTTGTCCAAGCTTCTCTTGTTTCTTGAGTAATTAAAGAAGAAGAAGATGATGAAGAAGAGACTGAAGAAATTGATGACGATAATGATTTTGATGAAGATCGATCATTCATTTCGTTTATTTTACTCATCAATTCACTTTTCTTTTCACAAAATAAAAAATTAATTGCATTTAACTTTGATTGAAAAGAATTGTTTTCATTTTGATCTGCTTGATTATGCTTGATTTGAGCAGAAAGGAGAGAATCATTTAATTTCTTATATGTTGAATTAAACTCCGTTTTTTGGTCATTGATTTTATTCAACAATTCTCTTTTCTCTTGCCCAAATTGAATTTGAATTTGATCAATTTGCTCTTTTTTATTTTTAATCATTTCTTCTTTCTTGATAAGAGCTTCTTGAACAAGAATATTTTTCTGCTGATCTATTTGTTCTTGCTCATTTTGCAAATCTTTTAAATTGACATTTTTAGACCTTTCTTTAATTAGTTCTGAATTTTGAGCTTCATTAATTTTGGCAAGAATTTCATTCTTTTCTTTTTGTACATCTTCAATTCTTCCTTGAAATGACTTTCTCATTTGGTCTCTTGTTCTTGGATTAGTCAAAACAGCTGAATTAAATGGCGATCTAGCAAATCGTTCATTTTCCTTCTTAATCTTTTGCTGCCATTCAAAATTAAGACATCTTGCCCGACTTTGTATGATTACTTCATGATCTTTAAATTCAGATTTCAGATCAGAAATGACTCGAGCCATATTCTTAAATATTTCAGATTCAGGAGTGATTACATTAGCTTCATTTAACTTATTTTGCAGATATTCAAATTCTTTTTGGTAAGAGTTTTCTAATTTCGCATACTCATCTTTGGAATATCCAGATTTGATGAGTGATTCAATTTGCGATTTATATTCAGTCTCCTTTTGCTGTTTAAAGTGATTAATTATTTCTTGATTCTGTTTTTCTATTTCATCAATTTTACTTGTGAAATAGATATTATCTTTATTTCTCATTTCATCTAACTGCGCTTGAAGAGTTTTCATATTGTATTCGTGATCAATAGCTAGCTTATTTAATATATTTTCTGTTTCTTGATCGAGCTCTTCTAGGTCTTTTTGATGCGTTGAAACTAGCATTTTTTTTTCATTTTGTAAATTTTTTAATGTCAAATTGCAATCATTATGGACCTGATCTTCATTACTTTTAAGCAAAAAAATGCTACTTTTTGCTTCATCTAATTTTTTTTGATATACTTTCATTATTTCATTTTTTTCAGAAAAGAAAGCATTTTGAAAATCTTCAACAATCGCTTTATGCTGATTCTTCTGAGAATTTAATTCTGTCGTTAATTCTGATAATTGACTTGCAAACTCTTTTTGGCTAACCTCAATTTCTTGAGATATTGAGTTGGTTATATAATTTTTCTTTTGTTCTTCAGTACTAATTTTCTGCTTAAAAATATCGAATTTGGTTTGCAGTGATTGAATCAAATAATCAATAGAAGATTTACTGGAGATAGAATTTTGATTAATTAATTGGCTCTGTTCATCTATAATTTCTTTGTTTCTATTTCTTAATTGCTCAAAATTTGATTTAAGAGATGAAAGCTCGGAATTGTTCTGACCTAATAGCAAATTAATGTCGTCATTTAATTTGCCAATAAGTTTATTCATTTCACTTATTTGGTTTGTAATATTATTTGCCGTTTCTTTGTGTTCTATTTGAAATAAATCATCTTTTGTTTTGATTTCATTAATTTTATTGATTATTTGAATTTTTATTTTATATAATTGCGCTAGATGCTGTTTTTGAATAGATTCAATACCAGATCTATATTGATTAAGATCAATTTTTTGATAATGAAAAGAACACGTTTGAATATTTAAATCAAGCTTTTCATTTTTTAACTTCGCAACTTCTCCATTGAGATTTTTTAGAAGGACTTCACACCTTTTATCTAAATCATCTTTGTATTTTTTATATTTTTCTTCCGATTTTTTCAATAAATCATCAATATTATTTTGACCTTCTAATTCTACTTCTTTTATTTTTTTAAATAAAGATGACTGCCAATTTTGAATTTCTTCTTCATATTTTTTTTGCTCGTTTCTAATTTTTTGGTTTATATCATTAATAGCGTTCTTTAAATTTTGGCATTCTGCATTTATTATGTCTTTTTCAAATAGACTAATTTCTGTGAAAACGTTTGAGCCATCAGCACACTCCATTTCTTTCATCTTTTGATATTTTCTTTGATAAAAACGATCAGTTCTTTCAACTATAAAATTATAATCATCAACAGAAGAATTTTGGAGCTTTTTAACTTGATTACGATAAATTGAAATCGAATAATCTATTTGTTTATTAAAAAAATTTTGAATAAATTCTCTTTGAAGACTGACTTCTGAAGAATACCATGATAATTCATATACAAGCTTATTAAGTTGAATCAATTTCTTGTTGTAATTTCGTCTTAAAATTTCTCTGTTTTGCTTTGAGATCCTGCGAGCTTTTTTCGCAGGCATTTCAGAAAAATAAACGTTTAAATTTGTATGAAATTTCAAAAGATATTTGTTTAAACATTTTCAATTTTTTGTATTAAAATTTTAATTTAAAAAGCATTTATCTTCAAAAAAAGAATCATTATATATAGTATTTCCAGCATATTTATAATTATACAATGAATAATTATTTTTGTTATCACTTTAAATACGTACTATTATTCGATTTAAATCAGATAGAATTTGAATTTTTTCCCCTCTTATTTTTTTCTAATTATTTCACATTTAATTATCGAAATAAAAACATTTTTAATTTTTTTTTAATTTCAATAAAAATGCATCATTTTTGAATTCACTTTATTGAAATTTGATTTTATTAAAATTTTTTCAATCATTTATAAAGTCCGTTTGGAACGTATCACTTTTAATTTTCATGAAAAGTAACGCAAACATAGAACAGTCTGCAATCATACCCAAAACATCAGATAATCCAAAAGTTGATGAAATGCTTAGTGAAAATGACCAGTCTTCAAATATGGATTCTGATTCAGATTGCCAAAAGAAACTTGTTAGACACAATCCTCAAAATATGCCTACTAGCACAAATGAAAAATGCAAAATCCAGATTGATGATAAAACAAGAAAATCTCCTTCAAAGAACAGTTATAAAATTCAATATGAAATCACTGATTCATCCAATCAAATAACAAATGACAAAGATAATATTCCAGTAAATTACAGAATACAAAAAATTAAAAACTTGAGTAATGGCAATAATAATACCTTAAGTGCTGATACTTATACTTACAATGAGTCTGGTGAAGAAATACAATCTTTGAGCAATTCTTTAAACTCTGTCGAAAGTGGAAATATAATATATGTTAATGCCCAAAAAGAAAAAGCAGATCAATTTGTAACTTTTTTTGACGAGTTATCAAAGATTCAGACAGAGGATTTTAAAGATATATCTAATCAACGATCATTGTTATTAGAAAAGATGCAAAGTCTACTTGGTATAATAGAACAATATGAGCTGATCATAAAACAAGAAGAAGAAAGGAGAATCATTGTTGAAAATAATGATAGTCAAATCCAAGAGCAAATAAATGAATTTCAAAATCAAAATGAAATTTTACATGAAGAGATAACGGCTCTTTTAAATGATAAACTTCAAGAGAACAACGATGAAATACAAGATGAAAATTTCTATTCATTCATATTAAGTGCTTTTCAAAAAGTTATTAACAATTATGAAAAGCAAATTCAAAGTAAATACATCGAAAGAAGGCAATACGAATTTTTACTCCAACAACTTGAACAATCAATTAGTCTTTTATCTGGAATTTCTAATATGAATGATGAATCAAGCAAAAAAACATATATTCTAACACAATGTGCAAGAATCGGCCATTATATCGATGAACAAATGAATACAAACTGCATTGATAATTTATCAAATGAAAATTCATTCTGCCAATTTGATCCACAAACTCTTATTGAGACATTTTTTAAAAATATGGATGATCAGCTAAACAATAGTATAGAAGAAGAAGAAAATCGAGAAGAAGAAGAATTTGCACACAGAAAAATGCCATATAAAGAAATTATTCTTTTCTTCATCGGAGTTAATAAAATTAATGAATTACTTTCAAATAAAAACCAAGATTTAATTAAAGAAAATGAAGAATTAAAAAATTTGTTGGCTAATCAAAACCTTCAAATCAAAGATTATGAAGAATGGAAACAAAAGCAGCTTGAAAATATTTCTTTAATAGAAGATACACTCGGTTATCAAAATTCAAATTCGGAATTCTCATTGAATGATGTGAGTCCAGAAACAATAAAATATCCACCAGAAGAAGCGATAAAAAATCTTATTCAAGTTTATAATGATGTATTGAGTGAAAATAAAATTCTTGTTGACGATGTACGAAAATTAAGAAAGCCTCAAGAAATGGAACAAACTTTTGATGATATTAAAACTCAATTTATTTCACTTGAAAGAGATTTTACCAAAGAAAAAGTTAAATTTGATGAAACAGTTAAAGAACTTGTTTCATCAATTCAAGAAAAAGACAAAACAATATCTGAACATAAATCTGTTATTTCACAGTTATTCGAAAAAAAACAAAAATATAAAGAAGAAATCAAAAAATCATATTCAGATATCAATGTTTATCAAACTCAAATTTCTGAGCTTGAAAATCAAGTCAAAACATTAAATGAACAAAATGAAAGTATGAAGCAAAAAAGTGCTAATCTTGAATCAAATGTTGATCAACTTCAAAATGAAAAAACTCAGCATCAAACTCAATTAGATGAAGTGATTGATAGCATGAAAATTAAAGAAAAGAAATACAAAAAGAAGATATTGAAATTTAAAAAACAATTATGCGACATCGACAAAGTCCAAGAAGAAAATGAGAAAAAATTCGTCAAAATGATTGAAACCAATAAAAAAAATAATCAACGATTAAAAGATCAAATTGAACTTCGAGAAAAAGAAATTGAATCTCTTAAAAATAGTTTAAACGAATTAGTTGGCAAAATCAAAGAATTTCAAGCAAATGAACAAATTTTAAATTCTAGAATAAATTTAATGAAAAAGAAAGAAGAAGCATTAACAACAGAAAAAGACTTAATTAAAAAGAATTCATCAGAAAAACTTGACTTTGCTTCAAAAAAAATTGAGTCAATGAGAAATTCCTTGCTGACAATCATGAAAAATTTATTTGATTATGAACCCCAACAATATAATATTTCTTTTGAATCACTCATTACAATTTTTTCTGACATTTTAACCAAAAATAATTCTCAATTTTCGAATACAAAAATAAAATGCGATCAATTGAATAATGATCTTCTAAGCATCAAAAATGAAAATTTACTTCTTAAGAAAGAAATTGATAAAATTTCATCAAGAAGTGGTTCAGATAAAAAATGTAGAGTAACATTTGAACCTATTAATCTCTCTGAATTGCATAAGTGGGAAATTTGGGCTAAATCGTTATGTAATAGAATTTGTCATTATAATTTGACAAATCCTAACGAATTAAGATTCGCAATTGAGGAAACAATGATGTGTAGCATTGGATACAAAAATGTGTATCAAAAGCTGGAATTTTTAAGAAGAGAGAAAAAGATTTTCGTTTTATTAATGAACCAAAATAAAAATCCTACCAATATTTCTCAAAGTAGAAAAATAGCTTCATATTCATCAATTCACATGAAATCCATCATATTTATGGTAATCTTCTGCGGAAGAATTCGAAAAATTACTGGAGCAAAAGCAATTGAATCCATTATTTCCACAAACGTTTCTATTGGCCAATCATTTAGTGAAAGCCAAATGAAATCTTTAGATGAATCAATTTTTGCCAGAACAAACTTACATTACTATCCATCTTAGAATTTTAAATTATTTTTTTTTTTTATTAAGAAGTGCGGGAACTATAAAAAGTCTCCAATATCTTTTATTTTTTAATATTATATTATTTGCTCTATATAGAATATAAAAAACATAAAATTAAAATTATTTATTCGACAGGTGTAGTTTTATAAACATTGTAGTTTTTAATTGTAAACTATTGAATATGGAAATAATAAGGACAATATATTTGGATCAAATAGATAACTGAAACTGACTTTTTAACATAAATACAAGTTATTTTAAATCTAATATCAGTGTATTAAATGTTCTTTATATTATTTTACATTAATTAAGATATAATTATTATCTCGTTGATCAAATAGGAATAAGAAAAAAGAATGAAAATGATTATAAATACAGATTATTTTATGTAAATATAAAGTTTATTTGGGTAATATATCAAAATAATCAAAAAAAATCTTCAATTAATATTGAGAAATATACTTTCTTTTAGATAAAAAAGTGATTAACTTATGGTAAATACTTTACTTAAGTAGATTATAATTTTTTTCAATAAATTTTGATGAAAACTTCTTTAATGGAAAAATCATATTAAATTTTCTCTTCATATTTATAGAATATACTTGAATAAGTAATTAGGAAGTGTTATATGTCTTTTGTTTCTTGAAATTTCGCATAAATTACTTTAAAATAAATAAAATAAAGAAACAAAACATAAAAAAAATTGAATTACCTAAAAAGTTGATACTTCTTAAAAAGTCAATCGAAAATTATCAAAAAGTGAACCGAAAATTAACAAAAAGTGAACCGAAAATAAACAAAAAATAAATCATAAATTATCAAAAAGTTGATCAAAAGTTTACAAAAAGTGAACCGAAAATTATCAAAAAGTGAACCGAAAATTAACAAAAAGTGAACCGAAAATAAACAAAAAATAAACCAAAAGTTATCAAAAAGTCATTCGAAAATTATCAAAAAGTGAACCGAAAATTATCAAAAATTTAAAAATAACGTTTTCCCCAGAAAAAAAATAAGTTTTATAAAAGTTAAAATAGAGCTACGCCTGTCGAGTGATATTTTTTTATATTTTAATATGATATAATATATTTATATATATAAATATATAATAATAGTTATCCCCTAGAAATTCAATCTATCCCTCAAAATAAGCTCAAATAAAACAAATATTTTATAAAATACAAATATTATTATTTAAAAAAGTTATATTTCTTTATAACCAATATATATTATATAATATATTAAATAAATCATATAAATATAAAAATAATATTAATATATTTATCAGATATCGAGGTAACACAACATATTTCAGTTTTTTTAAATGATCAGTATTTTGATGAATAATTAATCTATTTCATTTTATACCAATAAATGGAATACTAAGAAGTTTATTAATATTAAAATGAAAATAATATTAAAGTATTCTTGATAAGATACAAAGATAATGAACATACTAAATTATACAAAAATACGTTATTTAGGTTCTCGCACTTCTTTTTATTATAAAAATATGTATGGGTACTGGATTCTCTTCCGTCATTTATTTATATATTCATATATTATATTAATTAAGAGTTAATTAGATTATTTTATAAATACCAGAATGTTTTAATGGGCAATAAGTGATATATCAACGATTTTATTTTTAAATGAGAAATGATCGTTTTTTTATTTTTTGAATAAGATCATTGAAATATTTGAATATAAAAAATTTAATTATGAAATATTTTTATCTTTTAGAACTATTTATATTAATAAATTATTTAATATAAATAAAAATATATAAATATATTATATTAGAAAAAATATAAATGTTAAGAATTATGTTTATTTTTTGGAGCTAAATTGAATATTTTTAAAAAAATTAATGTTTTTTAGAATAATGAATTTGTCTTGCTTGTATCTTTGCACAACTTATTGTTTCTCTTAATTTTGGAACTTTAGTTGGAGCTTCTTTTGATAAAAATTGAATTAATTTTTGAATATTAGAATTTTGATAATTTAAATTGCCATGGATTAATTCAATACACTCATTTGCAACTTTTTGAATGTCAATATCGTTATCAATGTCAATGTTCCATTGATCACTAAAACAAGCTCCCCCTGGATGTGATCTTCCAGCAATAGGTAATTCTTCTTTATTATATTTTTCAAGCATTTCTTTTGTAATTTCTGATTTGACCAATTGATATACACACCTATCTAAAACATCATATCCATTACATCCATTTCTCATATGACCAAAAATAAATTCTACTATATGTGTACCAAGTCTTGATGTCATTAATTTTTTCCCATAAAATTCTAATGCATATGCAAATCCAAGAATAGTATTTTGGGTTCTTTCTCTCATTGAATTTCTGAGATATCCAACCTTATCGGTATTTTTAGATTTTATATTCTGAATTCCTTTTGATTCATTATATAACAATGAGATTATCTCATATGAAATAAAGCACAGCTGCTTTCTTGCATAAATTGATAAATTAGTAGATTGTAAAACATCCGTAAATAAAACAAAAGGTAGCAGTAAAACTAAACAGGAGTATTCATCGTTTTCTGCAAGCTTATTTAAACTGTCAAAATTGATTAATTTCATGGCCAAATCATCTCTCATCGATTCTCTTCCTGCAGCTGTAAATATCTTCAAATCAATTTGAAGTATTTCTTGTATTTTTTGCGAATTTATTTCTTTTGCACCTTTGAATAAAATTATTTTTGAATTTGCTAATCTGGTTCGTAAATTTTTACATAAATGAAGCCAATCAGATATTGGTATCATATCCTGATAATTATGTATATACTCTATGAGTGCATCAAAGTTATCTCCTTCAAAATCTTTAATGTAATTTTGAAAATCAGTATGTAATGGATTTGTTTTAGAGTCTGAATCTGAAGCTACAAATCGAAAAATTATATTGTAATCTTTTGCAAGCTCTTCTATTTCTTTCGCCCTATCGATTATTCCTTGATCTGCTCTTCCATTATCTCTTGTCTCTAGATTAATTACTTTTGTTGGCTTACTTCCATCTAGTGGTTGATAATTGAAAACAAATATTCCATTTAAGCCTTGATTTCTAGGATCAATAGTAGCTGCATCAAAAGCTATTGTTGCAACTATTGGTTCATTTTCTTTTTTTGACATTTCTCCACGAAGCTCTTCTAGAAGATATTCAATTTGATCTTTGTTCAATAGATTATCTTGCTTATTCTTTACTATTACACTGTATTCTTTTCTCAAGTTATCTGGATTTGGAAGAGGAATAAATTTCCTTAATAACTTGTAAGTGATATTAGAATTAATATAGAGCATAAAACAAATATCTTTTAATGCTCTCGAATATTTCCGGCAAAATACATTTATTTTAGAATTTTTCAGAATTTCTAAAATTAATGACGGAGTTAAATTCTCGGGTCCATATTCAATTTCATTTGAGCTATTATTTTCAATTTTTGATAATATTTGAATATGCTCATTTAATTCTTTTATTTTTGAATTTTTCTTTTTTAATTTTCCAATTATTAACTTGTTATAATTTTTTGCTTTATTTATTCTCTGAATTAAAAGGGATTTTTGTAAGCGAAGGCTTTTAATACTATTCATTAAATCAAAATTTTCATTTTGTAAATTTTTCACTTTTTCATTTAGGTTTTCAATTATTTTTTCTTGTTTATGATACGTTTCATATGACATGTCTATATTTTTAAAAAGTTCACTCATCAAATTACTAAAAACATTTTTTCCGATGATACATTTTTCCGAGTTTATATCGTCGATGATATCATTTTCTTTCGGCAATTCTTGATGTTCATTATTTATATAATCAATAAAATTTCTCATTGGATGTTGAACAAACTCTTTATTTATGCAGGTGAAATTATAAAATTTTAAGCAGTGTTTATTAAAAATTATTTGAAATTTTTCCATGTTAGTAATTGAATTTTGTATATATTTCTTAAATAGTAATTCTGTTATTTCATGATAATGACATTTTATTGATTCTATAAAGCAACTTATATAAGAATTGTTTATTGGTTCAACACCATATTTTTCTATAATCTCAATTATTTCGTAATTTCTTCCGTGAATTCCAAAAAGCCATACAGATGGTGTTAACTCTACTCCTTTTCTCATCAAATATTTAAAAATATTAATTGATCCAAAGAAAGCAGAATACTCAATCAAAGTTGGATTATTTTCAAGCAAAAAAGGATTGGTTTCGAAAATAGACTGGATTATTTTGGATGAAAGAGGTATACTTTCTTTTTTAATATATGCTGAAAAATCTTCAATTCGATCGTTACGAATTAGGTTGCACAATAAACTATCATTTTCTCCAATTTTTCTTTTTTCTAAAAAAAAATCAATGTTATCATTTAATATCATTTTTGTTTTTTCTTCAAAAATTAAATTATTTCTAATCATTTCTTTTATTTCAGGATAAAAATAAAGATAGTAATTTTGTTTTATTAATTCATCTTCAAAAAAACAATTCAATATCTTTTGGTCAAGTGTAACAATTTTTTCGTTGAGCGCAAATAAAAGAATTCGTTTGTTGGTTCTAAAAATATGGAATTTTTCAATATTTGACCAGAATTTCATAATTTTTGGCTTAAAAAATAATATAATTTTTTCAATCTTTGAAAAAAATAGTAGATTTCTAGGATAATTATTTGAAAAAGAAATAATTATATTTAAGACATCTTTTAAATCTTGCGAATTTTCATCAATTTTGTAATCATTAAAAATGCGAATTAAATTTTCATAATTTTCTTCAAGATCATCTGAATTTTTCAAGAATTCCATTAAAGAAGATTCGACAAGTTCTCGAGAATGCATATATATTATGATATCTGAGTTTTCTTTCAAGAATTCACTCATTTTTATTTTATAAAGTAATAAAAAGTGACAAAATAACTTGTATGCATTTTTTTAAAAAAACTGCTGATTAAAAGTTCATTCCCGATATAAATATAAATATAATGTAATTTATCACTATTATATATTTATTTATTTAATATAAATTCGGAGTTCTATAACAAGATATTAAAGATTCTTATTTATCGTTTTTTCATTTTCAAATATTTTGAATTGCTAAAAATTTATGATAAAAAAAAGAAACTTCTCAGAACTTTTTTTAAAAAACTGCTGATTAAAAGTTCATTCCCGATATAAATATAAATATAATGTAATTTATCACTATTATATATTTATTTATTTAATATAAATTCGGAGTTCTATAACAAGATATTAAAGATTCTTATTTATCGTTTTTTCATTTTCAAATATTTTGAATTGCTAAAAATTTATGATAAAAAAAAGAAACTTCTCAGAACTTTTTTTAAAAAACTGCTGATTAAAAGTTCATTCCCGATATAAATATAAATATAATGTAATTTATCACTATTATATATTTATTTATTTAATATAAATTCGGAGTTCTATAACAAGATATTAAAGATTCTTATTTATCGTTTTTTCATTTTCAAATATTTTGAATTGCTAAAAATTTATGATAAAAAAAAGAAACTTCTCAGAACTTTTTTTAAAAAACTGCTGATTAAAAGTTCATTCCCGATATAAATATAAATATAATGTAATTTATCACTATTATATATTTATTTATTTAATATAAATTCGGAGTTCTATAACAAGATATTAAAGATTCTTATTTATCGTTTTTTCATTTTCAAATATTTTGAATTGCTAAAAATTTATGATAAAAAAAAGAAACTTCTCAGAACTTTTTTTAAAAAACTGCTGATCAAAAGTTCATTCCCGATATAAATATAAATATAATGTAATTTATCACTATTATATATTTATTTATTTAATATAAATTCGGAGTTCTATAACAAGATATTAAATGATTTTAAATTTCTTTCAATATTTATATAACTATTGAAAAATTATAAATCTTAATTTGGTCAACTTTTATTAACTAAATGCTTTTTTATATTATTATATATATAAAAATAAAATAAAAAAAATTATTTCATAAATAAAAATTTTAAATAATTTAACGAATTTTGATCGTCTACCCACACATATTTATAAAATAAATTTAATCTTTATTATCTTGCTTTTCTTTATACATATTATTTTTTGGAAAATCAACAATACTTCTGTTTGATTTATGAACATTTATGATGGATTTATAACTTAAAGAAGTGGAAATTAAAACAAATAAGATTAGATTAGGAAACATTTTAATATATACTTATTAATTAATAACATTTTGAACTTCATTACAATCAAATATTATTAACCATTTTTATCATTATCCTTGGTTAGCCTGTAAATTTGGACCATTGTTCCTTTTCAGCAAGCACACTGGACATTGCTGAAGACATTCATGAATGAATTGGTTACAACTCTTACAAAACTTTCCATGGCAATGTAAACATATAAATGGGACAACTTCATTCATTTGTTGATTACAAGCATCGCAAACAAACATTGGATATCTATTTAAAAATGAAGGGTCTTCTTTGAATTCATCAAGTGGTTTCAAGTGCTGAGACGAACGAGTCAAGTGTGCAGGTGATAATAGAAGAAGGCCACAGCAAGGGCAGGTATTTGGCAAGGAAAATACGCGAGTCCTACATTGTGGACAACAAATTGATGTGTTTGAAGGCAACATATGACTACTGCTTTGGTTAGATTCTCCTTCTCCATCATCAAATAAATTTTTTAGGTCAAATGATGGTCGCTCAATGACAGACTTGGTGAAACCAAATGGAATGAATCGTCTCCTTTGCGTTCTTTCGTTCCATGCTGGAGGAAGAACTTGAGCTTGCAAAAGATCAACAAAATGATCACGCGAAATTGGTACATTATATGATCCATTTGTTGTTTCAGCTAATCGTTTTAAAAAATCAACCTCAGCTCCTAATCCAATGGCTGAGATAACAACTTTTGTAGGAAATGTATTGTTGTTTAAGTTTGGAACACCATCAATTAGAGATGCTATCAAAACATCAAAAGATTTTGGATCACATGTACTTAATGAACTATATATGACAAGAATTTCTTTAGTTGAGTAAACGGGAACAGTTTTAAGAAGATTTGTTGCGACAAGGATTGAGTTGTAGATTGATGGTTCACCTGATGTTTTAACATCGTTAAGATGCTTAAGAACAGATAGAATTTCATTCACATCACTACTAAGCGGAATTTGAATTTGGGCTTGATAATCAAACGTAGTGACAATTGACAATTGAGAAAGAGGGTTTTGATCAAGAAAGTTTGAAATAAATTTTGTAAGTTCATCGATGATCAAACGAATACGAGGCATACCAAAATCAAGAGGTGCGAGACCTGCTTCAGAAAGATCAATAACCAAAACAACAGAACGAATAAGACCTCGAACCTTACCTCTTAAAAGATTTCTTCGTTTTTGATATTGATTTTCCCAACTTGAACCATCTTTCATAATTGATACAAGCTGTCCGTCTTTTGATAAAAGCGTATCCCATGATTTTCCTGTATGTTCCCATCTGTGATGCGTTTGACGTAAAGATAAATCATCCAAGAGTTCGTCGTCTGAGCTCATTTCTTTTTTTTAAATTTATGGTAAAATTTTCAAAAAGTCAGAAATCCTACCATCTTGCTTTGTTAAAAATAATACCACTCATAACTTATTATATTAATTTAATTAGCAAAAATGTTACAAAAAAAAAAAAAAAAAAAAAAAAAAAATACATTACAAATATAAATAATAATCAAAACAAAATGATTTTTTTTTTTTTTTTTTTTTTGCATTAACTTATTCTAAAAATGCATGAATGATAAGAATATTTTAACGATATAAACTCACTTTTTTCTTCAAATGATATTTTATCAGAAAAATCTAATTAACTTATTAGATTACATGTTGGAACACGCAGTCAAGCATATGATAAACATATTTGATTTTAAATTAAGAAAAATCAATAATAATATTGGTATTTTTTTACATAATAAATAATAATAAATATAATAAAAAGATTGGATATAAAAGAAACTAATATTTGACAATTCATTACAATCTTTTGGTATGAAAAATCTTTTCTTGTATCAATAGATTAATTATCTAAAAAATTCGTATTATTTTTTGGTAAAGAACTAGAACATGATTTTCGAGTAACCTTAAATCTCCCAACTTGAACAGAAGACTGATTTCCATTGCTTCTTTCAATTTCATTTTCATCAGAATTACTCATTTCAATTCCTTTTGAATTTTCATCTGAATTAGAATTATTCATGTTTTGGTTTTCAAAATTATCAAAGGGAGGAAAGAGAGGCTCATTAATTTCATCCCAAGAATAGCTTCGTTGCTCAGATAACAGACTAGCATTTTCTGAATTACTTCCAATATTTTTGGGCTTTAAATATGAATTAGAGGTCGTTATACTTATAGGCACACTTGAACTATTTGGACCTACCTCTTTTAAGACAGAGCTTGGCGAACTTGATGTTCTTGAAGGTACCATTTTTGGCCTTTCATCTGAACTAAAAAGAAAACCGTAAGTATTCGAAGAACTGAGATTTGCTTTTCTGGGTAAATTAGGCACTGATTTTTGAGCTGATATTTGTTTTTGCTGACCACTTTTGGTTTGACTAGTTTCACCATATATGTTGTCAATAAAATGAACGCCTCTAGTACTTTCTGATTTATTAATTAAAACATTTTTATTTTCAAAATAATTTTTTGATTTCATGGCATTTAATGAACTGAAACGTTCGTGAAGAGGAGGCAATTGCGACATTAAAACACGGGAAATATAAGATTTGATTATATTATTGTTGTTTGAGTTTAAATTGAAATTTAAATTGACAGCCATATTTTTGAAAAATTTGTGCTCCAAAAGACGATTAACCGAAGGGCGCTTATCGGGTGATTTTTTGAGACATTGATCAATAAAATCAATAAATGCGGGCGAGAATTCACAAGCGTTGTTACTACTGCTATTACTTGATAATTTAATTTCTTTACTCAAAGATGACCTTTTGGTTTTTACATTTGTGCTTGAACTCAAGTCAAACTGTGATTGAGTAGAAAACTGAGCAGCTCGAACTGATTGAATAGTGGGAGGCGCTCCATCAATAATTGATTTAATTCTTTCCATTTCTGTCATTTGCTCGTATGGTAATATTCCTGTTGCTAATTCAATTGCTGTTATACCAACACTCCAAATATCTGAGCTTTGAGTATAGCCAGAGCCAGATAACACTTCAGGAGCTGCATAACAAGATGAATCAGAATCAAGGCCATATGAAAAAGAAAAAAGGGCACCCTTCCTCTTTCCATCTTTAATTAATGAAGATGCAAACGAAAGATTACTAATTTTTACAGTACCATCAGTTTTAATAAATATAACATCGCTATTAATTGCTCGATGAATGTGCATATTTTGATGAAATATGGATAAGAATTCTAGAACTGGTCTGAGAATTGCTGAAATTAATATTTCATTTTTGATACCATGATGATATCCATATCGTAAGATATCGCGAATTGATCCACCATCAATATATTCACTAATTATCCATAAAGTAGAACCAACTTCAAACGAACCGTAATAACGTGATAAATTTTCATGTGATGATGTTAACCAAAGTGAACCTCCTTTCCTAAGGTTTACAACGTCGATTGGACTTCGTTCCATTGATATAATTCGAATTGAAATTAGCTGATTATTTGTTTTGCATCGAGCAGAATAAAGGTCTGATATTGCATTATGCCCAATTTGGTGCAAAATTTCATAATCTTCTGGGTTTGGAGGGAATATCATTTATTTGAATAATGATTTTTTTCTTTGAACAAATTCAATTCATTTTGTGAGATTTAGCATTCAAATTTTTACTATTTTTTTCAAAATTTTTTTTTTTTTTAATTTATATAAAAACTTTTTTTTCTTCATTAATAAATTGTTAACAAAATGAATATTTGTATATTTTAAAAAATATATAAGATGATTTATTATATATGATTTTATAATAAATATAAAAGGGTAATTATCAATATAATACAATTTTAATTTTCGTGAAATGAGCAAATAAAAAAAAAAGGTGTAGTTTTCTATTTAAAAAGTTCCCTCTTGACAACGTCTAGTATCAAAATTTCTTAACAGATAATAAATTTGAAAAAAAATTCAAAATTTCATAAGAGTAGCTTATATATCTTCATTTTAAAAGCAAAAATATTTATATGGAAGATAAACGCGATCATTTTGTTTTTGATTTTGCTATCAAAAACGATAAATTTTTCATTTCATGATTTACTATCAAAAAGTTTTCACAATTGTGAATTTTTTATTTATCGAACATTTTCAATAAACCAAGAGTTTTCGAAATATTTATTACTTTTTTTTACATACAATAATCCATTTTATTCTTTTATATTATCGTTTGATAAGGGTGTCCAAATTGGATATTTTAACCGTTTTTTGGATTTTTTTTTTTAAAAATTTTGGATAACGGTTTTATTTTGAATTACTATTTGTCTATATAGAATTATTAAAAAAAACCAATAAATTCTTTATTTTTGCATATTTTTGTGCATTTGCTGTTAATTAAATTAGTTATGCATTGGGTTTTTTAATTTTCTTTGATGCAAAATAAAGGAAATGGTAGAAATTACAAAAAATCCAAAAATATTAATGTAAACTATAGAATGGATTTTTTATATATCCATTCAATGGTTTATTTTGGATTTTCTCAGAAAAAAATCCATTCAATGGTTTACGGTATTCAAAAAAAATCCATTCTATAGTTTACATTATGAACTTTTTGAGAATAAAAATCCATTTATTAAAACTTTTGATTTATTATATGAAAAAATGAAAAATCCAAGCTGGATTTTTTTTCCATCCAGGATTACGGTTATCCTACGATAAAATCCAAAATGGACAGGATTACGTTTGATGAAAATACACTTTTTTTGTAATTATGTTATATCATAATTATTCTTTGTGCTTGCACTACTTGTTTATATAGAGACTTTAAACCAATTCTTGACTCACTAATCTATATCAATGAACAATTATTTTTATAACTAAAAAAGATTATATTTTTTTTTTAATTTTGAAAAAAGGAATTATTTAGTAATTTAATTGTTTTCATCAAATAAAATGAAAATAAAAAAAATAAATCATAAAACAAGAATAAATTTTTGATTTCAGGATAAGCATATGAGATTACTCTTTTTTTATGATTGCTGCTGCCAGTCCATTAATTTTTATTAATTTTGAACATAAAAAATCTCGAAATCATGAAAGCAAAGAATACAACTTTTGCATATCAAAATTAAAAATTTTATTAATAATAAAATAGCTCAGCGAAATATATCGAAATATTACTAATGTTTAATATAAATTTTTTAAAAACAAATAAAATAAAATTTTCATTTGTTGAGAATAATCATACAATTCTTACACAAAGCACGATTCTTTCCACCTGGGAACAAGATCTGCTTATTGGCTGATTGAGGCTCACATTTAGAGCAATAAAATCTTTTACAATGCGAGCAAACCTTAGCTGTCTTTGCATTCAACTGTTCTCCACAAATTGCGCACTCGACAGCATAGCTCTTCTTCAAGTCTGGCGAGTCGCTTCCGTAAAAATCGATGCAGACCATCTCGGACACTGATGCAGCCACGACTCTCTTAGCATCGTCATCGATGCCAATCTTAACGACGGCCTGATCCGGCGCCGGGCTGCTGAACACGCAGACCGCCTTCAATACGACGAGCTCGTTTGTCGTGAAGTTCATTGACCAAAAAGTCACAAAACCGTTAACATGGCCAGTTACAAAGAATCTGTTACTCATGTATTCGTCCAAATTAGTAGTTTGAATAGCAGTAACCGACGAATCCGGCAATCCTTTATTAATTGACCTCTTCTTAACAATTTTTTTAGAACTTTTAGATTTCAAAGACGAAGATAAAGATTGACCTTGTAATTGACCTTGTGATTGACCTTGCGATTGATTTTGTAATTGACCTTGCGATTGACCTTGCGATTGATTTTGTGTTTGAAGCGGGTCTTCTGAGAGGTCTATGATTGGCTTTGGCTTTGGTGGCGGTTTTTGCTCTACAACGGTTGATTTTGCGATCAAAGAGCCGCTGATTGAGTAGACAGCGACATTTTTGTCGCCAGCGACGATAATGAGTGCTGCTTTATCGTCGATTGCCACTTTTCTAACGATGAAGCCAGCTTCAATTGGCTCGACCTCGCTTTGCAGCCCGAGATCGAATCGCTGGACAGTTTCTCCGCAGGCTGCGATGACCAAGAAGTGGGCTGTTGACACTGCGGCCGACGACACGTTTGAAAGTGTCTGAAAACGCATCTGAAAAGTGCCGCCCACGACCTCACCTTTTTCATATTTCAATGTGTAAACGATGAAGCTTCCTTCCTTTTGAAAAAGTGCCACAACCGCTCCGTCAGGTGAAATTTCAAAGAAGTCGATGCTTGTGACTGTTTCGAACAACTTTGTCGGGTTGTTCTTCTTTGAGACCGTCTCGTTGATCAACGAGTTGTCAGCCTCACTTGATTGGATGTCACTTTTTATCGGCAGTTTCACCATCGACGCTCTCTGCGACGAATAACTGACAAGTGAATTGAACAAAATTTTCCCTTTGTTTGAAGCAGCAAAGATCGTCGTTGAGGAAGACAACGAGTTGCTTATAATGATGTCGGAAACAGGCCAAACGAACTCTTTATTGTTAATCTTTTGAAAAGTGACATTCGAAGGTTCAGACATCACGTGAAGCTTCATCCAACCGTCAAGGCTTTTCACACTTTTCTCTTCATTATTTTCCAAGCTGTTGCCAGTTGAGTCATTCAAAAAGTTATCGTTACTATTTGAATTGTCTTGAATAACAACATTGCTCGATTCATCGTTCAGAATGTTGCTGTTTCGAACAGGATGCGGCGAGAAGAAGAGCTGCTTGGCACACTGGCCGAAGTTGATTATGTAAGTAACAGCTGCTTCTTGATCAATCGTGTCATCAAATGAGTTGAATGCGACATTTGACGCGGATGATTGATAGCAAAGAGGCTGGTAAACGTTCTTTGCTTCAACTGCAGCTTCACCACGACTCTTGAAACCGAAGATCAAATCGATCCACTCGTTGATATGAACAGAGACACGCTCGGATTCGATTTCTTTCCTCTGTTTGTAGATGAAATCACGAGGATTGGTCGACCACTTGGCAAGAGTGACATTGTCAACGGGCCGTCCATTCGTCGTGCTCGTCAAAGGAAGCGAGCTTGTGTTTGTTAAGAACTCGGGCACGCAGAACATTTGGGGAACAACTTCTTTGACATCGGCAGGCGACATGAAGGCAGCAGAAATCCAGGCTTCTGCAATTTCATGAAAGACTCGGTTTGGATGATCGTAACCGTGGAAAAAGTAGATCGAAAAGAGACAAAAAGGATCATTTCTAAAGAGATAAAATAAAACTACGCCTAAATGCATGTAGTGCGTACCATAGAAGTATTGATTGCCTGAATCTTCAAAAACTGAATCAAACCTTTCTAATCGGTCTTTGCCTATTTGGCCCATCGGAAGTGAAAAGTTCCTCAATGGAATCTGGTCGATGCTTGATTCTTCTCGCCGATATTCAGCAAAAATCCACGGAAAAACAAAGTATTGGGAGAAATCAGTGAAACTTCTGGAACCAAGCTTATTTAATATGCATAAATATGTAAAGTTGTCAATACTGGTTGAGTCATTCTCAGTGTAAAGCCACTCTTTCGTTATGTCTTTGAGTGGCAATTTAAGAAGCTTTCCAGATTTTATGGGTGACAATATTGAAATAGGACATGTTGAGCTAACTTGCTTCATTATCGAGTTGGATGTAAGATTTCCTTTTGAATAAGGAATTGGTGGGAATTCATGAGTGTAATTCTCTTCAATTTTCTCATCAATACATGAACAAATTGAATTAAAATCTTCAATTGAATTGGCTATCAAAATAAATGTCCAACCAAAGAGGAAGTTCAATTCTATTGATATCGGCTTTTGAAGCCAAAAATGAGGAACAGATGAAATAATCAATGATTTAGAAAGTTGAAGGATTGGATGGCCAGAGAACAAATAACATTGGCCGAAATAGCCACTAATGAAATACGATATATAGAAGGTATAAATTGCATTTGGCATTTGATTAGCGCCGGTTGTGAAGTGAACTCCATTTTCAGAGGACAACGATAGACCTTCGACGAAGTAAATGAAGTCATCATTCATCAACAAACAACCAACGAGAGGATCGAGTCCATAAAGCAAAGAAACATTTTTAATCAAATTGAATTTTGTTCCTCCATTTATCAAATTCTGAAGAATTGTGAGAAGGAAGCAATCGTCTATTTCGAAATGATAAGAAAATGTTAAATTAAGCTGGTTTGGACTATGCATCATTAAGATCTCATATGGAAGATAATCAATTGATAATTGGTCGGTTATTAAAGAAGGAAGAATTGTCAATTGATCATCAACAATTGGAATGTCAGGCGAAACATCAGTGACACCGACTGCTGGAAATTGAGGTATTTTATACAACATTGGCGATTTCTCAAGTCTTCTTGTCGGCAAGATAGGATCAGATAACAATGACAAAGTCTTTGTCTGCGTCAAACTTAATTTAAAGTATTGATGAGGAGTAAGAAGACGTTCACGAATTCTGAGGAAGAATTCTTCATCAAAAAGAAGCATTATTCTTTCATGATAACGAAAAACAGAAGCTATTGAAGTATTCATCATGAAAGAATCATTCATTATTCTCGTGATTTCTTCTCCTATTTGGAAGAATAAAGAAGCAAGTTTTATTCTTCTTGTTGAGTTTCTTTCTAAATGCGTAAGAACATCATCTTCTGTTCCTGACTCAAATGTCGGTTTAATTTCATCAAATTTGGTTTTAAAAACAGTTTCTAATTGTGGCTCATCAAAAACTAGTTGATTAAAGCCAGGAATTCCTTCTTGACATAATTTTTTAAGTGCAATTATCATGAACTTATAAATTGTGTTATCTTCATTCTTATCGTCTTTTGTATTCATTAGTTGTGGCAATGAATTAATGAGGATCTCACAAACAGGAATCGTTTGTTGCTTGAAATCTTCAATGTATGTTTTAAGACGATCAAATAGCATTAATGTGAAATAATCACTTTCTAAGTTCTTCTTTGAAAAAAGAAGACTTTGATAATCAATAAACAATTTTAGTAAATCTGGAATTTGATTCCTGTTTATAAGTTGGAATGACAAGATGAGGTATGTGTTTAATGAACGTGTAATTGAAGCATCCACTTTTTTAATGAAATTGAACATTATTTTGAACGTTTCAATGATTCTTCCCTTCAGCCAACCTTCACCAATCGCAAAGCAAGAAAAGTTGATGATAAATGGCTCGAAAACATTCTTCAAAACACATTGATTACATAACTCATAGAATAAAGTGTTCCATATAAAGAGAGAATGCTTAGAGTTAATCAATCCATGTGTCAAGATCAAATGCACAAAAGAAGCTTTAAATATTTCTGGCTGCGAAATGAAATGCACAAGAATTTTAGAAACCAAAATAATTGCATCTTTCATATAATTAGATTTATGCAAAGTTTCAAGTTGAAACTTAATTTGAGGAAGTAAAGAAATCCAATCTTTCCAATTGTTTTTATTATTCGAGCAAGTAACTTCTTCAATGAAGTTTATCGTGTATTTGTCACAATGACAAGTTATAAATTTGTTCGAATTTGGAGGGAATAAATATTTCTTGTCTGGAAGAAGTTCAAGAACTTTATTTAATGTATCTTCATTAATTGTTGTTGATGATGATGTTGCTGTGGATTGGAAAGAAAAACGTGTTTGTTCTTTGGTATCAATCGGTGTCTCTGGAAATGGTTGTCCTGCTCGTAATGAATACCTTGCAACATCACTTGGCTCTGTTAATGAAGGAACATAAGGAAACGGACACATGTAAGGCGTGAATTCACCAAAGGAAAGAAGCTGATCCAATGAAAACATGACATATTTGTCAAGTTCTGAAATTGATTGTATTGAAGATGATGCAATTCGAATCATTCTTGCCCATAATTTGGACCAGAAAGAATCTTCCTTTTCATTCAATGCATGAATTCCTAAAAATGACAAAAAGATATAAAGATAAGAATGAAATTCAAATTTGCCATTTTGTGAGTTCTCCATTAAAGCGACAATTGCTGGCCAACTTTCTTTCATTGAAGTTTTAGAAAGACAATAATAAATCATCTTTATTTTTTCATCATTTGACAAAACTGTCTTTTTTCGAGATAAAAGTTTGACAATCAATTTAAATGCATCAAGAGGAGGCAAAACATAAATGATATAATAATGCGTGAATCCTTCACTATTTCTTAATAAATAATCAAACAAACACTTGTAAATAGTGCCTTCAAAATCAGGTTTGTATTCAAATGAAGGACTAGAAAAATTCTCTCTAAAACTGGGATAAGAAGCAATTAAAGTGGCAATTGTGTTCGGATCAGGCTTGATTTTCTCTATCAATGCTAGCAAATTCCCTGAATCAGATTCATCACAATCGACGAGTTTTAAAACATGGAAGATGAAATGCGTCATTGTTTGCGATATGTTTTGGTCAATTGAAAATTGAGCAATATATTCAAACATCTTCGAAATGATAAAGCTTCGATGATTAGAATTGAACAAGCCGAAATCAAGAAGAAATGTTAAAATAGAATCCCACATGATTGTGTCATCCAAATCAGAAGTAAAGCAACTTAGAACATTGGTGAAGGTGTTGCTATCAAATAATTCAGGACAAAGTAAGAAGATTGCACTCATTCTAACGGCAAAAACATTCGGCTTCCAACGAGAGAATCCAAACTTTTGCAAGGAACAAAGAGCATCAAGAAGGAAAGTCAAATCTTCAAGTTTCTTTTCTTTTTGTTGAAGCCTTTCGAAAATCAGATTTAAAGGACATGTTCCGCCATTGTAAGCACGACATATGTGCGAAAGAAAAGAGAACGAAATAACAGGCCTGCTGTTTTCAGAAAGCAGACCTTCGGACGATTTTGGATCACCGAACAACTCGATGAAATTTGAAGGCGAAACAAGCAACGTTTCAATATTTGATTTCTCTTCAAATTTTATCAAGGAACGAACGCCTTGTGAGAAGAGATATTCAACTGTCTTTTGATTGATATTTGTCTTGAAAACACGAATACAACCACCAAGAAACCAGTAACCCATGTTTGCCTTATCAGTGCCAAAAATGATCGACATGCTGGAATTGTTGCTATTGTCAACATTGGAGAAATTTTGGACACATTTGGAATCAATATAAATTGATCCGCTGTTTTTATCAACAATGGTGAGAACTACATGAAACCATCGATTCAATGGATAATCGGTCAGCTTTGTTTTATTGATGAATAATTCATCACCTGCTGCATTAAATGACATGCTGCTAAAACGACAAATGTTCTGCAATGATGGCGGATATTCTTTAACAAAAAACCAGAACGATACAGATCGACTGTCAGAAGATACAGGTATCGTTATTTGGGTATTGTTGATATCTTTAGGGAATTCAAAAAGTGGAGTCGATCCGAAGACGTCGCTACAACTTTCACAGAAAAGTTTCGGAAATTCAAAGAAATTTTGAACATGCTTCGGTAAGAGAAATCTTTGTGCAACTTTTTGAATACATGGAAATTGGTCTATCGTCTTCCCAGTATCTTCTAGCCATTTGCTTACTCCATATTGACCACAGAGCCATAAATCATATGGATGATAGATGGTGAAGTTGCCACAATGACTTAGAATTGACGGATAGACAAGGTGCCCACTTGAGATGGGAATGATACTATTCTGATATATTCCAAAGGCGAGTTTTAGAATGGATTCTTCAGACATCTTGAAAAAGTTGACTGATTTAAGGAAATTGGATACTTCTTTATCTAAATTGACAGAAAAATGACGCCCAGTAAGTGCTACAAGAACATCAAATATGAGTCCGGGAGGAGCTTCAATATCAGCAAATTTGGAAAGACAATGACATTTTATAAATATTTTCTGATGATTGCTGGAATAAACTAAAACATGAGCTAATACTTTTAATAAAAAGTTGGTGGTTGATTGATCTTTCGATTTTTGAAGAAATGATAAAAGAGCATTTATGTTTTGTGGAAATCGTAAAATTAAAGAAAATAAATTTGACTCTTTTACATTCATTATTGTCGCTACGCTATATATTAAATTTAGCAAGTGCTCATTCATACTAATTCCTAATTTTGAGCCAGCAATCGAGGTATTAGAAACAAAACATGCACTAAGAAGATAAAGTGCAAGGGGATATTTTTTAAGAAATGCTTTAAATTCGTCATCTTTAATTTGACTTGTAATTGAGTTGTAGAAAGTTAATGAATATGGAACAAACTTAGTTTCACCAATCTGATTCTTTATAACTTGAAACATACTTGTTGCGTCGTATTTCATGACAAGATTATAATTAATAATTGAAGTTAATGAAGATAAACAGCTGGATGAGTTAAAATTAGTAAAGTTTGTCGAAAGAGAAACAAAAATTTTTACAAGCAAAAATATTGAATCACTTTCAGATTCTTTAACATTATTGAAAGAGTTAACTAGTTCATTGAAATCGGAGGGTTGAAGAGGACATTGATTTTTTGGAAATTGTCGAATAGCTTCATTTAATTGATTTAACGCACTAAACTGGATAGCTTGCGCATTTTTATCTGTATCATCATCTTTTTTATTTAATTTTTCTGTTCGATTTTGTATAATAAGTGAAACAAGTTCTCCTAAAATCGGATGAACTTTATTCAAACCATCTTGGGGCATTTCTGTGCACATTGGTCGAAACATTTGATAGAAAAGAATATGCTGAGGATCATTTTTCTCAATAATATACTGATTGATAATTTTAAATCCACCAATTTCTATAAATTTTGATAGAAGATGAGGCTTGCTATTGAAAAAAAGATCATATAAGAATTGAAAAGCAAGAATAGAATTCAATTCTGGAATTTTCATGAAAGTTGACTTGATATGAATTAAAAATGCAACTGCTGGTTCAATGTTTTCACTTTGAAAATAAAGATGTATAGTTTTTGTTATTTCTGGGTAAATAACTCCACAAAGATAAGATTTACTAGGGCTTAATAACAATTCCCATAATGCAAGTAAACCACCAATTGATTCAAATGGGATGACAAATTGTGGAGATGAAAAAAAATCTTTGAAAAATTGTTCAAATTGCTTTGTTCCTGGAAATACTTTTAAATTAGAAAAATCATTGAATGAAAATGAAATAATTAATGAACATAAATCTTGAGCGATTGAATCGGAAATAATGCTTGCTTGCATGAAAATCCTGAGCGTTTCAGATATTTGCTTAGCCTTTTCTGGACTTTTCAAAAAATAGTCCAAATTAGGAGTTACAGAACGTACAAATAAACAACACATTTGTGAAACTTTTCCAATATAAGATGAATTTTTGTTTGTTTTTTTAAAGATAGTTGGAAAATTACTTCGTGCTTTCAAAATTAATTCGGCTTGCGTCTCTTTATCAGTTGCTTGTGCTTCAGTTAAGAGTGTATTTGTTGTGTCTATTAAACCTTCAATATTCCGAAACATTAGCACAATAGATTTTTATTAAACTTTTTAAATTTATATTTGTTCAAAATAATACAATTATGATTTTACTTTTTTTTTAGAAGAACTTGATAAATGTTAATCTTGAAATAAAAAAAATATTAAATCTTCAATTACAATGTACCATACAATTGAGACTCAACATAATATGCAATAAACGTTTTAATTAATTTTAATCATTAAATTTTTAAAAGCATCTTTCATCTGCTTTTGTTGGTTTAACATATATGATTTTTTTTCTGATTCATCTACATTCATACTGATTTATTCAAATCAAATTCAAGAAAAAAAATCTTTTATTCAACAATTATTTTCATTAAAGCTAATAAATAGGCAAAAAAGGATGAATGAATGTCTTTTTTAAACAATTAAATTATTATTAACTTAACCAAAAGCTTTATCAATTTCTCGACTGTACAAATCTACATCAAAAGTAGAATCAGTTTGAAGAAAGCTCATCAGCCAAGAATTAACCAAATTTATTTTTTCAAATATCTTTAGAGGAAATTGCACATCATTGTTCATTAATAATTTTCTAATTTGGTATAAACGAATAATAACGTAAACGAAATCAGCTCCACATTCAATTGGAAAAATATATGCAAAAATTTGATTATGAGATAAATCGATATTACTTTCATCACAAATTGCTTGCAATATTGATATACTATTTGATAATTCAAAAATTTTCCAAAATTGTTGGCCACAAGGACAGTTAATGAGAATTTTAATAATTCTAGATAAATGATCAAGCTCTATTTTAATTTTTTCTAATTCTTCTGACTGGTCTCTCAATTTATCTTTAATTGGCCATTTAGCATTATTGAACATTTTCCCTAATTTTTTATTTATAGGCATTGATGTAACATTATCTAAAACAGTAACAAATGATGGAACCCAAGCAGATTCAAGAGGAAGACCCATTTTTTGAATTGTTCTTGAAACATTACGAAAAGTAGATGAAATTTTATTTGCTCTTAAGTTTGGTGAAATTTGCAAATGATCTTTCATAATAACGTGAAGATATGTATCATTTGCATGCTTTGTGATATTTTCAAGAATTTTTTCAATAGTTTGAATTGAATTATATGTCATCGTTAATCCAATTATATAGTCCAGATTATCTTTTTTGCAGCTAAGCTCTTTTAATTCTTCACCTAATGCAAATTTTGCAAATTCAATTGTCTCAGTAATACCTGTGATATGATCACAATCTGGATTAAGGATCGGAATTAAATTAAGGGGATCAACTGAGGTCTTATTTGCGTTTTTCTTAATTTGCATCCAAACTGCGTTTAATTTTTCATCTGATGGCTCTTCAATTGTAAACTCTTTCATAATAGCATTTGGATAAAAATTTGGTAATGACATCGTTTGTTGTTTGTTCCTTTCAAGTTCATTAACTGTTTTTTCAATATTTTCGAAATGATAAGCAATATCTTCAATAATTTTGTCTGTCGATTTCGTAAGACGAATCAATTTTGCAAAAGTTCCACATAAAAAAGTTACAGGTAAACCTTGGTCAAAACTAATGCTGGTAATATCAATTGAGTATTGAATAGGTGCTGTAGATCCAAAAAATGAATTATGAATAGATTGCATCTTAGAATCAGGTGGTGAATATTCAATTGATTGAAATTCTTCCAATAATTGCTCAAATATATTTGTGCCAGAAAAAAGATTTTTATAAATAATTAAAGACGGCTTCAATATTCCAGATATAATAAATTTGAAACCAAATTCACTTGATAAATCAATTAAATCGAAAAGAACTGGCTGATGATAATATAAAGATAATGCTGCATTTTCAAGGCTTCGCTTAAATAAGTCAAAAATTGAAGTTACATCATTATCTTTGAGATAATAATTATATAAATTATTCCATAATAAATCATGAAATCTGTACGCACCCAAAAAGAAAGATTCAAAAAGCGGTTGAAATTTAGGTAACTCGTCCAATTTTTCATTATCTGATATAAGTTTAATAATGGTAATAAGAAACTCTTGTGCTTTTAAACAACAAGATTCATCTATGTAATAACCATATAAAATTGGCAAAATTTCAAAAGAAATCAATTTAATATCGACCTTTTCATTTAAAATTCGATCATAGACAGACTCAGCGAATAATTTCGGAGTAGAGTAAATGTGATTATAAAAATTCTTATAATGGAAAAAGTTTTTGGTAAATTTTTGTGTTTGCTTTTCTTGATCGTAGCATGGGACAGATATTTGATTATTATTCGAGCGTGAATAAACAGCAAAAATTGTGCTAGCTACTTGAATGCATTTTGTGTATTCTTCATATAATAAAGTTTTGGCAGATTTCATTGATGCTATAACGTCAAAATTTGTTTGTTGCCTTAATTCTTGAACTTTATCATATAATTCTTTTATTTCATGATCTAGTTCTTCTTGATTTTCGTTTTCTGATTGATCTTCACTCATTTAATATGACAATTTCTATGACTGAATAAGTAATCAAATTATGAAATTTTTAATTATAGGCCAATTTTTCGCACAAAAATCAAATCAGTAAATATTAAAAAAACATAATATATTATTTAGTAATACACAAAAAATGCATTTCGTTCGTGAAGAAATTCATAATTTTCTTAATGACAACGCTGATAACAATAATAATAATTTGGTAAGCAAGCTGCCATCAGATCAAAAACATTGCCTATTTTAAGCTAGCATTTGATCTCTTTTGTAAATCACTAAGCTCTCCTCTGTAACGTATATTTTCCAAAATATAATTATTGTAAACTTTTGATAATTTATTAATTTTATCTTGTATATCTTTATTAGGTTTTTCATCAAGTTGTAATTCATTTTTTTGCAAATGAGCTATATATTGTCTTGCTTTTTCGTCTCTTTCTTGAATTTCTTTAAGTATCTGCTGCTGATTTTTTTCTTGCTTTTGATATGCTTGAATATTTTTATCCATTTCATCAAATACATAAATCGTAGATGGATCAAAGCAAGCGTAACCTTTCGTGTCATAATTTAGAGAATATTCATCTTGTCGTTGGCTAATTAAATCAAGACATTGCTGCCTTTTTTTCTTAAGTTCCATCAATTCAGTCTGTAATCTAGTTTCGGAATTTTCATATGGAAACATGAGAGTTTTTCTTTGTTAATTAGATAAAAAAAATATTTTTTACGGTTTAGGTCAAATATAATAGCTAAAATCTTTAATTACAAATTCGAATGTCAGACAATGATAATAATAACCCACAAAATTCTCAAGATCAATTAAACAATAATTCATTTTCTTTTAATTTTCCCACAGACGGAATAAATTTTTCGCAACAAAAAGATAATGATAATCAATTTTCTTTTACTTTTACAGACGCTACAATTAATGATTCTCAAGTTCAAGATAGAAACGTTACTGATAATCCTTCGATTTCAAATCAAGAAGTTTCAAAAGATTTAAATGAAACGGCACAAAAAAAAGATAATTCTGATCAGAATTCAGCAACAACTTCAAATAACTCGCAAAACTCTAATTTCTTATTCCCAAATGAAACTTTTCAAGCTAGCGAAAGGAAATTGGAAGATAATAAAGTACCTTCCACTAGTTTTTCTTTTAATTTTAGTGACCCATCAGCAGCATTAGAACAATCATCATTCCATTTTTCAGATTCATCAATTCCTACCAACAACCAAGTTGATAATAATAACAACCAGATAACTGAAAACAAATCAATTCCATCAACCTCAGCATCAAACGATAGTTTTACATTTAATTTTAATGAAGAAAATAAGAATCTAAATTATGATCCCAATCAAAGTTTTTCATTTACATTTAATGATACAGCGAACGATACCAAATCAGACAATCAATCCGATGAACCGAAACAACCAAAACAGCAAAGCTTTATATTCCCATCATCATTCAAAGATGAAAACAAGAGCAATGATATGAATCCAAGCCAAAACTTCGCCTTCACTTTTACAGACTCCGGCCTCCAAAATACAAAACTTGAACAAAGAGAAACTCAACAAATCAATACTGAAGAAAAACCACAACATACAAATGAACAAACAGACAAATCAGAAACACCACAAGAACAACAACCACAAGAACAACAACTACAAGAACAACAACCACAAGAACAACAACCACAAGAACAACAACTACAAGAACCACAAGAACAACCACGACAAGAACAACAACAACCACAAGAACAACCACGACAAGAACAACAACAACCACGACAAGAACAAGAACAACAACAACAACCACAACAAGAACAAGAACAACCACAACAACAAGAACAACCACAACAAGAACAAGAACAAGAACAACAACAACAACAAGAACAACCACAACAAGAACAACCACAACAACCACAAGAACAACCACAACAAGAACAAGAACAAGAACAACAACAAGAACAACAACAACAACAAGAACAACCACAACAACCACAACAAGAACAAGAACAACAACAACAACAAGAACAACAACAACAACAAGAACAACCACAACAACCACAACAAGAACAACCACAACAAGAACAACCACAACAAGAACAACAACCACAACAAGAACAACCACAACAAGAACAACCACAACAAGAACAACCACAACAAGAACAACAACCACAACAAGAACAACCACAACAAGAACAACCACAACAAGAACAACCACAACAAGAACAACAACCACAACAAGAACAACCACAACAAGAACAACCACGACAAGAACAACCACAACAAGAACAACCACAACAAGAACAACCACAACAAGAACAACCACAACAAGAACAACCACAACAAGAACAACCACAACAAGAACAACAACCACAACAAGAACAACCACGACAAGAACAACAACCACAACAAGAACAACAACCACAAGAACTAGAAGAAAGTTCTACAGAAAATAAAAACGATGAGCAAAATCCTTTACAAATGGAAGCACAACAAGTCAAGTCCGACGACAAACCACAGCAGCAAGAACAACAACAAGGCTTCACTTTCCCTTCTTCATTCAAAGACGAGAATCAAAGCAAAGGTGCAGATGCAAATTTGAACTTCGCATTCAATTTCACGGATTCAGTAATCCAAGAAACAAAGCCTCAACAGACAGAAGCACCACAAGCCACAGCAGAGAGCAAGCCAGGTGAGAATGCACAACCAGCCGAACAGCAGCAAAGTTTCACATTTCCACCATCATTCAAAGAAGAAGAAAAAAGCAAAGACTCAAATGCTGGCCAAGCTTTCTCATTCAATTTCACTGACACGGGGCTTCAAGGAACAAAGCCTGCACAAGAAGGAGTTCCACAAGTTACAGAAGAAGGCAAACCAGAAGCAAAGACACAGCAAGCTGAACAGCAGCAAGGTTTCACATTTCCAGCATCATTCAAGGAAGAAACAACACAAAGAAACGAAAATAATTTGAACGATTTACTTGGACTCAATTTTTCAGATCCAACACTCCCAGTCAGTGCACCGAAAGATATAGAAGAAACTAAGCCCGAAACGAAAGATGAAACACAATCAGCGCCACCATCGAACGATCAATTCACATTCAACTTTTTTGGTAGTAACAACGAACCAAACCAAACACAAAACCAAAATCAAAATTTCTCATTCACATTTAACGACACAGAACAAACTAACACCGGAGCACCATCAGCGAATACAACAAAACTTGAACCAACAGAAAAAGATAAACAAGAAAATCAATCACAACCTGAAGATAAAAAAGAAGAACCACAAGAAGAACCGAAAGTTGAAACTAATGGAGAATTACAACAGCAAAGTTTCACATTTCCATCAACATTCAACGAAGAAGAAAAGAACAAAGACTCAAATACTGACCAATCTTTCTCATTCAACTTCACTGATACAGGAATGAAAGAAACGAAACCTGCAGAATCAGAATCACCACAAACTACAGAAGAAAACAAACCAGAAGAGGAAACACAACAAGTTGAACAACAATCAGAACAGCAACAACAAAGTTTCACATTCCCTTCAACATTCAAAGATGAGGAGAAAAGCAAAGACTCAAATGCTGATCAATCTTTCTCATTCAATTTCACTGACACTGGATTCCAAGAAGCAAAGCCACAACCGGCAGAGGCACCACAAGTTACAGGAGAAAACAAACCAGAAGAGAAGACACAACAAAGCTTCACATTTCCAGCATCATTCAAAGAGGAAGCAGCATCAAATAAAGAAATGAATTTGAATGATGCATTTGGATTCAACTTTTCAGATCCAACACTCCCAGTCAGTGCACCGAAAGATATAGAAGAAACTAAGCCCGAAACGAAAGATGAAACACAATCAGCGCCACCATCGAACGATCAATTCACATTCAACTTTTTTGGTAGTAACAACGAACCAAACCAAACACAAAATCAAAACCAAAATCAAAATTTCTCATTCACATTTAACGACACAGAACAGACTAACACTGGAGCACCATCAGTGAATACAACAAAACTTGAACCAACAGAAAAAGAAAGCAAACAAGAAAATCAATCACAACCTGAAGATAAAAAAGAAGAACCACAAGAAGAACCGAAAGTTGAAACTAATGGAGAATTACAACAGCAAAGTTTCACATTTCCATCAACATTCAACGAAGAAGAAAAGAACAAAGACTCAAATACTGACCAATCTTTCTCATTCAATTTCACTGATATAGGAATGAAAGAAACGAAACCTGCAGAATCAGAATCACCACAGATTTCAGAAGAAAACACACCAGAAGAGGAAACACAACAAGTTGAACAACAATCAGAACAGCAACAACAAAGCTTCACATTTCCAGCATCATTCAAGGAGGAAACAGCACAAAATAAAGAAATGAATTTGAATGATGCATTTGGATTCAACTTTTCAGATCCAACACTCCCAGTCAGTGCACCGAAAGATATAGAAGAAGCTAAACCAGAAACGAAAGATGAAACACAATCAGCGCCACCATCGAACGATCAATTCACATTCAACTTTTTTGGTAGTAACAACGAACCAAACCAAACACAAAATCAAAACCAAAATCAAAATTTCTCATTCACATTTAACGACGCAGAGAAACATAAAACAGCAACAGAGGAACAAGAAAACAAAGCTGACGAGCATCAGCCAGAATCCAAGTCAGAAACAAAAACAGACGAACAGCAACAGCAGCAACAAGAACAGCAAAGTTTCACTTTCCCTTCAACATTCAAAGACGACGAACAAAACAAGGACTCAACCGCAGACCAGGGCTTCACCTTCACTTTCAACGATGCAGTTAGCACGCAAGCCAAAGAGAGCGAAAGCAAAGACGACCAACGAGCAACAACAGCATCAAACGAGAAACAAGGCAGTGAAGCAAACTCGTTCTTCACGTTCCCAACCGACGCCAACTCAGGCTTCACATTCAACTTCGCCGATGCAGCAGTTTCTCTTGGACAAGGCGGAAGCGATAACCAAGCATTCAGCTTCACTTTTTCAGAAGCAACGCAGCAAGAGCAGCACGAAGAAATCCAAAGACAAGAGCAGAATACTCAGAAGCACGAAGAAATCCAAAAACAAGAGCAGAATACTCAGAAGCACGAAGAAATCCAAAAACAAGAGCCTCAATCACATCTACAGCAACAACAAGAGCAGCAGCCACAGCAGCACGAAGAAATCCAAAGACAAGAGCAGAATACTCAGAAGCACGAAGAAGTTCAGAAACAAGAGCCTCAATCACATCCACAGCAACAACAAGAGCAGAATACTCAGAAGCACGAAGAAGTTCAGAATCATCGCAAAGAAGACCGGAAGGAGTCGCGTGCTGAGGCAAAAGGAGGATACATAAAGACTGTTGCTGAAAACGGAGAAATCATTCTCGAGCCAGTTGATCGATCTTCATCATCGGCATCAATATCATCATCAGATGATGAAGAACAACCAAGACCGCAGGTACAAGCACAGAAGCAGCCAGAAGAGAGGAAAGAAGAGCCTGCAAAAGCTGAAGATGCTGTCCAAAACACAGTTGAAGCAGCTCCTCAAAGCGAGGAACTTGAAAGGCCTTTCACATTTGACTTCAACAGCGGAATTGGCAGCGGAAATGAGAGCAATGCAGCCGACAATTCATTCTCATTCACTTTTCCACCTGAAGGTGGCACTTTTGGCGACTCAAACGCATTCTCGTTCACCTTCCCAGCCGAAGAAGCCGCAGCGAAGGCAGCAGAGGGCAACGAAAACGCAAAGGAAGAGAAAGAAGAAGGCACAAGCAAACCAACTGAAGCAGAGAAACCAAAAGAAACAGCCAATTCGTCTTCATTCTCATTCACATTCCCAGCTGAGTCATTTGCCAAGGCACAAAAAGAAGAAGGAAAAGAAAAGAAAGAAGAATCAAAACCAGCCACAACAACAGAAACATCTTCAACAGAAACAGCAACAACAACTACGACAGCTACTTCTTCTTCTGAAACAGAAAAAAAGACAGAAGAAGAAAAAGTTGTCAAAGAAGAGCCAGAGAAGTTCAACCCATTTGCCAGGCCTCCTTCAAGCAGCCAGAAGTCTGTCATTACAACTTCTTATTCGTCAGATTTTAATCCATTCGGCGCTCCTTCTCCGTCAGAAGAGGCAGACGAGAAGGGCGAAAAGAGGCCGCGTTCGGATGATATGAAGAGATCAAGTTCTTCATTTTCAATCAGCACCTCAAGCCAGGTGTCTCCTGCTAGACCAACAATTCCCAGAACAAGCTCATCGGTTCTGACGCGGAATCCAAGCAAGAGCGACTTCGGGAAGCAGTCTGACGTGCCTGAGGTGACTTACGACGTGAATGAATTCATTGAAATGACAAAGGCGCCTGTCTTTGACATTACGCGTGATAATCTTGAAGCCTATTTCGTCAAAAATGATCCAAAAGACTCAATTGACGCCTCTTTCGCTATTTTGCTTGGTAATAATTAAGAAATGTCATTTCTCATTTTATTTTTAATTTAACGGAAATTGACTTAATTTATGTGTATATTAAAAAAAAAAAAATTACTCTGATTTTTTAATTTTATTATTGCTTTATTAAATAGTGACAATACCATATTTAAGGTTAAGCGAGATTTTTAATAAATTACATATTTATTTGGTGATTTTTAATTGAATTTGTTTCTTCTCTTGCAGTTGTTTTTATGTATTCAATGGAAAAATAATATATTCTTTTCTAATAGAACAACACAGATTATGACAAAATCATCAAGCAATCAGAATTTCTTCATCTTTAAAGATTTTAAATTTGTTTGAATAGATTTTAATCTGAAAAAAATAATCGTTCAAAGAAACCGCAAATTTAAATTCAAATTTAATTTTTCTATTGAAATTAAATTTGATTATCAACAACTAATGACGATGATGAAAACCTGCGCATTCGTCCCATTTCCGGACGCTTTCAATGCTGAAGAGGTTCTTAAGGGAACAAAAATCGCACAACAAACAATCGATTTATATGAACGACCTGAAGATAAACTTGGTACTCACTTTTTAGAGTTCCCAATTCAACAAAAGCAAATAATTCTCGGAATGCTTAAGCGAACAATTTACTTAGATTTTTACAGAAAGAGATTGAGCATTAGAGGTAGTTTCGAAGGTATTGTTTTTGAAATAAGAGGAAGCATGATCAAATCATACGAGGTCGATGAGAAAGATCATTTCTTAGTAAGAATTTCATTTACTACAGCCCCTCCTCAAGAATTTTTAATGGAAAATGCAGAAGATATCCAAAAATTATTTGAAGCTTTGACAGAATTCCGCGAATGTTGCAGCAGAAAATCTTCTTCTAACCAAAACAAATAAACATTTTCTAACTTTATCGAATAAACATAAAAATTATTATTCCCTAATATTCATCATATCCCTAATATTTATTATTTTTAAAAGATAAAAAAAAAAAAAAGATAATTACAAATAATAGAATAAAAGAAAAACAATATGGACTCGATGAATTTAATTAAATTCAATTTAAAAATGCTTCATGTTTTCAATTATATTAATTTTTAGCTTATTGGGAGTGAATTGAACTTTCTTTCTGTCAGCAGGAATATTAAAATCAATAGAGTTAAATTCGTATTGATATTCAAAATCATCGCATTCATCATCTGAATCATTTCTTATTTTAAATTTAGGAACTTTCTTATTAAAAATATTTGTGAAACTTGAGTAATCTTCAAGTATTTTGTCAATTACAAATTTGTAACCATTATGTGCAAATGGAACAATTAGTAGATACCTTTCAGGCGGCGTTAAATAATTACTAAGGTTTACTGATGTAATTTGACGAATTTTTGGTAGAGATGTTGCTGGAAAATTATTTAAAATGAAATTATATAATGATCTAGCAAATTCCGAATTTTTGGTAGTTACATCTGAACTCAAAACTACATTTAGATTAATTTTGTATAACTGAGTGAAATAGTCGTAGCTTGAATTATTACCATTTTGAACATTATCATCGAGTAGAATAGCACACTCTAGAGCAGTTTTCGGATTTCCTTTTTGGTATGATATTTTTGTCAAACTATTGATAACATCATTGTGATTATTGAAGAATTCGCTATCATGTCTGAATATATCAATTATTTCAGAAAGTTTACTGAAAAATTTTTGAAAATCGTTATTAATGCAAAGAGTATCTCTCATAAAAGATTTGTACAAAATAGAATCATCCAAACCAAACAAATTGTCATTATAATATTGCAATCGGTATAAATCATTTTCAAAATCATTGAAATCAATCAATCCCTCATAAAATGAAGAATCGATATCATTATCGTTTTCACGTTTTACAAGTTCATCATGATTTACGAAGTTGATTACACAATTTCTTACATTTACTGAAAGATCATTACAAATAATAACAAATAACTGACAGAAAAATGCTGCATAAAGATCATAATCGTTGTCTACCAAATCATACTCAAAGTCAACATCGAAATATGATTTTGGATTTTGATGCTGCTTTTGATTTAATACAAGAACTTCATTAAAATAATCAAAAGAAAGTTGATATTCACGCTGATCAAAATAGTAAAGTGCAAGATGAATCATTGCCTTTTTACTTCCAAGTTTAGAAGCTTTTTTGAACAAATCTATAGCCTTTTCTCTATTTTTAGCAGCTTCATCTTTGTTTTTACTTCTTGAGTAATCTGAATAAAGCCACAATTTAGCGAAAAAGTTCATCGCTGCTACATTATCATTTCTCGAAGCTTCTAATAAAATTTGAAGAGCCTTGTTAACATCAAAGCAACTTACATCTTCACCATTTCGTTGGAAAAGTGCCAATTTAACAGCCGGGAACGCATAATCGCGATCTTTGTACAACATATTTTTTTCTTCTTTTGATATAGATCTATGATTCTTCAGGTAAAAGTCATATCCTAATGAATATGCTTTTTCATAGTACGAAATAGCAATTTTTTTTGATTCTTTTTTACTAAACATAAGTTTATAATCATAAGCTCTTTCATATATTTCGCCTAATTTAACCATTGCCTTTATTGATTTCAAATCAGCTGCTCTTTTATAATAATTAATTGCAATTTTCAAATTTTCAATATTTGGTAAACTTTTCTTTATATTGTAATAAAAATGATCGTCATTATGATAATTGCCTTTGTAATAATAATCACCAAGCTTTAAAAGGGCTGGTAAATAATTTTGAGTTGCCGCAATTTCAAGTGATTGAATAGCATCACTTGCTCTCTTTGGAAATCGAGTTCCTCTGTTCTCTAAGTAAAAAAGACCTAAATTGTATTGTGCTGCATCATAGCCGTGTTTCGATGCTTGAGTGAACCAATAAATACTTTCACTATAATCTCCATCCAAGAAGTAAATTTTACCAAGCTTATTTTCAGCTTTGACATTTTGTTTATTTGCTGATTGCTTTAGGTAGTCAATTGCCTTATTTTTGTCTTTTACTACATTTCCACCTTTATAATAAATACGACCTAAAAAGAGCATCGATTCAGCATGACCATTTTGAGAAGCTTCAGTTAATAATTTAATTGCCAGATTTACATTAGGCTTAACTTGAATTCCTTTGTAATAAAGTTCTCCTAAAATTGCTTTAGCATTAGTAAAAACATCTGAAAATTGAGCCAATGTTTTCAGCGCTTCAGCAATGTTTTCTTTTGTGTAGTATTTAGATCTATAAATATTGGTGCTATTTAAATCATATTTGTTACTTGTTGCAACTTTATCTGATGCAATATTTTCATTTGATGTCACTTTAGGAAATGGTCGTGTGTAGATCTCTGCAAGTTTAATCCTAGCTTTGATATGGCCTGTTTTTGCAATGCGTTCAAGAAATTCAACTGCCTTGTCAATATCATCAAGAGTCGTTGTTGCTTTTCCTTCATAATAAATCAAACCGAGATGATATAGCGCTTTCTGGTCATTTCTATCGCCTGCATCACTATAGTATTCAATTGATTTATTAATATCTTTTTTAACATTTAGTCCTTTTCGATACATTTTGCCAAGTTTGTTTGAAGCTTCAACATTTCCCTTTTTTGAAGCAATATGCAACCAATTCACTCCTTTATTTATGTCTTTAAATTGTGCGCCATAGTCGAAATCATATTGAGAAACACTTTTATGTGCAGAAGGTTTCAATTCATTTAAGTAAAGAAGACCAAGCTTTAGCATTGGTTCGGTGAATAAATTATCATCATTTTTTGAAGCAATTGTGAACCATTCAATTGATTCAGGGATATCAATAATACAGCCATGCCCAAAATATTTCATCAAACCAACATAATATTGTGCATATTTGTCACCCATGTTTGCTGACTTAATGAGATGCTCATAAGCCAAATTGTAATTTTGTTGAAGATATCCGCTGACACCATTATAGTAAAATCTGCCAAGCTCAGAAAGTCCTGTAGGATTTCCATTTTCGCAAGCAAGACGATAGTATTTAATGGCCTTTTCCATATTGTACATTGGACTCTTATCATTTTCATACAATTTGCCAAGTTTTGTTTGGGCTTCAGCACTACCTGCCTTTGATCCTTTTTCATAAGCAGCAATCGCTTTATTTATGTCAAAATAAACAGACTTTTCAGCGCTGTATATATCACCAAGTTTGACGTATGCATCAATGAAACCATTCTGTGAAGCTTTTGTCAAATAATTAATAGCTCGATTGAGGACCTTACGTTTACCGCTGTCACTTTTCATGAACAATACACCGACTTGATATTGCGAAGGAGCATGATCACTTTCAGCTGCAAGACAAAAATAATATTCAGCTTGAAAAGTGTCATTATCCTCTAAATAAGTCATACCCAAATTGAATTGGCCTTCTTGATTATCTCTGGATGCCAATGATAATAAACCCAATATCTTCTTTTTTAATGATTGGTCATCATTATATAATTTTAGAGCTGGAATTGATTTTATATCATATTTTGTTTTATCTTTTAGTATTTTTTTAAGAAGAAGAGCTAGCTCGATTTGGGATTTAGCATGATTCTGATCTGAAGCTTTTTCAAGATAATAGATTGCTTTATTAATATCTCTTTTAGTGATTGAATCGTCTTCATAAATGCATCCTAACTTGTATTGTTCTTCAACAGAATTATTATCTGCACATAATGTGAGGAACTTAATTTCAGTTGATGTGTCATAAATAACTTCATCTTTATCTTCTTTATATAGCATCTGTGCCTTTTTATATGCTTCTTTATTTCCGTTTGCAGACGCCATAAGAAAATATTTGAAACTTTTTGCTAGATTTCTTTCAATTTTTCTTTGTGACATAGGCTTCTTACTATTGAAAAGTTCACCTAAAAGCATTTGTGAATTGACATTGTTACCATTTTCAGCTGATTTGACCAAATAATCTATAACTTCTTTATCTGTAATATTTGAATCTGGTAGCAAAATTAACCCCAGCCGATATTGGCCTTCTGGGTTATTTTTATTATGGGCTTTAGTATACCATTTAACAGCTTCTTGAGTATTTCCGAGCTTTTCATAAATAAGGCCAATTTGTACTTCGCTATTTGTATTATTTTTCTCAGATGACTTTAAATAATGCTTTAATGCCGCATCAATTTCTTTTTTATTATCTCCATTTGTTTTATATGCTTCATAAAATTGTCCGAATATAAATTCCATATCGCCATTTAAAGCGTTTTGAATTGAATTAACATTGAGATTTGAATCTGAAAGAATAATTAAGGCTGAAAATACTTCTAGTATTTTTTTAGATAAAAGAGGGTAATTTGCGATTTCGGAAGAAGGAAATAGTTTATCATATAATGAATTGATCATTTTCTTTTGTTCATTATTAATCATGGTGAATTTGAATTGTACATCAGGCAAAAGGCTTTTTAATTGTATTTCATTTGCATTTTCTAATGGAATAAATGACAGCTCTTTTCGTTTTATAAAAATTTCGCTAATTGAGTCATAAACCTTGGAAAAAATACTTAATTCAATCAAAATAAAATAATTCTGACTTGTAAAAACAAAATATTTCTCTTCGTTATTGTATGGTATAAATGAAAACAAAAAATCGTCTGAAAAATTAATATTACTTATGCTTTGCAATGTTTTAGGGAAATAAATAGGATTTCGGAGATTAAAAAATATTAAATTTTGAAATGTTGAGCTAAATTTGAAATCTTCGGGGAAAAGATGGTTTCCACTAAATTTTGGTATATGTTTAATGATTTCCTGTGTAAAACGTGACATTGCTTCTAAATTTTTTATCAAATGATTTTGTGAGTTTATTTGTCCTTTACAGAGAAATTTCATGCCATATGGCATTTATTTAAAAAAACGAATCAAGGAAAAAAAATAGTATTGCATAAAAATTCATAATAGGTGTATTCTTCTAATAAAGTGATAAATTTAAACAATTAAGGTATTTGGGTTCAATATTAATATTTTAAATCTGAAACGATCTTTATTATTAGTAGAAATGATATTGTCCAATGAACTTTTGTAACTTATTTTTGAAAATTCTAATATTTGCAGATTCTTATATTGCTAATCTTTAAAAATCATTATATATTGAGAAAACTTCATATCTGCATAGCATAAATATCAAATACAAAGATGTATTATTGTATTTATAGTACGCAAAAATGAAAAAAAATGCGAGGATGTTGTAAAAACTAATGAAGGAAGTAAAAAATATTTTTTATAAAAATAAAATGCTACATTTCAATATTTGCATTGTAAAATGATATTATTTTTTTACAAAAAAAACAATTATAAATGAAGTAAACTTTCCTAATAGAATAAAACATATATTCAAAAAGTTCTAATGGATTTTTGCAGGAAAAAAAAATTAAGGATTAAATCAATTCAAAAAGTTACAATCCCATTCCATTCAAAAAAAAAGATCATATCATCATCTAGTTTTTTTTATAAATTTCGAAAGTACTTAAGTGAATGAATATAAAAAGATAAAACTATTTTGAGAGAAGAATTATATAATCAATGAATAAATTTGAATATTTTTTTCACAAATTTTAACAAAATATTCACAAAAATAATCTATCGTCTTGAATCCAACTTTTTCATAATTGAGAATAGAGTGTGGATGAAACTTTATTATCTGGTCTTTGAATAGAAAATTGATAAGAAAATTACACTTCACTTTAAATGTCAGTTCGCGAACTACTTCAAACTAACGAAGAAGGAGCAATTGAAAAATTCAAAAAGGAAATTGAACCTCTCAAGCTTACCCCAGGTGCACGAGATAAATTAATCTCCATGTTCCGTGCCGCATTTTCCCCATCAGTTGCCCAAGAAAGTGAAATCACATGGGATTATGTTAAACCACTTACAGCCAACGAACAATTCCCATATGAAAACCTTCCAGAGCCAACCAACCCAGCCGATCTCTTGAAAGAACTTGTTGTCTGCAAGCTTAACGGAGGTCTCGGAACAACGATGGGATGCACATTTCCAAAGTCTTTGATTGTTTGCCAAAATGGACAAACCTTCTTTGACCTTACAATCGAACAAATCAGAGATTTCAACAACAAATATCATGTTGATGTTCCTCTTGTTTTGATGCAATCATTCTACACGGATGAACTCATGAAACCATCAATTGAAAAGGCTCAATCTTCAGGTGTTCGCGTTCTTGCTTACAACCAAAACAAATTCCCAAGAATCTATGAAGATACACTTGAACCAGTTCCAAAGAGCGCCGATGCTCCACTTAGTGAATGGAACCCACCTGGCCATGGTGATGTTTTCCATTGCTTAAGAGACAGTGGTCTTCTTGACAAATTCCTTGCAGAAGGAAAGAAATACATGTTCATCTCAAACATCGATAACTTAGGTGCTCGCATTGATCTTAAGATCTTGAACAAAGTCTCAACTGAAAACCGTTCATACGCTGCAGAAACAGTTGCAAAGACACCAGATGACTGGAAGGGTGGCATGCCAATCCTTTACAAGGGACGTGTTAAGCTTCTTGAAACTGCTCAAGTTCCAAAGGGTCACATGGATGACTTCTGCAATGTCAAAATCTTCGACATTTTCAACTCAAACAACATGTGGATCAACCTTCCAAAGCTTAAGGAAGCTCTCGACAAGGATACACTCGTTCTTGATGTTATCAAAAATAGAAAGGTTTACAACGGAAAGAACATCTTCCAACTTGAAGCTGCTGCTGGCTCTGCTATTCAATCATTCCCTGATTCAATATCCGTCAAGGTTCCAAGAAGGCGTTTCTTACCAGTTAAATCTTGCAACGAACTTCTTTTGATGAGATCCGATCTCTACAGGAGAGAAGGAGCTGAATTCTTAATCAACCCAGAAAGAGGAAACACTGTCCTTCCTTCATTGAAACTCAGCTCATTCTTCACAAAGGTTCAAGATTTCGAACAAAGAGTTCCAAGCCCACCAAGCATCGTTCACTTGAACAAACTCGTCGTTGATGGAGATGTTACATTCGGAAAGAATATCACATTAGAAGGAGATGTCGAATTCAAGTGCCCAGAAGGTGAAAAATGGGTTGTTCCAGATGGCAAGAAATACAAGGATGTCGTTATTGCTTCAAAAGACAAACTTTAAAAAAAAAAAAAAAAAAAAATATTTGGGAATTTAGTCTTTTAATAAAGTTTTTGAAACGATATTAATTCAAAAAAAAATTCTGTAATTTTTCTATTTAAAAAGTTTAATCGTTGTTTTTATATCATTGAAAAATTAAAAATTTGAGAAAAAAATTGAATATAGGCATTTGAAATGAAGTTCTTAATAAATAGCGTACTTACTGAATTGAAATTGTTAAAGAATCAAGTGTTTGATAGATGCATCTTACAAAATCACTCATTTATTTTAATATTTATAGGCCTTCAAAAAGTGGCCGAACGAGAATTAAATTTTTTTTTGTTCATGTGTTTTTTAAAACAATTTTAATAATATTTTTTATAAGTCATTATAATTTAAGTTTCTTCTATTATCATCTTGGTTTTCTTGTTCTTGTCCCATCTGATCAAGAAAATCATTGAATTCTCTTTCATTTTTAAATTTATTCATTTGTTCAATGAAATCATTATTAAGTTCAATTTTCCTATCAGAGTATATTTGTGGTTCTTTTGGTTCTTCATCTTCGTCATTATTATTATTATTATCATCATCATCAGACTCGGATTCAATTTCACCATTATAATATTCTTCCTCATCATCTATATCATTCTGATTTACATCATCGTCAAAATCGCTTGCACTTATTCTAGCTCTTTTGGATTCTTCCACTTTTTCAGAACTAACCGCAACCGCCGATTCAATTTTTTCTGTTTTTGAATTTCCAGTACCTGATGACTTTTTCTTTTGTTCCCATTTTGGCTTGATGATTGGCTTGAACCTCTTCGTCTCATTGAACCAATTTTCTAATTCAGTGATTTTGTTCGTTATTTCATGAGGCAAAACTTTCAGCTCATAAGCATCAGTGCCTTCATCCACGTAATCGTGACGCTCGTCGTACCATTCTTTGGTTGAATTGTAGAGTCTCCAGATGGTATTGAGCTTATATTGTGGCAGGTAAGGCTTTTTAATTGGCCATGAAACCGTCAATGCATGATAAACTTTTCTCAAAATTTTGCCTAATTTTCTGTACACTGGCCTCCTCTTCACAAAAAGTTCAGCTCTGATTTCTGCATCCCTCGTCATGTCCCTCAACTGGATGAATCTGTTCGCCAGATCGTGAACCTCAATTCGATCGGTTTCCATTGAATTCACCCACTTTTCATGGTCCTTGAAAGCGGTTTTTATTTCATTTTGCAATTCTTCAGGTGTCACTTTTTGGAATATTTCGTCTTTTTCCAACTTTTTCAGCATCTGAATGATGAAGTTCTCATAATCATTCCTGATTTTGAACACTTTTCTCCTATCGTTCTCCTCCTCTTCCATCTTTCTGACGAACATGATCGAGTCCTTCATTTGAGTTGAATTCAGCATCCACGACGGTTTACTAAAAGTGACGTTGATAACTCGTCCTGTGTTCATTGAGATGTTGTAAATGAAAGGCGCGTTGAACCTGTTGAAGGCGAATGTAATAATGACGCTTTCATTTTTTGTGAGGTTTATATCTTGCGGCGGTTTTAGGTGAAAATTCAGCATTGGTATTTCACCTGCAAGAATTGTAAAATCGACGCAAGAATCGAGCGACTTCGTGCTTATCGACTTCCTCACCTTGTCTGTATTTCGGTTAGACTCATTGAACAGGAGAACGGTTTTATTCAAATGTTTCAAATAAACTTTTGTGTGGACGTGTGACGATATTTTGACAGGCTTAAAATTGAACTCGTCTTTCATTTCCGCGCCGAAATAACCGGCGCCGATAGCGATTGCCTCATCGCCGTTCAATGTTCTATTCAATTTGTTCATGCTGCTCAAATTTTTCAATAAACTTTGAATCAGAGGAATTCGCGTGCAACCGCCCAGCAATTCAATCGAGTCGAGCGTGTTTTTCTGCACTTTTCCTTTGTTCAATGTTTCAGTGAAAATGTCCTTCAGTGATGAAGTGAAGAACGAAATGAGACTTTCAAATTCATTTCGCGTCACGTTGATGTTCAAGCTATAATTCTCATAGACGTCATCAATGCGAGCGTTGACGACATCGTTGAGGGAAAGAATCTCTTTGGCACGAATTGATTCCTCGATAAAAATCATTCTTTTTGACTTGACAAAACTCAAAATTTCGACTTTTTCAATGCGATTTTGTTCGATGAATTTCTTCTCCAAAAAGTCGGCGAAAACTTCATCAATCATGTCTCCACCGAGCTTCGAGTTGTACGACACTGAAAGCTCGTTAACGATCGGCTTTTGTCCGTTCGGCTCGAAACGATAGATCGAGCACCACGTGTGAGTTGCGCCGATGTCGATGAACATGACAACTTTTTGGCCAAAATTGAAAAATGATCGCTTCTCCATTGCGTAAAGACGTGCTGCTGCCGCTGGACTCTCTATTATGGCGAACAAAGTAACATTGGCGATCTTGCACGTCTCGGCAATGGCGACTCTTTCTTCCAGTTGTAAAGTTGGCTCGACTGCGAAAACTAAGGCTGTTTCGGAGGGGACAAACTTTTGTTCTTCAATGGTTGTAATGAGTCTTCTGAGAAGAAGCGCAAGGATCTCGCGTCGTGTCAGTCCGTGCGTTGAATTGAGAAGATTTCGAAGGCCTTTGACTGAATGAGTAGGATATCGAAAATGGCGTGCTTTGGCGGGTTCTAGGAATTCCCATCGATAGGAATTTAATCTGTCAGAATCTATATGTTCTGGAAGTGGATTTGATGAGTTAAAGAAATCCCATATCGAAAAATATGAAGGCGTTAATCTATGTGAATTTTGATTAATTGCAGCACGGATTCCTTTGGATGGATCTGTAACAGATATTTTGGTGTATTCGGTGCCTATATCTATTCCAAAAACATAACTTGATATAAAATGACAGAAATATATTAAAATCATTAAATATTGATGTGGCCAAACAATTGACCAAAACGATAAAAACATTTCAAGTTGCATAACAAAAGACTAAAAATATACATTGTTGTAACTTATAGTAAAACAATAAAATAAACAATAAAATAAACAATAAAATAAACAATAAAATAAACAATAAAATAAATCTTTCGATTTTTAAAAATCTTTATTATAACTCTAAAATAAAATAATGGATATAAATTTCTAACATTATTAAATTAAATTTATTTTGATTTACACCAACTGACTTATTATTTAAATATCATAATTGAAATGGATATGAGGAAAAGTCTAGAACAAAATACAAAATAAAAAGATCAAAAAAAGAAAAAAAGCAGTATTAAATCAAAGGAGGGAAAAACATTCGGCTATCATGTATTAATGGTTGTATAAATGATGATTCAGAAATAACATGAAGATTTCTAATATTTGATGAACTAGGAGGTGGTAGTAAAATTGCAGTCCTTAAGGAAATTGCAGTTTCTGAACTGGTAGAAACAATGAATTTATTTGATCCCTGTTCATTTATTTCAATTTTTAGTTTGTCATGTTCAATTTTTCCAAAAAATTTTTCGTAATTGTAATGAATAATTTGCGCTACATGATTAGATGATAATAAAATATTCTGATCATTTACTTCAACATTAATTAAATAATGGCGAGAGTCTGAATGAATTGTTTTTACATTGAATGCCATTTCAAATTGGGATGTTATATAATTAAAATGGATTTTATATCACAATTCATATTATCTTTGAAATTTTCAAATTGAAAAATAAAATCTAAAATTGAATAAGAAATAATCGTTAAATAAATAGAGGAGAGGATTTTCTTGAGTAAAACCAACGTTTAATTATAAATAATTATTAATATGGGAGATATTTTTTATATAAAAAATAAAAATGAACTTTTTGTGAATTTTTAATCATGGCAAAACTGCCAAAGAATTCTGACCAACTATAAAGAAATAATTATAAAAATCAAAGTAAAATGACTGATACCGTTACTACAACTACTAATGAAGAAAAATTAGAAGGCGCCTTAGGACTTTACGAGACCATGAAAGAGACTGAAGATGAACTCACCCTCATTGACATTAAAGAATCATTTTTAACTGAAGAAATTCGCTTCCTTCATCGTGAATTAATCCGCGCGCAAGATGAACTCTCTACAATCCAAAGTGTCCCACTTCGAGTTGGAAACTTCGTCGAGATGATTGATTCAAATTACGCTTTCATCGAAGGTGACACATTAGTTCGTGTTATGAGAACAATTGATCGTAAAAATCTCAAACCAAATACAACTGTTGCACTTCACTTTCATGCAAAATCAATCGTTGATGTTCTTCCACCAGAAGGAACTACATCTGTCCAGATTCTCGTTGATAAGCCTGATACCTGCTATGCAGATATTGGAGGTCTTGATACACAAAAACAAGAATTAAAAGAAGCTGTTGAACTTCCAATTACTCATGCTGATCTCTACAAGCAAATTGGTATTGACCCACCTCGTGGTGTTCTTCTTTATGGTCCACCAGGTACAGGAAAGACCATGCTTGCAAGAGCTGTTGCACATCATACGAAAGCTTCTTTCATTTCAGTTACAGCACCTGAATTTGTTCAGAAATATTTGGGTGATGGACCTAAAATGGTTAGAGATACTTTTGCTTTGGCTCGTGAACACTCCCCAGCTATTATTTTCATTGATGAAATCGATAGTATTGCTCAGAAGCGTTTCGATGCAGAGCACGGATCAGACCGTGAAATTCAGAGAGTTCTTATGGAACTTTTAACCCAAATGGATGGTTTTGATCAAAATTCAAGTGTTAAAGTTATTATGGCAACAAACAGACCAGAAACTCTTGATCCTGCTATTCTCAGACCAGGAAGATTAGATAGGAAAATAGAGTTTCCACTTCCAGACAGAAGGCAAAAGAGACTTATTTTACAAGTTATCACAAAGAAGATGAGCCTCTCACCTGATGTCGATCTTGAAGATTATGTGTCAAGACCAGATAAAATTTCAGGTGCAGAAATAGCGGCTATTTGTATGGAAGCTGGTATGCAAGCAGTAAGAAAAAATAGATATATTATTCTTCCAAAGGACTTTGAAATTGCATATGAAAAAATTGTTCACAAACCTGATCCAGTTATGTCAAACTACCTCTAAAACATTTTTCTTATAATAATTTTATATCATTCCATATTTCTTAAGTTTTTTTTTTTTTTTTTTTTTTTGTATTTATTTATGTTAGCTGAGATCAAATAAAGATGTGAATTACTTTTGCAAGTGATTTATAAAACATAAAAAAAAAAAGCTTTAAATCAAAAAAAAAAAAAAAGTAGAATAAATAAAATGCAAAAGGCTTCTTGCTCTAGCATCATCTTCGAGACGCAGTTAGTGTACGATTGCTCATAAATTTCTTCAGGAAATTCATATGATGGGGTCAACTAAAGAAGAATTGCAATTACCGATTTAATGTCGAGTACAATTTCTCTTAAGCTGAATATGCATTTAGCAAAATCGTGAGTATTGAGTGAAACATGCATTTAACAAAAAGAAATTTTTTCTCAAAATTTACGTAGTTGTTTCAAATGTATTTTGAATGTAACGTAGTTGTTTCAAATTGATTTTATTTAAGGGCATAGTTGGCTTTTCTAATTTTTGAATAGTTTAATCATTGAAAAAGTTCGAGAACCAACTATGCCCTTAAACTTCAGAATTTTAATGAATGGCATTTTTTATTCTTAAAAAAAATATATGTATTTTGTAGTTAAATATATTTATATATTAAGAAATTGTTAGAAATAATAAAGCACAATGCTTTGAAAATAGAATATCTCTCTTTGAAATTTGTCATGAAAATATTATTGGCCACTGTTTTATATTTTTTCGTCAAAATAAATAGGCAGTAATATTACTGTCAGTCTGAAAAATGTATCTTTTCAAATAAATAGATTTATTTAGCCAGTTGTTCGAAATGAAATGATCAAAATACCATTTTTCTTTCAAAAATTTTTCTTTCAAAAATTTGAAAAAGTTCAATTTGACACATATTTGCAAGATTCGAAATCATACCTTTGCAAAGGTGAAGTTCCTAATTTCACTTTCTAATGAACAATATTCTTTTGCAAATGGCATATTAAATTAAAATAAAATACAAAAAGTAAGTAAAAATAATTTTTTTTTGAAACTTTAGATATGGTATTTGTTTAAAATTTTAGTGTTTTTTTGCATTATGACGATTCTTAAAATGCAATACCTCTTTATTTTGAGAATTGGATGCAGGAAATAATTTTGAGAATTTCTGTGTTTGAGGAGTTTGTGAAAATGAATGAATGGAATGCATATTATTTTCATTCAATTTTGCAAAATTAGGGGAATTGTGAAAATGCTTAACTACTTTATCATTTGATTTATTTTGTATGTATGACTTAAATTCGTCACTATATGAGATTTCCGAGTTAATACAATAAATAGGTGAAATGTTTGCAGGTTTTAATTGTTTTTCAAGTTGATGAATTTTGCAGAAAAGTTTGTCATATTTATGATTTATGTCGTCAAAAGCTGTAATAAGCATAATTTTTCGTAATTTAAAGAGTTCTTGCAAATCATTATACTTTGATTGTTTTTTGTCAATTTTTTCTTTATCATTTTGGATCATTAATGATTTTTTCTCAATAATATTTTCAAGTTGTTTGTTTCTTTTATCAAGACTTTCTTTATCAGATAGTAATTGTTCATTGCAATTTTTTAATTTCATTATCTCATTTTGTAGTTGAGTTATGTTTGTATTTATGAATGTATCATCATTTTCATCATCATTAAAACTTGATATTTTATTAATATTTGACTTAATCTCATTAATTTTTTTATAAATTATTTCAATACTTTCTTTACATATTCGAATTTCGTCTTTTTTTTCAGATATTTGGTTTCTAATCTGATTGATTTTTTCAATTTGAGATAAAGTCTCATTTTCAATTGTTGAAAGCTCAAGCTTTTTCTGATTAATATTTGTTTTACTCTGATTTATCTTTTTTGTGTTGTTCTCAATATCTATTGATAGGGAAGCACAATCTGTAGATATAACATTTATCTGAGAGTTAATTGTGGCCAATTTTGATCTTAATAATGATTGATTAACAAAGATTGATTTTAAATTTTCATTTTTTTGGGTCACTAAAGGATTAAAAATTGATATTTGATTTTCATTTTTGTTTATTTCATTTTGGTATAAAACTAGTTGATGTGCTCTATCAATTGAATTGTCATTTGTTTTCATTAATTCTTCATGAATTGAAAAAATTGCATCAGATTTTATTAATTTAATTTCATCTTTGAGTCTTTTCAATTTATCAGTAGATATGTTGCATTCAATATTCATTGCATTTATTTTGCTTTGGTATTTCTGAAGCTCTATTTCAATAAAGGAAACATTTTTTTTCTTAATTGCAAGGAGATTAGTTAAAATGGGCTCATATATTAAACTCTTTTGAACATTTAAAAATATGGATGCTATCTCTACTGTTTGATTTTCAATTAATGTTTGAAGCTTGTTAATTTTGTTCTGCGCATTATTTATTTCTTCAAGAAAATCATTGAAATATTGAATATTTGAAAATAAAGAATTAGATGATGAATTAACTTCAATCCAATCAAAAGCTTCTGAGAAATTTTTCATCAGCTTTGAAAATTTCTCTTCATTTGAAATAAGAGGAATGGTAAATGAATGAAAATTTGAAGATGGCTGCTCGTCCTTCAATCCCATTTTTTCATCAATCATTTTATCAGATATCAAGAATAAATATTATTTTTATGATGACATACATCAAAAAGAAACATCAAAAATTTTTTTTATTAAAAAAAGTCCATACTTTTTATAAAGTCGGATTCAAAATGCTTGGGACAACATTCAATTTTTTTTCAATGTTTCTCAGAAAAAAAATCATTCAGCTTGGGACAAATTGACCTAAAAGATTTATAAATTTGACCTTTATCGTTTTCAAAAAGTTTGTCCCAAGCCTTTTGAATCCGACTTTAGTGATTTTTCGATCAGCTCTTCATTTGAAAAAGCAGCTTAACCGTGAAAAAATAAAAATGTGTTTCAAAATAATCTGTCAATTATTTACTAATAATTTAAAATGTGGTGGATATAAGTATTTTAGATTTTTAGATTTCAGTAAAATGTAAAATGTAAAATTATTTTACATTTTGTAAAGAATTCAGTTAAAAAAAAATCGGCCAAACGATACAAAAAATATTTTTGCATTTCAATGTCTGAGGAAAAAATAGTAACTTTCAAAATATCAGAAAAAGAGCCCTTAGTCATCGACTTTGGTGGAAATGAATCCGCACAATTTCACAAGGTTTCAATTGAAAATTTAGACAAAGAACATCCGACAAAACTCATTGCTGAGTTTGATGCATACACTCCAGATAGTGTTGAGTCAGGTGAACCTAAAAAGGAGCGTTCTAGAGAAGAAATCGTCATTTTTGACGGCTCTAAAGATGAATTCGAAATCAGCTATAGACCAGATGCAGCTGACAATACAAAGTTTATTGTTGATGGTCCAGGAACTATTATTGTTCATGGTCAATTCGGACCAAGATCAGCCTTTTTGCCCGAAGTTAGTGAAGAAGAAGAGGAAGAAGAAGAAGGTAAAGAAGAATAAGATAGTTTTCAGTGCAGACTAAAAACACTTAATCCTAATTTTTCAAATCAATCTATTTCAAATTATTTGAAATCGGCGTAGTTTATTCGAAATAATTTGACAAATCATTCAGATATGATCATCTTCGAAAAACTGTGCTTTATGAAAATTTCGATATTATTTATTCAATGAAATATAGGATAAAATTTGAGAAGAAGCAAATTCAATATTTTCTAATTGAGTTCGAAATAATCGTTTTTTTATATAAGATAGAAAAGGTTTGGTGGTCTCATACTTTTAACTTTTTCTCGATGTATTTTGGATGAATTTGATTTCCGAATTTAGAAAGTGTTATGTGTATCTGAGTTTCTATTCTGTATCCTATTTTAAACACGAATTTATTCTGAATTTTGCAATTATGATCAAATAAAAAGTGAGTTTTTATGATTCTAATCTTAGTTATGCTCATTGAATGATATTATCCATTCATTGTAACATTTTTTTTTTTACTTTGAAATTTGTCATTTCTTTTGGCGGGGAAAATTGACCTTAACTTGATAAACTATTCAAAACCCAAGAAAAATCATTTAAATGTCATATCTATCTATTTCTCTTTCAAAATTCTTTCATATATAATTATATAATTTTATCATTTATATATTTGGAGTATAATATCAAGAACTTTTGAATTCAATACACTCATTTTGAAGATATTATAAATTTTATTTCATAAACATAACTCTGTCAAAAAAATTTTAAATCTCTGAATTGCTTTCACTTTTTGAGTTTTTATCCCTCAAAAAGTGACCATTCAAGAGATTTTTTGATTATTAAATTATCAAAAAGTTTTGTTCTTTGTCTAAAATTTTTTTTCGTATAATAATGATGCAAAAAGACTCTTTTAAAGAACAGAATTTAAATTTAACTTTTTGATAAACTTATGATCGTATTTTGATCTCAATTTTTTATTAAGTTTACAATTATTATCATATCGAATTTTATACCTGATATTATCATAATCTTGATATCAGATTTTTAAACTTATAATCGAGTATCAGATATAAAAAAGTGACTTTTTTGATATCGATTTTCAAAATAACTAGCCTAAAAAAGAGTAAAGCAATTATTATATCAAAATGTTTAACAAATAAAAATGATCCAATTATTTGAATTAATAAAACTAGCATTAATTAGATAATTCGTAATACATATTAATTATATTTATTTATTAACATACAGATATAATATAAATTATCAATATCAAAAAACATAAATAAAAAAAAAAAAAATTCATATAATTATCATCACTCATATTCGTATTCATACTCATATTCGTATTCATGGTCATATTCGCAATCATCTTCACAAATTCCATAAATAATACCATTAACTCCGAAGCATTCTTTAAACAAAGCAGACATTGTCACGCAACATTCGTTTCTTCTTAATTTGAATCCTTTTTTATCGTCTTCAACTTCACTTTCTTTTTCGCTTCCTTTTTCTTTCTCTTTTTCTTTATTTTCTTCTTCTTCTTTATTTTCATTTTCACCTTCTTTTTGCTTGTTGTCAATGAAAACTGTCATCGTTTTGGTGTCGTCGTTTTGAACATAGAGCATCGGGATACTTTTCTCCATTACAGAAGCAATGAAATCGACAAATTTATCATCCAACTTGTCAAGCTTGCCTTCCTTTTGCGCTTCCACTGCAAGAGGAACACGGAAGAAGGCGGCACTCTGCGCATATTGAAGAGATCGGCGCTCGTCTCTCTCAAGTCCAAAGCCGCCAAAGGCAAGAATTGCTGACATGCGAAGAAGTGACTCACGGAAGCCCAGTGAAGCAGCTGCCGAGTAGTACTCAAACGCCTTCTTGTAGTTCTTGGGAAGAAGCTCGCCGCTCTCAAAAAGTGCACCGAGGACGAACGCTGCCCTGCCGCTCGTGCGAGAGACGACTTCGAGAAGAGACCTGCTCTCGCGCATGAACGACTTTCCAACGAAACTGATTGGAACTTCGTGTGAATTGTCATTGCTGCCAATAGTTATGCTGATGCTTTCTTCTTTATCTTTATTATCGCTATCTTTATTAGTATCATTGTCATTATCACTGTTATTGGTATTAATATTGTCATTATTATTAGTATTATCACTGATATCATTTGTATTAAAGTCACTGTTATTGTTATTATCATTGTCATTATTATCATTATTATTTTCATTGTTTTTGCTATTATCATTTTTATTGTTGTTGTTATTGTCATCATTTTTATTATTGTCATTATTATCGTTGTCATTGTTATTAACATTATTTTCATTGTTTTTGCTATTGTCATTGTTATTATTATTGTTGCTATTAATGTCTTTATTTTGATTGTTATTATTATTGTTGCTATTAATGTCTTTATTTTGATTGTTATTATTATTGTTGCTATTAATGTCTTTATTTTGATTGTTATTATTATTGTTGCTATTAATGTCTTTATTTTCATTGTTATTATTATCGTTGTTGTTGTTATTTGCTGCATTGTTGTTGCTGTTATTGTCTTCTGCTTTGTCGTTTGTAGCTGGCTTTGATATGTACACTGCTCTGTATCCAATCAAAACCGATCCAAAGATGAGGTCGCAAGCACGACGGGTCATTGAAAGTCTGTCGCCTAGGTCAGATCCTAGCTTTCCATAGTGCGAAGACATTGTTGGATTCGAGTCGACCTTAGAAGACGAGAGGAGCCTTATTGCCTCAATGTTTCCCTTAGAAGCAGCTAGCTGCAAGTAGTGGTCGGCGATGAACCTTGCCGACTCGTCGACGCTCTTTTTATTCTTATCGTCCTTGTTGCTTGGATCCTTTTTAGGAGGCTCTTCGGCGATATTCAGCAAGAATCTTGCGTACTGATACTGTGAGTAGCCTTCTACGTCATAACGGCTTTCATGATTGTCCAAATTGAGGAAGTAGCTGGAATCATCATGGCATTCGTAGTTATATTTATAGAACAAATGACGTGAATTCGATGCTGATAATGAAGTTTTGGCAGGTTGGGCATCTTCAGCGTCCGCTGCTTCTCTTAAGTATTCAAGAGCCACATTAGCGTTATGGTTAACTTTTAATCCATTAGTTAAAAGGTAAGCAATGTTATTTCTAGCATAGAAACTTTGAATAATTTCACGAAGTGTGTATGATTCAAAAAGTTCATCAATGCATGATTTAGATGAACCAAAACTTGAAAGGAAAACATCTTTTCCAAAGAGAAAATTCTTTTTCTTAAACATGAAGATGTCATTTTTATTATCATCATCATTTTCTAAGAATCCTAAAGACGAACTTAATTGATCTAAATTATTAATTTTATTTGTTTTTTTAATGGCTTTACTAACAAGTCTGTTTCTCATTAATCCATAAAAATGATCAATATCTTCAATACTTGGAGTAAAGGTTGATGATTCATATGATGAGATATCATTATTAAAATTGCTTCGAGAAGAATAATTATCAAGTATTAAATTAATCTTCTTTCTAACAGCTTCATAATTTCCAAGTTCAACAGCTTTATCCAAATAAAACAAGGATGATTGAAGCATGTTTTTCTCAATGAGAACATTTGCTAATCCAAGGAAAAGATCTGACCGTTTATAAATAGCATCTTCTTGAATGTTATTATTAATGATCGTGTTTGCTGCTAATCTATAAAAGTGCAAAACTTGATCAACTTTCCTTCCGATGAATTCATGACCATTATAAATTGTACCTACGAAAAATTGAATTTGCCAACAATTTGTTGACAAAGCTAATTTTTCAATTTTGTTAAAAGTCTCAAGAAAGGTTTCTGGATTTAAATCATAAATGATTTCATCAAAAAGTTTTTGAAATTCAATTAAATTATCATCACGAATTGTTAAATCTTCTTTAATAAAAGATCGTGATTCATTTCGAGAAACTTTATGAGCTTTCATTATTGCTGATTGATGGCCAAGCTCACTTGCAGAATAACAAAGACTTATTGCTCTAGAAGGACTTGAAATTACGCATTTTCCTTCTTCATAAAGATTAGCTAAAATGATATAAATTTTTGAAACAGAATCCATTAAAGTTCTAAATTTATCTTCATCAAAATTAGAATATTTATCTGAATAATTATTAAGAAGATTGTCATCAAAACTAGATAAAAAGTTATAATAAAAATCTTCAAGTGGATTGGATCTATTTTTATCTTTGTTATTGTAAGCATCCAAAATTTTCTTAATAATTTTGAATCCTTTTCCAATCATTTTCATCCATAATTTATCACTTATATGATTTTTATAATAATTAATTAAAGAAGAAGCATAAATAACATTTGCTTCAACATTTCCTCGTAATGAAGCTTTAATAATAAGATTATGCATGAATTCGACATTTTGTTCATCACTATTAAAATTAATATAATTAATTCGATGATTTAATCGATTCCCGCAAAAGAAAATATCAACTTCTTTTTTGTCTGTAGAATTATTATTATTACTATCGATATCAGCATTTTCATAATCTTCTGGAATTTCTTCACTTTGATCATAATTTTTTTTATTTGTTTTTGTACCTGATTTAATAAATTCTGCTAATTCAATCATTGCATTAGTGTTGCCTTTATCAGCAGCTTCTTGAAGCAAAGATAAGCCAAATTCCATTTTTTCATTATTAATTTTAATTTCATTTTCATCAAGCTTTTTATCCTTATTTCGAATATTGGATAAACATTCGGAAATAAGAATTTGGCCCATGCGATAATGAGCAGTACTTATGGCATCATCTGAAATTTCAGCTTTTGAATATAAAGAATAAATTCTTTTCAAAATTTCTTTTTCAGAGTTAGATATGCTTAATTCATTATCTTCTTCATCTTCTTCATCACAATTTTCAAAAGCTAGAAAATCAAAATTATCAATAAGATAAGTATCATAAGGATTCTTTTTTTTCTTTTTTTCATTGGCTGCACGAACATTATTAATAAGTCTTAAAATATTCATTTTCATTTCAGTTCGTTTCTTAAACCTGTTTCGTCTTGCATCCCTTGAAAGTTGTTGATACATTTTGTCATACAATTGAGCAGCATTGAAATAATTGGTTACATTATCAACACCAATGCTTTCATAATACTCTGCTGCTGTTTGTATGTCTTTAGGGATTCCAAGTCCTTTTTCATAACAATGTGCTAGTTTTGAAGTACAATTTATTATTCCTTCATTATGACCATATTGGAAAGTCTGGAATGCTTGCTCATATTCTTTCCATTCTTCATAGATTTCACCAATGTAATAGAATGTTTCACCCATTCCAAGATTTGCTGATTCTTCAAGCCAAAACATGGCTTCATTTAAATCTGGTTTCTCATTAATGATCCCATTTTTATATAAAAGACCAATTGATTGAGATGCAAATAAGCATGCACTATAAGAAGCAACTAAATTATTCATACGATAATTAGCTTTAAGATCATAGTTGTTTTCTTCTTTATTATTATTGTGCATATTGGTACTTTTATTATTATTGTCATTAGTATTATTATTATTGTTGGAAAAAATGGAATCAATAGTGTGAAGTTTATCAATGAAATAGTTTTCATTAAAGTTTTCATTATATTTAAACATATTGATTATGTTGTTGAAATTAGTCTGATCATTCATACCAGAATAATCAAATTCAGTAAATAGGCTCATTAATATGTTCATGTTATAGCCTTGTGAAACTGCTAGAATTAGGAATCTAAGACCTTCATTTGCATCTCTCTCAATTTGACTTTTTTTAGATTTTTGTGTAAATGCTAAATAATGGCCATACTTGTATTGGGCTGTTATATTGCCTAAAAAGGCAGATATTCGGAAATAAACGAGTGCTTGGTCTGGGTCGGCCGGAACACCAATACCTTGTGCAAATCTTTGGCCTGCGATATACATTGCTTGTGGTTCTCCGCATGAGCCTGCAACAAGATATTTCTTAGTAACATCTCTGTCTGTGATTTTCATATGACAAAATGGTAAGTTTTTCTCTTTTTCATATAATTCTGCAATTGCAAACATGGCTTCCGTCAATCCTTGCTTGGCTGCCAATTTAAGATAAAAAAGAGCATCTTCCATGTTTTTCTGACGCAAATGAATGAAGTAATTCATACATAAATTATTATCAACATCGTTATTATCATTACCACTATTTTCAAAGGGATTATCATTATTTTCATTATGTTCATCATTAATAGCATTATTTTCATCAACATTAGTAATATTAATATCAATATCATTATTTGGAATATTATTGTTGTTGTCATTGTTGGTGGTTTCTGCTTGATTATCATTATTATTGTCATTGGTATTGTTCATTTCTTTGTATTCTTCCTCTTCCCATTCTTCTTCAAAATCAAGATCAGGACCAATCATCGCTTCCCTTACTTTTCTTATTGCATCATGGGCGATATGAATTCGCTTGTTCTCGAGCAACTTTGCATAAATGTATTGTGCAATAGCTGAGCCTCGATCTGCTGCGAGTCTGTAATAAACAATGCTTTCAGGACAAACGTAACGAAATGAATTAAAACTATAATTATAGTTATAACTATAATTAAAGGATTGATTAGTGTTTCCATTTGTGCTGTTAATGATGTAGTTATTGTAATATTGTACATTATTTGAGTAAGTAAGAATTGCTTTTACACATCCTAAATTCGCTGCCTGCCTGAAATATTTTAATGAAGGAGTTAAAATAGGAGGTCTTCCTTGTGAGTTACTTTTCATGAATAAATGTTGAGCATAATAAAAGCAAGCTTTAATATGTCCTTGATCAGCAGCAGCTTTAAGATACATTAATGCTTCAATTTCATTATGAAGATTACTATTACCAAAGTTAGAATTATCATTATTATTAAAAGAAGAATTATCATTATAGTTTTCATTATTTTCAATATCATCATTATAATGATTATCACTGTTATCAACTGAACCAAACTTGCTGAATTTGCTGGTGTCGTTCTTCATTAATTTATATAATATGTATTGTGCATCTGGACTTGAAGAGATTTTAGCTGCTAATGTCAAAATTTGTGTTGCTTGAGAAACATTGCGTTCAACATTAAAACAACCACGAATAAGCATTACAGCATACATAATCAATTCATCAATTTTCTTTTGATCATTTTGAGTGAAAATCATTGTGCATTTAGAGACCATTTTTTGACCATTTTTTCCAATTTCGTCAAGTCTGTTTATTGCTTCTGAATTATTTAAAGCAACAGCTTGATTGTAATGATTAATAGCTGAGTACAAATCTTTATAAATAATTTTTTCTGATATCTCCGATATTACATTATACGCTTTATCATGATCTTGGAAAAATGACGTTTTGAATGGATATTGTGGATCGTCATTTTCAAATTCATAGCCATCAAATAAGTCGTCATTTCTTGGAATTATTATTGGATTTTTTTTCTCATACGAAGCAAGAATATTTTGATATGTTGCTGAATCAATGAACTTGATAGGTGGTCCATTTTCTTCACGTTGTGCGAGTAAAAAAAGTGCCTCACTATCATGATTTTTTGCTGCCATTCTTAAATAATATAATTTTTGGCTCTTTAATGCATACTTGATTCGTGCGCTTGAATTGCCAAGATCAGCTGCTTTTTTTAAATAAAAGTCATCTTCTTGATCAAGATTCATCATTTTAACAACAGCTTTCATGTAATTTTGATCGGCGGACTTTTTTAAATATTTTAATGACTCCTCTTTATCTACTTTAGCGATTCTCTCTGAATAATAAAATTGAGCTGATTTATTGCCTTGATCTGCTGCAAATTTAATAGCGTTGAGGCATTGCATCATTTGGGCATACTTAAATAATGGTTTGATATTATATTCAGAGGATTGAACAAATTGGAGCATTGAGTCTCGGTTTCTTTGATTGTCTGGATTATTTCCAAATTCAAAAAGAGATATTTTACTCATTTCATGAACATGATTTTTGATAACTGAAAGACGATAATTTGAAAAAAGAGGAAGATTTGTGTTAAGAAAAAGAGGATCTATATCATCATAAAACGATGCAATTATATAATCAAATGATGGTCTTTTGAGTGGGTTGATTTGAGTGCAATTAATTATTAAATCAATAAGTTTATTTGAAAATGTTGTGTTCCTTAAAGGTCTGGAAGTGACATCTTTGAGAATGTCTGCTAAAGTATTTTGTTCATTATTATATAAGGGTTTTTCAAATGCTAGTTCATATAATATTATTCCATATGAAAATACATCAGCAGCATCAGTTATGTTACTTATTTCTAAGCATTCAGGCGCCATATAAACGGCGTTTTGACCAAATGATGAATTTTGTTGGCATCCTTTAGGAAGAAATGATGAAAACCAATAATCACTAACATGTGGTTGATAAAATTTATCAAGAAGAATATTGTAAGGTGTTAAAAATTGGTGAGTGATATTTTTATAATGAAGAAATTGCATTGCAGCGGCAATTCCAAAAGCAATAATTGATTTTCGTGTTGAATTCCAAAATTCAGAATCGCTTGAAAAAGGAAATTGTTTATATACGTCTGATAGAGATCCATTTTCGAAAAACTCACTAACAAACCGATAATGAGTAGGCGAATCCCGCTCTGGATCTATAATACCTTGAATTGTCGATAATGCTGGATGATTTATTTCACTAAATTTATTAATAACACTTGAAATTCGTTTTTCAACAAAGAAACTTGGAACTATTTTAATTACAACATTAGTAGTATTCTTTTTATTTCGTGCTAAATAAATTGGTCCATTGGCATTTTTGCCAATGCACTTGAGAAATTGATAATCTGAAGAAATAATTTGCTTAAACATTAATGATATTAAATTGAGCTTATAAATGGTCGTATAAATACTTTCATTTTCCAAGAAAAAAAAAGTATTTTAACATTATAATTTCAAAAAAAATAAAAGTAACTTGATATTATTCATGAATCATTTATTTAGTATCTTTTTTCATCAAATATCTTTTTTATATAAATGAATTGAAAAAAGATATGAAATAAAAGATTTATGAATATTATTTCCCCAATCAATGTATTTGATATTTCTAAATGCATTTTAATCTAAAAATTGAATATTTTTTCCCTCAATCAATGTTTTTTATTTCTTAATGCATGCTATATCATAATTGGAAATTATCAGGGATGGTTACCGTTACTAATCGGTAAACATTTAAACGTTCTCTACCGTACCAGTATTACCTTTAAAACTGCCAGTATATGGTAATACCAGTACACTTACCGATTTACCGGGAGAAATGTTACCGGGAATGAAGTGAAGCTTTCAGTAAAACATCGGTATTTATTTTTTGATGATATTATAAAGCACTTTTCAAAAAATCATTCTAAATTAAATATGTTTGATGCTTGTTATAATGTCAAATTAGAATACCAGTTTCATTATATAATTTTATTTTATTTCATTATATAAATTCTATTTTATATTTAATTATCTTAAGCCTAAAAAAATATTCAATGTCATAGCTTAAAATTTTAACTAAAAATTATAATTATTGTATCAATATAGAATTACCGGTAATTACCAGTAATCATAAAAAAATACATTTTACTACTTTTATGAAAAAAATCGGTACGAAATTTTTACCGGCGGTTATTTTAAACGTATTTACCGGTATATACTTAATACTCCAAAAAAAATACCAGTATTTACTGCTTACCAGTAGCATTCCGGTAAACGGTAAAAACTGATCTCGGTAGCCATCCCTGGAAATTATAAATAGCTTATGCAAGCTTGTTAACATAATCATTTTATATGGTCAAAAAAAAAAAAAGTTAAGAGAATTTCATTTAATTGTCATGTGTTGAAAAATTGCCAAATGGATAGAATTCAAGGAAAAAATAGAAGGTGTAACAACTTATAAGTGTAATATAAAGAATTAATAATAAGTATTAATTAATAATTATTTATAAACATATAATTTAAAAATATATTTATCATTTGATAATATATATCATAAGTTGAGATAAACGCTGTTTAAATTCCTGTTAATTTGTTGTATTTTCAAATAAATGCAATATCCAAACCATTACAAGATATTCTAAAATATAATCAATATTTTATGATATAATATTTATTGTTAAGTGATAAAATAATTTTTTATTTCTTTTCAATGTTTTATTAAATGGTATAATAAAGAAATAAAAAATTCTGAAATTAATCATCTTAGCTTATGAAAAAGGAAATTTGCTTACTCGACTTCTGATAGATAAAATGAAATAAAAAACATTTTTTCTAAATTTATATTTTGTGTTTATAATAAATAAACACTTTATATAAATTTTAAATAAGTGCTGATAGAAAAATCGCTATCTATTATTATGCCCGCTATATAAAACCATAATTGAACATTCAAATAGATTTATCCATAAATTTAATTAATATATAAAGTAAATTCAAATATAAATGAACAAATATCAAAATTAAAATATAAAAATATAAAATTTATAAAACATAATTTAATTTTTAATAAGAAATATGTCAAAAATAAAGTATTAAATACTTATATATTTTTGAATCGTCATTCAATTTTTAGAATAAACGTAATCAAGTAACAAATTATTTCTTTCTCAATTTTGAATTAGTGTTAACATTTTAAATTTAGAAATTTTTAAATTCCAAGGAAAATTCGAAATGTTTTTTCTTTTTTCAAATATTATCAAAGTAATACTGGAGTAATATAAACTTTAGGGGATTTAAATAATATAATTTTAATTTTTGAATGAGATAATTTTTTTTTCTTCTTCAAAATTAATTCAAAGCTTTTTAGTCTTTGTTAACTTCCAATTTTATGCAAAACTCAAGTTCTTTCAGCTCATTTACAGAACTTGAAACTGATCTGAATTTATACAACCAAGAGTTTACTAGGCAACGTTGTTCGCGTACATTGAGTATGCGTCAATATACTCGCAAAATTAATTTTTATCAAACTCCTAACAATAATCAAATACTTCAACCTCAATTGCCATTAAGTTCGTCACATGATCATCTGATAGATGCTTCTAATTTCCCTTATCTTGACAACGATTATATTCTTACAATCCTAAGCCAAGCAAATGTTTCCCAATTTTCGGAAATTCTTCATCAAATTCATGATAACTGTTCTAAATCGCCTCGAATTTTGAAAAAAATGCTTGATAATGAAGATTTTTTTGATAAACTCACAGAAATATTTCAAAACCATTTTCAAAATAGCAATTTTCCAATAATCATACAAATAATAAACTTTATTGAATTAATATTTCCATCGGTTCATCAGCAAATACAGTCTTACATTGCTGATTCGTTTGTCTTTTCAACTTTGACGGATTTGCTTTCTACAACTAATGCTTTGACTATTGTTATTGAAGCTATAAATTTATCTGGCATCATTTCAATTTACAGTTCATATGCTAGAGATTTGGTTTTATGTTCTGGTATACATACCATTATTGTTGATATCGGTAAAAGTGCAGATCTTAATTCACCTCTTCTGGAAGCCGTCACTCAGTCTCTTTTATCTATATTTAGTAATCAAACTCCGATTGAATCTAACGATTTATTAATTGATTTTATTCATCCTCTTAATGAACTCCTTGAGCACTGTCTATCGCTTAAGAAAATCATGGCAGCTCATCCAGGCATATTTTCATATCTTCAGAAAGTCAATAGTAATCCCGGCAACCTAAATGAGAACCCAGAAACTAGCCTTAATTGGATTTCATTAAGTGAATCAGGACTTGTGCATTTATCAGCAGCAGCAAATATCATTGATTGCTATGTTCAAATCACAAATAAAGAATCTTCAATGGTTTATAATGTATTTAACGAGCATATTGGTCCAATTCTTATTTCTTTTCTTGATGATAATTCAAACATATTGGCACCTTCAGCCCTTAGATTAATTGGGAATTTAAGTGTTTCTCAAAAGCATCAGATACAAGAAAGCCTAATTAATTCTGGCTTGCTTCCAAGACTTGTTAAGCATGTTCATTCACCCTTAGCAGTTGATGCATTTTGGTGTTTTTCCAATCTTTTAGAATCATCAACTTCAACGCTTCTTCAACTTTTTTTAAACCAGCATGAATTTATATCCAAAATTGTTGCAATAACTGCTGAATCGCCGATAGATGTCAAACGAGAAGCTTCATACTTTTTGTCAACGTTAATTATCTTTGCGCCAACAAGCTACATATCCGAATTCATAGAAAAAACTGAAATTGTCGATATACTCGTTGAAATGCTTGGATGTGGCGTTATTTCTATTATAGTTCGTTGTTTTGACTGTCTCAAAAAATTACTATTGTTTTGCCAAGCAAGTGTTCATAAAGGCATTGGTAGAAGTAAAAGTCATAATAGCAGTAACAACAGTAGCAACAATAAATTTTATATGTATTCAAATTCTTTTTCATCAGATTCTTTGTTTTCAATGGGAAGTTCTGACATTGAATTTAGTGATTCCAAAGACCCTTGTACGATGTTCCTAGTTGCTCTATTTGACAGTGATTTAAGAGATAGAATTGATGACATTATTGATGACCAAAAAGATAAAATTTTGAGTGAAAGAGCCCTGATTGTTGCAAAAATTCTTGATGAAATTCAGGAATCACTCTCTAATTCTGATTCTTAAATTTCAAATATATTATTTACAGATTATCATTCATTATATTGCAATGAATGAAAAATGATTATTTTTTCTTTTTATAGATATGTTCTTCTTTGTTATTAAAAATCTTATTACCTTTTTCATTTGTATTTTGCATTAATACATATTTCTTTATTCTCTGTTTTAAATTTCTATTTAAATGATTGTATTGTGAATGATATTATTATGAACTGTAATTCTTCTTTTATATATTTATTTGATAATCATATTTTTTCTTTATTTATATAAGTATTTTTTAAATTGATTAAAAATATAAAAGATAACAATATTTATAATTTAAAAAAAATTGAGAATATTTTCTCAAATAATTCTTTCAATGATTTGGATTTTTTGAATGTAATGCAGACATTCAAATTTCAACTTTTTGATTGTTCATTATTCTTTGAATGAGAAGTAAATTCAACAATTTATTAATTCAATATGGATGGGCATTTATAACAAGTGCTTTTGCATTGTTTCTTATTCCTGTTGGATTTTATCGTCATACTGGTACTTTTCATTTAAAAAAAGAATTTAATCCAAAAAATAAATTGCCTTTAATTCTATTGCATGCCTCTGATCCTCATTTAAGTTCAATAAAGCCAAAGTCTTACCCACATATTAAAAAAATGCTGAACACCTCAAAAAAAATTTACAAGCCTGATCTATTAATAATATCTGGAGATTTAACAGATAATTTTCTTCCAACGAATTCAGTTAGACCATATTATACACAATATGAGGGAGACTGGAATCTTTATAATCAATTAATGAATGAACTAGATTTCAAAATTTTAAAAACAGAAAATGAAAACAAACGCAAAAAAGAAGATGTTCATTTGAATCCAACTTCAATTTATTCAAAAGAGTCTGTAAAGACAATTCAAACTATTGGTAATCATGACTTATTTTGTGTTGGTGCATATAATTCATCTATTAATTTTTTAAGAAATACAATTGAATATGATAGTATTACTAATTTTGAATTAAGTACAATAACATTTAATTTTGTCGATAAAAACAATCATGATGATGATAGCAATTTTTCTTTAAAATTTGTTAATTTAAATCGTTTTTCATTTCCTGTTGGACCGATATGCTTTATTCAAATCAGTTTTCTTACTAATACATTCAAAAAAAGATTAATAAATGAATTAACATCAACAGTTAATAAAAATGAAATGACAATAGTGGTTTCACATATCCCTGTTTTAAGGCATCATTTGATCAGTGACATGGAGCGCATTTTAAAAAAATCGTTAAATACCAGATATTTCTTATCAGGTCATTGGCATCCTCCTCAAGGATTTTATTTACATATTGGAAGGAATGTTTATGAACTTGTCGCTCCACCATTATTTAAATCGTCATATGTCAACCTAATCATTATTGACAATGGCATTTCAAGTAGCCACTTAATTAATTTAGATCAGCCTGAGCATGCAGTCATTTCACATCCAGCTTCAATATATTCTAAGAGTGAATTAGATGCATATTCGCCTTCTGAAGGCGAAATTCGTGCAATTTCATTTGGTAAAAAATCATATAAAAAAAATTTTTCTGTTATCATTGATGATGTTTTTCTCGGCAGATTAAAATGTTCCTCTGAGAACCAAATTAAAGAAGATGTCTATCTTTGCACACTTCATTATAAAGACTTAAAAGAAGGAATTCACACTTTAATTAAAGTTGGTGATTGGAGTGGAAATTTAACTTTTTCAATAGGTCCAAATTCACCTTCATTAACCGAATATCCTTACATTAATGAGCCGCAAACATCATGGACAATTTGGTTCATTATTTCATGGATTGCAACAATTTATATCGTGTGGCCATTCAAGTCAAGCATGATGACTCCTTTTCATCATGAAAAAAGTCAGAATCAATTCAATTCAGAATCAAAATTTTCCAACATTTTTTGTTGTTGTTCTTTAAGCCAATCTAATTTGATTGTAAAAAGTTTCAATACAATCAAATCGAGATTTCGAATGCTTCCTCGTTATTTTCAAAGGCTTTTATTTTTGGCGGTTTTCTGGAGCATGTTTTTGCCAATTTCATTATTTGAAGTTGAAGGAAAATTTTCGATTTTTCATGTATTAGGAAATGTCTTTTACCTCGGTAAAAATAATTCTGAGTATTATACTTCCGATGAGAATTGTTTACAGAATTTTAGAATCGGTAATTTTGAATATAGATATCATTACATGGGAGCGATGTATGGGATTTATTTCCTTTACTTCCATGTTTTCCCTATCTTTCTTATTGTTTCCGCCTTTATTTCTTCACAAGGTCAATATAATCTTTATTTGTTCATAGATATAATTATTTTCATTTTTTCTTTTTGGGGAGCATTTTATCAATTTACTTGGTTGGTCGATATGTTCGGCCTAGTATATGCTCTCGCTAGTCCGTTAATGCTATGGTTTCCTGTGTCTATTTATATATGCTTGATAGTTTGGATATTTAATGAAATTAAAATGAATAATATTGATGATTCAGCTGAGTTGTCACAATCACTTTTATACCAGGTTTCTGTTTAATAATATGTTTATTATATTTATTTTATTATTATTGTTATGCGTTTTACTATAATTTAAAAAAAAAAAAAAAAAATTCATTCTTGATTCTTTTTGATTGAAAATTATTTCAATAAATTAATTTGAGATTTGGTTGGACAATCAATTGATAAGAAAGTTGGCATGAAAATTATACTTGATGTATAGATGTTAAAGTGTATTAAGTGTTAGTTTTTACTATGTAATCTTAAATTTTGTTAGGATGTAATTTGATATGTTATTTAGATTATAATTAAAAAAAAAAAAAGCTTATATTAAAATGTTGGCAATATTAATGTATAAATACAACATAAATGATTTATCATATTGAAATTATAATGATTTTATCCGCCAAAATTATTTAATTGAAATTTTTGAGAGACCAAAATCAACCAATCAAATATCAAAATTATTTGTTTAATTATTTGGTCAATCCTCTCAAACGGTTTTATTATTCATATATTTTCAGTATTTTTTTCGTTAAAAATAAATGGTTGAATACTAATTTACATATTTATTCATTTGTTTATTTATGAAAATATTTATATTTATCTTTTAGAATTGTTTTAGATAATATATCAATAAATATAAAAAGAAAAATAAATTTTCTGAACAATAGAAAATTTTGTTAACTACTACCACTAATTTGAATACTCATTATCACAAAAATTCAAATATGTTGTAATCAAATTGTATTATTATTTTATAGATTTGAATGTTAGTTTGGAAATAAATACAATTTATTCATACAAATTATTTTTAATTTCTTATTGAAATCATAAATGATATTGTTGAGGAGACTTTCTGTTGCTCGTCCTCCTCAAATATATGATTCAAGCACGCAATTTCCATTTCCCAATGCAATTTACCCGAACACGCCATTGAATGTCAACGAAATTGAATTATTTCCATCTGATATTACTTTGACTGAACATATATCAAAGGCTCTTCGATCAAAAAAAGCTCCTCTTATTTTTTGGGGATTATCTAACTTCACAAAATGCGCAATAAACGATAAAAAATGTATTCAAAACTTACAAATTATCCTTTCATTCTTATCCACCAAAGACTTATTAATGGAACTCATGGTTGCAAATTGTTTGTTAGAACTTTCAAAAAATCTTGGAAAAGTTGTTGCTGCACCAATGTTATCACCAATTCTTAATAAACTTAAAGAAACCCCAGCAATTGAATACGTTCAAATTTTATCATACATAATCCCATTTCTTACGCCAGAAACGATAAATTGCTGTATTATTCCACTAATTGAAAAATTTATTTGTAATAAAACAGAATCTTTTCATTATGCTCTCGGTGAATTAATAACGTCAACTCCATTTGAAACTCTTCACATTACAACCGAGCTTTTGCTTAAAATTCTTAATTTGCGAATAATAATAAATAATTACCTAACAAGAGTGATCAAATCTGCATCGAAAACTTTTTCAAAAGAATGGATTGGTAAAATATTGCCATCACATTTACTTGTTTTAGCAAATGAAAAACCAATTCTTCGTTATGGAATTCTCAAAACAGTTCTTTCACTCTCAGATATTTTTTTTCAAAAATATTTTTATAATTATATATCAAGTGCTCTCAATTGGGCCAATAATGATAAAGATATGAATATTGAATTAATTTTAGCCTCAAATGCAGATGAAATATTATTACCAAAAACTATTGAACTTTATCCCAAAATGAGGAATATTCTTTACAAGATTTCGCATTCAAACGATTTTTTGATTCGTGTACACTTGCCAAATATTATCGCTAACAACCCATCTGCTTTCTTAGGAAATGATTTAAATTTGCTGGATGTTTTTACATCATTTGTGAACGATAACTCACCAGAAATTCGATTGGCATTTCTTGATTCATTCTACTTGATTTTTAGATTAGCAGCAGCATGGAATCAAATGAATAAAGATTCATTGATTTCCCTATTCATTCTCTATTTCAAAGACTCTTCGTCAATAATTCGAAACCGCTTGTGTACATCAATTATATATTCAGCCTTTGGCAGTGATCGCTTGTTCTCAATTATGCCTTATTTTATAGATTTAGCTACATCAATTAATAATTATAAAACTTTTTCAGAATTGATTAAGACTTTCATTTCATGGCCAAATAAAGTCATTTGTAATTATTGGATTCAAATTGCACCAATTATTAATAATGCTGCTTTGAAATGGCCTCATGCTATAGCACCGAGTCTTCAATCTTTTTATGTGAAGATATCTGTGTTTGTTAATGATGAAATGCAGCAAAAACTAGAAGAAATTCTATTTCAGAAATATGCAAGCTCATCTAATTATCAAATGAGAGTGCTTTTTTTGAAAATTGCTGGAGTTCTCTGTTTTAAGACTCAAAGATTTGCACTAATTCAACACTTGTGGAACCATATTAGAGATTACGAATCAAACGACAGCGTCGTTTCGGTTCGTGGGAAAGTTATTCCACAACTTATTAAGTTTCGTATTTTCTTTTTTGAAAGTGGTAAAACAGAATTAGAAAATGAAGTTACTTCAAAATTCATAGAAATAAGAAAGTTATATAACTGCGATGAAGAAGAAAATATTGGTAGCCACTTTGATATTAATCAGTCAAGTATTTTGGTAAATGATGAAAACCAAAACCAACATATAGAGCATTTAGATCAAAATAATATAGATCATAATCAAATTTCAGATAATATACGATATGAAAAGGATTTATCTGAAAAACAATATATGCGGGATATTTTGCGGGAAAATTGGATTATTTTTAATAAAGAAATGTTTTCTCATTCTTATGATACATCTCTCAAGCATTCTAAATCATTTGACGTTGCAAAAAATGATTTAGTTGGTCAAGGAAAGATACCTGATCATTCGAAATTGCCTTTAACCCATTCTACTGGTGGTTTGAATTATCTTAAAATTAAGCCTTCAAAGATAGTGCATACAAGTAAAACAAATGTAAAATTAATGCATAAAAAATCTTTGGGCGATTCAAAGCTTCCGCCAATCATATTTCAACATTAAGATATGTTATTTAAATATAAATTATGTGTATTCAAATCAATATGAGCTTTATATCTTTTAATATTATTTTTAATATATTTATAGTGATTGTTTTTTTATTTATTGGTTTCCTACCAACTGAGAAATACTTATTTATAAAAAAACTATAATTCAAATTACCTAAGAAAATTTCTGATATATATGTCAAAAAAAAATTGAATTGTTTGTAATCATTCTTCACCTCTATCCGAAAAGATAAAAAATAAATAGTATCAACTAAAGAACCTTAAAAAAATAATAAATTAAAATAAAATTTATTAAAATTGCCGACATTCGAACTAGAGAATTTCGAGCCTTTTTAATTGATAAAGAATAGACTTTCCTCAATAAAAAAACCTTCTCATATCTCTGGAGGAGGCAAACTATGACTTCTTTCTTGCTGTGGACTTGCAAGAAAACGAAGCATTTTCGTGGCCATTGGAGATTGGAATTGGAACTTATCATCATTATCTTCAGGGTTTTTCAATTCATCATAAGTTGTATACTTCATTAAGAAAGGTAAAGAGCATTGGCTCTCTATTTTTCCTACATTTTGTCTGAAATTGTTTGTTGCTCGAATTAAATCACCATTAACTTTATGTTTTTCATCAAACATACTTACATAACCACCATCACAATAATCACCAAATTTTGAATGGAATAAACTATATCCTCCATCTAAAATAAAAACATGTGGATAAAATAATTGTGGATATCTTTGGCAGTTCAATTCTCTATCTTTTTCTCTGAAAATTTGTGCCATTTGAGGACCTCGATTTTGGGAGAATTCACAGTGAAAGATAATCAGTGTTCTATTTTTAATCTCATCAAAGAATAAATTATAAAGAATGGCAGGATCTCCACAATTTATTGCATTTTTAATATGGCCTCCATTGTATTCATAATCATATCGGCAGTCTATAATGTATAAATTATCGAAATGATCTGAGTATTCGCCAGATATAATTGATACTAAAGTATTTCCGCTAATTCGAGGAAGGTTTCCGTAAAGTGGAAGAATTGGTATAAAAGTTTGCCCTCTAGGCGATATTTGAACTTGATATTTTGATTTAGAAGTCGGTGTTTGAACAGGAGAATCATCGAGTTCAGGAATTGGAATTGAAAATGATTTTTTGATTGGTGTTGGCTGGCTCATGGTATATAATTATAGCTTATTTTATATGCCCTAAACGTAAGTTTAACGTACATATTTTTTGGCACATTTGTTCAAATATTTCATTTTCTTATTCGATAATGAAGAATGTCGTATCATTTTCATAATCAGATAAATGTAATAAAAGCTATAATCGTAATAGCATCGCAAATAACCAATTTGGAAAAGTTTTGATTTTTTTAAATAAATACATAATCAAAACTTTATAGGCACTATGGAGTATAAAAAACACAATGAACTAAATTTAAATAATTTTAAAAATCGAAAAATAAATTAATTTTAATTTAAAACAATAATTCATTAATTTTATATTAATTGAGCTATTTTTCTTTTCTAGCTTCAATATTAACACTATTTACCTCAAAAATTAAAATGTCATTGTTTTTTTAACGAAGAAATTGATTATTAAGAGCCGCTGAAACACCAAATTAAGAAACTAAGTATTTGTTGTAATCAATATCGCATTTTAAAAAATAATTGAATTTGGATTATCACTTGTTATCTTAGGAATTTCTAATACTTCATATCTTCCATTGTTAGCATAATACTCGTCAAATTGCAAAAAAATCTAAAACAGTAAGTTAATTTGTTTGTTTTGATTTTTTGATGATAGATATAGGAGTATCATAGTCACCAAAGAAGTTCAAGATATATTACAACATCAAAATAAATTGAAATCATACTAAATCATATTTTTTTATTTGAACAAATAGCAAAACAAATGATATTTTGTATTGAAATTGTTGGTCGGATAAATATGTATTCAAAATGAAAGATTTAATAGGCCTTATTAAGGTATTCATTCAATTTTGTAGTATTCAAAAAGTGACAACGAAAATACATATTTTGCGAAATATATCATTATAAATTTTAATTTTTTTTATTAAATATTCATAAAATTAATAATATCATTATATAATATATTTAAATTATTGTATATCTTGCTAAAAGTAGAGATAATTTCATAAATAATCACTCAGCTAATCTTTTCAACCTGAGTTAAAATTTGAAAAATTGGCCATATTTTTTGATTTTAAAAAGATTTATTTTAAAAAATCAAAAATTCCGACGCTGGGGACTTTATTTTGGATAGATTTTTTCTTTGAATACTTTACATATTTTTACTTTTCAGAAATCTTTATTTTCTCACAATTTTACAATTGTTTATATCTTACAATCTCACAATTATTTCTTAAAAAAATGCTCAATATTCTGAAGCATATAATAATTTCATAGAATTGATCTCAATTTTCTGATGATTCAAATATTTCATAAAAAATAAATTCAATTTAATAAATTAACTAAAAAATATATCTTATATTTTAAATTGGATTTTCCTCATATTTGCTATAATATTTATACAAAACATCATTTTTTTTCTAAACTTATCAAATTGTAAAATTTTCATTCAAAAAGAAAAATTAGTTTATTTTTATATCATACGTCAATTTTACCATTATATTTAGTAAATAAATTTTTTATCATCATATATTTTATTATATTATAATATGATAAAATATACTGCTTTTGTTCAACCTTAATATGGTCTGATTTAATTCAGTTCATGATATAGTAAATTTTTACTAACAAATATAAAATAAATCAATTATTAAATTTCGAAGAAATATACAATTGAAATTAATAAGAAAATGATTAGGAATGAAAGGCCTGTTAAATAATTCACCGATTTTTCGATTAATATTGAATTTCTCAGAAAGGTAGATGTTAATACAGCGCAAACGTCGATTATGGGGAAAACAAGGGTAAATAATACTGAATGAAAGGCCTTATTTAATATATGAGAGATTACAACTAGAACAGGTAATTCGATCATTGCTGTCAAAAGTGCCCCTTGATTACCAATTTCCATAGACAAGCCGATATTTCCATTCAAAGCAAACTTAATAGCGTTCATATATTCTGCAGCATTTGGGATTAGAGTATAAAATACAAGTCCAACGAATCTTGGTGATAAGTGAAGTTCCTCAATAGCTTCTGGAATTTTGTCTGTCATGACATGCGCCATTAATGAAAAGGCAACTGTTGAAATAAGCAATAATACGATTGCAACCCATTTGTTCATTCCAGCTGGCTGTCCTTCTTCTTTGTTCTCATAAACGAATATTTGAGGATGTGTCTTTAATGAGAAGAAAACGCCCAAAATATAAATTAGTGGCATTACAGCTGTCATACACCACATCAAAGGTTCTGTATATTTCTTATATACGGGATCTTCCTCTATATTGACCAATTCTTTGCTTTGGCACAATGAGCAATTTATATTTTTAAGAATAGAATCATTTGATGTTGAAAATGAAAGTGAAGTAGATGAAGTAAAAAGGGAAGTGAGCTTTGAAAAAGTGGATTTTACAACATTCAAATTTGGTTTTGTTTGATTCATTTCTCCAACATAAAAACATCTTGAACATTCAATAACTGTACTTGAATGAATGTGATAAAAAATAGATGGAAATAAAACTGCCGAAACTCCCAGCATTAAAATTGTTCCACTAATACTTTGTGATTTTTTGTTCAAAATAACTTCGTTCCACTTCAAGCCAGCAGCAAACATTCCAACTCCTGGGATGATGAGAAGGTTCATCAAAAAGGCCCCAGTTATTGCAGCGCGAACAACATCAGAAAGGTCAGACTTTCGCAATGAAAAATAATAAAGAATCAGCTCTACAATTGCAAGAAAAGATGAATTTAAAATTGAGCCAACAATCAACCCCATTTGATGTGATAAATCATCAACGCATATTCCAATCAAGTACGCGCATGGAATCGCTCCAATCATTGCAACAACTGAACCAAACATCGGATTGCTAATAAAATTATCTGTTTCACCAATGAAGCCGCAAATTAATGCCAAAATAATAAATGGAATCATGTTTAAATATGGAACTTCAAATGAATAAAAAGTAAATTTGAAATACATCCATGATCCTGACGAATGTACTAATAACGTTGGGAAGCGGTTTGGCTGGGGATTCTTATTGACTAATTTGACGATATCTATAGCTGTTGGTCTGGTAAAAGAGAGTTTAATGATCCTCAAAAGAAATTTGCACATTGGAATGTAATATGTAAGTTCCCAACTAATTGCTGAACCGAGTAAAGAGCCTAAACCATAAATTGGAAATAATGATATCCAAAGTATTTGGGTGAAAGCATTTTCAGGACCCCTTGGTGTTGGATCTATCGTCGCATATTTACCAAATGGATAAATAATATAAGATGCCATTTTAAAACAGTATATTCCATGTTGATAGCCATAAATTGTTATAAAAAAAATGATTCCTGTTATGCAATAAATAAGTGAAACCCACCAACCTATAAGTATTGACCATATGATATTTGAAATGCATATATTTTTATGTGATTTAAAACTTTCCATTGCTTCAATTGTTGGAAGTGAAATTTCTTGTCTTGGCGCTCTTGGTGTAAATCCCATAATATGAGGTTCATGATCTATATCTATATGTACATCAGGCAAATCATTACTGTTTTTGATTTCAGATGGTTCAATTGGATTTGTATAACTAAACTCAGATTTTAATTCATTATGCATAATGAATGATTGCGATTTTTACTTGTCAGTCAAAAATTGAGGGGCAAGTTGAATAAATATTGAATTCTTTTCTGATCGGAAACATTAATATCTTTGTGTCAAGTAAAATATTTATATTTATTCTTATTAAATTTAAGTTTAAGTTTAATTAAATAAATTAATTAAACATATTATTTAATTGACTATTGCAACCTAAATGAGAGATTTATTTTTTAAGATGATGTACATTTCTGAGCTTTTCAAATTCAAAAATAAATTGAAAATATTTTATAGAGCTTGAGTTAACAAAATTTTTACGTTTAGATCTGGAATAAATTTTGATATATTTTCATTATAATTTGGGAAATGTGAAGTAAAGCAAATTTTTATTAAAATTGAATGATATTAAAATTGAAGGTCAATTAATAAATTAAAAATGTTTCAAATCATTTTATTTTCACTTTGCTTGATTTATCCAAACATTACATATGTAGATGACAATGTTTTTTTGCGAAATCTCGTTACCAAAAATCTTACTGTCAAATCAATTCTAGAAAATTATAACCTAGTATCAAAATCCAAAACTTCCCGTATTTTGAATGGCGATAGACATCAAGAAGTTCTTGCATTTATTACACCATGGAATAATGATGGTTACAGGCTTTCAGTTGAATTTGGATCTAAATTTTCAATAATTGTTCCTGTGTGGTTTCAGCTTAAAGAAGAAAATGGTAAATTTATAATTGCTGGACAAGATGCAATTAATGAAACCTGGCTTGCAGAGATGCAAAAGCACCAACCTCACGTTTCAATTGTTCCACGTCTTATATTTGAGATTCATCCACAAGTTTTCTATAATAATTTCAAGCAAATTTCAGAAGATGCCAGACTCCAGCTTGTAAAACTTGCGCAACAGTACAAGTTTCATGGTATATTTATTGAGTGTCCAAACTACTTTTTCAATGAGGGCACCCTTAAACTCCTCCAATCATTGGCCAAAAATTTGAGAAAAGCTTTCCGATCAAAGCAATCACTTATATTGATGGATATTCCCTCAAATGAAAAATTCAATTATGACGATAATAGAAACAAATTAATTCAGAAAGTATTTTCTAGTATTGATTTTGCTTTTATTTCAATATATGAATTGCCAAATCAGCCTTCCATGGCTCCATTACCTGCATTTAAAGATTTAGAAGAATGGTTAATAACTTCTATAGGAGGAAAATCGATTTCAAAAACATTACTAGGACTTCCGATGTTCGGGTTTGACTACTTTCTAAATAGCCGAGATTATGTTTTTGGTAATGATATTATTGAAAAAATACAAAAATATAAAACAAATGTGCAATGGATTGAAAACATCAATGAGCATATTATGTTCTTCACAAAAGAAAAGAATACTCATAATTTATACTACCCAACTTTATATATGTTGAATAATCGATTTGAAAAAGCAGCAGCAGAAGGATTTGCAGGATTTGGATTCTGGGAGCTTGCTCAAGGAATGCCATATTTCTTTGATCTTTTGTAATATGTAAATACTTTTTTTATATAAATTCCAATTTTTTTTTCTGTACAATATTTATTAATATAGCTCCTTAAATGAAATTTTGTATTAAAAAGCAATTAAAAATAAAAAATGAAAATAAAATGGCTTTAGATAGATGTTGTGCTTGGATATCCAGATGATAACAATGAGTAAGGGAAATAATTTTCCATTTCAGCATAATCAAGACCAGGTACAAATTTCATAAATTTATCAACTAAAATATAAAATGGATTAAATTTCTGACCCTTATTCATTTTAGGTTGGAAGCTTGAAAGGGTCAAGAAGAAAGTGTCAATGCCAGCACGAATGTTTTCTGGTGCTGCCTTTTCGAATAATAATGGTGCTACATCGATAAGGAGTTCGAAGGCATAAGGTATAAGGTGATAATTTTGCCAAAGCGCATCATCATCAGGATAAAATTGAACACCATTCCAATTTATATTCAAGATCATTGCAGCGATGTACATGAAATAATTCTTCAAATCTGCTGAGCATTTGCTAGCTCCATTTAAAAATTGTTTAATGAAATAAAATGAATTATCACTAGATGTAATTTCCTTGATTGTCATCAAATCATCAGCCATATTAGGTTGTGATTCGAGGTGGGATGAAATTGTTCGAGCTAAACCAGGAATTGTTTCATCAACAATTATTGATGCTCCCCTCCTGATCATATTTTGGACAGTTAAACCTACAGCAACGCTAAGCAAAGACTCAGTAGCCTTTGCTATTTCAGGCGAATTGATAATATTATCTGTTAAAGTTTGATTATTTCCTAACAATTTTGAAAAGTTACTGTATCCTTCTTCAACAACATTAAATAAGCTATTAAGAGTGGACATGAAAAGAGTGCAATCAAGATAAAGTGCACAATGAAGACCAAGTGTTCTGAAAAGATCAGCAAAGTGATGAGTTGAAAAACATAAAGAACCATCTAGTTCATTTCCAAAGCCAAAACCCATTCCCATTGTTCCTGTTGATTCTTTTTGTGAACTTGATACTGATCCTGGTGACCCAGGAACATTAGAATGACTACCTCCGGGGCTGGATATTTCAACACCTTTAGGTTTATTAACTAAATCTTCTCTCAGTTTCATTTCTTGTTTTGTTAAAGCGAAGAATTGCTGTGTGAATTGGACATATTTCGTTTTCTTATGACCTTGTGTAATAAATTCAATTAATTCAAGAGCAAATTTGTGAACAATACGTTGCTCATCAATCATGCCTTGAGGACATTTTGATAATGAAGGATCAATGAAGCATTTCGCTTGTTGTTTAATATCAGGAGATGCAAACATTGTTTCTTTTGTAATTCCATTAAATAATGCTTGTCGAAAATCAATTCCAATCTTGCCCATCAATGACCATAAAAATTCAGCGGCATCAACAATGGCATGAGTATTATCGTGTAATCTGAAAAGAAGAACTCGAATGAAATCGTTTTGAATACTGTTGATGAAAAATGAGGCAATATCAATTGTATTTCCATAAAAGAAAATTGATTCGGGAATTGACACAACAAATTGATTAGCCTGTGTTAATGCATTAATATATTCTGTTTTCATGTTAACATGTTCGGTATTTAACATATGAAAATTGGGATTAGTTTCAAATTCCTTTTGTTCTTTTGTTCCTTCTGTTTCTTTCTTTTTAGATATAATTTTACCCATGAGCGCACGAATCTGCTGTGAGAGGATGGCTTTAACGCTTTGTAATTGAGTTTTCAGAGGTTCGATCATATTCATGCTTGGGAGAATAACATCATCATAATTAAAGTAGGAAAAGACATGCAAAAATGCAATGCTTGTATTCATTGGTAAAAATTCAGATTTTAGGAAAAGTGAAAAGATTGCATGATGGCGCCATAATGTGTGAATTGGACAAAATTCTAAAAAGTAGCGCATTGAATCCATTGCTATACAACAATGATCGCCTATTGAAGTTAAATGCTCAAAGAGTGGATTCAAAGTTAGGTTGCTCGGTAATTTGTTGAAGTCATGAAGAAGACGTCCTTCAGTTAATAAAAGAGGATAGAAGTCATAATGGATACCTTGTTCGAATTCTTTTAAGTCAACACTTTGAATAGCAGTCTTAATATATGCAGCAGCTTTAACAAAATTACCTCCTTGTTGAGGGCCAATTTGATCAATCAAGCCTTGAAGATAATCTGCGTCAGATGTTGACAAATTGTAAATATAAAATCGCTCGATAGTGTATTTTTCACGAACAAAAAGTTCGGTAATCTTGTCAAGTAAGCCAAAAAGTTTCATAACAGTAGTGACATGAATCTGGTCCCATAATTTTTGATCTTTCATGCGGAAGAACATTTCTATCTCATAATATGAAAATGCGCAAATAGCAATAACTTGGGGAGTGCATTGAAGAAATTGATTGAAATCTATTTCGGAAAAGCTTTCAATGTCCTCAGCTAAATAATAAAGTTGTTGCATTCTTTGGAGATGTGCTGATTTATTTTTCGTCTCGATTGATTTTTCAAAGTTATCCCTTATCATCGGTAATGCTTTATTGCTTTTATTTGCTGGGATTGATAATGAAAGATTAATAAGCTCACTGCTTTTTATAAAATAGTTTCTAGATATGTAAAAGAAGGCAGTTTCGGACATTACTGCAGATGCAAGAGGAGTGAGTTGCGTATTTTGGTCTATTGATTCTGGGTATACCATTAAGAAAAATGTCATGAATTCATAAAAGAGAGATATATTTGCAAGAAGAATTAATTCATTAATTGGTAATGAATTGCCAGACATATCATCAGGCGAACTTTCATAAAAAGATAAAAGAGACCAATTGACAACTGGCCAATCTGAAAACAAAGGAGAGAAAAATGGTAGAATTTCAAGAATGGTAGCTGAAAATTTGGTTTTGAGATTTTCGTTTTGGCTTGCAATATAAGAAAATGGATTTTCATTGCATGACTTAACTATTGTAGCTAAATCATTGATGGGATTCAATAATTTCTGGCCTTTACCAAAATTTGAAGCACAAAATGCACTGATAAGAACGGAAGAATTTTTGATGTAATATAGCAATAAGCTTATTTTACAAAATGCAACAAATATTTTTATTGTACGTAAAGTAAAAGGTAAATTCCATCTGATATCATAACCATGAGAATTTTCATCAATTAATTGAAGTTGACGTTGAGCAGACTTGAGCCAAAAGCAGGCATAATCGATAACAAAAATAGATTTGGTTGAAATAAGATCGTTTGCCACTGATTCTATTGATGATGAAATAGAACCAGAAGCAGTTGGTAGTTTTTCGTTACGTTGAATAGCTTGTTCATATTCGTTAACAAATTTTTTGAATTGAGAATGGTTGTTGCCTTTAACTTTAGATAATATTTTTCCATCGTCACGGAATTCATGCTCGATCTTTTCAAGGTTAGCTATAATTAGTTCAGAATGTTTTAGAAGAATTTCGCTATTTTCAAAAGTTCCCTTAACACTAATTTCCATTTGTAATCTTTATTTTAAGCGAATATATTTGAATATTCAATAAAAATTGTGTGATATGAAAATTGAGAAGATACAGATAAAAAATAGAATCAAATTAATCTTTACAAAGCAATGAATTTATTTATAAAAGTTACTCCATATGAATTATTTGGATCAATCGAATTATTCAAATGCATTAGTAGATAGATTAAAAAAATGTTGAAGTTATAATAATGTTAATTAATTGATACGCTTTTCGATACGACTTTAATAAAAAAGGAGGAAAACTTTCTGTTTTGATATATCAGCATAATGAAGTTAAGTGTAAAAGATTAAAAATTAAAAAATGTTTTATGGAAGTTAAAATTATATATTAAGAAATTTTTAATTCATTGAAAGTTGGCGTATCAGTAAGAGTGAATTAAGCAAATCATATCAGCAAAACTGTAAAATGCAATAATAATTTTAAACAAAAGAAAGAGGATATCTAGAAAAGGATGATTTGATAAGTTTATTTTATTCAATCGTTATTTTTCAAAAAACTTATACAAATTCATAAAGTAAAAATTTAAAATCAAGTTTTATGTCAAGCTCAGGAAACTCAGAACAACAAGGTACTAATTCAAGAGCTAGTAAAACCGAAGAGCCAAGAGCTGTTAAACCTTTACCTTCCTTACTTGTCGATGTTACCCCAGATGAACATGATACAGAAGTTGATCTCCTTTTGCCATATTTCACAAAGAGAGTCAAAGCAAATAAGAAGAACATGAAGAAGCATCTTCAAGAACAGACTGAATCTGAATCAAAGAAACCTCCCGAATCCAAAAAATAATTATTATCATTTCTTTTTTATATTTTTTCCCTCAAAAACCGAAATAATTATCCTTATTAGATTTTTTAATAATAGTAAACAAAAAAAAAATTACAATTTATAACGTGTAAATCAAAAATAAAAAATTTTTAATTTAAATACAAACAAAATTAATATATATGATATAAACTAAGGTTAAATGAACCTATGTTTGTTCAATTTCTATTTTTTTTACAATTCCGTATTATTGAGTCTATGAATTCCAATTGCAAAAGGTTCCATGAATGCAAGTGCATTTTTTTCAATTACTGTTAATGGTTCGAGAGGAACAGTAAGGATTGCCTCTAAATTAGGAGTCACATTCATTGTAAATCCTCTCAGAAGAATAAGTTTATCTGTTCCAGTGGCTCTGTTCTCTTCAGTAAAACTATTCAGCATTGCTTCCATTAATCGTGTGTCATTTGTTGCAAGTGCTGTAAAAAGTATTGATGTTTGTGTTGAAGTTGTGACATCTTTTTGTTGAGCTAGAATGAGCATGCTTTCTGCATAACTTTTCTTTATTTCGGAGAGACAATCTAAGAAAAAGTTGGAAGCTGGCATTGAGTGAACAATTTCAATTGGAAGAGAGGAAATTGTTTCAAATGGAGCCTCAATTCCAGGATCAAAAAGAGCATTTGGTGAAAGTAAATCTATTTTAGTTTTAATACTTCGTGAATTTTGATTTGAATTATTGCCATTGTTTATTTTAAAATTAATATGGCTGTTTGCTTTATTCGTTTGAATTTTCACATTAGAAGTATTGTTCGAATTCTCTTTGACTATAGCTGAATGGCGAAATTTTGGAATACATATCGAATTTGTATTGGCATCTCCTTCTTTATCACGAAGCTGAGATAGTTGGATATTTGGTATATCATCATCATTATCTTTATCTGTTTTATTTGTTGTATCATCAGAGTCATTATTGTCAAACCTAACTTCTTTATTGATTATTGGTGAATATTTGGTATTTTCGACATAATTAAAATTATTTTCATCATTAATGTTACTATTTGCATAATCGTAATTATCTGTATCAGCGGCATCAGAATTATTATAGGTTTCATTAAATTTTTCATTATCTTGTGTTGAAATAAATTCTTCTTCTTCTTCAATAAAATCATTTTCAGGTGAGCAAAAATAACTTGTGAAAATCTCGCTTTCATCATCAAAAAGCATTTCTTCTTCATCAGCAATTGGTCGTTCATTAATGAATTCATTTCTCTTTTCATCAAATTCAGCCTCACCTAATTTATCAATGAATTCACTTAATGTGAATAAAATTTGACTTTTTATAGAGGTTAAAACATTGTCAAGAAGAATGCAAGAACTTAGAGATGGTCCGTATTCAAGAGAGTTTCTTGGAGAAGTCATTTCTTGTGCACATCCAAAATAAAAACTGGAAAATCCATTATTATTCGAATTAATAAAATTGGGTTTTTGATTATTTATATTTGTATCTTCTATGGATGAATTCTTTCTTGAACTATGGCCTGAGCTTAGTCTTGAACTTGGTCTCGAACTTGAAAATGATTCGTTATCAAAATCATTGTTATAGCAAAACCTTCCAAAATTATCTTCAACATATGAATTTTTTCTTGAAAGATGTGCTGAATTTAACTTTGAAGTTGGAAATATTTCATTTTCGTCGTTTACAGTCATATTCGACTTATTTTTTCCTTCAGTATAAGAATTTTTCCTTTGACTACGTGGTGAATTCAATCTTGAACTTGGTTTTGAACTAGAAAATGATTCGTAATCATCTTCAAATAAATTATTAGAATTTTTATCTTCTAAAGTTGAGTTTTTCCTTGAATTATGTGGTGAACTAAATCTTGAGCTCTGAGAGCTCGAAAGTGATTTATAATAATAATCGTTATTATTTTCAAAAACTAGTCCTAAATTTGATCCATCATCATTATAATTATCGTTATCAATCTCATACTCATATTCATTACTACTATTAATATGATTATTATTTACTGTGTGAAGATGACTCTTTTCAGTATTTACATTTTTTCTTACAGATAATGTCATTGATGTTGAGCGAAAGAAACTTGGAATGTTTTGCAATTGTTTGTTCGATGAAGATAATGATCTTGATCGAGGAAGCCTTTGTATAAATTCGTTTACCTCGCTTAGATTGGAAAACCCAAATTTCTTTTGCTTTTTGGCATTTACTACACAAGCTATATTAAGAAATTCAAGAGCTTCTTCAAACTGGTTGTTTTTTATACTGAATTTGGCTAGTGAAACACCGCACTGTGGGTTTGCCCATATTGATCCTTTTAATAATGGTACTAAAAGTGACATGCAAATGTCAATCCTCATATTTATCAAAGCGATGTCAAAAAAAATTACAGCAACTTCAATATCATCGCTAAACGTCATCATATGATTGGAAAGTACTGGAATAAGCATTTTGCAAAAACGAGACGAAGGTGCAACATGCTTAATAATATGAAGAAGAACACGTGGAAATTTGCTATCATATTTTTCAATGAATTTTAACGCATATTTTAAATCGCAATTTACTATGAGTGACATGGCTATTGACATTTCAAAATCATCATTAGATGAAAATGGATCGTGCGCATAATTTTCCATACAATATTCAAAATCATCGCTGTTCATATATGGAACTTCATATACATAGTAACAAACCGTCATTACTGGCTTTGAAAACATAAAGGATGCCAAAAGTGGTTGAGAACAACGATAAAAACGGAGTTTGCTTGATAAGCAAACTTGCCTCCAATCGTCATTTGTCAAATTATTTTCAAATTCACCTTTTTCGTTAACCATCATTGTTTTACATCCTCCAGGATTATCAACAGTTACAATAACATCTTTATGGGTAAATATGTTGTATGAATAATAGCATCCTTTTGATACAAAGCTATCATCATAACTTGTATTGTATGTATTTGTTAGTCCATTGCTGCTACGAAATAAATGATTGTTACAACTGTTTGTCCGTGGGCGAAATAATGCATGCCAAAATGTCTTTTTTTGTGTACGTGTCGATCGACGAAGTAATTCACTAAAATATGCTGGAAAAGCAGCTTGCGAATTCAAATTAAATCCGCCAGGGGAATGAGAATAAAGTTTGTTGTTATTATTAAGTAAAAGCAATCTTTCATTTATATTTTGATCATCTTCTTCTTCTTTTTCTTCTTTTTTGTTGCCTGTTGGTATTTTTTTAATAATATTAAAATCAAAATAAGGTTTTGTGGGTTTTTCATTTGATAATGATCTTCCATTTTTATTTTGATCTTGTCCTTTAATTTTATTTCCTTTGTCGTTTTTCTTCTCTAATTTTTTTTGAAGTGTAACAATATCATCAGGACCTAAACCAATATCAATTGAAGATTCCTCATTATTTTTGATATATTCCTTGGCTCTGATCGAAATTATTAATGATCCTTGACTTGATTCATGAATTCCGATCAGAGACATATTGTTGTGTTGATTTTTATTCTTTTGAAAAAGTTATGACATATAAATATATTTTTATTAATATATCAATAGAAAGCATAAATTTTTAAGATTTGATATGTTTTTTATACTAAAAAAACAAATTTGAAATATATTTCATAATATCAATTCGGAATTGATTAAATGACTAAATATATTCAAGTTGCCTATTTAGAAAAAATTCCACCCAAAAAGAATTTATGATATCAGATTGTACATCTATGTAAGTATAAGGGTAAAATTTTTATAATATATAAATTAATTATCAAAAACTATTTGAGTTGGTTTAGTATATTTTGAGGAAAATTATTTTTAACAGCTAATTTATAAGCAGTTAATTTTCTCTTATTTTTAATTGATTTATTTAATGTTGATTGTTTCAGTAGTAATTTAACAATATCTAAATTTTGGTGCTTAATGGCTACATGGAGTGCTGTATTTCCCTTTTGATCCGCCTGGTTAATATCCACTCTATTTGAATTCAAAAGTAATTTTGCAATTTCACTATAATTGTTTGCAATTGAATAAATCAATCCAGTATCACCATAATTATCAGAAGTTAAAAAAATAGCATTTAAATTCACTCTCTCATCGCAAACCAGTATTTTAATAACATCGACATCATTATTCATAATAGCACAAAGCAATGGATTAACACCATTTTTTGGATAATACATGTTAACATTAATTTCGGGAATTTTGATCAAAATATTCAAAATTTCTTCTCTCTTAAATCGTGATGCAGAAAAGGCAAAAGACCGACTTAAATTATTTGTATTATTTGGAAATTGTAGAATGTATTCAACTAAATCAAGTCTATCGTTTAATATTGCCATTTGTAAAGCTGTGAATCCATCAAAATCGCTCAAATCAAAATCAATTGAATAGCTATTTTCATCCAATGATTCTGGGTAAACTGAAAGAATTTCGATAATTTCTGAATATCCTCGATTAACTGCATCTATGATCAATGGATCTCCATTTATTTTTTCATTCAAATCATATTTAAATAATTCTAATAATTCAAAAAAATATTCATAATTAAAGGCTAAAATTGATTGCTGAAGTATCGAAATTGTAAATGATTTCCCATAATTATCTCTTAAGTATTCAACTATATCATTGCGATGAAATTGAACTGCAACTCTTAGCGCATTTTCATCGATTTCAATCTTTCTCTCTTCGAGAAATTGAATGATTTCGATGTTTCCTCCAGCAATAGCATATTGGATTAAGTTTAGAGTGATTTCAGCGCCATTTGAAACTAAAAATCGGAAAATATCGTTTGATGAATAAAAAGCAGCATATTCGATCAGTCTAGGTCGAATATCTGAATTATTAACAAAGTCATTTCTATCATACATACTATACGATATGAAATCATTGACATCTTTATTTGATAAAGAAATATATTCTCGAAATTTTTCAACGTCATTGTTCCTGATAAACTTTGTAATTTCGTTCTCATTTTCGTTGATCCTTCGAAGTTCATCATGTTTTGTTACATCTGGGAGAGGTAATAAATGAGAAAACTTTCCATGAATTTTTGATGAAAACTCTTCAAAGTTTCTTTCTTTAATCTCGGGGAAAAAATAGAAAAAAAAGCTTTCACCTGAACAAACCTCTTCAATCAAACTATCAACAGTTATTAAATTCTCATCTAATAATAATAGGAGTATCCTTTTCTGTTCAAAAACAAAAATCAATTCATTTGGTGTAAAATATTGTTTGATTTTTTCTTTGACTTCGTCCATTTTCAACAGAAATTCAACATCACAAAATGAAACTCTTCGAAACGTGAATAATGAATCAATTGTAAATAAAAGTTGACGAAATGCTCGTTTACTGCAATTTGAAATTAAAAAACGGCTCTTTTTAATAAAGTCTATTACTACTTCAGCAGACATATTATTTCCCATTTGAATACAAACTTCTTGAAGTTCTTTAATTGTTATCATTTCATTTTTTCTTTCTTCAATAAACTGTTTAAGTTCTTTTTTATGGATCATAGCTTTTTCCATATTTGTACATTCTTTATAAACTTAATTAAAAGAACGTTTTTTTATTGTTAAGTATTTTTTTTTTGTTAACTATTATGATTTTTAATTGAAATTCGAAAATAACGAATATGAAAAAAGTCAAAGAATATTTTACAATCTTGCTTGTTTTTTTTTTCAATGAGAAATAGTTATTCAATGAACTCATTCATATGTTTGGATAAGTAGTTCAACAATAATGGACAACTTTATTTCTGATTGAATAAAAACGCTTTTTTTATGATGAACATTAAAGTTTCGAAAAGTTACAGAATGTTGTAGCATGTTTGAGGAAGGAAAACGAAAATTGCCTTCGGAACAATCAGATTCACCGCCTTTCAATGAATATCTCAACTCCAACTGCAATCAGCCACCTCCATTCAACGAAAGACTCAACTCTAATTGCAATAAACCTCTTTCCAATGAACAATTTGTTCCTGATTGTAATCTATCACTCCCTTTCAATGAAAAACTAAACTCCAATGGCAGTAAGAGGCCTTCATTGACATTGGAAAATCGACAAATAAGAATTACTTGTGTCTTATGTGTCGATGCCTTTTCATGTGCATTTTCATTAAAAAAAAAAAAAAAAGATAAAAGAAATGACAGATGAAATGAAGAATGTTTTCATTTATTTGCTCTGCCCAATTATTCATTAATTAAAGCCATTTATAATTCATCTCCATCCACATAAAAATGGGCAAGTCGTCTAACAGTTTTTTGGATGAAACGGTGCAATTCTGAAAAATAAAAGAGAGGTATATTGGTTAACATAATCATCATCATTTTTTCCTTTGAAAATCTTGGTCATTTTATGAAAGGCGTCAAGCGGATAACATAAGTTATATGGATTGTTAGAGGTATAATCGAATGTAAATTCTTTCGAAAATAAATATGCAGGCACGGTTCTAACATTTTTCTTAACAGATATTAACTGACATTTGGCATTTTCGGAGGTGCTTTTAATCTGGATAAAAAAGTCGTTCCCAGTTGAATCAAAATAAATTTTGAATAATTTTTAACATGAACCATTTGAATAAAATCCAATTATATTTAGTTTGCAATTTAACAAACGCCTATTTTTCGTTTTTCTACAGTTAGTTTTGACAGTAAAATCAAAAAGAGGATAATTGAATGATGCTAAAAACAAAATAAATGTAGTTGGATCAATCAATGAATCATTGTAAGGAAATTTCATTATATATATTGGATGATTGATATCAATTCATGTTTCTGGATCATTTAAGTCTTTGGAAGTGAGAATAGTTCCTTTTTTTAAATTAGGATGAGTGATATTTGGATCATATTCTTCTATTTCAATGAAAAGTTTATCAAATTTCTAATTAACAAACGGAAAATTGTAATAAAGTTCATCTCTATCAGCGAGTTATATTCATTAATTAAAACCATTTATATTCCAAGACGACACCAAGTGATTCCAGACTGTTACAAATAATTCATTAATTTAAACCATTTATATTACAAATCACTTGGAGATGTCTTGAATCACTTGGTGTAGTCTTGGAATCATTGTGATTCCAGACTATTACAAATATTAATATTATTCGCTGTTAGACGACTTGAATTATATTCATTAATTTAAACCATTTATATTAATAATATTAATATAATTCTTCAATAATTCGAAAATAGTATATTTGAAATTCGTTAGACTTCTAGTGAAAGTGACATCTTTTATCAAACATCTTTTGATTCTCAATATAACAAATTTATGAAACATTACCATCAAGGCATGCATTAGAAATTGTTTCAGTTTTTTCGAACATCTAAAAGCATTTGGATCAGTGATCAATTACATTTATGGAAGAATTACAGTACAAGTCTTTTATTTAATCAAATCGAAATGAATCCTTTCAAAGGTAGTTCTTCCATAAATGCACAAAAAATAAAACAAATATTGGATCTTGGTCCAAATTATATCAGATTATAGCTCAATTGGCAAAATAAGAGATGGATATTCCACAGCATTGTTCTCATTTATAAATTCTTTGAACCTTCTAGAAATAAAATGATGTACATCATTTGTGCGTATATTTATTACTGTACTATAGAATAAAGCACTTCTCAACACTCATTTATCTCCTAGAATTCGTCAATATTTATTATTAACACTGCTTGTTATACTTGTGAAGATATATAATAAACAGAGTGAAGGATTACACAGCCATGTTTGATACAAAACTAATGATGTTTTTTGGCCCAACTTTTTATATAAAATTTGCTCAATTTATTATAGATAAAGATTGTAACGTTTTTTCCCCCAAATATATCAATATATCATAATCATATATCTACCGTGTGTCTATAAAAGTTGGGCAGTTATTGTAAGCCGAATCTGATTCTTTTAAAATTGTTGCATTTTTTCTCATTCATTCAATCAAAGCAGAATAATTAGGATCATGTTGAATTCCAAATTAATATGAGTTGTTTACCCTGTGACAAAGACAGGGGACAACTATTAAATGACGTATCATATCATCGCCATGATATCTGAGAGATGCTATAAACTTTTTTTTTGAAAGCCTTGAGCTGTGCTGTGTTTCGGTATTGAAGCAATACAATCTTCAGCTTTTCCTCCAGACATAACTTCAATAGCAGCCACATACTCTCCTAGTTTTTCTTTAGTATTATGAATAATTTTAATGAATAATAACAGATAAGATATAATTGATGAATAATAATTAATCGATAATTCTTTCTGAAAATAGTTTTGAAGAACTGTAGGAGTAAATTATTACAAAATAAACTGCTTTTAACGTACGAAAGTTTTCTATTTTTTGGGTAATTTACACATTTTTGAACCTTCTTAACTGAATTTAATTTCAATGAGTATTTGGTATTTTGAAAAGTTTATATATTTTACAACAGTACACCCTTAAAAATTTATTCTAATTTAAAACATTAATAATATTTATTATTAATTATAATCATTTACTATTGCTAACAAAAATCATATATTTTTAAAATAAATAACCCGCATTATATTTTCAAATGTTATAAAATCATCAATCAAATTCTTCATTTAATATTCATGATTTCGTTCAATAGCTGCTCATGTTCATCATCAATAACTTCTTGATTAGTTGGAACATCAGGAACAGTGTAATTTGTGAGAAGTTGTAATAATGTGTCCTTATTTTCTTTCAGAACAGAAAGTGTGTATTTTGAACGTCTTGCATTCATCGCAAATAATTTAAATATGTTATATGAACCGACAGATAGTCTTCTTTTTGGACTTTTTAGCAGATTCATTATGATAACTAGGTTTTCTGGATCATCAATAAACTTCATCATCAAATTTTTACATTCACGACAATTTAAAAATTTGTATAAAATATTAAGAAAGTAAGATAATATAATATAACTATTTGAATGAAGAAGAATTTTAAATTGAAGAAGGTATAGAGTCCAATTTGATGAAATATGCTCTACAGAAAGATCAACATAAGTATTTAAAATAATATCAAAACTTGCAAATGCTGGACCAATTTTATCAAAATTATCGTCAACAAGATATTGAAAAAACCAAATCGCATAATTGTTTTTTAATATAAATTCTGCAAAGCTTCTATTTCTAATTAGACATGCTCGAAAAATTATATGCGCTGTACTTCCGACAGCAATATTATCGAACATCAAAAATAATGAATTTAAATCATTTGTTTGCCTCATAAAATGCGATGGTAGCGAATTATCAGGAAATTTTAAAATAGTTGTTTGTAGAAGACCCGATATTGAATTTAAGATAACTTGATTGCAAACTGGCATTAATTTAATCATCAAGCTGACAGTCAAATCTTTATAAATCAATTCATTTACTTTTTCAACCTCTTTTAACTTTTTATAATTTGTTGTATTGATAAATCCAGTCAAAATAGAAATATTGTTAATAATATCGTTGGTTAATTTTGATTCTTGCTCTTTGTTCGTATTTGGATATGCTTTAAGCTCTACATTTAGCTTTTCAATACAATTTTTTGCACTTTTTTTCATGGAAATAGATGAGACAAAAAAATTAAAAAAGTGAGTTCAAACAATTTTCTACAATTTTTTGCAATATTGAAGCATTGCCAAATAATTGATTATAAATTGATATTAGAAACGAATTAAATAATAAAAAACATGTTTCATTCACAGTTTTAAAATATGCTTTCAATCGATATTCAAAAATTGATACAAATCAAAGTATATTTAACTTTTTGTAAATAAAGAAAAATATTTTTAAATGAAAATTCACAAATTTGAATATATAAAAATTTTTTATTTTTAATTTTTAGGGGCATTTGTAAAATAAACAAAAAAAAATATTTTATATTTCAAATATTTTATGATTAATAAATTTGAAATTATAATATTATTAATATTTATTCTATAATTTTTCTCTATAAATCTAAAATAAAAAATTGATTTCAATTATTTCTATGAGTTTTCCTGGTTTTTTTTGAAATCAAAATAACTTTTCATCAAATGATGCAAGGCGAGAATTACCAAAAGCGCGTTATGGCTCTACTTCAGTTACCAGAAAACCAGTATTGCGCAGATTGTGGTGCCAAGAATCCAAAATGGGCTTCATCAAAATTAGGTATCTTTATCTGCCTTAATTGCAGTGGAATCCACAGATCATTGGGGACACACATCTCATTCGTTAGATCTGTTGATCTTGATATCTGGAAAGAAGAGGAAGCAGCAATGATGGAGAGAGTTGGCAATAAGATAGCAAACGAATATTGGGAGGCTCTCCTTCCTCAAGATTACCAGAGACCAAATACTGATGATACTTCAGGGATGACAAGATTTATTAGACAAAAATATGAAATGAAAAAATGGGCAGACCCAAATCGTTCACCACCAAATGAACCAAGAAGGCGAAGAAGAAAGAAGAATCCAGATCAAAATCAGCAACAGATGAGCGATAGTTATGAACAAAATTATCAACAACCTCAGGACCAACAATTTGAAAACCAAAATGATCACAAAAACTCATTTAGTCAACAACAATTCTCTCAACCACAGATGAATTCATTCAATCAGCAATTTCAACAACAGGAGTCAACTTATTATGATGATGACTTCTCTAATTTCCAAGGTGTCATTATTAATGGCCCATTTGATGATTTTCTTGATCAATTCAAGATTGACCAATTACCTCTTGTCGGCGACCAATATGACTTATGCGATCCAATTGCACCTCTTATGTCTCAAGATTTTTCAAATCACCAAGTTTCTGATGGCATTTTTGATCCATTTTCTTGTGAAAAACGAATGAAGCTTTTAGAAGAAGAAGAAAAACTACATCAGCTTCAAGAAGAACACATTGAAAGAGAGAGGCAACATCATTTACATAACAGAAGACCACCTTCACAACAACAACAACAGCAACCAATGCCTCAGAGACGTCAAAATCCTTTCAACCAGCAATCTGCTGAACAAGACAATGATTCAAATGCAATCAATGCATCTGGTTCTGATGATGAACGAGAACAGCAAATTCGTAAAAGCCGAGCAAATCCATTCCAACAACACCATGATAATAATACTGACGATGATCACAGTGATAATGACACATTTGATCCATTTTCAGGAATAAAACAAAAGCCACAACCAAAACAACAACAACCACAACCAAAACATCAACAACAAAAAGCTCTTAAATCGAATGATATCGAAAGAAATCATGACGATGATAGCGATCATGACTTTAATCATAACGATGAATCTGACGATGAACCTCCACGCCATCATGATCGTAAAGAGCATAAGAAGAAACAAAATCAAAGCATCGCTCCTCAAATTAAGAAAAATGTTGAGAATTTCAAAGAAAAAGCAAAATCTATTTTCAATGCAGGAATCAACCTTTTATATATACCTAAAAAGAAACCACAAAAAGAGAAACATGGCCATAAGCATAAGAACAATGATGCCAATCTTTCTGAACAAGAAAAGAGACGCATGAAAATGCAACAAGCTCAAAATTCTGTATTTAATGATGATGACGATGAAGGACAAGATACTGGCCTTATGGATAATGACAAATTTAACAGTGATGAAGAGGAACACCAAATGAGCCACAAGCGCAATCATAAAGAAGATCAATCAGATGATGAAAATGAATCAAATCAAAGACCTTTTGCATCAGGCTCAGATGACAATGATGATGAGCCTCGTCAACCTGTTAGTAAGAAACAACAAAGGAATCCATTTGCCGAACAATTACAAAGACAATCGAAACCATCTCCAAAGCCAAAAGGCTCAGGTGGCGTATTTGATATGATAGACCAAAAAGGAGATGAAGAAGAGGATGAAGATCAACCACAACCACACCAAAGACGAAAGAATCCATTCGCTGCTCAACCACCACCACAAAAACAATCACAACCACCTTCAAAGCAACAAAGTTCTGGAAATTTATTCGATATGCTTGACAACGACGATGATCAAGAAGATCAACCACAACCACAACGAAAGAATCCATTTGCTGCTCAACCACAAGAACAAAAACAATCACAACCATCTTCAAAACCACATAATTCAAGTAACTTATTTGACATGCTTGACAACGACGATGATCAAGAAGATCAACCACAACCACAACAAAATAATCCATTTGCTGCTCAACCACAAGAACAGAAACAATCACAACCACCTTCAAAACCACAAAGTTCTGGAAATTTGTTCGATATGCTTGACAACGACGATGATCAAGAAGATCAACCACAACCACAACGAAAGAATCCGTTTGCTGCTCAACCACAAGAACAAAAACAATCACAACCACCTTCAAAACCACAAAGTTCTGGAAATTTATTCGATATGCTTGACAACGACGATGATCAAGAAGATCAACCACAACCACAACGAAAGAATCCATTTGCTGCTCAACCACAAGAACAAAAACAATCACAACCACCTTCAAAACCACAAAGTTCTGGAAATTTATTCGATATGCTTGACAACGACGATGATCAAGAAGATCAACCACAACCACAACGAAAGAATCCATTTGCTGCTCAACCACAAGAACAAAAACAATCACAACCACCTTCAAAACCACAAAATTCAAGTAACTTATTTGACATGCTTGATCAAGAAAATGACAATAATCAGCAGCCACAACAACAAAACAACCCATTTGCAGCACAATCTCAGAAAGCTCAACAACAACAACAATTGAAACAACAAAGTTCCGAGGACTTATTTGATATTTTAGATCAAAGTGAACAAAATAATAACAAACCACAAGAACCAGCGAAGGATGATGATCTCTTTGATCCATTTGAAGGCAAGCCACGACAAAGCAACAATGCTCAACCACAAAAACAAAACAATGTATTTGATCCATTTTCAACACCAGCCCCGCAGCAGCAGCAGCAGCAACAACAGCAACAACAGCAACAACAGAAAGTCTCAGCAAATGCCTCTACTGATTTATTTGATAATTTCGGTGATAATTCTCAACCTCAAGCACAAAACATAAAGCCTCAATCCTCGAATGATTTATATGATCCTTTCGGCAGTTCTGATGCCAATACAAAGCTTCAACTTGGTGGTCATGGAGATTCAACCGGATTATTTGATCCATTTTCTAGCGGAACACCAGCCACACTCTCGCCAAAAGCAAGCAACGTCAGCATGAACAGTACAAATAGCACAAGCAACAATAATAATGGTGGCAGCGTTTTATTTGATCCATTCAAGGGTGCACCTCAAAATACCAGTACCAACAATAGTGCCAACAGAACTCCGAACTTATCAGCTGAACTCTCAGCCAATGCTTCCAATGATCTCTTTGACTCATTAGGCGCACCAGCTTCAGGAAATCGATTTTCTACTTTTCCAACTTCAAATCATGGATCAATAGATGATCTCTTCTCAAATGACAGTCCAGCGCCTCCACCAGGACCAGCTAGTACAGCAGTCATCACAGATGATCTCTTTGGCTTCCAAAATAACAGTCAACAACCAAATGCAAATCTTCAGAATCAAGCCAACATGATGAAAACAATGCCAGCTCGTGAAGACAACAATTCTGGCACAATCTATAATCTTTTCGATTCATCTCCACTTCAGCCATCACAAAACAGCACAAATGATAATGCTCCAAAGAAGAAAGATGACTTATTGGACTTCTTTGATACTTCTTCATTTACAGCTCCTCCAGCTCAACAACAACAGCAGTCTCAACCTCAACCTCAACAACAGTCATCAAGTAAAAATTCACCACAGAAACCACCACTTGCTCAACAACAACAACAACAACAAAAGAAGGCTCCAATTGATCCTTACGCTATGTTTGGAACAACTCCTTCAAGAGGAAATGCTCCCAGCTCGGAGTTGTTCGGATCTGGGTACGGCTATGGCCAGAAACCTACAGTATTACAACAGCCACAACCACAACAACAACAGAAGCCTAGACAACAACAACAGCCATCACAACAACAGCAGAAAACTTCAGGAAAGTCTTCAACAAATAACAGCAACAATCCTTTCTCTGACATAAATCCATTCTAAATTTTCACCAATTAATGAATACAACAAAGTTAAAAAATAGTTCATTGAATTATTCACAAAATATCTTTTTGCTCCTTTTATTTTATTTTATTTTATTTATTTTATTATTAAACTGCTAGAATTCACTATTATATCTAAAATTTACATCTTTATTTATTATACTTAAATACCAAAGCATAAAATCCTTTGTAAAAGAAGATTCAATATTTTTATATGATTGAATAATAAATTTGCATATTTTTGTGCGATATTTTAGGCAGAACAAAAAATATTTATATTTTTATTTTCAGTAACAAATATTTAATCTATTTCTATAATAAATATTTATTATTAACGATTTTTGGTAAATATATTTATGAAAAAGGAAAAAAATTAATTGAATTCCTTATCAAATAATTGAAACTTTTGAAATATAAATATCTTTGATTTTTTAATATTATAATTTAAAATAACAATTATTTAAGTCTTAAAATATTAAATTGAGCAATTTTTAAAATGTTTTATTTAAAGAAAATTTTACATTTTTATGCTTTTTTAATTAAATTGATAATATGGCAAAAAAATAAATCTATTTTCCAAAATTTTCTAAAAAAAACACCAAAATTTTCAAAAATGAGCGAAGAGATAGACGCTGACACTGTCGAATCTTATATGGAAGAAATTAAAGATTATTTTTTAAATAACAATAAAGATTTAGACGATTTAATCAATGTTTCAGAAAGTCAAATAAAATATTTGACTGATTTTAATCCAAATGCAAAAGAAATCATTTCATTTGCTGAAACAATGGAACAGCCGCTTGAATCATGTAAAAAAATGGCAATCGATAAGATGAAAGAAATTATTGATGATTTTATTAAATTCACGAATGTAAACACAAATACCAAAATATTGGGTATTCATATACTTGGATTAAACTGGGAAGATAGTTTAGCCAATTTTAATGATATTTCAAAGATTATTGGAAAAATTAAAAATCATAAATATAAGCATAAAGTTGGTAAACAAACTGATCTTAATAAAAAAATCAGTAGCACTTGTTCAAAAATATCTGACTCAAGACTGTTGTTTTCCATTGGATACATGTCATATTCATGCTTAAAAATTAAAGATAATTGGGAATATTATCAGGAGATGCTTATGGAATATCATGATGACAATGATGAGGATGATGACGAAGTAATTATGGATGCTTCTAACACGATAATTAATATGAAGTCAACAAATGGGGAAAAATTTGGTAAAGGCTCTGATGATTCTGATGATAGTGATAATAATTCCGATGATGATAATAATACCAGTGCTAATAATGCAAATGCTAATAATACAAATCCTGATAATACCAATGCGAATAACACAAATCCTGATAACACCAATCCTGATAACACCAATCCTGATAACACCAATGCTAATAACACCAATCCTGATAACACCAATGCTAATAACACAAATCCTGATAACACCAATGCTAATAACACCAATCCTGATAACACCAATGCTAATAACACCAATCCTGATAACACCAATGCTAATAACACCAATCCTGATAACACCAATGCTAATAACACCAATCCTGATAACACCAATGCTAATAACACCAATCCTGATAACACCAATGCTAATAACACCAATCCTGATAACATCAATGCTAATAACACCAATCCTGATAACACCAATCCTGATAACACCAATCCTGATAACACCAATGCTAATAACACCAATCCTGATAACACCAATGCTAATAATACAAATCCTGATAATACCAATGCTAATAACACCAATCCTGATAACACCAATGCTAATAACACCAATCCTGATAACACCAATGCTAATAACACCAATCCTGATAACACCAATGCTAATAACACCAATCCTGATAACACCAATGCTAATAACACCAATCCTGATAACACCAATGCTAATAACACCAATCCTGATAACACCAATGCTAATAACACCAATCCTGATAACACTAATGTTGATAACACCAAATTTGGCAATATCAATGATAATAATAACAGTAATTTGATTAGTTTCTACGACTTATACAATATATATAATGAGAAATACAAAATTTCACTAAATATGAAATTCCAGCCAATGAAAGCATCTTTTAATCTGAAGGCTGAAATCCCAATTATAAATGATTCATCAATTAATAAAGACACTGAAACAGCAACATTTTCAAAAAAAGAAATTAAGCAAACTGACTCAACTGAACAGGAAGAAAAACACAAGAAAAAACAACAAAGAAAAGTAGAAGGAGCTGAGGACAAGAAGGCCAAAAAGAAAACTGAAATTAAAGCAGGAAATAGCGGAGATATTGCAAGGAAGAAGCAACAACAACAAGAAGAAGCAGAAAAGAAGAAACAAGTAGAAGAAGCAGAAAAGAAGAAACAAGTAGAAGAAGCAGAAAAGAAGAGACAAGAAGAAGAAGCAGAAAAGAAGAGACAAGAAGAAGCAGAAAAGAAGAAACAAGAAGAAGAAGCAGAAAAGAAGAAACAAGAAGAAGAAACAGAAAAGAAGAAACAAGAAGAAGAAGCAGAAAAGAAGAAACAAGAAGAAGCAGAAAAGAAGAAACAAGAAGAAGAAGCAGAAAAGAAGAAACAAGAAGAAGAAGCAGAAAAGAAGAAACAAGAAGAAGAAGCAGAAAAGAAGAAACAAGAAGAAGAAGCAGAAAAGAAGAAACAAGAAGAAGAAGCAGAAAAGAAGAAACAAGAAGAAGAAGAAGCAGAAAAGAAGAAACAAGAAGAAGAAACAGAAAAGAAGAAACAAGAAGAAGAAGCAGAAAAGAAGAAACAAGAAGAAGCAGAAAAGAAGAAACAAGAAGAAGAAGCAGAAAAGAAGAAACAAGAAGAAGAAACAGAAAAGAAGAAACAAGAAGAAGAAGCAGAAAAGAAGAAACAAGAAGAAGAAACAGAAAAGAAGAGACAAGAAGAAGCAGAAAAGAAGAAACAAGAAGAAGAAGCAGAAAAGAAGAGACAAGAAGAAGAAGCAGAAAAGAAGAAACAAGAAGAAGAAACAGAAAAGAAGAAACAAGAGGAAGAAGCAGAAAAGAAGAGATTAGAGGAAGAAGCAGAAAAGAAGAGATTAGAGGAAGAAGCAGAAAAGAAGAGATTAGAGGAAGAAGCAGAAAAGAAGAGATTAGAGGAAGAAGCAGAAAAGAAGAGATTAGAGGAAGAAGCAGAAAAGAAGAGATTAGAGGAAGAAGCAGAAAAGAAGAGATTAGAGGAAGAAGCAGAAAAGAAGAGATTAGAGGAAGAAGCAGAAAAGAAGAGATTAGAGGAAGAAGCAGAAAAGAAGAGATTAGAGGAAGAAGCAGAAAAGAAGAGATTAGAAGAAGAAGCAGAAAAGAAGAGATTAGAAGAAGAAGCAGAAAAGAAGAGATTAGAGGAAGAAGCAGAAAAGAAGAGACAAGAAGAAGAAGAAGCAGAAAAGAAGAGATTAGAAGAAGAAGCCAAAAGAAACGCATATAGAGAAGCCTACAATCAAAAACGAAACGAAAAAATCGCAGAGATTACCCAAAAGAAAAAAGATGAAGCGAAACAAAAATTTGCGAATGAATACAAAGCCCAAATTAGTAAGTTGAAGGAACTCAAATCTCAAAAAGATGACGAGCTCAGTAAATTAGAAGATGCAAGAGACGATCTAGCATGTAAATTAAAAGAATCAACCAATGAAATAATCGAAAAGATTACCGATTCAAAACTAGTTGACTTATCTAAAGTAGATACAGATGATCGAGATGCCGTCATTGCTCATCTTAATGAAGAATTAAATAACATTCAGTCAAGATCAGTTGAAGATGATCCAGAACTGATAGAAGCACGAGAAAAATTACAGGAATCTGAAAAGGCACTTGAAAGTAAGCAAGAAGAATTATACGAACTAGAACAGAGACATGCAGATGGCAATCAAGCTAAAACGCAACTTATAAAATTAATCAAAGATCACGATGAAAAAATGGAAGATTATAAACTTGAATTTAAGAACATTTATGAAGAAGCACAAACAGTCATTGAATGTTTGTTCGCAATTTGTAGTTTTGTTCAAAATATACGTCAGAAAACCCAACTCATGAATATAAAAGAATTAAGTTATAAAACAACAAGCACAATTGAAAATTTCAAAAAACTTATCGAATCAAAAAGTATGACAACTGTATTGAAAGCTGTAGAAAAATTAATTAGTGAAACAATTAGTGATATTAAAGAATAATTATTTTTTTTTTAAATATTTTATTTATACTTTTTTTTTTAACTTCAACTTTATATACTTTTACGAAATCAAAATGACTATTAACTCTTTTTTACTTTTATGAATGGAAAGATGGATATTATAATTTTATAAAAAATCTGAGTCATTACCATTTTAAAAAAACTCAATTGAGAACACAAGAGAGAAAACATAATTTTTCAGCTACTTCGTGAAATATTAAGTAGAAAATTTTGATAGATCTTCAAATGCAGATTTTTTAGAAAAAACGTTAAGGTCAAATATTTTAATGTTATTTTTACGGTTGTGGCCACACTCATATTTGTTTTCTTTGGCGAATATTAATCACTCTTCGGCTTACCAAGCAACTATAAAGACAAGCGTTTTTTCCCATAAGCCATAAGTAATGACGATCTTGGATTTTACGTTTTTTTTACAGACTTAAGAATATTTCAACTTTTTATATAACATTTTACTTAATTATATTCCAAAAAATGTTTACGAGTATGATTTTAATGATGGCATTAATGCATTTGATCCATGTATTCTTCTTATATTAAAGTTTTTCACTATGCATATTTCCTTTTTTGCCCTGAATATTGATGAAATCCTTTTTAGTTTTACTCTATTTTCATGGCGGAATAATTTTATTAATACTAGCTCTATCATTTATTCGACAAAAATGAACAAATTTATACTATTCTGATAATTAAGGTTATCCTAATAGTGTTCCGTCACAAAAAAAGGTATTTTTAAAGTTTTAATAAAAATAATCAGGTTTTTAAGTAACTTTTTTATTTTTTTTATCCTCATGCCATTTTCTATTAAACCGTCGGGAAAAAAAAATTGAATGCGATTTTCCAAAATTTTGTACTTTTTTCAATTGAAAAAAAATTGAATGAAAATTTTCCGAAAAATCTGCATTTTGGAATCTATCAAAATTTTGGATAGAGTTTTTTTTTTGAAATGATTTGGCACACCATATTCAAAATATAAAAATTATTCTATCCCGATATTGGTCATATAAAAATGAAAATAAATTTAATTTAAAGTAAAACAATGTTTATAATGAAATATTTTATAGGCATAAATTATTTGATTCTTGAAATATATCGATATTTTCTTCTTTATGTTCGGCAAAAAAAATTTTTTTGTCGATTGTAATCATTCTCAATAATGGCTGATATTGAACAAACTACTGCATACTTAGATACAATAAAAGAATACCTAAATAGCAATTTCCGAAATGATTTTCCTAATATTGACTCTAACCAATTATCTGAAATTCAAAAATATAAGCTTAACCATGATAATTTTCCGAACTTTATGGAAAAATATCAAAACATATTAAATGAAATTTGTGAAGGAGCAAAAACCAAAATTATAGCTTTATTCAATAAATACAAATATCCCAATATAAAAGAATATCTTGGAGAAACATGGGACGCTGATTTGGAATGCTTTCAAAGTATTACCCATAGTTTGAGAGCACAAGTGAATAAAAAATTAACTACTGATCTTGAAAATAATCAACTTTTGTTTAAAGCTGCTTATAGTTCTCATTCACTAATAAATTATTACAATTTGACATCATTGTCAGGTTCACTTCAAAAATCAACAAAAAATGGAGAAGATTTCAACTTAGGTCTAAACAATAGTCAATTCAAAAAACGTACCGGTGAACAAATAAGAAATTTTGCTATGCATTCAGATATTTATGCAGATTCATACGCCGAATACGATTATGATGAGCCCAATCCTAGCGTCACTAACAATGATAACAGTAATAATAATGAAAACAATAATGACTCCACCAATAATAACAATAACACCGAAGATAATACCGATAACATTGAAAGCAATGTTAATCCTGATTTGCAGAATTTCGATGATTCTCAATCAGATGAATCTACACATAAAATGAATGATTCACAAAACAATATTTCATCAAAAATGAATGATTCATTAAGCAATACATCATCAAGAATGAATGACTCATTAAGTAATACCTCATCAAAAATGAATAATTCACAAAACAATATCTCATCAAAAATGAATGATTCATTAAGCAATGCATCATCAAGAATGAATGACTCATTAAGTAATACCTCATCAAAAATGAATAGTTCACAAAACAATATCTCATCTACATTTAATGACTCTCAAAGCTATGCATCGTCCATAATGAGTGACTCACAAAGCTATATACAATCAAAACTGAATGATTCACAAGATAACGTGTCATCAAGATTGAATGATTCATTAAGCTATGCTTCATCAAAATTAGGTGATTCACAAAGCTATGTTTCATCAAAACTAGGTGATTCACAAAATCATGTTTCATCAAAATTAAGTGATTCACAAAATCATTCTTCATCAAAATTAAGTGATTCACAAAGCAATGTTTCATCAAGAATGGGTGACTCACAAAGCAATGTTTCATCAAGAATGGGTGACTCACAAAGCCATGTTTCATCCAAATTAGGTGACTCACAAAGCAATGTTTCATCCAAATTAGGTGACTCACAAAGCCATGTTTCATCAAGAATGGGTGACTCACAAAGCCATGTTTCATCCAAATTAGGTGACTCACAAAGCCATGTTTCATCAAGAATGGGTGACTCACAAAGCAATGTTTCATCCAAATTAGGTGACTCACAAAGCCATGTTTCATCCAAATTAGGTGACTCACAAAGCCATGTTTCATCAAGAATGGGTGACTCACAAAGCCATGTTTCATCCAAATTAGGTGACTCACAAAGCAATGTTTCATCAAGAATGGGTGACTCACAAAGCCATGTTTCATCCAAATTAGGTGACTCACAAAGCCATGTTTCATCAAGAATGGGTGACTCACAAAGCAATGTTTCATCAAGAATGGGTGACTCACAAAGCCATGTTTCATCCAAATTAGGTGACTCACAAAGCAATGTTTCATCAAGAATGGGTGACTCACAAAGCAATGTTTCATCAAGAATGGGTGACTCACAAAGCCATGTTTCATCCAAATTAGGTGACTCACAAAGCAATGTTTCATCAAGAATGGGTGACTCACAAAGCAATGTTTCATCCAAATTAGGTGACTCACAAAGCAATGTTTCATCAAGAATGGGTGACTCACAAAGCAATGTTTCATCCAAATTAGGTGACTCACAAAGCCATGTTTCATCAAGAATGGGTGACTCACAAAGCAATGTTTCATCAAGAATGGGTGACTCACAAAGCCATGTTTCATCCAAATTAGGTGACTCACAAAGAAATGTTTCATCCAAATTAGGTGACTCACAAAGAAATGTTTCATCAAGAATGGGTGACTCACAAAGCCATGTTTCATCCAAATTAGGTGACTCACAAAGCAATGTTTCATCCAAATTAGGTGACTCACAAAGCCATGTTTCATCCAAATTAGGTGACTCACAAAGCAATGTTTCATCAAGAATGGGTGACTCACAAAGCAATGTTTCATCCAAATTAGGTGACTCACAAAACCATGTTTCATCCAAATTAGGTGACTCACAAAGCCATGTTTCATCCAAATTAGGTGACTCACAAAGCCATGTTTCATCCAAATTAGGTGACTCACAAAGCAATGTTTCATCCAAATTAGGTGACTCACAAAGCCATGTTTCATCCAAATTAGGTGACTCACAAAGCAATGTTTCATCCAAATTAGGTGACTCACAAAGCCATGTTTCATCCAAATTAGGTGACTCACAAAGAAATGTTTCATCAAGAATGGGTGACTCACAAAGCCATGTTTCATCCAAATTAGGTGACTCACAAAGCAATGTTTCATCAAGAATGGGTGACTCACAAAGCAATGTTTCATCCAAATTAGGTGACTCACAAAGCAATGTTTCATCCAAATTAGGTGACTCACAAAGCAATGTTTCATCAAGAATGGGTGACTCACAAAGAAATGTTTCATCAAGAATGGGTGACTCACAAAGAAATGTTTCATCAAGAATGGGTGACTCACAAAGCAATGTTTCATCCAAATTAGGTGACTCACAAAGCCATGTTTCATCCAAATTAGGTGACTCACAAAGAAATGTTTCATCAAGAATGGGTGACTCACAAAGCCATGTTTCATCCAAATTAGGTGACTCACAAAGCAATGTTTCATCAAGAATGGGTGACTCACAAAGCAATGTTTCATCAAGAATGGGTGACTCACAAAGCCATGTTTCATCAAAAATGGGTGACTCACAAAGCAATGTTTCATCAAGAATGGGTGACTCACAAAGCAATGTTTCATCCAAATTAGGTGACTCACAAAGCAATGTTTCATCAAGAATGGGTGACTCACAAAGCAATGTTTCATCCAAATTAGGTGACTCACAAAGCCATGTTTCATCCAAATTAGGTGACTCACAAAGCAATGTTTCATCAAGAATGGGTGACTCACAAAGCAATGTTTCATCCAAATTAGGTGACTCACAAAGCCATGTTTCATCCAAATTAGGTGACTCACAAAGCAATGTTTCATCCAAATTAGGTGACTCACAAAGCAATGTTTCATCAAGAATGGGTGACTCACAAAGCCATGTTTCATCCAAATTAGGTGACTCACAAAGAAATGTTTCATCAAGAATGGGTGACTCACAAAGCCATGTTTCATCCAAATTAGGTGACTCACAAAGCAATGTTTCATCAAGAATGGGTGACTCACAAAGCAATGTTTCATCCAAATTAGGTGACTCACAAAGAAATGTTTCATCAAGAATGGGTGACTCACAAAGCCATGTTTCATCCAAATTAGGTGACTCACAAAGAAATGTTTCATCAAGGATGGGTGACTCACAAAGCCATGTTTCATCCAAATTAGGTGACTCACAAAGAAATGTTTCATCAAGGATGGGTGACTCACAAAGCCATGTTTCATCCAAATTAGGTGACTCACAAAGAAATGTTTCATCAAGGATGGGTGACTCACAAAGCCATGTTTCATCCAAATTAGGTGACTCACAAAGAAATGTTTCATCCAAATTAGGTGACTCACAAAGCCATGTTTCATCCAAATTAGGTGACTCACAAAGCCATGTTTCATCCAAATTAGGTGACTCACAAAGCCATGTTTCATCCAAATTAGGTGACTCACAAAGAAATGTTTCATCAAGGATGGGTGACTCACAAAGCCATGTTTCATCCAAATTAGGTGACTCACAAAGCCATGTTTCATCCAAATTAGGTGACTCACAAAGCCATGTTTCATCCAAATTAGGTGACTCACAAAGAAATGTTTCATCAAGGATGGGTGACTCACAAAGCAATGTTTCATCCAAATTAGGTGACTCACAAAGAAATGTTTCATCAAGGATGGGTGACTCACAAAGCCATGTTTCATCCAAATTAGGTGACTCACAAAGCCATGTTTCATCCAAATTAGGTGACTCACAAAGCCATGTTTCATCCAAATTAGGTGACTCACAAAGCCATGTTTCATCAAGAATGGGTGACTCACAAAGCCATGTTTCATCCAAATTAGGTGACTCACAAAGCAATGTTTCATCCAAATTAGGTGACTCACAAAGCCATGTTTCATCCAAATTAGGTGACTCACAAAGCAATGTTTCATCAAGAATGGGTGACTCACAAAGCAATGTTTCATCAAAAATGGGTGACTCACAAAGCCATGTTTCATCCAAATTAGGTGACTCACAAAGAAATGTTTCATCAAGGATGGGTGACTCACAAAGCCATGTTTCATCCAAATTAGGTGACTCACAAAGCCATGTTTCATCCAAATTAGGTGACTCACAAAGCCATGTTTCATCCAAATTAGGTGACTCACAAAGCCATGTTTCATCAAGAATGGGTGACTCACAAAGCCATGTTTCATCCAAATTAGGTGACTCACAAAGCCATGTTTCATCCAAATTAGGTGACTCACAAAGCCATGTTTCATCCAAATTAGGTGACTCACAAAGAAATCTTTCATCCAAATTAGGTGACTCACAAAGCAATGTTTCATCAAAAATGGGTGACTCACAAAGCCATGTTTCATCCAAATTAGGTGACTCACAAAGCCATGTTTCATCAAGAATGGGTGACTCACAAAGCAATGTTTCATCAAGAATGGGTGACTCACAAAGCCATGTTTCATCCAAATTAGGTGACTCACAAAGAAATGTTTCATCAAGAATGGGTGACTCACAAAGAAATGTTTCATCAAGAATGGGTGACTCACAAAGCAATGTTTCATCCAAATTAGGTGACTCACAAAGCAATGTTTCATCAAGAATGGGTGACTCACAAAGCCATGTTTCATCCAAATTAGGTGACTCACAAAGCCATGTTTCATCCAAATTAGGTGACTCACAAAGCCATGTTTCATCCAAATTAGGTGACTCACAAAGCAATGTTTCATCAAGAATGGGTGACTCACAAAGCAATGTTTCATCAAGAATGGGTGACTCACAAAGCAATGTTTCATCCAAATTAGGTGACTCACAAAGCAATGTTTCATCAAGAATGGGTGACTCACAAAGCCATGTTTCATCCAAATTAGGTGACTCACAAAGCCATGTTTCATCCAAATTAGGTGACTCACAAAGCCATGTTTCATCCAAATTAGGTGACTCACAAAGCCATGTTTCATCCAAATTAGGTGACTCACAAAGCCATGTTTCATCCAAATTAGGTGACTCACAAAGCCATGTTTCATCCAAATTAGGTGACTCACAAAGAAATCTTTCATCCAAATTAGGTGACTCACAAAGCAATGTTTCATCAAAAATGGGTGACTCACAAAGCCATGTTTCATCCAAATTAGGTGACTCACAAAGCCATGTTTCATCAAGAATGGGTGACTCACAAAGCCATGTTTCATCCAAATTAGGTGACTCACAAAGCAATGTTTCATCAAGAATGGGTGACTCACAAAGCAATGTTTCATCCAAATTAGGTGACTCACAAAGCAATGTTTCATCCAAATTAGGTGACTCACAAAGCAATGTTTCATCAAGAATGGGTGACTCACAAAGCCATGTTTCATCCAAATTAGGTGACTCACAAAGCCATGTTTCATCCAAATTAGGTGACTCACAAAGCCATGTTTCATCCAAATTAGGTGACTCACAAAGCCATGTTTCATCCAAATTAGGTGACTCACAAAGCCATGTTTCATCCAAATTAGGTGACTCACAAAGCCATGTTTCATCCAAATTAGGTGACTCACAAAGAAATCTTTCATCCAAATTAGGTGACTCACAAAGCAATGTTTCATCAAAAATGGGTGACTCACAAAGCCATGTTTCATCCAAATTAGGTGACTCACAAAGCCATGTTTCATCAAGAATGGGTGACTCACAAAGCCATGTTTCATCCAAATTAGGTGACTCACAAAGAAATGTTTCATCAAGAATGGGTGACTCACAAAGCAATGTTTCATCAAGAATGGGTGACTCACAAAGCAATGTTTCATCCAAATTAGGTGACTCACAAAGCAATGTTTCATCAAGAATGGGTGACTCACAAAGCCATGTTTCATCCAAATTAGGTGACTCACAAAGCAATGTTTCATCAAGAATGGGTGACTCACAAAGCCATGTTTCATCCAAATTAGGTGACTCACAAAGCAATGTTTCATCAAGAATGGGTGACTCACAAAGCAATGTTTCATCAAGAATGGGTGACTCACAAAGCAATGTTTCATCCAAATTAGGTGACTCACAAAGCCATGTTTCATCCAAATTAGGTGACTCACAAAGCCATGTTTCATCCAAATTAGGTGACTCACAAAGCCATGTTTCATCCAAATTAGGTGACTCACAAAGCCATGTTTCATCCAAATTAGGTGACTCACAAAGCAATGTTTCATCAAGAATGGGTGACTCACAAAAACATGTTTCATCCAAATTAGGTGACTCACAAAGCCATGTTTCATCCAAATTAGGTGACTCACAAAGCCATGTTTCATCCAAATTAGGTGACTCACAAAGCCATGTTTCATCAAGAATGGACGACTCAGAAGATCAAGCTATATCTAAACCAGGTGAATCACAAAAGAATATTTCGACAAATTCTAATACCGAAAAATCAGTTGATGATATTAAACCGGCAGCATATTCAAAAGCATATAAACTCAAATTCTTTGAAGCTCTTAAAGAAAAGCTCAAAGCCAAATACCTAGATGAAATATACGAAGAAAAAATGAAAGAAATCCAAGATTCTTTTATATCCATTGCTCAAGAAATCAATGAATCTCAACTAATTGAACCAGTGTCTCTTGAATCGGAAAATGAAGAGATAGCAAAAGAGCTCACAGAACGTTTGACAGAAAAGAAAAAATTGATTGATTCCACAACGGAATTAATAGAACCAGAGCAGATACTTAGGGACAAGATGGACGAGTTAGAACAATTAACAGAAAAAATTCATCAATTAGAAGAAATAAAAAATGCATTAGCTACTAAAAGTAAAACAAATACACTGGAAAACAGGAAACTAATCATAAATACCATTATTAATATCTCTGTCTTTATTGTTTCATTTAGACAAGCTAATAATTTGGGAAATTATCGATTGCTTTCAAGACCTTATGATCAAGATCAACTTCTTGAAGAAGGAATTACTCGATCACTTATAAAGATAAAAAAGACATTAGGAAAGACAATTGAAGAAATATCTCATGCTTGAATAATAATAATTAGTCTTATATGTAAATTTATAAAGATCACATATTTTTTAATTTAATTTACTATATGAACATATAAAGGGTTAAAATAAAAATTAAATTAGAAGGCATGTAAATGCTTGAGTATCTTCAGATTTGGAATTATGCGAGTCTTCGTCATTATGCTTTTGAACATTCTTCTTTTTCATCTTAATTGTGTCTCCTTCTTTCATTTGAAGAACATTTGGAGTATCGTTTCCATTTAAACTTTTATTGTTATAAATGAAATGGTAATCAGTTACTTTGATATTGTATTTCTTTAGAAGCGGTTTAAAACAGTGCTTGAATGTTTCAGTTGAATCAATTTGTACATGAATTATTTCATTATTTGGCTTTTTAATATTAAGATTAAGAATTACCGGATTTTTGGATGTGTTTGCAATTGGAGTTGTGTTTGTAGGGGGTGAATAATATTTTGATTGCACTTCATGACATTTGATTGCGTTATCATCAACATTCTGAACATTTATACGATCTTTGGCATAAACCTTATCACTACTAGAAAGTTTCATTTGATGAGGTGTCTTTTCAACATCAATAAGCTTGTCGTTTACAAAAAATGCTAACGAATCATAATCAAGATTAAGTATCTGGCAGCTATTTTTTAGCCAACCTTTAATTTTTCTATCAATCTTTATTTCAAATGGATGATCAATTCCATTGGGATCTATTAGAGAAAGGGTGATTTTAACAGATTTGTTTATAGTATTTATTGGGTTATTAGAGTTTGAATAAATGACCTTTATTGTATCGCCATTCTTCATTCTAAGAGATGATGGCGTTTCAGTACCTTTGATTAAACGACCTCGATAGATATATCGCAATTGTTTATGCTTAATGTTTTTTTGAGACTCATATTCGTCGAAAATTGCATTAAAAGTGTTAGTTCTGTAGACAGAAATCTCTCTAAAAGGTTCTGTTGAGCCGATTTCATTTTCATTAAGTTTAAGTGTAATTGTCATTTGATTTCCAATTTATCAAATAAGAATAGTAAACTATCAAAAAAGGTCAAATTGATTTCATTTATAAGTTAATAAAAAATTTTTTTTATCATAAAAAGGAAGTTTAAAAAATTTGAAGTTATGATACTTTTTTTTTCATCATGAAATCAATTTTAATAATTAATATAGTAAGCATATTATAAATCTTTTTCGATTTCTTATTATGAATGGTCGAATTAAAATTGATTGAAATTTGAAAATTGAATAAAATAATCAGGTTAATTTTAATAAATCTTTTTTTTTTTTTTTTATTTCGGTCAATGTTTAAAAAAATCTATATTTTCATTATTAACTATATATAAATATATTTTTTCATCATCAATTATTAATATATATATATGTATATATATAAATATGCTAAGATAAATATGAACAGTTAAAAAATTTAATACATAAATTAGTTGAATTTCTTTGAATAAAAAGCTTTCAAATTTTTTCTTTCGTAAAATCAAAGGTTGGAAGTTAATGGCAAACACCTCCGATCAACTCTCTCGCCTTTATTACAAACAATTTACAACTGGGTGCGATAAAATCATATGCAAGAATACATCATGTGCGCGTTGTAAGGATTTTAAATTATCATCAAAAATAGAATCAAAAGGTGATTTAATTGAGTTGGCTCAACAATATGCTAATAATCATCAGAAATCACCAAAATTATGTGAATCAATGAAAAATATCACTTACGGAGAAACACAAAGAGAAACTTTAAGTTCTATAATGACTTTTGCTCAGTCTGAATTTAATAATCCTGAAATTTGCATTAAGCAAGTCAATTCTATATTTAGTGATAAACAAATTTTTGCTCACATTCTTAATTCAAATGAAATGCCTCTTTCTATTACAAATTCAAGAATTGATGATTCATTCTTTTTTGAGTTTTCAGATAAACTAACTAAAATGGAAAATGTAAGCAATATTCTGTTAGCATGCTTAACAGCTGCTGCTCAATGGGTCACTGGAAACAAGAAGTTTTTTAATTCTTATCTCAACATGAGAATTTTTGTCATTTTATTTTATTTTCCAGATATTATTTCTCCTTTGATTTCTCCTCCTGTGCTTATTCCCTTAATCAAGCTTTTATCTTCAATAGAATCTGAAGAAAAAAAAGTTTTTTGTTCTTGGCTATCTCAACTCCATTTTCTCCGAAAACAAATGGTTGGCTTCTTTCATACAGCTATTGCAACATATTATGCTGATCATCCTAATACAAATCCTCATTCTGAAACAATACATTCAATTCTCAAAGCTATGTCTTTTCTCTATGTAGCAAACTGTGAATCAGATAGCCCTATTCCTGTTTCATGTTTTTATGATGAATTGATCAACCAATACTTTAACTTAGACGAAGAAATGGATTTGTACACACGAAAAAATGTCCATGGCAGAAGGGCCAGCTTGCTTAAAAAGTGTCCATTTGCTTTATCTTTGCAAACAAAAGAGAGTGTAACTAAAGCTGAATCTAAGCAATTAATGCAGCTAATGGCTCAACATTCAATGATGACTTCAAACCAATCAAACCTTAAAGGCGAATCCTATATGACTATTAAGATACGCCGTAAATTTCTACTTAGAGACGCAATCAATCAACTTTCACGACAAGATTCACAATCTTTTCTGAAAAAATTGAAAGTTGTCTTCGAAGGAGAAGCGGCAGTTGATGTTGGCGGACCAAGTCGAGAATTCTTATATTCGATCACAGAAAAACTTTTTTCACCTGATTTTTCAATGTTTGTCGTTACAAACGACCGGTACATGTGGTTTTCACATTGCACATTTGAAACTGAACGATCTTTTTTCCTTATTGGCTGCGTTGTTGGACTAGCAATACACAATTCAGTACTTCTACCAATTCGATTTCCTCTTGTTGTTTATAAACGTCTTCTATATCCCAACAAAAAACTAAATATAAATGATTTAAAGGAGATTGATGCAGATCTTGCATCAGGCTTCTTAAGTCTCCGAGAAATAAAAGAAAATGACGGAGATGTTTCACAAGCTGATTTGACATTTTCAGCCACAGTTTCAATTTTCGATGATGAAAAGGAAGTTCCAATTTCTGATAAAATACCAATGGAAACGCCAGTTACAAATCAGAATCTTGAAAAATATATTCAGAGTTATATTGACTTTAAACTTATAAAACAAATTGAGAAACCTTTTAACTCTTTTCAAAAAGGTTTTGATATGACTTGCAATTGTTCAACTTATCGACTTCTTGAACCAGAAGAAATGGATATTCTAGTGAGCGGTGTTGAAGTTTATGATTGGGAAGCTTTAAAGTCAGGCACAACTTGTTCTAATGGATATTCAGATAAATCAAGACAAATCAAATGGTTCTGGGAATTCTTTAAAACATTATCAAAAGATGATAAATTAAGATTTTTGAAATTTGCAACCGGCACCGACAGAGCTCCAATAGGTGGTCTTGGAAAAATAAATTTGAAGATTAAAGCAAGTAAGAATGTTGAAAATCTTCCAACAGCACATACATGTTTTAGTATATTAGTACTACCCAAATATAAAACAAAAGAAGACCTTGTTGAAAAGGTGAAATTAGCATTACAATACACCGAAGGATTTGGACTCAAGTAATTTTCTTATTATTTTTGTTTGATTAACAAACTTGTATTATTATTCGTTATAATATATATTTATAAATTGTTAATATTTTTAATACAATTAATAATTATTTTATTTATTTATATGCACCATCATTGTTATTGGACTATTTAACATTTTCTGAATAACAATTTGAAATAATGTATGATATATAATTATAATTTATAAAATAAAAACAACTAATTCATAATATTATAAAAATAATCATAAACAAATAGTAACAAAAGCATATAACAAATCTATAAAATCCAACTATCAAAAATTAAAAATAATGATTCTAAAGCAACAATTTGCAGAGATTGCTCAAAATCATTTGTAAAGAAAACAAAAATCGCACTTTGGATCTTTTTCTTCATACTTTTTTTTGTTTTCTTTGTTTAACTTGTCTTGTTTGCTTTACTCCAGTATTCAAAGCATCAGAAACTTTTTCTGTTTCAGATTCTTGATTGTTACTTTTTGCACTTTTTTCTTTTCTTTTTTTTTGGTTTTCTATATCTATAGGAGGTGCTTGTTGGATTGGTGGCATATTATCTGTTTGAATTATGGGAAAAACTTGAGATGGAGTAGAAAAAACAACAGAAGAAGATGTTGAGAGCGCGATTTTATTTGGTTTCTTCTCTTTTGTGGCTCTCTTCCCATTTGAACCCATATTAATATTAGCATAATTCATATTAAAAATTTGTTGGAATGAAGGATTATTTTCAGCAGATGGCAAGGAATTTGAGGAAACAATTTGATCCATATTGAATGGTGCTATATATTTCGGCTTCCTACCTCTAGTTTGTTTCGGCTTTTGTTGCTCATAATTTTGATTATTGACAACTGGAATTTGAATATTTTGGTTATCTGATGGATTAGAATTCGTGAAAACAATTGATTTTATGGTTTGTGCTTTTCTTTCTTTTTTTATTGCTGTAGGAGATGAAGGAATTGAGGCTGAAGAGGATAAAGCAATAGGAGGAATATGCATATCTGGAACATTAATATTAACGTTACTGGCATTAAATCTTGGATTATACCCATATCCCATATCAAATTCATGCTCAGGATCAAATATTGCAGGATTATTATTTACATTTCGAATATTGGTGTTATTAATGTTAACACAGCTATTAATATTAGCACTATTCCGTTTACGGCTTCCACAGGTTGCAGATCCATGTATTATTTGTACACCTGGAGGTAATTGATATCCGAGTTCAATAGCCATAACTACATCACTTAAAATTGTATTGCATGTCTGAACAATCATTATCGATGCATTTTTTGCTTTTTTGATAATTCTTTGTAAAACAGATAATGTTTCATTAGTATTTGATGAACTCTTTTTTGACCTCGATGATTTTTTTGAGCTCGTATCAACCGACTTTATTTGTTGGCTTTGCATACAAAGTTGTTGATTTTGAACCATGTTTTGAAGAATTGGATTTGGTTGAATTGCTTGCAAATTTTGAATATTTAGTGGATTATTGTTACTTGATATATTTTGTGGAGTATTATTATAATTTTGAACGGTTTGCATATTTGATACATTATTGAATTTAAGAAGAGAGTCGTTTTCACCAATAACGATAAAATTTACTGTGATTTTTTTGTTTTCTAAAATCTTTTTGTTTAATTCATTCACTTTTTTGTCATCTAATGTATTTTCTAAAATAGTTAATTCGGATGAATTAAGAAAAAATATCATTTTCAATTGCGCCAAAGGCGGAGCATGCTTAAGAGCCATAAACCCAAGTTTAATTGCTCGATCAAGTAAAGCTGTCCCACCAGTTGTAATTGTTGATAAAGTTTTTTGGAGTCGCATATAATTTGACGTAAACGAAGTTCTAATCCCAAATTCTTCACTTCCAATCGTTCCAACTGCAATTAATGAATCATTTGAGAATAAATCTCTTTCTTGATAGTCATAAATGTTGTCATAATCGAGATTAAAAGAATTAAAACCATTCATGTTAGAATTTCCATTAGCTTCATCAGAACTGTTATTTAGACTTGTATTTTCTGAAAAGAGACACTGAGCATAATTTTCAACAGTATTAATTTGTGCCGCAAGTCGATTAGGCAAAAAATCGCCGTCAATAGACATGGCTGAATTATCAATGAAGATAATAACAGCATGCTGTCCAACCAGTTTCATTTGTTTTTGTTCTTTCTGTTAAAAGGTAGATTTATTAAAAAGAAGTTATTGATCGTTAAATCTTACAAAATCCCTTCAAAAATATTTATATAGTTAGTATATGCAACTTTTTAAAAAAATATCTGCTCTCAAAAGATTCGATGAAAAAACTAAAATATCTTATTTAATTATTTTTATTTTAACAAATAATTTATGCCTAACACATGCACATGTTTAATATCATAGAGTTTAAAAAGAAATTTGAAATGAGTGCTAATCATTAAATAAAATGTTGGAGTGATTTTGAATACATATAACTTTTTGATTATTCAAAAACAAAGAAAAATGCTTTAGCATTATTTATCAATAATGCATGCCTAATTATTTGATAGTAAAATGAATACAATATAATCAGCATATATAGCATTTACTATCAATATATTAAATTAAAATATGTATTGAATATTAGTATCTAAACGCAACATAAAATTATGTAATAAAACCATTTTTTTAAAAGATATGAACATTTAATTTCGACATATTTTAAAATCCACTTTTTGAATTATTTTTAATGACATAATTTTTACAATTTTGGAATCAAATACTGCATTTATACATTATTTTTTTCCTGATGAAGTGAAGACTATTATTAATGATATGGTAAAAGCTTTTTTAATTAATAATAATCAAAAAAAAAAAAAAAAAAAAAAAAAAAAAAAAAAAAAAAAAAAAACATGATGGAAGAACCTAAAGTAAACGTGCTAAAAAAAATTGAATTAATATATGTTCAAGCAAAATTCATGATTAAAGATAACTTAAAAAGAAGCTTCATAAATAAGGGAATTTTTTTAAAAGATTCATGGCTTCATTCAATGATTGATTCTGGATTAAAAAGTTATGAATTAATATTCGCACATTTAATAGAATTAGACATTTTGGAAACATGCGAACCATGCCCTCTGCCAGATATAACTCGCGTTAATCAAAGTTATACGCTAAAGTTATTGACATTTCCCATTGGAAAAAAGGAGAGCGCTTGAAAACATTGAAAATTTATTTATCAAGGGGAAAATGTTAATCAAAGTTATACGCTACCTCAAATATTTCTTCAAATTAACGAAGTTATTGACATTTCATTACCATTGGAAAAAAGGAGAGCGCTTGAAAGATCTGAACGAGGCACATTGAAAATTTTAATGTCTGATGGCACCAGGAATTTTGTTGCTATCTCAAAAAAACCTATATTTTCATTTTCAACTGATATAACTCCTGGATCTAAAATATTTATTAAGATTCCAATCGAATCAAGATATGGTATTATATTTTTATCAGATGAAAAAATTGAATTTTTGAAAGGAAAATCTCAATCTAAAATTGATCATCAAAAGTTTATATATTCAAAGAAATCTAATCAAACGAAATCAACTCAAAATATACAATCACAAGAAAAACAAACTAACCCAATGCCTAGAAATAATCCTCAACAAATAAGAGAAAGCAATCAACGATTTTTAAGCGATTCAAATGATGAAAGCGACAACTTTTCAAATGAAGAAGAAGAGAGCGCTGCTAGTAGTAATACTAAAGATAACACAAATAAAAGATTTATCGATTTAGCATCAAGCGATTTTGACTCACAATTTCTTGATGAATATGATGGTATTGAACCTGTGGATGATTCAGATTTTGATAAGCTTCCATCAAATGATGAAAAACGTAAATTAAAAAATAGTAATAATAAAACAAGCGATCAGATAATAAAACCAAATTCAAATGATGACAAAACGCCAACTCAAAATTGCAAAAATAGTCATAATCAATACAATAACTACATTAGTGATTCCTCAGAAAGTGATGTTTCTATTATTAGTGAAAACGACTCTGATAAAGAAAAACACCAAAATGATGGGAGATACTTACAGACTGATGATGACTACATGGATTTGGATGAAAGCCAATTTTACCAAAATATAAATCATGAAAGCAAAAATTCTTTTTTTTCAGTGCGTGAATTAATTACTAAGAAAAATATTCCTCAGGAAGGATGCTTTGAAACAATTATGACTTATGCTGAAATTGTCGATTGTTCTGATTTTTTTTTGCACAATGATACCAAAAAATATTTCACATTAAATGTCATTTTAAGAGATCCAACAGGTGAAATAAAAGTTAAAGTTGATCCAGAATACATTTTACAAATTATTAAAATGGATCCATATCAATTTTTCAATTTAAATCCAGAACAAATGGAAGAGTATTTTCCAAAAATATTAGATTATTTCATTTCTCTTAATCCACCTTTTACTCTACATGATTTTGGGAATTCAGAAAATATTAGATACACTCTTATTCAGCAAAAAAAATTTATTTGAATATCATGTAATATTTTATCTTTATCATTTTCCCTATTTAAACTGTATGAATAAATTGTTTGATTCTATAAAGTTATTTTTTTAGTACGTTTAAAAAAAAATATAATGAATGATTCTTTCCCAAATCTAAATGCTTTACAACAATCTGCAGATAAAGATGAAATTATTGATCAGTTACAAGCGGAAAATGGCAAACTATTAAAAGTGAATCAAGAGCTGTGCAAATCAAAAAATCAAAATGAGATTTTATTACAATGTCACAAAGAATATAGTATTGAAAAAAAATCTTTATTAGAAAAAATAGAATATCTCGAAACAACAAATAAAAATAATGATGATAAAATCAATGAACTAACAAAAAAAAATCAGAAATTAAAAAACGAAAAATCACAAATTCAAAAAGAATTAACTGAATTTAAAAACCAATTTGAATTATACAAAAAATCTTCTAAACAATCATTCAAGGAACAAATCCAAGCACAGGCAACAGAATTATCAATCCAATGCGAAAATAAAGATAAGCAATTAGACGAAATTTCATCAGAATTAAACGAACTTAAGGCAAAAGATCAATCAAATTCATCAATAATAGAACAAAAATCAAAAGAAATAGAACAATTACAATATTCACTTTCTACGATTAAAGAAAAATTAGAAAAATGCAAACAAAAAAATAGTAACCTTCAAAACAAATTAGATGATTTACAGAAGCAAAACAATTCTTTACTCAGCACTATTGATAAAATGAAACACGAAATAAAGAATAAAGAAAAAGAAATCAAAATATTGAAAGAACAACAAAATAAAGATTCATCTATTCTAGAAACACAATCAAATCAAATCGAGGAGCTGGTAAAAAAAGTGTCTGAATATCAATCTATTAATCCTAAGGCCAAGACACCAGAAGAACTTAAAAATGATTTTATGAATCGAAAAAATATTTGTAAGGTAATTAAGATGAAGTATCAAAAATGTCAAAAAAAGCTTTCAATTGCCGTCGACAAACTCAACGAGCAAACACGTGCGATGGAAGGAGCTGCAAGCGATTTAAGCGATGTTCAAGATAATGCTTTGTCTCTTCAAAAACAGATTAATGATTATGAGAATGAAATTATTAAATTGAAGAAGCGAATTGATAAATTTGTTTTTAGAGAAACTATTGGAAAATCAATCTTGAAAGCTAACACATATTTGACAAACAAATTATCGCTTATTGAAACCAAAATTAATCCAGAAATCGCAAAACCATCTTTTCGTTCAATCTTTATAATGATAATTGCTTTAAAGCGATGGTCTTCGATAATTGGACTTCAAAAGTTATATGAAAGAGATATTAGAATTTGGTGGTGGTGGCTTGTTCCTACTGAATCTTCTAAAAATATAACTGCGAGTAATAATAACATTGATTCAATTTTGGAATATATTGATCAAAGAAATAAAACAAACGAAGATCAAAAAGTTGAAATTAAAAATCTTAAAATCAATTTAAGTCATTTTACAGAAGAAAACCAAAAAATAGCGAAGGATTTGGATGAGCAAATTGAAAATAATAAAAATCAAGAAAATCAAATCGAAAAACTAAATACAAAATTAGATGAATTAACAGAACAAATGAAATCAATGATTGATCAAAATGATTTTGAAGAAATTCTAACGAAATATAAAAGTACAAAAGCTGCTTTAAAGGCGACCAAAGAATTTATTAAAAGTCAAGATCAAGAAATCAATTCTCTAAACGAGCAAATTCAAAATCTTGAACAGCGTAGAAAAATGCAGCATAATTATTTGAAACTATCAGAAAAATCAAATAAAAATGTACAAAAACAGCTTTCAAATGCACATGAGAAGATTGGACAATTAGAAATAGAGCTTGATTACAGAGATAAGGAAAATCTTGCACTTGAAAGGCATTTAAATCATGCAGAAATAGTTGAATCGCGTTTGAGGGCAAATTGTATGACAATGGCTCAATACAATAATAATGGATTATTTGATAGTGAGCCAGATTATCAAAAAGGAGATTGTGATATTAAAAAGAAACTGCATATAATGTCTCAAAACTTGATCACTGAATATAATTAGCTATTACATATGACTTGAAATTTGCAAACATAAAAACTTCTATATTGTTGTAATAAACTCGAGTTTAATATAAGTTTAATAACATATTTTTTTTTATTTATTTATTTATTTATACATAAAATATTAACATTAAATAAAAATTTAGCTAAAATCATTCAGCAGTTTCCGCCTTTGTCATTGAAAAGAGACGAAGTTGTTTCAAGAAATAATATGATGCATCGCACAAGAAAGTTGGTGCTTTTTTCACTCTTTCCTTCACTTCTTCAGATGATTTCTCGAAGAACATTGGCAAAATATGCTGATGAATCTGAGCATCATCAATTGGCTTCATATTACACTCACATTGATCTTCTGTATAAGGGACCTCAACAATGTGATTAGATTTAACAAGCATAGCTCTCATTTTATTTTTACGATAAGATTGATTCTTACTTTGATCTAATTTATCTTCTTCTTCGCCATTATTATTTTCTTGATTATTTTCATTTTCATTATTTTCTTCTTCATTTTCATCTTCATTTTCATCTTCATCAAATGTTTTCATTTCTTTCATTATAAGCATAGCCCTATCTTGTGGAAGCATTTCGTTCCATTTTGACCAAGAAACCATAAAACCTGTGGCAGTATCTGCAATTCCTTTATTTAAAACTTCTTCCAAGTCTGGTGTCTTGGGTGTGAGTTCGGCAATCGCCTTCTTTGGAGCAACAAGATTGATTCCTTTCTCCATTAAGAATTTAATAGCAGAAACAGGTGAAAGATCTTTAAAAGCTATATCCTCTGGTGATTCACAAGAACAGAGTCCATCTTTATCAATATTAATTGATAATTCAACATCTAAACATGTTTTAATATAAATTTCAACACTTGTTTCACTAGTTCCTGTAAATTCCCACATTTTAAGAGGAAAATGAGCATATCGTTGTATAGCAATACAAAATGTACCAACAACTCCTGATGAAAACATCATGGTATTCGTTTCAGGATCAAGATTAACTTTTGAAATATGTTGAGTATTAACACCAACTTCATCTTGATTAGAATTATCCGAATTTGGAATAATTTGGACAACAGTAGCATCTTTAACATAATCAGTAATAAATCCAGGCTCAAGTTGTACTTTAAAATTAAGGGCGGGTTGCGTTGAATTCACGTTTCGAAGAGGATAAGATATATTTACTAATATATTTTTTTGTGGTGATTGACGAAGAGTCATAGTTCCTATCTTTTTTGGCGGCGTTGGAAGTTGTAAGAAGTCACATAAGATTTGCTTGAATAAAAATAGATATTCATCATTAAACTTTTTCTCTGGGGTCATTAGCATGCGAATAGCAAGACTTGTCATTGCCACTGCTTTTGGAATTTCAACTGTTAAACCAGGAAATTCAATTTCTTTAATACGAGGATTTTTAGATAAATTAACCCACATGCCAAAAATCATTCCATCTGTTTGAGCAGAAACTTGCACTTCATTTTTTGCTCCAGCGAATTTATCACTGAAAATAAGGTGGCGGCCTGTAATTTGTTCCATCTTTGACGAAACAATGTCATTAAGAGAATCAATTTGTTCTTTAAACTTGTTATATTCATCCGTTTCTTGTGAAACTTCTGCTGTTTCCATCATTGAAATCAATTGTTTTTTGATTGTATTTGATTGTTTGAAGTGCTCAAAAAGAATCGGTAAATCTGTTTCATTGATTTCTCTCCACTGTGTAATAAATGTATTAACGTCAGATTGTGATCTAACATCTACAAAATGATTGCATTCTTTAAAAATTTCCCAATCATCTGCTTGTGCCTTAGCAGCTCTTATTTTTCTTCCTTCTTCTGTTCTTTCTTTACGAAGATTTTTAATATAGGAATCTTCTTCTATAAGCCTTTGTTGTTGCTCTTCGCGTTTCTTTTGCTCGTACTCTCGTTCGCGTTGATCTCGTAGTTCCGCTTCTCTTCTTTCTTGCTCTAAACGTTCTTGTTCTTCTTTTTCTTTCTTTAATCTCAACCGCTCCTTTTTAGAGAGTTTTTTTGCTTTTGGTTTTTTTTCCTTTTTTCCTTTTCCCTTTTTTCCAGTTGGTTGATCAGATGGAACAGCTGTATCTTGGGTGTCTGGTGGTAATTGCTCAGGTGTTGCTGCATCCGAATCAGGCGGTGCAATTGATATCTCTGCAGGAGGATCTGTACTCATATTTCTGTTTAAAATATAACTTTTTCAATATATTTGAGAAACTCGTTATAATAATCAATTCATGAATTTCTTCAATGAAGATATTGCATCTTTATAAAATAATGATTTCATTCTTCCTTCGGGTTCCATTCATTTCATCTAAGTGAATAAGAATACAATTTTATATATATTTGAAATGAATAGATCAATTAAATAAATGTTATTTCAAATTTTTATTAAATTATTCTTTTAATAGGTATATGATAATTTTCATTCTTATTATTTTTTTTTTTTTTTTTTTTTTTACTAATATATATAATTATAAATATTTCAAAAAGTTATTATAAAAAAATTTATTACAAAGAAAAAGTTTATATTTTACGCATCTTTTTCAAACAAATAACTCAATTCATAAATAAAATTATTTTATTGATACTCCACCAATTATAATTTGAACAGCAATTGGCGGTGAATTTAAATTGGGAACTATTTATCAAAAATATTAAACAGACAAAACACGTTATTATTCAGAATTTGAAAAAACGTACTGATCGTTATTATACTTCAGAAAAAGTTAATTATTTGTGTTTAAAGAAGAATTCAAAGGATTTTTTTTCAATTTCTTATAATAACAAAGAAGGCTTTTACTTAAAATGGGATGTAATCACTCCGCTGAAAAGCGGATTACTCCACAGCCTGATCCGGATCCTGTTCACAAGGAAGAAGAAGTTCAGCAAGAAAAACCAATTCACAACGACCAAACCGATAACGAACCAAAATCAAATTCAGCAGGTTCTGCTGAAGATACTTATGAAATCGTAGAACCGCCTCCAAATTTTGCGCAACAACCAAAAGGTATTTCTGAAACAAAATCTTTCTTCAGCTCGAAAGAGAAGCCAACAATTTTTGAGTATAAGTTTAAAGAGCATATTGGGCATGGAGCTCAATCCGATGTTTTTCTAACAGTTAATATAGAAACAGGTCAGTATTATGCCGCAAAAGTTTATGATCAAAATTATCTTTGCCGAAATTCAATTGGGGATGCCGAAAGGCCTATCGAAAAATTTGCACAAGAAGTTCAAATTATGTCAACAGTCTCGCAAAGAAATTGTCTTAATCTCATCGAACTCTTACAAGATGAATTTACCAACACGATTATTCTTATTTTACCGTATGCTGATGATGGGGCATTATCGTCATATTCATATAAAGCAGATCCTTGCCCAGAAGACAAAGCCAAAAAATATTTTTTTCAAATTGGTCTGGGCCTTCAACATATTCATTCTATGAATATTATTCATCGCGATATAAAGCCAGATAACGTTCTCAAATTCAAGGATGGGCATGTTGTAATTGCAGATTTTTCGGTTTCAAAAATATTAGAAGCTCCTGAAGGAGATGAATTATTAGATGACACAGATGGAACCCCAGCCTTTTACTCGCCTGAGGAATGTCGTGGTGATCCATATTATGGAAAGCCGGCTGATGTTTGGGCCTATGGAATGACTCTTTATGTAATGATATATGGTAAGTTGCCTTTCTTTGATCCTGATGATGGAGGGGTATTCTTTTCACAATTTTTCTCAATTTCACAAAAAATTATTGAAGATGATTTTCCATATTCAGAAAGTATTCCTATTTCAAACGATCTTCGCGATCTATTCAGCCATTTGCTTGATAAAAATGCCAAAACAAGATATACAATAGAAGAGGCACTAAACCATAGATGGTTTGCAGAATGTCTCGATGAATATATGAAAGAGCAAGAACAGCAGGGCCAAGGTTGATAGAAGCAGTTATTTTATCTGGGATTTTAACTGTTTCATTTCCTTGATATTTGCTTTATGTTTATTTATTTGTTTGAATATATCAGTATTTATATATTATACAATTATCCATTATTATAATTTATTATACATATGTTATTAATTATTGAATTATAGGGAAACCAAAATCTTATGCAATAAGATTTCATTTTTAATTTCTATTATCAAATGTTCTCCATTTTCTATTTTATTTTATGTGTAATGTTCAATAAATATGTTTATTATTTATGAATTTACCTTTCTGTTTTTATTATGCAATAAGATTTCATTTTTTGTTATTTTTAGAATATTCTCTTGTATCAATCTTTAAAAAAGCGGCCAAATATAAATAGAAAAATAGTTTTTATGATTGCCTTTTTACTAGGTGTAACAACAATATTAATCATTTTTATTTTAATTCTTTATCATCTACATCAATTTACAGAAAATAGCGAATTTCAAGCATTGTTAGATGAAAAAAATGTTTTTCATTTTAAACATCAATCAAATAAAAAAGAATTTGAATCTTTTAAAAGAAAAATACCTTTGACAGATGAAACAATTAAATGGATTAATACAATATTTTCTCATATATTTTCCCATTTTCGAGGAGATTCAGACAACAGTGATGTAGAATCTTTGAATAAAGCATTGACAAATAAGCTTCCACCAGGATTCAGTTTTAAATTAGATTCTATAGGCAAAGACATCATTATTAGGAAACCGGAGCTTTTTTGCGTACAAGAATCCAAAGAAAAAAACAATGGTTTAAACTCGAATGAAGAAATTCTACAAATTAGCATTCCTTTTATGTATAATGGACTCTCTTTCACCATATTTAGCCAAATTGATGAAAAAAATAAAGATAATAATTTCATTCAAATACCACTTTTTGAATTTGACTTTAGAAGAATTGAAGCTACAATACGTGCTTCTTTTGAAATTCAAAATACAAAAATTAATGAAGATTCTAATAACGATTTTAATCTAAATCTAACAATTGAGTTAGATGGTGACAATAATTTTTTGGATTTTGATTCTTCTCTTATATTGAACGATAAAAAGTTTACTGTAACAAATTGCCCGATTTTGGGTAATTTGATTAAGAAAATTCTCTTATATTTAATTATCAAGCGAAACTTGAATTTCATTATTAGTTCTTCGATGATAAATTTTGAGGTATTCAGAAGTTTTATCGAAGAACAGAATGTTATTCAAGCTGAACTTAATTTAATGTAATGTCTTTATTTAATAAAATATAAAATATAAAAACGCGATTGAAATCATGCGATTTATTTTTGTTTGTTTCAACTAAGCACCATGAAAATGCAAATTTATCATTATTTAAACAGAGATAGAATTTAATATGATTTGAAAATTTTTTAATAAATTAATTAAATTAGTTTAAATAAATTTGGAATATAAGTATATCTTAGAATTGATTTAAGATACTGAATTCATTACTTGATTCAAAAAAATTTCATTAATGACATTAATCTTTGTATTTCAACAGGTAGAAAAAAAGAACCAGGTACATTTATTTGGAGTATATTCATAATTCAAAAATAGAATTAAAGCAAATTGCTTAAAACAAACTAAAAAGTGAATTATTCACCAAAAACTTGAAAAATATAGGAAGTGAAGAGTTTTCTTTAAATAATTTTATTTGTTAAATAGAACCCTGAATAATTACTTTGAACTCTTTCATTCAATGAAATTCATTGTTATTGATATGCTTGATTACTGATTCATTAGTATTCAAATAGATTGATTAAACCAATCATAAATTATGATTTATTTTGAATCATTCTTAATAAATAAATATATAAATAAAACACCATGTAAAAAACTCTTAGTTTTTTTATAGGTCGGTTCAACGGACGGTTTGTGTCAAAAAAGCAAAGCCAAAATCAAAAAAACGTTGGAAATGCTTGGTTTTAGGATATATATTTCACTACTATATTTGGAATAAAATATAAAATTTTGGTGAGATTTCTTGAGTTGAATTTTTTTTTATAAACTTTTTTTTATTTTTTTTCATCCATGCATTAAAACTCATGTTAATTTTTTATTATATAATTTAAATAAATATATATAATTGATAATAATTATTTTTTACTTAATAGTTAAATAATTAATCAAGATATCAATATTTTATAAAAATATATTTACAATTCAGTACTTATAGAATTTTTTGAGCGGTAACTTTTCTGAGGAGAAAAATTCAATTATTATTTTTTATTCATTAACTAAAATAAATTAAATTTATCTCTGTAAAAAAACATAATTTAAAATTGTAATTATTTATTATAAATTATATTATAAACATTGTTACTATTAATAGTAACTATAATATAAAAATATAGTTCATAAATATATAAAATAATGATATCTAATAATTATTTTTGAATATCATTGAAAATGCTTATTTAGAAAATTAAAAAAATGCAAATATAGGAATATACATGAATCATTTACGTATTGTTCAAAAAAAAGTTATGATATTAGGATAATTATTATTTATAAATATTTATTAAATAATGATAAAGATTTAAGTATACTTATACATTGGAATATCTTTTTTTTTTAGTCTAAATTTTTAAACGTCAATTTCTCAAAATTCAACTCAGGGATTTGTTTTATATTTTAAAATTTTAATCAAAATATAATGTTATATAATATATAATAATATAAAGCTAATTTAACGTTTTTTTAAATTCTCTGACACAAACCGTCCGTTGAACCGACCTATGTTTTTTTTATTGAAAATTGAAAGATTTTTATCAAGCTGCATCAAAAATAAAATTTTAATTTTTGCAAAATCTCTATAGTATATTGAAACAAAAAGTAGGTATAAATATATGTTCATTATTTTATATTACCAAAATTCGTATTGAATTGATTTTGTTCAGAGAGATATGAAATATTTTCCAAAACTTTGATAAATAAATTCAGAACTTCACAAATAATTGAGTCTGAAACAAATTGAAAATTAATTTCGACATCATAATATTTCAATTTTGTATCAAATTAGGTGATGTAATTTATATTTGTCTGAGCATTTATAATGAGCAAAATTTCTCAAGTCATTAACATGGATGATTATGATTTAGTTCATGATGACGATTTATATATTTATTCTAAAAATAAGCACCATAATGAAGAAAAAATAAATGATTGTTTAAAATATGACGATTTTAACAAAATGAAACATAATCATAATCAATCAAAAAAGATCCAAAAAAAAATTAAAACAGGAAAAGAAGCAACTTATATTAAAAAAATATTAAAAAATTTTAATTATGAATCATCAAATACTTGGAAGAAAATTCAAGAGCTTTTTTCAACAGGAATTAGGCATACAGAGCTCATTTCAATAGCTGAAATTTTGATTTATTTATTTGGTGTTCCTAATATTTCAAGAAGTTGCCATCGTTCATTTCCTGTATTAATAAAATGGTTTGATGATAATTGGGAAATAATTGAGCCACATATTTACAATATAAGCCTGCTTGATGAAGATAAAAAGCAAATAAACCTTTCACGCCAAATTTATGATCAAATTAAATGAAAAATGAAGCATCAAAATACTGATATGTACAATTCTCATCGAGTAATTTGCTGAAAACTTTGGAAAATAATTGGTAATTGATGAAGGCACAATTGATTTAGAAAATATGCTTAAAAAATGAATTAAGAAAGAAATTTATATAAAAATGGCTGCATATTGGTTCCAATTTTTTATGAATTTATAAATTCATATTATTTTATAAAATAATTATTAGATTATTATCCATTAGTATTTTAAAAAATTGCCGAAACTGAAAGATTCAATGTCTTCAGATAATTAAATTCAATTGAATAAACGTTTTGTGCTTATAGAATATATATAAAAAAAGAGAGCTTAATTAGAAATATTTTTTTTTTATGAAATTTAATGATTGGAGAATAAAGCTTTGATTTCAGGATCTTCAGTGCAATCAAAAGCCTTCTTTCCTTCCCAATTTTCAAGATTTACATCAATTCCGCTAGTGGACAATAAAAGCTTAGTGATTTCAGGATGGTTATATAAGCAAGCACTATGTAATGCTGATTCTCCACCTGCAATAACTTTATTTTGCTGAATGCTATATCTGTCATTGCTTTGATGATTTAAGTCAATGTTTTCGCGTTTAAGTAAGAGAGTTGCTGCTTCTGTATTTCCATAAATTGCAGCTGCAATCAATGGTGTATTTGAAATCCATTGAGATCTTTGATTAATATCTATATTTGGTTGTTGAAGAAGTAATTTAACAATTGAATTGTTATGGTATCGAACAGCAATGCCTAAAGCTGTTAAACCATCGAAATCTTTGTTGATATCAGAAACATGTGGAATTGATTTCCTATTAATATCGATGTTATCGATTTTTAATAATAATTCGGCAAGGCTGAAATCGCCAATTCTGCATGCTTTTTGAAGAGCGGTATATTTACCACAGTAATTTATATTGATACATGGAAGTTTTATGAGAATCTCGACAATTTTATTGAAACCATATTTAGCGGCAACTTGGAATAATTCATTAATTCCTCTTACAGGAACATCTGAATATAGATTTGATTTGCGGAAGATTTGCAAAATTCCGTCTTTTTCATCTTTGATAGAGCTTAATTTAGATGCAATTTCAATATAATTATGTGAAATAATTGCAGTCTTTAAATGAGGATCAAGAACATATTTGGGAGACACGGATTGATCATTTTTTTCTTCTTCTTCTTCTTCAGCATTTTCGGGTGGGTTTGCGAGATCATCTTGAATAGTTCTAATGAGTTCAGAATGATGAGATGATATTGAAAGATTTAAGCACGATTCATAATTATCATTTGGCGCAGAAACTGTTTTTTCTTTCAAAGTATTAATGATTTCATAATTTCTTCCATGAATTGCATATTCCCAAATGTCACTTTCCAATAATTCTGGTTTGGCATTAGATATATGGTTAAAAACAGCAACTGATCCACAAAATGCGGCATATTGTAATAGAGTGACTTCTGAATGTTTTTTAAGGAAATCATTGGTCTCAAATGGAGATGGGTCGATTTTTGCCTCAAGGGATATGTTTTCGTGGCTCACAAGATCGATGAGATTTGGTGCTTCATCTAATCTGATTAGAGTGCAGATTTGATTATGGTTTTCCCCTGTTTTTTGATTTTCTATTTCATTTTTTTTGTCATCTGGATAATAATATTGTTTAAGATCTTGATTATCTTTGCTATTTATAATAGTATTAACTTCATTTGTAAATTGGAAAAGGTTGTCCTTAAGAAGGACAATAACTGGCTCGGCGTGACTAAAGAGATTGAAAAGATCTTCGTTACTATAATATTTTTGGATTTCAGTTTTGAGTGATACAAGTAAATTTGCAATTTTAGGGAAGAAATCGATTGAGCGGTGATGATTAGATGCAATATGAACAAGCATTCGGAGAAAATCATCTAAACTTGATCTGTCATCTTCAATTTTCTTTTTTTTTAATTCTTGAATTAAATTTGACAAGTTTTGGCTGTTTGTATCTTGATTATTATCGGATGTATCAAGATAAGTGAGGAGCAATGATTGAATTTCCGAGTATTCATCACAGAATGTTAAGATTTGATCAAGAGCATTTTGTATATCACTCATAATAAAAATGATATTTTGTCAAAAATCAGTCAACTGGTCATCCTTTAAAAAATTTCGAGAAATCCTAATTCACTTTTTCTGAGGAATTTAAAAAATTGCATAATGGGCATAAATTTTTCACATTTTATAATGTTAACCAATTTTTCATTGCAAATCAAAGAAGTAAATGAAATGATGTTTGATCTTGGATAATTGAAAATTTTGATAATAAATCCACTTTTTGTATAAAAAATTTTTGTTGTTTATTTTTATATTTTGTAAAATCTATTTTGTTTATGCATTAATTCTATATAATGCATATTAAATAATATAATAATAATAATTTTTATTTGTTTTTGTTATTTATTAATAAAATATGGCGATATTAAATTTTTTTTTTATATTAATAACGAAAAAACCGCACTTATTTATCATTTTAAACAGATGTGGGGGAGCCAAAAATAACGTATTTTATATTTAAAAAAATACCAATTTTAACAGTATAAAAAAAGATTTATTTCTTGTTATTGGAAGAATAAGTATGAAAACTTATTTTATTTTATTTAATCCGTATATCTTATGCCTAAATTGATTAAATATGAAGTTTTTATTTATCATTAAAATATATTTATCTCGATATAAAAATAAGTTATAATAAAAATTATAATATATTTATTATATAAAAACAATTATAAAAATTATTATTTCTTCAAATACTATTATTAATAATTTTTAAATGAAAAAAATTATAGATAAATATTGCATGTGTAATGATTTACGAAATTCTTCTCAAATATAAAAGAAAATCTAGTTTTGACGAATCAAATAAAAATAGTAATATTTGAATAAAATAATATTAAAATATAACAAATAAAACGCTGGCCAATTCCAAACTAAGAACAAATTAACTATAATAATTGTTTTTCTGACCATATAGCACCAGAATTTTTTTTTATTTTTTGATTTTGGAATGCGCCAGTCCAATCATCTTGAAACTTTGTGATTTAATTTACCATATATATATAAGAATTTATATTATAATTTTGAACTGATTTAAAAAAAAAACTTTGCTCCCCCACCTCTTTTTAAACAAAGGTATGGAAACTCTTTTTCAATTCAATAATCTTTACTTTTTGTATATACACTTGAATCAAAAACGATAAGGCACCTCTGGTCAAAATTGAATTAAATTTCACCTTTGGGTGTCTTATCGTTTTTGATCTTAGTTTACAATGTAATTACACAGGACGATAGAAATTACATATGTAAATACATATGTAATTTTCCGTTAATTTTTTTATTTGAAAAATATCTTTATCTTCAAAAATTTAGTCAATTAAAATAAAAAAAGCATGAATATAAAGCAGAAATAATTTTTATTCAGTTATTATTGCTAATAAATTATTAAAACTTTGATATTTCTTTGATCATTCTTTTGATGGTGTAAAATGGCACTTTATATTTATTAAAAAATTCTGATTTTATTTCGACTTATTATGATTGGCTAAATCGTTTTGATTTATTTATTCGATGCATTTGAATTATTTTATAATAGTACCGACGTACAAAACCTTTTTTTCTATGATATTTTGCTTCTAATTATATCTATCAGATAGAATCATCTGCGATAACATGGTTTTTTGACCAAAATTAGCAAGAGTTAATGAAAAATAGTTTTTATCTTTAGATTATGAATAAAAATATTGTTTTAAACATAAATAACTGATTTACATCAAAATTTTTGATTTTATATTAAAGTTACGTTAAAATGTTACGTTAATAAAAATGTGATGTAAAAAAAGTAAAGATTAAATTCAATTCTATTTTATTTTATGCAAAAAAAGCTCGAATATTGATCATTTTTTATTAAAAATTAGTCCATAGTCATGTATATAATATTTGTAGCATAAATATAAAATCAAAAAAAAAAAAAATTTTAATTTTATTACCGAAAAACAAGAAAAAAATAAAATCCAAAAATTTGTAATTTTTGATTAACGGAAAAAACCTCATCAAAGTTTAATACATGTCTAATATTGTTTTATCATATTATTAACATATTTAAAAATAGCATGAAAGTGCTTAATTCAAATCTCATAAAAGGCATAATGAGAAAAAAATGTTTTTTTAAGAAAAAATCAATTTAAAGATGAACTAGTCGACAAAAGTTTTTAGTTTTTTTATATGTTCTTCATTTTTTTATTTATTAGAAAATAAAATAAAAAAAGGCCATGTTTTTCGAGTGGATTTGGAGATCTTATATGATGTTATCAATTTTTTGTATACTTCATATCATTGATGATATGAATTTTATTATTGACCAATAAAGATGAAAATTTTTTGACCAAAAAGGTTAATTTATTTTATTTATTATATTTCTTCCAAAGACACAAATAAACTCAACAAAATAACTAAATAAGAGTAGTTTACAAAACAATTCTTAGGTATATCCCAGCGCAACGTGGAAAAGTAAACCATGCAAAGATAATTATTTTAGAATGTCTTTTCCTAAAGCTCAAACAAATTCAAAAAACTCACTAAATAAAAGCGATTTACAAAATAATTTTTCTTATAAACAAATGAATTATCGATAGTTTTTTCATCTGCCAACTATGTGCTGGAATTTGTACGATAGTTATTTTGTAAATCGCTTTTATTTAGTAAATTTGGCGAATTTGCTTGAGTTTTAGGAAAAAATATTAAAAATGAATAATCTTTGCTTGGTTTGCTTATCCATGATGCTTTATAATCAGCAATAAAAATGGAAAAAGTGATTTGAACGAATTGGGAACAGAATTTTTAATATCAATATGAAGAAAATTATAAAACAATTTCCTGCATAAACTCATAATTTTCAAAATTTTGAAATTCGCCTTTTAGGTAAAAAAATATTCGCCTTTTAGGTTAAAATAACTCATATCACTTGTGATATGAATATAAAAAATGATAAATTTCGAGTTCTTCCCCATGAAATATAAATTACTTATATAATTCTATTTAAAAATAATATATTTAAAAAATAAAAAAAATTGTTTTTTGAATTAAGATAACCAGATTAGGATTCAATTTTTTGCAAAAAAAATAATTTATTTTTATCTTAAATTCCTCTAGAAAAATATGTCTTTTTTATATTATATTTATCATTAATACTGCCATTTAAAAATTATATTTTGAAAGAAAAATGATCTGTCGAGTGGATAGAAGTTTCCATACCTTTTTTTAAACGTATTTCAAAAAGAATTCTAGTCATATTATCTTCATTTAGTCTTGCAATATAAGTATAAAGATTTTATTTCTTATTAGGAATATATTGTAATAAAAATATATGGAATTATTTTATTTTGATGATGATTTTAATTCATATTTATGAGGGTTGACTGTATGATATTTGTATAAAATTATTATTGATAAATCTTTTTGTAAGAGAAATTCAAGTTTATTAAATCATAAAAAGTTGTTACATATTCATTTCGTTTATAAACCAAAATAAGTAAGAGCATTATTTATGCATATCAAAATAAGATAACAAATGTTTAAGATAGGGTGTTTTCACTTCGGAGGTATTCGCCAATATCGCCGATTCTGGCTACAGCCATTATGGTGGGAAGGCATCTGTGAAGTTGGTTGCTTGATTGCACTGCAACGCCTAATCCAATTGGCATGTTATTTGCGTTATATACAACAACACCTGCTCCTCGAGGTGTGCCTTCTTGAATATTTTCAACACCTTCTTTCATGATATTTTGTCCATACAAGAAGCCAACTTCTGCAGATGATTTAATCCATACTTTATATTTTGCAAGTGGTGAAATGACTGGGAGAGCTGTAATATTGAAGAAAAATCTTCCCTTCTTTGTAAATTTGCCAATGTAAACGCCAGCGGAAAGGAGGCACTTTTCTCCAAAGTTTTTACAATGATTATAAAGATCTTGCTTCATATAATAAACTCGATTTTTGTGAACACCAAAAGTCCATGTAGAACCTTCTCGTTCTAAAAGAGGTTTTACATCATCGCCAATAAATTGAGCAAATTTTTCGAATAATAAACGAGCTTCTTGTTTGTTTAAAAACCTCATGTAAAATTTACATGACCAAAGTTTCAAGTTCAATTAAGAAGATAAATGGTCAAATCAAAATTTTATTAGAAAAAGTTCATTGATTATACGAAATCCAAATATTCATTTATCTTGGTATATACATTAATTTGATCTCTCCAAAATAGGAAAATACAAAAATAAATAAAAATTAAATATGTTTAACTTTAATAAAAAAAAGAAATAATATTATTATTATTAATTTTATACAAATTAGGTTTGTTACTAATGGATGGACAAAATATATTTAAGAACTATAAAGATAAGCATTTCATTTTAATTATTATTTTTTTCATTGTTGTTTATTGAGAATAAAAATCATGAATTATAAATATGTTCATAAATTGGTAAATAAGAAGTAATTGCGCATCGTAATGAAGCTATAAAACTATCACTCAATGAAAGGAATGTTTTAACTCTCTGATCCTTCAACACGTTGAAATCAGTGAGTCTATGAGCCTTAATTATATTGCTGATACATAAAATATCATACAAACCGATCTGTTTTGACATACAAAGAATGGCAGCAGCGCATAATTGTACACCTTCGCCAATAAAAGTGAAGTCTTGCTCATGTTTTTCAGACATTGATTCACGAAGAACAAATAAAAATTCAAGAACACTCCATGTTGAGGCGAATCCTGTTAAAGTTTGAAGATCTAAATAATATTGAGAAGTCTCAGCCAACATATCAGACGCACCTTGTTGACTTGATAAACGGTCAGAAAAGGTGAATAAAGCATTATAAAGAAAAGGCTGAATAACCTCATTTTCTGCTGGAAGCTTTGAATAATTTCTAAAGTGTCTTCCAATTGCTTTATCTTCAAAAATTTGAAAAACTTCGTTTGATGATATATCAGTGTTGCCATCATCAGCTGTTTTGTTAAAAATAAATGAAGTGTATTGATCTATTGAAGATTTCTTTAAAATAAAAGCGTCATCCATCATTTCAGAAATAGCAAATATATTTCCAATTTGGGCCATTATCCCAAAAAGTTGATTTACCTCATCATCGTCGACAAAATAACGATAAGCACCTTCAAAAAGTTCGAATACTTCAACACAATTTGAAGAAAGTGGTGCATTTTTAATTCTTCTCAGGCGTTTCTGTATACTTGCATATAAAGAACAAAAGTTTTGTAATATTTCGTCCATTTCGAGTAAAAGTTGTTGTTGGAGAAGAACAATTGAACCATCGTTTAATAGCCAAAATAGTTCACGGAAGTTTTCAATTGTTATCATTGATGTAGTTGGTAAAAGAACTTTTTGTAAGAATTCTGATCCATCTTTATAAGCTGAATCATAAAATTGAATTTTTGGTTGTTTCTTTGGAATTAATCTAAATGGAGTTGTTAATAAGTAATAATCATATATGACTGTGTTTTGCAAATGATCAACAATATAGAAGAAAACTTTTGATTGAAGTGAGTTTGGTGTATCTGTTGACATAACAATTGATAACATGTCATCGAATGGCATGGTCGGTATATTATGTTCAAGGAAGAAGCTATGAGTTGAGCGTAAGACGTCCAATATCCTTTTAACTGCTATTGAAACCAATACACCATGTGATCTAAAGAAATCAATTGCTTGTTCTATCGCTTTGTAAATTAATGAGTCAACACGCTCAGCAATCAATGATTTCGTATCAATAGAGCATCCAAGAAGTGTCAATTGATTTTGCTCAAGAAGAGTTCCAATTCGAACTGCAGATGATGATTGTTTCAAAACTTTAGCAGCTTCAACTTTTAAATTTAAATTATCTAGCATTGTCCTTGATAATGAACTAATTGTGATAAATCGTCGAACTGGATGGAATGAAGAATCTGCAATTGTTCGCATAATTGCTGCTAAACAAATTTCTGCTTCTGCTTTAATTTCATCATAAAGCATTTTTGAATGAAGACTATGTAAGGCTGTTTGAGCAGCATCGTCATAAATTGATAATGGATAAAATAGTGCATAAGTAAGATCAACTTTGTGATAGTTTCTAAGAGCATATTCAGAAAGAATAACTGGAAGTGATGCTGTTACTGGGAAGAAAGAAACATCATATAAGTCTAGAAAATATTCTTTGAAGAATAAGTTAGATTGATCAAATACTACTTCAATTGTCGTTGGTAACAATAAAAGTTCAATGAAATATCTAGTATCTTTAAGGAATTCATCAATTTCTTTCTTATCGTCATTTGATAACTTAGCTGTCTTTAAAACATTTTTCTTTGAAGAAAGATATGGATTAGCTACCATTTGTAGTTGAATTCGAGCAAGTTCGGCAATCGATGCCTGTGGTGGGCATTTTGGTACTTTTGGTGTTATATTTCCATACTTCTTAATTTGATCTTTAATTAAGAATTCGTCTTTTTCAAAAGATCCTATCAAAGTTCGTAAAGTTTCAAAAATCTTCTTTTGATCAGGGTTTTTTTCAGATCGAATGCAAGCTGGTGGTAATTTATTATGAGCAAAGTTTTGAAAGTACGATTGGATGTAGTAGCTTACATTTTCAGTAATAGTTGCAAGATTGGTTATAATGAACTCTTTAATTGTCCTGCATAAGCATAAGGTAAGGAGAATTTTTGTTAAATCATCTTTCAGGCCAATTTTCATACTTAGTTCGTATTTTGACATTTTTTGCCCCGCTTCAGTATCTGGAGCTGGAGGTACTTTTAAGAGATGCTTTGATAGAATTTGACGAACTCGATTAAGGCATGTTGAAACAAGGTGGAGAACTTTAATTAATGTTTCTGATAAATGTTTTGAACGTTCATAGCGTGGGTTATGTGAGTTTGCTTGCAAAACAGCAGCAGATAAATTCGAAAATTCTATGCGTATTATTTCAATAAGATTATAGAGTGGAACTGGATTGATTTTTGGTAAATTTGAAACGTTTTGGTTTTTATTTGAAATATTGACCAAAAATTCTTCTGGTGTATTATCAATTGTTAAAATTGAATTATCAAAATATAGTGGTAAGGTTGGATAAAATTTAATTAATGTTGATAAGAAAAATTTGGTTTCGATATCAATATCGCCTAAAACTGGCTTAGGTTTTTTAGCATCTTTAAGTTTGTTTTTTTCATTTTGTTCTTGTGCTTGGTAAAAACGAATTAAAAATATGTACATGTTAACATAAACAAACTGCATGTCTGGATATATAAAATCGTCATCTTCAATTCTTAATCTGATGTAATCAATAAAAATCTTAAAAAGTGTTATAAAACGGTTTTCGTCAAGATCCTTCATTTTATCAATAAGCTGGGATGTTAATACTTTTTTGGTTAGAGCCCAAATACGAAGTTTTTGAGTTGAACTTGCAAATTCTTGATCGTTAATGAGTTTAAGGAGCCTTGATATATCATTAATAAGAGATTTTGATATAAGTAAATGTTCAAGAGAGGTTAATTTGTAAATTAAAATGGATATTTGATCTAATAATTGATCATTATATTTGCCATTATTCCATATATCATCGTTTTTGAATACTAGCGTAATATTTTCAATCATAGATGTAGTTGAAAGTTGAATTTTTGATAAGAAATCAATTTGAGGAGTTAAAATTGATATAACTGCACTTTTCATATTCTGTGAAAATTGTCCAAGCTTTTCCATATATGTATAAATGGGCTTTGAAATACTTCTTTTAGAATATAATTCAGAAAGTAGATCATCTGCATCTTTTACATTTTGGGAAACAAGTTGAATGAGTGCTATAACTTCTGTAGCTTGAAGACCAGCTCTAACTGGGAGAACAAGATCGAACACAGTTTCAGCTGGATAACGAACAAAAACAGACAAAGGAACGCATCGCGGTGCTGTTCCAACAATAGGAATAGTATCTATATTTTTCCAATTTTCAATTGCAGATGGTGTTGGAACAAAAACAGATTTAAGCATGTTAAAATTTTTAAGATATTTTCCTCATAACTTTTTCAAATATTAAATCAATTTGAATACCCATGTTTTCACCTTTGACTATGAGTTTTCCACTTTTGAAAGAAAACAGTGAAATGAGTATTTCAATTTTTTCTATATAGCATATCATTTATGATGTCATATTAATTTTTGAGAATATTCAAAATATGATCGTTGTGTAAAAAATACGTTATTTAAAAATTTTCACTTCATTTTTTCCTTTTTTTTTTAACAAATTTGTTTATTTCAGAAGCTCAAATATGAAACTTTTATATATTGCTTGATCCTCTTTTGTTTAATGGTAATAACTCAAAATTTTTGATTTTCCAATCATATTTGATTTACAAATATTTCGACCAATAAGATCAATTGAAAAGTCAAAATAAAAAATGAAAATACTGTATTTATAAATTTTTAGATAAACATATGATCACCAAAATCTTACATTTTTGGTTCAAAAAGTTCAATATTCATATCCATTTTTATAGCCATTGAAGCATTTTCGACAAATTTGTTTTTTTAAAATTTTTTATTTATTGGAAGAATTTTTCAAAAAACAAAAAAAAGTGATTTTTAATTTTTCATCGACCATATTATTTCTTTTTTATCACAACGGTTTTTTGGATTCATGAAAAATAAACATGATATTTATTTATCACAAGAGTTAAACTCTTTTTTTTTTTTAGTTATTTTAAAATGATAATTAAAAATAATAATTCGGAAAATTTTATGAATAGCTTTATATTAATATTTGATCTATTTTAAGAAAAGAGAAACTATTAATTAGCATAATTTTATAATGATTTATACTCTCATTAAGTCATCATCAAAGAAAAAAAATCATTATATCACTGCTTTTAAAAATTGTTTTTTCATTGTTAATAATAATTTTTTATATATTTAAGAAATTTAACAAATAATAAAAATATCGTTTTTCAAATAAAAAACAATGAGATATTATTAAAAAAAATATGAATTTTAGATACTCAATTATTCAATGATAAAATCATTGAAAAAGATGCAACTATCAATAATTCACAATTTCTAATTTAAAATATTCAAAAATTCAGATAAATCGCATTGTTACTCCATTTTAAATCATATTTTCATATTCATTTCACATCATAACTTGAACTAATTATCAAATAAAAAGCTTCTCTTTTATTTGGAATATTAAAATTAGTATTAATTCAGACTATTTTTATTATTATTTTATTTATTTAAAAATATATAATAAACATTTTTTAATAGTATCAATTTAAACTAAAAGACTATTTGAAAAATCAGAAAAAACTTTTTTCATGAACAAAAATAAAAGAGGTGAGGCTGCGAAAATTTTTGGTATTTTTTAATAATATTAATACATATTATTTTATTCCAGAATTAAATGCTATTTATGATAATTTCACTAATATTTTTTTCAGATTTTTAGCTATAAATCTATTTTTAAAATTGAATAGCATCTATCTTATTATAATTTCAATTTTATCTTAATAAAAAAATTCTATTTACTCAAAATAATAAATAATTTAATTATCAATATTTAATATATAGATGTGAATATAATATTAAAATCTTCGACTAAGAATTATAAATCAAAATAATGATTTTTTATGACTTAACTAACTATCATCTAATTATAAGCATGATTTTTTTGGTAAATTATTGATAAATATTAAAATAAATACTTATTGTGAGGTTGATACCAAAATAAAAACAAATGAAATTATTTAGATATTTGTGAAGTTTACATCATTAACGTATATAGAATTATATTCAATATTAAACCTCAATCCTAGCTAAAATTGTAAAAAATTTTTTAAAAATATTTTGATATGTTTGCCAGCACCAGATAAGTTAAGAGATAAACTATAGTTATCCCTTTGGTCTTTAATATAGAAGAAAATTTCTCTTTAAATTGAAAAATATTTTTTTGAATTTTGACCAAAAACGCATTCATTGAATAGCTTTCTTATTAAAAAATAGATATCATCTATATACAAATGAAATTTAATGGTTGAAAAGAAAAAATAATGACGAATATATGAATTATGACATTTTGAAATATCAATACAATTTCAATTTTTTTTGATTAAATCTGAAAAAAAGTATATGATATGAAAAGGTAACAAAACCATAATACTATATTTTTAATTTATTTTTAATTTTGTTGATTATTATTCCTAAAAAAGTTCATTTAAAATTTCGCAGTCTCACCTCTAAAATAAAAAATAAATTTTTTTTTCAAATTAAAAAATGAATTAAAACTGCTATTTAACTTAATTCAAGTTTTATTTTGCTTTTAAATTATTTTTTAAACTTTCTTTTTCACTTAGTAAAAAAAAAAAAAAAAAAAAAAAAATGATGAGTAAGAGCCATGAAAGATAAATTTTAACAAGCCGTGTTTGATTTTTCACCATATAATTCACCTTCTGAAGTCGAAATTTGAAATAGTTAAAAAAAAGAAAAATATATATATATATTAAAATGAAATTATTTTTAAATAATATTTCTTATGAATTTTATTCATTTATGATTTATATTCTTAATTGGTATTATTTAAAAAATAAAAATCAAAGATAAAGATAAAAATTTATTAAAATAATTAAGAAGAATTGTCTTCATCACTAGATGGATGGTAATCAGTGTCATCGGTATTTGTTATTTCTTCTAATTCATCTGATGATTCAGTATTTACATTAGATGATAACTCATTATCGTTTGAGAATCCAGGAATTTTCCACCCCTCTTCGAGAACCTTTATGTTCATTCTCTTCCAAATATTTTTCAGCATTTTATAAATATATTTATATCTCGCAATGTCTTCTGGTATTGCATTTTTTTTTTCATAATTTGCTATTTCTTTTTTTAATACACCAAATACTCTGATGTCGAGGGGCTGGTACTTACCAGTCCCACATGCTGGCACATAAATTAATTTGATTCCTAACCTTTTAGCTTCTTTTCTGACTTCCTTATCAAGGTGGGATTTGTAAACGTCAAAAACAAGTGCAAATGGCTCATCATTCATTTTCTTTGAGAGCCATTTCAGATATTTCACCATGACTTCTCTATTTGTCCATCCACTTGGTGAATGGACAATTAATTCCTTATCTTCTTCTTCTTTCTCTTCATCTATTTCACTGTTCCATTCTTCCTCTTCTTCTTCTTCTTCTGTGTCTTCAACTCCATACTTCTTCTCTGATAATTTAGTTTTTCCCTTGGCTACAATAACCAAGGGAATTCTTTGTTCTAACTGCATTTGAATCGATGCAATAACTGTTGTTCCCTCTTTTGCATTAAACTTCTCCCCTCTAACAACTTCTCTTGTTTCTTGATTTTTAATGCCGACTACTTTTTGTTCAAAATTGTAAGTATGGATGAAGGTTTCATCCATATTGATTATTCTTGATGCTCCATATTTTGCTACTGCTTTTGCAAGAGCTTTTAAGTATTTTTTAACAAATCTCATATTAACCTCTCCTCGCCTTTCGTTATGAGGTTTGCGCATACTAAGTCCATGTCTATCTAAAAACCGCCTGCACCAAGATAAGCTAGCTGAAAAATTTCGCATTTGAACCTCGTTCATTAGTATATGTGGTGTATCACTTGCGATATCGAATAAACTTTGAACCTTTTCTTCAAAATTAGAGATAATAATTTCTCCATTTTCGTCGAAAGGCCATTTATGTTGGCGAATAGATTTGATTATAAGATATCTTGTTGCCAAAGAAATTGGACTATAATATTTCTTAATGGCCATCCCAGCAACATCTAATAAGGTAACGACTTCTTTGTTATTTATTCTTTTGATAATTTCTGTGGCCATTTCGTTTTCCTCAAAATCAGAAAATGATCCAAGAAGCATTGTGTTGAAGTTATAACTTTTTATTGTTTCTTTATGGCGAAGGACCATGTCGCTTTTCGGTAAGGATCTGAATTTATCGTAACATTGTTTTCCAGATCTTCCAACCATATGCTTCGATACCTTGATCCAATCTATATTATGCTTATTAGAAAGTATTTCTCCTGTTGAAAGGCCCCGATTTATAACATTTATTAGTTTATCAGTTTCGTCAGATGACCAAGGACCATTCATGCATATCAGTCCATTTTGAGGAATACGATATTGTTTATTGTATTTTAAATCTTCATCTTTCACAATATCGTATTCCAAGTTTAACAGATCAATTATGTTATTGAAATTAAAATTACTTTTTCCTCTAGATTTTATTAATGTGAATGCAGTCTGGCAAATGTTTTTGAATGATTTTAAACTAACTTTATTAAGTCCTTTGTAATGCTTTTCCATCTCTTTCTTCAATGATTTATAATTGTTGTATGAATGTAAAAGGTGTGCTTCATAACATTTTTCCAAAAATTCATCCGTTACTATGAAATGCTGAGATTCATAATTTGCATTTGAATTATCTGTGTTATTAATAATACTTAACGACGAATTAGGCTGGATTGAAGGATTTGTAAATGAATTTGGCTGTCCAATACTAGATTTGATTTGGACTTGAGGAAGAGTAAAATATTGATGACTCAAAGATTGCGAAGTATTCTCTGTGTTATTATTAATAATACTTAACGACGAATTAGGCTGTCCAATACTAGATTTGATTTGGACTTGAGGAAGAGTAAAATATTGATGACAAAAAGACTGCGAAATATTTTGATTTTGCTGATTCTTCTTTGAGTTTAGAAGGTCTTGAAAAGAGCTTATTAGATTTTGCGCAGAACTGTTTTGAGGCTTTGATAATATGTCATCGAAATGTTCTTCGCTATTGTCTGAATTATCATCTAGGAACCTGTATAGAGAAGCAAATGCTTGTAAAACATTACGTGAACTCATTATTTATTATATTATTTCTTAAATTAATTTAAGAAAAACCAAAATATCTAAAGTGAGAGAAATAAAGGGGGTCAATTCAAAAAATAATTAATTTCAAGGGAAAACGATAATAAAAATTTATTTTGAGAAAAAAATATTTGAAAAATTTTTTTTTCTTAAAATTATATTTTCTGAAAAAATATTCAATTTTTTCTTAACTTGATCGTCAACCCCTATTTTATTGAATGTGACCCCTATTTTTTTGGGGCACTTTATAATAGAAATTATATTTCATATCACTGCCGCTAGGTTTATCTTAATTTATTACTCACATTTTGCTAGATTTGGTTTTGAATTAATCTGGCTTTGATTATTTTTGGTTTGTCTTTGATTAATTAATTCTAAATTCAAAAATTTTAAATTATTAGATAATTCATCACCGGAAAATTTTTGTGAAATCAAAAAGTAAAATAAATTTGTGTATTGATGTACATTCAGTATGAAGATGATCTTCGTTTGCTTTGAGTTTTAAATTTAAAAATTTTAAATTGTTAGATAATTCATCACTTAAACATAATTTTTTGAAATCAAATAGTAAAATACATTTGTGTATTAATGTACATTTAGTATGAAGATGTTCTTCGTTTGTTTTGAATTCATTAGATCATAAAAATAAATTTATATTTGGTACTTTTTTACCTTGTTAAAAGTATCACTTTTTTACCGTGAAAATACGATTTCTATTGCAATCTATTACTATTAGCTCAATTTAACAGAATTTTGTCTGATCCTTTGGCCTTCATCTAATTGATAATCCCTATTGAATTTGAAAGATAAAATTTGAATATCATCTTTCAAATATTCAAATATTATCATTCTAAATAAATATATTTTCAATTATCTTTATTTCATCCAATTAAAATTATAAATTTATATGATTTTTAGTTTAAATATATATTGATAAAAATAATATTCCCTTTTAATTTTACCAAAATTTAAAAATAACCAAATAATTCATGAAAAAAGAAATGTCAATTCACTTTTAACTTAATTTCATTATCTTCATGAAATTATATCAAAAAAAGATGAAGTGACATGAATTGAATAAACCTAAGAAAAGTGGAAAACTCATAGTCAAAGGTGAAAACATGGGTATTTTTTTTTAATTATGATTTGTGAACTATTTGACATTCTGAGAAAATCATTTCAAAAGAAAAATGATTTATTTTGTATTTCATAAAAAGCTTTAATAAAAGTATGATGTATTTGCTTGTATATGTTTCAAATTGCTTATAATATTTAAAATTTTTCTAGATAAACTTGCTATAAATGTTAATTAAAAATATGGTATTATGAATAAATTTAATAATTCGCATAGAAAATATTCAATTATCATCATATTTATTTTTTTATATGGTAAAAATATTGCTAATACAGGACAGTAGTGCAATAATTATGAAGGTAATCAATATTAGAAAAATAACATGTCTGTTAGCTTATTTTAAATCATTGCATTTTCCAAATAATTTAATTTGATATTTCATAGAAATGAGATTATTAACAAAATATTAATATAAATAGAAAGAGTAAGTTGTAACAATATCTATTATTTTAATCTTAAAAATCATTGATTAAAGTCTTTTTTAACTTCTGCAGTAATTTCATTACCTTTCACATTAATTACTGTAAAACTCAATGATTTAATATATTGTCTAACATATATCACATTTGTTCCATCAATATTACTAATTAGATCGAAGAATATGGTAGAACTTAAAAATATATGTGGAGTTGATTCGGGAACAAGTGATGATAAATACTGTATTTGAACCGTTGAATCCATAGCAGGGCAAGCACTACATTGATGAGCAATTTGCTTAGGAATTTCCTCACGTTTTGAACCATGTCCATTATATTGTTGACCAATAAGCATTTGAAGATCGTTTGCAGTTGCTGTAATTTCTAGATCACCTTTCACAGTTATAAAAGTCGGATCAGAACTTAAAATTTGATCTGAATTATATGGGAAAATTGGACGGGGAATTGTTGGAATCGAAAGAAGGTCAGTACTCGATGGAATAAAGATAGCATCATCAATGCCATTTCCCAAGTGGTTCATAACTTCTTCAGTAAGTTCTTGAGCGGTATACTTACAATCTTTGGATGTTAATTGTTTACATGTCTGCGATGCAAAAGGACCAAAGAAAATGACAAGATCTGGTTTGTAGCTTTTAATTTTAGCGTTAAGTTCATCCAGGGGTTCAAATGTATCAAAGTCATATGGACCAGAAACAGCGATTATGCGTGCATTGAAATCATCTGGAAGTATGGTTGGATTTGAAGTTCTACAATCTGTAAAAATTTGTGATGCATGAAAAACATTTGTATCAACAGTTCCTCGGGCGGCAATTATCTGGCCCCTAAATAATCCATCGATAACATCCTTCTGGTAATCAATTTTTAAATAAGGTACATTTTCGAATTTTGAAATGAAATGAATTTCAGCATTTTTTTCTGTTAATTTTTCTGTAGGATCATCATCTTGAAAACCTGCATAAATTCTACCATAAACATAAACTTCATCAGTTCCTGCCTCTTGTAAATTATACGTATAATGTTCAATGTTATTCCTTTTTTTTAGACGCTTCCCCATCATTTTGACATATTTTTGTAAGTCTTTTTGCAAACTATCTACATTTTGATTAAAAAAGCGGGGGTGTTGGCCCTTAAATGCATCAATATGACGGATTGAAGACATAATTTATAAACAGACTAAATATCAATTTCACCTAGTGAATTAAAAATTAAAGTGAAGTTCGTTTTATTAATAAATTTTTGTGTGAACTCATTGAAATTTTATCTTGTTTTACTTCATTTATAAATTCGCATTTTTAATTTATTATATTATGAAATAATATAAATACTTTAACATATCATAAGTATCCTTAAATATTTTTATTTTTTCTTAAAATTTCAGGAGATATTAATGTTTTAATTGATAATTATAAAAATCTATATATCTTATTAAAAAAATAATATTTTTGTAGTAAAAATAAATTTTAATTATCAAATTTTTAATTTAATTCAAAATATACTTGTAATTAATATTAATAATATATTTGAAATGAATATTAAGAGTTTTTTAGTTTAAAGAGATAACTTTTTGAAAAAAATCAAAATTTTTCATATTGAAAAAAAATTTTAAAACTTACGGTCAAAATTTTCACAAAAAATCACTAAAAATTAATTTTTTTTTGATTAGCTAAAATCCATGTCTTATCAACTTAATGTCAAAGTAATCGAAGCAAAAAATATTCCTAAAATGGATGTTTTTTCTAAAAGCGATCCTTATGTCGTTCTTTCAATAGATGGAGCTAAAAAAAATAAAACAAAAACAAAGATGAATACACTAACTCCACGTTGGAATGAAGAATTTCACTTTACAATTAATGATATCTCAAGGCAATGTCTTATTCTTAATATGTATGATGAAGATGTTAATAAAGATGATCATATGTCGTCACTTGAAATTCAATTGACTTCCGTACCTTTTGGTATGGTTTTAGACCAATGGTATGATTTGGTTCCTTCAAGGCGTGCTAAAAAAGGGGGACAAATCCACTTAGTTATCCATCTTGCACCTATGGGAGCAACTCCATTCGTAAACATACCTATGATGCAGCCAGGAATGATGCAACCAGGAATGATGCAACCAGGAATGATGCAGCCAGGAATGATGCCAATGCAACCTGGTATGGGTTTCCAAGGTGCAATGATGGGAATGGTCAACGTTGGTAATTCAATGATGGGAGCAGTTCCAATAGGAATGCAACCAGGAATGATGCCACAATACAATACTGGATATCCCATGCAACCAGGAATGCAACCAGGAATGCAACCAGGAACGATGCCACAATATACGCAGCAGCAATATCCACAGCAGACATATCCTGGGCAAGTAATGAATCAGCCAATTTCTGGAACTCAGCCATATCCTGGACAACCACTTCCAGGAGCCCAGCAAATGCCAGGACAGCAAATGCCAGGGCAGCAAGGTTATCCACAGCAACAATATCCAACATCGCAAAATCAGCAATATCCTCCTCAGCAGCAGTATCCAGCACAGCAATATCCTGGATCACAACCACAGTATTCAACTACACAGCAACAATATCCACAGCAGCAGCAACAACAACAATATCCACAGCAGCAACCTAAAGATCCAAATCAGCAAAATCAAGGTTATCCAGGTCAACCTCAATATCCAACAGCAGGATATACACAGCAGCAATTAAGTGGAGCTCCAAATCCTTATTCTAACATATAAAACAACTCTAAATGTTCAATTCTTTCTAGTTAAATTAATTCAAAAATAAAAATCAATGATAAAACAAAAATTTTTCTTTCTCATTATAAATTTTTCTATTACTAAATGGTTGTTGTCTCTTTTGTATTTGCCTTTTCATTATGCGTTTGAGTTTTTATTGTTTATTATTATAAACATTTTTTTTATATTATGTCTACCAACATGTTTAGAGTAAGTAGCGGGTTAGGAAGGTATCAATTTACAAAATCAAATAAACCTTCCACGCCAAATAGTTCAATGCAAATGACGCCAACATCTAAAAATTCTTCTTCAAATTCTTCATCATTAGCAGTTAAAACTCCACGTAAAAGTAATGTTTATGTTAAATCTGATCAAGAAATTATCAAGCAAAACAACAATGAACTTACTTTGTTGAAAGATAACTATATGAAATTACGAGATCAATATCAAAAAGAAAAAGAAAGCTACGTAAATAGACTCATGAGTTTGGAAAAAGAGTTGAAATCCGAGCAAAAAAGGGTTATGAGCCTCCAAAATCAACTCGAAAATCTAACCAACAACAATGAAACCCAAGATTTCTATCAAACAAATGGAAAATCAATTGCTGTGATTGAAAATATCTGGGAACTTATGAAGTCATATCGTGAAGTTTTACAAGAAAGATTGAAAGAAAAGAATATGAATGAAGAAGATGTGAGGCAAAACTTTAGATCTCAAAACATGAATATTATGAACAATGATGAATAAAGCGATGTTTTTATCTCAAAGCAATAAGTAAAGCAATTAATAATATTTAAATAATGCAAACATTTCAACAAGTAAAGTAAATCGAAGTTAATATCAGTAAAAGCATAAATTTAAATAAATTTATTTTTGAATTTTAATAACCAAAATTTGTAAAGATTGTTTGCATCATTTATTGCGTAAGGAATAGCTGTAAATAAGATTTAAATCTTTTCTTTTATCCCAATAAATTAATATTATTATAAATCATTTTAATTGGCCTACTCTGGTCAATTTACAAAAAAAAAAAAAAATAAAATAAAATAAAATAAAATAAAAAAAAATGACATCGCAGAAAAAATATTTATAACACATAAGTTCTTTCATTTGATACATCTGGACCAATTTCCAAATCTTTCATATTATCTTGGTTTAAGAGTTTCTTTGTCGATTCTTTGATGATAATTGATTTTGGAGGAGCATAAGAGAGCAGGTCAAAAACGTTGTCAATAACATCGCCAACTATTTCAAAAGATTTATGTTTCTCGCCAGTTAAACAACAAACAACTGGGCCGCCTGTTGCTATCGCAATTGCGTATTTGGATTTCCCAATTCTAAAACTGCTCATTGAGTCACTTCTTGTATCTTCTGGAATTTGAGCTGGGAGTATCTTGTTCAGTACCTTCCTAACATCTTTTGCTAATTCGATTGATACATTTGCATGCAATGCGTTTTCTTCATTTTCAGTTTTATGATTATCATTTGCATTTGAATTGTTATTATTATTATTACTAGCATTTTCATTTTTATTCTGAGTATTAGCATTAATAGCATCATCACTCTGGTTTTGATTCTGATTATTGTTATTATTATTATTAGCATTTTGGTTGTTTTGAAGATTATTATTGTTTTCTTTTTGATTGTCATTTTCTTCATCTTTTTTATCTTCAATTATTTCTCCATTTTCATTTTCATTATTATTTGAAAATAAACCTCCAATAAACATTAAAATATGAAAAAGACACTTCATTTTCATAAATGGTGGATGATTTGAAGCAGTATTTTCAATTGATTGCATTATGTCAGAGAATTTATCATTCACTTCATTTAAATCATCAAATGGGTCAAGTGCTAGCACAGCAACGACAGTCACACATTTTGCTGAGAATGCAACATCCAAATTTTTATCCTTCAAATAATTATCAAGTTCTCTAGGTATGAGTTGTTGTAAGAGATGATTGTATTGCGAATTTGCTTCTTCCAACTTCCTTTGAACATCTTTAAATTGTCTATTATTTTCGATTTTCAAAATGAAATTGGAAATTGTTGATTTATTATCAGCATCATGAACAGGATAAACCGTAACTGTTGTATTGATAATACTATCATTACCGCATATGCATTGAATAGGATATTTACTTCTTGAATTAACGTGAGGTCCATTGTTGTTTCTCATCTTTTCGTACATTCGAATTGCTCCTTTTTCTTCGTTTGTGTATTTAACGAGACTATCATTTCCATCCGATCTTATTTCTGTTCTGTACTCTGATCTAAATTCGGCTGCATTTTCATCAATTTCGTTGATGTTATCTTGAGAAACCAAGTTACTGCGATAAGTAGCACCACCTTGTGATCTAATTTTGTCTTTAAGTGGATTTTCAATAAAAGACGTTAATTTTTTACCAACAAGTTGTTCGCTTGAATAATCAAAAGCAACACGAAAAGCTTTATTAACTGCCTCAATAATAAATTCATCACCAATACACATTATAGGTGTTTGGGTTGTATTAAAAATTATCTGCTTAGGGTCAACTAATTGATCTTTATCTTCATCTTCAGCTGAATTCTTGTCATCATCACTTTTCTTGTTGTTAATAAAAATTTTATACAAAGAAGGATTCTCTGCAATTGTAGGTGAAGGAAGATGTAAGAGAAGTATCAACATTGCATTCAGATTCTGAAGAAGTTCATGTTCTAAGAAGAAATCTACAAAAATGTTGATAGCAATAGAAATAATTGAAACAATCAAGAGAGAAATTGTCACTTTTCTCGTATAACTTAATGAATATTGAATAAGCTCATACATATAATTACGTGATTCATTCAAATTTCTATAAAGTTCGCCTGATGATAAATGGACAAGATTAACAAAAAGCTCGCCTTTCATGTCAGGTTTTTGAAATGTATTAAATGAAGCAAATGATGATGAATAAAATTCAAATGATGATATTAATCTTTCAAGCCCAATGCATTTATAATATGGATGTAAATCTGCTTGTGATAAATCAGCATTACATTTGTCAATCAAGTGTAAATTACGAATTTTACTTGATGACGAATAAATTCCTTCTTTTCCATCGTAGCCATGGAAAAAGGTTGAGCTGTATGAATTCAGCATATCAATTGCTTCTTGATAAAGTATATCCATGTGAACTCCTTTTTGAATGAACTCCATAAATTCATCATCATCTAGGTTAAGAGATATTGATATCATTAATGCATAAGAAAAGATTTCAGAAGCAATACATTCTCTTTGACTTCCAAAACGGCACAAATCAATCAAATTGGTGCAATAATTTATGTAATCTCGCATCACTAAGAAAGCAAAAATGCATAAAACAAAAGGAACAATCATGAAAAATGTATAAAGAACTATTAAGATTATTATTGTGTTCCTCTTTGATTGAGTTTTATTAACAGAGGAATAATCAATTGAGAATTTAGAGAGTTTTGAGAGTTTTTGTGAAGCTACTTTAGCACTATCTGCATCAACTGTTTTTAATATCTTGAAAACTTTTAAAGTGTTCAAATGAATGATGATTAACGGTATAATTATAACTGGAACTAGAATTAAAAGTGGAACGAAAAGCTTAAGGAATATAAAGACAGTTATTAAATATTTAACACTATCTGAGTTTTCATAAGCTTGAGAAACTAAATCAGCAAGAATCTGATCGCTAAAAGATGTATAATAAGGATGTAAGTAAGTTGTTTCATAAATGGTGGAATTACTTAAAAATGAATCGTATTCATCATTTGTAATTGATGAATAAAAATGGTAATTCCAAAGTAAATAAATGATTGCATCTTTTGATGAAATATTTCTAATTACTGATTTTTCTAAATTCTCTTTCTTCCTAAGTCTTGGAATTGATTCATTCAAAAACATGTCAAAAACACGTGAAACTTGATCATTATTAGAAATATCAGGATTAATTTTATAAATCTGAATGAAAGAAGATATAATTGTTTCACTCCAAATTTTGAAAGAATTTGATGAATTCAAATAATTAAAAGTTCGATAATTGCCTTCATGAAAAGCTTCTTCAGGAAGGAAGGAATGATATAAATCATCATCGAAAACAAGTCCTTTTTTATTTGCAAAATTAAAGAAAATTATGTTTCTCAATTCATCTAATCCAATTCGAATAGTAATAAAATTTTCCATATGTTCATAAGGAATAATAATGTCATTAAATGACTGTGTATAAAAAATTGTCATATAAATTAAAAGAACAAACCAACATAAAAACGCAAAATACTTCAAGAATCGACATAAAAATAGGCCTCGTGGTAAATAATGAGAAACTGCTTTTGTTAAACAAAAGCGTAATTGAGGCCAGCGATAAACTTTCTCAGCTTCACGATCAAAATGCCCTGAATCTATATCTTTTTCTAATTGGCCTTGAGCAGACATTATTTCAAATGATGTATTTCTTGTTGTTGATTCTTTCTGTAAATTTCCAAAATAATCAACTAAATGATCATTCCAAGCACGTGGCATTGAAATTATGAAGGATTTAAAAAGTGGATCAATTTCATCATGATATCCACTTTCAAGATAAATTGATTTAAGTTTCCATTTTAATCCTGTCTTGAATTTACCAAGGCATTCAACTAAAAAACATGAATAAATATCAACTAAATATGGATCATTAGGATACATTGATAATACTTCATTCCAGTTCCATTTGGCATAGTCTATAATGCCTGCTATTGAATAAATTCGGGATGTTGGAATACGATCGTTTTTCTCTGAAACATCTTTCCAAAATGTTTTAATTGAATTTATCGCATTTTGTGTAATGGCTCTCATTTCTTCTCTTTTATCATCATTTTCAGTAGATGATAAACGTTCACGTGAATGTAAAATTTGAATTAATCTTGCAAATAAAACTTTATTGGCAGTTGACGATGTATGCATTACTGATAACTTATCAATACATTCTTCAAGATGTTGTTTATTGCATGGGAAAAATGAAATTAAATTACCAGCAAGAAGCCATAAGTCAAAGTTATGATATTGTCGTGCTAGAATGATCTCTAACCAACCATCAATAGCGGATGGAATTAATTTGGAAAATCCAACTCGAATATATGTCGTAGCTTGTCTAATACTTTTAATTGGCAATTCTTCATAATAGCGAATTTTTTCAAGATCAGTTATTAATTTTGGATTTAATAATTCTGCAATTGAATTATAACGTTTTCGGAAAATGAAATATGAAATAACCCAGCTGCAAATAAACACAGCTATAGGTATTATAAATCTTATTAAGGTAATCTCTGGGCCAAATAATGAAGCAGTTGTTAAAATATCAATTGTTATTATACAAGAATAAATACCAAAAAAGAATGGCATACACCAAAAACGGACAAATGGAAAACTTAATAAATCATAAATTTGATAGGAAACAAATAGAATATGAGCAATTAACACTAATATAAAAAACCATTTATCATATAATTCAGTAAATTTGACCAGGATGATTTTAATGCCTTCAAAAAAAAATATATTGGCAAAATGCTTGCCATTATAAGTGGCGATTAATGATATGCTTGGATTAGATGGATAATAAATTACACTAGACAAAAGCCGAAATAGTACAACCATTAAGCCAATTACAAAAATGTATAAAATAAAAAATGTTATCGCTACCGGATCTTTTTCTGCAACAAATTTGCATGTGGAAGCAAAGCCTGAAAATGTTGGAAGGTATATGATCAATAGTAAAAACTGGAATGTTAAAGAAGCAGCAATCGCAGTTTGATGCGAAATAAGACCTCTTTTTTTAAGAAGTAAAAGTAATGAAAAAAAGAAAATGTCAATCAACAAATTAATTACGAAAGGAATGATAACGCCAGGTAAATTTAAGCTTTCTGAATCGTTGTTGTTTGAAAATTGTAAAATACAATTTATTCCGATAATTAGTTTACCTGCGAAATGAGATTTATCCCAAACTAAAGGGAAAAAGCCATAAAACCATGAGGAAATAAGTTGAAATAAAACAATTATATTTTGGAAAAAGAAAAATAATAAAGAATTAATCTGTACTTTCACAATTTCACGAAAAAGAGTACAAGCACTCGAAAAAAAAGTTTCTCGCTCAGATTGGTATAAACTAAATGTCGATGAAAGCCGTCTGCGTTGTTTATTCTCATGGTCCTCTTGTACTGCAATATCAGGAATCATATCAAGATTTCCCTCCATGTTCCAACTGCATTTTTAGGTATAAATTTATACCTTTACGATCAAGTTTGTAATACAAATTGAATTTGATACGTTACCTGGAATAAAATAAAAAAATACTGTATATACCTTATTTTTAAAATTAAAATCTAATATATTTTTATTTAATATATTTTGTTGGAAGTAAAAAATAAAAATAAAATTGTTTTTATTATTTTAATATGAAGATATTTTGAAAAAAAAATCATTAATGCTCAATTAGTATAATTGTTTATTTTTTTTGAAAAAAACGTAGTAATTATGTTGATTGCACAAGTCTAATGTAACATGCACGCATTTTAATGAAAGTAATCATTTTTTTACATTTGAATTTTTAATATTCAGGAGATTAATCAGCATTTAATATTTAATATTCAAATCAATTATTATCAAAAACATAATTTTTTTGTATGATAATCACTGATATCCAAGCATTTTTGATGAAAATTATTGGTGTTTTCCTCTATAATATTGATGAATATAATCTGAGAAATGTGACCGTTTAATAATTTTAAGCATTAAAATTCACTTTTCCCATCAATGTCTTTTGAAACGCCGCCTTCATCGCAATCGTTTGATATCGAACATTTAGAAGATTTATTACGTCCAATTCGAGAGATAGCCGCTGTTTGGGATATTCCATTGAAAGAATATTTAGATTCTTATCTAAATGATCTCAGTAATGTCGATCTCAGTAAGGATTTTGATCCAAAAATGTTAAATTTTTCTCAAGCTGGTCTTTTTCTTCAAGGATCAACAAACGTACTAGCAAAAAAAGTTAAAAATCTATACGATCTTGTTATCAATTCTTCTGCTTCAAACTCTGAAAATAACGAAAATAATACAGAACAAAAAAAAAGAAAGAAAAAAGTTATTGAATTTGTAGTCGATGATAAACTTGTAGATATTGATGATCTAGTAGAATGCGACCCAACGATGAAAAATGACGCTGATCAATCTCAATTTGAAATAACAACAATGCCAAAAATACCATTTTGTCTTCTTAGTTCATTAGATTCATCAAAATCAAGTGGAAACTCTTATCGAATAAACGAAGTTCCTTCACAGGATTATTGTGTAATTCTTCTTGACAAATCAATAAAATTTAACGAAACTGAAAACGCATATAAAAGCGATGAAAGCGATCAAACAATACCTTCGATTTTAAATGATGATTATAATCTTAATAATAGTGCATCTTTTCAATCCCCGCAAAGAATTGATAATCTTTTAGATAGTGAAAATTTAGAAAAGCCAGATATGATTAATATCCCTGAAAATAATGAAAATGCAGAAAATAATGATGTTATTAAAGAATTAGAAGATAATAAAAATGCAAATGATGATCAAATTAATAATAATTTATTAGAAGAAATTCCTGTTCCTCCAGAACTGCCTGACGATAAAGGTAAATATGAAGAAGAAGAAGAAGTGCAAGAGTCTGATCCAAAAGCTTTTACAATGCTTGATCCAAATTCTACTGAACTTCAATTTACGTCGAGACCTTTTAAAAAGATGAAGAAAATACGAATTCCAACAACATTTTTAGATGACAAGCGTAAGGCCAAGAAAGTTACTAAAAAGCCATTTCATGATGGAATTTTTATCGAAATTTTCGAAAAGGGAAAGAGATATCGCGAAAAGAGAACAAAAGAAGAAGACAAAGAAGCACTCGAAATTTTAATTCCAGAAGAAAGTGGTCTTGACCATGTTTTAAAAGATATAGATACCTTTATTGAACCACCTCTCCCACCTATAGACTTGTCAACTGATTTTTATGATCCAAATTCTCAAAAAAATGATTTCAATGGATATGGTGAATATGATGGGAATCCAATCAATAATGAAATAATAATTGATAATAATGATGATGATGAAATTAATAATTTAAATAATGTTGAAACAACTGATTACAGAGCTAAATGTCAAGAGATTATAAATCGTTTAATCCAAATGGGAAAAATGCAAGTTCATCAAACGCATACAGCCGAAGTTTTAGAAAATTGGGAAAAAAAAGTTACACCAATTCTTGAAGAAGAAGTTAAGCACAAACCTTTCTTTGTACCTGATGTTCAAGAGTGGGTAAAGGATACGCTTATGTCACATAATGGATCTATTTACTTTCGTGATTTAACAAGTAATGTATATGATTTTGAAATATCTCGAATATTCTTAGCAATACTAATGTTGGGAAATGCAGGAGAAGTTATTCTTCCTTCTGAAACCCCGCCAACTATTACAAATGATTTTTTAATCAAATTAGCTGTTAAGTAAACATTTATTTGTATTTTACATTGAAGAAGTATAAAACAAGTGAATATGAGCAAGTTTTTTGAAGCAATCATTTTATCTCATTTACATGTATTAGCATACCCAAAACGTTTATAGAAGAATTCATTTGAATATTTAAAATAAAAATGAAATCTTTGTTCCTTAAATTTTTTGAGCCAAAAACTTAGATATATATAAACATTTTCCTGCATTTATTAATATCATTTTACATTTTTATTTTTAGAGTTTTGGTTTCTTATCAAAAACAATATAAAAATGTAAAATACATATAAAATAACATTTCTGTTGTTAAAACATTCTCCGCACATTTGGACTCAAAATCTGTGGTCCTGAATTCTGGTTTCCTAAATTAGGAGTACTTGAAGTCTTCTTCTTATTTCCAGAATTTTTATCGTTGGTATTATTTGTATTAAATTTAACTTGAATTTCTGTTAGGACTCTAGCCAGATTAACGTTTTTGTCGACTTTGGCTGCAGCCCTTGCAACCATTGCCCAATTTTTATGTAATTGAGCTGCTCCTTGGTCAACTGGTGGAGGAGGTTGCTGTGACTTATTTTTTCCGGAGTTATTCTGATTTTGAGATAATTCATCAAACATAAAAGGATCTGTATCATGCATGCTTTTTAAAGTATTTAATGCAGCATTTTGAGTTTTTGTGCTCCAGTGTTCTTTCATTGTTTTATTGAACCATGGGTATACAATGGGATATATGATTTTAGTATTATCAAGAATCATTGGGAGAATAGTAACATTACCCCATATCTGAAATGAAGAATTGACTACTTTGTAATGACAACTCTGAGATGTACGAGCAAGGAATGAAAATAGAGGAACTGCGATGGTTTCAAATTTGTCTGGAGGTATTCGCTCAACTATAAAAATAATTAGATTAATAAATAGAATTTGCTTTGATGGTCGTGCTTCAGGATATGTTTTCATTACTTTATTGAAGATCACAATAGATAATTCTGAGTTCAGTGAAACAAAGAAACTAATTGCTTGTGTTATTAGATCATAATATGAAAACACATGAGATGATATGTGTAAAGGTAAAATTGAATTGTAAAAATAATCAATATGAGGTTGGTATATTTCTGTCTTAAGTTTAAATCTAGTAAGGAATATATTTAAACTTGGAATTACGCAAAATGGTCCATAAACTTTATCTCTATATCCAATCAAACAATTTGAAAGAATTTCCATCACATTCGATTCACGGTCAGGAAATGTTTCTAAATAACAAGTGAAAAAGTTCAATACTGAATCTCTTTCATTTATATCAGGTGCATGTAGCAATGAAAACATTAAGTTCAAAAAATTATGGTCAAACCTTTTATCTTTTGGATTTATTTTCTGATATTTTAATAAAGTTTGATAAACAAGAGATAAATGAGTCCAAGCGATATCAACAAGAGATGGCTCATCATCATAAACCAAGTATTTTTTGGGAATGGAGGGAAGTCCTCTATTTAGGTTGACTTGAATCATATTGAAAAATTGATCAATTATAGAATCTGGAAGAGATTTTATTGTCGTAGAGTTACTGAAAACATTCATAATTTCCTTTAATGTTTGTGATTTTACTGATTTTGCTTTTTTATCAACATCTGGATCTGTAAAGTCACATAAAGTGCAGCATAAATTGAGTTTTTTTTCCAAGAGTTGAAATGAACTTTTATTAATAGTTTGAGGTAATGGCCCTAAATCTGGTAATTGAATATCTTTATGATGAGTTTGATGTACTAATTCGACGGTTGTTAAAGTGTTAGGAACCCCAGCATCGTCGATTGGTTCATCCATTGACATTGATTTGGATTTCGCAGCTGAAGTTGATGCATCTGAAATTGGTTCAAGGGTTTGATAGCGTGAAGTATGATATGATAGTTTTTGAAGAGCTGAGGAGGAAGAAGATCGTTTTTTAATTGTGAGTGCTGATGCTTTCTTGTTAGTATAGCGAGAGAGGTATATGCTATTCATCTTAATAAGATTTTTTGTAATAAATGAATATGAATTGAATTTTGAAAAAAAAATATTCAGTTTTTGAAGAAGGGATAATCAAATATATAATTCTGAAAAATGAGATATCACGTTTTTTAAATATTTTTGCCTATTTGGATGAAAAGAATTGATTAAAAGAGAATATCGATCATATATAAAATAACGTTTTTTTCTTTTGTATTACAACGATCTTTTTATATTCAAATAGTTTCAGAAAAAAACGAAATTTCTAGAAGGTTAAAATCTTATTTATCCTAAAATTTTATACAAAATGTGTTAATATGTTTTTATATTTAAATATTTTATACATTTATAAATCCAATTATTATTTAAAATTTAAAAATGGAATGACCAAGAAAGATAAAGATATAATTACAGCTATAAGGTTAAACAGGCAAAGCAAAAAAAATTAGCATAAAAACAAGAATAAACAAAATATAAGGTCTTATATGTCAGATAATAACAATACAAAGCCACCAGTTATAAAACAAACACCAGAAATGCCAGTAGAGAAAAGAATAAAATACATTTCTGATGACATGATGAATAACGAAGAAGGATTAGCTTTTATTAGGATACGTGATGAGGTTGCTGAGAGAAATGTAGCAAGGTTGGATGAATCTTTGGCGAGAGATAAAGGGTCTTTAGCAAGAGGCGAAAAATCTTCAGCGAGAGGTAGAGAAGCTTCAAATTGAAGTTTCAAAATATCTGCATGATATAAGTCATTCATAATAATAGTTATAATAAAATAAAAATTTAAAACTTTTATGCAATCAATTAAAATAAAGAAAAGTAAAAAATAAAGATGGTTCACGAAGAATAAAAAAATTAAGGTTTAAATTTGGTTTATTTATTCACCTGTGATTGGAGTGTAGTCTCCTTCGTTAACAGTAATGCTGTAAGTTGAGCAGGTTGATGTTAATTGTTCGTTGATGAGCTTGTTAACGTTGGTGTAGTAGTATGTGAAAGCAGCAAAGACTTTCTTAACTGTTTCATTTCTGTCTTCGTAAACCTTCTTTGCACCTTCAAGGAATTCTTTGTCTAATTCTTCATATTTGGTCTTCTTTTCTTCAACTTCTTTATCATATTTCTCCAAATTCTCTGGTGTTTCCTTTCCTTTGGCTTTACGGTCTTCTTGCAACTTGTTTGCATTTTCATAGATAGCTCTGGCAGTAACACGCTTATCTCTGACTTCTCTTAAGTGCTTGGTTTGGTCGAGAGCTTGCTTTAATGGTTCAGAAACATACTTCTTGAATAATTCATTGTTAACCTTTTCACAAGCTGCAGTAACTTTATTGTAATCAACTTTGTTTTCTTCACCTTCAGCAACACTTGAGTTCAAAATTTCTGGTAATTTTCCGAAGACTTTTTGGTTCTCCTTGAAGATGGAGTTAACTTGGATAACTGATTCGCTCATTTTTTGGAACTTTTCATGAACTTCATCAAGATGCTTACTAACTTCAGCATATTCTGGTGTTTCCTCAAACTTTCCACCGACAACTTGGGCAGCAATGCGGTTGTTGGCAGCTTGGATTGATTCTTTTGTCTTTGCAAGGAATGCTTTCATAAGATTACGAAAAGTGATGTTTAGTTGGAAAAAGTTTTGATCACATAACTTTTTTCATTCAAAATAGTCAAAATTTAAATTTGCTCTGAAATATTTCACATAAGATCGATTAGTGTCTGAATTTTTGTGAAACTTTCATATCATCCCTTTTTCCTTCCGAAAAATATCGAGCCACACTATTATAAATTTTAAATATTATATTTAAATGTGCTATATTTTTGTTTTATTTAAAAATTAAGTTTTTTTTCAATTTTTTTTTTCAAATATAACCCAATTGACAATTGTCCGTTCTTCATATCAATTTATATTTAATAATATTAGAAAGTTTTTGTGTAATATATTTAAATATAACAAATAGGAAAGATTATTGAAATAATGATCGTAGATGATAAACAAAGAATTTGAAATTTTGTTTTTAATTAAAATAGAACGATATTATCAAAAATTGACTTGATATCGATAGGATTATCAATTTTGTCGAATTGTAATATTTGTGATTTTAACTAGAAATAATAGAATAATTCAATAATTGATTGTTTATTTAATTCAGCATTTAAACTAAAAATGTATATATTTCAATAAAAAGAAATCCAACCACTTTCTATGAAATTCAATATTAAATTGAAATGAATCTCAATTGTTTCTTTTTTAAGAAATATGAAACCAATTTGATATATAAATATCTTCTTTAATAAATATTTAAAATTAGAAATGATATATAATATATACTTTATAGATTATATAAAATATAAATATACAAAAAATAAATTATTAAATTGAATATTTTAAAGTAAAAATGATCAATTTTTGTGAGAAAAAAACATCAATATCGTGATTTTTGGAATTTTTTTTCAGAAACAAAAAGCAAATGAAGAAAAAGAATGTTAAAATTACATTCAACTTTGAAAGACAAAAAAAGCGATATGTTTTTCAATGATAAGAAGAATATAACAAAAAAAAAAAATATTTTTTATGTAATTACATAAATAATTTGTTTATTGTGATTTAAATTAGAAGAAGAAAATAATATATGAAATTGATTAAAAATATATCATTAATTCAAAGAATTAGCATTCCAAAATGTAATTATTTAAAATGAAAATTTTCAAAATCTATGTCCTGAATGGGTGAAACATATTTGAAAACGATATATCAAATTTTACAAACTAGGATATTAAACTTAAATATCCTCAGAGCTTAATTTTAAAATTCCATATAATATTAAACTCAAAACATAAGGAAGTTTGTCTAAATGTCAACCCACTTTTCTGACACCGAAACCACTTTTGAATAGGACTATAAATCAAATTTTAGGTTAAATATTTCGTATCACTTATTTTAAAATAATAAGCATTGTTGTATAAGAAAATAGCATATTATCCATTTTAACGTATATTAAAAGATCCAAATTTGTTTATTACGTATATGTTAAATTATATAAATGATGTAATAAAATATTATTTTTTTTATTCTTCATAAACTTTTAACATTTCATCAACAACTCCCATTGTTGATTCTGCCATTGTTTTTGCGATGTCACCAACTTCATCATTTGCATCTGGAGAGAAAGATTCAATTCTGAATGGTTTTCCTTTGTTAGCTTTGTATATTTTTTCCATTTCACTAAAGGTCCTGTCTGCTCCTTCAGTGTTTGACTCAGATTTCAAGCTTATACCAACAAAGTAGTAATCTTCTTTAGCGAGTTTTTCGATAAGAGGTTCAAGCTTAGGTTCTTCTTCTTGATGATTTTCTTTTCCACAGTATCTCTTGCCATGAGCTGGTGCATCAGCAATCCAAATGATGGCTTTCTTAGATTCTTTATCCCAGCTAAGTCTGTCAAACGATAAATTAAGTGCTCCGACAAAATCTTCAGGCCAATCTGCCCCTCCTGAAGCTTTAACAGTTTCAAGGAATTCCGAAAGATTTTCGATTTCTTCACTAAAGTCAAATAATTGATGTACATCATCTTTTGTATCAACTGGATCTCTATAGCAAATGCATGCAAATCTAAATAATGCAGTCCTATTAATTGTTCGTAGATCAAAAGCTAAATCTTCAGCTTTGTCATGTGCTGCTTGAATGGTACTTGCCATTGATCCAGTAGCATCGATCATGAACAAAATGTCCATCTTCTTTGTTCGCTTAGTGCCTTTAGCTTTAGACATTTAAAAAAATTAAGATTTTTTGTCAAATGTCAAATTAATAGAAATTCTAGACCATATTAAGGTTGAACAAAAGCAGTATATTTTATCATATTATAATATAATAAAATATATGATGATAAAAAATTTATTTACTAAATATAATGGTAAAATTGACGTATGATATAAAAATAAACTAATTTTTCTTTTTGAATGAAAATTTTACAATTTGATAAGTTTAGAAAAAAAATGATGTTTTGTATAAATATTATAGCAAATATGAGGAAAATCCAATTTAAAATATAAGATATATTTTTTAGTTAATTTATTAAATTGAATTTATTTTTTATGAAATATTTGAATCATCAGAAAATTGAGATCAATTCTATGAAATTATTATATGCTTCAGAATATTGAGCATTTTTTTAAGAAATAATTGTGAGATTGTAAGATATAAACAATTGTAAAATTGTGAGAAAATAAAGATTTCTGAAAAGTAAAAATATGTAAAGTATTCAAAGAAAAAATCTATCCAAAATAAAGTCCCCAGCGTCGGAATTTTTGATTTTTTAAAATAAATCTTTTTAAAATCAAAAAATATGGCCAATTTTTCAAATTTTAACTCAGGTTGAAAAGATTAGCTGAGTGATTATTTATGAAATTATCTCTACTTTTAGCAAGATATACAATAATTTAAATATATTATATAATGATATTATTAATTTTATGAATATTTAATAAAAAAAATTAAAATTTATAATGATATATTTCGCAAAATATGTATTTTCGTTGTCACTTTTTGAATACTACAAAATTGAATGAATACCTTAATAAGGCCTGAAATTCTATTCAAAAATCTCTATTTATCTCAGAAAAAGTAGTCAATTTCATTATAGTTTTACCGTACTTTTTCTAATAAAACACATATGCTTAATCAATATCATTATTCAAATATTAGGGCTCAATTTTTTGATATTAGAAATAAAAAAAATTTTCAAAGAGGAATTGATCATTCAACTTTAACGTATTAAAAAAAAATTTAAAATATAGGGGGGTCAACCAAAGGTATACAAACTCTTTTCTTTCAATTTGTTGAAAGCAAAAAGTTGGTGATTTTAAGACTTACTAAAATTAAAATAGCATATTTTAAATCCTTATCATATGTATAATTGTTTGATACTATTTACAACCTGTTTGGTTCATTACAGAGGAAATTAGAATTTTTAATCTTTACTTTTTGAAAAATATAAAAACCCTAGAAAAGTGGTGATTAAAATATTATTTTTTTATTTTTGAACTTATATTTTTCTATATTATTATATTTGTTTGTTTTTAAAATAAAAATATATTTAATTAATTAAGAATATGTGGAGATACGAAAAATCAAAAATCGATATTTCAATAATTTCCAAATAATTTCTAATCCCTTCGATACATTTTCCTGTAATGATTTTATCGTTTTATATATTTTATTTTACATGATATATCTCGTTAATTGGTAGAACTATCTAGAATTTATTGAGATAAAGCTAAAATACTAATTTTTTGGACGTTTAAAGAGAAAAAAAGGTTAATTTTTTTTTCTGAAGAGGTGAAGTCGTCAATCTAAGCGAATTCAATTTTTTAAAAAAAGGTGAAGTCGTCAATCTAAGAGAATTCAATTTTGAATGCATTGAAATCACGATCAAAATTACCTAAAGATTTAAAATAATAATATATTTATTTATAATCCAATTTTTTTGAGAAAAATATGGAAAATTAAACAAAAATTATAATTGAGAAGTGAAAATTTTATTAGTTTTTCTTTCAATTTATAAAAAAATTTAAATAATAATATTTTTAAATTACATTTTATTTATATTAAATTAAATATATAATTCATTTTATATATTGAAATATAATATATAATATGAGATATCTAATGATATATTTGATATTTGTCAGGATATGAAATAATGAAAAATCATTAAAATTCAGTTACGAAAGTTTTTTTTAATTTGCTGAAAAATTCTCGATACATTTAATCTAGATAGGAATTTTAGATATTCATTGAGTTTTACAAAATATTCCATACTATTAAATAATGTATATTATATTGTTGAACATAATATTAATTAATTGCTTAAGATATTTACACAATATTAATTTTATATATTCAGAATGCATTCAAATAATAAAATATATTTATCTTATTTTTATAAATTTCATTTCACAATTTAAGATATTTTATAATTTTAAAATGTATATTAATATATTTAATAACAATGAAATTATAAAATGCAATAATTAAAATGATAATTTTCTTAGATTCTCAAAAAATAATCAAAAAAACTATTAATAACAATAAATATATATATGTAAACATTTATATGTATATATTTATTTAAAAAATGTTAATCAAAAAGATTTTTTAATCAAATTTATAAAACAATCATTTTAAAACTTTTTCAATTTTGTAAATTTGTAAACTAATCAAAATTAGACAAAATTAAATTTCTATTTATACTGGAAATTATTAGATAAAATTTTAATATTTTTAAATATATATAAATAATAATATTTATAAAATAATCAAATAATATATAAAAGGTATTGTCCGAAAAAATAGAGTTTGGGTACCTTTGGTCAACCGCCGAAGATGTGTCAAAAAATATATTTTTTAAAGATAATGATAAATAAATGATGGAAATATATTCCTTACTTTATATAGTTTATTTTAAAATATTTATTATTAAATTTCATCTATAGGTCCACAAAAGGCAACAACTTTTCGAAAATGAAAAAAAAATTAACCATAATTCACCATTTTATAAAAAAGTGGCTTTTATGATTATTTGAATCAAATTGATTAATATTTTAAGTTTTATTCAAGAAGGTTATTATGATAATATTTATTTGCTTAGGTTATCAATTTAAAATTAATTTTTGAATCACAATTTAAATTATTTAAATATCATAATAATATAATCATTGATACCCGTAGTAATATCGACGTTGCAGATTTGCGCCATTTTTATTTTTTTAATTGAAATTCTCAGAAATTTTAAAAAGAAAAAAAATTATTTTTTGAATGATATTAGTTTATTTATATAAAAAGCATTCAATTTTGATTATTTCGTAAAAATGGTTATATTTTTTGTCCGTTTATAATTTACTCGAAATCAAAGAATTTCATTTTTCTCCATATGTGATAGATATAACTGATTTTGGCTAATGACTTTTTTCTTAGTTAGCATATGCTTTATAGCAAAATGATAACAGATTAATTCAATTCAGATACTTTTAAATATCCCCAATTTTCAATCGCTAATATCTTTTTTGAAAATATTCCAATTTTGTTTATTGGCATATCATTATATTTAATATTGGGTGCTTTATATAATGAACTAGTCAGATTTGGAATATCTCAATTTTTTTTTCTGATGGCAAAATCACAAATATAATAAAAAAAAACTTCTTTAAATTTTAGAATGTTTATTTTATCATTTTATTCTTAGTTAGCATATATATTATTTGTTATATAAGTTTGGAGTCTATTTAAAGAAATTGACATTATTGAAATAAAATTCACAAGAAAATTTTTGAATTAGACAAAAGCAAATATAAATTTCTTTATAATACCTACTTAAGATTTTTTTGCAATGCTTTCGAATCCATTTTTTAGAAAAACTATTTGATTATAAATTCTATCTTCCAATGTGGAAATTTTACTTTATTATAAATTATAAATATCACTTAATATCATGTATAATTGTATAAAACATTAAGTAATTCCACTAATATTTGATTTGATAAGCATAATATTCCCAAATTATAAAAAAAGAAAAATTATTCAAAAATTCTTATGCTATTATTGTCAATATGTATCCATTTTTTAATTCTCAAGCTTATTAATTAATTTGATTATTTCATTTTTTTCAAATCTCCAAAAATTTTATAGAATGATGCTTTTTTGTAAAATTTTAATTATTATTTGAGAGAATATTATATTTAATTAAAACTAAACACAGGAAAATAGAATTATTTCATTGCAATCATCCCCAGAAATATGATTTTACTTATTAGACCAAATAAGCTTTTAAATTTAAACTTTTTCAATAAATTGAGCATTTATTCTCACAAATTTCTATTAAAAAACATAAAATAATATTAAAAAAAGCTTTTTAGTCAAAAACGCATGAATATGATCAGAATAATATGACGACTGAGAGTAGGAACTGATATGAAAAATATAAATGAATATAAATGAGATGATAGATGCAAGTGAAATGAACAGGTGATTGAATTGGGAGCTTTTGTTCTGATTAAATAGTGGCTGAGGTTGGTGTGATTAAGATATAGATATCTGGTAGAAACTTAGGTGAGATTGAGTTGTGACATGGATAAGATAATAAGTAATGATGTAATGAAATAGCGATTGATGTAGGAACAATCGTTCTGGATGAATGATGTAGGAACAAGATGTTCCAAAGATTGAGTTTAGGCGAGTTTAATGGATATTGAAATATGTGCTGCGACAAGGGTAAACTGTAGTTGAGATAAATTTGAAATATTGCTTGAGATGCGACTGTTGTAGTGCTTGCTTTTGAGTTTTTTTAATTTGAAACCGACACCAATTGTCCGAACAATGGTGATATGAATTCTATGTATGGTATTCAAAAAGTTTGAGCGCCTCTTTTTATTTTTCCTCTATTGTCATTTCTGTGAAATATTCAATGAATAAAAAAATTGAGAATTTATATTTTATATTACAAAATAAAAATGGCGCAAATCTGCAACGTCGATATTACTACGGGTATATATTTCAATCTATCATAAAATTGATTTTTAATAGATTTTCTCTCTTATTTTTTAATATTTTTATTACATTTGCATCAATTTCATATAATCATTTAGAATATAACTATCATATAACATTTTATGTAATTAAAGAGCAGAATTATAAAATTATCACATTTAAACTCGTTTTATAATCATTTCAATGGCAGAACAAAGTCTTTTATTAATTATCTTAATGATTTTACAGAAAATTTTTAAGAAATAACTCAATTTTCAAATCACAAGTCATTACAACTTTAATGCTTTGCCTTTTTTGGCCCTATAGATAAAATTAGGAAAAAATATTTTTAATAAATAGTATATTCAATGAACAAAATAGTTCTATAATTATTATACAAAAATTCTCAGATTTTAAGTTTGCTTTAAAATTTTGACAAAAATTTTACGGTTGACCCCCCTATTTTAAAATTCTTTTATCTAAAGACAGGTACTGCGATCGAAAGTGAAGTGTCAAAAAAATCGAATCTCCCATAAATATACCTTAAATTTAACCTATCGTATATATAATAAATATTAAGAATAATAATTAATTTTATAAAAATATTTAGAGAAATATAAAATAGCAAAGTTTGTTGGTGATATGACCAACAAACTATATTCAAATATTTGATAAAACAGCTTTTTGAAGAAAGGGCTTTTTGATAAGTGAGCTTTTTTAATAAAAATCAGTTTATTTGTGAATGATTTAAATTTTTTATATCGCCAAGGAATGACTTGTCAAACTCTGGCAAAAACTGGCAAGAAAAACACAACAATTCATTGATACCACATACCTTATGGCAAATTTTAATCACCTGCTACTGGTTTCCAACCATATATTTATAAATCAACTTATGCAATCTCGAAATACAGCTGCCTGCGAGTATATATTGTAGATCAGCTATTCTCAGTCTCAAATTAATGAACTCTAGTCATCAAATTAAAAGCCTGAGCCATCGATTATCATTCAATAAACAAATTTGCAAAACGCAGCCTCTTATTTACAAAATCCAATCTGTAATGTAATATAAGATATCTATTTACAAACAGAAATCAACTTGTTAACGAACTACAATCCCAGATTTGTAAATCATCAGCAAAGATTCCAGTGCAAACTCTTGCCTTTATTTGTACTAGTTACTCGTTCAGAAAATAAATACATTACTATTTTAATTCTTTCCTACTTACTATTTTAAACAAGTTAATGATAAAATTATAATTTCTTTCTTTTTTCACTGAAAAAGTTGCAATGTCTATTACGAAATTTTTATTTTAATTTAAAAAGTTCAGTTTCCAAATCCGTTAATATTTATTGTGTATAAAAATTACATTATATATGTATAAAAAAGTTAGTATAATTTGTTCGATTCTTTGAATTTTAAATATTTTAATTGATTTTTTACCTTTTTTTAGTTTGTATAGTCGATTTTAATCAGTTTAACAATATATTTATTCAAAAAGCTGTTTTATCAAAAAGTGATTATTTGAAAAAGCTGTTTTATCAAAAAGTCATCTAATCAAATCTTTTTTCTTTCAAATTTTGAATATAGTTTGTTGGTCACATCACCAACAAACTTTGCTGTTTTTATTATCCCAAATATTTAAAAGTTGAATTTTAAGATATTTATAAAATCTATTTTGAATGGAAAATACGTTGTGTTGAACTTTTTCTAAGATTTATTTTAAAATTTTACTTTATTTTCGAATGAAAGGAAATCCTGATTTAAATAAAAATAGTCCTGACAGAGATGCCCAAATTGAAAAAAGAAAATTATTAAATCAAATTGCTTCTTTACAAAAGAGAATTTATCAACTCAAAGATGATAATTCAAATTTACAAAATAAAATTAGTTCAACAATAGATGATTACGAGCAGAGATTGTCAAAAATGAGAAATGATTTAAGTTTTATCTTGACACAAAAAGAAAATCATTATCAAAAACAAATTTCAGATTTTCAAGATAATTATTTTTTAATACCTCAAAAAATAATCAAAGAACATAAATATTTATATGAATTAATTTTGTATTCAATGGGAAATTCACCTTCAACAGATTTTCTCAATTTTTGTAATTTAATTCATACATTAAATCATAATACCTATTCAGTATTACAGGATTTTTTACCAATAATTCCTGAACGTACAATGTATGATATAAATTCGCCAGAAAAAAATGAGATACAAGATCTTCTTACAAATGTTGATAATATTCCAAAAATTCTATCGAATTTTTATCCTAATTCAACCAAAGAAAACAAAACACATTTGACATTAGGAGGTGATGCGGCATCAGTGAAATTGATTCCTGAATCTGGCAAAACTGCCGTTTATTCATATATGGCAATACCACAAGAAAAAGAGAAAAAATCAATACCTTTACATTTATGTCCAACTAATAATGGTACTTCTAACAAAAGCATCGTTGAAAAATTAGACGAAATTATTTTTTTATTAGAAAAAGAAGAAAAATTTGTCGTGGATTTCATCGCTACTGATGGCGACAGTGCTTTTGATAAAATATTAGAGCAAATATTAAATGATCAAACGTGTTATAAAGAAAAAGTTCGTAGATTGAAAGATATAACGCATATTCCAGTCAGTGACTTCTTGCATTTATTAAAAAATGCAAGAAGCCACTTGCTAAATCATATTATGATGGTTGATCCAGATAGTTTAAAATGCGTGAACATGTCACTTTTCCAAGAAATAACACAAATATCTAATGCAATAAATGACAAATCTTCTATTTCTGCTCAAAAAGATTCTTATGCTCTAGAATTATTCTCCTGGACGGCATTTGAAAAACTGTTAACCAATAAGCATTTTGAAGGAGCATTATATGTTTTACCATTCTGCTATTTAATACAAGCTGTATGTTCTCAGAATTTAAATCGCGATGAAAGATTGACTTTGTTGGAATTTGCAGTACATAATTTTTATGATCAATTAAGAAATGTTAGAAAAAGTAAACCAACCGACTTTTTTACTCCTTCATTTACAGAAAACTCGTTAGGGACACTTTTCGGTGAAGAAATATTTATTATTCGTTGCATAAATACTTGTTTTGCCTTTTCGATTGCATTATTTAAATATGAGAATGTTGCATTTTCACGTATTGGTACTCATAATATTGAAAATTATTTCGGAAAAATAAGACTTTTGTCACATTTTAATTATTCTTTTACCAATTTTTTAAGAGGAGCGGTTAATACAATTCTTTTGAATCGGATTTTAAATGATTTAAATTATAAGTTATAAATTAAAAAACGAATTAGCGAATCAGGAGCTTATGTAACAAAAGATGTACTTTTATCCCAAAATCATGGCATATTCAATTTTGAATACATCGCTAATACCATTATTATTCTTTTAAGAGGAAAAAATAAAGAAGTGGTCAACTTTGAAAACTATTTAGGTGAGTATTCTGCATTTCTCAAAAATAATGAACAAAAAAATTTCAAACTAAATCAGCAAAGTATTTACAGCGGAAATCTTCCCAACTTAAGATTTAGAACTAATAATTATATAATGAAATTGAATTCTGAGTCAGGTAAAGAATTAACAGCACAACCATTTGATTTTTATTTTTAAAAAAAAAATATCAAAAAATAAAAAAACAACAACATGTGCAATTGAATGGTTTCATAAATTATTGAATACAATCATGGATATACAATTATACAGCACTTCAATATATTATGACAAATTAGATGTTTTTAAAGGAGAAGTCATTAATGCTGAAAAAAAGAGAGAATTAATAACATGGCTAGAGAATATTTGCAATGTTTTATTGATAGAAGATGGATCAAAAATGAATAAAGAGAATATTGATCCTTCTACTTTAGATTAACTTGTTAACAGAATAATGAATGAATTAAGCAAGATTCTCATTGAATTTATTACAAACAGATCTAAAAAGATGAAAAAAGAAATAAATGAATATATAAGTGAAAATGTAATGGATGATTTATACGTTATATATAATATTGTTCAAAATAATTACCAACATAATATTGAAAATGCTATAAGTGAAATTGAGCAAACAAACACTGAAAAATGTGATGATATAAACGATAATATATATGATATATTAAATTTGGATGAAGAATGAATGATTTGAAAAGAATAAATGATTTGAAAAGAATAAATGAAGTATATATTTACATTGCAAAGGTTCATAACAATCGAATAACACTAAATAAATAAATAATAATAAAATTGAAAAAATATATAGATATTAATTTTGATGAAAAATATAAAAAAATCTTATAAAAAAAAAGGATTATTATTTATAAATTAGCATAATAATAAACAGTGCAGTTAATTAAGAAAAAATTTGAAATATGAGTTTAATATTGTATCATCATTCTGATGTAGAAAAAGAAAATAAAACTAATTACTAAATTCTAAACACATATATAAAACTAATTATAAATATATATATAGATTTAATTTAATTTCAAAGAAAGGAATAAAAGCATTCAAAATTGTTGCAAATTTTGTTATGAATTTCATCATCTTGTTTAATATCAGTTGATATAGAATAAAATCTATATTTTTATTTTGCTTATCATGTCATTATCAATATATATATATATAACAAATAAGATATTATCATATTGATATATCACAAATAATATAAAAAAGCTAATGATTAATAATTTGTCAACCCATACTTTATTTTGCAAAACAAGAGAAATAGAGATTCTTATTTGAAATAGATAAAAGCTCGGCTTTATTTTTTTATATTTCATTTAACATTTCCAGTCTGATCGATCAATTTTGATTGAAATAGAAAACTTAGTTTTTCTGAAAATTCAACTTATAAATTGCTTATATATTTTATGATTTTATTTATTATAATGCGACCTATAAATTTAATAAATTTATTAATCTTTTCATGGGAGATTCAGATTTTATCTGAATTTTTTGACACTTCACTTTCGATCGCAGTACCTGTATCTAAAGGAGCACGACTTTGGCGGTTATTGAAAATCGTCGTTTCGACTTCATATTGAAACATTATATAGTATATTGGTTTTTAAGCAAGTTTTATATAGACCAAAAAAAAATCTATCGTAGGGGAAAAACATTATTCATGTTTTAAAAATCTAAGTTATCAAAAAGTTTAACTTTTCAGAACTAACGTTCGAATTTTAATTCTAAACGTTTTTATATGTTTGATAGAAGTGGTGTAAATACACAGAAATAAATCGATTTATCGACAAATGAAAGAAAAATATAAAAGTATAAAAATAATTCAAAAAGTTGACAAATTGAACGATAATTTATTTTCACTACTCAATTTTTTTTATTTTATTCATTTTTTATTCTGAATTTACTTAAGTATTTAGTTATTTTGGAAATGAAATTTCATTATATTAAAGATAATAGTCTATTTTATTATTAAAATTTAATAATAAAATATTATAGAACCTCCAAACATCATTAAAATACATAAATATCATAATTAATTGATTTTTTCTGCAGATAAATAATTATATTTGCTTGGTATAATTATATATAACAATTATTTGTTATTATTTTTCCGAAAACTTTGATTTTTAATAAACATAAATATTCATGAAATTATTATCTTTTCAACTCCAAAATGAAAATACTATATTTAATATGCTTTATTAAATAAATATATATTAAAAAAATTATATTTTGTAATAAAAATTCCGTATCAACAAAACATTAATTATAATATAATAGAATTATTAACACCAATCGTGGTACCAAATAAAATATCAATGTAAATAAACACTCAACAGAAAAGAATATTCCCCAGGATTTCAAAAATTAAAAATGTGATTTGGAAATTTATAAGTCTACTATAAATTTTATTTAAAAGATATAATATCATTTTATCATTTAGCACCAAAAAAAAATATCAAAACTATTAATTTACAAGTCCTTTGGATGATCAAAAAAAAACATCATTAGGACTTTATTTCATCACACTTGAAATAATTATGTAATGTATCATTATAGATTATATTATCTAATATAAATAATCAATATATTTAAAAAATATTGTTTTTTCTTGTTTTTATAATAAGATATAAATGTTTTTTTAAGGCTTCTTAACGTACGAAAAACGGTTACCCGTGCTCCTTTTTTTATCTCAATAAAATGTATGGAATGTTTTTTGAAATATTTTTATCTTTTTATATAGTAAATATTGATCGGTAACATTGATTATTCATATCATACTTATGATGAATTATATATATTTAACTTTATAGACCAATTAATTTTTTCTCATCAAAATGGAATATCTGCATGATACCATCATATATGTGCATTTTTATTTGCTTAACATATGTTTTATTGTTTTTGAATGCTAGTTTGTATTTTATATCACTTATCATTTCACTAATTATGAAGATATTATAAATTAAATTTTCGACTAAAAAAAATGAGATTTTTCTGGAGAGATTGGCTTAACCGTTTAATATAATTTTCGGATATGTTATTATATAATAAAATTAATGGTTTTTTATCGAGGCAAAGAAACTTGATATAGCCATTAAAAAAAGATAAAAATGTTTGAAAACCAAATCTTCTCAAATAAACGTCTATTTTATTTTAATATTCATTTTTTTGAATAAGCACGTTTTTTGGTTCTCACAAAAAATCTTGAATTTTCTGGAAAGACTGGAATAATATTACAAGCTCTAAACAATATATACCTTATAATATAAAATATAATGAGGTTTTACCGAGCCAATTAGGTTAAATATGCTTCTATTTTAGGATATTTATGTTTGCATAAATTTTTACATAAAAGCTCTTCAAATATTTTGTGAGTATAAAATTTGGATTATTCATTTATATCTTATTTTAAAATCCACTTTTTGAGAGCTTGAGACTAATTATTCAAAAAGTTGTTTAGTGTCACCTCATTGATCTAATGCTCATAATGTTTTTATATATTTTCTTTTCAACGTATTAAATATCTAAAGAAAATATATAAGAAAAGCTAATAATGTTTTTAGTTTACAAAACCATTTTATCTGATTCATCGTCGATGATTCCACTTTTCCTCTTTTATAATTTATACTTATTCGCACGCGAATGCTTAAGCACATTCAGCCTTTATTAACGTTCAGCAAGCTCACTCTCACACAGAATACACAATTGATCTAATGCTCATGAAAACCAAAATTTTGACCTTTTTATAGATGATTTATACAGATTTGAATAATGAAATTTAAAACAAGTTGTATTTTTTTATTTTTACTAATTCTAACCTATAGTTTCAATGGTTTTTTAAGCGCTTATTGAATAAAATTTACCGCCAAAAACCACATCACATTATTCATAGCTCATGAGTTATCATGAGCTATTACCTGCTCAAAAACTGCACTATAGTGAATCACTTGCTAAGATTCTTACATCAGAAGAGTCAAGAGCTTTGTTAGATGTACTCACTGACATTAGATTATTAGAAGCGGTAACTTTTCGATAGCAATGCTTTCTATTGACAACGATTTTGCATGACACAGAAACCGAAGAAGATAAAACCATAGTTTCGTATGATAAAATAGGCATGTTGTTCGACCCACCTAAGAATCATGGATCAATTATTCAACAAGCACAAAAGTACCAGAGAATCATTAAAGCACCTCATAGACCATACTTATTAAGTCCTCAAGAAGTAAATCAAATAAAAGAAGCACTCTTACAAACAGATGATTATCCAAGTATTGAAGATATATCAATTTATATTGCAATGATGTTTAATAAGTACCCATCGAGAAGCACAATCAAAAGAGCAATCAAAGAAAGGATAGAAGGTTTCAAGATAGTAGAAGTTAAGCCGATAGAAGAAGATAGATATGATGTAACACTAAAAGAGATTGAAAATTACTACGATGAATTAAAAGTAGAAGCCATAGGTGTCCCAGTTGGATTCATTTTCAATTTAGACGAATCAGGTCAAAACCAATATGTTGATGCTCCATATATGTACATTGTTGTTCCAGAAGACAAAGAAATAAGCACATATCCACTTAACAGAGCCACAAAACGAATAACTCTTTTGCATTGCATAAGCACAGACGGTTCTTCATGCGACCCAATGATTATTGTTCCCAGATTTACACTTGATGATGAAATATTTGATGAAATAACTACTCAATCAGTTCTTTTCAGAAGCCAGATAAAAGGATTTTGCACACACGAACTTTTTACAGATTGGATGATAAATAAATTTTTACCTTATTTAACTTATCAGAGAAAGAAGTATAACTACACAGGCAAAGCAATTATTATAATGGATGGATTTAAAGGACACGAAAAGTCACTGGAAACCTTAGAAAATGTTTTACATGAATTCAATTTGAAGATCATTCTCATACCACCACACTCAAGCAATCAGGTTCAGCCATTAGATTAAATTTGGATTTAACATACAGAAGAATAGAACTCAGAAATTCATTGTTGAAAAACACTATACTTGGCAAACAAATCAAATTCTTGCAATACTTGATGGATTAAATACAATAAGATCACCACATGCAATACGAATTGCATGGGAAATGTCGGGAATATTTAGAGAAAGAAACACTGATCAAGAATCACCTGAAACTACATTTATTCAATATCACATTATAGACATGAAAGCAAACACACATATAAGAGCTTTGCAAGAAAGAGAAGACAGACTCGTTGGCACATTAAACAGAAGAAGAAAGTACAAAGTATTGGATCCAACAGATAGATTTAAGAAAAGAAAAGAATTGAAACTCAAAAGGCCAGAAGATGTTTACATTCCTAAAGTATCTAGAGAAGAAGCAGCCGAAATTAAGACAAAATTAAAGCAGAATGTATTTGTTCCAATTACAAACAATAACGATTGTCATCAGATAACAGAGTATTTCAAAGTTACTCCTAAAAACATGAAAAAAAAGAAGAAAGCTTCCAAAACAAGAGACACAGCAAACGCAGATTCTCAAACTAAGAAAAGAAGACACAGAGTTGCAAAACTTGTGATGCCAAGTCATTCAGATTTTTGAACAATGCTCTAATACTTTCTCAACGAATAATTATCTTTTTACTCTAACTTTTTTATGATTATCTCTTTCTTTTCTATTTTTCTTTTTCTTTTTTTTTTTTTCCTTTTTCTTTTTAATCTTTTTAATTTTAAAAGAATATTTTTTATTAATTTCTGGAACCACCATATAGAGTTTAATTAATAAATAATGCCTTTAATACCAATACTTCTTTTTGTTTTTTCTATTCTTTTTTTCTATTCTTTTTTTTCTTTCAAATATTATTTTAAATGTTATCAAAAAGTGGGGAAAAATTAATTCAACTTTATTTTTATTATTTTTTAATGCTTTTTTTTTTATTTACTGATTTAGCATTAATATCATATATTATTTAAGAATAATCTATTAATTTTTAAAAATTCCAATCAGAATAATGTCAAAATACTTCGTAACCACTAAATTCTGACCGTAACCACTTTTGGATAGGACTGTAATTGAGAATCACAAAATGGTATAAAAGAAAATTACTAAAGGCCAAATAACACTTTTTTTCCGTGAAAATACGATTTTTCATTTAAAATTAATATCAAATAAAATAATTAGGTATGAGAAGGTTTAAATATAATTTGTCTACTGAAATTATATGAATACTGTTCAAAACCGACTAGTATATACTACTTCATGTGGATTTTGTGGCAACAGATGGAGATAGACAATATGATTCACTTCATGAAGACTTCTTTGAATTAATTTTAAATCTTCATAAATCAAACATATCATTTACACAAATCATTGAAAAAATTTCAAGTTCTGAGATACAGGAAATACCTATTTCAGATTTTCTTCATTTACTTAAGATATTAAGAAGTAATTTAGTTAAATATTGTCTTGTTGTTGACAATAAAAATACAATAACACTCAGAAAAGATCAATTATTAGAATATAATATGGGGAAAGCTCTGATAGATCTCTCTTACCATGGTAAAATGAAAGATCACTATCCACTTGAAATCTTTTCTTCAAAAAACATTTTAAAAGCATTGGAAAAAAATAAATGGCATTTTATTTTTTACTCAATTCCTTTCAATTTAATGATAAATGCAATTCGTAATCAATTTTTGTCTCATGATCTGAGAAAGTTCATTTTGGAAACAAGCTTTTACTTTATCCTTCATTATTTATATCAATATAATGAATCCATTGCTCCTCCAATTTCTAGAATTGGATTAATACAAATCATTAACACCATTGTCGGCTCTTGTGTAGCCTTGGAAAGATATGATTTTGTGCAAATGGGTCACATAGGTACCCATCCATTAGAGAATTATTTTAGTTCCCTTCGGATATCTTGCCATTTTGATCATTCATATTGCAACATTTTTAGAGCCATTGGGAAATCAATCCTCGTTAAAAAACTCTTAGATGATTTAAAACAAACCAATATTATCAGGACACGCCTTGGATATTGCGGAACTCATGCCAAAATTGAATGTACTGATAGAATTATTCCTAATAATACTCCGTTCCAATTCTTTATATCAATATGGAATAAAATGAAAGATGAAAATGCTGACATTACAATTTTTGAATCGTGGTTTCCTTGTTACAAAACGACAGAATGGAATGATCAAATTTTAATTGCATCTATACTTTCTGGAAGCAGTATTATTTCAAGGTATTTAAACTTGTCCGATTCAAAAAGCTCTGTAAAGCAAAGGACAATTAACATGAAATGCAGAAAAAAGGAACTAATCTAAAAATTCAAAAAATGGAATCAAAATCGCAAATGACAGAAAATGAAGTTAATTCACTAGCAATTGAAGATGCCTTCACATTTTATGCATCAAATTATTCTCCAATCAATTCAAATCCGAAAAAAGAAAAATTGGATTCAGATTTGGAACTATACTTCGAATTACATTATAAAGTAGCAACTCAAAAGATAAAAAATTGGATAGCCCCGCATTAAAATTTCAATCTTTTTAATAAAAAACTAACTTTTTGAATTTATTGATTTTTTTTTATTTTTAAATTTAGTATAATAAGGATGTCGGTTTTGGGCAATTTGGCTTTGGGCAGCCCAACCCATTGCCTTTTTATATTTGGGTAAGTGGGAAATTATTAAAATACAAAATTGAATAAACTCATGCAAAATATTCATTATAATAAATCAATTTTTTTGATATTAATTGTAAACTTTTTGAGTATTGCTAATAATATTTTTATTTAATTATTTGATTGTTTAAATATATATAGTTTTGAAAAAGTTATAAAAAATTGAATTAATAAAAAAAATTCAAAACATGTCGGTGCTTTGGGCAATAACCGATTTTTCTCAGAATTTTCTATGGTTTATGTGCCCATTGCCCAAAGCCCAAATTGCCCAAAATTGTGTAGTTTACATTTAATTTCTAAGGTTTATTTGCCCAAAAAGTGTCTGCCCATTCTTGGGCAAACGGTTTTTGGGAAATAATGTAAAATGTCTTATTATACTTTTTTTGGTTATATAAATGTTTTATTTTAAATAGATAATAAATAATGAAAATTTTATGCATTTTGAAAGTAAGATAAGGAAATATTGATATATTCAGCATTTGAATTGTGCTTTAATTTCATACAATTATTATTTCTGAGCTTTTTAATCGTTGTTTTTAATTTTTCTCTAAACATTCAATTTAAAATTATAATATCTTAATAATTAAAAATATTATTTATTATTTGTTTAGCTTTCTATATAATAATTAATATATAAATGCTATATTAATAATAAAATTAATTTTTTGTCATATATTAATTGAGATATTACAAAAAAATTTCTTATCGAACGCGAGAATTTAAAAACTTAGTTTATTTTTTCAAGTCTCAGAAATAAGTGAATATTTTCTCTCAAAATATTTCTTATTATTCAATTCCATCAAAAAGTTATTTTTTATATCATGAAAAAGGTAGTTTATTTTTTATATAACAATTGAAAAAGTTGGTATTTTCTGAGAAGATAGAATCGATGTTTTTTAAATATCTAGGATTCCAGTTTGCTAACAAACGTTTTTGTCATCTCTTTACATGCCATATTTTCACTTTTATTTATAATTAAAAGTAAAATTCATCAATTGTATGCTGCCTTTTTGTCTGTTAACTTATCGTCTGATCATTGATTGTTGGATCATATCGATGATTTAATTAATCAGTTGTTAGCAAATCATCTGTTTAAAACGACTGATAAATCACTTTCAATTGAACATCTTAAAATCTCTGAAATTAAATCTCAATTTGAATTGATACAAGCTTGTAAGAGAGAATTAAAACTCGAACAAAGCTGACCAATCTCGTTTTTGGGAAATTCATTCCAAATTTTGGATTGAGATTGATTGATTGATTCTAGATAGGGGCTACAACGATAAGAATTTGTCAAAAAATTGAAAGAAAAATTAAATATCTGATGAATTTATTAATAAAGGTAACAAATATCATCTATATATATTCACAAATATAAATTATTGCTCAATTTTTTAAAATATCTGTTAGCAGTGGAGATATCACTTTTTGAAATTGAGAAGGTTTGTTTAATTTTTTTGAAAAAAATAAAGGGGGATTTTTGCCTCAATTTTTTTTGTTAAATAAAATGAAGATATACAAATAAATATAAAATATTTTAAAATACATTTATATAATATAAAATATATAATGGAACCTAAAATATATATTGAATAAAATATCTATTAATAATCTTTTATTTCAAGATTTTTTATACAATTAAGTGTTTTTTGACACATAAAAATACATTCAGTAATCCATAATTAATATAGTTATAAAAATATGTATATTAAATTCAAAGAGAATAAATAAAGAATACTCATCGTAGGAATAAAAAGATAATTCAATATATAATATTTCTGAGTAAGTTTATTCAAAAAAAAATTTGAACTATTTCCAAATAACTTTTTGATATAAAATCTTTATTTTTTGAAAGCCAATAATTTTTATTTCAAAACTTTTTCAATTATTACTTTTTTATTTTCCAAAAAATTGAATATTTCCGAAACAACTTTTTGTATATATAATATGATTTGGAAATATTAATTTTTTTAAAGAAATAATTATCAATTTTGGCTGAAAATGCAGAAAAATAAATATTACAGTTCAATGATTTCGTTTCACTCGAAAAAAACCTATTTTTATATAAACTTTAGTATTGAATTGTTATTTAAAATATGCATAATTCTTTTTCAAAATCCACTTATTTCCGCATTTAAAAGATTCAATATCATCTTATACAACTCAATGGACAATAAATTTGCAAATTAAAAATCAAAAATTGGAAAAATATATTATAATTTATTTGAAATATTAAATTTTAATGTAAACGAATAATAAATAATTGTTTTAAACGCATATTTAATTGAATTACTTATTCTTTTTTTAACAAATATTTTTTGTTTATCAAAATAATGATTATTTAAAGAGGTATTCACTTTGAGGATTTTGACTGTATTTTTTTAAAAAAATATAAAAATTAAAGCGCATTTATTTAATAAATGATACATTAAAAATTGCAAAATTATTTATGCGCTAGTTTTTGAGAAAATTCGATTTTATAAAAAAAATTATTTTTTTCAATGTTTATGAACCATTCAAAACCGTAAAATATCGTAGAAAAAAATTGAAAGAAAAATGTTCCAAAATGCAACTTTAATTTTATTAAAAATTTTGAATATTTTTGTAATTATATGTACGTTAAAAAACGTTTATTTTTTATTTTGAGTCTAATAAATGAAACATATTTTCCAAAAAATTGGCCGCATAAAATCACTAATGCTTCTAGGAATAAATTCTCATGGCCAATATAATCATTATATTAAAGATGTAGAATCATATAAAGACAATTTTTGAAGTTATCATCTGTTTTTCTTTAAAAATGCTTTTTGGGTTTGAAAGTATGAAGAATGCAGATTTTGCAGTTTCTGAATTAGGAAATAATTAGAAATTTTCATTTATTGTGACAATACTTTGGAATAATGAAGATATCCAAAATATATTCGATGTTATAAATAAAATGATATAATTATATTGTTAACTAAAATATGATTTTTTCTTCAATTTAATATTCAAATCGTCATTTAAACATTTTATAGATTATTTTGATGATAAAAAGAAATAAAAATAATCTGTATTTAGCTCAAAAAATTAAAAATACATTTTAAAGAAGAAAAATGACCGTTAAGTCACTTAAGGTGAATACCTCTTTATTTAATAAACAAAAAATACGTTATCTACTCATTAAATAACGTTTTTTTCTTAAAATGCAGATACTATTAATTTAATGCATATCTTATTTTAAGTTTAATATTTTATCTAAATAATTATTATATATAAATTGAGTATATATATAAGTATTATTATATGATATTTTTATAATTACTCTATTTAATAAAAAGATATAAACATATTATTCGAATTCATTTGAGAATAAAAAATAAAAATTGAATAAAAAATTAGGATTTGTATCAAAAAGTTTAAATTTTTGAATGAAAAACATCTTTTTTATCATATCTTTTTTTTGCTACGATAAATTTTTTTTATTACTAATTAACATTTTATCAGAATTGAAAATTAAAATTATTTATCATATTTAAAAATCACAAATCCAAATTTGATAAAAAGCTCAAATCGGTTCCCCTAGGCCTTATTAAGGTATTCATTCAATTTTGTAGTATTCAAAAAGTGACAACGAAAATACATATTTTGCGAAATATATCATTATAAATTTTAATTTTTTTTATTAAATATTCATAAAATTAATAATATCATTATATAATATATTTAAATTATTGTATATCTTGCTAAAAGTAGAGATAATTTCATAAATAATCACTCAGCTAATCTTTTCAACCTGAGTTAAAATTTGAAAAATTGGCCATATTTTTTGATTTTAAAAAGATTTATTTTAAAAAATCAAAAATTCCGACGCTGGGGACTTTATTTTGGATAGATTTTTTCTTTGAATACTTTACATATTTTTACTTTTCAGAAATCTTTATTTTCTCACAATTTTACAATTGTTTATATCTTACAATCTCACAATTATTTCTTAAAAAAATGCTCAATATTCTGAAGCATATAATAATTTCATAGAATTGATCTCAATTTTCTGATGATTCAAATATTTCATAAAAAATAAATTCAATTTAATAAATTAACTAAAAAATATATCTTATATTTTAAATTGGATTTTCCTCATATTTGCTATAATATTTATACAAAACATCATTTTTTTTCTAAACTTATCAAATTGTAAAATTTTCATTCAAAAAGAAAAATTAGTTTATTTTTATATCATACGTCAATTTTACCATTATATTTAGTAAATAAATTTTTTATCATCATATATTTTATTATATTATAATATGATAAAATATACTGCTTTTGTTCAACCTTAATATGGTCTGTTCCCCTTTAAAAAAATAAAAAAAAATGGTACGTTTATCTTTTTATATAAAGATCCAAAAAGATCAATTCCGAACTTTAGATTATATTTAATACCCAAATTGTTATAAATTACATCAAATTCAACCAGATACAACATCTTTTATGCATCGATAATAGATTAAAATTTCTCAAATAATTGATATAACTTGGTATATTTTGAATTTCAAGCTATTCATGATTGATATTTGCAAAAAACTATTTTTTTAAGTAAATGATATTTAAAGTATAGTATAAAAAAAAACAGAAAACCATAAATATTAATATTTTAAATTATGATAGAAATCAAACAAACCTTGTGAAATTAAAAAAGTGATATTTCGACTGCCTATAGATATTTCTTAAAAAAAAATTTATAGAAATAACATAAATAATATTTATAAAAAATATTTGTATTTATTATTAAAATTGGTTAGAGTAAAAAAATAACTTTTTTTTCCTATCGTTGTAACCCCTATGATTCTAGTGTTTGCGAAAATTGAGAAGTGCCTGGTTCGATTTTTCGAATTATGCTTTTTTTTTTATACCCCCGCTAGCCGAATTTTTTTTATGAAACTCTCTGCCCAAAACCGTTTGCCCAAAAAAAAATCAAATTGCCCAAATCGACATCCTTAAGTATAATATATAAAAATATTTATATTATAATATATCATAAAGTCTGATGGAAAACCTCCTACCATTTTTATTCACCTTTTTTTGGCCTTTAATGGTGGCAAAAAGTACGTTGGTGGAAACCCACATACAATTTTCTATTCAATTTTTCGATAAAAACATTGAATAGATTGCATTTTTAAATATAGTAGCGTCAAATTGGAACAAGAACACTTCACTTTTTTCAAAAAATAAAATTTTATATTTGAATTAAAAATAATCGTTTTCACATCTTTTTTATAATTTTTCTCTTCAAATACTTGAGATGCGCAAATAATATTTGGAAATATATAACAAGCAATAATTAAAGTATTGGAAAACATCAAAAAATCTTTTTTATGCAAAAACATCAGATAATTATCACTTTATTTTTTGAAAAAAGTGAAGTGTTCTTGTTCCAATTTGACGCTAATATACTAATATCTAAATATAAAATAAACATTTTTTAAATAATAATAATTATTTTATCAAATGAACATTTTATCTATATCTATATAATATTATTATTCTAACTATTTTATATAGAAATTTGGTAGGGGGGTTTTCCATTTGGTAGGGGGGTTTTACTCTAGACTATACATATATATTCGATATCTGCATTTAAAAAAAAAAAAAAATTGAATAGTTTATTTATAAAAATACATTTTATCAAAAACATACATATTTTTGCCCCTAACAGATCAAATTTCACAAAACTCTATTTTTGATATTGTTATTATATATATAAATATATGTTAATGTCAATCATTTTCTTGGAATTCCACCAGTTCTCGCACCTCTTTATTTTTTTTGTATAAATTCAATTTAATATTTCAATTACTTCCTAAGTGAAAGTAAAACGTCTTTTTCTAAATAATTGGCGCCAAAAACAAAAATGAGTAATCCTAAGCAAATTCTTGAATTAGAACGTTTTGATACATTTTTGGAACCTAAAGCACTTCTTAATAATATTAAAAATTTGGCAACTTATTTATCAAAGCAAAAACCTCCATTCCAGATTGATCATATAAGACAAACAATGAGTTATTTAATTGAATCAAAAGAACTTATGGAATATAATGATGATAGCATTAAGCTTCAATTAGCAATTTGTTTTGTTCAAGCATATCGTATCTCATCTTTTCAGCAACCTATTGAACAACCTATCGATCAAGATTCTGAAAAATTAATTTATAGATTATTCATACTTCTTAACAATGTATTTAGTAATTTTGGCCAAAACGACAAAGATCAAAACGAAATTGTTGATCTTCTTCAATTAACAAATAAGATTGGGCTATATGCTCTCGCTGCAAATTGTGGACTTGACGAGGAAATTTTCACAACTCTCATTAATATTGATAATCCAAATAGTATTGATAATCTCGCTAAACTAATCAATGAAAGTAACAGATTACCAACTAAAATTTTAATTGGAATGTGTGATTTAATACCAACAAATGAAAATGTAGAACTATTACTTGTTAAGATTTCCGATATAAAACAAAAAGAATTTATACAAGGAATACGAAGTAACCTACAAAGCTTGTCAGGTGTGGAGTGTATTAAAGTTTTCGAAAAAGCTGCTTCAGCTTTGAAAATGCAGCCATCAGAATTGTATAGTAATATTCAAGTTGACATCGAAAATGAAGATGATCAAACACGAGCAGCAGCTGTTGCTTTATTAACAGAGGAATTTACCAATATATCCTTTAATTCCCAAAATCAAGAATATATTTCAAATTTAGTATCGAGACACAAAGATGCGAATGCAAAAATTCGAGTTACAGTAATTAAATTTGCATTTGAAGAGCTTCTTAAAATCAAAGATTATAAATATGATAAAAATCAAAATAATGATGTGATTAAATCAGCAATTAAAGCAGTTACGAAGAACGTTTGGGAAATGGCAAATGAGAGAATAGAAGACACTCAGCCAGAAGTTCGATACGCAGTATTAAAAGGGATTTATCATCTCGATCCCAAAGATTTAAAAATTGATGAAAAAAAGATATTATCATGCCTAAAAGATAAAAAATCAGATGTTAGAATGATTGCTCTGAAAGTAATGATGAAGCTTTATGACGCAAAACCAGACAAGTTTGAATGGCTAATCGAGCCCATTATTGAATTATATTCTATTTCAAAAGAAAATGCATTGTATGGATTTTCAATATTAATGTCAAATCATTCATTAATAGAGGTAGCTACCAATATGCCAAATCGGAAGCCTTTATTAGAAATATTAAAAGATACAACTGAATTGAGATTGAACCTACCACAAATAACAGATTCAAAAGAAGCTCAAAACATAGTTTCTCAGCTTCTAAAATCAAAGGGTTATTCAAAAGATGTTGATGTCAAAAAAATTATTAAGCTTATAAAAAAAGCACCGAAAAATTTTTTCACTCAAGCTCTAGACTATAAAAAGAGAAAGAATTTAAATAAAATTCTCAAGGGAAAGATGGATTCTGATGCTCATTTACTTTTGGGCCTTTATCAACCATCACCTTTAGATATTGATGATTTATTAGATTGCAAACAATTAGATGTTGTTCATGATTTAGCATTGATTTTTACAGATCAACTTGAAGAAGAAATTCCACGTCTTTTAGAACGAATCAATAAAACTGATCTCACAATTTTAGCTGCTTTTAAAAATTACGATTTGGATAACGATGACAGAGAAAAAATTCTTGAAGCTTTGATTCCAGTTATACAGAATGCTTCAAAGAAAAAAACTTTGGCTTTGAAAGCCTTTGCGAAGCTGTATCGAAAGGATGAAGGATATTCCAAACTGTTAGATAAGATAAAATTTGATAAAAAAGATTTTTTAGATAAAATTACTTTTTATGGCCAGTTCGTTGATAAAAGTGTCTATACAAAGAATTTGTATGACGACTTAAAATCAAACCTCGATTTAATTAACGAAGATACCATTAAATACGCATTGAAAATTGCAATTACAGAAAAGAAAGCGCGCTCAATTGAGATTTTAACTCATTTTATAGATTCTTTTCCAGATGAATCATTTAAATATTATTTATTATGCGCAAGAGATTGTTATCGATATATAGAACCACATGTTTTTAGAGAATTTGCATCTGTTATGCAGCACGAAACAAAAGAAGTTCGTACAAATGCAATCAAATACCTAACTGAGGCATTGAATTTACCAACAACACCAATTCAATTTTTAGGTCTTTTCGCTCTCTCTGCGACGGATCCGAATAAAAAAAATACTAGTGAAGCTAAGAGGCAGCTTGAAGAAGCCATTATCTTTCGAAGACGATTAATGAAAAGATCAAAAGAATATAATATTCAAATTGTACCCGAAACTGCACTTCCATATCTAGTTAATATTTTAGCTCATCATAAAGATATCGAAAAGGATAAACCAGAACTTGCTACTTTTTCATTATATTTACGATTCTTTTTAACACCTCTTTGCGCTAGTACCAGTCAGCTTTCATACATTAAAGACATATGCACAAGATATTCTTTACTTGATGATATTGAGGAAGAGTATTCAAAAAATAGTTCAGATTTATTTAAACTCGCTTTTGATATTGTTGATGAGCTTGGAAGGGGAAGAGCTTATGATCCAAATCCTGTTGAAATTGAATTTGAATATAATAAACGTTACTTTAAAGAACCATCCGATGAAAAAGAAAGATTAAAACAAGTTTATAAGCAAACTGATGATGTAATAAAGAGTCCAATGAGACCTAAATATATTCTCAGAGCAGGAATGACTAATAGCAACCAGCAAAAAGTTAAATTACAGAGCATTGATGATGATGATGATAGTGATGATTCTACTAAAAAAGGAAAAAAGAAGAGAAGCACATCGAAAATTATGAAATCAGCTCCAGCAACTCCGAAAAGAAGCTCCAGAAAGACAAAGAAGGATGAACCAACAGAAGAAGAAGAAAATGAAGATCAGGAAGAACCATCTTCAAAGTCATCTTCTTCTAGAAGGAAGAGAGCAGCATCGGCAGCTCAATCACCAGCAGCTTCTCCTAGACGAGGAGCTAAAAAAACAGAAGAAACTCCAAAAACTAGAAAATCAACTAAATCATCATCAAAACCATCAGCCAAGTCGTCCACAAAACCATCAGCCAAGTCGTCCACAAAATCATCAGCGAAATCGTCAGCTAAACCTTCAGCGAAATCGTCAGCTAAACCTTCAGCAAAGTCATCAGCGAAATCATCAGCTAAGTCATCGGCCCTTTCGACTCCTAAAAGAAATGCAACCAAAGCAAAAGCAACGACAACAAAGAAACCAACTAAATCTCCGAAAAAGAAAAATGTTAAGTCAAAATAAATTTAGTTAAATAATATCAATTGGTAAACATTATATTAGCTATATATTTATTTTGATTTATTTTATTTTAAATAAAAGGAATTTGCATATTTTAAGCTTCTTCTCTTTTACGTTTTAAATTTTTAACGTCTAATATTTTTAGATGTACGTTAACTTATAAAAAAAATTATACTATGAGCCAGAATAGCTATACTCCAACAGAAGAATCAACGCAAATTACATCAAATAATGAATATGAATCTGTATTTGAAGAGGAAGAAGAAGAATTTCTTGAAGATAACATAGAGAGAATTACTCGAAAATATCGTTTTGAGGATCCAAGAGATCAAATTATTTTAGATAATCAAAGGAAGATTCAAAGAATGCAAAAGGCATTTAAACAAGCAGCCACCGAAATGAGAGCTGAACTTGCCGATATATGTGATCAATCATCAAAACTTCAATTTGCAATGCTTGATAGAATCCTTCAATTAAAAGAAAAAATTAAAGAAATTAAAGAAAGAAATGCGTTTTGTAGAAGAGGATACACATATACGAACGTTAAAGTTAAGCGAAAACGAATTAAAAAGAAATCAAAAACAAAAAAGACGATAACAAGCCAACCTCGAGTCCCAGAAGTTGCATATGTTGAATCTGGTGAATCATTTTAATTTCATCTTAATTTGTATGTTGTTTTTAATAAAATTGAATAAGCCATGTGATAGACTTTAAAATATAATCCTTTATAATGTTTATCTCATTATATCCCTTTATCTCTCAATTTCATATGCTTTGAACGACTTGAATTTGATTTTATATACTCTTTGAATGAGTTCATAATAGCAATTTTGAGTTTGCAACGAAATTGGTGTATTATTTAATGCTTATGGAATTACTTACCATTTTGTTTAAAATCTGTTCTACGATTATAAATTTGATTGGATATTGAAATTTTTGAGAAAATCCTTTGAAAATAATTGGTTAAACAAAATCAAAATCTTCTTATGTCAAAGAACCAAGTCTGCGCTTCTCTCGATTTTGGAAATAAAAACGTTGTTATTGGAGTTCCAAAAAAAGGTTCCATTGATATAATATTAAATGAAGCTTCCAATCGATTAACCCCAACTATTGTATCTTATACAAAAACTAGAAGGTTTTTTGGTGTGCACGCACAAACAAATCAATTGGGACACGTTAAAGGGACATTATTCGATTTGAAACGATTAGTATGCCTCAAATATGAAGATCCTGAAAGAGAATACCTTTCAAAAATCGTTCCATTTAGTTTGGCTCGTCTTGACAATGGATTCACTGGAATTAAAGTTAAATATAACGAAGACACGGAAAAAGTTATATATCCAGAACAATGCATTGCTTATTTAATAAAATCGACTTTTGATAAAATACAAAAAAGCAATCCGCAAATTACATCACTTGTTATAGCAGTTTCACCTTGGTGGACGGAAATGCACCGTAGAGCGATTTTTGATGCTTGCCAAATTGCGTCAGTTCCATGTTCGGCTTTAATTAACTCAACAACAGCTGCCGCAATCAACTATACAATTAATCATCGTAGAAAGCTTCCTGAAGGGGGAAGCCCTCCAGCTAACGTAATTTTCATTGATTTTGGAGATTCGACATTAAATGTTGCTGTTTCTAAATTAACACAGAATTCTGTTGAAATTTCAAGTTTTGCATGTGATGAACATCTAGGAGGCTCTCATTTTACAGATAAACTTGTTCTGTATTTAGTAGATCGAATAAAAGAAAAAACAAATAAAAACAAAGATGAAGATCTCAAAACTTTATTTGGAAACAATCATGAAAGGGCCTTAGTTCGTTTTCGAAAAGCTGCAGAAGATCTTAAAAAGAAACTATCTGTAAATCAAGTTGTCCAATTTGAAACTCACTCATTTATGCCAGACAATGAGTTCAGTTTCAATGTCACACGTGAAGAATTTGAATCTCAAATTACAGAACTAATTGATCGAATTGATGGTCCAGTTCTTTCCGCACTGGAGCTCTCCAAAATCAAGCGAGAAGAAATTTTTTCAATTGAATGCCTAGGAGGAACTTCCCGAATACCACTTGTAAAGAAAAAGTTACAGATAATATTCGGCCCTGATCGTGAACTTTCACAAAGCCTCGATCTTGATGAATGCTTTGCTGTTGGAAGCGGTTATATGGCTGCAATAATGTCAAATGGATTCCATTTATCTGAGTCATTGACAATAAAAGATGTTTTAGATGAAAAAAATGCGTTGAAGGCTTCTTGGGAAGACTCAAATAGTAAAATGATTTGTCAAGTTTTCCCTCAATTATCTCCTGTTCCAACTAGATGTAGAATTCCACTTATGATTACAAAAGAAACAACAGTTAAAATATACACAGATGCATGCGATATCGCAGAAATAAAAGTAGAACTTGATGAAAAAAAAGAACTTGAAAAGCCAGTCAAGGTTTCTTTACGTTTTCAACTAACTCAATCATCAACATTTAATATCATTGAAGCAACTTACCAATTACCTACAGAATCATCATCTTCTTCAACAGAGCAAACACAAACAACACCAAATAATGATAACGAAAAATCAAACAATGCAAGTCCAAAGGATGATAACAAGGATGCGACAAGTGATGTGAAAAATGATACAAAAAATGAAGATCAAAGCAAACCTGTTATAAAAAATGCACGGTTAACAATCAAATCATTAATTGGATTATCTCAACAAGATATAGATTTATTCAGAAAAGAAGAAAAAGAACTGGAAATTAGGGACAATCTTGAAGATAAAATCGATGATACACGAAATGAGCTGGAATCGACGATTTTTGAAGCTGAAAATGGCCTTAATCGCGATTTTCCAGAATATTTCGAACCAGATAATCTCGAAGAGAGCAAGAAAAAAATTGCTGATATTCATGAATGGTTTTCAAATAACGAATTTGATCGTCTCCCTCTTAAAGAATATCAAGAACGCTTGGAAGCTGTTCGAAATATTGCTGAGCCAGCAATTAAACGATTCAAAACTTTCAAAAAGATTTTTGATATGGAGAATTCCATTAAATCAAAAGCTCCTCTTTTATTAGAAAAGTTAAATGCGTTCGTTGAAAAGTCTAAGAATGACTCTATTGCGTTAGTGAGAGACGAACTTCAAGTATTTGTGACTAAATTTGAAGAAAATATTGAAAAAGTGAAGACAATGAAAAAATATGAAAATCCAGACTTTTTCAATATTGATGATGAATGTAATTTATTCAACAATTTTGAACAAAAAACACGTGACTACGAGGAGACAATAAAACAAGAAGAAGAGAAGGCAAAGAAAAGTGGAAGATGGTGCAACATTCAATAATATCTTTAGTTTGTTTTTTTTAATTTACTTAGTTAATTTCATGCATTTTTTATTTATGATAATATCTAAACTATCTATACATTGGATTTTTTTTTTAATTATTCAACTCTTACATTATTTGAATTCATATAAATAATAAATTTTCATTTATAAACTTAAACACAATTTTTAAATAATAACAATATTTGAATCTTGATGAAATATAAATAAGAAGCTAACTCGGGTTTAATGGATGACGGTTTACAGGACGTGACGATCTGAATTTCGGAACATTACCAACCGATTTAATAACATCCCGATTTGGACGAGTACTAAGAACTTTTTTACCACTTAAACTTGTTTGCGGAGGTTCATAAAGCCTAAAAGTGAAGGGAGGAGAATAAACATCTTTCTCTTCTTTTCTTTGATATAAAAATGAATTTGGAATTGAATTAAACCATAATCCACGAAGTTCATTAATGCGATTAATATAATTCTGATCACTATTACTCGAGCTTTGAATAATTTCATTTTCATTCACGTTATCATTTGTATTAACAGAGTCATTATCATTATCTTTATCGTTGCTCTGATAATCATAATCTTTCTGATCTATTCTTGGTATGATATGATAATTATTCTGTGAATCTTCGCTTAAATTCAAAATACTTATTTTTATTTGTTTTTTGGCAGATTCTGATAAATTATATTGATTACTCGAGATTATTTGCTCAACACTAGAAATCTGATTTTCATGAATAAATAACTTGACAAATTCGAAATATTTTGAAAGAGCAAAATTGGAAAAATCATTAGATTTTAACTTTTGCTCGACAATATCAAAAATATCTTCAATTTTAAATTCTTTTGATGGCATCCATTTATTAGATAACGTAAAAAATAAATCCAGATCAAAATTAATATTAAACGCCCATAAAAGAAATAGATTACCATAAAATATGATGACTGTTTCACAAATTTTAATATTTCTTTCGGGATCTAGTCTTGTAAGATGAGAAACTTCTAATGGAGGAATAATTTTTCTGTTTTTAGTACAAAAGGTAATCGCAGCTAGCTCCATATATTGCTTCATTTCAAAAAGCTCATTAATTATGATGTCAACAAAATTAGAAAAAAGATCAGATTTTAAAATCTCGTCATCATTACCGTTGTAAAATAAAATGAAATCTAGTGCGAAATCAAAATATTTTTCTTTTCTTAAAAAATAGCCATTTGGTCTAAACTTGAAAATGATACTCCAAAATTCTTCGATAGAACTGTTAATTGGACTTGTCTGAAGAACTTGATAAAAATTATTAAATTTATGAGGAAGAAATGCAAAATCTAATATGTTTTTAATATGATTTGGCTCATTAACTTTTATATTTAACCAATTAAATCGTTTTTTACTTTTAGGATTAACTTGAGGTTTTCCGTTCTTTGAAATATAACAGACAAAATGACTAGTGAAAGAATCAAATTGACACGAATGAGATGTATTATTTACTTTATCTTCTATTATAAGGTATTTTGCATTGTTTTCTTCATATTCAAACTTAATTAAAAATAAATTTGAGTCTTTTGGTATTTCCAATTGATTCTTCATTTCACTATTATCGGATGCAGTAAAAAAAAGAAATCTATCATTTGAAAAAATAGGCTCATTTGAAAATAAAAAACCAAAACACTTATCACTCATATGGAAAATAAAAATTGAAAACCTTTTTGAAAATTGTTTTTACCGATTACAATGAATTCAAAAAAGCTCGTTTTTAGAATCAATATTCAATTTTGATAAATATTTGAGAAGAGAAAATCATCTATTTTCATTATCATGGATTCAAACACCATTAACTCATGTAATTTCTACCTCGAGTGATAGAATTTCATCTGATTTTTTCTCTGACCAATCCCATTCTTTTCTTTTTTTAAATCCCAATATTTCAATACAAAATTTACGTTAAGTTATAAAAATTTATTCAATGAAATAATGACTTTATTAAAGCAAATGTCAGAATGCATGAAAATAAAAAACTGGATTCACACAGTTGATTCTGAGAAAAGTATAATCCTTTTTACTGCATCAAATGAAATTGCATCATTAAGATTTACATTCCTTATTAAAGAATCAGATAATCGGATTATTTTACTTCTTTCATATGAGAGACATTGCCCAGAAAAGTATCGACAAATCATGGCTGATTTTGTCAACCGAATTAATTACGCTATTCCAATAGGATTTTTTGCAATAGATTTGACAGACGGAGAAGTTCGTTACAGGCATAGTGCTGATGTGGAAGGTATTGAAATCAATGAAATTTTTGTTGATAATTTCATTAGATCAAGTATCACTTTTTGCCGATTATATTATAATCCTATCCAAGCTGTTATGAACGGTTATTCCATTGAAGCAGCAATGGAAACTAAAGATGAAGTTTAATATTTAATTTAAGACTCTTTATAATATTCGTTAAAATTGTTTTTCACGGTTAACTGCTTTTTTCTATTTTTTTTTTTAAATAATATAATATGGCCAAATATGCAATGAATAAATTGAATATTTTTGCTAAGAGAAAACTTTTTCTTCGATTATCTAATGAGCAAATTGAACTATTTAATCGAAAGCTATAAAACAACCACAAAAGATATATTGAACTTATATAATCTTTTTTTGAATTTGATTTCAATCAATATATAAAATCAATACAAATTCAAAAACGGTTAGAATCAATCATGACGAGCATTAAGTTCGAATTTGATCGCTTAACAAGGACTTATGTTCCAGGTCAAGAATGCAAGGTTGAAGCTGAAGTACAAACAAAAGAACCAATTAAATGGAAAGAAGCGTATTGCAATGTTTTTTGCGTTCGAACAATAAATACTAGTGGACACGATCTTGTCGGCTTTGATATTCCAATTTCGCATCAACCCGAAAATGTACTTTGGTCAACTCCAGTTTCAGTTAAATGGCCTGGAGTTATAAATAATGGATTTCGATTTAGCATTAATTTCAAAGTACCATCAGAGAAAAATTTGACAGAAAGTATTCGTGGAAAATATGTAAGCGTAGATTATTTCATTGAAGTTGTAATTAAACGAGGTGTATTCTCATCAGATATTACTATCTGCAAAACATTTTACGTAGTTTTCCCACCTCCTGAAACGAGACCAACTGGAGATCCAGTAGAATATGTAATGACCTATAAAGACTTAAAGAAAGGTTCTCCGCATGTTGATTTCAGAGCCAAAGTTCATCTGGAATCTCCAGTTGCATCATTTAAACAGCCACCTAAAGGATGGATTTCTGTTGAAAAATCAAATCAAGCTATAGAAGCAATTACTGTCGCATATATTAGAACAGAGACAATTATCAATGAAAGAGGAAATGCCTCACAATTCGTATCAGAAGTATGCAGAATGCAAATTGCAGAGAGTGATCCACCATATGGCATTGAGATTCCTTTCAACCTTGAATGGGTTAGAATTCTCGTGTCGCCAGATGTTGATACACCAATTTTCAAAATGAACATTGGGCTGAAAATTAGAATTCTTTTTGAGAACGATGGTTATGCAAATCATGTAATTCCTCTTAAGTTGTGCCGCGATATGGCTTACTAAAAACTTTTATTTTTTTTGAATATCTAAACACAACTCTACGATTTTTTTTTATACTTAAGCAAAACAATAAAATTTACAATTCCAATTTGTCTTATTTATTTTTTCTTTATAAAAAGCATACGATATCATAAATTTCTTTTTTTCTTTTTTTTTTTTGTTTAGAGTTTCATTTACTCTGTAAAAAGGACAATAAAGAAAACGTAATAATTTCTATTAAGCTTCTCCATTTTCTGTTTCTTTCAAAATTGGCTTTATCATTTGAATAAGAAGAGGCTGTGGATCATTAGGATCTAAACCAAGGCGATTAGCCAAATCAATCCTGTCAACAATAAGATCAGGGTTTTGACTTTCATAAGATAAAATTGGTACTCCAAATATATATCCGCTTGATTCAAAAAATTCTAATATTAAAAGAAGTTCATCACGCTCATCTTCTGAATTTGCGTTTATCTTATGAACTTCTAAGTTTTTACTAAGCGTTTTTGTTTGTTTTAAGCTTATAATAGCATCTGTGGCTCTATCTCTAGCTTCTTTAATAACTTGCTCTTTGATTTGTTTTGTATCGATAACATTTTGAACTTCTCGGAAAATCTGTTGAAACTGTTCAATAAAACTCATTTGATTAAAACAATTAACGTCTCTTTAATTAACGTTACAAGTTTAACTTAACTCTTTGTTTTATATTAATAGTATAGAAAAGATTGTTTGAATATTAATCGTTTAAAAAAAATATTGTTAATTTAATTGGTCAAAAACTTTTTTTTCATGATATTACTCTTTTTACTATGCTTCATATCATTTTCACGTAGCTATCAAAAGAATGACATCATTATCGCATATGCTAATAAGATTGGGCCCGAAAATGATCCAATTGAATCATACTCCCCAGATTATTTTTTTTTAAATCAATTAGGAGTTAATCGGAAGAATTCAAAAAAAAGCATTGATGATATGTTTTTTGGAAATAATTTTCAAGATGTTGGATTTCACATGGCTTTTCAAAAAAATTATCAAAATCATTTTTTTACAGAAATTACGTTAACGAGTGAAAAAATTGATGTTCTTGATAGAATAATAAGAAATGATTACTTGGTTCAACTTTCTATTGATGATTTACCATGCTGGTATCATATTGGGTCGTTCATTGATGGAACTTCACAAATATATCAAAAAATCAATTTTGAAATACATTACAATAATTTTAAAATAATAGAAGCCAAAGCTTCGTCAGCTAACCTTACATCTTTGACTATAAGTTCTCCAATAACAATGTCATATTCTGTTACATGGAAAAAAACAGATAGGAAATACTCAGATCGCTTACAATTATATTCAAACGATGAGTTTTTCAAAAATTCTATTCATAAATACGCTTTAATTAACTCTGGCCTACTTTGCTTTTTACTGATTCTCTTAGTTGCTTTATTATTTAATAATATTATGTCACGAGATTATAATCATCTTGCTCAAGAAGCTGCTTTTGATGGATTTGAAGTTGAAATCAATACAGAAAAAGGATGGAAAGCTCTTCATGGTGACGTATTTAGGCCACCTAAACATCTTTCATTTTTATCAATGATTTGCGGCTCAGGAGTGCATTTTTTTATATTTTTCATATTATTTTCGGTTCTTTATTCTAAGGGAAACTCATCACCTTTTTCATTCGGACTTCTTATTTACACGATTACAGCGCCTTTTTCAGGATTTGCAGCAGTTACTTTCGGTAGAGTTTTTGAAGTGACTAAATGGCTTAGGCTAGCTTTTGGTTCAGCTTTTATAACACCTACAGGTTACATACTTATGCTTATCTTTAGATGGTTAATCAGCAAAGGATCTGGATTGTCGTATTCAATATCGTTATACTATTTAATTATACTTTTATTCTTATTTATTATTATAATTGTGCCACTTAATGGTTTAGGTGGTTATATTGCTATCAAGCTTAAATTATTTGAAATGAGTAAATGTGAAGTATCATTAGTTCCCAGACAAATCACTCGACTTCCATTTTACCTAAACTCATTGTTTTTAGAAGCTGTTACTGGCCTTGTTTGTACTTCATCAATCATAATTGAAGTATATTATATGCTATCAGGAATGTTTCACACAGTTGGAAATTATTTGTGGTCCTATCTGGTCATATCACTAATCATCTTTACAATTGTTGTTGGATGCTCTTCTATTCTTTCCAACTATTTAATTTTACAGAGTGAGAATCATCACTGGCAATGGCCAGCCTTTATAGCGCCAGCATCAACCGGATTTTATGTCTTTCTATATTCAATATATTATTTAATTACCAAAACAAATATACACGGAATATCATTAATTATTTTGTATTTCGTTTATACAAGCTGTTTTTCACTTGCTTTAGCTCTTCTTGCAGGAGGAATTGGATATTCAGCCTGCAATGTTTTTGTTCACAAAATATTCGCCAATTTGAAGCTTGACTGATTTCATATATTTATTTTTATTCCATTTTATCATTACTATTTTCTATTATTAAAATATAGATTTAAAAAAAAATCTTATTTTTTTTTTCTCTTAAGAAAAAGTTATAATCATATGAAATCAACTTTTTCTGATTCAAAAATTTGATGGTAAAAACTCAAGCTGTTTTTTTTGTATAATTGAGATGAAATACTAAAGCAATAAAAGTTGAATTTAAGAAAGAATTCAAATAAATTTACTAAAAATAAAAAAAAATAGAATAGAATAGGATTATTTCTTTTTCAATGTTCTTGATCCAAACAAGAGCATTTTTTGCTTCTCTTCTTTGCTCATTCTTTTATCATCAGAATTCAACCATTCTTCCATTTCTCTTTCAGGCGTAGCGCCTTGTTTTTTAAATCCAACAACATGTTTTAAGAATTGCGGCAAGATGTCCTTAGCGACATCTGACATAATTTTAGATATCAAATCCTCCATTGTAGTAGTCAAATCGTGATAAATAATCTCATGCATTTGCCCTTGAAAGTTATTAATTTCAGATATGAATTTACTATCAGAATTTCTATAAGTGACGTTCATTGAAATTGGGTTAATACGAAGATATCTAAACATTAATATAATATGTTCATCATGACTAGCTTTTTTCGCCCGAATTGTCTTATTAGTAGAATAATCATCAGATTGGGAATTCAAAACCGCAGGAAACAAAGCTTTATCATAAACAACGAAAGGCAAATTAGTTCCATAACCAGTTGATAAAATAAATTGTTTTTGACTCTTCGGTGGTTTCTTCTCAAAACGAGAATTAATAAATTGTAAAAAAGTTTCCCAAAATTTCGCGTCATAATTAACAATTGAAGGCTCCATATTAACTTCAGCCTGTGAGAAGATGTAAGCATATTTTATTTTAGGCGGAATCTTTAATAATATTTGCATATGTGGTCTATTTGCTTTAGTAACGCTTTGCTCAGTCCACTTGTATAAAGCTTCAGGAAAAGGAGCATCTTTTGAGAGGTTTTTGATCGTTGCATTCATTATCATCAACATCAATTCTTTAATTTTATTTCTGGTCTTTTTCATTTCAACTGTCACTTCTTCAAGGTTGATTTCAGCAACATCATTGTCAACAGTCAAGGTGATTTTAATGGTTGGAAACGTGGAACTCATCTTGAATTCAGTAAAAGAGCCTTTGACATGCGATGAAGGAGTCGGCGATTCAGAATCTGTCCATAATTCAGTATACAAATATTTGATGATTGAAACGTCGCTTGTTTTAGCCGACATTGCAAGATCGCCAAATGAGTTTATCATGTTTCTTTGGCCAAAGAAAACAGAGACGTTAGAAACGGTTAGAAAAGGATTCATTATTGAATCTGTTTTTTCATTCATTTCAGCAACTTCGTCATTATCGTTGTCATTATCATTATTGTTGCTTTCATCGGTATCGTCGCTTTTATCTTTTCTATGCTTCTTTCGACTTTTTCTGTGCTTTCTGATCGTCCCATTCACAAACATCATAAGTGAAGCTACTTGGAAGTGGAATGCTTTTTGCTTGTCTTTGTTTGAAAGAAGCTCAAAGCACGACGATTCAAGAATGAAAATGATTTGAAGATCAGATTCGAGGGACGTTAAAAAAACTTTTCCTCGATTAATTTCAATTGAAGCTTTTCGAATTGGAAAGTCAGAAATAACCGTCATTTCTTTATATTGGCGGTTAGGGATTGTCAGTTTGAAATTGATAGAAGTTATGAAATCGATTAAATATTTCATCAAAAGTTGATTGAAATGAAGCAAGAATTCATTCACTTTGATCTTGGCTTCTTCCGCATATTCAAGGATGAACGGCTTCATGATGAGAATCGTTGGTGAGCGAGTTTGAAGTCCTCCGTAAGTATAATAAGACAAATCGGTTGCATTCAATGAAAGCGAGTCACATTTGAACTTCGCATCTGCCAAGTGTTCGTGCATGAAGCCCCCGAAATCAGAAGACGCCGTGAAAGAATGGAAAGTGAAGTCAATTGAAGAGCCTTGAATGCTTCCGTTGACAGGAAAATGGTCAAAGATACGAATGACAAAAGTGTCACCGATAACTTTGACATGGCCAGTGCATTTCAGTTCAACAAAGTATTTCTTGTAAGTTGGTCTTTGAAGCTCTCTAAAGCCTAACTTTTTGGCAATCTGACTTTTTGTGTGCCTTCGATTGAGAGAGAAGACGATAGGCTGAATGAGCCAGTTTAAATGGACTATGTCGACGGTTATGGCCGGAGTAACCGTTTCTGCTTTTGAGAGGAAAATGGTCAGATCATCAACGAAGATTTTCTTTGCTCTGAAATATTTGAATGTGTCATAACCGCCAACATTGAATTGACTGGCATCTGGAATGACAATGAAGTGTCGATGAAGATCTTCTTTGTCAGCTTTTTCTGAGCCCCAGTGATGTCGTATCGTGGCGGTTATTTTCGGCACTTCAAAAATGGCTGGTCCTTCTTTACGTTTGTAAATTCGAGGCGTCTTTAACATGTCAGCATTGAGAGCCAATTCGCCTTCTTTGCAAAGAAGGTGAAACTTCTCAATTCTCAAAGGGAGGTAGTTGTCAATTTCGCGAAAGTTGGAAGTTGCTGGGACTCTCCATTCGAAATTCTCCGCCTTAAAAATAAATTGTCCTCTGAAGCATGCGCGAAGGAGATCAAACCAGGCAAACCTTGGAGATGGATCGATTGACTTAGGAAGGAGCCCGTAGAGACGAATTGTCATCTCTTGGTAGATGCTCTGAAACGAATAGCCGTAGTAGCAATAGAAGGTGTCAGCGGCAATCAGCATGTCTGTAAAGAGAATCAAACTAGAAGGATTCAACTGAAGTGGAATGACTTCCTGATCAATGACAAATTGACCATTGGTTAAACTTTTTGAAGCAGGACAGGCAATGATCGTTGGCCCTTTCAAATTCATGCTCTTGAAACTGATGATCGGTTCTTCTATGTCAAACGCAAAGACTTTGAAAGTGTCAGACTTAAACTCAAAATTAAAGCCAAGCATCAAGTCCCATTCAATGTCACTGTACAAAAGCTTCGTTGTCGGATCAAGATGATGAATCATGTTGATTTTGTCAGTGAAGTTTCGACTATCAAATGAAAAGGAGCAATTTTCTGATACAAAGTGAAACGAATATCGATGCTTGGCACTTTTTTCAAACTTTTCTTTATAGTCACGAAAGGCCAATTTTGAGAGCCGAAATTCAGCTTCTTTGATCGTTTCTTTGCCAAGTTTCATCTCTGTTTTCTTCTTGTTTAGTAGAAATTGACGAATAATTGACTCGCGGTTGACCTTGGGAATCAAATGTGAGGCATGAACGATAGACCTATTCAAATTCGTATCGTGAAATTTGATGTTGAATTTGTCAAATGTCAAAATAAACGGAAAAATTAACGATTCTTCATTCGGATTGAATGAAAAAAGATACGACGCGATCATATGACAGCTTAATTTAACATCAGTAAGGGCATCTTCCAAAAACATGCCTGGCCTATCGTGAAGGTGAAATGAATTGGCCTTCGCTTGGCAAAAGTTATCTTGGTTAATAAATATTTGGATTTTCTTGACTGAAACTACTTTTTGATCATTTACAAAGCCTATAAAATTAGGGAATTTGACTTCATAGTCTTTTATGGTTATATTAGATATATCAAATTTGATGAGTGTTGAGTCTGTTATTTTGGCTTTGAAACTAAGTTTATCACCTACAAGATTACATGCTGAAATATAAGGCTTTCGATTTTCTGTATTTGAAATTGGAAGTAAAAAGATAAAGATATGATCATGATAAAATGGAAGAAGATTTTTCATCATTTTCGTATGATATAAGAATTCCGCATTTTGGTAATAAATATTCCATGGCTTCTCTCCTTTTTTAGAGCACTTGAAATTATTAACATGTAAAACAGGTTTCGTTTCATGAGATATCTCAAGTTCTTTAATCGAGAGTATCGAAACATTCAAGGTTAAATGAGGTACAGCATATAATTGTCGACTTAAAAATCCAGAAAAATCATTAATTTTAATCATAAAATCTGGAACTTGAATATCCATCGTACCAATAATTTCAGGCGTGACTAAAGTTATATTACCTCGAGGAAGAGCAAAGGAAATGTTAATTGGCTTTAATCTTACCTCATGATCATGTATGAAAAACTTAAGAGTTGATAGTCGAAATTCAAAAGATAAAAGAAGAGCTTCAAAATTAATTAATGATAAAAATGGATCAATGCCTAAATGTGGATTAAATGTAATTGGATTTAGATCAATAGAAAGATGTTTGGGGATATTAATATGAGTCTTTGGTATATGAAGTTGAAAAGAGTATGAATATTTTTTTGCGTATTTAAATGATATATCTTCCAAATCAACAGAATAATTTGTCTTAACATATGTAAATTTTTTCAGATCAATTTGAGCACGTTTAACAAATATCGCTAAAATATGAACGCAAACTTGAATTCCGATATTTTCTCTCACAGTATGCGGCGGGAAGTCGAATAAGCTCTTTGCTTCTTTAAAAGATTGAATTTTCATTGATTCGATATGAAGATTAAAAAATATATAATGCGATGATAGCAAGCCACGCATATCTATTCTAAAATGGACATTTTCTGCGCATGCATTTGAAAAATTTGTTTGAAAAGTAATCGATTTGAATGAAAATAATGATTGGCTTTTCTCTGTTTTAAATGTTTTCTTAAAGTACAACATAACCATATAATGTAGAAGAAGATGGATTAAATAAACAAATATGAACACAAGAACGCCTAATAAAAAAAAGAAACAGAGCAAATTCATTTCATTACAATGAAAAATAATTCAATAAAAATAAGATTATAGATTCAAATAATTTCAAAAGATTGATTTATGATTAAATTGAATTAATACACAAAATTGAATATGAAAAACCGTTCATGAAAACGAACATACCTACAGTTTCAATTTTCAAATATATAATTAAAGTTTAGTTTGAAAAAAATCGATTAGAATTTTAAAGGGGAAAAAAAAACGGGAAAGAAAATTTCAAAAACTTAACAATTACTAAAAAAAAAAAGCACATAAAAAATACACATTACATTTTAATCTGTTAAATTTGATACTTTTTGCAAGCTCCTCAATTCTTTCAATTTGAAACAAAATAAAACAATTAAGAATACTGTTGATATAAATGCAAGACCAAATAGTCCGTATCCTGCTGCCACGCCAGCAATGTATATATTTTTCCATGTTGCTGGCGGTGTTGTTGCTGTAGGAACTGAAGGAACGAAATCGTCGTATATAAGCTGGTATTCCTGATCATATGATTTTGGTGATAAATTATTCACTCTAAATCCAATATATGTGTGATTAGGATTCTTGAAACTATCTCTCTTGAAAAATATGTGATATTCGGGTTCATTTGAACTATATGTTTTTTCGTAATTATAAGATGTTCGATAAATTGCATCACCAGAAAACTGATAAACAACTCTTCCTGGTACATCACGAGGTTTAGATGCGATAATTGTTAAATTTGACCAATTTGTAGGTACGTAAAAATACATATATACTTCTGATGATTCATACAATGTGATTGATGAAAAGTTATCTATTTCAACTGCTTTGATTTGGCAGTTTAACCCAACATTTGGGAAAGTACATTTTTCTGTGTCTTTTTTCGATTCCCATGCTAATCCAGATGGTTCATATGTTTCAATATTATATAAACTTGAATCTTCTAAAGGACCTGAAATACATAGAGAGAACAGAGTCATTTTCTTCATTGTTTGACTAATTCTACCTCCCCCAAAGAAATGAAGTTCATATTCGCCCGATTCGATATTAGTATTTTCGATCACTATTTTCTCTACTGTTGAAAGATGCTCTTCATGATTATTTGGCTTAGAATTTCCATACAAGATTTTTCCGCTTGGTGTAACCAAATACATATCGATATCGACGACAAGAATTGCATTTTCACTCTCATCAGGTTCATCCAGATAAGCCATTGCAATTCTAAGATGCTTATCATTTTTGTTATTCTTCTTAAGTGTGAATTTGAAAAATTTGTCTTCATTTTGATTGATCTGAATATCTTTAAATACCTTCAAATTTTTGTCAAATGTCAAAACGTTATCGATACTTGGAATTCCGTGACCATAATTTGAATCAGGAGTCCATGTACTTGTCAATTTATTAGCCGATGCGACAATTAATGCCCTAACAAGATTTGATCCAGGAATAAATCCGTTTTTTTCTGGATTAAACGTACCTAACGGATAATATCCATCAACAAAATATTGAGTAACGAGAGTCGCCAAACCACCGATATTTGGACATGCCATTGAAGTTCCAGATTTAATAGCAAAGTCATTTCCACCACAACCGTGGCCAGGGGCAGTATCAGAAGGTCTCGATGATGCAGATTTAATTTCATCGCCAGGAGCAACAACGTCAGGTTTATTTATTCCGAAGTAAGAAGGACCACGAGAAGAGTAAGAAGCGATTGAAGGGCTGAAAAAGTCTTGGGAAATTGAAAGATCTATCGTTACGTAACTAGAAGATAAAATGTCGCTACTACTTCCATCAGATTTGTAAACAGCGTAATTTGAAGGAGAACAAGAAGGCGACCTTGAAGAGGCGATAATAGCTGCTATCGGAGAGGGCGATAAGGAACAAACACTGTTGGGGTTACTGGTGATAAATACGCGATTTTCTTGGCTTGTTTTTGAGGTGGGACTTCTGTAAATGCCACGTGTTGTTTCAAATGGCTTTGGACCAGAGACATGGTTAACATTGAACGTCTTCTGGCTTCCTTTGTCATCTTCTACTATGAGTTTTATGTTGTATTTGTTCGTTTGGTCAAATTTTTGGCCATACGTCTCACCTAATGCACCAACTGTCAATATATTCTTAGCATCACCAGGTGAGTTGATGGTGATATATCCTTTTTCTCCATCGTTTCCGGCAGAAAAAACAAATAAACGGTCTCTTAGGTAATTTGATGCCATATCATATAATTTGGTTTGGCCATAATTGCGGCTAGATGATCCCCAACTGTTCGATGTGACATGAGAACCAACTAAGCCCATTTCTGAAGATAATATTGTGATTGGTAGACTTAATAATTTTCTTGATTCATCATCATTTCCTATGTCAATAAAATGAATTCGTGCATCAGGTGCTACTCCATCATAAAGGGAATTTGAATTTCCACATGATGATCTTCCTGCAACTGTGCCTGCAACATGTGTGCCATGTCCATCATTTTTTGAATCATGATTATTCCCGTAACTATCATAATATATCATTTTTCTGTGATTATTGTTCAATTGATCAAATTCGAATGAATTGCTATAATCATAAAAGTAAGAATTTGTTACATCCAATCCTCCATCAACTATTGTGACAATTTGGCCTTGGCCTGATATGTTATGCTCTTTGAGATATTTGGGACTTTGAAAACCATCAGATGTCATTCTAGGTGGTCCAAAATGTTGTGTCATACCTCCCGCCCATCGATTATGAAAATGATTTTCTGGAGCATTGCAAATAAAGAGAAGTTCAGGAATTCTTAAAATATCATCGATTTCTGTGGTTGAAATTTCATAGATTGTATTAAAAAGAAGTGTAAATTGCGTTTTTGTCGATTTATATGGTACAAACGACTTGTGGAATTCAGCGTAAAAAAGATTATTTGAAAAATCAATATCTATGATTTTATCTTCATCATCAAATGGTTTCATTGTGCAGTTAAATTGTGAACTTATTTCAGAAGCTTGCTTTGGTGATAAATAAAGACGATACCAATCAACAGTAACAATATTATTTGAGGTTATTTCTAAATTCATATTAAAATGATTATTATTTGAGAAGAAATTCTTCATATTGACAAAATACCATGAGTTACCTGTTGAAAGTAATGACTTTTTTTGATTTGAAACTTGAATTGACCGTCCAAAGTATTCGAATTCTTCGAATTCTGTGCTTTCTGATAAGCATGCTAAAAAGAAAAGATAGATCATCAACTCTAAAAATTTTGAGAATTGAACTTGAATTGAATTTTTTTAATTTAATGAAAACAACAGTATCTTGATATTAAATTTATATTTATATAAATTTCTTCTTAAAATATTTTCATTAAATAGTAAATAATTGCATTATGCTATTTTATTAAAACGTCTGCGAAAAATTTTCTATCTCTTAATTAAAAAACTATGGTATTATCCCAAATTTCATGAAAGAATAGACTTCATCTGAGTTATAAATGATTTGAATGTAATTTAAACAAAAAATTTTCATGATAAAATTTTTTTATTCACAAATAATTAACATTCCACATCCTTTAAAAAAACTAAAGTACGAATAAAAATATTTGGAGTAAAATAAAAATAACTATCAAAGAAAGATTAAAATTAAAATTAAAAAAAACTTAAAAGTATTTTCGATCAGTTAATCGCTTCAAATCATCATTTGAATAATATGAATACTTGATTTCTTCCCAGGGTGGGTTAGATAATTCTTTAATCCATGGTGTGATAATTCTCATCCAACGATAAACTGGTGCACGTTCTTTCGTTTCTGGATTAATTCGAGTATAATGAATGATACTACAATTAAATATAGTTTTATCTTTTGGTACATGCATAATTCTTTCAACAAAATGTGCTTGATGAATTACTTCAATTCTTGCTCGAAAAACTTGCATCACATTTTTATGTGAAACAATAATTGCTGAGCTTGGAATATAGTCTTTTTCTGAAAGATTATCAAGAATGTAATCAATTCTTAAAGAAACGTTTGCTAATGATTCACCAGAAGGAGGTCTCCAATAGAAAAGATCGCGTTTGGCTTGTCTCATTTGTATTTCAAATCGTTTTAAACGTTCTGCATAAGGTAATCCTGACATTCTTCCATAATTTCTCTCACGAAGGAACACCTGACGAGTCCAATGAGCGTGAGGAAGATCAAGGAGTGATGCGGTTTCAATTGCCCTTACGTATTCACTGCAAATATAAGCACCAAAAAAAATGTTTAGATTGTCTTTGATCCATTGTCCTGCTGCGCGAGCTTGATTACGGCCATCTCTTGTAAGTCGCCATTTTGATTCGTGAGTTTCCATAAATCGAGGAGTAAAAACTTGATAATTCCCTTTTTTTTCTTCTGCAAATGCTAAATTACCTTCGGATGCTCCGTGACGAACTAAAACAAGATCATTAGGCATATTCAAAAGACCAAACAATGCTGTTTCATTTCCTGCTACATATGTTTGATTCAAAAATCTTGAAAATCGATGATATTGAGTTAGCATATAATTATCATCGATTTGACCTTTAGGTCAACATTTAGCCTTTATGTATAATGCTAATTTGAAATGAAATAAAAATCAAATTTTACAAAATCTTGGAATATTCAAATTTACCCAACAGTCTTATTTTAGCATATTTCGAATGAAGATGCATGGAGAACAATTTTAATAAAAAAAATTACTTTATTATATAATTATAATTAAATGAAGACAAATAAGGTTTACTTAAAATGTTGGCGTTGTTCAGCTAAAATAGCGGTAAAGTCTTCTACAATATCATCATCCCAATCATCGCGCCATTCGCCATGTTGTGTTGTTTCAACAGTTTGTGGGCATCTTGACTGAAAATCTTCAAATTCATCGTCGTGTTGAATATCAAATTCTTGATTCTGTTCGGCTTCGGCTTCTTTTGGTTGTTGTTCCTTTTGTTGTTCACTCATTATGATTATAAAAAAAAGTTTCTGAAATTAGAAAAATTTAGACCAACTATTTTTTCATTTCAAATGTCGTTATACAATATAACGATATATGTATGGTTAAATTAAGGTCATTTAAATAAATCACTTATAACTCATCTTGTAAAGTATAAATCAAATAAAATCAAGAAAGTCATCAGAATAATTTGTTAAAACGCCGTCATTTTGTGATTTAATCAAGAAAAAAAAATAAAAAAATTACGTATAAATATCACAATAATAAATACTTTTATATATATATATAAATAAAAACATTTTGATTTTTGTTTCGAAATAAAACAAAAAAAAAAAAAAAAATCATTAAGAATTTGAACCAAATGTATTTGTATCAATTTTTGCTTTGCTTATTGTGTTTTCATTTCGTTCATTTTGTAATAAAGAAACTATTTTTTGTTCAATTTCAGGAGTTTCTTTTTGTTTCACTATTAATTCTTTTTCTTCTTTTGATAGTGGAGGTTCAATTCTATCTAAAGCATTCAATTTATCCGCATAAGTAACTGTTGTTTGTTTCGAGTTACTTTTATTAAAATCGGGATTTAACGTTGATAATAGATGTGACGTTTCAATTTGGTTTTTATTTCCAAAATTAGAATTATTATATTTCCTATTAGAGCTATATGAGCTATCTTTATTTTTCATTTCAAGTACTTGTTTTAACGTTGTCACTTTTGATGATGAGAAAGGAGAATATGAAGGAAGAACTCCTTTGACAATCTTATATTGGCTTGTTGATAGTAATGACATCGCGCTGAGTACGCCCATCATATGATTTCTTTCTATATCAAGCCACATTCTTCTTTGTGCTTCAATTCTAGCAATTGAAAGTTGTTGATTTTCAAGAATCGTTTGTAAATGCTTCTTAGTTGGATCATTAGTTGTTTTAGAGCCTAAAGCGTTCTTTGTAGCAAGAGCGACTGCCCTTCTTCTTTCTTGTTCTCTTTGAAGTCTATCTCTTTCGCGTTGAGCATTCTTTAATTTGGCAAGTTGCTGATTTACTGGTTGAACTTGCATACGAACAATAACAAGCTCTCGTTTTAGTTTTTGAATTTCCGCATCACGATTAGCAACTTCTGCTGATCTCATTTCGAGTCTATTCTGAACGTAATCGTAACGAATAGATAATCGTTTAAAGTCATCTGCTTTCTTAATATTGTCGAGTTTAAGTCTATGAATAGCTAAAGTTAATTCTGAAAGCTTTTGTTTCAAATTGAGAATTTCAATGTCTTTTTGGTCGTTTGAAGCTTGTAATTTCCTTTTAGATTCACGAAGCTTATTGATGATTTTTTGAGCTTCAGTTATTGCGGGGCCTTTTTCAATTGGTCTTCCAACAACTGGAGGTCCCTTTGAATAATTCTCAAGAGGGGTCACCATTCTTTTCAGATTCTTTTCATTTTGGACAGGAATGATAATTGGTCCACCATTGTTATTATTGATAATGCTATTTGAAACGGAATAACTCTTTCTTTGCTCCTTTTCCTTATCTTTATCATGAACAACTAGAGTTATTCTAAGTGGAGCAACTGGATTGGATTGAAGAGACTTATCAATGATATAACTTGATTTTTTATCATCTTCGTTATTCTTAGTTGCTGTAATATGATTGTTATTGTAACTGCCAAGGCTAGTTGAATGATTGTTATTGTAACTGCCAAGGCTAGCTGAATGATTATTATAAATACCAGATGAGTCTTCACTATAGGAAGGAAGAGTAAAAGCACTTTCAATGATAGGAATTTGATTTTCATTACCAACTTCAATTTGTTTTCCTTCATGATCAAACATTGGAAGATTATTTCTTGTTCCACTTGATTTCAAAACAGATGATGTTGGTCGAACAGGTTGCGTTGTTCCTGTTAAATAGCGTTTACCTTGTGGTTGGTTATTAATTGTTAATGCTTTAAGATCTTCCTCTCTTTCTTTCATCTTATTCTCTAATGATGGGCCTCCTGGAAGATGATGAATGACAGTTGGTTGGATCCTTTTGTTATTTCTTTGTGTTTTAGGCTTAGTATTCAAAATCATTATTTGATTCTTTTTCTTCTTCTTGGGAATTGAAATTGGATCATGAACACGTGGTGCAAAATCACCAAATTTATATTTAACATCATCTGATTTATCATCTGGCATTTTCAATAAGACATCGCCAACTGTATCTAATTCTTCATAACTATCAAAAGTGTCAAAACCTTCACCATAACTTAAATTAGAATCTTGCCCTTCAATTTCATTTCTATCTTCATAAGAATCTTTTTGTTCTTCATCTTCTTGATTTTCGTCATTTTGATCATTCTGCTCATTATTTTCAACGTTATTTTCATTATCTTGATTGTTGTTTGCGTCATTTTCATTTTCTTTATTTTTCATTTCTTCTTGTTCTTCTTTTTGCTTGTTTAACAATTCTTTCTCTCTTTCTTCTTTTTCTTTCTTCATTCGTAATTCTTGTGATTCTGATGGTTTTATGAATTCTCTGCTTCTTGTTGCGCTTTCGTTGTTTTTGTTCATATTTACTGACGATTTACTGTCGCTTAAATTAATGAATGAAGCTGGAGGATATTGTGTAGCTTTATCAGATGTTCGTCTTTCTTTTGGAGGAACTCCTAAAGCTAATTTTAAGTTCATGTCAGAGTTTGCATCTTTTACTGATCTTAATTTTTGCTTCAAGTGAATAACTCGCTGATTCAAATTATTACATTCATCGGTTAACTTTTTATTTTCTGCCATTAAAGTTTCCATTTGTTTTGATTGTTGCATTTGTAATTCGTCATTAATTTTCTTCACTTCTTTTGACATATCATAATCATCATGATCAGATTTCTTCTTTGATTTCTTCTTTTGATCTAATTCTTGACTCTTTTCGAAATCATTTTGAAGTAATGTTTCAATTTGTTGGTTTAATTGATCGATTGTTTCTTCTTTCATTAATAATGCTTCTTCGCAATCATCTAATTTTGCCTTAAATAAGTCACGCTCATTTCGTGATGTTTCAGCAAGAGCTTGCATACTAATTAATTGTTGTTTAAGAAGGTCAATTGCAGATTGACCTTCATTTGAAATAGATTTCTTTAAAGTCTCAACTTGCGCTCTGTAAGCTAATAAATCAGATTCATGACTTTCTCGTTCAGTTTCAATTTTATTATTTAAAGCAACTATTTGTTGTTTCAATTCTTCTGTTTTTTGCTTTTCATTGTTGAGGTTTCTCTTTAGTGAATCTCTTTGTCGTCTGATTCGTGACAAATCTTTCTTCATTTGCTCTTTGGAATGACCATCATCTTTCTCTCCATTCGGTGACTGTGGGACCGATTTTATCGGTTTGATTCCACCGATGAAATCTTGTGTTTTAACGATCAATTTGTCGATCGTTTCTTGTGTAACTTCTTCATTTGACGTGATTTTGTTCTGAGTCAATTTAATCTCTTCAAGAAGAGTCTGTTTTTGTTGAAGCAATTCAGGATCTTTGATTAATCCCAAATTTTCAAGGAGATCAAGAGATGATTCAAGTTTCTGAAGTTTTTCAAGATTTGATACAGATGTTGGTTTGCCATCTTCATCATTTGTGGAAATTGAGTCAAGAATTTCTTGCTGTAATGCAATATCTTGATCTTCAACGTCATTTTCAAGTTCATCTAATTTTCTTAAAACTTTTTCATAGGCAACAGACATTTGGTTAATTCTCTTTAATAAAGAATCATTAGCTAAATTCATTTGGAAAGATTGTCCGTGGATTGCATCAAGGTCTTTCTTCGATTGTTTCAAATTATTCAGAAATGAATAATGTGATTCATCAGCTATTCCTGATGCGCTTACATATGCATCATAAGCATCCATATTTCTGCCTAATTTTTTAAGTAGTTCTGTCTCAGTATTCGTGAATTTTTGTGTATACTTGATATGAGATGTAATGATTTGTTTGGCAGCTGTAAATGGATCTGATTCAAAACTAAGACATGATAAATCATGTGTTAAGGCTATTTGTGATTCAGCATGAACTATTTTTTCTGGTTCTTCCTGATTATTATGAATAACATTTAAACTTTTTGAACGAGTAAAGTTTTCATCCAATTTAGTCTGATCTTGGTCATGTATCAATGGCAAATCTGCAAAAGTCAACTTTGCTTGTTCTGGTAAATTTAAATTCACGTTTTCATTTGTATTTTTAACAGTTAATGACGAATCTTTGCTCAATCTCTTCTTTCTTTCTTCTCGAAGTTTCTTCGATTCTTCGCCTGTTAATGGCATGTATAATTGAAGTGTTATTTGACGTTGATCTGGGTTTACTTCTCTTGGAACATACGTGTTTACAATTTGTGTTGGTAAAGGTCGTCCTTTCAGTTCACTAATTTCTTTTTCAAGATCTAAAATATGGCTTTTGACTTCTTCTGTCAATTCTTCTTTTGTGTAAAGAATATAAGGTATATCAATCAAAACTTCGTTAGTAATTGTAGGAACAAAAGTTTTTCTATTGTTGTTATTAGTATTATAAGATGAACTATTAGCAAAAGACTGCTGTTTTGGTCGATATGATGTAAATATAATCTGGTTTTGCGTTTCTGATGATTCTCCTTGATTTGAGGATGTTGGTGATGACGGAGGTGCCTCATAATTTTGCATTGATTTTATTTGTTCACTAATAATTGTTTCGAAATTTTTAATCGCTTCTTCATTTTGAACGTTTTGATAAATAAATTGTCCTCCTTCATCGAATAGGTTATTATAATCAGGTTCGATTAACAAATATGAATTTGTTAAGAAAACCTTATTTTCTTTAATTTCAAACGAAGTAATTGAATTATCGCAAGGAGATAAACAAACGTACTCAACGTAACTTTCTTCTGTCGTATTTTTTTCTGAATTCGAATTTGAATCTGGAGCATTTTTTGGTTTTATTGGTGGCCTCTCTTTTCGTATTGCCTTTGGAATATAAAAACTTTGAATAACAACAAATGAAAAATGTTTCTCTTTTGAATTAATTTTTTTCTGTCGAGGCGAAATAGATTGACTCAAAATAGAAGTCGAAATACTAGGAAGAGACTTACTAGAATCAAATTTGGGCTCATTATCACTAGCTGATTTTGCAGTCTTTGGTGATGGTGAATATTTTTCTAAAGATAATTGAGAAGAAGAATCTCTATTTGTTTTTGAAATTGGAAGACGTTCGAAAACTTCGTCAATTACATTTTTAACAAGATTTCTTTCATCTTCTGAATGAATAGGCGCGACATCATCCAAAATTATATTATGAAGTTCTTCATCAATTAGAAATGCGGTTGGCTTGAATTGTAAAGGACTTATATCAATTCCATCGGCCTCGAATAATTGGTTTATTTCAGAGATAGACAAATCCATTTGATTTGACGAGCCAACTTGAATTTCTTGATGTGCATGCATTCTCATTGGTTTCTTCTTTCGCCCTGTATTTGATGCAATTGCTACCGGTGGCTTCCTTAATGTTGTATATTCAATAGGTGCTGAATTTGTCTCAGCAGGAGGCGGTTTTGCTAATGATTCTGTATATGTTTGATTAAGAAATTGGTTGAAGTCTAATGATGAAACAGTATTTTCTCCTTCATAATCAGCAAAATAGTAACCTTGGCTCTTTTCTCTGACTAAATTTTCAAAAATAGAAGTAACATCATTACATATAATTTGAATTTGCAATCGGCGTCTTGACTCTTCTTGATCAGCTTTAGAGAACATTTGATTTATTGTTTGGAAATTTAAAAGCATTTGATCTTTAATTTCAAGCTCATGTTTATAATGCTCTTCCATTTGTTTCATCTTTTCAAGGGCAGCTTTTGAATCACCGTTTTGCAATGATTCAAGATAACTTATTTTATCTTTTAATTGTTGGATGATTTCATCAGATGATTCCTTGAAAACTTGAGAGGACCTTAAATCTTGATTTTCAGAACTAAGTTGAATTAAACGATCAGTAAGCATCTTTGTTCGTTCAGTAGCTTCTTTAACAGACATTGTCGGCTCTTCTTCATTTTCGTCTATTTTTTCAAATTGAGAATTCATATCAAAAAATGCTTGAGAAATTTCTCTCATAATTGAGAGCATCTTTTTCTCACCTTTTGGCTCATTATTATCTTCCTCTTTTTCAGTTTTTTCTTCTTTGCCAATTGTCTCTTTTTCTTGATGAGCTTGAGTAACAACTTCTTGTAATTCCATCAATCTTTCTCTCATTTCTTTTTGATGTTGAATCATGGCTTTGCTCATTTCTCTTTCATAGTAATTTTTCTGCTTTTCAAGGGACCAATTCATTTGATCATCCATTTCTTGTTTCATTATTTTCATTTTCATTGCATATTTTTCAATTAACTTTTCCCTTTCAGAAAGGGTAAAAGTATTATTCTTTGAATCATTCTTTTGATTTTCTGAATTATTTTCAGTTTCTTTGGGTTTTGGTTCCGTTGTTTGTGAGTCGGTGCTATCATTAGTTTTTTCATCCGCTTTTTCACTAGATTTTTCATCAGCTTTTTCATTAGTTTTTCCATCAGCTTTTTCACCAGCTTTTTCATTAGCTTTTCCATTAGCTTTAAGGATTTTTCCAAGTTGTGACTTTAATGTAATATTTTCTTCTCTTGTAATATCAAGTTCATTTTGTAAATTATCAAGATGGTGTTTAAATTGATCGTATTTTTCTTCTCTTGCTCTTCCCATTTCTAAAAGTTGCAAATTATATCGTTCTTCAAGATCAAGTTCAGCTTTCTTAACTTCATATTTTACAGAATCTTTGGCCATCAATAAATCAACTTCATGTGAAGCAGCCATTGCTTTAAGCCTATTTTCATATTGACGAGTTAGAAGAGCTACTTTGCCGGCCCAAACTTGGAGAATTCCTTTTTCTTTAATTTCATATTCTTCTTTTTGTTTTTGAATTTTTTTCTCGCATTCATTAGAAATTGATTCAATAATGCTTTTTGTATCACCAGATTCAATACTATCAATGATTTTTTGCCTTTCTAAAATAAATTTTTCGCGCTCTTCATCAGCAACTCTCATCAATTCATCCCGTTGTCTTTCTTTTAATTCACGGATTTCATTTTGATGCATCATTTCAGCTTCATAAAGTTCTTGACGATCAATCAGGTTATCTGGTATTGGTTGCGGCTTGCTCGAATTCCTTTGTTGTTCAAGTTCCAGCAGTTTCGTTTGTTTCTGTAATGATGCGTTTAATTCGTCACGTTGTTTTTCAATTTCATGGAATTTTTCATTTAATTGATCATATTTAATATCTTGATCGCATATAATCTTTTTCAATTGTTCAATTTGCTTCATTAATTGCTCGATTGTAAATTTTTGTGAAGAAATTTTGGTTTCGAATTCGATTTTCAAAGTATTGATTTCATTATCTTTTAAGAGAGAATCTTTATTTAGAAATTCAAAAGATGAGCTGCTCAAATTCGATTGTAGTGTTGCTTTTTGTAAATCTCCCTCTTTTAAAGCAGCCTTTAATTGTTCTATTTGTTGCTTGAGTTCTTGATTTAATCTAATTTGGTTGTCTAATTGTTCTTTTGGTGTTCCTTCGTTTTTTGCAGCATCGCCTGATTTATCAAGCTCATTTTTTTTTCTTGCCCTTCTAGCTTGTGCAGCTGCCTGAGTATCACCTATCGTTTTTTGTAACTTTCTAATTTCTTCATCCCTCATTAGAACAACTCGCTTATAGTTAGCAATTTGCTTAAACCAAAAATCATTAATATCATTATGAAGGCATGCTGCTCGTTCTGACTTTTCGGCGTATTCTCTTAGCATTGAAGATAAATGTTCATAAGCATCGTCAGCATTAGGTATGGCATCTTTGCTTACATTGTCACTTTCACCGTTACTTGAATGTTGTTGTAGTGTAGAAAAGAAAAAACGCAAATTTTCCATAAGAGATGTTTGCGAATCACTAAGTCCTTTAAGCTGAGTCATGAAATCAAGAACATGCGTTTTTGAGTCACTCATGATCATTTGCTGATCTAAATCTTCACATATTCCATATCCATCGTCATACATTTGCAATAAAATCATAAGTGTGTCTTGATCTATTTCATCAAATTGGTCAACAAGGCTACGCAACTTTGATGATGTATCCTGTAGATCTGTAATATGTTCGCTTTCTTTCAGCATTTTCTTTTTTGCTTCAGATTCTTCGGTTTGGGAAGCTTGTCCACGTTCAATATCCTCCCAAAAATCTTGCTCACGAGTTTCATTGAAATACCATCCATCTGGTAAATCAGTAATATTGTTATTATTAAAGTTATTATTATTTTGTTCATGATTAGACGCATTGTTGGATTTAGAATCTGGACTAATACTTGAATTTTTATTGGAACCAGATCGAGCTGCAAGAGGACGAAATCGAGCGAGTCCAGCCCGATTGGCAGCTCGAGAATCTAAGCTCATTTGTATTATAAATTTTTTCAAAAAAGAATTGTCATATTTTGAATATATTTTTAATCGCTTTGGTTAAATATTCGCTAAATTATTTAACATAGTGGCATTTCTTTTTTCAATATATTCGTTATTTCATTTTTTTCAAAATTTTCAAAAATCTTTTGAAGTTTTATACCATAAACAAAAAAGGACTTCAAGTAATTTGCTATCATTTTACAATTTATGCCTTTATTTATTTTTTGACAAAATACTGTAGATTTCATAAAAAGATTCATGGAAATAAAACTTATCAATAACTTTACTTGTCAAAGCAATAAATAATTTATTCATACGAGTTGAATCTAAGGATAAATACAAGTCAGTAAAAATGAAATGGATTATGTGTTATAATAAAAATGATTAATTCTATAGTGATCGATAACTTAATTGTTTTGAAATATAATGAAAAGAACAATTATAGTTTATTTAGACAATTTTTTTGATCTGGAGAAAAAATAAATATTGGTTTGGTTATTCTATTATACAATAATCAAAGGGCTTAAAACTGTTAGTGGCACAACTTATAAAAGAGGTGCAACTGCTGCATCAAATTCGATTTCGACATTTTGGCACCATTGTGCAAAATTATCGAGTCCTCGGTTAACTGCTTCTATGATATTAGTAGAATCATTACACTGTATTCTTAGTTTCATTTTTGATTCGGCGGGATGGGGAACTGAGTATGCAGCAAAGTCAACATCTGGATTGGAAACTATTGTTTGTCGAAGAGCGTTTCCCATTGTATGCGTTTCTCCTTCAAATAAGAAAGATCCTGATTTCAAATCATTATCATCATAAGCAATAAAGCATTTTTGTCCTTTTTCCATTTTTTATTTGTATGTTTTTATAAATATGATTTGAATGTGATAATTTGGCCTATATTCTTAAATCAAAGCTAGGCAGCTATTTTTTATCTCAATTTTTTGGCATAAATGTTTTCTTTCAATTTCTTTAAAACTTTCTTTTTTTTTTTTTTTTTTTTTTCTGTTGAAAATTAGCTATAACTAATTAACAAATCATTCAATTCAGTTAAACAATAAATGTTTTTAGCCATAAATGATTATTTGATGTCCTGATAACTAACCTTTCCATAAAGAAAGAATTTTTTTAACTTTCTCAGAAATAGACTTGTTATTTTGAGAATCGATATCAAAAACGTCACTTTTTTGCATCTGATACTCGATTATCAGTTTAAAAATCTGATATCGAGATTATCGATTATCAAGATATCAGATATGAAATGTGATATGAAAATAATTGTAAACTTGATATCAATTACCGAGATCTCGAGATCTCAAACAGATTTATCTTTTTTTATAATTGGTATTTGTGATTTTATAATATTTAAAAATAAATAATATAATGTATTGATGTTTATTTAAAGATTAAAATCAAAAAATACATTCTTTTTTATGAAATATTTGAGATTAAAATACGATCATATTTTTATCAAAAAGTTTAATTGAAAATTCTGATATCAAAAGCTGAGAAAAAAAATTCTCGATCTCTGAAATCGATCTCGAGAATCTTTGCATATTTATGTATCGATATCAAAAAGTCAATCAATTATCGATCTCGAGAATCGGAGAATAACAAGTCTAATCAGAAAAAGTAAGTTTTTTTCACTAAACAATTTATAAGAGAGATTAAAATATTTATAATACTCAAAGATCCTTGTTTGAAATCATTGTGATTAGCTCCTTTAATCTTCATACTTCTTATTTTTTACTGGTAGTTGATAATCAGTCGTCCTTTCAAACTATATTGATTGTTGGCTGTTGGAACATTGCCTTTGAATTCATTTATTAAAGTTAACAGAGAAATCTTCTTTGAGTTGGTGAATATAAATTCTTTATTAGAACATAGATCTTTGAGAATGAAATATTCATTAAGATTAGATATTTTAATCTCTCTTATAAATTGGATCATCGGATCATCGGCCACATTTAATTTAACTTTTTCAAGAAAAGTAAGATTTTGGCTTTCAATCTTGTTAAAGGAGAAAATATAATAATCAGAATAGATAATTTTTTTAGATTTTGGATGGGAAATCGCAATAATTATGTTTGGTGAAAAGTGACAGTTCAGTATTTATATGATATTTACTGAATGAGCAATAATCAGTCCAATTCTAAACCAATAGAAAAATTTTGGTGTTTTTGAGCTGGATGGTTAGAATCAGAAGTATGAGTAGAATACGACATTTAGAGTTGGTAAAAAGGTTAATAAAATCAAAAATAAAAAAGAGGGGCTGACCGGAACAAACAATATTAATTAAAATAAAACAAATGATAGAATAAAATAACTTAAATTCAATAGAAATAAATTCCCGATGAGGTGACGTCAAATCCAAAGAAAATAATAGGACTGAAAATAAAACAAACATTAGTGTATTTCAAGATCAGAGAATAGAACGTCTTTCGTGGAATAATCAAGATCTATCGGCTCAGATTGATGATTTGAACACGATTGGGTAACATTGTTGGTAGTTGAAAGAAGGTTGTTTTAATTCTTCAACGAGCCCAAGATAGAATTGGCTGAGATTCTTCTTATAGCAGATTTCGCTTGTTTCTTATCTTTAATAATTTTTTTGATGTCATTTATCGATTCCTTGAAAACCGCTCCGATTGAAGAAACAATCACAACACAAAAAGTGACATCAATATTTCTGTCTCTCAAGAAACTAATTATTTTCGAATATTTCTCTTTCTTATGAAAGTAAACATTAGACAAAGTATCTTCATCATAATTTTTCTTTCCATAAGGAACACTGATTTCAATTATCAGACATTTATTTCTATTGTTTGACCATGTAACGATATCTGGTCTAAGCCTTTTTAGGTTGTAAGGGATATAAATTATGTTAATTGATTTATCTTCATAAATTTCTTGAATGTCTGGATTTTCTTTTAAGTATTCAATGAGTACTTTCTGGATTCCATTATGTCTTTCAGTATATAATCTATAAAAATGAATACATCGTTTTAGAATGTGTGACAGACTTTGTGTATGTGAATCACTATAAATACCCAGAATTTTGGTTGTGAAGAATTTTTTTTGACAGCTTGTTGTGCCAACGAAACGACAAAGAGAGCAGATCGCATGATAGAGCAGGGATGATGATTTTTAAGTTATGTTACATCAATTGTCTCATAACATGGGCAACAGAAAGCAATTTTTCGATTGTAACATTTTCATCATATTGTTTACTGGGAAATTCAATAATTTTGTCAAAAACTGGGAAATTCAATAATTTTGGCAAAAATTTTGAAAATAAAAAAATAAATAAAAATTAATTTTTATTTCTTGCTTTTTTTCCCTGGACTTTTCTTACGAAGTAAAGGTCTTACATCATCAGATGTTATACAAAGACCTGAAATTTTAATTGCATTATTAGGAACAAGATCAGTTTGAATAAAATTCTTTTGTGAAACATGAACATTTTTATTTTTTAGAATTTTTTCAGGATTGCGCGGTAAAAGCCTACAAGCTTCAAAAGCAATACGGCAATTGTGTGTTGTTGTTGCAATTCGATGGGCATCGACGAATCCTTGTATTTCGGCTGTACGAACGACTGAAATTTTTTCTTGCTCATTTTCATCTATTTCATCAATTATATGCGATGCAATTCTTGACAATGCATCTTTAAGAGGTCGAGCTACAACCCTATCAAAGGGTTGCATGATATGAGTTAAATGAGGCGGGAAAATAATTACTTCAATATTGGCCTTTTTAAAAAGATCCATGACATGACGGTTATTTCTTGAGCCGTGTCCATCAAGGAACAAAATGGCCTTTTGTTTCTGATCGAAATGGTATGTTTTTCGAATTTCAATTACTCTTTCAATGAATTTTTTGGCCCAACATTCGAAACATTCATCATTTATCCATCCATTGTCTGATCCACCGATATCTATTTTACCTCCAGCTACTAAAGGTGTTAGATCTTTGGGCATGTTTTTTAATGGTACAATAATATATGGGACAAAGTCATCGCCAGCCGCATTTATTGTCACCATTGCGGAAATGTGACATGAAAAATGAAATTTATCAACTTTGTGTCCTTCCTGCTCTCCTGGTGGTATTATTATTTTTCTTGGCTTACTAATTTCAACACTAGTCTCATCTGAGTTGAAACATAATTGTGGGGGAACACCTGAGCACATTTCCTCCGTATATGTATTTTCAAAAAAATATTCAATAGTTTTGGTTGTCGCACATTCATATCTGTCTTTATCTATAGTACATGGACATTTTGTGTTGAGTTGAAGTCTGTTTGACGCTTCATATTTATAATTCTTTCTTAAATTTGGAGGGTATTTTTCTCTATCTTCTGGGGCCATTTTTTCTAATTTCTTTCTGTATTTATCATCTAGACAATTAGCAATATCTGTATAATCAGCACAATCTTTTTTACGGAATTTCTGTTTGATCATTGAATGAATAGAAATTGCATCTTTATAATTTATAAGAGGAGGTCGTCCTACTCCAGTCCATTCTTTCCCTTCTTCTAGGGCTTTATATCTTCTTAAAGTTTTTTGATAATCTGCATTTAGTTCCTTGCAGATTGTTGGTAAAGGAAGATTAATACATAATTTTTTCACATGCGCAGCCTTATCTTCTGGCGTGTCTTGAAACCTGACTTCTGCTGTCAATAATATGTGTGCTGGTATGCTATTCATACTAAATAAAAATGAAGTAAAAATATCCGTTTATTCATGAATTAAAAGCATATTATTGTTTTTAACGTACATATTTTGGCGCCAAAATTTTGCCAAAATTATTGAATTTCCCAGTTTTTGACAAAATTATTGAATTTCCCAGTAAACGTTATCTCTTTTTGAGTACTTTCCAAGATTGGGTTTTTTGAGGTTTTTTCATGTCTTTTGCAGACATAGCTGGAATATCATCTTTAATTTCCGTTGTATCTGGTACACTTTGTTTGATGATTGAAGTTAGATCTTGTTGTGGAACGATGATAGTATGTTTACTGATGAGATTACTGATTAAAGCTTTATCTTGATCAAGTAGTATGTTGTTTGAATCTGTTGACAAAAACAGTCGATTTTAGACTACTTACAATCATTCTACTATGATCAAATGAATATCAATAGAATCTTCACTATCACCGCTATCGATTGGTGAAACATCGAAGTCAATCGGTTAAGTATTCGTCGAGTTATCATCAGATGAAAATCGATACCAATTTTCATCTTTATCGGGAATAACTGGATCTTCCACAATGTTAAGTTTTATTTTGTCTGCAAATGAGAGATTTTGTGTTTCGAATTTTTTGAGCGAGAGATTAAAATATTGGATAGAATTTATAATGTTTGAATTTGGATTATATTCGAAATAATAACATTTGTCATATAGTGTAGGATCTTTTTGGTATAGATATTTGGTGTTAGGAGCATAATTAGAGAATTGAAAGATATCGTTACATTTTGGTTTGTTGCCAATAAAGGTACATTCGCTATAATAGTATGAGTAAAATTAATTTTCTGAGTTTGATAAGTAAGGTTGGGGTAGGATTTTACATATAAAATTTGATTTTTAGAAAAATTTTGGAATTTTTGCATGGTTAGAATAGATTGAAGGTGTAGATTGCGAAAATAGCATTTAAAAAAGGTAAGGTAAAGCAAAAATAAAAAAAGAGGGGCTGACCGGAATCGAACCGATTACCGCTGGATCTGCAATCCAATGCTCTACCGGTGAGCTACGGCCCCCTTCGAAAAAAGATAAATAAATATTTTTGTTATTTTAATGTATAATAAGTTTCATCAAAGAAATCTACTCTTTCAAGATTCAATTTCGACAATGAAATGATTTAAAGTAAATCAATCATAAATATGCATAATAAAAATGAAAATAGAAAATAATTGATGGCACTTTCGAGATTTTTTAATGTTTTTCTTAATCCGTTATATGATTTAGGGCTCCAGACACAATTAAATGAATAATTTTTTAAAAAATCTTCAAATTTTTATTATTTGTTTTTATATAAAAAATATTCAAAAAATTTATTCTATAAATTTTGCTCTAATACAGAAAAACTTTATATATATTATAATTTGTAATTATAATAATCCATTATTTGTAATGATAACATAAATGGTTTCATGATAAACTAAGTTCAAAATTTTTTTTTTTCAATTGGGCTTGCTTAATTCACATTCAATTAATTGAAATACAACTGATAGTCATTTATTTAACGGCCATGGTATTTTTTTAGGAAATAAATGATAATACATATCAAAAAAAATGTTTTGATTAAATAATAGAATGGCTATATGGATTTTTTATTTCATTATTTTTTAAGAAATTGTTTCAAAAAGTTTTCTTCTTTTATAAAGAAATAATATCAATAAAATAAATATAGCCAAATGACAAACGCACCCAAATCTCACAGCCGAATTAACAGAACTGTTACACAACTCCAACCAAATAGTGATTACAAGACTCTTTCAACCATCGGAATTGGCACTTTTGGAGCTGTTTTTCTTGCTCTTGATTCGAATAACCAAAAAGTTGCAATTAAGAAAGTTTGCCTTGACCCACACTTTAAAAATCGTGAATTGGACCTAGTTGAAAAATTAAAACACCCAAATTGCCTACATTATCATACTCATTATACAACACGCGAAGGTAAAAACAACGATGTGTACCTTCATCTTGTTACAGATTATTTACCACAATCCTTATCGTCTTTTTTGTCTCATACACCGTTTCCTCCACCAATTTATGTTAAAGTTTTTGGATATCAATTGTTTTCCGCTCTTGCATATCTCCATTCGCATGGTGTCTGCCATCGTGATATTAAGCCTTCTAATGTTCTTGTTGATTCCAACACCGGAGATGTACAGTTGTGCGACTTTGGAAGTGCTAAGTTTCTCAGACCAGATGAAGTTTCTGTTTCCTATATTGCAACAAGGAGTTATCGTGCTCCTGAATTACTTCTAGACTGCCAATTTTATACAACAGCCATTGATATTTGGGCAGCTGGCTGCGTTTTGTGTGAAATGTTTTTACAAGGAAGGCAATTATTCACAGGCGCAAATAACAATGATCTTATGAATTGCATTTCGAAAACAGTTGGAGCCCCAAAGCAAGTTGATCTTGATACTTATACTCACAAAAAGAAATACGCATATCTTGGACCACGACCCGGAAAGATCAGTGACGCTCTCCCGAATTATGTTCCTCCTGAATTCATCAATTTGATGAATACTATTTTTGTATATGCTCCAGGAAAAAGAGCGACAGCTGCAGACTGCATGAAACATCCATTTTTCGCCGATCTTTTTGTTGAAGGTACAAAACTTCCAAATAATGTTGACTTACCTAAATGCTTAGATACAATGAGGACACCAGAAGAAATGTTAAGAAACTTCCCAGATGGACCAGTTCCCCCTAAATAAAATAAATATAAATAAAGGAAAAAGCAAAAAAGTAAAGTTGTAAAACAATAATACTTATTTATTTTTTATATATATGACAATAAATTATGCATACAGATTGATTAATTAGTTTTAATTCTTGTTTATTAAAACAAATCTTATTTTTATTTTTTTTGTTTATATGAATATTGACTCATTCAGGTTTAAAATATCTTTAAAGATGTCATTATATAAAATATAATTCCAAATAAACACTTTTTTATTTATAAATAGAGAGATGTCATTATACAAAATATAGTTCCAAATAAACACTTTTTTATTTAAAGTTAATCTAATATTTTAAAAATAAAAAAATGTTTGAATTATTGTAAATATGTTATTACATTTATAAATATAAAAGCATCATTCTATATAAGCAAGTTATAAATTAAGATTTGTTTACATATTTTATAACAATTTGCAGCTATTTCATGATAAACACTATTTTATTTAATTTTTTTAATATATATCTAAATTAATTCAGATAAAGGTTCTATTAGTTTATTTAGTTTCATCCAAAAATAGTTTCATATTATCTAATATATATTTAAAAAAATATATCTTTACATATACCAATTATATACAATATTTATCAATTATAATATAATAAATAATCATTATACAAATATAATATATTATAAATATCGTTATATCATAAAAAAATAAAATTTCTGAGGTTCTTTCAAATGGTTTGAATGCATTGAAAATTTTGAAAGAAAAAAAAAAAAAGTAATATTATATAATTATAACATAATATGGAGATAGTACATATATAATATATAAGGTTTAATAGAGTGAAAGTTTACATTATGCGTTCAATAAGTAAGATATTTACATTTTTTTGTTTTGAATGATTATTTTATGGTTTGAATGGATGAAGATATTTGAATGGCTCTGAAAATCAAGATTTCGATTAAAAAAACATAGGCATTTATTTAAAAATATTATGTATTTTAATATTTTTTTTTATAAAAAAAATTTCGATTTTTTATAGCCAAATAGCCATTCAAAATTGGCCTCTCAAAAAGTCGCAAAATTGTCGCTCTTCCTAAATGAAATGCTATATAAAGAAGAATCCATAGATTTTTCTAAAGATCGTAACAATGTTTTTAATACTGACAAACAGTATGAAAAATTCTATGAGTGCATATATCATCAATATGGCTATTCACATTCACAAAATTTTAATATTAATGATTTAGTTGCAAAATTTGAAAATGGTGTTAATATTTTAGATGATATAGAAGGAATTAAGGCATATACTGATCAATATAATCACATTGATCAGAGTGATTTTCCAGATTTTTGCCACGAATTATTTTCAGTGGATTTTATTGAAGCAATGAAAAAAGTAATTAGAGATCCTCAATTTGTGGATTATTATGATTTCCTTACCACAATTATTCGAAATTTATGGAAAATGAAAATCCTTCCTGATGATTGTGCAATTTTTGATAATGAATTTATATCAACCGCTTTTTGCTTTTTTTTAAATACCACAGCATATAGATCATGCCTTGTTTTTAATGCATTTCATGTTTTGCTAATGAAAAATCCAAACAAATTTCAAATTCTTCTTGAGCATGATATAATTGGCATTATTTGCAGATTTTTCAGCGATCTTGATGCAACAGAATGCGCAGAGAGAAGATCTTTTCCTTTTTTTTTTATTCAACAAATAATTTTACTTTCTCCACCAAATTCTCTATATTTTATTTCATTTTTAGAAATATGCATTAAATTTATTTCAGATAGATATAATACAGAACGTAAGATTTCAACTCAATGTATTTATTATATTTGCTCAAAAAACCCTCAACTTATATCAACCTTTTTTTCTATTCCAAATAATATTAAAACAGTTTTCAATGCGCATATTTTAAATCATCTTATTCAATTCAAATCTCTATACGCTTTAGATACAATTTTGCTGAAGTCTGAAAATAAAGCAATTATCAATTATTTTATTTATGATGAAGATCATTTTTTTATTAGACATTTATCTAATTCAGTATTCGACAAATTTACATATCAAAACAGAATTAAAGACAAAATTAAACATGTTCTTCTCTTTTTATCTAATACCATGAATTTATTATGGCGATTTTTGTTTTATTCTAATCTGTATAGCAATGGCAAAGAAACACCAATTATATATAGAATTTTAGATATTTCAAACAATTCTTCTTATAAAGAGCGTGCTTATGCCATAAAATGTATTTCTCATTTTATTATCGAGGCAGATATTGATGCTAAATTACAAGTAGGACAAAACGGTGCATTTTCTTCGTTATGCCTTTTTACCCCAAATACTAATGATGAAATCCTCTTCATCATTTTATGTGCATTAAGAGAACTGCTAATGGCAAATGAAATATTTAAGAACGAGGCTTCTCAAATTGATCTTCCAGATATTTTATACCAAAATGAAACTGATAATGAAAAATGCAAATATTTAATATTCGATATCTTTAAACTCTTAGATTTGCCTGCTCCTTGAAGCGATTCTAAAACAAAATCTTTAATCCCAACATTAATACGAGTAATAAATTTAATTATTGTTATATAAAGATATTAAATATTTATTTGTATACTTCATTTTTGTTTATTAGATTATTGAATAATCATTATTTCTATATTTCTAACTTTTTTTCCAAATTATTTTTTTCTATATTTCTAACTTTTTTCCAAATTATTTTCTTTTTTCTAAAAACTTTAATGGAAAACAAGTGAACGTTTAAATATTAATTCCTAAGAATTAGATGCAAATAAATGAATACGTAACCGTTGTTAAAGCTTTTCCAGGAGTCTCATCTTTATGCTCTTTTGGGTGCCAATCTGGTCGTATTGGCATTTTCGATGGAGAAACAAATAGATTTACATATAATTATTTACATAACAAACCTATAATTGCAATCGATATCGATGATGAAAACATTATATATACAGCAGATGAGTTTCATATTTTGCGGCATGATCATCGAATGGCAAAAAACCCAACACTTCAAATTCAAACTGAAAGTCCTATAAATGACATAGCAGTTTTTGAAACTTCAATTGCAGCAGCAACAAATGATGGAATTATTATTAGTGATGGACGAAATATTCAAAGGAAAGATAATAATCATCCAAAAATAACAACAGTTCCACCAACCAAATTACACTTTATGAACAAAAATACACTTGTTAGTGGATACGCAGATTCTTCTGTTGTTCTCTGGGACTTTTTTTCTGAAGAAATGACATCTTTAGAAGTGCCATTATTACTTAAAAATCGAAAAATGAAACCTCTCGGTTTAGCTTCATGGACACGAAAACAAGTTAATACTATTGCCGTTGGATATGAATCTGGTATCTCATTTTATAATAATAATAGTTTTATTGACCACTCTTCATTTGAGCAAAAAGGACATTTTGGTGGTTTCGCTGCTGGACCATGCTTTGGACCTGATTATGTTATTACAGTTATTGATGACTCATCTCTATTACCATGCGGTATGGAAAATGGATCAGCGAATAAAATCACATTACATGGCGTAAATATTTCTTCCATAACAGCAAATTATTTGATGCTCGTTGCTGCAGATGATGATGAAGAAGGCTATATTGCAGTCTTGATGCCTGAAGCATTTGGAGACGAATTTTATTAATTGTAATTTTACATATTATGTTTTTTTTTTTTTAAAGTGCGAAATTTTAATAATTTTATAATTAATGTCTTATTTAAATTTTTCATTTCATATATATACTGGTAAACAGAAATAATGCCATCTGAAAGATTTTCACAAATAAAAATAAAATACTTTATATATACAAAAATCATGATTTTTTCCAACAAACAAAAGGAATTAATTGAACAATGGGCTTTCAACGAGTTCTTTGTTCGAAAATTGGCATTCAAAAACTTCATTAAAACGATTTATTGAAGCATTTATTCTCTCAACAAGCCTGCTAGGGGTAATATATGGAGATTCACTTGTGATTTTACAGAAGTAATAAGTGAAAATTCCATGGGTTCGTTGAATTTCTTCAGATTCATTTTGAACCGACTTGTTAACTGAAAAACAAATTGCATTTGAACAACCACTTATATCAAAAACTGAGCCTCCGCCAAGACAATCGGTAATAAAAATTGTTTTAACGTTTTCATTACAATTTTGTGAAATTATTTCTTGAATTGAACTTTTTGATAATGATCCTTTGTTGAATTCTATTCCATCAGAATTGTCATCTCTTCCAGAATAAAAGACTGTCAAAGCTTTTTTAGTATTTTTCATGAAAAATCCAAGAAATCTTGTAAAATCTTCAATTCTTGAATTATATAGATAAAAAATTTTAAATCCTAGACGATGATGCTTTAATCCAACAAGATATCCGTCATTTAATGGACCTACACCTAACTTTTTATCATCTTCATCGTAATCGTTAATTAAGATAAGACAAACTTGATCCAAGCCATCTGGTGAAACTGTTGATGTAGAGTTATTATTTAAGCGCATTCCAATTCTTCCAAATGATTTAAGAAGATTTTTATGGGTTGAAACTTGTCGAACTTGTTGAAATTTCTTCCAAGAAAATTCATTGTCTTTAAGATCAAGCTTGATTGTACGATGTTCATAATGTGGATGCTTTTGCTTTTTATCTGGCTTATCTACGTAAGTCATTTGTTTTTCAAAGTCAAATGAAATGATTATTACATTTTATATCATTTTATAATTTTCAAATACTAATTCAATTTTTATATAAAAATTGAATAAAATAAAAAATAAAGTATCCAAATATTTTTATATTCTTTCAAAAGAAGAAAATTTTTCTATAATATCATCATTATTCAAAATTATTTAAATGTATTTTTTTAGATTTGTAGAGAATTCCATATATCTTAATCATTTCTTATTATGTAAGATATCATTACATTTCTAAAGATTCATTTAAATAATAATTGCAAATTCAACAACTTTGTCTTTTTTCAAAATAGGAAATAAGTTTGGCCATAATAAAAACTTGGGATAAATTTCAATGTGCTATATGATATGATTATTTTTTTTTTTTCACAGTAAAAATAATTTGATATTTATATTTGTTATACAATTGAGATTATTGAATTTTTTTTTGTATTTATATCTTTCAATATTTTTAGTATTTTCAAAATATTTTCCAAGTATCTTATGGACAACTCCGTATATTTTATTTTTATATAAATAAAATCATATGTTTATCTTTTTTTCATCAAAAAAAATATCAAAAGAATGAAAACACATCACAATTTTTGAATTACTTCAAAATTCGTCATTTTTAAAAAAATGATATTTCATATCACATAATTCTAAAAAAATGGGAGCAGAGCCTTCAGATCCAATTCCTGCCAAATGTGAAATATGGGAACCAGCTGCAAATAAAGATGAATCGCCAGTTTACATAAACACAACTCGAATTCGAGAAAATGGAGGAAAATATTTATCGCATTATTCAAGTCGACCTGATGTTGAAACAACCACAGAAGTTTTAGATGGTTCAGTTGTCATATATGGCGATCATGACTGTTTTGGAGAAAGGGAAACACATGACGATGGCACATTTGGTGCTTACAAATGGATCAATTACAAGCAATTTCAGCAGTTTGCAAAAGGATTCGGTGCTGGACTTTCAGAACTTGGAATTCAACGAGGTGATCGTGTTGGCATTTATTCTGTTAATTGCAGCTGGTGGCAATACACTCAATTTGGTTGCCATTATATCGGTGCGATTCCTGTTCCTGTCTATGATTCACTTGGTTCTGGAGCAGCGAAATACATTGTCAATCATTCAGAATGCAAAGCAATTGTTGTTCATCCATTCAATGTCAAAAAAATATTAGATTTCATAGATGAAACTCAATTACAAAAAGTAATTCTAATGAAACCTGATGAAACAATCTCTGATGAAAGATTTACAACGTGTAATGATGTCTATCAAAATGGACTGAATAAACTTGACACATTTGAATTTGTTCATGCAAAAGGAAGTGATATTGCAATGATTATGTACACGTCAGGATCAACAGGAAAACCTAAAGGATGCGTTTTAACACATATGAACATCATTGCAGGCGGAAATGGACTTGGAGGGAATGGAACATCAGTCACACACACCGATACTTTTTTCTCCTTTTTACCATTGGCGCACATCTATGAATTAGCATCACAAATGACATTGATATGCCAAGGTGCTGCCATTGGTTTCTACACGGGAACAATAAAGAATTTAATGAACGACATACAAGCATTGAAACCAACAATTATTTGCGCTGTCCCAAGAGTTTTTAATAGAATGTATGAAACAATGAGTAATAAAATTGAGAGTCTTCCAACTTTGATGAAATATTTCGTTAAGAAATCAATCGATTTGAAACGCAATTCTTTGTTGAATGATAGGCCACAATCACTTCTTCTTGACGCTTTAATATTCACACCTTTTCGTAATTCTCTCGGTGGAAGAGTTAGATTGATTGTTTCGGGTGGAGCTCCAATTCTTCCAAACGTTTATGAGTTGATTCGCGCTGCATTGACACCAAACATCATCCAAGGTTATGGACTCACTGAAGTCAGTGCTGCTGCATGCGTCCAACAAAGAAATGCAACAAAAAACTCGTTGGCAGTTGGACCAATATCAATCATTGCTGATCTCAAATTTAGAAGAGTTCCTGATATGAATTACGATCCAAATTTGAATCCTCCATCCGGCGAAATAATGATTCGTGGTCCCGGCATTTTTAAGGAATACTACAAAGAGCCTGAATTAACTAAAAGCGTCATGTTTGATGGTTGGTTTGCAACTGGCGATATCGGCAAGCTTCTTCCAGATGGAACTGTTCAAATTATCGATCGTGTAAAACAACTGGTGAAGCTTTCTCAGGGCGAGTATTTGTCTTTGACTTATGTCACTGATGTTTACTCAAAAGCTGATGGAATTGAATATATTTATGTCTACGCTGATTCAACTCATAACAATCCAGTGGCCGTGATCATTCCAACAAGGAAAATCATTAATGCGTGGAAATCGAAAGGAATCAATGATTTCCGCAAGAGTCCAACTTGCAAAAACGAAATTTTGTTTCATATGAATAAGACAGCAAGTGAGGCAAAATTGAGAGGATTTGAAAGAATTTCAGATATTCTTCTCGATGACACTGAATTCACTGTTGAAAATGGACTTTTAACACCATCTCAAAAGCCAAAAATAAGTTCAATGAAAGAGAAATACGGATCATTGCTTTCTCAACTATATAAAGATCAAACAAATAAAATCATTTAATAAAATATAAACTCGTCAGATTTATACTCAATCTTTATTAAACTACTTTTAATAAAATCAGAACCTGCATTTAACCATGATTTAGCTGTTTATGACAAAATTGAATGAATAAATATTTCAAAAAGTTTGTATTAATTGACCACAATGCAATTGGCTCCGATTTTATTAAAAGTAGATTGATTTTATCATCATTACAATGTGATCATTTTTTTTTATTAAGTAACAAAATACAATTTGATGAATTTATCTCTTGAAATAATCAGTTCACAAGATATAAATGATAGAAAAAGTGAAATATTATTCAATTTTGAAAAGAAAGTCAAATGATTGCTCAAAATGAATACCTGCTAAATAAAAAAACTTGAAGACTTTTTTCTTTTGTTTTGTTATTAATAAGATGATTTTCAATACATTAAAAAAGGAAAACTTTAATTTTTTTTTTTAAATACTATTATTTTATTAAAACACAAATAAATAAATAAAAATCAATAATAAACACTGTTTCTTCTTCGCTTTCTATTTGCCAATAAAGAAACAACTTCTTCTATCGACTGCCTCGAATCTATCCCCAAAATAGTTCTCAGTCTTAGTTCTCGTGAGAGCAAATCGTCTGTTTTCTTTCTCACGACCTGCAGTGCTCCTTCAATGTTAGACTCATCAACTTTCAATCCGTCAAGCTGCTGAGCGAAGAGTCTGGATATCGAATCAACCATTCTTTGTTTTATAACGTCAATTTGTCTCTGTTTGTCATCAATTCTTGATTTGTACTCGTTTTCAGCAAATAACAATTTGGCATTATTTTGGGATTCTATTTGTTTTTTATCCCTTTCATATTCTGACTGAATAACAGCCACTCGAGTGTCCATTTTCTGAATCCTTAAATTTAATTCATTATTTCGAGAAGAAAGTGACTCATTTTCAGTTCTTATTTTTATGATCGTTTCATTCAATTGCCTAATGCTATTTTGACCTTCTATGATCTGCTTTTTTGATTGTTCTGTAAAATTATCAAATCTTTCTTTTTCTTGTTTAATTCTGGCTTTGTATTTTTTCTCTTCTTCTTCTTTTTGACTTAAAATAATTTTAATTTGACTTTCAAGTCTTTCTTTTTTCTTTGTTAATTTCGCAATCTCTTCTTTTAATGAGTCATTATTTTGTGCTAGTAAAGTTAATGTATTTATGTCAGAATTTAATTGAGTTATCTTTTGGTCATATTCGTTTCTAATCGTTTCAATATCTTGTTTATGCTGATCTTCGATTATAACAATTTGCTTTTGAAGATCGTAAATTTTATCGCTATATTCATCACACTTTCCTTTCATTGATACATTTTTTTTATTGAAATCGTCAATTATTGATTCATACTCGTTAATCTTGAATTTCAAAGCCTTTTTTAGCTTCTTTTTTTGATCTTTTAATACTTTAATCCGTTTATTTAATTCAGCAAATGACTTTCGCATTTGGATAACTGCAGTTTTGCCATCTTCAATTTTGTGAATATTTAATATTTCTTTGAGCTCATCTATTTGCGGTTTTATTTGCTGTACTTCTCGAAGATTATTAATACAATCCGCTAAAATACTTCTAGTTTGTTCATCTGTCAATAAAAGATCAAAATTAATTTTGAGCGATGGCATCATTCTTTTTAAGAAGTCGATTAAAGTATCAACTTGAACTCGTAATGCGTTGAATTTTTGCTTTTCGTCAATAATCTTTTGCTCATAATCATCACGGTAAGTTCTATACCATTTTGCAATTGTTGAAAAAATACTTTGAATACGAATTGAAATATGTAAAGCTGTATTACGAGCTATCTCACCAAGTGTCGATTGAAGATCGTTTGGAAAATCAGGCGAATTTAATAAAGAAGAAGGAATTAAAGTGTTTGGATCTGTTGGTTGGAGAGCTTCTTTTAATTGTTTTTCTTTTTGCATTTGCAATTCATTTGAAACTTGAAGTTTTGTTTCATATGCCTGAATTTGATTTTCTAATTTCATTTTTTCAGAAATAATTCCATCTTTTTCCGAATTTAATTCTTTAAATTCTCTTTCCATTCCTTTGATTTTATTTTTAAGTTGCGAAATTTCATCTTTCAGTTTTTCTTCTTCTTTAATATGCAGTGCAATTTCATCTTTGGCTCGCAAAGTTTCTGTTTCTTGATCTTTAATTTTAAATTCAAAAGCTCTGAATTGTTCAGAATTTTCAATCGTTATTCTTTTCAATTCTGCTTTTTTATTTTCCAAATTTTTTATGTCTTCTTCATATGCAGTACATTGCGCAGCAAGCGATTGATAATTACATGATACTGAAACAAACTTTTTCTTCATTGTTTTATATCTTTGATGCTCTTTTTCATAAGCTGTTTTGAAAGTGTCCGATTCAGCAGTTAATCTACGAATTTCTTTTGCTTTTGAATCATCATTTTCAACAATATTATATTTTATTTGAGCATTTTTCTTTGTAATCTCTTCGTTTAACTCCATATTCTTTTTTGATAAATCATCAATTTGACTAGAGAGCTGGTTGTTGCGATTCATTAAATCGTTAATTTGAATAGTTAATTCCATATGTTTATCACTTTTTTCATTTTGAATCATATTTATTGATTTTTGAAGCTCGTCATAATTCATCATCTGTGAATCAATAATACTTTGTTTTTTTCGAAGTTTTTTATACAATTGTTTGATTTGACTTTGTAATTTTTTATCTTTCATTGATTGCTTTTCAAAATTATTTGAGAACGAATTAATTAATGCTTGTGGAGAATCAATGATAGTATGAAAGTATTGACTTGATGCTTGATAAATGCTTTCGGTCTGTATATTAATACGATGCAATTCTTGAGTGAGTTTATCGTTTTCACTTAATGCTTTTTCAAGTTGTTGTTTTAGGTTACTTATTACTTGATCTGATACTGGATTATGAGGCTGCATCTGATATCTCCTTTGCTGAATTGGTGGATCATCGTTTGTTCTGGCAGATCGTAACTTCTGATTCAATTCTTGATTGTTTTGAAGCGCGATTTGTAATCTTCTTTGATAATCATCTTTTTCTGCTTTTAATTCAGAAACTTCTTTAGCATATTTTCTATTTGTTGATGTGATATTTTCAACTTGTGATGTAAGTTGAAGAGCTTGATCATATTGACTTCTGATGTTAGATAATTGATTATTTAACTCAATATTCGCTTTTAAAAGTCTTGAATTTTCTTCTTGATAATTGGATGGAGAGATTTTTGAAGGATTGCGTTCTCCCGAGTCTGTTAAACTTGTTGATGACTCGAGCATTTACAGACGTTAACAAGGACGTTACTTTCAAAAATGTTTAAAATTGAATGCTTAAAAAAAAAAAAAAAAAAAAAAAAAAAAAAAATTGATGCTTCAAAAATTTTATCAAATATAAAATAGAAAATAAAAAACGAAATTAATTACCTATTCATTCGTAATAAAGATGGATCAAGTGGCTGTCTTTGTGAAATCTTAGCTTCTAGTTCATGTTGCATGCTCCTCAAATCGTTACATCTTGTCTTCAATTCAGTTAATCGATCTTGCATTAATTCAAGTTCGTTACTTCTATTTTCAAAGTCATAAAGAAGGTCTGTCATACCAATAAGACCACTTGACTTCTTCAAATTTGAGTTTTCATCTCTGACTTTATCACGATGAATTCTTGCTGTTGCAAGTTTAGAACGAGATTGCGCATATGAATTATCCATGTCTTCTTGTTGTTTCTGTAATTGCATTTTATGCTTCATAACAAATGCAAGCTTTTCTTTAACATGTGTTAAAGTGTGAGCATTAACTTCAATCTTCTTTCTGATTTTTTCAAGATCTTGACTTTTTTCTGCTTTTTTCTCGTTCAAAGTTTGATTTTCGATTTTCAATTGTTCAAAATCAATAAGGTGAAGACCTTCTGATAATTGATCTTGCTTGTTAAGCTCATCTTCAGTTTGCTTATGCTTATTTTTTGTTCTAATAAAGTCAATTCTAGCTTGCTCTAAATCAAATTCTTTTTGAGATAATTGCGTTTCTTTTGTATTAATATCAGCAGCTTTTATAGGCTTATTTGTTCTTTGAATAATGGCTTCTTTAAATGCATCAGCTCGAACTTTCCTGAATTGATCTTCTTTCTCCGTTCGTTCATTATCAGATTGCGTGCAATGAGCCTGAAGTTGTTCAAGTTCATTTGAATAATGCTGCTTTGTCTTTTCATATTCAGCTCTTCTTTCATCTAGACGTTGAAGTGTATCTTGATAACGATGCTGAAAATCTGATACCCCCGATGAAGAAGAAGAATCTTCAAATCCAAGTTGAGGTATAGTATCGATTAAACGTCTTTGAATCATAATTGACTGGTTTCGTAACTGTAGAAATTGAGCTTTTGCTGCTTCGAATTTTTCTTTGAATTCTGGATCAAGTTCATCTTCATACATACCTTCTTGATTTTCGGAATCAGAGTCAAATGAAGATTTAAGCGATGATCCAAGAGAAGACTGGCTTTGAAACATTGAAGCGACGCTTTCTGATCCTTCATCTTCAGATCCTTGGCTTCTTTCTGTTCCACTCATATGTAATCTAAGAAAAAAAAAATTTATACGTTATTAATATCAACCAGTTATGCATTCAAATATATATAACCATATTTTTTCAATTTATATAAACGTCCGCTTTTCAATCTTTAGAAAATTGTTTTGATTTTGAAAAAATGAATGAAGCTCAAACTTACCGCCTATCTCATCTTTCTATTTTATTAACTCAAACATTTCAAACTATTGCGCACGATAATATTTCTCGTCAGATGGAGCAACACGATATATCTTCTCATTTTACTGAAGATAGATTAATCGAAATTTTTCAAACATTATTAAATGACGAAAGAGAAAAATTAATATGCCAAACAGAACTTCAAATAAAAACATTATTAAAAGAGAAAAAAGAAGATAAACACGATTATAAAAATAATATTATGGAAAAAGGATTTACAATTCAATCGATCAACGCAGAAAATTTGGAAATAAGAACAAAAATCGGTGAAGCTCAAGCTTTGTTGTTTGGGAGAAGATGGAAACAAAATTTATTAGTTAAAAGAGAAGATGCTATGATAAATAAAATTCAAAGAAAAATTAATTCATATAAACCATCTCTTATTAAAATGAAAACAAGTACACTTAATTTTAAACTTGAACTTAACGAGCTGCATTCTGAACTTAGTGAATTAATTTACCAATATCCTGGCACTTTTGAAAATGTTAAAAAGAGAGTTGTTGAAAAATTTGCACGTGCATTAAAATCAGATTTCACTCTTGTTTCAAATCTTGAATCTCAACTTACAAGCAAAAAAGAAGAGTCTAAAAAATATTTAGAAGCAATGAAACAATTATATCAATATGTTACAAAAAAAACTCCAGATGCTTTTTCTTATGACGAAGTTTTACTCTTTCAGAAATATATTAAACAGATTAAAAGGTATAAATCAAGCGATAGAAGCGAACATGAAGCAAAAAAGATTAAAAAAATAATAGAAAAATACTTACAAGAAAAAGATGCAGCCTATCAGCCAATAATCGAAAAACAGAAAAAATCACTTGAAAAATTAAAGAAAGAATTAGATGCTACTTGTAAAAAGTTGCGAACCTTAATGTCATGCCCCTCTGTTATTGATCGATCATTTTTGTCACAAATTGAGAAATCTAAAAATGAATTAACCAATACTCAGCAAAAAACGGATTCGATAATGATTAAGCTTCAAAATATTACCTTTTCCTCGGAACCATCATTGTTATAATTTTTAATGTTTTTAAATTATATATATTAAAAGTGTTTTTAAGTAACTATATGATAATAATTTATTAGTTGCTTTGTAGTTTATGCATAATATTATAATGCAGCTCCTTCATTGTAAAATTACATCATACATTTTATTAATACTTCTATAAAATCAAAAAGTTTGAAAATGGAGGTCTCATAGCTCAGTCGGTAGAGCGTTGTGCTGATAACGCAAAGGTCTAGGGTTCGAGTCCCTGTGGGACCATTTTTTTTAATTTGATATCTTTTATCATATATCATTCATTTACTTTATTTTTTTCATAAAAAAATAAAAATAAATCACCAATCATATTTAATATTTTAAATACTTTAGATATAAATAAAAATTCTAAAAGTAACAAACGATAATTTGTATATATAACAAAATCGAACTATATATCAAATTTTTGATATACATTCTTTATGAACAATGATATTATTTTGCGTTAAGCAAAAAGGGCTTGTTCCAATTGGATTTAAACAAACTGCACAATTCGTATTTTCATCAATTTCTACTGAACCGCGTTCAAATTTCTTCAATCTTGCAATTTTGTCTTTCAGTACAATTTGGCTAATTGTTGTTTCGTATTTTATTTTCTTTGTTTCTTCTATTCGTTGTGTTGTGACCTTATCAAAAAAAGGCCTTAACTCTTCTACCATTATTTGATCATTAATTGTGCTTATAACATCAGATATTGTAATTACTTCTCCTCGTTCATTTAATAATTGACAAAGCAAATTTTTATCTTTAATTTTCTTTGCAACTAGGGTAAAAATAGCTTGATTTTCACAATTATCACAAAAGTCAACGATTTGCTCAAGCGTCATTCCACTTTCCAAAAGTAAAGTAGCACATTCTTCATATAATTTACATTTTTGTAGCAGAAAGAGTTTTTCATCAATATACCGATTATCAACACCTTCATATGACCATGAAGATAGATAATTGGAATATTGTATGAAATTTAAAAACTTCTCGCGAAAACTTTTGAGTGGTTCTTGCTCGTCACAAATTCGGACTGTTTTTGTGGGCGTTGGAAGAGAGTCAACATAAGCTTGAAATAGCTTTTGGTGAATTGACTTTTCATCATATTTGCGTTGGTAAACACAAAAATCTAGAAAAGTAATTTTGGATTTAGAATCAGGCAAAAAATCTAGAATTCTAGGAACTTGATCAATATCAAGATAGTTTGAACAAAACGCGAGAGCTCCATTTTCTATTTCGTTATAATGAGAAATTGCTAAATCAAAGAAATTTGGCGAATTCTGAATTGTTTCAAGAAGATTTGAATTTTTTTCTTGGCTTTCATTTTTTTGGGCTTCTGTATTATTCTCTGTTGACATAAATGGAGAAACTAAATTTTAAATAGTTAAGTTTTTTTTTAAATTTTTTGTTAACCAATAAAAAAACAATTTATGAAATGCAATAGAAATATTAATAATAGTTTACCAAAACAAACATTTGTAGAAATTTAATATTATGCACGATAGAATTGAGGCCATATTTCTTCTTCATGATCATCTATATCATCGTCTTTATTATCTTCTTCTTCTTCATCATCTTTATCTTGAATATACATTAATTTGTCATCAAGAATTTTTATACACTGCTTTATGCTCGCTTGATCAGCGACATCAAACAGAATAAATGATCCAAAATTATAACTACGGATTAAAGCGTATATTTTTGATGTCATTTTTTGAAACCGTGGATTTAATGATGATACATATTGAATGATTTTTAAATCATCACTTAGGTATAACCGATTTAAATCCTGAATTTGACCTTCATTTAGCAAATCATATTTAGTTAAAATATTGATATGAGGTACATTCATTAATGATACAATTGACATTGAATATAAATACCCACCAACAAATTTCATTGGATCAAGTACAAATTGAGAATCTAGGAGGTTTGCTATAGAAACATTACAATTAACGGAGTGAAGAATTTGAATTAATCTTGGAAGTACCCCAACTCGTAATAAAATATCCATTTCACTAGGCATATAAAACAACATATATTTTACATTTTTACTAAATATGCATCTGTCAAACCATTCTTCATTTTGTAATATAAATTCCATGCAAATAGGTAATGCATTTTTTGGGCCATACTGTTTTAAATAATCTTTAAAATCGCATGATTCTCGAATGTCAATAATTGAAAAATCAAAAGACTTTTCTGTTGATGGATCCATATTGACAGCACATGCAGATCTTTTTGTATCGAAATTATCGAGAATGTGATTAATAAATGTAGTCTTTCCGGATTGCTCTGCTCCTATTACTAGAGTCGCATAACAAGAAAATTGCATTTCAATATTTTATCTATAAATCCATTTAAAAAGTTATTAAATTGAGTTGAGAAAATACAACTTTTTAAAAACAATTTATTCAATTTAAAATTTTGCCTAAAAATACAATTATCACAAACAAGATAGTTGCAACAAAGCCTAGGAACTGACCTTACCAAACAATTGATACATTTCTCGAAATTATACAGAAATACAATTAAAAATGTTGACCTGTATCTATGGAGGCATAATTCCATATCAAAACTCGCAAATAAAAATAGTATATAATCATAAAACAATTCAATAATTATTATTTTTAAACATTTTCTTTTTGGTAAAATTAATCACCATTAATCGAATAATCACAAAAAGCTAAATATAAAATTTAAAAGGATAAGAAATATAAAGTTAATCATTTTGGCTTGAAATTTCTATATAACCAAAGCTGGTCTCTTCTTCCATTTGAATATGAAAGCTTTCTTTGGTTTGCAAAAGGTACGAATTCCATAGGTGGAATCACTGGCTCGGGAAGGTCTGTTGGAATATTTGGTAATTCATCATCTGGAGGAGATAGAGTTGGTAATGCAGAAAACTCAGAAACATCCATTTTTTCCCACTGAAAAGGTTCAAACCAAGAAGCTCCAATCTCTTTCATTGCTTCAACAATAAAACTTATAATAAGATCGTAGTCAGGTTTATCTTCTGTATTTAATCTTCTGATCAATTTATACACAGAAAGCATTGGCTTTGGAAGGGGCTCAATTAACTTTGTTATATCTGTGCTTCTCTTTATTTCATATATTTTTTGTTTATCATTAGATGAGGCCCACGGAAGTCGACCTATCCATAATTCAATTATTGATAAAAACCAACTGTAAAGATCATCACGACGACCAAGTTCTTTTCCAGCATGAGCTCTTAGTGATGCATATTTTGAAGTACCAACAAAACGTAAATGCTCATTTGATCTTAAGCATTCGTTTCTTTCATAATCCATTGTGCATGAAAGACCATAGTCAATTAGACAAATAGGGTACTTTCGACTAGGGCGTATCAAAAAGTTTGAAGGCTTAATGTCTCTATGAAGATAACCTGCTTCATGAAATTCTTGAATTGCTCTCAACATTTCAATACTAACCCTTAATATTGTTGAAGGTTCTAAAATGCGGTTGGGCGTAATTTTCCTAATTGTGGAAATTGAGGGTCCACAAAGTTCCATACACAAGTATTTATATTGTTCTGTTTCTTGATAATCAATATGCTCAGGAAAATATGGTGAATGAAGATTTTGTATAATATCATATTCACGCTTAAGAGCTTTTTTTTTTGATACTAACAATTCGACTTTCATTCCAATGCTCTTTTGATTAACTTGGTCATATGCTTCATAAATATCTCCATAACCACCTTGACCAACTAATCTTTTAATGCAGTAGTTTCCAATGCTTTTTCCAGGTCTAAAAATAGGTCTAGATTGTTTAGATGACATTGGTAATTGCAAAATTTGAAATTGCTTCAAATTTAAAACAATCACAATTTTGAATTTATTCTATTTTTATTAACTCACTTTTTATTAAACTTTTAACCAAATTATTTGTGAGAGGATTCTCAAAAATTATATTATTTTCTTTGTTCTCTGGTTGAAAATTTCTCAACATTTCCAAAAGTATTTGATTAATAAAATATTTAATACCATTTTCTCATTTTTTGACCAAAAAACATTATCTTTTTTTTAATTCAAAAAAAAAAAATATTTTTATAGGACTATACAAAAACTGAAATTGGCACAGTTAATGCTCAATAGGTAAAAATATTGTTTTATTTGAGAAAGTAAATGAGATATATGTTATAAAAATTATTATGATATAATTTAAAATATAAAATACTTTAAATATTTAAATAAATTATTATTTTTATGAAGATGAAAAATAAACAATTTTTCGTAAAATTTCTGTAAAATATTCAAACTAATTGTATCAAAAAGTTACATATACAAATAACGATTTTATATTAATTTTATGCTATCAAAATATGGTGAGTAATTAAAACCATATCACTATATGATAAAATCAAAGAAAATAAATACTGATAAAATAAATAAATATTTCTATAAATAAAATTCTTTGATATTAAGGTACAAATCTAGTACGTTTAGAAACCGCAAAATTTTTTGACATTTTATTAAACTAAACGACATGTTATATAAAAAAAATATTTTTATCATAAAAATTTAATAAAAAAAAATAAAGTTCAGAATTTCAAATCTGACACTCATTCAAAATAAAACTTTTTCAATAGCGTAAGGGGTCTCAAATATATAACGTTCTTTCTCTCAATTTATAACGTACTAGATTTGTACCTGAAAATTTATATTTACATAACATTTAAACAACAATAAAAGAATAATTTCTTACAAGAGTTAATTATAAACATTTCCAATCAGAAGCATTTCACCTTACTTTTTATATTTTGTGGAGCTGTTCAATCTCATGTTAGCTGCTAAACTGCTTCTTGATTTCTCAGTGCAAGTAAATGCAGCCTGCCTTTTTTCTTGAGGCATTGGTGATCCATAGGCTTTTCCGTATATCAATTCATACGGATTGTTTGAATTTGCTGGACTAGCTATGCTTGAAGAAAGTCTTGGCAAGTTTCCTCCACAACAGGTAGACCCTGGTATCGAGGATGAGACAGCTGATTTAGATCGACCGCATAATAAGCATTCTAAATGATTTGCACCAGCAGCAGTTTCAAATTTTGAATTAAGTATGTGTTGTATAAGCGATTCTGCTTCACTCCTTGGAACATAGGTTGTTAATAACTTATTTTGGGCATTTATTTGGTCTCTAAGCTTTGTAATCATCGCTCTCATTTTTTCCATCATTCTTTCCATTGAAACTGCATCCACTTTACTCTCTATCTTTGATTCGATTGTGTCTCTAAGATGCGTTACAGTTTCATACGATTCATCAACTTTAGATTTCATATTATTAACATCTTGCCGTAATTCAATGTCAACACCAGAACCAATAAGTTTAACTGAATTTTCTTCTTTTTTATCATGCTTGTCAAATCTAGATATTGCAGAAAATTTTTGATTTAATAATTGGGAAACATCTGGTAATTGAACAGGAGAGATTTTGAATATTTCATCTGGAACACTTCTTGGAGATTTATTCTCTTCTTGCTTATTCAATTCTTCATTTTTTTCATTTTGAGTAGTAATTGAATCACATAGCTTCTGAAATTCAATTAATGTATCATCAAAATCTTTGAAAAGAGGCAATGGTCTCGGTGTTATTTTCCCGAGGAAAGAAAACACTTGAGAGAATGTACTTGAAACTAAATTCATTCCATTCATCGTTGCCTCCAAAACATTTTGAATGTTTGCCGAGCATGTGAAAAAATTATTTTTTAATGCTTTACAACGTTTAGTATTATCGTCATTTAAAAGAAGTATTTCTTTCTTTGTTTTATTATGCTCGGCAACAAAATCTAACATATTTAATTGGAACATTTGAAGACATTGTGCCATTTCTGCAAAAAAGTGTTTAATTAAATTATTTTCCTGGCGAATTGAATTTATAGTTTCATTAAAACTATCAATTCGACGTGAATCTCTCTGAATTGCTCGAACAACTACTTCTGTATCAACAGTACCTTCAAAATCAATTGCTGGCGTATCAACTACAATTGATCTGACATTTCTTAAATCCTTTTCAATTAATTCAAATTCTGTCTTTGACTCATTATTAATTTTTTCGACGTTAACTTTAATTTCATCTATGTTTGTATGAAGCGAATCCCTGTCGTTTTTGTTTTCTTCCTCAAGTTGGCTAACTTTTTCAATTAATTGTTCAAGTTTTGCAGAGACAACTTCTATGGATTGATCTTGTGCTTTGTTTAAAAAATCATTGACTTCTTTGAGGCCATTCTTGTTTTCTTCAATTTCTGTTTTTTGATTATTGATGCTATTTTGAAATTCTTTGATTTGCTGATTTGTTAAATAAAAATCTCCTTGAATCTCTTTAATTTTTTGTGAGGTTTCTGAATCTATTTGATCTTTAATATCAGAAATTTGCTTGTCAGCATTTTCAGCATTTAATTGTATAGTTTGAGCTACTGTTTCTAATTTTTGTTGAGTTATTTGACAAAGATTATTTAATCCAGTTTGATTATTAGTTATCAAATCATTTTGAAGCTTTAATTTTTGTTCCATTTCAGCTTTTATTGCAAAATTCGGTAATTGTTTTTTTATCGAGTCTAATTCATTACTTTGATCAGTAATAATTTGACACATTTCGCTCAAGATGCTGCTAAGTGAATCTGATATTAAATTGTAATCGATTATTGAATGATTTTTAAGGAGCTCAGTAATCTTATTAACAGACATTTATAATGATATATAAATCTGCAATTTGAAAAGATTTTATTTTATTAATTGAAATAAATAATTTTTTTTTTCAATACTTCAATTCAATTATTTAAAATAAAAAGTGGAAATTCGTTTTTTTTTAATTTATATGATTAATAAAAAAGAAATAAAAAGTCACTAATGTATCTAATTTAATAAATATTAAAAACAAGCTAAATTTTACCATAGAGGTGTCCATCCATGGTAAAGATACGAAAAATTATATTCGTCTGTTGCATTTCTAATAAGAAATGAAACTTGATCTTCTATGGATAAAAGATCATCATTATTATTTATGAGATCTGAATCTTTTCCAATAATTTTTTCAGCAACTCTTTTTATGCATTCTTTAATATCAGGCGAAATATTTTCTTCTTCAATTTCTCCGTTATCTTCTTCTTCATAAAAGTCATTGAAAAATTCTTTTTGCTTTTGTTGTAAAGATTGACCGAATTCATTTAATCCAGATCTTAAATTTTGATTGTCATTATTTTTGTTCTTTCTTTTTGAAATATATATAGATTTCTTTGGGTCAGTATTAAAAGAATCTTCGAGTGGTTCTTGCATAAAAATATCTAAAATAGATATTATTGAGCTAACATGCCCTTGCACTAATTGAAGTGTTTGTTCACAAGTAATTCTAAAATCACCCTCAATTTCTGTTGGTCCAAACGCTTTGATCATCATTCGTGTTAAACGAAATGGTATCAATTCTGGGAAAAATTTACGCCTTCGAGAAGCTTCAAAACAATCTCCAAAATCAATATGAATAACTTTTCCAGTACGCTTGTGAATTAAAAGGTTACTTGGATGACGATCACCAATTCCAAGAATATAACAAACAATAGACATTACAGCATTGCTTTGTGCAAACATATTCGTTCGTAGCATAAGATCTTTTGAAGATGGAGATTTGAGCCACATTATCTTTCTAAGGTCATCATCTTTTGTTTTTGAAGCTGCTTCTCTTAAAGCTTCCATTCGTTGAATCGGTCTAAGGGAGTCAACGTTAGGAGATGCAAAAGAAGTTTCTATTGTTTGTTCAGCAAAAATGTTCATAGAATGATTGCTTCTATATTCTGTAATAAGTGAAAAAATCGTATCAACACCATCAACATATTGAATCAAGCCGCATTTTTTGGTAATTGGTGTAATACAATATCTAGATATCATCGCTTGCTGTTGATTTTTTTCAGCACCAGAACCACAACTTTGGCGTATATGCTGATTTATTAGTAAGAAAAATTGCATCAAACGATTATCAAGTCGGAGATCTTCACGACCTTTTAGTAAAGATTTATGGCGACTTCCATCACTACCATATATTACAAGAAAACGAGGACGTTGCTTTGAATTATATATTTCTAGGGTTGGATCAAATTGTTTAATTAATGTTTTAGGCTTAGAGGGCTCATATGTTCCTGGAACAGCAATACTTGTATTACGAAGAAGAAATAAATCAGGAGCAACATTAAACATTGAAAGATATTGGATATTTGATAGATGCTCTTTAATTAGTGAGTATATTTTTTTGAGCTGTTGGACAACTTCAATAATAATCGAACTCTTTTCTTTTGGACTTGTAGAAGAACTGGGTTTTGAGACCGAAACTCCAAACACGTTTATATTTTTAATGTTTGGATCAGATCTTGATTTTTTCATTGCTTCCAATATAGCTGCATGAGAAGGTACTGACACAGGAACATCATTAGTTGATGTATGTGGAGAACGTTTAAAATTGGACAATATAGATACCAATACTTGTTGAATCTTATTTCTAAATTCTTCTTCTTTTTCAGATTCTCCTGGCTGCAACTGTCTAGAAATAGCATCACTTAAAGTTTCAACTGCCAATTTCAAATTCTTTTTCTGAACTGCAGCGATTGTTTTGGTAATATCAATCAACCAATATTCCATTGTTGAGGAAGAACATAGAACCAAACCCTTTTTAATAGTCAATCCTTCAGAAACAGCTGTTGAGTTGTTTTTGAAAAACCAATTGTACAAATTATTAAAAATTTGATTAGGCTCTCTATCGAATAAAAGATTCATTAACAAAACATGATAATGATTTGGCAACAAACGTGTCAAAATTTTTGCAATAAACAATGATTGTGGGGCTTTTTCATTACTTGTAATTTGTGCGAAAAGCTGAGGAATAATCAAAAGGAAATTCGAATCATTTAACATTCCAATTCTTTGAGAAATCTCCTCGAATGATTTTTCATCCAAATTTACTTTAAAGAACAAAGATATCATTTGGACTAGATCATCAAATGGTGTTTCTTTTTTCAATTTAATACATTCCAAGAATCCATGAATTGCAGAAACAGCATGCTGCTTGACATTAGGCGCTCTTGAGAACATTAACGAGCATCCCCAAGCCCAACGATGAAAACTTTTATAAAAACGGACTTTCGTCCTCATTGAAACCTCTAGAAGGTCAACAACTGTCTTTAAAACATGAAAGACAGAAGTTAACGAAGAATTATTAAAAATCCATTCCGCATACATATAATACATTTTGCATTTCAATTTCGGATCAGCTTCTATTTGTGGCATAAACAGAGGATCTTTTAAAATAGAATCTATTTTTTCAATTGCTTCTTTTCTTTTCCCAGTTTCCCAGATACTTTTGCAATGAATGAAGGCAACTGAAGCCGGCCATTTTGACTTGTCAGGGAACAAATAATTGAGAGATGAATAAAACTGATGGAATTGCTGTTCTTTAAGCGCATATTTAAGCATTCTTAAAACATATTTAATATTGCTTTCAATTGGCATCATATTGAGGCTAATTGAGAGAATCTGATGATAAAAATTGTAAGTTTTTGGACACTTTTCAATTCTTTTTTCTCTACTTTTTTTTGACATTTTAAAATCTTCGTTCAAAATGATTTCAAGGACTTCATGAAGCTGCTGAGATTTAATGATTAATTTATCAAGTAATGCTTGATCTTGTTTAATCATTCCTCTTGAATTAGAAGCAAGAATATTGAATGCTTTTTCAATTGATTCCAAGGCTTCTTTTTTCCTTCCTTTTGAATTCAAAAAAAGTGCCAAAATTGACAAAACAGTGACAGAATTCTTCGGGCAAAAAGGAAGGATTTCATCAATTCTCTCCATTTTGTGACAATGATAAAGAGCCATTAAAATGTATTTTGAAGAGGTTTGTTTGATTTCTGAAGACATGATTGAATCAAACTTTTCAACAACATCATCCCAAAGCTGCTCTTTTGCCAGACATTTCATTATCTTTGAGAAATTGCCAACAAAACCTTGCATTTCGTAGATCTGCCGTGCAACAGTCCATTGGCCAAGGAGCTCAAACCAGGCAGGAGAAGATGAAGTGTCAATTATTTTTTGGACCCTTTTTGCAAGTCCTTTTGTCATCTTGATTTGGCCAAAATAGGTCGATATCTTGATCATCGTCTCATTGGCTTCGATGCTCGCTGGATCCTCAAGAAGCCATTTCCAGGCAAAATAGAAGGCGCTTCTATATTGGCTGCACTTTAGACAGGCTTCGCAAATGACTCGCTTTGATACAATCACGTGACACTCACTTCGCTCAAGATACTCAAGAAGAGAAATGATCGTCGAACAGACATACTTGGGAAGACTGTCACTGTTGAATGCGCGCGTGAAAGCGTCTGATACAAATTGTCGCGCCTCGTCTGTCATAAAAAACCAGACTGTCAAAAAGGCTGGCTGAAAAATGCTCTCAGCACTCGCAAAGAGTTCTTCGCAGAGAAACGAACAGGAAGAAATGTAGGGCGATGGAGACATGGTGATGGCTGTGAGGACAAGGTGGTTGTACCAGTCTTTCCAGTTCCATGGTGTTTCCTCCTCTTGCATTGAAATTGCCTTTTTAATGGCTTCTTCATCAATTCTATAAGTATTCACATCACCATTATTTCTTTCTTCACTATCAACTTTACTTTTATTATTATTATTATCTTCTTCAAAACAATTATTGTTGTTATTTACTCTTTCTTCACTATCAACATTACTTTTATTATTATTATTATTATCTTCTTCAAAACAATTATTGTTGTTATTTACTCTTTCTTCACTATCAACTTTACTTTTATTATTATTATTATTATCTTCTTCAAAACAATTATTGTTGTTATTTACTCTTTCTTCACTATCAACATTACTTTTATTATTATTATTATCTTCTTCAAAACAATTATTGTTGTTATTTACTCTTTCTTCATTATCAACTTTACTTTTATTATTATTATTATTATCTTCAAAACAATTATTGCTGTTATTTACTCTTTCTTCACTATCAACATTACTTTTATTATTATTATTATCTTCTTCAAAACAATTATTGTTGTTATTTACTCTTTCTTCATTATCAACTTTACTTTTATTATTATTATTATTTTCTTCTTCAAAACAATTATTGCTGTTATTTATATCTTTTTCATGATCATCATTACTGCTATTTTTATTATTTTTCTCTTGTTCATTTGATTTATTGTCTTTATTTATCATATTGTTTATATTTTCTTCTTTTTCGTGTGGATTCTTTCTGTGTATAGAAGTGCTATTTTGGAAATCTAACGGATCTTGAATTTGGATGAAGCTGAAATCAGTGAATGAATAAGGCGGAGCTCTATTCAGCATTTCATTATAGTTATTCTTTTGCGCCTCTGTGATGTTCTTTAGTTGCTCTATGGCAGATGAAGCACTCATCTTTAAAAAGGCAAATTCAGATCCACTTTTTGCAATCAGCGAATAAATTGCCTGCATAGCTCTCTCAATTAAAGAGAGGTCATTGCTGATATCAGCATTATAAAGAACCCTTAATAGAGATCGCAGAATATTTGGTGAGAAACTGGACATGTCGATGTCTGGCTGTTGGAACAAAAAAGAAAAAGAGTCTATTATTTTCTTTTTAACGGACTGCATTACACTTTCTTTGGACAAAATGTAAAGCAATTTGGTTATAACAAATAAAGAAAAACTTTCAGATACATGCCTCATTGAAATAATGGCATTTATGCTTTTAATGGAAATATCAATTCCATCTTCTTTTTTCATATTTTTTTCTAATATGTCATATAAAAAAGCTATTCCATTTTGATAAATGATTCCAGCTTCTGTTTTGAAAACAAGGCTTAATGTTGGAATAAGATCTAAAACTTTTTCTGAAAAATCTTTTTTTTCAAGCATTTCTTGTGTAAGATTAATTATTTCTGATCTGTATTTTAAAACCCATTGATAGGGCGAAGTATGACAAATCTGATTTAATACATCGATATAATCATCTGAATTTGCTATATTCGAATGAATTTGATTTATAACAATCTTAATAAATTCTGAGAAATATTTTAGCCCATACATTTTGGGATCATTTGAAAAAATTGAAGTGAGCGCTTTCAAGCATGAAATGTGATATGAAATATACTTATCATTTTTGAGAATTGAAAGTAAAGTTGTGCATGCACAAGAAAGAAAATAAGAAGGATCATTGAGAGACACATCACTACATTTAATTTCATCATTTATTCCAGTTCTTGTTTCTGCATCTAAATCTGAATTTTGAAAAGAAACTCCAATAAATCCGGCAAGTTTCAAAATTGCCAGATTAATTTTTGTTGAGTTCCATTTAGCTGCAAATCCCATCAAATCCAAACTAAGTTGATTCTTGTCAATATCATCAATTGATCCATCTCTTGTTAATATTACGTATAACGTTTTGATGACAGAAAGCTTAACTTCCTTAGACAAATCTTGTTGGAGCTGCCAAATGAAGAAATTTATAAATTGTTTCAGATGAGATTTCATCAGAGAGATATCTGTCTCAGCTATGAAACGAATAATTTTCATGATATTTTTAGAAATATCATTAAAAAATTTTTGTTCAAAATATGTCAATTTACCAGTAGGCGTGTTAGTCAACTCACGGAGAGCCACGTCACAAAAAGTGGGGGTGTAAAGTGGCAGAATTTCTTTACATGCCATAAAAATATGAAGGAGCGATTGAGAGACTTTAAATTTGACACTTTTCATCTCTTTCACGTCAATTGTATACATGTGCTCAAGCAGAATCTTCCTCAGTATCACATAGACATTCATCGGGTCATACTGACTGATTTTACCAAGAAGATCAAATGTTGAATTTCTGACCTCGACTGACTCATCGTGGCAGAGCTTATTCAATGACCCGAGGAAGACAGGCAGTGTCAAATATTTGTAGCAATGATGATTAAAAGCAGCCACAATTTTGGAACGAACAGATGGATCTGGATCTGACAAAGCCAAGGTGAAAAGATGGTGAAATACATCACACACAAAATCTCTATCGTCGTACGATATCTGTCTCAAAATTGAGGACGAGGCTTGACCACGCATTTCACCTTCTGGACTGGAGAGGATTGAAATGAGATTGTGTTGAATTTGATCGTTGTTCAACGGTGGACAAAGTGACAAAAATTCGAGTAAATCACGAGTGCGATTTTTTTGGAATTCATCAAGAATGGCTCGAGCGAATGCACTTGAATCAAACAAGGATGGAAAGGCCGTGATCAATTTAACAAACTCATGCGATACTTCATTGATAAATTGAATGGATCTCAGAAAAAGTGAACTAAAAAATTGTGTGTTTTTTTCAATAAAAAAAGAATAATTAATTGAAATGTGAGTGATGATTTGATATGCATTTTTGATCGATTTTCTGTAGTTAATTAAATTATTAAGAATTTCTGTCATTTTGGACTCATTTGAAATCATTTGCTCTGAAAAAGTCATGCAAAACAATAAAAGACAATGGCTACTTAGAGATGAAGTTTGGTCTGAACAATTATCTTCTGTAATGATATCATAAATCATATCATAATGATCTTTTAAAAAGGTTTCTTTATTGTATCGAGCAAGAATAATAATATTATATAATGAATATTCATGAAGTTCAGTGACATTAATGGATGATATAAAAAAATCTAAAAGATCAAGCGATTGATTAATAATTTGTTGGGGAATGTTTGGCAATATTGAATTCATAATTAAAAATGAACCATGTTGTTCGTGGAATAAACTACTTGTTAATTTCTCCTTTGCTTTATGAAATAAACTTAGTATAATAGGCTCAAGGTTCGTGCTTGATGCGTTTCTGAAAGTATTAAGTAGTATGTTCAATGAATCAAATGCATATAATCTTACCTCTTGATCACAACTGAAGATGATTTTTGAAATAAGATCAACATATTCATTAATACAAAAGATTGTGGAATTTGATGATTCAGTAATCATAAAATATGCAAAATATGCTAAATTGATTAATGAGCTTTCCTGTTTATCAACAAAACTCGTAAAAAACTTTTTGACTAAACCACGCGGAACGAGTTTTATGAACTTGGCTTTCACATAATTGCAAGTAATAGTTGCTGATAAATCAGTAGAATTCAAATTTTCTAAAGTTGCATAAAAATCCAACAAATGATCTTTTCTTAACTTCATATAAATAAAAACCTTCGTTGCTATTTTTACATAATTACATGAATTCATGATTTGATTTGATTTGCAAATTTTAGAAATGCTTTTGGATGTTTTCATCATGAATAAATCATACGAAAAGTCAGAAAGAAGGGCATATTTTTTCTTTCTAATTTCCTTTAGATTTCCTATCACATCATGAAATAAATTTGATCCACCCAAACAGGGTGGGTCAATATCTATCATATATGAACTTTTCTATATAAAAATTAATTTGAGGTTCATTTTTTTGTAAAAAATTGAATAATTTCAGAATATTTTTGTGGGATTTTGATAGATATCAAATATCACAACCTATCTATTCCTCAAATTATATAGAACTAAGATAAAAACAAAAACTACTATTAATTCTATTTTCTAATCTATTTGAATGGATTTCAAATAAAACTATCAAAATACGGGTTCAAGAAATTCAAAAAGTTTAACATTACAATATAGTTTTATCTTTTAGCTTTTTCTAATCTGGGTTATGCAAAGATGCAATGATTGTTCAAACTAAGATTTAATTCATTATTAGATAATAGAAAATATAACATATAATATGGCTACATCAAGATGTGACAAGGACTTAAAATTGGAGAAAAGATGCATAACTTTTTGAATTTATTGAATTGAAATTATTAAAAATTTTTTGTTGTTATTAATTAAAGATATCTCGCTATATATATGTTCTTTACTCCCAATATTATAAATACTATTTAGTTTTTGTATTTTACTTATTATTATTAAAGGATTAAAATCAAACCAATAATTTCCGAATAATTTCTGAATAATTTCTAATTTATATTTAGCATAATTATCATAATTATCATACTTAAATTGCTAATAATTTATAATACATTTAAGTATATATTTAACATTTAAGAGTTGGCTTATATTAAATAAAATATATAACAATACATTAATATTGATTATTTTTATAAAAAAACAAACAAACATATTAATTATAATTTGCATAATCTTCCCTCAACTCAAAATAGCCGTAAAATAATTTAGGATCAATTAATATATTAAATAATCTTACCCAAGATCCACTTTCTTTAATTTGTCTTCTAGTCCATTGTGTTGCATTTGATCCCATCATATCCATTATTTGTGGGACAAGTTCCTTAAATTTTTCTGTATCTGTATTCATTAATTTGAGCATTTGCTTTTGATACTGAAACCAAATTTTCATTTCGCCTAAGGAAAGAATTCCGTCTTCTTCAATATCACAAACTCTAAACCAAAAATTAAGAGATGCTTGCAATTCTTTTTCTTCAAGGAGAATTACAAAAACAACAAAATCAGCAAATGTAATTCTATCATTTACTTTTTTTCCTGGTAAAAACCGCCAAACTCTTTCCAAAACTTTGGGATGAATTCGTTTATGATCGTATGATAATAAATCTTTAAAAGATAAAGAATCTTTTTTTTGAATATCTAAGGCTTCAAATATTTGATATATTTCTTTGAATTTTTCAAAATTTGAGACTTCATCAAGAATTTGAATGAAGTCCTGTGAAACAAAGTTTTGTCGGGTGATTCGTCCACGGAATTCAGGATCATAGGTGAGAATAAGATTCATTAATATGTACCGAGAAAAAATTGAACATTCACTTGTATTTGTCAAACAAAATTTAAATTTTGGATTGGACTGCAAATAGCTAACCAAGTAGAATCCAAAATCGTCAGCAACTGCATAATTTCTACCTTTATTGTATGTAATTATCGAAAAAATCAAATCTTGATTTTCTTTTAAATCTAGAATTTCTCCTAATGGAATCAAAGAATGAAATCTAATATATTTATGATTAGATTGAATAGATTTTGGATTTATTTGGATCATTAAAGGAACTGAAATAAAAGAAGGTAAATTATATCTTTCAATTAAAATATTAGCTAATAAATTTCTGTCAATTTTATGATTTGGAGGAAATAAATCTTTAAAAAGTGATTGATGATGGTTACTACGAGGAAAATAAAATGGTTTGATATTATTTGACTTATCTAGCATTAAAACATTGCTAGATGAAGGTGAGCCTGATAAAAAAGTTGGAATAAATTTTTGATAATTTGGATAACCAGATTCTAACTGAACTTTTAGATTTTCAAAATCATTGCTAAATTGTGAATTGCTTATCCATTTAAGAAATTCCGCAGAAAAAACTCTTTCAATATGGCATTGATTCATTCTCAAGATAATGCTCGTTTAAAATTTTAATTCAATGATATTTTTGAATGTTAATTCAATTTTTTTGTGTTATTTTCATAATCAATTGAAAATAATAATTTTCTTATTTTTTACGATAATAACAAATAAGATTTGAAAAAAAATGTTTCATTTTAAAACAAATAAAATGATTAACACCATATTTAATTTTATTATTTAACATTTTGAATCAAAAGCGTAAAAACTCAAGCATTTGCATGGATTCAAGTGAAATTTTAGTTCAAATTGAAAATTTTCAAAAAAACGAATCCAGCATTTGCTCTGAATGGATCGAACAAAACAACATACGAGATAATATGGATTTCAATAAATCACTTGTCAATATATTAACTGATAGGAATGATATATCACTTTCTCAAAAACAACTCGTTATTTGCTTCATGAAGCAGTATGAAATTCATTTTCTTGATCAAAATGATATTTCTTCAATTTTGTATTTTTTGGACGTTCCTGAATTAAAACATATTACATCTTCTTTGATTGTTAAGAATTTTGACAATTCCACAACTTTTTTTGAATTTTTAATAAATTTATCAGATAAAAATCCTTCAAACTTTCTACTATTATTGAGTACATACCTCGAAGTATTTGATTTTGACGAAAACTTATTAATAATTCTACAAAAAATTCTATCAATTCTTCAAAATTATATTCAGTCAGAATCAGTTGATTTTAATAATCATTTAGATTCAATAAAATGCTTAATTTCACTGTCAAATTCAATTAAAAGCAATGAATTACTTGAGCAGATCATGAATTTTTTGTTTAACTGCTTCATGCTATATCAAATTGATGATCATAATTTTAAATTTTTTTTTGAAATTTTAAGAGTAAGATTGCTTTTGGAAAAGATTAATCCAAATAAGTTTTATCAAAAGATTTATGAACTTTCTGAATATATAATACAAAAAGGTCCTCCAAATGATGTCATTCAAAGTTCTTTTGATTACTATTTGAGCCAAATGATCTTTCATTCTTTTGAATTTTATCAAAACGACTTATCAAATCTTCCAATTAAAAAACTCATTTTAATATTAACGTTATTCACAGTTAATCATAATAATCAAATTGAAACATGGGAATCCTCTGTAGAAGACTTTTTTTCTGATAATGAAATGTATTTATTACCTAAGGATAAGCGTATTAATGATGATAATGATTCAGAAGACCAATTAGAAGAAAATTCAAACTTTATTTATAAAGAATCATATGAACTTCAACAATTTATATTTTTAGAAATAATTAGATTAGGAGGCTTACAAATTGATCAATCAAATATTTTATCTTTAGCAAAGGAAACATGTATATCAATTATTGGAACAACGGAATTTCCTAATTATCAAACTCCTTTAATTAATTTAAGTATCATTTTGTTTTTCATGAATATTGAATCTATAATACAAATTAATGGCGAAATTTTCGCAAATTCGAGTAATAATATAGGGATCATTTATTTTATCTTATATTGCGCCAAAAAGGGGATTCTATTAAAAGATATTTCCCAAAAAATAGAATACTTTCTTAATCAAGAACATGAAATGTACAAACTTATCGTTGCATCAATTCTTATTTATTATAATTCAGATGACATAAATCCAATTCTATACTCTGAATGTTTTGTTCAATGTTTGAATACTCTTGGTTCTTTTTATAGCGAAAAATCAACGGGAATCATGAATTTATTAATTTTATTGGCCGATTTTGAAAACAAACCTTCTATTGTTCCTGGCTTTTCGGATAAAATGGAACAAATAATCGAATGCTTAACAAGTAATCTTGTTTTATTTCAAGATGCTTATCAATCTACTGTTTCAATGTGTAATTTAATTGCTCATTTCTTACGTTATATTCCTTTCCAGTCCAAGTTTCTTTCATTCTTCCTCGATTTTATAAATAAACTATGCACAAAGCCCAATTATGCAAATCTTGGGATTCGTCTGGAATATGCCATTTTAGATTGCAAATCTGCTGTAGATTCTTTTAACGAAGAACAAATCAAAAATTTCTATCAACTTTTTATTAATCAATTGTCATCATTCGATTTAGAATTTATTCAAGAAAATACATCATTAATAACTTCAATTATTCTGATTTCGACTTTTTTTGCCAAAAAATCAATAATTATTACAATTGAAGAATGGATTTTCAAAATTTTATCACTTAATGAAATACCTTCAAAATGCTTTGATAAAATTGCTCAACTTACTATTTATCTAGTTCAAAATAATAATTCTGTTTATCGTTTTGATATTTTAAGGCAATTGATTATACGATCCGAACTTCTTTCAAAAATTGAAAATGATAATCCTCTTTTATTTACAACAATTGCCATTTTGGCACATTTAAGTATTAATAATTCAAATGATTTTAAATTGCTAATGGAGTCATTTGAATTTGATTTTTCAACTATTATGACTGCAATCTATACTGCATACAATTCCAATAATATATTAAATATTGCTGATTCACGCATAATACTTATAATGATGGGAATTTATAGAGATTGTCAAGTTATAGAAAAAAATCAAAATGAAAAAATGTACTTAGCAGTATTGAATCAATTAAATACAAAAAAGTTCTATGAAAAAGTCTTCAAAATAATTTTTGATAATAAATTAGATGATCTTTATAAATCATCTTATTTTGATAAAAGTGATATTATTTTTAATAGCGAACTCATGTCATGCTCATTTTCACAATTATTGAATTGGTTGATTACTGAACCATTTACTCCAGAAATTAATAAATTCAAAACATATTGTTATCAATTTCTTATAGATAAAAATCTTTAATTAAATACAATATTTTTTTTTATTCCAATGAATATAAAAACTTATAATTGAATAGATAATCTCTTTGCTTTAAATAAACTCTTTTTTGGAAATAAAAGCATAAAAGAAATTGAGTATTAAAAAATAATGATTGAATTATTCGAATATCAATACAACTTTTTAATAATAAAAACACAAATTTGAGAAATGCTTGACCAATACAGTACTCAAATTGATTTAATAGAATACAATATTTTTGAATGCTTTTTTTTCTTATCATTTAAATTTTAATCATTTAAAATGGGATGCGATATGTCTCAGGATGCTGGCGATGATCCCAATTCATTACCAACAATGGGCCCAAGACCTCCTACAGTTACAAATAATCAACAAAATACCGGTAAAAAAGCAGATGATTCCAAACCAACAGTTCAAAAAGAAGAGCAACCTCAAGGACCGATCGTTACTAGAGAACTAAAAATAATTGAAGAAGATGATCAAGCTGGAGAAAAAGTTAAAGAAGAAGAAATACCACAAACCAAAACCCAAGAAAAAGTTTCTCAGCAAAAAGTAATTGAAGAATCATCAGAAGACGAAAATGATCAATCGGATTCTGAAGAAGAAAAAAAGCCAAAGGCTCAAACTAAATCATCTGATGATGAAGACGATGAATCATCTGAAGAAGAAAAAAAGAAGGTCACAGAATCTTCAGGTGATGAAGATGATAATTCATCAGGTGATGAAGATGATAATTCATCAGGTGATGAAGATGATAACAGCGATGAAGAGTGAATTGGTTTTAATTAATTACAATTATTTACTCATCCATTCATTTTATATATATATATATTAAACACAAATATTTATAGTTTTATTTTTATTATTATTTAAATATTAATAAGTTTTTTTTCGTAAATAATATAATTATATTATTTCAATCAGAACTTTCATCATCATCACCATCTAATTCAGGTCTAATATTAACTATGTAACCCCAATTTGCTTGCAGATAGGGATTTTGTTCATCTTGTGAAAGTTCTTGAATAATTGGATTCAATTTTTCTATTGGAGTATTTTTAATATAATTAGTTATAAATGTAAGAGTTGAATTATTTGCTTTTCTAAGTGACATTTCTGATAATATAATTTTTGCGACAGTTGATTTCGAATCTGGTAAATCATCATAATTATCATTTGTAAAAATCATAAAAATATTTCTATCTGTATTAGTCCAAAATGAGATTGGTACCAATGGAATAATATCTTTAACGAACGGGTCATAGTATTCAAATTTATTTGTTTTACCAATAACATTCAAACATGTCAATATATAATATCTATATTCCTTTTTATCAGTATTTGTCATTTGGCTTATAACCTCAAATAATTTCTGCAAGACAATTTTTGCTAAGTTTTCATTTTTAGAACAAACATTTGAAATAAATTCACCATAAAACCGTTTTGATTTAGCATTACTTCCTCTTAAGAAGACAAATGAGTCAAGAAGCCTTTTATCATCAATTCCTGAGAAGTCAAAATCAGATTCAATTTTTTCTTGGAAAGTTGTATTAATAACATCGATTGTTTTCCTAAACAGGTCGAAATCAGCGTTATCAATTGCACAATCAATAACATAATTAATTGATGCCAAATACAAATTGTTTGGAACCAATTTAATCTTATTATCAATAATGAGAGTAATTGTCATATGATCATCTTCAAGATTAGATTCAACAATTACGTATTTAATGAACATATTAGCAATATCATCAGATTCAGAAATGACATTTTCGAACATTCTATTCAAATTGTATGATTTATTGAATGATTCTTCACTTTTCTTTAATTTCGTCTCTTTTTTGAAAAAGCTTAAAAATTCTTTCGATTTGTAGACATTAATCAAAGAATCCATTGATAAATAAGTCAATAACTTAAATAATATTTCTGATGTTTGATCATTGCCTCCATATTTAAACAATTGATAAATGACAGGTATCAAATGTTTTTCATGCTTAGAATGGAAAACACCATTATCAATAAAAACTAAACATTTTCTTAAAGTAGAAGTTACATCAATGAAATTAATATCAGGAACAGTTTCTTTATCATTCTTCTTCTTGACAATTTGATATATCGAAAGAATCATATCAAAGACATCAATTTGATTTGCAGACCAAAGAAGAATGTTTAAGAAATTAATAATCATTGGTCCTTGGTTCGAATAATTATCATTAATTAAAGAAATAGATTTGTTAACAAGATCTGGTAATTTTTTACCGAAATCTTGGAATGATTTAGATGTTTTTGGTGGAGTTGTTTGCTGCTTTGTTAGATTGTAATAATAATTGTCAGTAGAAGAATCACTTGACTCATCTTCGGTGAAATCAAGAGGACCAATTTCGTCAAAGAGTTGATATGTAATGTTTTCAGCATTCGTACGAACATCACTATTTGAATCAAAGAACAAAGGAAGAATAAGTTTTCCATAATTATCAATCAACATATCTTTGAAAGAGCTCGAATTACTAGTTTTAAGTTCTTTACATAATGACTTAGTAATATCTGATTTCTTCATCTTCTTATTTGGATTTTCAAAGAGTGAGTCAACAAAGAAATCAATATTGTTAGTATTAGTGCTCGAACTTTTTGAGACCTTATTTGGCTCTTCTTCATCATCACTTTCCTCGTCTTTTTCAGATGGAAAAGTTGACTGTACTACGAATTGGACGTAACTATCAGAGTTGCTAAATAACGACATAATTGTGCTCTTTTGCTTTGTATTAAGAAGGGTCAAAATTGTCGAGTTTGAAGGACTTAAAATGATGTTTTTGAAGTTGCTTTCAAGAACCGACAAATCATCAGCCTTCAAAATTCGTAAAATTTCGAAGAAATTAGTGAAATTGATAGATTTCTTAGCTTTATCACTAGCTTCTTTATAGAACTTTTGGATGAAATCAGTTATTTTCTTATCCCAATTGCTAGCTTTTGCTTTTTTGGCATGGATTGGAACAACTTTCAAAAGAATTTGAGAAACAGAAGGAAGTTTGTCCCACTCGACAATGAAAGGATCCAAATTTTGTATTAGTACGTTATAAAAATCGAAGGAATACTTATTTTCAGCAATACTTTCAATTAATAATATTGATGAATTTTTAATATCTTCGGATTTGCACTTGATTAGCATTCCAATGAAAGAGTCAACTTCATCTACAGCCAATTTTGAGAATGCCTTTAAAGAATCGTCTTTCTTTGAATTTTTGGTATTTTTCAGATTAGAAGTGACTTTTGATATGAATTTGTCACACAAATCTAAATTCATTGCCGAATGAAGAAAGACTTTGAAGAAGTAATACATTTGGAACTGCAAAGAAGCATTAATGGCGAATTGAAGGAATGAATCAGTGAACAGGCAATAATGCGGGCTATCTTTATTCAAGTTGTTCAATATTGCAGTTGACAAAGAAGGATCAGGAATTTGATCATAACGAATACTAACGTTATTATCATTGAAGACGGCATCTTTTTCATGATAAAAGAGCAAGTAACCACTTTTCTGAGATTGTTCGCTACCGAAAGTAACTTTTTCGAACTTTTCTTCAGGGAATTCATGGACATCGTTATCATTAAATTCATACCATTTATCATTCAATTTAATCAGAGAGAAGTAATGACCGCTATTTGCACAGCCAGAATGAATCACAACACCAAATAGCTCGTATATTTTATGGCCAACATTTGGATCATCCATGTAAGGCGCCATATCGAATGATTGAGGGAACTCGAATCGAGAATTAATTTTATTTCTACGAAAAGTTTCGAAATCATATTTAAATCTCTTCAGTTGAATGACTAACGCTTGCGGAGCCTTTCCAATTCGGATGTACTTACGAACATCTTTATTATCGCCGAGAGAGAAGTATTCGTTATCACAATAAGTTTCAAATGACTCGAACAAATTATTTTTCTCTTCAACAGTCAAGTCAATTCCAGTGAAATCTTCTTTATTGATAGAGGAATAATCATTGTTTATTCCTTCGATGTGGTTGATCAATGTTCCTTTAAATATGGACTGGCATTCTTCGTTTTGCTTATCTAACAAAAGTTGATAGAATTCATAAGCATCTTGCTGTGAATCAGTAGAAATGATTTGATCAATGTCTGTGACATACTTCTTCATCGACAAGGCTCCCTTATTTGGAAGAATCAACTCAGAGAAAATGTTATAAAGTAGCTTGTCTTTCTCCGTTGTTAAAACCAAGTAACGGAATGGAAAAGTGAAGAAAAGTTGCTGAAGTGTGGAATTCATAAAGCATGTAACTCCCATATTATAAATTCCACGAAATTCATTATTATCAGCATCCTCATCATCAGCTGTTACTGTTGGCGGCTTTACATTAAAGGCTTTAAATTTGGTTTCAGGACTTAAAATCAACTTTTCTAAAGGCGAATCAATGTCACTATAATATTTCTTTAATTTAAGATATGAATCGAATTCGTTAGGATTATCTTCTTTATAAATTCGACTCAACAAGTTCTCAAATATGAACTTTTTCAAATTGCTTTTGTCGTCGGGACTCGTTTCAAGGAAAATGTTGATGATTGTTATCAAAGTGTCCAATGAGATACTGTTGGTTATGTTCATGACAGAATTTAACAATTTCTTGCTGTTTACATCTTTCGGATGACTGTTGTATAATTCAAACAAACCTCGTACAATGTAATCCTTATTATCAAGGTCACTTATTGTACCCACTTTTTCAATGGACTTGTCAAAAATTTGCTTCAAATTTTTAATGCTGTCAATTGTGCGAATGATCGGCTGTATCGTCTCTTTCTTGACTGAAAAAAGCATCGTGACGACATCATCAACATATTGAAGAAGGATCTTGTCACTGCCGTCGTATTTCTTGGACATCCTCCTCATTAATTGGGCAGGCACAACAATCATCTTGTCATCTTTCTGGTCTTTGAATTGGGCAAGAATGATTTTGCACATTTTTGGGAAATACGGAACAAAATCATCGTTGAAGAGCCTCAATATCACATTCATAATGAAAAGATCAGATTGCTTCAGCTTACGCGATACTAGTAAATCAACCAATAACGAGTAATTATTGAATGATTTGTCTAAACTGATCAATTCAAGCGAGTATCGAAGAAGATATTCACTCTTACATGAATGAAGATCAATATTCACATCTTTTAATGATGGAAGAAGTTGAATTAATTCCCAAGCAAGATCAAGAACACTTTTATCAATCGATTGGTTTTTAAATAACTCAAAAAGTTTGTCAGCTAATTGATGCTTCTCAAAAAGTTCAATTGACAACATTTTTTTCTTTAAAAATTTGCCGCTGTTTTTAACTGTGAAGTTCGTGTCATGTAATAAACTTAATAATTTGGTCTTCTCTATTTCTTTCCCTCTTGATAAAACTTTCAATTTATAATTCTGATAATAATAATTATTTTGATAATTATTACTTTTTGTGAACGTTTTAATTCTCTTTAATAAAGCTGAACAAGGAACTTCTAAATCCTGATGAATGATTTTTTTAGTTCCTCCAAAATCAAGAGTAATTTCAGGATAATACAAAATTTCATCTTTATGTCTTTGCAATCCGAAATCTTCCAAATAAATCCCATCTTCTATCTTATTTATTAATTTAATAAGTAAAGTCAATGACCTTTTCATTTCATTATTTGAACTTTTTGTATTGGCCTTATTTGAAGGATCGAGATAAGGTATGAATGCTTTATCAATGACGTCTGACACGATTTCATTTGTATCATCGCTAAGTTGGGTGAAGAAATCAAGTAAATAAGTTTGAATTAAAGTGAAACTTTTTGATGATTCATTAATTGAAAAATAAGCTTTCATTAAAATAGGCAAAAATGACTGTGGAAAGGCAAGAAAATCAAAATTCTCATCAAAATCGCTATCATCGCTCGATTTAGACTCTTTTTGCTTATGATATTCCATTGACTTGTATGAATATGTATTCAAGAAAGTGACAAACTTTTCAGAATCAACTTTTGAATAATCATATTCATATAAGTATTGGTCAATGAATTTGTACGAATCATCATCAAATAGATCAGTCCCAATTTCATCTAACAAGTCATTAATGAAGGTGAACAATTTGTCATTTTGGCATCGGAAGAGTTGCTTAGTAATGACAATCGACATATGCGTTTTACCTTTTGTTTTAACAAGATATGCTTTCAATATCAATAAAACAAACTCTTGTGTATCCTCCTTGCCAGCGTAGTCTCTAACTATTAGATTGATATGTTCGTCAAACTCTTTCACTGCATTTTTAGATGTACTTATAAGATCAGGCAAAATTTCTTGCAAATAAGTCAAATTTTGCGATTTAAAGTTTTGATTCACATACTCAATAATGATGGCTCTGATATTCTTGTTCAATCTAGAAAGAAGATGTCCTTTTGACTCATTCTTAAGTAATGTAATGACACAATAACGAAGTAGATCCATGTTTTTGGCCTTTTCCATCAAAATTGAGAGGAATAAATTATCAGAATTGTGTTTCTGTACGAAATCAATGATGGTCTTGTTATCAAAGCCTTTAAAAGCCGACACTATTAAGTAATACATGGGCTCAATCTCTGATTTATGTGTAACAGCCGCTTTGTCATATAAAGCTTCAATCATTTGAAGTGAAATTTTTTGTTTTTTGGAGCAAAATTTGACAATTGGCTGAATTCGTTTAACTACTTCAACATGGAGATCACTCTTTATTAAATAATCGATCAAGTCGGATGACATCATCCAGTTTGAAAAAGTTTCATTTGACTTACCAACTTTTTGAATATAGGTTGTCAAAATATCAACACCAAGAAGCTCTTTATCTAATACTTCCGTACGAATCAAATAATCAGCAAATTTAAATAAATATGTATAATCATTTGGATCATTTTCTTCTAAATTCGCTAAAATTACTTTATTTACAATTTTGCTTAATTTAGCTGTATCTACAGTTCGTAATGAAACATCGTCCTTGAAATGCGTTATAAATTTGTATAAAACTGGTAATAATTGAGTTATTGGCATATCAACGTATGATTCTATATTCTTTCTAATATGATAAATTAGTAATAAATGTTGAAAATCTGGATTATCACTGGACGCTCTATCAAGAAGTTTTTGATAGTCACCGTTGCTAATATATAATTGACATAATCGTTGAAATTGACCTAATTTGGGTCGATTATATAAGTCTAATTTAGGATTTAAAATATCTGTAATCCATTCACCTTCTTGCAATTTGCCATTAATTACACGATATGTCATTAAAGATATGACTTTTGATACGTAGTTGATATTTGCATCGATCATTTCCTTAGACAAAGATTTAAATTTCAAAACTAATTTTGTAAATGTAGGAATCGATTTTTCCACAAATGTATTTGATTTTTTTTCAATCGGAGGATTTAATGATCCTTTTTGAATATATTGATTTATTAATTCTTCACAATCCGGATAAAATGATGAATAATTTTTTTCGTTCTCAAGTTCAAATTTAAAATTGCTACACCATTTATTAAAATCGTCCTGTGGTTTCATGACTTCTTTATTTTGATTTTATTTTGTATTATCCTGTCAAAAATTGAATTTATAAAAACTTTTTCAATATAAATTTTTATATTTAATTATTTAAAGAATGCGATAGTTTGAAATATTTTTTTTTCTTAAATTGCTTATCAATATACAATATGTTATAATTAAAAACCAAAATTCAATGGATTGCATTTAGATTTCTTAATCATATCAAAGAGAAATTCGAAAATTAAAGCGATATCAATTATAAACTTTTTGATATTAAAAGAAAAAACTCATTGGCTCAAAAAGTGAGATTGATATAATTCAAAAAAATTATGATTGCCGACAAAATAATTTCAATTATTTCAGCATATTATTGAATTTAGATTTATTAAATTTTAATTTTTTTTTTTTTTTTTAAATATTAATATTTTCACGCATAAAAGGTTTTAATTCATGAAAAATGTAATATATATATATATATATATATATATATGCAAAATTAATATTCATTATAAAATTAATATTTAATCGAAAGAATAGTAAGGAATATCACCATATTTACCAAAATTTTGAGAAAATAGCTGTACGGTTAAGGTAAAAATATTGAACAAAAAATTTATATATCAATAATGAATTTTACCAAAGGAAAAATTGTTTTTGTTGGCGATATGGGCGTTGGGAAAACTTCAATTATTTTTAAATATATTAACAGTACCAAGCCAATTTTGCCTACAATTGCTGGAAATTCGATGCCAATTGATGTTCATTTTGATAATGGAAAAATAGTTAAATTAAACGTATGGGATACATCAGGATCAGAAAATTATCAATGTCTTGTTCCAATGTATGCTCGAACTTCACAGGTCGCTATTGTTGTATTCGATATTACGAACGAAGAAAGTTTTGAACACGTTGAAGGTTGGATTAAATATTTAAATACAAATAGCAACACCCCTAATATTTTCCTTGTTGGAAATAAACTTGATTGCGATAATACTTTTTTCGATTATAATGATAAATCTGAAGTTTACGCTAATGAAAAAGAAATGAAATTGTTTTTCACATCGGCAAAGACTGGACAAAACATCGACTTACTATTTGAAGAAATCGCTACAATCGTTGATACTACCCCAACTGAACCATTACCAAAACCAATAGTATTTAATAACAATGAAACCAATCAACAGACTGATGGATGTAGTTGTTGAGTTTATAATATTTGCTATTTATTTTATTTATTTATATATTTAAAATTTGTTTTTACATATAAGATATTATTTTTTGATATGACGAAAACTGTTATTTATTGCCAAAATTATTCTTAAAAATATATTTATTTTTAGATTCATATGAATCTAATGTTTTTCTTTTTTGTTTGAATGATATAATTTTGAAAAAGTTAAATGACTTATCCACCCATTAAATTTCAAAAAAATGAATTTGTCTTTAATTAAAATACCACCCACATGCGATGAAATGGTTCACGAACTTGACGCCTATTATACAATTTTTTACCATGAAGTAATTCGAATGAGCAATTTATCAATTAATAATTATTTAGATGACTATTTATCGATGCTTGACAAATTAATTACAAATTCGACACCGCAAAATTCAATGAGAGCTGCTATAGGCGTTCTTTCTCTCCATCGTCTTGGATTTCGAAAATTTGATCAACTATCTCATATATTTGATAAATTAATTCCTCAAAAGGATGAAGAATGTGTTAAATTTACTAGTTATATAGCTGGACAACTGGTACATCACCCAGATACTGATCAAACTCAATATGTTTCTCATTTATTCCATCGACTTGTTGGATGGATAACTGTAACAGGAAGACATCAAAGACTACTTGCAGCATCTTTTTTGCTATGTTCATTAGCAGAGAATGCCGGAAATTCAATTATTTTATTTATTCCTACAATTAAAACTACAATTTGGCATCTTGTTTCTCTTCCTTTCCCAAAATTAACTGTTTTAAAAGCTACCGCGAGATCAATTTCGTTGACAACGCGTTCAATTTTAAGATATGGAAGAGGAGAACTAGAGCCTTATCTTGATTTTTTAAGAGACTTATGTATGAAACTTTTGAGTTTTGGAAATCAAGATAAAATATGTGCTGGCTTATTGTTTTTCACAGAATTAATTCGGATTTGCCCAGATTATTTCATTAAAGATTTCTTAAGAATATCTGAACTAATCAGACAATCAATATCAGTTACCAACAATCATGATGATGTTCAAATGGTTGCTTTTTTATGCGCAGTATCTCTTTCCAAAGCGGATCCAAAACAATTTAGTGATATTTTTCAATTTACTATTTTAAACCGTGCACAATTAATTCTCTCAAAAGATCCAATTGCGACAGTTACTGGCCTTTGCTCACTTTGCCACTCAGTACCTGACCTTATGAAGAATGAATTTAATAAAATTAAGTCAATTTCAAATTCTTTAATTCGAAATAAAGCTTACGATGCGATTTTTAAGCTTCTTGAGACATTTTTGTATGCATTTCCAGAACAGTTAAATGATTTTTATCATCAAAATTTTGACTTTTTATTGTCTGCTCCAATTTCTGATGCTTTTAAGTCGTTCTTCGTTAAAATAGCTACACTTCCTAATACATTTGATGAACAAGACAAAATTAAACTGACCAAACTTCTTGAATCTAAATTAGATGATAATACTTTAATGACGTTATCTTTAATAGCAGAATTGCCACCTTCAATTTTTGTTGAGCCACAAACACTTTTCCAATTAATCACAAAACAAACAAACAGTGATAATTTTAGGATTCGAAAATATACTCCACCTGCTTTATTTAATTTATCAAAAGCAATTCCAAATATGGATCAACTTGCTCTTGTTCGTAAGTTATTAGCAAAAGCAATACTGGAAAAAAGCGTTATCGTTCGTCGTTCTTACCTTAAAGTTATTAATAAGAATTGTATTAAAGAATTTGCTGAGTCCAGTTTTCTCAATTATTATAAAATATTATTAAATGATGACTCAAACAAAGTTCGTAAAACAACTCTTGAAATTCTTGCCAAGCTAGCAAAATTTAATCCAATAGCAGTTACGTCAATCACAAGAGAAATCTTAATGGATTATTTTTTTGTCCTTCAAAATGTTAAATCAATTAGGCAGCAAGCACAAGCTGCCGAAATACTTCCCAATCTGATCTCGGCTTCATTAAATATAGTTAAAACATTTTCATTAGCACTTATAATGACCTTACAAAAAGTATTGTCGCCTGAGTATACAGTTCGAACTTTTCTGAACTTTATTGAGGAGAACAGTGTTACTGATATTCAAATTGGGGTAATTAATTCATTAGCAATTATAGCACCTCACGATCAAGATACAGTTAGTGAATATTCAGAAGTCATTATTCGACTTCTCTGCTCTCATCTTCATAAGCAAAATCGAAGAAGATTACTTTTATCAATTTTAAATACTTTACAAGTGCTATTATCCCCAGAAGCATCCACAATCAATATAATGACACAATCTACTGAGATTTTAGCAGCCTGTACATCACTTTTAGAAGAAACTCAATCAAGAAAAACCAGAATTGCAATTTTGAAAGTAGTTGGAACAATAGGCGTGATTGATACTCATCAAAAGCCGCTTCCTAAAATATTTGAATCATCACATAACGTTGATGAAGCTCTTGCTCGTCAATTCTTCCATCCGTTTCGTGATGCAGATGATGTGATTGATGACTCACATCTTTTGAAAACCAAAATGATCGAACAATACAACGTTTCTATTGTATCAAGATCACTTTTAGAAATTTTTGAAGATGATTCGCAACATGAATTATTTTATGATACTGCGTCCGCATTATGTGAAGTTCTTTCTCAACCAAGAATGTCTTATTTAGCATTTTTCGATCAATTTGCCACAAGACTTCTTGATGTGATTGAAATGTCTCCAAATGATCAGAAGAAAGAATTCATTGATATTTTATCCCGACTTGTTCGAAGCTCATCGAACAATATCTCACCTTTTGCCTCACGTGCTCTTGATTTAATTAAAGATCATTTTTGTGATGAATTGACAATTTCTTCACTTGATTTAGTTTTATCATTCATTGAAGGACTTGGAAATGGCTTCTCTCCATATACAGCTCAAACAATCAGTCCTCTTGTAGATTGCTTAGATAATGCTAAAACAAGTAAAGTAAATTTGTGCAAACGAGTTCTAGAAATTTTTTCACTTCTCGGCCAATTCGCAACTGATCATCGACATTTAATTATCCAACAAGTTTGTGATGCTGTTGTATGCGAACAAACATTAACAAGCGTTAGAAACATGTCATTGAGAACATTAAGAATCATCAATAACAAAGTTGATTTTATGTTCCAATACATGGGACCAATGATGAGAGCATTAAAATATGGATTATCATGCCAAGATAGCCGCGAAGAAGCTCTTCAACTTGCATATTCATTAATTATTAAATCATCATCCAATGCATTCTTATTTGAGAACAGTGAAATTCCAGAATTATCATTAAGTGTTCAAGAAGCAATGGATAAAGTAACAGATCCAAATCCATCCTTTGGATCTGAAAAGAAACAAAAAGCAGAAAGTAAAGAACTTATATTTTCTGAAGAATCTGTCATTGCACGTGCAGTGACACCAAATTTAGGACTTGTTAGACATCTTGAAAGTTGGATGAATTCATTAATTTTGACAGTTATTGCCAATAGTCCATCTAAAGCGATTCGTGCAAGTCAAACAATTGCAAGTGAATCACCACAACTTGCTAGAAAACTCTTTAATCCAGCTTTCTTATCGTGCTGGATGAAGATGAGTTTACGAAGTCAACAAATCGTTGCCAATTCATTCCATGAACTTCTTTTAGCTGATGAACGATATGATTCGGTTGCTCGTGATGTTCTAAACATCTTAGTTTTCATGGATAAAATTGAACGACCAATTGAGATTAATTCAAGGGATGTAATTAATTCTTCAATTCGTTATGGTTGTTATACTTATGCCTTAAAATTGCTCGAAAGAATTGAAAATCCAACTTCTGATGATGTAATCAAAATGATCGAAGTATATCTTCAACTTGGAAATTGGATTTCTGCTTTTGCTGTTTGGAAGAAATATGTTAACAATCAAAATATGTCAGAATTAAGTAAAACTGAATTGTTTACTAAACTCAGAATGTGGGATCATGCTGAAATTCCCTTCAAAAAGCAATATAAGAGTTCAAGGGACCAAGAATCATTCTCAGGACTACTTGAAACCTTATCTAAATTATCTAAATGGAACGATATTGACCAATACATGCACATCTTTGATAAGCAACCAAAACATATCAAGCAAAAATTATCAAAATTCTTCGCTGAAGCTTGTATCCATCTTGGTAAATGGGATGATCTCGATAGAATCCTTGATTATTCGTCAATTGGCTCAATTAAATGCATCATGCTAAATGCATTAAACTCATTACACAAAAAAGATTGGAATAAAGTTGATCAATGCTTCGAACATGGATTCTCAGTTCTAGCATCACAGCCAATCACATTTTTGGAAGATGAGCGAAAGATCCACAAAGAAATGATGCTTTTATCACAACAATTGATTGAAATCCGAGAAATGGAAAAATGGCTTCAATCAGATAAAGAAGATAGAAGCAAGATTGAATCAGTTTGGGATGCTCGATTAAAAACAGCTCCACGTGATTTTGAAATGTGGCTTGAAGTTATTGGAAACCGACTTATTATTACACAAAAGAGAGATAAATCATTAATTCAATTCTTCCAACTGAAATCCATTTCATTAGGGACAAAGATACACACAAATGCATTTGATATTATATTTCCAAAATTTGATCCTGTCAATTCACCTGACTTAGATCGCCTTTGTCATGTGATTGCCTTATGGAATACAGGAGAAAAAACCAAAGCTCTTGAAATGACAGAAGAATTGCTCAAAACGATTGGACCAGAATTAAAAGTACAAACGAACTATTTCTATGCATTATGGTTATTAGAATCTGATGATACAATAAACATGCTAAGAAAAGCATATGAAATCTTAGAGTCAACAGTATTTGAAATGACCAAGCGAAGAAAATCTAGAGGCTTAATTACATCGCATCGTTCACAATCATCCTTTGGAAGTCTTCCTATTGATTGTACTATTTTGCTCCCCAACAATTTAACACGCATATCATCAAAGAACCGAGGAATTGCCTTTTCAAATCATATAATGAAGCATTTAATATCCGACATTGATCGTGGAAATATCTTCCGTAAATGGGCGTCTGTAAATACAGCCTTGATTCCATTAGATCATCAAAATACTGCAATTTATGTAAATAATGCAATGACAGCCTTAAATGAATGCATTAAACTTTGTCCTGAGTTCCCAGATGGTCCTCAATTGTTGAATCTTTTCTTTGAAAATGCAAGTAAAAGTTCAGTATTTGAAAGTACCAATCGATATATTTCAGAGATGCCAACTTCCCTTCTTCTTCAAGTATTTCCGCAAATATTGATTCAAATTTCGCATCCATCAGCTGAAATCGCCAAATTTGTCTACAATCTGATTCTATCATTATTAAATAAGCACTATCATGGCATCATCTTTTCCATCCATGTTTTAGAGCACAGCAAGATCACATCAAGGGCGAAACGTGCCTCACAACTTTTGCTCGATTTCAAAGAAAAACAGCCAGAAATTGCAAGTGAAGTTGATTTAATTCGAGAAGCTTTACTTAACGCTGCTGTTACATTATATGAGAAGACGCATGCCAAACTCGAAGAGGCTGATGCAGCAGCACAACGAAACGACACTGAAACGATGATCAACTTTGTAGAGTCGATTTTCAAGGACACTTCAGCGAACACTAATTGTGCGATGTTTGAGAGATTCAAGGACCAATATAACAACCATTTGATGTCGTTATTCCAAGCTTTGACCAAATATAAAGAAAGGCCGACGAGCATAGCCTTGCAGACGTTAAAAGGCCAAATAACAGGTCTTATGAATCGACTTGGCTGTGAATTGGAATCAGTCAAAATGATTCAGCTTCGAAGTGTTTCCAAAGAACTTTGTAACAAGACTGATTTTCACATCGCCGTTCCAGGCACTTACAAGCCAGACAAGCCACTGATCTTGATCAAGTATTTTGTTGGTCGTTTTGGCGTTTATGCCACGAAGCAGCAGCCGAAGATTATTTGCATCATGGGCAACGATGGCAACTTTTATCAGTATTTGTTGAAGGGACACGAAGATCTTCGTCTAGATGAGCGATTAATGCAATTCTTCAAGCTCATTAACAGCCTCGTCAAGAAAGAAACGTCACAGAACTCAGCCCTAATTCGAACCATGTCTGTTATTCCATTGTCACTTTTCCATGGCCTCGTGCAGTGGGTGAAGGGGACCGATACAATCAAGGACATTGTTGATTCGAATCGAGACCTTCATGGCAAAAACACAGATCAAGAACTGGACTTGATTTCGCAAATGTCCCCGATTCCAATCGATTGTCTTTTGCCGATTCAAAGGCAGCAAATTATTTTGAAGATCTTCAGAGCCGTTCCTGACACTGACATCTCCAACTTCCTCTGGCTGAAGGCAGAGAATGCCGAACTGTGGATGAAGCAGACAACGACGTTTGCTATTTCAAGTGCCGTTATGTCTATCGTTGGCTACATAATCGGTCTAGGCGACCGGCATCCTTCCAACTTACTAATTGACAAATACACGGGAAAAGTTGTTCATATCGATTTCGGTGACTCTTTCGAACGTGCCGCCAAAAGGAAATATAAGCCAGAAATCGTGCCTTTTAGACTAACAAGAATGATGGTTCGTGCAATGGGAATGACTGGTGTTGATGGTCCTTTCAAAAACGCTTTCATTAACATGTCGCACACACTTCGTGATAATAGACGCGTGTTGTTGATGATCCTTGCTATTTTCGTTCATGAGCCTCTTGTTGATCCAGACAACTTGAATGAAGAAGCTCGTGTTCAAAATGCTTCTTCTTCGTCTAATGATAGTTCACAGAATATTAACGTTTCTACTTGTAACAGTAATGATGATTCTTCTTCTTGTATAAAAAAGAGTAGATCGGTTTCTGCAAGCAAGAAAAGATCGCAAATTTCTTTGTTAAGAAGTACTTCTAAATCTAACTTCGGAATAAGTTTCCACTTACAAGAGGAAGAAGATATTGAGGATGCCGTGTCTAATGCCGAGGCACAAGATAGAGTGAAGCAGAAATTGGCTGGAAGAGATTTTGAACAGGGAGTCTCTTTAAGTGTTGAAGAACAAGCTACCAGATTAATTGAAAAAGCTACAGATATTTACAACTTATCAAAAATGTTCTCTGGCTGGTTCCCTTATTGGTAAATATCATTTATTTTTTTGAATATTAATAAAATGTTATTTTTTTTTAAATTATTAAATCTTAATCAGATTATTTTTTTTAATATTTTATAAGATGACTAACTAAATTACTTATTAATTATTTATTATTCTTATTATGAATAATTATTATCAACTAAATTAAAAAAAATATTAATAATATTTGATATATAAAAAAAAAATAATAAAATTTTATCTCTACTTCTCATAAATATCTACATATAAAAGTTCGATGTCTATACATTTCTAATTTTGTTGGTTAACTTCTTCAGATTGAATTAGTTTGAGAAGCATATCTTCTAATTGCTCCACAGAGAAACTATATGATCTGACACCATATTCCGATTCTTTTTCAGTTAACGCTTCCAAAAATGAGGGAACGGCTGGACTGACAGGCATTGAAATTGAATCCTCTCTATCTTCAACAAGATGAGCTTCGGGAATGAAAGATTGTGCTAGTTCAAGGACTGGACCAGCAGTTCCATCTTCTCTTTCAACTCTGAGTAAATATCCACATTTAAATTGATTTCTTAATTCAGTTGAAGTACCACAAAATGGAACATTTCCACCAGCAACGATAAATAATCGTGAAGAAACGGCTTCTGCTTCTTCTAATGCATGACTTGTAACAATTGTTGTAGTTTCTTTCAAATTAGATATCATCTTCCAAATTAACTGACGAGCTTGAACATCAACACCTGCAGTTGGTTCATCCATTAAAACAACTGGTGGATTTCCTAGAAGAGAAAGACCGATACATAATTTTCTCTTTTGACCACCTGAAAGATCTCCAGCTCTATTATTGAGCATATGAGTTAGCTGCATATTTGTTGAGAAGTAATTAATGCATTCTTCAAGAGTATCTTTAGGAACACCTCGAATTGCGCCAAAAAGATCGAAATGTTCTCGAACTGAAAGTAAGTTAATAATAACGTTATCTTGAAAACAAACGCCAAGATAACTTTGGACATCTTTAAATCTAGTTGTTTCTTTACCTCCGAGTAATTTGATAAATCCAGTTGTCGGTTCAGTTGCACCAGCAATCATATTGATCAGTGTTGACTTGCCAGCTCCATTTGGACCAATCATAACAATAACTTCTCCTGTTTTAATTTCAAAATTAACATCTTTAATAGCGGTTACTTCTTTTGTTCCTTTATATATTTTTGAAAGTTCCCGAACTTCCATAAAAGTTTCGCAATCAGATGATACTTTCAAGGAGTTTTCATTGCTAAAAACTCGTTTCCAGGCTTCTTTATGACATACTTCTTTCCATTTAATGATTGGGGTACCAAATGGACGGGTATTTGTAGCATTAAAAATGAGGAATAAAATGAAGTAGAGTACAATATCAATGGCAAGCCATATTATTGGTATCCATGGTGGGCAAATATAAGCCTTATCATTAAGATCATTCCACCTTAATGGAGCAATACCTTCTACGCATGTCATGTATCCTTGCATCATAAATAATTCATAGGCTGAAAATGGAAGTATGCATAATACATGCTTTAAGGCATCTGATGAATTTTCTTGATCTAAAGTTAGAAATACATGTAAATACGAAACAAAAATAATGAGGACAATCATAACAACTGTCATGGCTCGACCATTTGCGCCTTTTTTGATGAATGTAGATATAAAATACTGAAACCAAATTTGAGAAATTACAAATAATATTGATACAACTAGCAGTAATGTAAAATCACTACCTTTGAGTCCAAACCAATATGAATAAATGAGTGAGCTAAAGATGTAGCAGACTACACAAAGTACAAAAGGTGTGATGAAATTCACAAACCAATATGCAGTTTCACTCATTCCCATTAGCATCATTAAAGCAGCCACATGACTGTCTTTTTCAGCAAGAACTGTTTCCATATCTGGCATAGAAGCAAGAACAACAGGGAGACTAACAAGAAGACTCAAAACAAGACTGACTTGAGTAAATCGCATTGTAACTTTTGGTCTTGAAAACTGTTGAGCAGAAATGTTCAAATTTGGCAATTGTGGCATTGGTAAGTTGAAAGTATAAGATGAATTTAAATAAGATTCTGAAAAAGGTATATTCATTTGTTCGCAAGCTATTTTTCCTGCAGCTTGTTTGAGCTCCAAAAATATATCTAATTCTGGGCTAAAAAAGCCCATTCCTTGCCGATATACTTCAAAAACTGGATTTGTGAAGCAATCAGCATCATTCCAATTTTCCCAGCTTATACCAATAGCATTTGCATCAGATGAATAGATTTCATCTTCCATTTCTTTAAAAGTGTTAAAATATTTGATTTCTCTTTTAGGAAGCGTAATATTAGGAGTTAATGGTGCTCCGCTAATAATAAAGTTAAGCCTTGGTGTATTCATAAGAAGGTATCGCATTTTATCGTCATCTGGGATTGCAATAATTTTAGAATCTTCATACATTGCAATAAATCCCAAAAGAGATTGAGGAACTATGTCACCGATTGATTCAATTGGGGCATTTATAACGGGAGGATAATCATGCTTTGCTAAAATATAAACAGGATACATAACAATACAAATTGCAAAGCCAATAACAACTTCAACTATAGATGCAGCATGACGAATTTTAATTAAAAATTGCTTTTTAAATAAAGCTCTTATTGTACGACCAAATTTGGGATTTAAATCATTCCATGACCCCAATGGGTTGGAAAGTAAATCTTCTGTATCTTCTTTACTCGAATCCATTTTAAATTAAAAAAACAGCTTATAATCATTACATATTCAAATATTGAATATTATTCAAATTTTCATTAATTTTATATTATTCTGAAAATGATTTTTGTTTTTTCCTGTAAAAATAAATATTAATATCATTAATAAATAAGAATATACAAATAATACGTATCGAATATTATATATTGAATTTTTTCAATGGAAATAGGAGACTTTTGATAAAAACATTATTTTGATTTTTTTGCGGTATTTTAATGGTTTTGAGATATTATCCTATAATTTTTAGCATATCATTCTTATTTAAATAAATAAAAAATTTTTTAAATTAATTTTTATTTTATATTATCAGATATATTTGAAAAGTTTTTTATTTTAGAAACCTGTTACAACGTTAATCTCATAATTTTTTTTCAATTAATTTGTGTTTGGCAAATGTAAATTTTAAATAATTTAAGAATAGCTGCAACAAATTCAAAACATGATCGTATTTTTTTTGAAGTGTGATATGAAAATTCTATTTTTTTCTAAAATTTTTATTTGTTGTATTTATTATTTCGGAAAGCAAATAATAAAATATATGTTGCAATGAGTTGTTTATTGATATTTAATATAGTGCATGCTAGATAATTATAAATTGTAAACTTTTTTGTTGGTTATTAGTATTTTTTTTAATTAAAAGCAAGGTTCCAATGAAAGGATCCTTTTTATAATAGACTGAAAAATAGTTTAATATATGTAAAAATGATTAATCATGATATTAATTCAAATTTTATAGATAATTATAAAATGAATTTGGATTGATTATTTTTGGATTTCTTTAGGTTTAAAGCTGGATTCATGAAATAGTTAAGAACTTGCAGATTCACTAGGTTGGAAATCTTTCATTTAATAATTCAAATCCAATTCAAAAAGATAATTAAAAAGAAAAAATTCTATGTTTTGTTTTGTTACAAAATTTTTCACATTTTTTCATGAATAAAATTAAAATTATGCTTAACGCGACCAAGGAATTATTCTCATATATTTGATATTTATTTGTTTATAATTAATTTTATATTTTTACCAAATAAAGGATGACCTCAAGCACATTTTTATCATCGTGAATTTATACATTTTTCCCAGGAATTTTAATCTTTTATTTAAAAAGTGCAAACGCTCAAAATAAAGTTTTATATTATGTTATTATAAAACATTCTTACCAATGAGAAAAATCAATTTGACAGTCCACTTTTTGAGAGGGCTTGTCCAAAAAAATTCGTTGCAGCTACTCATTAATTTATTGGGTGTAAAAAAAGTCAAAAGGTAATATACAAACTATATTTTATAGATGAATAATAATTTAGAAGAATTGAGATCGCTTTTGTACAAAAGGACTATCAGGCGCATAAAACAAAGAATAATATAAAGTGCATAAACAAAAAAAAAATAAAATTCAAATAAGAATAAACAATAGTATAAGCGAGCATCATGATTATAACAACAGGAAGAATAATTTAAAATTTGTCTTCATCTTCAATATAAGGGAGTGCATCATTTAATGCCATATCAATAAAGCACTCGTCAAGAGCACCTGCCGTATCAAGTTCAGTTTCTGTTTTTTGTCTGCCATCGCGAATAAAATTGAAGACTTCATCATTTAATATTTGTTCAGCCGTTGGCCTTCTGGCTGGATCAACTTCTAGCATTTTCTTTATAAGATTTCTAATTAAAACTCTTAATCCCCAAATTTCACCTTCAAATGGATCATTAATTTTGTTATACTCCATATAATCAGCTGGAGTTGTACCTGTTATAATTTCGTAAAACAAAATGCCAAGGGAAAAAATGTCTGATTGTAGAGTACCTCTCTGTGATTTTACAATTTCTGGAGCAATATATGGATCTTCTTGAGAAACAAAATCTTCATTTTCGTAGTGTGAGAGTGAAAATCCGGTCAAGCATACCTTCATCTGATAGTTTTCATCAGTCATTAAATTTTTAATTAATACATTGCTAGTTCTAAGATTATTATGAACAATGCCTGCACGATGCAAATGCGAAACAGCGCAAGATATCTGGTACATTATGTATGTAGCTGCTGCCTCTAGAAGGGGTTCACGATCTTCATGAAGGTAAGAACGAAGATCATTAAACTGGTAATTTTCCAATTTAACTAAAAATACATTTTCGCTTAAATGGATTGCATCATAAACTCTTAGTATATCTTTATGATTCATTCGTCGTAGTATTTCTAATCCATTCAAAAATTGTGGGAAATTAGGATATTTATTTTTTTGTACAAATTTGACTGTTAACTTTTTTCCAGTATTTTGGTCGATTGCATAATAAACAGCAACAGAATCGTTATAGCTTAATGTTGCAAGTAATGTAAGGCGTTGATTTTTGATGTTTTCTTCTTCGTCTTGAATGAAATGCTCCATTCTTCAAAATAAACAAAAGTGGCATTTAGTATAAATTTTCGAAAATTTTTAGCCATATGAAAGAAAAAGTTTGATTTTCATAACTTTTTCATTGAAATATGCCAAAAAAAAAAATTCAATACTAAAAAGATATTATGAATGTAAAATACCAGTTTATCAAATAGATATGAAGTTTATTTCAATATATAATATATTAAAATTTATATTAAATTAAATAATCTATTATTTTTAAATAAAAATATTATTTATTTCAAGATATCAGTAAATAACTAGTATTTCCAAATTAGCCCAAAAGTGCCATTTTTTTTACACAGTGTTTATTTATTTATTTACAGTTTATAAATTATAATATAATTCATATTATATTTTTGGTAAATAATTAAAAAAAAAAAAAAAAAAAAAAATATTCCATAAACAAAATTATATTTTATTTATAAAATTCAAACAATGTTATTGATACTAAACTTTCTGACAAATTCGTCAATTTCTTGTTTAACTTCATTAAATGACATAACTTCCTTTCCGCACACTACGTTTTTTACGTCATCTGCATACCAAGTTTTATATTGAGATGAAATGCATTTGATTTGCCACTTAGATAGGTTAGATGAATACTCTAGATCAACAATTTTTTTATTAAATCTGAGCATTGACTTTTTAGCAAATCCAAAATCGACAGCTTCGACTAAATCATCAGAATTATTTCTTCTGGCAAGACCAACGCATTTCATTGAATTGTTGATATTAATTTCAACAACTGGGCATCCATCTATAAACCATCTAAACACATTACTACAACAAATTGTGTCAATAATTTGGTACTTAATATCACTATCATCGTAATTAAATTGATTTAAATTAGGCTGTCGTGTAGCATCAGGTGACAAGAATGAAAACCCAACCACTTCATAATTAAAACGTTTATTTTTTGATAATTCTTCAAACTTGTAAATAGGAAATGTCTCAACTGTATCAAGAATAATATTGTCTTGATTTTGATTTTTGGATTGTAGTTCAACTACTTTTTTGGCTTCTTCAAGTCTTGCGCTATATGTATAATTGCTCAAATCGATGTTAGAATAAAAGCAATCTGTGATTATAAAATATGAGTTATTATTATCGAATTTATGACGAACCAAAAAACCTTCAAATAAAGCTTTCTTCATTGATTGAGTTACGTCATCCATATTTATTGAAAAGAGTGAAACTTTTACTTCTCTGCAAGCTTCACTTGATATAAGAAAACGTTTAGATCCACGTGCAACTAGAAAGCATCGAACTCCATCTGGAATTGGTCTAATTATTATATCTTTTTTGATACAGCTGCCAAAAGTATTAAATGATTCAGGAGTAAGTTGTTCCTCATTTGTAAATGGAAGTGACTTTATATTTTGTAAATCAACATTTCTAATAGATAAGTATGAAGCAATGTCTTTGCAAACTTCACCATATTCATCAGATGATGTATCTTCGCCAATTCTTGAAATAGGAATATGAGTAAAAATCTGATATGATACATTATCAACATTATGTGGACTTTCAATTGAATCAATTGATGATGAACTAAATAATTTCTTTAGTTGTTCAAGAGGCTGATTTTCATTTGGTACGCTTTGATCATCTGTTGGTCGTTTTAGATTACTATCACTTTCATCGCTGTCAACAGCACTATTATTCAAAAGTGAACTAGAATAAAGAGGAATGGATTCTTTCTCTATAGGTATATCAGTTTGAGGTTGGGATTGTCTTTTTTTCTGGTCATCAATTAAAGAATATAGGATTCTGCTTTGCTCAGGTTGATTATGTAATGTTAATTGAACTGATGGCTCAGGAGGAATAGGATTAGTTATATCATCATGAATAATTCTATGATTTTGAGAATATTGAGGGATTCCTTTTCGATACTCCTGGTTATATATGTCAGAATATCTTTTTGGTATATCATGAAATTGATTATCGATTGGATATTGCTCATGAGCATTTCTATTTTGATAATACTCATTAGGATAATCATTATACAAAGTTTGATATTGATAATCAATTGAATGGTCATATTGAGTTTGCTGTGTATGATCATATTGATAGGAAGTAGGATTTTGCTGGCCTTCATAATGATATGGATCAACATTTGATCGATGATCATAATAATAAGAATTAGGATTAAGATGGTTATCATAACGATATGAATTATGATTTTGCTGGTCTTCATACAAATATGATGTTGATTGTTGATTTTTATCATAATGATAATAATCGGTATTCTGAGGATGATCATATTGATAAGAATTCGTATTTAGATGGCGATCATATTGATAAGAATTAATATTTGGATGGTTATCGTATTGATAATAGTTTGAAAATTGTTGTTGATCATAAGAATGAGTTTGATGAGTCTGATCATATTTTGGATAATAACTACTTTGATAATCAACAGAAGTGGTATGATATAAATCTGAATAGTAGTCAGGTTTAGGGGGATAATCAGATTGTGGGGGTGGTGTATGTAAATAATCTGGTTTATTTGGAGTTTGGTAATAAGTATCATAAGTGTTTTCTACTGCTGATTGTGGTTGATCATATGAGTTTTTAGTATTTTCTTCATATTGATAAAATGAATTTTGTTCTAAAGGAACTTCTGGGTTTTGTTCATGTTTTTCGTGCTTTCGATGATGATGATGACGGTGTTTAGATTGAGACTGAGGAGATACATTCAAAAATTGTATTTCCTCATGTTGATTTACTAAATCATTTGATTGTTTATATGTTGTTTTCTGTAAGGGATACTTTTGTTGTTCTTGCGATGAATTAGTTAAGTATTGAGGCTGCTGCTTATTTTTTTGATAAAGAAAATCAGAATTAGCATGATTTTGTAATTTCGATGGAAATTTTTCTTTTGGTGTCGGAAATTGAAACTGCAACTGAGGTCTTGGAGGCGGGGGTGGAGGTGGAGGTGGAGGTTTTGGTTTAGGGCCAGAATTTGTTTTAATTGGTTGTTGATTATCATCTTGAATAATTAAATTTATGCCAACTTCATCTTGTTCTTTATTAACTGGAAATCGATTAGTTTTTAAGAATATTGAAGGTCCTTCATATATATACATCTGTGTAAGTTTCTCCTTTAAATCAATTTCGATAAATCCTATAGAAAAAGATTTGCGTAATGCTTCAATAGCTTGAGTTAAATTTATTCCTTTTTCGTCTATTAGCCATCTAGCAATAACATAACTTGAAGCAAAAAAATCGTTAGCACTTATAACTGCGATTTTGACTAAATGATTACTAATGAGCGACTGAGAAACAAAAAATTTAAATAATAAAAAATCAACACTGCTAGGAAATCCATTCGGCATAATTTTAAAATGTTTTGATTGGATAGAAGAATCAGTAACTGAAATTGGATTTTGTGAAAAGACAACTACGCTGATATTTTTAGGCTTTTCATTCAATGTGGTCATTATTTGCTGAAAAGATATATCTTTCTCGCTCTGGAATTTAAATGGTGTAAATGGAGTATTTTCGACTTGAATGCCGAACTCCATTGAAGAAAAGCTAAATTTTCTTGAAAGAAGATTCTGAACATTTTTTTTCACATTTAATATAAATATTTCTTATTTTATATATTTTGAAAAATGAATTTTATTATATAAATAGACGTGCATTTGATATACTGATATACCTTTTTAATCAATATGAAAAATTAAAAACTAAAAATAAAATAATAAGGTTTTTAATAAAATATATTATAATGAAAACTAAAGAATGATTTTGATTGAGTATGTTTTCCATTAATACTGAGTTTCTAATAAATTGAAGAATTATTCATAATCCCAAAATAAAATTTATCATTTCAAAATAAAGTGATTTCACAGAGGTATTGGATAAAAGGCATGTTTAAAATGTGTTAAATGATATGATTGCTCCAAAAATCCCAAAATTAAAAAGGATTTAAAATAAAAAAAAAATTAAAAATAAGAATCTTCATAAACGAATATGTAGAATCATCAGTTTTATGATTGAATATATTTTCTTTTGTTTTGAAATTTTATCATTTAAATAAAAGGATATTAATAATATCTACCTGACCAAATACTTGAACCATATTTCTGAGTAAAGGTTAAATTAATTAAATGATTACGTTTTTGTTTATATCTTCAGCATTTTGTTCATTCCCATACAAAATACTCACCCCAGACAATTTTGATACTGTAATAAATGGTCCAATACCAACTATCGTTCGTTATTTTACTGAACATCGCAAATATTCTCTTGTCCTTGACGAACAATACAATTATGTCGGACAAATGTTCGAAGGAATAGACGGTATAAATGTTGCTGCAATGAACTGCGGGAAATATCGTCATTTTTGCTACAAAATGGGAGTTTCAATGACTCCAGTTATTAAATTATATACTAAAGAAGCTGTTTACGAATACGAAGGAGGAATGTCACATGAATCTATTGCTCGTTGGGCGACAGGAATAACTAAGGTTCATCCGAGAGATCTTGTTTACACATTAAGACAGCCAAACGGCCGAGTCTTTAATGAAATTTTAAATACAACCCATTGTGTTTTTGTAATGTTTTATAATCCTTGGTGTGTTGCATGTAAAAAATTCCTTCCACATATGCGTGAAGTTGCAGAAGCTTTCAAATATGATGATCGTGTTCAAATTGTTGCAAACGATGTCGATTTATATAAATTTTATAATTGGGATTTCGACTTAAAATCTTTCCCCGACTGTAGGTTGTATTGCAAAGATGAAACTGACCCAATTACTTTTTCAGGAAAGAAAACAGCCGAAGATCTTATTGATTTCATTAATGACTATTGTGGAACACAAAGAGGTTTAAATGGTCGTCTCAATTCAGAAGCAGGCGTTATTGACGAAGTTTCTCAAATTGTTGAAGATTATTTAACAAAAGGAAAGAAGCCACATTATATCAGTGATATGGAACAAGTTGAAGGTACAAGTTATTACGTATGGGTAATGAAAACAATAGCAGAAAAAGGAAATGATTTTATTTTCACTGAAAAGAAGAGGCTAAATGATATGCTTAATTCTAATACACTTTCACCAGATAAAATAGATGAGTTCCAAGTTCGTTTGAATATATTGAGTGTATTCGCATCTTATATCGATGAGAATGAGTAAGATCAAAGCTGTCAAGATCATACTTTGAGTTTGTTAATAATTTTCTACATGTTTTATATTGAACTCATAAAAATCAAAATTACAAGCTTTTATTTTTTTTTTATTTTAATGTTAACTTATTTTAAGAAATAACGAATTATTTCGATTGTTTTGAAATTACCAAAAAAAAAAAAAAAATCAAGGGTAAATTTTTACCATCAAGTATTGATATCAATACCTGCGTGTATGTCAGGAGACAATGAAATAAATGAAATTCTCGAAACAATAAAAGAAGGAAATCATTTACCAGAAATTAAGTTGGTAAATTTAATGCGACGTCTAAAAGATATTTTATATCAAGAATGCAATGTTCTTGAGCTTCCAGTTCCAATCATTATTTGTGGTGATATTCATGGACAATTGTTTGATCTATTTAATTTGTTCGATAAAGTTAAGTCTTGCGTTGGAAATAGTGAACCAACTTATTTATTTATGGGTGATTATGTTGATAGAGGTTATTATTCAATCGAAACATTTGCATATCTCGCTGCTTTAAAAGTTAGTCATCCACAAAAATATTTACTCCTTCGAGGAAATCATGAATCACGTCAAGTGAACTTACAATACGGATTTTATAATGATTGTGTCCAAGTATACGGCCATACCGGAATTTGGACACTTTGTAATGAAATATTTGATCTTCTTCCCATTTCGGCAATTGTCGATAATCATTTCTTTTGTGTTCATGGTGGTTTGAGTAAAGAAATTAAATTGGTCGAACAGCTTGATTTATTACAGAGAAGGACAGATCTGCCACCACAAGGTGCTCTTTCAGATCTTTGCTGGTCTGATCCTGAAGAAAATATAACAGAATGGACCTTGAACAAAAGAGGTGCTGGATATTTATTTGGTAAACCTCAAGTTGAAGAATTTTTGCATTTAAATAACCTAAAGATGGTGACAAGAAGTCACCAACTTGCAATGGAAGGGTATCAATATTTTTTTGACGAGCAGCTTATTACTGTTTGGTCAGCCCCTAATTACATGTATCGTGCTGGAAATAAAGCAACTGTTATGAAAGTTGACGAACATTGCAATTTTGAACTTATTGGATTTGAAGCGCACAGAGACAGTTTAACCAAAAAGCCGGAAGAAATGCTTAGTACATATTTTTCTTAAGTTTTATTCTTTTAAATATATTGTTGTTCTTTTTGAAATTCAATTCTCTTTTTTTTTTTTTTTTTTTTTTTTTTTCTGCATTTTTGTTATAATGATGATGCTTATTATTTTGGTCAAATTTGATTTATTAATCTTATCTTGATTCGAAAAAGCTGAGCTTTTTTTGAGAAATCATTCAAAAAGTATTAATAATTTATCATGAAAGACATGTAAAGAGCAATATTTCAACTAATTATTATTTATTTATGAAACAATATGAAAGTCCAAAATAGTAAGATAAGATACAAAATCTAGTCATTTATCGCAATTGGAATTTCTAAATCTATAATTGGATCAAGTATATTTTCGTAACAATCAAGAACATTTAAAAGATACAATGAATTATGAGCATCAAATTGATCAATTTTGTTTAAAAGCCATTCTGGTAATATAACTCTCCTTTTATCTTTTTCTTCACTTTCAAGTGGTACGAAAAACTCTTTTTCCATTAACAAATCACCTGTAATTTTGCAAATCATTCCAACATTTTTGTGTCCACAATAATCGCTAGTACTGAAAATAGTCAAGCATTTATCTTTTGGAGCCCATTCAAAGCCCCACATTTTTGCTTCATGAGAGCGAATGATAAATTGGAGATTATTGTATTCTAAAAATTCGGTTAAAGCATCTTCTGAGAAAAAGAAACCGCAGCCTCTTGTATTAGGAGTAAATTTTTCGTTTGAATCTCTTGGATCACTCCATAATAGATCAGCGAAAATAGTTCCAGAAAAAACTTCTCTTGGCTTCGGCAATCCTTCAAAAATTTCAATATCTTTTAACGATGGGGAAAGTCCGCCATGAACGCAAAAAACTAATTTATTTATCACTGCTGCAATTGGAAAAGTATCAAAAAGCTTCATAAACTGATAATATAATTTTATATTGTATTTTCTTTCGCATTCACTATATAAGCCATTAAAATGTGAAACCAGCGTTGTTTCATGATTTCCTCTTAGTAAAAAAATATTGTCTGGAAATTTGCATTTCAGTGCTATTAGTAGTGAAACAACTTCAATGCTATATGAACCTCTATCTACATAATCACCCAAAAAAAGATATTTCTCTTTTGGAGGATAGCCGCATCTTTCAAAGATACGAACCAAGTCATCTATGTTTCCATGAAGATCTCCAACAATGATTATCGGCGCATTCAACTGATAAAGAATTGGTTCGTTTTCTGTATAAGTCCGAGCATTAATAATAAGTTTGGATAAATGATCGCATGAAACTAATTCTTGTATTTTCTTGTTTTGATCTATTCTTGATAAAAGAATGTTGTAAATAATAAAATCCAAATCTTCTTCCATTTATTTTTTGCTTTAACGTACAGTGTTTTGTAAAATTGTTTGTTTAATTGAAAAAATTGATAATTTATTGTTCTCAAATTTTTAAAGGATCTTTTCAATTTAATAAAAAATTCAATATCGAAATCAAATCAAGAATATGACCGCAAAAACCGACCTTCTCAAAGAAAACTAGCAAAGTAAGGCATAAGAATTCTTCAATCTTTATAAATAAATAATATTAAAAGATTAAATAAATAATATTAAAAGATCAAATAAATAGAATAATAAATACTAATCGATGTTTTTACATATATTAAATTTATAAGCTCATTTATAAGAAATAAGGTGAGTTTGGAACTTCTTCAGGTTGTTTCCTTAAATTTTCTGGACGAGGATCAAACATTACTATATCATATGGTAAAGAACCTGATTTTGAAAGAGTTGGGTGATACTTCATCACGCATGCTTTATTACCTGATCTATACATATAATTTGGAGCCGACCAAACAGTAACTAACTTATGATCAAAAAACCATTTATAGCCTTCCATAGCAAGTTGATGTGACCTTGTAACAAAATCAAGTCCATTATTAAAGCAAAACTCTTTAGCTTGAGGTGCGCCGAATATCCATCCGGCTCCTCTTTGATTTTCTTTCCATATCTGAATATCTTCAGGATCACTCCAGCATAAATCGCACAAAGGTCCATTACTCGGTAATTCAGCCTGTCTATTCAAAAGTGCAATGCTTTCGATAAGTGTAATTTTAGGAGAGAGACCACCATGAACAGAAAATACGCGTCCGTCAATTAAAGCCGCCATTGGAAGAAGATCAAAAACGTCATTACAAAATGTCCACACTCCTGCATGGCCATAAAGCATTTGTGTTTCATTGTAAAATCCATACATTTGGTTAACTTGTCGGCATTCATGATTTCCACGTAATAAAAAAAATTGGCCTGGATATCTCAATTTGAGAGCAGCTAAGTATGCAAATGTTTCTATTGAAAAGCGTCCCCGATCAACATAATCGCCCATAAATAGAAACTTTTGATTGCCTATGCCTGCATTATTCGTAGCCCTATCAAAAAGCTCAAATAGATCATAGAGCTGGCCATGAATATCGCCACATATTGTGATTGGTGATGATAGTTCGATAACGTTGTTTTCTGTATACAGCACTTCCATTAATTTGATTAAAAGAGGAACAAGCTGTTCTTCAGGAACAGAATTTCCTTGTCTGATAATTTCAATGATTACATCAGGATCAAAATCACTCATATTTTTGCTTTACAATTTTTGACCTATCATTTGACCATACAAGACGGTTTTATTGATTTTTGGTGGGTTTCTAAAATTTCTTTCACAATTTTTAATTTCCAAGATTTTTATAATGACAGATCAAGCACAAATTGAATTCAACATTGACTTAATAAAACAAATCGAACCTGATGTTTATGAAATTCCAATTGGTTTTGTTCCGAATATGCGCGTTCCTGGTCGCTTTTATGCTACTCCAGAAATGGCTGAACTTGCTTTTACTGAACTTCGCGAATGGCAGCAAAATCCGGTTCGAGGTTTACCTTCAATAATCCAAATTGCATATGTAGCTACATTACCTGGAATATCAAGATACTCATATGGAATGCCAGATATGCATTCTGGATATGGATTTTCAATTGGAGGTGTTGCTGCATTTGATATGAGTGATCCAGAAAGTGTTATTTCTCCAGGTGGTGTAGGATATGACATTAATTGTGGTGTTAGATGTGTCACAACTCATTTGAAAAAAGAAGAAGTTATATCGCATAAAAAAGAATTGGTTGATTGTCTTTTTAAATACATTCCTGTAGGTGTTGGTGGAAAAAGAAAGAATTTTATTACCAAAAAAGATATGCCAGATATCTTGACCAATGGCGCCAAATGGGCTGTTGATCATGGATATGGAGTAATCGAAGATTTAGAAAATTGTGAAGAAGGTGGTCATGTTACTTATGCAGACGCATCACTTATTTCTGATAGAGCAAAATCAAGAGGTATCAGCCAACTTGGAACTCTTGGTTCAGGAAATCATTACGTTGAAATACAAGTTGTAGATCAAATTTTTGATGAAAAAGCGGCCCAAACAATGGGTCTTGTTGTTGGTGAAGTGATTATTATGATTCACACTGGCTCACGTGGTCTAGGATATCAAGTAGCTGACGATTTTATTAAAGAAATGGAAATTAAATGCAAAAACTCAAATCTCCCAGATCCACAATTATCATCAGCTCCAGTTTCCAGTGAACTTGGTTCACGATATTTGCATTCCATGGGCGCTGCATGTAATTTTGCATGGTGTAATCGTCAAATAATTATGCACTTTGTTAGGGTTGCTTTCAAAGAAGTTCTTGGTCGAAATGATTTACAAATGGATTTAATATATGATGTAGCTCACAATATAGCCAAGATCGAAAAACATGTTGTAGATGGTGTTGAAAAAGAATTCATTGTTCATAGAAAAGGAGCAACAAGATCATTTGGAACAGATCGCAAATCTGAAATTCCTATCAAATACAAAGATGTCGGGCAACCTGTATTAATTGGAGGTTCTATGGGAACTGCTTCTTATATACTCGTCGGTACACCTGAAGATGTCAATAATTCATTTGGATCAACTTGTCATGGCGCAGGAAGAACAATGTCTAGATCAAAATGTAGAAATGAAATAAATGCTGAAGATATTGAAAATGAATTGGCTGCAAAAGGAATTGAAATGAAAGCTGCAAATAAAGACACTATTGTCGAAGAAGCTCCTGAATCTTACAAAAATATTGAAAAAGTTATTGAAGCATGCGACCGTGTAGGGCTATCTAAGAAAGTTGCAAGACTTGTTCCACTTGGTGTGATTAAAGGATAGATATTGGGATCAAATTAAAAAAAAAAATAATTGTAAGTAAACCTAAATTAATATTATTCAAAAATTGAAAATATTTTTACTTATTTTCATTTTTCTTATATTAACTTGAGTGATTATATTGCCAGTGTAATCAATTTATTGTTTTTATTATGTAAAAAAATAATTGGTATTAAAATTGATTGAATATGAAAAAAAAAAAAAATGCAAAAAAAAGTTTTTATTATAAAAAATAATATAAGAACATTTTTATGCCTTATTCTTAATTTGAGCAATTTTAACTTTAATTCGACTTATTTGAGAAACAATATCATGTTCTTCTTCAAAAGCTCTTGTTCTTTGATATTCAATGCTTTCTTTGAGTCTTTTTTCTTCAGCATGAAATAGTTGAATTTCTCTCTCTAGTTCTTCACGCTTACGTATATTTTTAGCTTCAAGAGCTGCATTTTCTTTTATTTTTTGATCTAAACTATCATTCTTTTTTTCTGTTGCGCTAAAAGAAGCCTCTGATGCTTTATTTGCTTTTTCAATTAGTTGATCTATATCTGCATCAGGGTTATCTTCAATTCCTGATAAATCTGTAGTACACCATTTCTTTACTATTGGTGCTAATAATCTATATCTATTGAATAAAGATGCATATGATGAATTTTTCGATTCATTGTCAACTTTTGCTTCTTTTATTGCTATTTTCGTAGCTTCGATTTCATCATTGATGGCCTTTCTCTCACCATCCCAGTTAATTAAATCGGTGTGTGATTTTAAATCACTATCCATTTGGCAAATAGCTTCTTGGTGTAGCTCAGTCATTTTTCGAATTTGTTCTTCGGTTGTATCTATATCTAGCTGTTCCTGAGCTATTTCCATTTCTGTTGAAGCAATGAGTTTTTCAAGTTCTGTTGTTCCACCCACTTCGTTTTCAAAATCATCTTGCCTATTTGCTAAGCCGTTGACTGCTGCTGTTGTGATTTTAAGTGTTTGATTATTCATTCTGATTGTCTGTTCAGATTCTTTGATTTTTTGTTGGGTAAGTTGAATTTCGCTTCTTAAATACTGATGATCTTGTCTTTTTCGATCAATTTGTGTTTTATATTTACGAATTTGCTGGCTAAGTGATTCATTTTCAAGAATAATTGCATCTACTTCTGCGTTAAGATTTGAATTCTCACCTTCGATTTTTTCAAGTTCCATTTCACGATTGTAAATTCTGTCCAATATTTCATTGACTAAATCTCTATGCTCTGGATTTAATTGAGCAATATCAAAATTTGGAGATTTGAGTCCGTAATTCCCTTCAATAGTTTGCTTTTGTTTCAACTTTTTAAGTTGTTCGACTTCATTTTTCAAGTGAGTGATTTCAACTTTTTTTTCAGCAATCTCCTCGCTCATCCTATCAACATTCAATTGTGAATCATCAATTTTATCTAATAAATCATTAAGTTCTGCTTGCTTTTCAGCGATGTCGTCAGATTCATCATTGAATTCTTCTTGTAGATCTTGATCAAAATCATTAGCATGGTCTCTCTGAAAGCTCATTTGCGGAAAATGTGCTGTTTTGAATTATAATCTAAATAACGGCCGGACGATAAACAAAGGTTATTACTTTTGGTGAATTATGAATTGATGTTTAACTCTATATTATCTATATTTTCTTTTGATTATTTTCATTTATTTAATTATGAAGCATTGTGATTTTATGTGATGCTATAGTAAATGAATTTGGGCTAAAGAATATTTGATTATAATTGCAAAGAATATTGAAAATTTTTATTATATAATTAATTATATGTAATAGTATAATTATCAAACATTATTAGACATGAATCATAAATGGCTGTCTCAATCATGTAAAATGAAAATTCATATTAAATTAGAGACTTTTTATCAAAAAGTTTACATATAAAGTACGTTAAAGTTCTGAAATAAAAAATTATAAACGTTCAAAAAAAAAAAAAAAAAATGAAATAAAATTAAAAACGAGAGTTATGCTTTAAATGTATTTGTAATCTTGTTTTTCTTCACTTCTTTTGCATTGAGGTAAGAAAGCAGAAAGGAAGATTGCTGTGACGAATACTACAATTATAACTGTAACAGAAATAATTAAAGGGAAAGCATATGGTTTGTCTGCTTCTTTCTTGGTCCATCCATCTTGGCATTTCATATTGAGTGAGTCTGATGGTCCTTCCTTATCACCCATCATACACTGTTGATTAAAAATGCAAAATCCGCATCCTGGTATTTCAATGCATTTATCTTTGTCTCCTTCACCGCCAAAGACTTGGCAATAGTCAATTGGATGGAATTCTGTCCATGGGAATTTGTATTCGTTAGCAAGACCATCATGGCTAATCTTCTTATCTGGATTTTCTGAGTTCCATTTATCGAAATTCCAAGCTTCATTAGCATCATATTCGGGAGAGCAAATGGCATCAAATGATTGGTTTGCCATGAAATGAGAGAGACGAGCTGTCTTTGCATCAAGTCCTCCGAAGTTGTTTCTGGCACCATATGGTGTTCCATCTTTTGGACGAAGGTCATAACGAGAGAGTATACCTTGTGAAGGTTCTGGGAATGTATCGCCAGTTACAGGATCCTTAACTCGTGAAATAATGTCATCATTCTTGTAGTCGTTGTATCTCATGAATTTCTTGAAGTCTTCATAATTTGAAAGGCCAGGTGCATCACGCATAATAATTTGAGTACGGGGTTGTTCATAAGACCAAAATTCGGCTTTATGTGGGTCGCGTTTTTGTTGTCCAGGGTAATCAGCAAGTTCGAAAAGATCTTTGAACCAGGGTGTATTAATTGAAGGGAAATAAGTTTTATCAATTAACTCTTCGGTGATATCTTGAGATCTATAATTTCCTGGATATTGTTCAATCATCCATAGGAAGTCTTCTTGTGGTTTCTCACCTTTTGTGAATTTTTTAGTGTCAAGAACAATGTATTCATTATTGTAGGTTCCAGAGTTTTCTCTGATGAAGTTTTCTGTCCATTCTTTTCCATTATCAGATGCGAAAGTAGCATGGTATGATCGAATCCATGTTAAAACTGATTCTGGCTTAACATATAACTTATATAATGTTTCATTGAAATTATGCATTGTTGTTTCAAGTACCAAAAGACCTTGATCATTTGTCCAAAAATCATCAACTGAAGGGATATGTCCAGTTCGGGTGCTAACTTGTACACGGTGCGACTTAAATTCTGGAACATTAAGATTATATTCCTTAAGATATGAATGAAGTTCACGATAATCGCTCCAAGTGTCTTGTGCAAAGTAAACATCAGAGTAATCATCAAGAATCTTAATAAGACCAGTACACTTAAGAGTTAACTCTGGGTCGCGGAATCCTGCTTTGAAAAATTCACCAAGATCATCTAAATCGCCAGCTGATTGCAAAATCCAGAAATCAAGTTCTGAAATTGGTACATCGGTTGGCTTTGAAGCATTCTTATAGCCTGCAACCATACCATCAAACTGAGCTAAAATTAATGCTGTTCTCTTCCAATAATCATCAGTTGGATGAGCTGTCATCCTTCTCATGTAGTTGATGTTTTGTGAGAACCAATTGGTCCAATTGATATCCCATTTTCCATTTCTATCACCAGTTTGAATTTCCCTATACAAATAAAAGTATTCTTGAATTCGATCTTTGGTCAAATATGCATCAGCAAAGCCAGCGCAATACATTTGATTGTAGCTGGATGATTCTGGGTTAGACCAAATATGAATTTGGCCCCATCCAATAGAAGAATAGGAGTCATTAAATTGGGCCCAAGCGTCGGCTTCGTTACTATAGGAATCTGATATTTGAACATTGCCATCTTCAAGTAATTTGCAGGATAATGTTGTCACCTCATTTGCAGCTAAAGCAAATGAGAGAAAGAAAGATAAAAACATAATATGAATTATGGTTGTTAAAGAAAAATTTGAAATTGACCATAATATGAAAAAGTTTTGATTAATAATAATAAAGTATTGAAAAAAACAATACCAAAGAATTTATTTGATAAGAAAAAAAAACAATTAACTTTTTTTCAATAATCTTAAGAAATAATGGATTATCATATATTACTGGTTTAACATATCTCATTTCAATAAAGAAAAAAATGGTGAAATCAAAAATGAAGAAGTGATATGTGTGATGTCCATTTAAAAAGTTTCGTCAGTTAGTTATAGTTTTCATATGGTGAAGTGTTATTTTTTTTAATCATTGAAATTAATCAATAAGTTAATTTAATTGATTTGAAAGAACCATTTAATTTATTGAACAAATATCAAAGTTACCTTGATCCAGAAAATAAATCTTTTTGAATAAGAAAGAAATGATAAAATTGCTTTAAATAGTTTTTAAAAACATAAATAAATTTATTAATCTTTACTTCCATGAAGAGAATGAGTTACAATATCAAATAATTCTTTCTTTTTCTTTGAATCAAAAGTTTTATCATCACTACACAGTAAATCAAGAACAGCTGATATTAGATCATTAAATATTTTTTCATCTTGACCAAAATGGTAATCTATTTTTGGAAAGGTAGCTTGCAACTCGCATTGGAATTCACCTTCAAAGTTTTCATTTTGTTTGGTATTTTCAATATAAAACATATTATAATAAAGCAAAAACCATTCGTAAGAATTGAATTTTCCAAGATCCTTATCTTTAAAGTATTCATCAATTTTATCTGGATTTGTAATATATACAAGTTGAGATAAAAATGGCCAAAAATCATCTAATTTTACTTTCTCTCTGTTAATTATCGTATATTCATTATCTTTAAAAATAATCTTATTAAAATCTGTTGGCTGATCAGAAAAGTTCTTCCAAATTTCGTTGCATTCTAGTGGTGTTAAAAAGTCTTCTGTTCCAGAAATATAGTAAATAGATTCTACAAAAACTGATGGAATTGGTAAAAATATCTCATCATCTTTTTTAATAAATCCTCCATTATCCTGTTGTTGAGCATTTTCAACTACATGAAGATAAACATCAAAAATATTATTAATATAATTATATAAATCAGTCCAATTGGCGGTAAGGAAAAGTGCGATAAGTTTGTAATAACGAGAATGATTTTCATTTTTAATTGATTGGTCCTCTCCTTCAAAAAGCTTTCTAAATGAATTTTTAATTTTTAGCATTGTTGTTATGAATTCGTTTGTATTATCTTTAAAAAGGTCTATCAAAATTATTTGAGCAAATGATAGAAACATATCTATCTTTTCTCCTTTTTGTTTGATTAATATAGACAATAAAGTCTTTGAAATAAGGTTTTTATCTTTTTTATATTCGTTATAATCCTTATCATTTAATGGGGCAGCATATTGGTCTGAATGAAAAGTGTATTTTGTGAATTGACTTTCAAAGTATTCTTTTTGTTGATATTCTGTGTTAATTTTTGTATTATTTTGAGTTTTCTTTATTTCACTCGGATTCCTAATATTAGAATAATTGTCAAGATGGTCTTGAAGCCTAGCTTTATTCCATTCAAAATGACGAAGTTCAAATAGATCGATTATTTGACATCTAAGAAAGCTTGTACATTTAGACATATTCATTCTTAAAAAAGTAAATAAAAACCAGCATTCAAAGAGTGGTGATTCTTGAGAATCAATTCTTCTTCCAGAAATTGATAGAGATGAGTGTATGACTGCAGCAGCCTCGGATAACTTTAACTTTTTTATAACTGTGTGTAACATTTGGGCATACTTTTTGCCATCTATGAAATCGTTTACTAGCAAGCATGAAATCCAGCAACCAATTTTTTGAAGATTTGAAATATCTGTTTCATTAAATTTATTTTTTTGAATCAGTTCATTAAATTCGTCATTAGTTTTTTTAATGATATGTTCTTGAAATTTTTTTTTGGTACACATATTCAATTGTGGGAGTAAATTTATCCAATACTCCCATTGATCATTTCTTTCAGGCTGATCGCTTAATAATAAATCGATGGCTTCAAAAAAAATGGAAGAAATCTCTGGACATTCAATTCTACTGGTCATGTTTATTGCGATATCACGAGCATTTTTTCGATTTAATTTGTTGAACTCTTTTTGTGCATCAGATTTTCTATTTTCTAAAGAATCTTCTTTGATTACATCTCGATCAAGTTTAGCTGACATGCGTATAAATGCATTTTGATTTTCATTGAGAACATTTGGTCTAACGTATTTTTGACGACCGTATGGACGATTGTATTGTGGATTAGAGTATTCTTCTAAAGCTTTAATTCTAGTAATTGCTTCTGTTGTCAAATTAATCTTTTCGCGTCCTTCTGTTCGATCTTTTATATCAAGAAGTGTTTTTAAATCATATGTATTATCTTCAGTCATTAAATAGTTAGTGTACGATAGATACTTTTGAATGAGTAATAATTCTGAATTTGAATCATGATTTTAAAAATAATAAATAATTATTTATTTATTTTATTTTTATTTAATAAAACATAAAAAAAATGAACAATATTTAAAAAAAAATTCTAAATTTCTTTTTTTTTTTTTTTCCTCTTCTTCAAATATACAATATTATTATTATTCTTTTTTTTTTTTTTTAAGACCAGTTTTGTTTGTGTTCGACAAGCATTGCTTCGATCATATTAGCATAGCTCTGTAAAGCATTAACACGTTCAGTTTTTTCGAATAATTGTTTCTCTTTAAGTTCGATTTCTTCCTTTAATTGGTTCCTCTTATAAGCATTTCTCTGACTGAAGTAGTCGATTTGTTGCATTGTTTCGTCAGAAACAGCGAGTTTTTGCCATTTTCTTAATCTTCTTGTCATCTTTGCTTCTTGAGCTCTAAGTTCGACGACTCTTTTCTTTTCTTCAGATTGCATCAATTGATCAATTTGATCTCTTTTGGCATTAATTCTGTCAATTGCAGCGTTGACTTTTTGTGTAGTTTCTTCTGTTACTTGGCGCGAAGTTTTGACATCTTGAATTAATTGTCTAACTTCAGGTTTCTCTCTATTGTAAAGATCATCTAATTCTGATTCAAGAACGGCTCGATGTTGAGACATTTCGTCCAATTTCTTCTGTAATTCGCTGACGGCGTTGTTTGCCTTATTGAGTCTTTGTTGACTTGTTGAAACTGTTTTATTAAGGCCATCGAGTTCTTTTTGAATATTTTGGGCTTCTTCTTTATCAGCTTCTACATCAAATCCTCCTTTTTCAACTTCTTCTAAAACTTCTTCAAGTTCTTTCTTTAGTTGGTTGGCTCTTCTTCGCTTTTCAACACTTGCTTCTTTGGTATCTTTGATCGCTTTATCCATTTCTTTGATTTGTTGTGTTGTATTGTCTATTTGATCTTGAAGATTTCTGATTGCTTCACGATCATCTTCTTGATGCTTGATGAGTTGTTGTTGAGACTCAAGTCTTTCGCCTGTGATTTCAGTTTGGCTGGATTGAGAAGCAAATACAGATGTCTTTGAAATTGGAGCATATCCAAATTTATCTGGAGTTTCTAATGTAAAATGATGTTCAACTTTTGTGTCTCTTCTCTTCTTCAATTCTTCAAGTTGCTTCTTCATTTCTTCGCATTGTGCATCTTCATCTTTAATATCGTTTTTAAGTTTTTTAAGAAGATCTGCAAGTGCTTCGTTTGAGAGTCCTGCTGTTTCCTCACGAACTTTGTTGACGAGATCTTGAAGTCGATCATTGGTTGATTCTTCAAATGCTTTTTCATTAACTGTGTAATCCTTCAATTTCTTCTTAGATGTAGATTTGTCTTTTGAGGCTTGATCTGTTTTAGAAGTTGTTGTTTGATCGCTTGGTTTCTTCTTTCGTTTTGTCTTTTTATCACCTGTAGTGGTAGTAGTAGTAGTTGGCTCACCAGTTGATGATATATCATAATTTTCACCTTCTTCTTCCTCTTCTTCTACGGCGCCAAGTTCATAAGAATTAACTGAAACTGGTTTCTTTTTAGTAGTTCCTGATGATTGAGCTGTTTTAGTTTTCTTCTTCTTTGGATTAGTAGTAGTTGGATGGTGCTTCTTAACAGGTTGAGTTCCTACAAGTTTCTTTGAGCCTGGTTGACCTTCTTCTTCATTGAATTCAGTTTCTTCTTCATCATCTTCTTCCATTTCATTAAAGTTGCCGTTGTTTGAGTAACTGCGATTTTCATTCTCTTCTTCTGAATGTTTTCGTGATGATTTTCTGCCATTTCCAGAACTAAAGTTTACTTCATCCTTTGAAGGGACCTTCCTTCTTGGACTTTTAGAATCCTCTAAGCGTTTTCTTCTAGCTGACTTTGATGGTCTTGAGACTGGTTGAGTTTGTGCTGGCGCCTTTCCGGATGCATCATCAGCTTCTTCTTCCTCATTTCCTTCATCATCAAAATCAACATCGTTAGTTCCTTTCTTCTTCTTTCCCTTCTTCTTTTTAACAACTTTCTTTTGATCTTTCTTTCCGCCTGTTCCTTTTGAGCCAGTCTTTTTAACTGGCTGTGTTTTACTTTCATTTTCTTTTCCTGAAGATCCAGGAACAAGAGAGCCTGCGATTCCTTCTGCGATTGATGAAAGACCTCCTGGTGAGGATTTTGATGGTTCTTTCTTATTTTCATCATCATATTCGTATTCATATTCATAATCATATTCAAATTCATTTCCTTCTGAATCGAATGTATGTCTTAATTGTTTTGGTTTATCAGTTTTTGCGTGAGGTTTATTTTCTTCTTCTCCTTCTCCTTCTTTCTTTTTATCTTCATCTTCAATTTTATTATCATCTTTATTTTCTTTCTTACCTTCTTCTTCTTCGCCATTTGCTGATTTGGTTGAAGATTGTTGTGATTTTGGTTTCTTAACTATTTGGAAATCTTTCAAATCGAAAACAACTTCATTACCTTTCTTTTGACCAGCTTTGTTTGCATTTTCACCTTTCTCTTTTATATTATTATCTTCATTTTCGTCATTTAAAATTTTCACCACTTTAATTGGCTTTGATTTTTTATTTTCATCTTCATATTTATCTTCTTCTTCGAATTCGAAATCAACCTCTTCAACTTCGCCATTAGAATTTGTAACTTTTTTCTTTCTTAATTCCTTTAATTTAACTTCTTTGGGAGGTGGAATAGGAGGACGTTTAGATTTAGCAACGATTTGTGGTTGAGGAGGTGGATGAATCTTAATCTTATGAACTTCTATTGGTTTCATCTCGACATCATTATTTGGTGTCAAATGCGGAGGAAGTTGTTTTGGTCTATGAACTTCATTGAGCTCTTTTTCAATTCTTTCTTCCATTGCAGCTGACGATGTGAAATAGCTACTTGATGACAATGAAAAGTTGCCAACATTAGCCATCATGGCTGGTTCAGTGTCATCCAAATCGTCTGTCATTGAATGCATCGATTCAGAGAGACTTGATATTGGACGATTATAATCAGATTGAACATTACTTCCACTTCCTTTTTTCTTTGTAGTTGTCGTTGTTGAATCTTTGTTTGTTGGAGCTATTGTTGAGGAAGGTCGTGAAGGCATATCTTCTGTATCAGCTTCATCATCATCATCAGGGAAGAGTGCTTTTGGTTGTCCATTTCCATCTGTCTTCTTACTTGCTCCATTATCTTCATTGTCAGATTCATCTGATTTAAACGTCTTTCCTTTATTGTCACCTTTTCCATCATCTTTTCCATCATCGCCTTTTCCGTCACCTTTGCCATTTCCTTTTCCACTTGGTGGTGGTGGTGGTGCTCTTCCTGTGTTAGAGATAGATTTATTAACAAGTTGAATTTCTTGAGGAAGACAAATTAATTCATCATCATCATCATCGTCATCCTTTGGTGGTTTCCTTCCACTATCATGAATCATCTTGTTGATAAGATTGAGTTCATGTGGAATTTCAAGCATCTCAGACTCATCAATGTCTGTTTCTGTGTTGATGCCAGCTTCGGCTTCTGAGAAGTTGATTCTCTTTCGCTTTTGTTGTGGCGTTTCAATGATTGCGTTGTCTTCGATGTCTGCATCGTCACTGTCAACGTTTCGTGGTCCTCTGTATCTTGCATATGGGCTCTCAATTGGTGTGCTTGGCTCAATGCTGTTCATTCTTCGTCCTGTCTCGCTCTGGTCAAGCGTTGCCTCGCTAGAATATGAAACGGAGTAGTTTCTGCTCGGTGCATCTGGTGAGTAAGGAGCAGGTGGCCTTATAATTCTTTTTTGCTTATTTGAAGATGAAAGAATAGATTGTTTTTCAGGTATTTCTTCCTCTTCATAATATTCTTCTTCTTCGTCATCTTCTTGAAGAACTTTTGAACTTCCATGATTAGATGCAGTTTTAGAATAATCTCTTTCACTATTCAATTTAGAATCATTTTTAGAAGGAGTTTTTGAATCTTTATGGCTTGTGTATCCTTTTTCACTTTCACGATTAGATACTGATCTGGAAGCTCGACGACTTGAGTATTCTTTCTCGCTTTCACGATTAGAGTATTCTTTATCAGATCTTGTTTTTCGTGAAGATACTTCTTTTTCACTTTCAATGTTTGAATATTCTTTCTCACTTTGTTTGGCACTTTTTCTAGTAGAGTATTCTTTTGCACTTTCAGCTTCGCTGTTCTTTGCATTGTATCGTGGACGACGGTTATGATCTGATTCTGAACTTGGTGCCTTTGGTTGAAGAACGACTTCTCTTGTAGTAACTTTCTTTGGTTGTTGTTCGACAACTTCATTTTCAGGTGCTTCTTCTTCCTCCTCTTCTTCCTCTTCTTCTTCTTCCTCTTCGTAAACGTACTCTTCTTCTTCTTCGTCATCGATAACAAGCTGGCACGTGATTGAGTTGTTGAGCTTGTCTTCTGCAATTGCTTCTTGTGGATTCGATGAGTTCGAGTGCGAATTAGAACTAGGATCGGTTTTGATTGCTTTTTCTTCTTGTGAATAAGCTTCATCTTCAACTTGAACGTCTTCGACGATTTGTTTGGCTTGCTTGGCAGCTTCCTTCCGTAGTTTGGAGTCTTCATCAGCTTCCTTTAATTGTGTCTTGGCTTCTGCTCTTGCTTTAGATTCAACTTTGTTTGCTTGTGCTTTAGCTTCTTCTTTGGCCTTCTTAATTGCCTCTTTAGCCTTGATTTCAGCTAATCTTTCGGCCTCTTTAGCTTGTGCATCAGCAATTGCCTTTGCATTAATATCATCATTATCATCATCTTCAGCTAATTCTTCTTCCTCCTCTTCTTCTTCATCAAATTCATCTTCAATGACATCTTTTTTAACTGATTCACTATTACTTCTAGATTCAACATGCCTAGTCAATTGTTCTTTTTGAATTGAATCAGTTTCTTTTTGTTTAGATTTAATTGGTTCAGTTTCTTTTTGTTTGTTTTCAGCTGGTTCAGTTTCTTTTTGTTTAGTTTCGGTTGGTTCAGTTTGTCTTGTTTCTTTTTGTCTGGATTCGGCTTCTTCTCGAAGTTTTGACTCAATTTCAGCTCTTCGTTTGGCTTCTCTGGCTCTTTCTTTAGCTCTTAGTTCAGCCTTTGCTTGAGCTTTAAGTCTTGCTTCGAGTTGGTCAGCTTCAGCCTTTGCCTGGGCTCTTGCTTGAGCTTTAGCCTTTTCTAGTTCTTCGTCGACTTCGGGTTCAGCCTCGGGTTGATTCTGCTGAGATTCTGAATTATTATTATTGTGAGCAGAAGAGAATTTTGTATCAGTTTCAGTTTGTGAAGCAGAAATATTTTGGGAAGCAGAACCGGTTGTAGTAGAAGCAGCGAGAGCTGCAAGTGCAGCTTTTTCTTCGAGCGAATCAGCGTCAGCTTCTGCTTCAGCAGAAGCTATTGCAGCTCTTGCTTGCATTTCTGCATCATGTTCGACTTCAGCTGATTCGGCTGTTCTTTCTTCTTGCAATTTAGCTTCTTGTGCGATTTTCTTTGATTGAGCATCGAGACGAGCTCTTTCAAGTGCTTTAACTTTAGCTTCAGCTTGTTGCTTAGCAAGTGCGGCTGCTTTTGCCTCTGCTTCAGCACGTGCTTGTGTTTCTGCCAATGCTTTAGCTTCTGCTTCTGCTCTGGCTTGAGCTTCAGCGAGTGCTTGTTGTTCAGCCAAACGAGCTTTTTCTTCGGCTTCTGCAATTTTCGCTTCAAGCTCAGCACGAACTCTAGCTTCAGCGATGGCTTGAGCCTCAGCGGCGGCGGCTCTTGCTTGAGCTTGAGCCAATTCTTGATCTTTTGCTTCAACTTCAGCACGAACTTTAGCTTTAGCTTCTTCATGAGCTTTTTCTTTCATTCTCAATTCTCTCTTTGCATCTTGTTTGAATTTCTGCTCAATTTCATTGGCTTGTGCCCTGGCAAGCTCCCTGACTTCCGCTCTTGCCTTCGCCAAGGCATCGTTTGAATCGGATTCGGTGTTGGAAACTGTTGCTGTCGACATCATTGCTGCAACTTGCTGTGCTGCTCTTTCTTCTTGGGAATCTGCGTCTCTTTCTACTTCGGCTGATTGTATAGCTTGTTTCTCTTGATAATCAGCTTCGGCTTCAACTTCTGCTGATTGAATCGTCTCTTTTTCTTGTGCACGTAAATCGGCTGCCATTTGTCGTGCTTGTCGTGCTTTTTCACGCCTTTCTTTGGCTTCAAGTTCTGCTTTGATTTGGGCTTCGGCTCTTGCTCGTGTTTCTTGTTCTTGTCTCTCAATGGCTGCTGCTTTGGCATCAAGTTCGGCTCGAGTTTGCTTTTCTCTTTCCATCGCTTCGAGTTGAGCTTTGACAAGTTCAGCTGCTTTGGCTTCGATTTCTGCTCTGGCTTGAGCTTCGGCTTCTGCTTGAGCTCTTGCACGTTCTTCGGCTTCAAGTTGAGCTTTTTCAAGTTCGGCCGATTTGGCTTCAAATTCAGCTTTGGCTTGTGCTGCCAATCTTGCTTGTTTTTCAGCTTCTGCTTGAGCTTTTGCTAATTCTTTTGTTTTGGCTTCGATTTCTGCTTTGAATTGGGCTTCTGCTTGTTGTCTTGCTTTGGCTTCAATTTCAGCTCTTGCTTTGGCTTTGGCTTCTTCACGAGCCTTTTGCTTAGCTCTGTATTCTCTTTTAGCTTCAGCTTTGAATTTGGCTTCAATTTGATCTGCTTCTGCTTTTGCTTGGGCTCTGGCTTGAGCTTTGGCTTTTGATAATGAATCATTACTTTCTGGAGATTCTGATTCGGTAACTGTTACCATTGATGACATATCAGCAACTGCTGCTGCTGCTTTTTCTTCTTGTGATTCTGCATCTCTTTCGACTTCTGCTGATTGAATTGCTTCTTTTTCTTGTGAATAAGCTTCTGCCTCAACTTCGGCTGATTCAACGGTTTCTTTCTCTTGTGCTCGTAAATCTGCTGCAATTTGATCAGCTTGTTTCTTTCTTTCTTCTTCATCATCAATATCATCATTAAGATTATCAACTTCAGAATTGGCTCTTGATAATTCTGCTGCCTTTGCTTCAAGTTCTGCTTTTGTCTTTGAAAGAGCTGCTGCTTTGGCCTCTGCTTCAGCTTGAGCTTTTTGAGCTGCTTTGGCTTGTGCTTCTGCTTCAGCTCTCGCTTTCGCAACTGCTGCTGCTTTTGCTTCTAATTCAGCTTTATGTTTAGCTTCTGCTTCTGCTCTTGCTTTGGCCTTTGCTTCTTCTTTCGCTTTCTCTTTTCTTCTGAGTTCTCTTCTGGCTTCAGCTGTTAATCTGGCTTCTAATTCATCTGCTTCTTTTTTGGCTTGTGCCCTCATTTTTGCTCTTGCTCTTTCTAGGGCTTCTCTTGAGAAAGATTCGGATTCTGTTGTTGCCATTGATGACATTGCTGCAATTGCTGCTGCTGCTTTTTCTTCTTGTGATTCAGCATCACGTTCAACTTCTGCTGATTGGATTGCTTCCTTTTCTTGAGAATATGCTTCAGCTTCAACTTCTGCTGATTCAACTGTTGCTTTCTCTTGTAATTTTGCATCTAAATACATTTGTTTTGTTTGAGACTTATTCTTGATATCATAACGAGATTTATTCTTAAGATCTGCTTCAAGCCTATCTGCTTCCTTTTTGGCATCTGTCTTGGCCTTTGATATGGCTTCATTTGCTTTTTGTTCACCTCTCCTTTGAGCTTTCTTTGCTTGTGCTTCTGCTGCCTCTTTTGCTTTTGACTTGTTCCTTGGTCGCTCTCTTTGGAATTCAGAACTAACAGAATCAAATCTGTTGTTATTGATTGCCTGCATTGAACCGCGGATTGCAAGTTCATCATCAGTTTGTGATTGATATGGAGCTTCGTTGGATAAGTCTGCCTCATCATTAGCAGATGAATGAGCTGGAGATATAATTAATATATCAACTGAATGTTGTTGTTTTTCATTTGCATCTGATTCACTAAGAAGATGATGATTCATAAATGCTTCACTGCAGCTTTCACGATTAATGTTATCATTGTTGAGAATCGAATCATCGGCTTCTTTTGGTTTTGTTTGAACTTTTAATGATTCTGAAACATATTCAACAGATGAAAGATTTTCAATACGAAGTTGAGAAGGATCTTTCTTTCTCCTTCTGGTCGATGAGTTTGACATAAACTCTGATGAAGTAAGTTTGTTGTTATCAGTTTCCTCAAGTTTCTTTTTGTTTTGTAAAGGTATTGGAGCAAAATTGACTAAATTTGAAGGATCATCCTTAATTGCTAAAAGTTTTCTTTCTGTTGATGAAATACTAATTGGAGAATTATTTGAGTTATTCTCTTCATTCAAAATCCTATAAGCATTTTCGATGTTTTCTGTATCTGCAGCTGATATATGATTTTGTGATAAATCATTTCGATTTCCTGATGAACCATTTTGGTTTCCTGATGATTCGTGTGAATAAGGGTTGGAATCAATATAGATTATATCTACATGATTATCGCCTTCTTTTTCTGCTGCTTCTTTGGCACGAAGTATTTCATTTTGTTTGATCATTTCTTCAATTGCAAGTTGTCGAACTTTTTCTTTTCTTTGTCTTCTTTCTTCTTTCCTCCTCTTCTTTCTTTCTTCTTTTTCACGTTTAATTCTTTCTTCTTCACTTTTCTGATAAGCGTTAACGCGTTTCATAATTTCTTTTTCTAATTTTCTTTGAGATTTAACAAATTTTTCTTCTTTGATTTTCGCCTTTTCCATTTTCAATCTATCTTTGATTGCACGTTTAATTCTATATGCTTGATCATTTTCTTCTTGAATAGCTCTTTCTTTTTCCAAATCTTCTTTGTTCTTTATATACTCAACTAAATAATGTTCTATTTTAATTGTTTTTGGTTCTTTTTCTTTCTTTGTAATAATTATTGGATCTGGCTTTTGTTTCTTAAGTTTAATTATTGTTTTAGAATTATCTTTATTTTTGATGTCATCTTTGGTATCGAAGTTCTTCATATTAACAACGATTGGCTGGATCGTTTCACGGTCTAATTCATCTTTCGTTTTTGTTTGGATAACAATAGGTTTAAATGCTTCTTCTTTTTCTTTATTTTCATCTTTTTTTTCATTAATATAAACAGGTCCGGTTGATTCTTTCTTTGGAAATGATTTGATTATAACTTGCGTATCAGGTTGAACATCATCTCTTTTCATTTTTTCAATAAAAACATAATTTGGTGATTCGGGTTCGTTAGCAAGTTCATATTCTGGGTCTATATCATCATGTTTGTCTTCTGGATCATAATACTCGTATTCGTATTCATCAGGATGATTTGTAGAAGCTCTTATCAGTCCATTTTTAGGATTTGGAGGAGCTTCTGATTCAATAAAATCATAATCGTCATCATAATTAGGTTTTACTGGTGATTCTGTTTGAGAATGATGACGCCTGCGAGTTCTTCTAGTTTTCTTTCCTGGTGGAGGAGTTATTTTAACTTCATCTTTAGGAGGAGTTATTTGAACTGGTGTTGATGGTTTTTCTGGTTGTTTTGTTGGAGTAATAGGAGTAGAAGGTGTTTTTTCTGGTGAATTGCTTGATAAGTCTTCATCTGAATCAATTGTTAATGTCCCTTTTATGCATCCAAATGCATCAGAATCTTCAGATTCCATATCTATCAGACCTTGTTCTGCACGAAGCAAATCCTTCTTAGAAAATTTATGATACATCATAGAGTCTAAAACTTCTTCGGGTTGAGTTTCATCTGTATTTGGCTTCTTTTTCTTATTCATTCTAATAGAAGCACCACTTTTCTTTCCACTTTGAGGAGCATTCGATTCATCCTTTTTCTCTGATTCTTTTTCTTCTTGAGAAGGTTTAGATGAAAGTCGGGATCCGGGGTTACTTGCTGATTCGTCATAAGCTACTGAATATGAATAATACAAATCATCTTGATTTTGTGGTTCAGTAATATCACTTAATCCATGAATTTTTAACGATATCCATTGATCTTTGGCATTCACAAATTCATCATTTACATTTTTATTTTCTTCATCAGTGGTAGTATCTTTAGGAGCATTTAAAAATTTTGACATTTTGTTGAGTTGTTTATTTAACTCATCATTATTCCAATATAAAAAGTGAATTTTTTGAGTAATGCTATCGAGAGATTCTTCTAATTTAGCGAAATTTGGATCATCTAAAAGTTTTTGGATATCAGTAAAATTGTGTTCTGCTGTATCTTTATATTTTTGCATTGACTGGAGTTTTTGAGCAAGTTCTGCCATTTCTTTATTTTTGGCAAGAGCATTCTTAATTGCGTCTGTTTTCTTTAATATCACGTTTGTTTGTTCTTTGACATGTTTTGTTTTTTGTTGGTTTTCCTCAAGTTTCTCTTCTAATTCATTTATTTCTTGATCAATGCGATAAAGATCAAGACCTAAAGTTTGATTGTATGATGTAACGTCATGAAGTTTGGCCGAAAGTTCTTGGTTCTGTTTTCCCATTCGTGTGTTTTCTTCGCGGAGACTATTAAGTTGTTTTGTCAAAGCGTCGTCACCTGTATCTGTTAAAGAATCGATTGGATTTGTCATGTTTTGAGTTTGACTTCCAGAAACTTTTGATGTTTGTTGGTTTGTAGTTGGTGTCCTGGCTGATTTTGCACGACTATTGTGGCTTGATTTATGCATACTGATGACAACAAAATTTTAGAAAACAAAAAAAAAAATTATAATAAAGAGTAATTGAATGTCCGTTTATTTTATTTTAAAGGTAAATTTTAGGTGAATTTGTTTTCAAAATGATATTCAATTTGATAAACGAGTTTTCAATTTTTATAACGAATTCATTTATGAAAATAATATACGTTATATTTTTCTGAAAGATTTTATACTAAGAATTTTTGTTTTGAAAAGCATTTTCTTCATAAATATTCATGGATCATTGGTAATGAGGTGTTTTTGTTTATATAAATAGTTTTTGTATTTCAACTTAATTAAAAAATATTATTTATGGTAATAAGAATGTAGATTATTATTTATAGGTTAATTAGATTAGCATTTCTTTGTAAAATTAAAGATAAATAAACAATAATAATAAGTTATATTAAAATTTTTAATAACAAATTCTTTATACTATCAATATCATCTATTTCAACTTTTTCTGGAAGCTCAGGATAGCATTTTGAAAAATTATAGCATTCACATGTCTCATTTGATTCATTATAATTTCCGAAGTATGAATGATAATTAATATCAAATTTTTCTGCCAATTTTCGGGCCCAACTGTTACATGCGTATCGTTTATTTGAAAAGTCAACGACATGTGTTCCGTTATTCATCATTACCATTGGTGCTAAATTGGTTATATGATTACCAATCAGTATACTAGCTTTATTCGTCAAATCATTCAATTTTCTTTTAAACAAATTTTGATTAAAAGATAATACAGAACAATCGGAACTACTCTGGATGCATATATTTTCAATGATTTGTTTAAAATCATTTAAATTAGGATCATCTGAAATTAATATAATTTTGACAGAATCGCTCACATAGTTTGAAACATATTTTTCTCTAAAATTGGAAAAATTTTGATTCAAGACATCCCAAATATATTCATTATCTTCATCATTATTGACTAAAACATTTGAACGAAAGTTTGCAATTGTGATTGAGTTGAAGCATTGAATTTGTTCCAGATCATAAACGCTTGACTTTACAATTGAAGCTGCCGAAGTGACATTGGGTACAATTAAATCAAAAGATGAAAAATCACTCCATACTCTAACATTTTCTATTTCTGGTAAATCAAATAAAACTAGTTGCCATAAATTTTCATCAAGAGTAGGAGAAAAAATATAATCTCCTTTTTCTGATTTAATATTTCTTGATGAAGTATATTCAAAGTAATTGTGTCTTTCACATTCAAAATCCAGCCTAAAGTTGCTTCTTTGAGATTTCTTTGAAATAGGAGAAAATTGAAATGGAATGTGCTCTTCATTGAGATATGAAAAAAACTTTAAAATATAATATTGATTATTATCATTTTGAAAAGCTTCGATAAGAGGTGTCTTTTTTTCAATGCATACATTTTCAAATAACTCTTCTTTTGGGCCAATTTGAGTTGATTTACTAGATCCTATGAAATAATCATCTATTGTAGTTATATTTTGATGAAATTCGGCCAGTTTTACGTCAGTAAGGCATGTAATTAAAAAGTCAAATGATGATATAAAGTGGTGAGGAACAATAATATTAACAAAACTACCATTTTGTGTACGACTTGTATAGCGTGTTCCAAAATAGGTTACATTGACTATATCGGAATATCCTCGAATTTTAATTATATTTGGTAAGTATTCTCGTGGTAATTCATAAGTTTCGTCTGCATAAAACGTAAAGTTGAGAATTCCATTGTTATTACTAAAAGATTCTAATCTAAGAGAATAGCAATCATCTGTTTTAAACCATGAATAATATGGAGGAAGAGGAGGTCCAATATCAATATAGAATAAAATAAGTGTTAAAATAAAAATAAAAAGAGTGGCCTTCTGATAAATACTTGTTGTCTTTAATTTTTCTTCCATATTTTCATTTATTTCTTTAGTAATGATTTCATCTCTATTATCAATCATTACATTTTGATTAAATAATAATTTGGTCACTTGTTAAGCTTTTTGTGAAAATTAAAATTATATTTTGAATTATCTTTGAAGTAATTTAATTTAGAAATATCTTTTTAATAAAACAAGATTTAAAAGAATATATTGTTAAAAATAAGTTAAACATATTATGAATGCTGTAGTAAATCGTTTATATATATATTTAAATATTTTTATTTTGGCGGGAAATAATAATTTTTTTTTGATATGTTTATTTTTTCCAAAAATCATAATGCTTCATTAGAAAAAGGTGATTTTAGATGATCAATTCATAATACTGCATTGTTGTCGCAAATGTTGAAATATTCATTTTTGATTAAATATTATATGATTTCTTTTGATAATTGTTTTATTTGGACAATTTCCAAAATTATTATAAAAATAAAAAGAAAATGGTTTTATGTAATTATACCATATAACAAAAAGTTTTATACCTTAACGGTCGATTGATTTTGACTGTTTAATATCTTTACAAAATTCAGATACACTCAAGTCAATATCCAATGAGCACTCACAACGATGATCATGAAGTTCAAGAAGATATCGACGAAGGTTTTGTCGTCATATATGTCACAAAGCTAAATCTCAAGCTCAAGAAAGATGACAATCCTGAAAACCAGAAAATCCAATATGAAACAGTTTTTAAGATCTATGTTAAACAAAATAACGACGAACTTGAATCTGTCCTTTTCGAACTTTCTGATGATAAACGCCTTGACTTTCTTTTCCGCTCCGTTTATGACAAAGAAAAATTCGAAAATTTAAAGGAAGAACAAAATCTCGAAATCGAGTTCGATGACTTTCCCAATGTTATTCGACAAGTTATCACTGTTATTAATAAACAAGATCCAGATGATAAATCAGAAGGAAAATATAAAGTATCATTCAAATCAGAAGAATCTCAAGAACAAGAGGGAGATGAAGAAGAAGAGGAATCCTTCGATTCACGCTACTTAATAATTAGCCAATACTTAGAATTTTGCCCTGTAGAGATTTTCAAACTTACCTTCGAAAGATGTTCTGAAGATATTGTTCAAAGAATTTCACAGAGCAGATATGATGAAATTTCTCAGAAATTAAAAGCTGTTCAAACCGAGTATAAGGATATTATTAAAAGACTTCAAAGGCAAGCGCCAAAGATTTATACTGATTTAAAGAAACAAGAAGAACAAAAAGAACTTGATGAATAAAATTAAAAATTATTACGACATCTATATTTTGTTGACTCTTTTTTATCAATTTTTTCTTAAGTGCAAAATATTTTTTTTTCAAAACATTCATATTAAATTTTCAATTGCGTACTCAATTTTTTGATAAAAATTGGCCAATCGATGAAATTTCATAAAATAAAATTTATAAATTTTTATGGCCAGTCTTTTCGGGATTATTACGGAAATACCCACTTCAATAACGGGAAAGTTCTATATGATAATAAAAATGTTCAATGATAACGGAAAATGTAACCATTTTTTTGTGAAAATCAATTTAATTAAACATTCATTTAAAAATCATGATTTTTTTATTTAATAAGCTATAAATAAAAAGATTTAAAATCATCATAGATATGGAGTATATACCGAAAAAAGAAAGATAAGCATACAGAAACATTTTTTCAAAAAATATCATCAAATAATTTTTCTCATGAAAACTGAATTTAATAGAATATATTTGAAATTAACACTTAATATAAACTATTTGTATCTGAAAATTATTTAAAATATAATATTTTATATATTCAATTCATCTATTTTGGCAATATAATTTATAAGTTGATGCAAGAATATATATAATTAGAAAATATTCATAAACCAAAGCATATTTAAATATAAGTCATGATTTTTTAAGTAAGTGTTTTATATAAAAGATTTTCGCAAAAAAATGGTTACATTTTTCGTTTGAAAATTGGATTTTTCCATAATCATAATGAATTTTTCAGTTATCATATAGAACTTTTCCGTTATTGAAGTGGATGGTTCCGTAATAATCCCGAAAAGACTGTATCTAAAATAAATTTGATTTCATCATTTATAATCGAAAGAAATTTTATTAAAAAAAACATCATATTCTGAGTTTATAATTTTGCTTTTCATAGAAAAGATCAATTCAGAAAGTAAGATTTTCAAATATATAATTTTGATATTTCAGAAAATGCAAGAATCTATATCATTAAGCGCAATTGTATTGAATGCGATGATATCAATGAAATAATGTTATCAAAAAAGAATGTAATTGGAAATTAAAATTATTTCATCATATTTAATCAGTCCTGTTTGGAAGCCGAATATGAATCAATTGTCTTTGAATTACCGGTATAAGAATATGGATCTAATTTTCCAGATGCAATAGCTTTAACCAAACTTAGAGTATAACGTAATAAGTCATTAACTGTATCTGGTTTCATTAAAGCAAATTCAAATCGTATTTGTTCTCCATTAACAATAACAGTTTCGGGTTGAAGTTTATACAAAATTGCTGCCATTCTCAAGATCATATCAGGTGATTTAAATAATGAAATATTCCTTTTAATCACTTTGATAGGATCTGTAATTGAATCAGAAGAAATTGTAAAAATTTCTGCCGCTGGTTGCAATTCTTCAGAAATTTGACCAACTTCGGATTCATATATTGCTGAAAGGTCGCTTAGTTCTTTATGTATCTGCTTTAATTTATCAAGTCTAATCTTAACATTTGAAACAAATTTTGAAGTTAAATCATCAAATTCTAATTTTAATTGTTTTGCTGAGCATTGGTATATTTGATTTTGACCATTTATATAAAAATTAAAAAGTCGATGAACATCATCTATCCATTCGCTATAGGAAGAATATAAATTTTTTTGGAGCTTCGCACAAATTGTTTCGAATGATAAAGGAGGTGCTGATTGAGAATTCACTTCTGCACAATTTGACCAAAAAAATTTAATTATTGGTCTTCTAATTAAAATTTGGGTAACATCAATGCAACTCCTAAGTAAATCTTCATTCATGAAAAACTACACAAAAATTGACCTATACGATAAAGATAGAATTTTTTAAAATTTTTTTTTTTTACTTATTCGTTAAACATATTATCAAATTCATTAAATTAAAGGAGCAAAGTGTAAATCAGACAAAAATAACAGTATGATTTATAAAGAATAAATATTAAATTAATTCTTAAAAAAAATAAATAAATAAAAACAATTATTCATTATTTTGAGGAGGGCTAACTAGAGTATTTCCTGACTGATTTACAATTGTATCGATTTCTTTGAAGATATTTTCATAAGATGGATTTGATTTTAGAAATGTAGATAACGATTTCAGCTCAGATGTAGTTGTAGGTGGGTCATTATGTCCAATAGAAACAGGAGCCCATTCTTGTTTTTTATCTAATTCGAATCTACTTGTTCTTTTGTTTAAAGCATTAAATTTGGAATTCTTTGAATTATAAATAGCAATTGGTTTCAGTGGATATGTCCTTTCTGATATAGGAACATGAGCGTTGTTACTGTGATTCTGGTCATTTCTTGCATAAAGGATAGATTTATCGTTACCATTATAATCAAAAAGAAGAATTACTGAAGGATTTATTGGGAGATAAATTGTGTTTAATGGTTCTCTATTAACAGGTGAAAAAGTAATACCATCGCAATTAACAAAAAACGAAGATAACGAAATGTCATTATATAATTTCTTTGCGTTATGGAGTGGGGTCATTGGCCTAAACATAAAGTAAATCTGGTATGTTTGCTGCATTTGTTGGGGCTGCTGAGGTTGAAGCTGATTTTGTTGATCATTAACAACATTTGGATTTTCAAATTTGAGATATTTGTTGAAACGATAAAAAAGAAAGGCAAGGCGGTCTGTAAGTCGCATTCTTGTTACATTAACATTATTTATGGAAAGAAGATCAGTAGTCATAATAACAGCCCGCTTTCGTTCTTCTATCAAGTAAGCAGCTGCAACTGCTGTCGGAATAGGTTTCAAGTTTGATTTAGCTTTCAGCTCATACACTTCTGCGAGGCATCTTGTGTCCATATTACTTGCAAGAATGTTTGGATTCTGATAGTTGATACTCATGTTAAAAACAGGAATGACAAGAAAGACTTGACTCTCAGCGTTGACAACAAGAAAACTTCTCAATCCTCGAGGTTCAAAAGATATCATATATTCTTCATTTCGGAGTTCGTTTAAGCTATTTGCCGACCAATATGTCCTTTCAATCTTTGGAAAATATCCGTCCAAAACATCTGGGTCATTACAGGCCTCGGATAAAATAGATAAAATTTTAACTTTTTCATCAGGAGGTAAAACGCGTTTAGATATTTTATTTAAGCCATTGTACTTCTCAAAAGGCAAATTGATTTCTGCAATTGGATAAGCTATCTCATTTGGGTTAACGCCATCCGGAGCAGGACCATGTATTGGTGGACTAGTTTTAAAAACTGTAGAGAGGGTATCAAGAGGTTTTTGCTGGTATATTAAACAAGGAGAAGATTTATCAACTCTCTTCAAGGCTTCAGAGAGCTCAATTTTGCAAGCTCGTGTTAAATATGATGTGATACAAAAGCCAACACGATTATGACCACACCCACAGTAAACAAGACAAACTAAAGTTTCATTAGTATTAATAAATTTTGATAATTCTTTATTTATTATTTCACAAAATGCGTCAATGGAATTCTGTTCAAATAACTTCGGAACAGGAGAGCGTGCATAAGAAGCGCCAACATCTTGCCAATCCTGCTCTGAAATAATTTCATTTCCTTGTGAAACGTTAATTGCTAGAAAATGAAGATTAGATTGAATTTGTAATAATTTTTTAGCTCTAGCTATTGCTTCCGCTGGTGTCCATGGTTTAACATTTTTTAATGATTTTGTAAGAAACTCTGGAAGTGGAGTTTTCATTGGAATGAAATAAAGATTGTTGGAGCCCCAAAGAGGTAAGCCGGTTTCTGCAACTGATAACCAACTACGTGGAATACATTTAAAATGAGAAATCGGATACTGATTGGTGCCTCTTCTGTTGGATCGTCTATTTCCTGATTTATTATTATTGTAGCCCATGTTTTTTGATTGGTTTAAAAGGTGAAATAGTTTGCCTTTCTATATATTCAAAATTCAGAAAAAATAAACGATATGTTTTGAAATTTTTTTTGAATAAAAATGAAATTAAAAAAACATCTAACATGACTGGTTATGCAATATTTGCAATCAACTCAGAAGTCTCTTTTAGCATATCAATCAAGTTAAACTTTATTTTAATATAGAAATTAAATTTTGACTTTAGATCTATCAATTAAAGAAAAAAAAAAAAGAAATTTCTACTGGTTTAGCGTTAACTAAAACGTGTTTAAATGATAAAAAAAATAATATCGTTTAATGAGAAAACATTCCTGGGCATAATTGGTCCATAAAATTGTTCATATTAATTTGATCAGTACTTCCAACAACAAATTGAAATTTTCCATTTGAAATTTTCTTCCCTAATTTCCTAATGAAATTTACTTCGGAAATGGTTACTCCTCCAATAAAGAAAATCAAAATTTTCCTTGGTTTTTCGGGAACTGGTGGTGGTAGTTGTCCAGTAATTGTGATTGGAAGGCCTGAATCATGAAGTTTTGAAAGGATTTGTTGATCATTTGATGTAATAAATTGAAGTATTCTAACCATGAGTGGAATTAGTTTATCACACATATTGAGCAATTCATCATTGTCGTTTTTATCTTTGGGAGTAGTTAAGCAAAGTAAATCTCGAAATGTTTTCCATTGTTGATTTGGTTTCTGATCAGCTTTTAATAAATCAAGGTTTTCAAAAGTTGATATTAATTTTCTTGCTTTATCGCCAAATTCATCAATTAAACTTTGATTAAATACTTGGGTATTAACCTCTTTGTGATTAACAATTAGTTGAAGTATAATTAATCGCAGAGCTGTTTTCCAATCATTGAATAACTGAATAAAGCTTTCAGCAACTTGTGTAATAGATTGGCCTTCTGATAATAGAACGTATTCATAGTTAAGGAGGCTTCTAGAAAGTGGTGCTTGCATTTTTTGACCTAAATAAGTATTAGCGAGATAAAGTAATTGGCATAAAATTGGTTCTACGCCACTCAATTCTTTGAGATGAAAACAATATTTTTTGAATTCTTCACGTTGTAAACTACGAATTTGCTTTAAATTATCTGGATCTTTAACCTTTTTAATTTCTTTATTTAAATCTGTTAATGGCTGAATAACTTCGTTAAGTAAATGTCCTCGTACCTCTGAAACAATGTTTGTCTTTTCAGAAAAGATAAACATCTTGCATTCATCAGCTTCTGTTTCACAAATACCAAAATTGACACCTATATATTCATCAAGGATTCCTTCAAAAGTCATTTGACTTGTGAGTGGTGTAACCATATCGCACGATCGATCAAATAAAAATATACTATCAATTAGTGGATATTGAGTAGACAATGATCCACTTTTTTTTAATAATCCTTCCATCAATGTTTTTGTATTAATCGCATTTTGGCCAATGGTAACGATATATGGTATTTCGCCAAAAACGGTTTGTATTTTAGTAAGAGCACGAGCTGAAGCATAAATGTCGTTGTAATCATTTTCAACATTAATTTGATAAAAAGAATGGTAGCATGGAAGCAAAAAGTAATCTTCATCAACTGGAAAGAAATCGTAATGAAATTCTTTTGTATATATTTCTTTTGCTGGATTTTTGGGTACATATTGAACTTGTTTGAATTCATGAATAAAAAATGATTGTTGAACAACTGCTGTTATTCTAGGAATTATGAGTAAGCACTTTTTATAGTTTGGAATAAGTTTAAAAGTATTAAGTATATTATCAATATTTGTACGTTCAGCTGGAGATATTACAATTAATTCAGCAGAATCATTTGTCCTTTCAATTGCATCCATTGTAATCATTTTTAGCCACTGGTTTTGGCTAAAAGAAATCATTCTTCTAACATAATTTAAAAGATAAGTTGGAGCTGTCACGAATTTATTTTCTGATGGGAATGGTCTAATAAGATCAAAGAAGTCATTGTTCACTTGTTTTCTAAACAAAGAAAATGATAAGCCTGTATCTTTTTTAGTAGAATCCATTTTTTTTTAATTTAATTTTTTGAATGATTTATAAAATTTCATGATTCATTACAATATACTTTTTGGTTAGCTATCCAACTGTTAACATAAAAAAAAAATGATTTTAACGATTTTAAAAAATTTACATATGAATAAAAAAGATAGTATGGAAAATTATCATTTAATCACGCAAATTGGCGAAGGATCTTTTGGGAAGGTGTATAAAGCTAGACGTAAATATACAGGTAGGCTCGTCGCCATTAAAATGATTAATAAAGCTGGTCAGTCTAAAGATGATCTAGAATCATTCCGTCGAGAAATTGATCTACTTCAAAAAGTTTCTCATCCGAATGTAATGAGAATGCTTAATGTTTTTGAAATTGATACTGACTTTTGTGTAGTTTCAGAACTCGCCCGCGGAGACTTATTTCAAGTTATTGATGACAATCAAACATTGCCTGAAACTGTTTTAAAAAGTGTTGCGGCTCAACTTGTTTCATCTTTATCTCATCTCCATAGTCTCCACATAATTCATCGTGACATGAAACCACAAAATATTTTAATAGCAGAGCATGGAGCATTAAAAATATGTGATTTTGGATTTGCTCGTGCTTTATCAAATACAACTCTTGTTTTAACATCTATTAAAGGCACTCCACTTTATATGGCGCCTGAGCTTGTTCAAGAGCAGCCATACGACGAGAAAGTCGATATATGGGCTCTTGGAGTTATATTGTACGAATTATTTTATGGACGGCCTCCATACTACACGAATTCAATATACAAGCTTGTTCAAATGATTGTAAATTCCCCAATACCTTGGCCTGGTGAAATCTCGCCACAATTCAAGTCTTTTTTATTAGAAATGTTAAATAAAGAGCCATCAAAAAGAACATCATGTCAAGATCTTCTTAAGCATCCATTTATTGCTGATGTTGATCTTGGTAAATTTGATGATAGAGTATATCGCTTTAAATCAAATCAATTTGAAAAAGCAATAGCAAACTCGCTTATTAATTCCAGAAGTGCTTTTAAGCCCAAGAAATCGAATATTCCTGATTTTCAAATGATGTTTGTCAATCCATCTGGTTATTCTGAAGATGATCTATTAAATGCAGTCAAATATTTGCGTGATAAAAATGTAACTCCTGATAATCCTCATGCAATGTCATTTTCTGAACATTTTGCAGCCTTTATTACCAAACCAAAAGTTATTAATGAAGCTTTGTCTTTAGCTGCAGATTTGCTTCGCAAAGATATTGAACGATTTAGTGTCCCTTTTGCTGTAGGAATTACAATTCTAGGCTCTGATCTTCCTCCAGCATCAATTGATTTCTTTACCGAACTTTTAACAATTCCATTCTCACAAAATATGATTCAAAGTGTTGACTTTCAATTAGGTGATCTTCGCCTTACTAATGCTAAATGTGAAAAACTTCTAGAAAGATTATTGAGATTTATTTATAAAGAGTCTGACCAAGATTTTGTTGGTCGAGTTTATGCCATTTTTTCTTTCTTTGCTCAAGAGTCAGACATGTTTTTGGATACTATTTGTTTTGATAATGCCCAAAAAATTGTCCCTATTTTAGTTGCTGCAATTAATGGAAAGAAAAGCGAATTAATCAGAACAAGCGCCTTTTGCATTCTTTCAAAAATTATTGAACAAGATGCTAATGCTGTTAATTATATCCAGCCGTTCAATGACTTTCTTGATGTATTTTACGCAATAGTTCAATCTGATATAAACACTTTTGAAGATATGTCACTTTTTTCAGCGGCTGTATCGTTTATAGCCATTGGGCTGAGCTCACTAGCGGAAGTCCCTGAATTTCAAAAGAGATTTTCAGTTAGGCAGTCATTATCAACTCTTCCCAATTTTGTTGAGATGATGTTTACTGGTAAAACTGGTTTAAAAGCCAGATTAGAATCACTCCTTACATATGGTTCAATTTTCCCATCAACGCAAAATGAATATCTTTGTATCATGTCAGTTCTTTCAAGTCCATTTTTTCATTTTCCAATGAATTCTTCTCTTGTTCAAATGTGCACTGAGAGTATAACGAATTTAATTCCTTTTCATCAACCGGCTTTATTAGATACCCTTCTCAATCTCCAACCAAAAAGTGTACAATCTTTCCTTCCGTCAATGGTTGGTCTTTTTGCTACTCCTAAATGTGCAAATCAATTAAGCGATTATATATTAAACGTTATTGGTGAAAAATCACAGAATTCAAGTAGTGATCATGAATTACTTGTGAACAATCTTTGTGACGCTGGTATTTTAACACAAATTTCATCTGTTATTTGTGATCTAGGTCCCTCAGTACCACCGAATGTTGTTATTGTTCTTGCCCAAATTGTAATGTCATTCAAAAAGCCAACTCCACTTTTACTAAGCCAAGCAACAGAAATTTTAAATTCGGTATTTTCAATTGATTCAGCTGCAGAATCCGGTTTAATTATTGCTTCACATTTAGCCAGATTATCTAAAGATTTTTTACCAGCTTTAACTGAATGTGGAGCTCTCAATCTAGCTGAAAGAGCTTTACAATCTGAAGTTACATTAATTAGAGCAAAAGCACTGGATTTCATTGGAAATATTTGTAGGCATACAGGACTTCCAGATGATTATTTAGATCAATTTATTCCACTTTTGATTGAAAACTTGGACAATTCAGATCAAATTTGTCAAAAATTGGCGGCTTTCGCACTCGGAAACGTTTTGTTTTGGTCGCCAGAAGCTGTTGATGCCGTCATGCCTGAAGTTGATTCTATTGTTAAATTATTAAATTCATCAGATGCTAAAACAGTAGAAAATGCAGCCGGTGTCCTTGGAAATATTGTTCGTAAGTCTGATAAATATGTTAAACAATTGATAAGTAATGGAGCAGTGGAACAAATATTAAATTCAATAAGTAATTATGAAGAATTGCAAGGAAGAACTATTTTGCCCTTGTCTTACTTTTGCCAATATGAAGAACCAAGAAAGTTTTTGAAATCAAAAAAAGCTCAATTGATTCTTTCCAAGTATACAAATTCACCAAATGATAGAGTTAAACGTTATGCCAAATCTATCATAGATTCAATCTCTTAATAATGCAAATTTGGTATTTTTATTTAATTATTTTGTTAGTGGAATTATAAAATGAAAAAATTATTGATATTAGATAAAATTTTTCAAAATAACTTTATTTAAACTTGTAAATCTAGCGATTTATATTTTTATGAATTATTTATTTGTTGTTCATGATTTTTTAGAAATGAAAAAAAGATTTTATATTTTTTTATTATCCAAAAAAAAGCATATTAAATAATCAAGGAGAAAGAAAAATAGCAAAACGATAAAATACTTATAGTACAGAATCCATGAATATGAATGTATTATGATGATGAAATATACGAAGATTTCATTTGAATGAATAATCTGATGATTTAAATTTGAAATAATAAGAAAGCAGGAAGAAAAAAAAAACAGGTAAACCTTGGAATTTAGTATCAAAAAAAGCAATTTATTAATAATTATAATTTTTTGTTTGTTGGTCTATATGTTCCGATAATCATTTCGTGACCACGATGATACTCATCTAAGTTAACAGCAAGTTCGGGAATTAGTCCCGCTTCTTTAAGCTCTTCAGTCTGCTTTTCATAAACCTGTTCGGGAGGGATTGTTGAATTGACACAACTTGCTTTAATACAGATCATGTAATATCCATCATTCTTTAAGAAGAATTCTGCATTCAAAGCAAATATACGAGCTTGATCTGGTTGAGCAACGTCTGCAAAGAGACAATCAACCATTGGAACGAGCATTCTGTATTTTTGTGGATGTCTGGCATCTTCAATGATTGGTACAATATTTGGACGAATCTTTGCTAAATTAACAAATTCACGTCCAACACGAGGAGAAAACTCGACACCATAAACCCTACCTTCTGGGCCAACAATATCTGAAACATGCGAAACTGTTGTTCCTGATGCAGCACCAAGATAAAGAACTTTACATCCAGGCTTGATACCGAATTTTTCAAAACCGCAAAGAATACATGCACCAATTTTTGAACGATATGGATTCCATTCACGATATTCAACTGGGCCATCTGCACCGCCTTCAACTGAAATGAGTTTTTCTCCGTAAACATTCTTTCCTGGAACTAGATTTCTGGTAAGTAACATATCACCTTTTTGATGACCTATAAAAACGCCTGGGAATTCTATTTTCTGATTTCTGAAAGGCTCAATGATCGATTTATTTCCACCCTTAAATCCAAGTCCTCTACCACCGCGATTTTGACCGCCACGTCCACGATCATTATGTCCTTGGCCTCTTCCGCCTCTTCCACCACGTCCACCGCCGCGTCCGCCACGATCTTGTCCTTTATCACGATTAAATCGACCTTGGTCATTTCCACCACCGCGGCCTCCACGTCCGCCACGGTTGTTACCGCGTCCACCAAAGTTTCCACCACCGCGTTTTCCTCGATCCATTTATTATTTTCTTCTAAGACCACGGACGAAAGACGATAGATCTCAAATTTTGAATCATCATTCTGAAATTTTTGAATTTTGATAGAATGGAGATTTTTATACTATGAAGTTTAAAATGATATAAAGAATAAATAGCAAAATGAGAAGCTTTTTCTATTTTTTATAAATTTTTTATTTGTTTACATTAAATAGTCTGAATTAGAATAAAAGATATCAATTGTTAAATAAAAACAATAATCTTTTTTTACATTTCACATTACCTTGATAAATCACATGTAATGGCCATATCAGTCGATATCGAATAATTAGGATAAAAAGTAGTAGGTTATGTTTTAGTTGTTGAATAGCTTCTAAAGCCAAATATCAAATGAAATATTATCTTCACAAAAAGTCAAAAATAGAATTCTCTACTCCTAATGGAACTTATATCGCCAACCTTATATATAAATCATATTTGTGATAAGATTGGTATTCAAGAGTTAAAAAGAACTTTATTTTCATCATTCTCTAAATTTGGTACAATTTTAGAAATATGCGCTCACAAAGGTTTAAAAAGGCGTGGACAAGCATGGATTACTTTCTCTGATATTGAAAGTGCAAGAAATGCTAGAGCAGCTTTTGACGGATATTTTTTGTTTAAAGATCCTCGTCCAATTTCAGTTCATTATGCAAAAGCGAAATCTCAAATAACCCAAAAAATTACTGGATCATGGAACCCATATGGAAGAAAAGCCGAACGTATTAGTGAAATTGAAGCGAAAGAACTTGTTAGAGGTGCAATTCCAAAATATTATGATTTTGATATGGAATCAGATGACGAAGATGAGCAGTTTGTAATTTCTGCTGATGTCAAAGAATCTGTTAAACCTGAAGAAAGTACGAAATTGCCTGTTGTCCCAACCATTGATACTATTCCACCAAACAATGTTTTATTCGTTCAGAATCTATTTGATTCTGTAGAAGAAACACGCATTATTCTTGATATGTTTTTTGGTCAATATCGTGGATATAAAGAAGCACGTATTCTCCCTGATAATCCACGTATTGCATTTGTTGAGTTTGAAGCTATTGAGCAAGCTACACTTGCTCTTGGTGATTTAAATGGTACAGAACTAAACACAAACCAACATATGCTTATTCAATATTCAAAACGAGATGATTCATGATTTATATTAGTTCATTCAATGAATAAGTTATAGATAACACATGAATCTATATTGTATTTTGTTTAAAAGTTTTTTGTATTATTTCATGCTCTTTCTTACAATATTTTTTCTATCAATAATATAAACTTATGTTATTAAATTTATTATTATTTAATCATAAAAATTCACTAGTGGCAATTATAAATTCTAAAATGTATAATATAATATTATTTATATAAGTTATTATTTCTTTTGAGATAATATATATTGGAACATTAAACCATTTTGCCTTTTTAATTCATCTAATTCTGAATCGCCATTTCCTTTTTCGGTTGTTGTTTCAGAAGAAGATGCTTCTGATTTTTCATTAGAATCTTTTTGGTTCTTAATCGTTGTAACTTGATTATGTGAGCAAATATCAGAAATTGCGATTGATAACTCTTCATCTGGCGAAAGAATTTGAATGTCATCGACTGGAGCTGCAACGAGTTCATCAACATTACCTGCGATATTTCTTTTTAGTTTTGGAAATGGTTTTTTAGCATTTTGGTTACTTCTCTCTCTTCTTGAAGGTCTGTTTTTCTTTCCTTCTTCCGATGCCTGAGATGCTGCTGTTGCCTTATCGAGTTGAGGAAGGAAGTTTAAAGCAAAAGGAGCTCCATCTGTTGATATGTGATTAATTGTTTGGCCAGTTGCAGCATCCCATCTCCTGATGCTCATATCAAGTGATGAAGAATAAACAGATCTATCATCTTCAGAGATAACTATATCTGTAATTTGAGATGTATGGCCGACAAACTTTTGTCTATTTCCGTTATCTTGCGAAATTTGAATTTGGAAGATAGATCCATCAATTCCTCCACAATAAAAGATCGATTCATTGTGAGAAAGAGCACAGCAAGTGAGGCTAACTTCAAAATCATATGATAAAATTTCACAGCCAGGATAAAAATCAATGCATTTTGCAGTTTTATCAAGAGAAACGGTGAAAATACGATTGTTTGTGGATATTGTCATATCGGTTACTTCAAGTGAGTGAATAGGCCAAACATTCTCAGGATCAGAAGACCCATATAATTCAGGAATTGCCCAAGCACCAACTCTACCTGTTTTTGATGCAGCATATAAAACCCATAGATTTGTATCAATATAAATAACAGTTAAAGGGCCAAGATAAAGTTGTTGTTCTATAACAAGTTCGCCGTCATTAATACGCCAAATCCTAATTGTACCATCATCAGAGCCAGCAGCAAAATAATTTCCGCCAGAAGATATACAAGATATATCTGCAATTAAGCTGCATTCACTTTTTGGAATAAATCCTGTAATATGAGAACTTGCAAGTCGTTTTGTTCTATCGATATACACTGTTAAGATAAAAGGAGAGCTAATTGAAGATAAATGTTTTGATTGAAGAGAGCGGCATCCTTCATATGTGGTAAGTCTAGCTAGATTATCACTCCTAATAGCAAATGAATCAATTTGTTCAGTTCCACCACATGAAACAAGAAGTGAACTAGTTTGATTCATTCAAAATTTGTTCAAATTTAAACTTTTCAATTGATTTTTGGCCATTTTAAAATCAAATAAATAATGAAAAAAAGAATCTACAAATGATAACTGAATAGTAGATTTTATTTAATAAATATAAACTTATATGCTATAATTCAGCCAAATGATCAAAAAATCTTACTTGTATTCATTATTTATGTAAATGTACAATAAATAATAGTTTTGTACCAAATAACATTAATCTGCACCTTATTCCAGTTTGTATGCCATATATATTGAAGTAACAGTATATATCTGTTTATATATGTCGCAAACTTCTATGTGAAAGAAACCATTTATATATAAGAGCAATGAAAATGATAAAAATAATTGAGTGCTCCCAAAGTTAAAGTTTTTACAAAATTTGTTGATCAAATCCGAATGCATTCAAATAAAGGTTTGGAAACTACCGAATAATTATATTAGATAATGATATAGATGATATTTATTGGTGTTTAATTGTTATCTCTACTGTGGTCGATGAGTAACATTAAATTATCTCTTAGTATTCTTAAATATGTATCGTTGCCATATTGATAAAGATATTGACAAAACTCAAATTTAGGCAAAAGGCAAAATCATTATTTAAAAGAGGTATAACGTTCTTTCATTTTATCCATACCATTTCAATATATCCATAGCAAAAAAATTAAATTTGTGTCATTTTTCATACAATTTAATTATTTTATTAAATATTTAATAATAAATTATATAAAAATTATTATTGTACATTATAAGTTTTGTTAAATTTTATTAGTTTTACTTTTTTGATTTGGAGATATTTGTAAAATAGTGATAATTTAAAAATTTCTGATAAAAATATTTCTGATCATATTTGGTTTTCTTTTTTGTAAAAAAACGATCAAACTATGGCCAATTTATGCTAGATTGACCTGCTCTAGAACTACAAAAATGCTATGGATCTATTGAAAGCACGTTAACTGAAAAAAAATCTTTCGACTTTTTCAATTTATAAAAGTTCGAAAATATGGCTAAATCATATTTATTGAGTTTTGTCTAAACATTATTAATTTTTATTAATAAATTTATATATTTAAAAATTACTACAATTTTAGAAAATAAAAAATATTAAAATTAAGATAAAGAAAAAAAAATTATAAGAGAATAAAATATTTTTTATATTTACTATATTGAATTCAATTTTTTTTCTAAACCCTCAATTTCAGGTTGAAAAATTTTATTTTCTCAATTTTTGTATCCTTTGGTCATTTTATTTACCAAGTCTATCATGGGATCTAATTTTGCAACATCTCTTTTTAACGGAATTATTATGGTTGCTGGAGGAGCTTTCACAGTTCTTTTTTCCATTACAGGAATTCTATGTGCCATTAATGCACTTATCAAAATATCAATTGAAAACAGAATATTTTTCCAGCGTATTTGCAGATTAGTTGGCGTTGTTGTTTGTGTCTTCGGATTTTTACTTCCATTTCGAAACATATCATTATTTGGAACACTTTTATGTTGCTGGTGGTGCTCTCTCCTCTTTCAAGCTATAAAGGAATTTCAATTTTATCAAGGAATTGCTGCAATTGTAGTCTCTCTTATTTTCTGGGTAAATATCACTACCCATGAAAAATCTTTAATTCAAAATGTTGCAGATTCTGTTATATTTATAGTTTTACCATCAGTATTTATGCTTGTTATTTTATCGAGAACAGGAAATCTACTTGGTGATCATACCGGTTCTTCAAATAAGCAACCTGTTATTCCTTTAGAATCTTGGTTCTCAAAGCTTGGACTCTTTGTTAGAAAAGTCATTCCACCAACAAACTAAGCTTATTATTATTTTTTATATAACTCTTTCTTTATATCACTAAATTCAGACTTCTATTAATTTTTCTTCATTTGTATTAATACCAGTATTTAGTATAAATTTTAATATAATGTTTCTCATTCAATAGCATATGTTGATTTTAAGTACTTAAGGTTGATTTTACCATATTGAACGTTTTAAATTGAGCCTCATCAATTTTTCGCAAAAAAATTGAATAGTCTTATCAAAAATTTGAATGAATGAAGGTGATTTTGTACAACTTCAGGATACCAAAGTCACCATAAACCTAGAAAAGCTAGCATCAGTTGGATTTGTTCCTCCATCTTTTCACCCGCTTACAGATTTATCAATTTCATCACTTATATATCATGGAAATATGTCTTCTCTTTTTCAAGGCAAGTTTTCGAATACACCGGTTATTATAGAAACATGTACAAGAATTCCATTTCGCTTAGTTTGTCGAGAATTAGCACTTTTGAATGAATTAAAAATTAATAATATTATTCAAGTTTCTGCTGTAACTCGTAATTCATCGCTTGGTATCATATGTATTGCATACAAATCATTTCCATTTCAGCCATGGACAGAGGTGATTCCAACAAATTTTCTCCCAAAACTTCTTTTATCATTATTAAATATACTATCTCAACTTCATGCCAAAAATGTTTATCATGGCTGGATATGTCGGTCAAGTATTTATGTCTCTCCTGATTTTCAAAGTTTGATATTAGGCTCTTTTCATGCTGCAGCCAAATTGGGTGAAGTTTCACCTCTCATTCCTAATCATCCTTGTTCTCCACCTACTTCATACGAAGAAGATCAAAGAGTTGATGATGTATACTCAGCAGCTATCTGGTTTTTGTCATTTTTTATACAGAATCCTCAGCAAGCTATTGAACAATCAAAGCTCGATTCATTATCAATTCAACCAGAAATTTTGGATCTAATTAAGCAAATGACTGAAGAAAAGCCAGAAAAAAGAATTAAATCAGCAGATGCTGTAAAGAAACTCCAAAATATCCTTTGAATTTTTTCAAGCTGATTATTTGGTATTTTTGTTTCATATATCATACTCCAGAATAATGTCTTAGATAAAGGTATGTGAGCTCACCAGAAGTGAGCGAACTATATAAACTTACTAATATTCTTTATTTTTTAATATCATATTATTCATTACACATGTTATTATTTCAAAATATAATATATTTATATCTATATTAAAATAAACAAATGGAATAATATTGTAATTTTATGATTATTATTGTGAAAATTATATTTTATAAGTAATAAAAAATCATTCAAATTTTGGATAAAGAGAAAAACTTTTTGATAATTTTATTATCAAAAAATTGAATTTTTTTTGTTTTTAAAGAACTTTTTAAAATAGTCATCCTTGTGAAATAAACCTACAATATCTTCAAAATAACTGTTAAAAATTCCAATGTTTTGCACATTATATTTTAAATATATAAATATTAAAATTACCTATTTATATGAATGAATTTTATTAGAGAATTAGAATGAGATAGCTTTATTTACACAGATTTTTAAAATACCCTCCTCCCGCTTATAACGTGCTTTCAATAGACACGGAGCATTTCAGTAGACCAGGAGCACTAAATTTTATTTTTATTATTTTTCATACAATTTAATTATTTTATTTAATATTTGATGATAAATTATATAAAAATTATTATTTTACATTATAATTTTTGTTAAATATTATTTGTTTTACTTTTTTGATTTGGAGATATTTGTAAAATAGTGAAAAATAAAAAAAATTCTGATCGAAATATTTCTGATCATATTTGGTTTTCTTTTTTATAAAAAACGATCAAATCATGGCCAATTTATGCTAAATTGACCTTGCTCCGGGTCTACTGAAATGCTCCGGGTCTATTGAAAGCACGTTATTGGCACAAAACTTTTTGAAAGTTTTCTCAAAATACCCAAAGAGACCGTTTATTAAATTAAATGAATTCATTTAATTTACTGGGGAACGTTTATTTTTCTATTTATTGTTTTAATGATGAGCTAACTTATCCTATTTTTATAATTACACAGTAACATTGATATATAATAATTATTACATGGCAGAGAGTTGCTATTTAAAATTACAGCCAATTTTAAAGTCCTAAAATTTCACAATATTAAATAATGCAGGTATCAATTTGTTAATTCATTACGTGATCTTCACAATGTTTTTAAAATCAGAAATTATAGTATATATACGCAATATCGATTTTTTTGCCGCGAAGTCCATATTTCATATGAGGATATTATTAGAAAAGAAAGCAAAATTTTTGGCTAATTTTGATGATTTAAGCTTATTCTGTCATGATAAAAACAGCATTAATATAATATATAGAAAATCTCAAAATAGGCTTAAATACATTCGAAACAATTTCAATTTTCTCAACTATATACTAGATATTTTCATTTGATACTTTCAGAAATGTTATTGTATTATATTTCAAACAATTATCTTGAATAATAAAATACTGTTGAATTTTATGATTCTTTATCGAATAATATTTTTTTAATTTTTTTTTAGTTTTCTCATTCTAGGTGGTTTTAAATGAAAAAATATAAATTTTTAAGTAGATTGCATTAGTAATACAATCCAAATGGACTGACTGTAAAGAATGAAAATATTGAAATTACAAAAAATCATAAATAAACATAAATACCAAACAAATATTGTTTCTTTTATTATTGCAAAAATTCGAGCATCTAAAGGCTGGAACTTATCAGTGAATCCCGAAGGTATGAAGTGAAGAACAATGCCAAGTTCTTCTGCTGCTTCTTTGATTTCATCATTATTGTGTGCTTTGTATAGATCTAATATTAAATGTATTTCATCATTATCTTCAAAGTGCGACCTGATGTGATTCAGATATTGATAAAAAGTATTAATATCTGTCCATCCCTTTTCAGAAAATGCTCTTAAGTGAGAGTCAACATCACCTATTTGTGTTTCCAGCACTTCCTCGGTTTTGCCTTTTGAAATAAATTGAATCGGGAATTTGAAACCGTCCGCTGCAATGGCACAAACGGCAGTCATCCTTTGTTTCTCATTAAATGTCACAGGCAATGAAACATCATCAACTCCCTTACTATGCCATATTTTTAATTGCTTTGGAGAAACAAAAATTGCAGTTTCATCAACATTCACTATTCTTTCATTTGGAACTGTATCAAAAAGGACTTGCATTTCATCAATAAAATTATCAATAAACGTTGAATTATTTGAATCTTGTATTGGTCTTCTTTTTAAGTGGCATAACTTTGAAACGAAATTATGTCTTAACTTAAAGTCATAAATATATCCATTTGATACCACATATGTGAAATCAAAATCTTCATCATCATAATGCTTATCAAGGAAAGCATCAGTTAATATTTCAACAGCATCCTCATCTGTAAAACATTCACATTTCGTAATTTTTTGAGACCAAATAAAATTTGCAATTGAATCTTCTTCTTCTTCTGTGAAAATACGTGATTTTATTCTAATTTGTTTTACTATTGGATTAAAGTTTGGATGTTCCTTTAGCATTTTGTTCCAATTATATAATGTTCTGCGTTTTAAACCTGTTTTCGAAACAATTTTATCGACATCTCCTGGTATTCCATCTTTCAAAATTTGGATAACTTTTGTAACTGTTTCGGGATATTTACTATAATTAATATAAGGACCTCGCTTAATGCATTGTGGAAGAGAATTAAGTAATAACCTACTGGACAACATTATATATAAATGTATGACCACGAACAAATATACATTCAAAATAATATATTCAAAAAGTGGCTTCTATAAAAAAGATCGATATATTTAAAAAGTTATATCTCAAATTTTTTATTCAAAAAGTTTTGTGCCAAATTAAGCGGGAGGAGGGTACATAATCATTTGGATCAAATATGAAATAGGGAATTGGTTGTAAAAGATTCATTTCTTTCTTATATTTAAGTCTGAGATTGAGAAAAACAAAGAATAAACTCATTTTAATTTATATTCAATTCAATATTATAAATATAACCCATACAGATCATTCCTTTTATTTTTTGATTTAATATCTTACACCTGTTGATATTCGATTTCCAGAATCCACCTTTTAAGAAAGTCATCAATAGTCAAGAGTTGTTTTCTCCCTTCTAATTGTCTCTTTAGCATCAAGGATGGTAAAGTTAAGCATACACCACCCTATTTAAACAGACAACATGAGAGTATTTATTTTTGTAAACATTCTTCATCCATTTCTTTGATTTCCCATTCAACTTTTTCTAAAGCAATGTTGCTTATTTGACTTTAATCATCTATTGAAACAATGAATTTGATCTTGTTTGTAGTTTTCATTTCAAAATTTTTAGCAATAATGAACAAAAATTGAAAAGTCAGGATAGATATAAATATATTATATTCAATTGTTTTATGGGCTTAAAAATTATTCAATTCTATTGGTTGAATCATTGTCATAATGTTGGAAGCATTTGATCTTGCCTATGAGCAGGTTGTCAGCTTCCTTTAATAAGATAGATAATAGATGTACGAATTTAATATAGCTTCCATCATGTTTATGCTCGTTAGTAGTGAGGAGTGTGCAGAATCCAGGTCAGATAGAATTACGTAAATTGCCCCCATTCCTGACCCAAAAGTGGGGCCAAAAGGGGGTCATTTTGGGCGTTTTTGGGTGGATTTTATCTGGTCCCGATTCGGAACACTCATCACTACTCTCGTTTATATATTTCATAAAGGTATCTAATAATTTCTTTTCATCAATTATTTCTTTGCTTATATTTATAATCACTAACATCGTTTTTTATATTTTTACCAATATGTACCCAAAAGAAAAAGATTTTTGACTTATTCCAAAAGGCGTGCAAAGTACCAATCTTCGCCAATCATCTATCGATAGGAAAGACTTCAATTTTACCAAATTGTTTATTAGCTAATAAACAATTTCAGGTTCTGATTTGGAAAAAAGAGAAATGCTAATATTTGATTCTGCTAGTTTTCATCTATGCCGAACATGACAAACAAAGCATTGTTGAAATAATTCGTTGAATTCAAGAAAATATTTTGTTATTCTTACTCTTTTTATGAGCCAGTAGTAAATTTGAATTATGTAAGTTGTTTGTGTGTGGTTGATTATATTAGCTGCACAAATTATTCACACTTTTTCTTTTCATTTAATCTTAATCTCATGTCATTTTGATGAATTGTTTAATATCAAGCTAAAAATTTCAGCCAATTTTTTTGAGGTTTACACTATTTGAACTGAAGAAATTTAAATATTCAATAAAACCAGCCTTCAACTTTTAAATCAATTTCAATAATTTGTTTTTGCAATCGGTCAAGAAATTGCATTTTTTGTCAATTTCTCTGGTAATCATTTTACTAAATTTGCTTTGAAGCAAAAGGTTCAGAGACATTTGATTTATCATTATAATCTTTCAAATCATTCATTTACAGAATGAGTTAACTGAAATCATACTATATTTATTTCAAACAAATCAGTAGTATTCCTTATCTACGATTGATATTTCCTCCAATAGAATGAAAAAACAAGTATGATTTTATTAGACAATGATGAATCATACGATATAAAGAATCTTTTCAAAATTGTCTTCTTTCGCCTTTACATTCATCATAAATACTAGTAAGAAGTAATGATATATGAGATATTTTAAATGATTTACATCTTTTTATAACAGAACTATATTATACTTATGCCTTAAATCTTGCATTCTTCTCTAGAGATGTGTTGGTATTCAATTAGAAAAAACTCACTTTTTGACAAAACAAAGCTCAACGATTTTGCTAATATAAAGTATTAATTAATAAATAATGACAAGGATAAATATATACCAATGATATCTCATATGGCGGAGGTTTGTGTGTTTCATGCTTTATATTAGATTTAAAACAATAACAACAATGATAATAATTGAGTAGTATATACGAGTCGGTTTCCGTTGGGGCCACGCTACGCTTAAGCCCACACGTCAACACGAACTCGTGATAAAAATAAAAAATAAAAATGATAAAAATAAAAAATAAAAATGATAAAAATAAAAATAAAAAAATAAAAAAAATTTTTTCTTCAACTTGTTTTTTTCTTGAAGTACTACTAGGGACCTAAACAACTACCTCGGGTCCCCACTACTACTAGGGACCTAAACAACTACCTCGGGTCCCCACTACTTGTTTTTTTTTTCTTGAAGTACTACTAGGGACCTAAACAACTACCTCGGGTCCCCACTACTACTAGGGACCTAAACAACTACCTCGGGTCCACACTACTACTAGGGACCTAAACAACTACCTCGGGTCCCCACTACTTGTTTTTTCTTGAAGTACTACTAGGGACCTAAACAACTACCTCGGGTCCCTCATAGTCTATTTTGATGTTCAGCTATAGAGATACGTGCACCAATTGACTTCAATAATAACTTAGCTTTTTCAATGTCTTCAAAGAGTTCTTTGTATGACTTGATTATATTTATCATTATATCGAATTGACTAGCTATTTTATCATCATCTTCATTCATACATTTTCCAAATATCTTGTCTTTAATAACTTTAAATTTTGCATATAGAGCTTCTGCGTCATTATTCAGTCCGTTAATAGCGCTATTCATTTAAGACAAAAATAAAAAAATAACAATAAAATAAAAGAAGTTAAATTTTACTAAGTAGTTCGTCTATATGAGGTAGTTCAGTTTTTTCAGTTTGAACACCTACATCTAGAAGTTCTTCTTTCTCTTCTTCTTTCTCTTCTTCTTCTTTCTCTTGATGTTCATAATAGTTTTTATACAAGTTTACTCGCTTTTTTTTCTTTGGAAACTTGATAACGTTTTTTTCTTTGTCATCGAGAGGATAATAAAGAGGTCCTTTATCATCAATTCCTTCAACAATGATTGTCCCCCACTTGCTCATACAAAAATAAAAATGAAATGAAAATATTTAAATCATTCAAAAAGTGAGAAAATGTCATTTGTACCACTCAAAGGCTTTACTAACGACTATGAGATATTGAATAGGTACCCCTTTACTATAAGACGTAAGAGTAATCATTTTATATGCAAAGATGCAAAACATATTAAGGGGTATATACGTGTATGTCTAAATGGCGACTACTACTTGAAACATGTACTTATAGCAAGACAGTTCATACCGAATGATGACCCACAACATAAAATAGAGGTAGACCATATCAATAGGAATAGGGCTGACTACCATCTAAGCAACTTAAGATGGATAACCCCAACTGATAGTAACTATAACAGGGATATGCCCAAAATTATAAATGCGAGGGCAGATTAACTATATATAGTTCTAAGAACTCCAAAGCAAAGTGTTCAATTCGACCTAAAAAATCAACATCATTATCTATCCTCATTATTTGAAGATGTTCAGGTTTGAAATACTGAGCTGATAATTCTTTTATAGTCTTCATCAATTTTTTTCTTCTAGTTTCATCACTCTCTACACTATATTCATGGATGTTCGATAGAATTCTAACGAGGATATACATACGGTCTGATTGAGACATTTTATAATGATAAAAATGACAAGTGATAAAGGCACACAAACTAAACCTAACAATAAAATACAACTACTACAATGTACTTTTAAATTTCGACCTAAACTAGTTGATAGAGATGTTGCAAGATTAACAAGAGGTTTGGGTCAAACTATATGGAAGTTCTCTAATAATCAAATAAATCTACAAAAATTATATGAGACATATTTAAATACTAGTATAGCTTTTAAAGACGTACTTGAATTTGCTAATAGACTCAAGAGAGAGAGACCAAAAGCAAAATTTACAGGTTGTGTTTTTGCAATTAAGAAAAATCAAGATGATAAAGATGAACATGGACATTACATAACAGTATTAAAGCCATATCAATATACTCTCCAGGAATCAACAACAGGTATATTAACAGAGATAAAATTACATTATGATATTATCAACATAAGGATATCTCGAATGAAGACTGAGGAGGAAAAACAAGCAGCTAGAGAACTGAGAGAGCAGATGAAAGAAAGAACATTGAAAAGTGATAAGAAAGAATATAAAACTAGAGGTATTCAAACAGATGATATACCAGAATTGGCTCCATTACCCAGACCTCCAACTTTAAATCGAAATGATTATCATCTTAACCTTAGGAAAATCGGTAGGAACCGACCCACAAATGTTGAGCCACCAACAAGGGACCAAAATCAAAACAGAATTCAACTTTTACTTCAAAGTAGTACAAATTTAGACGAGGATGATAGACCTAAGAAAAAATCAAAACAACCTAAGACAAAATCAAAACGACCTCGTTCACCTTCACCTCCACCTCCACCACCTCCTCCTCCTTCATCACCACCTCCACAGTTTCCATCATCACATACCTCTCGAGGTACTAGTCCTCCTCCAAGAGAACCCCGTATGACACCACAGAAGACAGGAGAGTATACAGTAGACCAAAGACGTCATAAAATTCATGATTGGAGGAGTTTAGTCAATGATGAAAATATAGAAGAAGATGTTATTGATGACTACTTGAAACTTCTATATAACAAAGGAAAGAGATTGAATAAACAACCTGGTCAAAATGAGGCAGAGTTTGATAAAAAGAAAATATTGGTTTTACCTACTGCATTTTATACCCTCCTTTCTAGAGCATATGAGACTAATGATATGGAAAAAATACATGAACTGATGAAAAGTCCTATCTCAGGTAAACAGTCATTTTCACATTTCGATAAAGTATTTGTCCCCATTTGTTCAGATGGAGAACATTGGGTTTTATGTATTGTTCGATATTCAAAGAAAATAATCGAATGCTATGACTCTGAGAATAAGTCAATGGCACCAGAGGTAAAGACACTTAATAAGTGGATCAATATTTCAGGAACAGGTAAGTTAAAAGCAAAATATTATGATGTACCTAGTCAAAGGAATAACAAGGATTGTGGAGTGTTTCTAATGGAATCTTGTCGTACCTTTTTGCATGAAGGAAATGGTAAGTTTAAACAACGCAATATGCCAGATATTAGAAAGAGAATACTTCGAGAACTTCAAAACAATGAATTAGAAACAGGTGTCGTATATCAATAAAGACTTTTTATTCAACTCGAAATGGAATTACCACCAAGTGTTAAAACTCTTTATCCTAATCGAGATAATATAGTTAATGATGGTAATACACCTCTTCCAATCGAAACAGCCTACTTCCTTGAGGATGCTCAACATGATAAAGCTAAGTTTAATAGGTATTGGTTTAATTTCCCACCAGAATGGTCAACTGCAAACAAAGGGGAATCTATTGTTGGCGTTCGTTCAGCACATATCATTAAGAGACGACGCAAAATGGAAGTAGAGATTGAAATATATAAGATACATAAGAAAACATATGAGTTTGTTTGTGGTGGAACATGGAATGATGGAACACTAAAAGAAGACTATATAACTGGTACTAATCATGAATATGGATTCTTCAAAGTCATTGATTGGGTGTCAATCGATGGAGATTTACGTGGATTTTTTGATGCAGTTAATCATGCATTCAAGTCATACATTAAAACTTCTTCATTAGACAAATTTGTTCAAAATGATGACAATATACAGGATAGAGATATACAAACAGATGGATATTATGATAAAAATGGTTTTCATGAAATTATTTATACAGAAAGAAATAAAGCAGAGAATCATAAATACTACTATACTAACAGTAAGAATGAACAAGATTGGGAGTATACCGCACCATATATGAACTTTTTCAAACTTAAATCCTGGAATGATGATTTTGCAGATGTGTTTAATATAGGTAATGGCATATTTCAAAATAAACCAGAAAAATATCAAACATGGAGTAAGGAATTAATATTCGATAATATATGGGACAGACAATCATGCAAAATATATTCATCGATAGGTGAACAAGCATTACATAATTATATAGGAAATAGCGATGTTGAATATAGTCCTATTAAATACTTCAAGTTAAACTCAATGGACCAAAGGTTTTGGATAGACTTCTATAGTGATGTTCATTATTATTGTCCAACCAAACTACCTCCAAATGATTCATTTGTTATCGAAATGCAATTCCTTCAATATGATAAGATGTTTATTTAAAAATAAATGAGTAAAGAAGAACCAACCCCATATGAAAAATTATACAACAAAGCTAAATGGAGGACCTTGGACAAATACCTTAGCATGGCAAAACAAGAGAATCTGAATGAAGAGGAAGCAAAGAAATACTTTGATGAAAGAGTAGTACATGATAAGAGAGTACCAAAAGCACAATATATACCTATCGTATCGAAACACCCTGATGGTTATCAAATGGATACCTTCATTAACAATAAAGAGGCAGGTGGGTTGAATTATCTAATGTTCATCAATATCAACACTCGAAAAGCATATGCATATCCTATGAATGGTAAAGGAGCAAGGGAAGTATTGGCAGCGCTTCATAAATTTGTTAATGATGTACCTCATGTATATTCAATAACAAGTGATGAGGATGCTGCATATTTATCATCAACTGTATTAGACTTCATGAGAGAGAAGAACATAAAATACCGAACAACAACTGAGAATAACCATAATGTACTTGGCATTATTAATAGATTTATGAGAACTATAAGAGATGCTATTGGTGAAAATAGGTTTATTCAACCAAAGGAGATGCATGATTTGGTAAACATATATAATAACTCTCCTCATAGGTCTTTAGATAATAAAGCACCTAATGATATTACTCCAGAGGATGAAATAAAGTACATCCAAAAGAATGCACGCATTAACCCATATCATTTTAATCCAGGTGAGAAGGTCAGGTTAGTACTCGAAAAAGAACCATTTGGTAAAAGAAGAAGTAATTTGTCTAATGAGTCTTATATAGTTGACTCACAAAAAGGTAACCAGTTTGTGGTCAGGTCCAAAGATGGTTCAACAAGTTCATTCCCTGGATATAGGTTGTTAAGGACAAGAGACAAAAGGATTAAAGTAGCTGAAAGACTAAATGAAGGTAAAGAAGGTATTATTGAAAAAATATATAACTTTGATGAAGATACTGGTAAGTATGATTTAAAATGGGAAGGAGTCGAAGGTGATGATGCCTTTGCTAGACAAACTATTAGAGATGTAAGGAGAGGTAATCCATTAGTACTTGGTACAGCAGAAAGACAATATTGGTTGGAACAAAAGAAGAAAGGAGAACCAATACCAGATAAAATTATGAAATACATTTAAAAATTTGTAAATGGATGAACCCCCAAGTGCAGAACTAATAAATAAAGTAGAAACATTGATTAAAGAAACCTTACGGAAGAACATGAAAGAAATAGATGGAGCATTAATTAAACCATTATCACCTGATTATCCTTTTAGCACAAACGGTATATATTTTTTAATTGGTAAACCAGGTGCTGGTAAAAGTTTTTGGATATGGAGACATATTATGATAACAGAGAGGTTGTTTAAACATCCATACTACCAAAAGATAATATTTTGCTCAAGCTCTGGTAAAATGGATAAAACAGCTGAAACACTTAATAAACAGATACAATCAAGAATCGATTATGTAAAGGAAAGAGAATTAATGAGTTATCTAAAACGACATCTTCGAAGAAAGATAAAGTATTATGCCATTGTCAAATATGTACTATCTCGAATGAAAGAGACCAATGACGAAATGAGGAGGCTCATTGAGAAGCATCATTTAAATGAGCTCAATGATAAAATAATATATATAGCCAATAAGTTAGTCAAGTATGAAACATCATCATATCCATATAACACATTATTGATACTAGATGATTGTGCAGGTAGTGATTTATTAAAGAATGGTAATAGTGAATTTATCAAGTTGTTAACCAAAACAAGACACTATAATTTAACATGTATCATGGCAATACAAACAATTCGATTTGTTCATATGAATGCTAAAAGGTTAGCAACAGATATCATATGTTATACAGGATATAGTGAGGAAGATTTTACGAGCTTGTTGCAACAAACAAATAACTCATTAAATACTAAACAGACAGTAGCTGAGTACCTACAACATAAAGAACCACATGAAAAATTCGTAATGAATATTTCTGCTAATAAGTACTATTTTGAATAATTTTTTATTATTTTTTAAATGGGAATTCAACGTCATTCAGAAGAAGATTATTGGAAGCCAAATTATGCTAAACAAAAAGAATTTTCTCCATGGCAAACGATAATAAAAGGAGGAGTAGGTTTAGGTGGTAAATTATTAATGGGAGCTGCAGATAGTTTTACTGGAGGTCTTGCAAGTAAATTATTGGATGCTTCAGCAGGTGGATTAACCAAGCATGCTGGTGTTATTGGTTCAGTTGCGAGAGGTCTTGGTGAAAGCTTCTTGAGCGATAAAACAAGAAATAGATTAGCAAACATAGCTGACACAGCATTAAAATATGTCCCAGAAGGAAATGTGAAAACTGCCTTGTCATCAATTAATAAATCTGCAAAAGGCGATTCAGTTGGTGTACCTCTTGAAAAGCCAACATTTTCATCTAATTCATTAAAAGAGAGTGAATTTACTACAAACAATCATGCGAGAACTTACATCTGATGAAAACTCAATAAAACTCAATTTATGGACTTTTTTTGTTTATTTTTAAATGTCAAAACATCTAACAGGTTCTAAGAGACTTGCGGTTATTCATAAATGGTTGAATGGAAGGGATGACCCAGATTGGGAAGTTTTGCCAACAAAGAAGAAAGACAAGTATATAGTAAAACCCCGAAAAACTCCAATTCGTCAAGATTCTCAAGAAAACTCAGAAAGTGAAAATATCGAAGAAACTCAAGAAAACTCAAATAGTGATGATTTTGAAGAAACTCCCAGAAAGTCATTAAGTTCGAAAGCTGCACGAAAACCTCCAAAACCACGAAAACCTCAACAAACATATGACCCTACTGTGAATGAAGAAATACTCAAACAATTAAAATCACTAGGTGAAGAAATGAAGATAAGTCGAGAAAAGAAAGAACAGAGACGAATGATAAAAGAGGTTGTTGATAAAAGAATGAGTCAACCAAGACAACAATATGTTCCTGAAGAACCACAACAACAATATGAAGAACCACCACAACAATATATACCTCCTCAACGAATAATGGGTAGGAGAAATCGCATCTTTGAAGATATGATGTAAATTTTTTTCATCTAAAAAATGCTCAACAAGGAACAATATATGAGAACCTCAGCTGAGGTTTGTACCCAAATTGCATCCTATTTTGATGTTGTCGATAATTGCATAGCACTTAGTGATACAAATAAAGCATACTCATTAAATCCACAAACTTCGTATTCACCATCACCACCAATTAAGAGTGGTTCATATACAACATGTATTATCTCGCCCAATACACATAATACAGCAGATATATATAATGGCTTTATTCGAGCAGATATGAAAGTGATGATAAAAATAGACAAGCCAATTCTAAGTGATTTAGAAAATGTCAGTGGTTATAATTTTGGTAAGGTATGGTTTGGTTTTAAGGATGCTCGAGATGCTGTTGAGAAGTATGAAATTGTAGCTAATGGTATGACGCTTTATACCCAGAACTTTGGATGTGAAGAATCCTTTTTAACTGCATGTTGTGCAAATGAAGTTACTAAAAGAGCTGATATATATAGTAAAGCAAGACATAAGGATATTTGGAATGATACTCATGGAAGGAGATGTGGTTTTGTTGCAAATCTTAACAAAGATGTGACTTCTGTCACTGAAACAATTAGATTAAAGATTGATTTACGACGATTCCTACCATTATCTAATATCAAGTACTTGCCAGCATTTGCAGGTAAAATCGAATTACGTCTATACTTTTCAACAGCTGGTATGGTATATTGTCCAGTTGGTTTTGAAAAGAGCTTGGTTGCTAATCCACATATAATGAAAGACTTCAATGTTGATGAAATTACCAATGAATTTCGACCTATTGGAGAACCAATATGGATGTGGACAAGTACCGAAAAAATAGCAATGGATAAGATTAATGACCCCAACAATCTTCCACCTGTTGGTGAAAATCATGGAGGAGCATATGAAGTCGCAGGAGCTAACAATACTAAGTCAAGAGTTGACCGAACAATTTACAGTGATTGGAGAACTTGGAGTGTTGTTGATTATTCCATTGAAGAATGCGCGAGTATTATACCTTGTTTTGGTATTCATGAATCTGTATATACAGCACTTGTTCAAAGATATGCTAACCCACAACATCCACTTACATTCCCAACACAGATTATGTCATTTTACACTTGTACAAGACCTCTTAATAATGAACAAGATAAAGCAACTATTACTATTACACCTAATTTTGTAGATAGTATGTTTTGCTTATTCCCACTCAAGCATACGCATAAGACATACTTCAAGAATCCTATGTTTGAAGCATTTCATATGAATTGTGGTAATTACAACAATATTCCTGCTAAAGCATTTGGTACTAATGGTAAGTATCCAGAGTTCCTCGAATATTGCCAGAATGCAATGAACATGAATGGAGAGCAAAATGGATTTAACAAAGAGGTTATAGCAAGTCTAGCTAATGAGTATCAATATAATGAAAATACAACAGGTTATTATCCAAATGATAGGTCCTCATTCTTCATAGGTCTTCCAACTGAAACGGATGGAACATATCAACAAGGTCTTTCAAGTCTTGCACCTATTAACTTCGAACTGATATGTAGTCAAAAGGCAGATAATCCATTTAGAAAGGAAGTTGATACGCCTCCATTATTATGCTTATTAACAGATATATCAATTAGTATTTTGATTAGACCAAATGGTATGCCACCATCAGTACGTATTGGTCCTTATGATTTAACAACCCCTGAATAAACATAAAGAAGGATATTTTATTTTTTTGTAAATGTCGAATGATTATAGAAGCCCACATGCTGAGATTGTTGGAAGAGAAGGTATGATGTTTAATGAAGCTACCATGAAAAATAAAGACCTAGAATTCCAACATTTTGGTGTATTCAGTAATACTAATACATATTCAGTCACATTCAATCCTTTTATTAATCGACCACCTACCCAGATTATTGAACATGAGGACCCTGTTAGATTTCCAGATACTCGAGAACATATAACGAAACCTCTACATGAACCTCCTGTTAGCATAACTGATGGTGGATTTTATAGACATATTGGTCAACATGATAAACCAGTACCTCTACTACCAAAATATCTTAAAAAGCCTGAACCACCTGCTATGCAAGGTAGAGCAAGAGAATATAATAAACAAGATATTAGATATGGACCTACACAACATGTTATTACTCAAAACAATATCTATTAAAAGTTTTTTTCAAACTTAAATGATTAAGAAGAGAAGTACAACCAATGGAGTTCAAGCAAATGTATCTTTAGAACCATCAGCAGCTGCATCATCTACATCAAACATTAACAACAACATTATTATTAATAAGAGAGATGATGGCAAGGAAGACATTGTTATTACAAGAGACATTGGAGTGCAAACTGAACCAGTTGAAGTTGAACCAGATGTAAGGAATGTTATACTTGAAGCATATGCACAAATACTACTTAATCAAGACAAAGCACTACTAGCTAATATTATATCAAAGAAAAGTATCATAGTACCTATTGAATCTCTTTGCAACATCATCAAAGCAATACTACATGTAAATGAAGTTGAAGTACAACTTAATGAAGATGTTGGATGTTGTGCAGCAAAGAGTAGTCCAATACAAAAAATTGATGCTATAAAAATCATTAAAGATAATGGAGAAGTAGTTATTGATTTGAAACAAGTATATAATAAAGAATATAATGAACTTGTTAATAATTATCATGTATGTTTAAAATATTGTATAGTATAAAAAATTAGAAGTAGTTATTTTTTACTCTTACTCCTTATCTTTTGGTGATGAAGCTTCTTGTTCATCATCTTCTTGTGTCTCTTGCGAGTCAGACACTATTGGCACTTGAAAGCCAAGAGGTTTTGGTTTTGGAGATTGTGGATTCTTTTTGATATAAACCTCACAGGTAGTGAGATTCATTTGAGTAAGTGCACCAGCAATCTTGTTCAAGTTGGTTTGTATCAAAGGGTCATAGTTGATGCAGACACTAGATGGTGTAGAGTTTGTTATTTTTTGGTTGAACAGGAATACAACCTCTTTAACAGCATTGGTGATTTCAGCATTAGCACTTTTTATATCATTCTTTTGCTGTTTTTGGTATTCTTTGAAGTCTTTTGCGGTAGACGACATTTTAAAAAATGAAGTGATTTTGAAAAAATAATTCAATTTTTTATCTCCAATGAAATCATGAGCCAAAATTTAGATTTAGGTGAGTTCAAAGAAACAGCCATTATCAAAAAACTCAAGAAGTCGAAAAGCAAAGAGAATCTTCAGAGTGTCGAAAAAAGAGGAAGGAAACCAAAATATGCAACAGTTGAAGAAAGAAATGAAGCACGTAAGAAACAACAAAAGGCATATCGTGAAAGAAAGAAAAAAGAAGTACAAAGTATGAAGGAAAAAATAAAAGAATATGAAAATAAAGAGGTATCACATGAGGAAAAAGGTAGCTTATGAGGAAAAAGGTAGCTTATGAGGAAAAAGGTAGCTTATGAGGAAAAAGGTAGCTTATGAGGAAAAAGGTAGCTTATGAGGAAAAAGGTAGCTTATGAGGAAAAAGGTAGCTTATGAGGAAAAAGGTAGCTTATGAGGAAAAAGGTAGCTTATGAGGAAAAAGGTAGCTTATGAGGAAAAACAAGTACCTCGAAAAAAACAAGTACCTCGAAAAAAACAAGTAGCTAAAAAAAACAAGTAGCTAAAAAAAAAAAAAAAAAAACAAGTACCTCGAAAAAAAACAAGTACCTCGAAAAAAAACAAGTACCTCGAAAAAAAAACAAGTACCTCGAAAAAAAACAAGTACCTCGAAAAAAAACAAGTACCTCGAAAAAAACAAGTAGCTAAAAAAAACAAGTAGCTAAAAAAAAAAGTACTAAGTACCTCGAAAAAAAAACAAGTACCTCGAAAAAAAACAAGTACCTCGAAAAAAACAAGTACCTCGAAAAAAACAAGTAGCTAAAAAAAAAAAACAAGTACCTCGAAAAAAAACAAGTACCTCGAAAAAAACAAGTACCTCGAAAAAAACAAGTAGTTAAAAAATTTTTAGTTATTCATTTTTCTTGTAGTACATTGTGATGAACTTCTTGTTTCTTTTCACTTTCTTATGTGTAAAGTGTCTCTTTGTTCCATCGAGATGCCCGAAACCAAGTCGAGTAATAGGTAGTTCATGACCAAAGAACATGTTGTACAAGTTAACAATGTCTCTTGCAGGATAACAATCTTTCTCGAGGTTGTCAAACCATTCATCGTACCTCTTTTTTTGTTTTGCTCGAAGTCGATGTGCATCATTTTCAAGAGCATGAGCATAATTTTCACACATCGTTCTTAAATTTGATGTATCATCTTCAACTTTTAGTTGAGATATTTTTTTCGACATGTTTATATTTATTTTGTAGTCGAATGAATCACAACCTTTAGGAGGTGTTTGTTTTTGTAAAATATCTTCTATTTTATCTTCTTCTTCATTCATCATTAATAAAATAATAGTGATATTAATAAATATATTTTTTTTAAAATTTCAATATATTTTATTTTTTTTTAATTCAATTTTTGAATTTTTATAGTTAATGTAACTTTTTCAAAGAAAAATATCCACCTTCGAGTTTTTCTACGAAATTTAAAATTTAGTGATATCAACAAGAAAATTAATCATTTTTATACTTGTAATGTCCTTCCAGTATAGCTCAGATAGCGATGTTAGTCTATTTGACTCGATCGAGCAATTGGGTCAACAAGCTCCACCATCAGATCCGCCATCAGCTCCACCCGCAGACGATTGGTTCAAGAACATGACCCCAGAACAACTCGAATCAATGAAGCAGTACATCATGAAGCAGCAAGAAGAAGCAGCTAGATTAAAGAAGCAGCAAGAAGAAGATGAAGCAAGAAGGAAGAAGAAGCAGCAACAAGAAGAAGAAGAAAGGAAGAAGCAGCAACAAGAAGAAGAAGCAAGAAGGAAGAAGCAGCAACAAGAAGAAGAAGAAGCAGCAACAAGAAGGAAGAAGCAGCAACAAGAAGAAGAAGAAGCATTAGCAAGATTGAAGCAAGAAGACGATGCAAGAAGGAAGAAGCAGCAGTACGTGCCATTTTCGAGTAAAGTATTTCCACCACCTCGATATCATCCACTCCTTCCTCCTACACCAAATACATTACCAAAAATACCACCACCACCTCCAAGACTTGGTCCTATATCCAGACCATCTGGATTTACAGAACCGCAGAAGACAAGTACCAATCCGAAGGAAGAAACAAAAATCGAAGATGTTGTTGAAGAACCATCACCAGCTCGCAAAGAACCATACAAGCCACCGAAAAGTGTTCATGATATGAAATCCAATAGTGATTATAAGGAGGATAATGTTCGTCCATTCGACTTTCGAGAAGAAATGGAACAATTAATAGAAGAAAATGAAAACTTGAAAGACCGATTAACGAAGTTGGAGGAGAAAATGACTGGTGTAGAATTTCACATTGAAGACATCAATCACAATGCTGAAGAACTCAGGAAAGACATTGATAGTAGCGACGAATACGCACTCGAGCTGATGAAATTGGAACTTACTCCAAAAAAGGTGGCGAAGTACATTAACAAAATTCACGACCTCAAGAAGGACGTGGCGGATCTGAAAAATGCTCAACAAGCTGGTCCTCCAACAACTGATTCATTTGCAGAGAAGTATGTAAGAACTCAATTGATGGACAACGAACTAGACCATCTTCGATACATGTTTGACACCATTCCCCAGACTTCTACAGCTGAACAAACATCATTGTTCAAGACATATGGATGGAAGTTGTCCAATTGCATTTATCATCTTCGACCATACTTATCACCAGAAGAGAAAGAGAAGTTGGACAATTCATGCGACTTCGTTAAAAAAGACAGGAGGCAATCACCGAAACAAGTGATGAAGAACATCAAAACCTTCAATGAAGGTATGATAAAGAACCAATATCAACAAAAATCTGATATGAAGTCGAAAGGAAATGAATTCCAATATAATTTTCCACATCTAGATGATGATGATAATGGATATCCTCAATAAACAATTAATTTTTTAACTTTTTCTTTTGTTTTTATTTTTATCGTTTCACTTTTATTTTGTGTTAAACATGAACAAGGACATTGAAGATGATTTTTTAGATGCTATTGGAGATGTCTATGCTGATACCAAATCACAGTTTCGTCGTGAATATAATCGACGTGCTAAACAATATAAAAAGAACGACAAGTTTAAAGAAGAAATGAGGAAGCTCATGATTCCAGCAGGACAAGGTATTGGTTTTGCAACAGACATCAACCAAGATGAAGATAAGAGGTATGCGTTTACTGAAACACTTAGACAGATTTATAAAATGAAACATGCTGGAAGACCTATTGTAAAAGCAATAGCACTTGATGGAACTCACAAGTACTTCACACTCAGTGATAAGCACAACATCGAAAGTACACTCGGACATATAACAGGAGAACTTGATTTAAGTGAAGACCAATCAGATACAAATCCATACATCTCAAACATGTTCATTCCTGTTCGATATGAGGTACAATTTATTGACATGAATAAAACAAATGATGGTGTTCATTTTCGAACCAAGATGCAAGATATGGATACTCATGAAATCTATGATGATGAAGTCGAAATTGATGAAGACTATCGAAATACACCAGAAGGAAGTTTTTTTCCATACATCAATCGTTCTCCAATAGACCTATCAGCATATCAAATCTTTCATGAAGTAAGGAAAGAGAACTACAGAGATAATTGTTTTGTATATGCTTGTATACAATCAGGTGTGTTCACTGATGATGAAATAGATGACCTACGATTTTTTGTTCAAACAAGAACCATACCTAATAACAAGATAATTGATGTTGCTCAAAAGTTCAAGTGCAATTTTAGCATCATTAGAGTTGTTGAACAACCTGATAAATACAAGTATGAAACAAGAATCAACACCAGAAAGAAAAAATGGTCTGTTGATTTTAAAAGAGAAGTTAAACTGATATTGTTCAAAGACCATTATATGCTCAACAGGAAAATACCTTGTACATTATTCTACCTTCAACACTATGAAGAACTTGATAAAACATTTGCACATATGCCTTTTGAAAAAAGATGTAAGATACAAAGATTGCATGATAATGGAAAGACTGTCAAAGACTATAATCATGAAGGAATCAAACCAATAACCTTTTTCCAAAAGATGTTTGAACTACATCTATTCGAAGAAATAAAAGCATGTGAAATGGATATAATCAACACAACTGAATATGAACATGTTAATGACTATGTAAGTCTCGAATATAATGCAGAACAATGTACAAGACTCATTGATAATAACAAGAAGAAACAAAATACATGGTCAAGGATTTATTATAGCGACTTCGAAACAAACTCTACAGTCAGTCCACATATACCATATCTCAATTGTACTATCTTTCGAGATGGTGCCAACATACATAAAATATCTATTCAAGGTGAAGATTGTGGACAGAAGCTCTTGAATTATTTATGGAGTGGTTCATTAACATATTTTCACAACCTCAAGTATGATGCATGCTTTTTCATTAACACACCTGGATGGGATACACAGATAACAGAACGAAGTGGTACTGTACTTCAAATCATCATGACATTATTCGAAGAAGGTACAAGGAAAGTCAAAAAAAGATTAACATTCAGGAACTCATACAGTATAATACCACAAGCATTAAGTAAATTTGCTACAATGTTCAACCTCAATGTTCACAAGGAAGTCATGGCATATAAGCTATATACACAAGAGAACATACAAAGAAGAATTGTTGATGCTACTGAGTTCCAACAGCAATACATCGATGAAAACCAAGACAAGTTATCGAAAGAACAACTTGATGCAAACTGCAAGCAGATTATCGAAAATGCAAAAATAGCAAATTGTTATAATGATGGCAAAATCGACATCATTAAATATGCCATCTTCTATTGTTTCAAGGATTGTATTGTTTTGATGAAGGGAATGGAAAAATTTAATAGAGACCTCGGAGAAGTCTTTAAAGAAACAAAGACAGATATGTATGGTGTTCATGATTTTATATCTATCAGTGCTATTGGATATTGCTTTGCAAAAAAATATGGTTGTTTTGATGGATGTTATGAATTATCAGGTAAGTGTCAAGACTTCATTCAACGATGTGTTTCAGGTGGACGAACAATGACAGCAGGTAATGAAAAGCAATACATCGAAGGAAGGATACAAGACTTTGATGCAGTTAGCTTATATCCATCTGCAATGTATGTCATGGATGGTATACCAAAAGGAAGACCTAAAGTAATACCACAAGGTACTACCCATGAACAACTTATGCAATATGATACATTCTTTATCGAAGTCAACATCAAGAAACTCGAATGTAAATCAAAAGAGCCATATAAATTTGGACAAGTATTTACAAGGAATGAAGCAGGTAGTAAAATATTCGGCAATTTCCTTGTTGACCATTATTATATCGATAAAGTAGGTCTTATGGACTTGTTCGAATTTTATGATGTTGAATATGAGTTAATACGTGGCTATTACTTTGATGAAGGATTTAACAAGAAAATAAATGAGTTCATTGAGAAGCTCTTTAATCTCAGGGCAAGTTATAAAAAGCAAAAGAACCCTCTTGAACAAACAATAAAGCTCCTCCTCAACTCCATATATGGCAAGTCAATATTAAAAGCAACTAAGACTGAAACAAAGACAGTACCAAAAAGCCAACTATACAAGTATCTCTGGCGGAACTACAACTTTGTCAAGGAGGTTGTTGAAGATGTTAATATTGATAAGTGCTATGTCAAGAAGTTGAAACCAATTAATGACCATTTCAACCTACCTCAATTTGGTGCAAGCGTTCTCTCTTGGAGTAAGCACTTAATGAACAGGGTTATGGCTACAGCTGAGCAAGCAGGTATACCTATCTACTACCAAGACACAGATTCTTGTCACGTTATGGAAAATGACGTGCCAAAGATAGCTGACTTATTCCAGTTCAAGTATCATCAACCTCTTATTGGTAAAAATATGTGTCAGTTCCATAATGACTTCGATGAGTTCGAAGGTAGTCAAGGGGAAATACACTCAAGAAAACTCATTGCACTTGGTAAAAAGAGCTACCTCGATATCTTGGTTGATGAACAAGGAAATGAAGGATACCATATTAGACTTAAAGGAATTCCAAAACAAGTTATTCTCAACAAGTGCAAAAGGATGGGTATCTCAGTTGAAGAACTTTTTGAAAGGATGTACAAAGGAGAAAGCATGACATTTGATTTGTTGGATGGTTCGAATGCATTCAGGAAGTCAAAGACATTTCAACAAACCAACTTACCTAAATTTGCACGTACTCTTAACTACTTAAGTGATGACGAATTCTTCCGGAAGATATTTTGGCCTTGAGTTTCGGGTCCGATTTTCAATACGAAGGTTGACCTGTCTTCTAGCATTCATTTTCAGAGTCATGTTTCAATACTAGGAGATCAAACTTGGGAACAGCGTATTTTAAGAAAAAGTGCCCAAAAATGGATGTTTTGAAGGTGTTTGAGGCCAAAAATAATGTCCGAATTTGCGTCGTTTTTGATACAAAAAGAGAATGTAAAAGAGCAGATTTTCATGAAAAATGGTGTACAGGAAGATATCAATCTTTTTGTAAGGGATAATTTTTTTAATGCGGAGGCAAAGAAAAGATGAGTCAACCAACGATCGACATTGAAGATTCAGAAGGTATGTATTTCAAAAGAATTGTGTTAATGAATAAACATGGTGACTTCACTTTGACGGCTAAATATGATATTTCAAATGTTGAGAAGTTATTTGAAGAATATAATTGTACGATTGTGAAAGCACCAAAGAAATTGCACAGGTCAAGTATCATTACTTTCTATAGAAATAGTGATCCTGGTAAGTTAAAGATTGCACATTTAGATTTATTTTGTGAAGACCCAAATGGCAAATTTCGGAAAAGTAGAAGCAAACTGAAATATAAACCTGTGTCTGAAGCATAAAAATATAACTTTATTTTTGGACTTTATTTAATAAATTAGTTTTAGAAAAACCTTGAAATTATCTGGTTTAATTTCGTTTCCAAGGGGATCTGTAAACCAAATTTTGAAATCCCTTTTCGTGCCAACATACTCATATTTTCTGTTATCATCTGGCGGCATTACGTTAGCATACCATACAAGACTATCTTCATATTTGTCACGTTGAATGAAATCGCTGTGGCATTCGGTTTCTCCATCTAGATATCCATTGCAAGTTGCTCTACAGTATTGGAAAACGATATATTTTGGGTTCTTTGAGTAGACAAAATCGATGGGAAATTGATTCTCATAAGTGCTTGTAATGTAATATGTCTTAATATCTTTCATTTGATTTCATGCAAAAATAAAGCCATCTACATATTCTTTCATTTAGTAGTATCCAATGTTTAAGTGTAATAAGATTTTTATTGGATGCCAAATGGTATTGACAATTGGTGATGCAATCATTCACGAATCCACAAACCAATTAATTGAAAAATTATGTGATGATTATGATGAAATCCAATCTAAGATCAACTATGTTAAAGCTCTTAATGATAATGTAAATCTAGATAAATTAACATGGGTAGAATACAAAATGAATAAAGATTACGAAATTAGTAATGAGTATCCACACTATATAAAACGTAAATATGGTAATAAAATTATGAGAATGAGATATAAAGAAGGTTATGTATTAGTTGATTTAAATGGAAAACCTCAGTTACATCATCAATTAGTTGGCACACAATTCATTCCAAATCCAAATAATTATAAAGAAATAGATCATCAAAATCAGAATGGTGTTGATAATAGAATCGAAAACCTATTATGGGTTTCACGTTCTGAAAATAACAAAAATAGATCATCAACGAGGGATGTTGAATATACATTTGTTGATAATATTCCAGATGATTCAGTTGAACTTACAAAGTATAAAGAATTTGAATTTCAAAAATATTTCATCTCACCTGGTGAAAAGAAAGCATATTATTTCAATGGATCTAGGTATCGAATATTGGAATCAAGACGTTCCAACTGTGTTAATATATCTGATACTAATCATAAGAATCATCAATTTTCAATTAATTGTCTAATCAAATCTCTACAACATTAATGCATAGATATTATTTTTGATTAATAATAATTTTCAGGTGTTCCATTTGCAAAGTATTTAACGGAACCTCTTGCCCATGTGAAGTATGTGTCTGTGCAAACCCACATTTCGGGCGCTGGAGGGTGTACGTTTGGATTGTTAACATCAAAGTTATAATATGTATCGTTAGCACCTCTATACAAAGGTTGACCTTTGAATTTGATTGTAACTGTGTTTCCACCAGTATCAACACCATCGAATACATATCCAGAATTAGTACGTTCAAGCTGAAAGTTGATACAAAAGCTGGTGGCATCAGAGATAGTATTCTTATAACGTGTTCCGTCAGGTGCATTCAAAGACATTGTCCAAGAATCTTCAAGTTCATGGGATGGTCTGAGAGAGCCATCTAATTCATTACTTATTAATTGATATTGATAGAAACGTGGACCAATAGTTGAATCAAATTCTGTATCTGGATACTTAACATTGTTGATGGTGAGCTGTACATTCTGGTACATGATGTTATCAAAACATGTTATTTCATTAGTTCTTTTTGGGAACATGACTGTGATGTTGGTAGCATTTGAAAGAGCAATTGATTTAGAAACATCTAGACCTGCATCTGTTGCAAGACCTTGGAAACCTTCACGTACAAGTTGCTGAGATGGAATTAGAAGAGGTGTGTTGAGTTCACGAATGAGTCCATTGAGGCAGTCAGGTTTGATTCCAAAGCCGGCAAGATCTGATTTCATGGTTACAATGGTTCCACCACGGCAATTAAGAATTACTTCTTCAGTCTTGTATGCAATGACTTTAGTGGAATCACCAAGGACTGGAAGCGTTTGGAAACCATCATTTTGCAAATCATTTGAACCATCTTGAGGAGCATCTGCAAGCTTGTATTCAGTTACAATTGTTGATGGAGAACCAATTTGAGAGAACTTGTTTGAGATTGTCATGTTGGCTGGAACGTCTTGCTCTATGGTAGAACAGTTAAGGAGTTCTTCAATTTCTTTAACAACAGATGGTTGAACTTGATGCCAAACTAATGCTTCTGTTGATGATTTAATTTCTTCTTCAATCTCTCCACAAATGGAGTTTGGATAGAGTTGCCAAGCTTGGAATGCAAGCTGATCTGTAAAGTAAATGGATGCTTCAAATGTGACTTTATGAGGTTTACCGTCTGCAAGTAATGTAAGTGGAACGTAAACACCACATACTGAAGGGCTCATGCGAGATGTATTCTCCCACAACGAATACCTGTGTTTGGCAGGCTCTTTGGCATCAATTGGTTTGATTGAGTTGTATGCAAATGATTCACGAATGAGTTCATCTTGCTGATATTCTTTAAGCATAACGTTATCAATCCATAAGCGAGCATCTGAAAAGAGTTCTACAGCATGTTTGAAACCAATGAATATACGATTTAAGTTTGCTGTATCATCATCTAAATGCAATTCTTTATTAAGTTGGACTACAAGATCAAGCTTTGCAGTAACGAAATTCTTTTCCATTTGTGAGATGGTATGACCTTGATGTGTCCATTTGATTTTCGTTTTGGTTCCAATTGGCATGGGAGCATCTTTATCATCAACATCTTCTGTAAACCATCCAAATGTATGATCACCACCATTGTATGCAATGAGATTTCGAAGTTTTGATTGGAAGAATTTTAGGACATCACCTTCGTCATTACCGGTGTTCTTGAGTTGAGCGTTCTGATATGTCATTCTTTGAGCTTGCATTAAAAAAGATTCGTGTGAAGTTACATTTTTGAGATTTTAATACAAACCCAAAGAAAATGGCATTCGGAACCTGGTTTAAGAACTTGCTGGTGAAAGGAAAGAATTTCATAAAGAAAGCATCTCCATACATTCGTAAGGGAATTGAAATAGCACGAAAAGTTGGACCTATGTTTGGTGATACAGTTGGTGGCATCGTTAATAGTATTGCTAATGGAGCTGATTACTTACTGAATAAAGTTGCTCCAATTCCACCTAAAACAAACCCAATCAAACCAAAACCTTTACCAATAGATTTCACAAATTTCGATTCAATAATTAAAGATGATTCAAACAATAAGGTGGAAATGATTCAAAGACCAATTCTTGGTGGAAATAAAGGTAGACTAACTCCAATCTTGAAGTGATTTAAATGAGTCCATTGATGATTTAATGTGATTGTTTATTTTTATGTGACATCAAATGGAAGTAAAAGTGATTGGACCCATTAAAGAATATTTGAAAACATTTAATACTCCAGATGAATTCAATCTGTGGTATGCTAAAAATAAAGACGAGATTGATAAGATTACGACTCATAAACTTAATAAGATGTATTACATTGAGGGATATCGTATTACAAAAATCAAAGGTGTACTTTGTTTAAAGAAAGCTGTCAAGAAACAGGTAGATGATTCACAAAATGATTCACAAAATGATCGTGAAAATGAGTCTGCAATCTTGGATATACAGAATGAAATAGAGCAACTCAAAAGTGATATTCTTGCAATCAAGACAGCTATCAACGACATTGTTAAAGTAATTAATGGTGAATGATATTCTTAAAACCTTTTTGCAAATATTTTTGAATCCATTTTCATTAGGATTTTAGGTCCGCCCTATTTTGGGCACATCCATTTTTTGAGACTTTTGCAAGCCTATGTTTGCATCCATTTTAATTAACTGTAAATGTATAATCAAAGCTTTACGACTTCGTTTGGGAATCAAGACTCATTCAGCTACGTTCATGATATGGTTAGAGATTGCTTGAGAAGAAATAAAGGGCAAGTCACGAATGCATTGATCAGAAAGATTCACAAAGACATCAATATTTACTATAATTCTGTGAATATATTCGTTGGCAAACAAGGTTCCGGAAAGACGTTATCAGCAATTGAAGAAATCATTAAAATAGCTTCAATTCCAAATGCAGCACATCTTCTCATATATGTATCCAAAACAGGTGAACAGAAAGATGTTACATTTGAGTCATTAAGGGAACTCATTGAAATACCAATAGCATATGTTTCTCAAGAGAATGCTGAAGAATATGTTAATGCATTATTGAATTATAAGCAACTATATTACACAATAAGGCAGGAACATTTAGAGAATCAAATCATTGATGAGCAACGAATCGAGATATTCAAAGCATTGAAAGTTAATGATTTTCGTGCACCAATGTTGCATACCTTGATACTATTTGATGATATTGCTAATAACAAATTACTTGCAAATGAGAAATCATATTTCAACAATCTGATGACTACATGCCGACATAACCATATATCATTCTTCTTGAATGTCCAGTTCTGGAAATCGTTATCAACAACCATTAAATCAAATGTCTCTACAGTATTCGTATTTGGGACATATTCAAAAGAGCAGTTGAGATACATTACTCATCAGATTACTATGAGCATATCATTTGATGAATTGTATGAACGATACAAAAATATGAATAAACATCATAAGATTGTAATCGATTGTAATAATGGAAATGTAATATAGAATACATCATGAATATATTTTTATGCAAAACGATTTCGTATGGCTTCTTGTTTCTGGGCCCATTCATTTCTCAATCTAGTGTCGAAGTTATCAGCTCTTCTCAATGATGTAGCAATCTTGTTTTTGACTTCGTTGATGTAATGTTCTCTCTGTTCTGAAAGCATATTGTGAACATATGCTTTGATACGTTCTTTAACAGCTGCTTTATTGAATAACCATTGTTCGAATTGTTTAGAACATAAGCTTCCATCAGTCCAGTCAACGACATATTCAGAATTTGATCTACGCTTCATTGAAGCAAAATCTTGGCGTAATGCTGGCAATTGATTAGCAATAGAATTAAGGAATGGAATCTTAACGTTTGTATCATAGAATTTAGAAGCCATTGATGCTTCATATGCTTTCTTTCCGGAGAGATCGATTGCAATTTTACGTGCCAATTTAGCTTTCTCTTCATTATTATTTGCAATGAGACGGAATGCTGCTCTACAAGCTGGAGCGACAATCAATTGTGCGAATGCCCTATATGGAGAGAATGTAGTAGGTGCATGAGTTGTATGTTTCTTATATTTACGTCTGAATTCTTCAGTAGTTGGATCTTCTCCACCCCATGCAGTGATCTCAGACATATCATCGTTATATTCAGGTGCATAATATTCATCATTTAAGAATTTACGATAAGATTGTTCTTTACGTCTTTGTGGTGTTGGATGTGTTTGATAATATGCACCTTTGAATGGAAAATCTGATGCTTTGGTTGTGTATCCATTAACTGCTACAATCTTGCCATCACGTCTGACAACGAATTCATCAATTCCATCTTCATCAAGGTCTTCAGAACCACCTGTATATCTATTATTTCCACCAGTTGGTTTGGCATTCCATATATCGAATTGACCTGGCATGAAGTTTGCTGATCTGACTATATCACGTGCTTGTCTACTGCTAACGAGATTCTTTAATGTATGTTGCTTGATGTCTTCAGCATCTTCTGGATTATAATTGAAACCAATTGGAATTCTAGCTGTATGTCTACGTTCGTGAACCTCTGCAGGTAATTCTTCTACTGGGAACTGTTGATTATATTCGAGTTGTCTCGCTCTTCTTGGTTGACGAATTTGAATGACTTCTCCAACTTCAGGTATTGCTTGCTCTTCTGGTGCTTGCTCTTCTGGTGCTGGAAGTGCTGGTTGTTGATCTGACATTTGCCTTGACGCAAAAATATTATCAAGCATCTTTTGATATGATTAATTTAACAGAATGGCCAGCATGGGCAGCCACGACAGCGAGGACAGTTATCTTCTGTTATTTTCAAAGATCCAGTATTTCTAATTGAATCATTTAGCATGAATCTAACAAGAACTATATCTCTTGGTCTCAATGATCTCACTACTTCATAGGACCATCCGTTACCCATTTTTATTAATGTTGATTTACGTTTTCGGTTATGGTAATCTATAAGAAGATAAGACTTATCTTGGGCATGGCATGCTTCAACTCCATAGAATAAAATTGAATTCACATAGTTTGGTTTAGCAATTTGCTCTACGAATTCACGCGTGAAACCTACATCATTTATATTTATATTTTGAGTATCAATGTCAAAATAATGACACACATGTTGAATGTAATTACTAATTGTTGTATCTCGAGGTGTTTCTGGAACAGTATTTGGAATCAAATTGTTATCAAATTGATTATTTTTTCGTTTGTCTCGATGATTACGACTATTTTCACGATCTTCGTTTTCTAATTCTCGAAGTCTAATGTCTGCCTCAATTGACCTCATGGCTATAGCTGTATTATTATCATCAGTATGAGTAATGACATTCAATGCATTTTGATTAGGCTCTGATACTGAACCATGTGAACCATTTAAATCCATTGTTCGTTTATTATTTAAATTAATGTGGCTCAAATCAAAGAGTCGACTTATGAAGCCACCCCGTTGTTGTTGTATTCGATTTGGAGTTGGTGATCGTGATGGACTTGATGACGATGCAGCTCGTGGTTGATAAGGATTTCTATGGACAGCTTCTTGTCTATATGGTTGACGTTGGTGATGTTGCTGATGTTGTTGCTGATGTGGTTGCTGATGTGGTTGCTCATATTGCTGATATTGTTGCTGATATTGCTGCTGATATGGTTGTTGATATGGTTGTTGATATGGTTGTTGATATGGTTGTTGATATTGTTGTTGATATTGCTGCTGATATTGCTGCTGATATGGTTGTTGATATGGTTGTTGATATTGTTGTTGATATGGTTGTTGATATTGCTGTTGATATGGTTGTTGATATTGTTGTTGATATGGTTGTTGATATTGTTGCTGTCTTGGTTGCAGTTGATATTGCTGTCTTGGTTGCAGTTGATATTGTTGTTGTCGTGGTTGTTGTTGCTGTTGTTGCGGTCGTGGTGGTGGTGGTGGTTGCTGCCTTTGATATTGTCGCTGATTTGGTGGTTGTTGCCTTTGATATTGATGATATGCTAGATTAGGATTAGCATGTTGAGCATTAGGAAGAACTGGACTTTGAGCTCGAGAATTACTAGATGAATCAAATATGTCAACCATTTTATACTTTGATTGGCACCAAAAATTGTTTAACTTTGAGATAAATGACTGCAATATTAACCAAACAAAATGCATTAGATGGAGCCTTGGTAGGAGGTTCTGGCAAAGGTGGTGATGGAATATTTGATTCAATTCATGTTAAAGGTGATGCCACAATAGATGGTAGTTGTAAAATCTTCTTTGGTGAAGAATATGGTGAACCTCAAAGTGTCAAAGAATGTTTCGAAACATTTGGGAAAGCATTAACGGATATAACTAGCGACATTCAATCACATCGAACCGTTATCGATACACATGGAACCAAACTTGCTGACCATGAAGATAGAATATCAACTTTAGAGAATGCTCCTCCATCTGCAATCGAAAGTGTAATGACTTATGAAGAAGGTTGTGATGAATTCATAATTGATGCAAATAATATCCATAAATTAAGTGATTTGGATCTAAGAGATTCTCAGGGAGAAGTCCGTTCGGATCCTCAGGGCCATTCTACATACAACATTCTTGAGATTGATTACTCTGGATCTGTAAGTGGACAAGTCTTTGAGATCATCTTTCCAAAGAATCTTGGAATTGATAATGCTTATATTTCATTTGAGAATGAATCATTCACGAATCCTATTATTGAATACATTGATGAGAAATATCAATTGAAGTACATCAGCAATGAATCAAAACCTCGAATATACATGTCGAAATCTACAATCTATGACCCATTTGAACTATATACTGATGGATTCATGAAGATCAAATTCATTGGGAAAATGCATCAAATCTCAGTTATTAAAGATTGTGCTGAAGGTACATTAATGAATCTCAAGTGTAATCTCATTGATGCTGACAATTGCTTCAAACTCTATAGGTCTCCATTACCTGACTTCTATACAATCAAGTCAATCGGGGATTACAATTTGGATACTGCAAATGGTTTATATTATGCTGACTGGGGATATAATCCTGATTCCGATTCATTCAATTCACTCATTGAAGGACAGACATTCGAGCTTCATGATAACGTATTTGGGACTCATTACAAGCTTACTAAATCTGGAGGTAAATGGATTGGTACCAATTATTGCGTTAACATTCCACTGAAGATGCGTAAAGAGAATTCATATGGATCTTTGAATAGAGACATTCCATACATTTCAATCAAGAAGAATGCTGCAAACATATTTGCTTTGAAAGGTCTAATCAATTATGAATCCGGGAACGGTCATTCAGACCTAAGGAACGAAGTTCCGAACCCATTGAAGATGATGCTTGACAAGGGTATGATAACATATAGTTCCAATACTAGAATGGGTGATCCAGATGAAACCAATGATGTCTGGCGTGTATGGTTTGGATGCAATGAAGATAAGAGTGGAGACTATTCTGCTACATTAACCCTTGATGGACATACTTATGAATTCGTCATTGGATTCAAATATTCATGGAAGCATGAGCATACATATGAGATCAAAACCGACAACTATTTTGAATATATCCCTTACCGTTATGAATCATTTATTGAAACAGATTCTGATAATTTGAGAGTTTACATGAAGGCATCACCAGAATTCAACATCCCAATTGATGAAAATATTGAATACCCAGGTGGCAATACATTCGAGTTTCTAGCTTCAACGGGTTACTATTCTGTATCACCTAGACCGGAATCTTGCACAACATTGATGACAAACTTCAATATCCAAACATCTGGAATAGTCATTGGAGAGAATATTGAATCACATATCTTTGAATTGAATTCGTTAGGGAATGTTGTTGATATAGCTGTTAACGACATATCATCTTTGGAGAAATATTGTAATCGTTTGCAGAAAGAATTTGATGACATGCAACCTAAATTCAGCTGGTTTGATTACATTGCCGGCAAGTTCGTTAACATTGGATCATCTGTATTTACATTTGGGAAAGTCGGTGCTGGAGATCTATTGCAAATCTCTATTGATGGAATTAAAGGTCTTTCTAAATTATCATTTGCCAAAGATGCTGATAAAGATGATGGAATAGAATTAGAAGATATTGATGAAGTCGTTAGAGACAAATCTGTGAATCAATCAAGAGAAATCATTAAAGAATTGACATATGTCGATACCATTATTGAGATCCCAAATGAGAAATATTGTCACAGATATTATACTGATACATTGAAAGGTACATTAGAAGTTGAAACCAAAGTGGACAATGAAGGTGAAGTAATCAAGTTAAACACATATTCCATCAATGAAGATAAGAGTTTCACATTGCAAAGCAAGTACGACACCTCAGGTGATGCGAAGCAAGTATCAAATGAGTCATCAAATGGGTCACTTTATGAAATTACTTTCGAAGATCCATATTTAATGATTATCACCATGGGAAGTCATGAACCATTATCAGTTAGAATCAAGTATACAACCAAAGTTGAGAATTCTGAATTAGGTTTAGGTGAAACGTTAACGAATAAGCAATTGATGTCTGCAGCTGCTATCAAGAAACTCATTGAAAACCATAAAACAAATTGGTTGAATGAGATCCCAAAAATGCCAGAGAATTTGGTTAATGAATCTGCTTTGAGTACTGCTTTAGAATCATATGTAAAGAAAGAAGATATATTATCAACCGAAAATATAACTCAAGAATTGTCAATCACTACCCACTTCGTAAATGGAACAACAAATGATGAGGATAAAAGAACGAATATTACAAATTTGGATGGAGATTTATGCAAAATACTAAAGAAATCATCATTAATAGTGAAAGGCTCTTGTAATAATGAAGATATTTCAGGAGAATATTTGTATGATAGTGAAGACTCGGAATATTATCATTACAAGAAAGGTGAAAATACTTTTTCTATATATTATTTCTATTATCGTGGAACATTCAGATATAATGATAACTATGCTGTCGATCTAGAATCAGTATGTTATTCATACAAGCTTGAAGTTTATGATGAGTATTGTATTCCAAATATGAATTTCGTAAAAACAAATTTTGCTTTGAAAACAGATATCCCTGAACCAGTTGACTTGACACCATATTACACTAGTGCCCAGGCTGATGAGAAGTTCGTTGATGAAGATGAATTGGCTTATGAATTAGATAAGTATGAGACCAAGGATGTGGCTGATGGAAAGTATGCATTGAAAGCAGATATCCCTGAGATCCCAACAGATTTGGTTAATGAATCTGCACTGAGTACTGCGTTGGAACCATATGCGAAGACCCAAGACTTACCAGATATGACCAAGTATGCACTCTCAACAGATATACCAAAAGAGTATTTCACTGATATCAGTGGAGAGGTTTATATCAAAGACCCAAACAAAATCCTGACATTGGGTGGAGCAAATCAGACAAGTAGTGATGCACCTCTCATGGTCATGAAACCAAATCATTCTCGAAATAGAAGAATATTTAGCATTGGCAATCAACTGGATAGTTCGAAGGAGAGATGGTTAGATTTTGATATTGATGCAAACAGTGATACAGCGACCATCAAATACAATGAAATAACTGTATTGGAGATTACTCGATCAAAAGTTTGTGTTATGAATGCATGTGATATAGACGGTAATGCCTATGCTAAAACCAACGACTTACCAGATATGACCAAGTATGCACTCACTGAAGATATCCCAGCACCAGTTGACTTGACACCATATTATACTAGTACCCAGGCTGATGAGAAGTATGCATTGAAGTCGAATGCTGTTACAGATGAGCAGCTAATAAAAAGATGTGCCATTGATTGCAGTTCAATTACGGAGGGGTCCTCGGATATATCAATTCGTTATCTAAAACTTGTAGATAAGGTGATTCAACTGGAATTCATAGTAAGTGAATATGCACTATGTTGTGAAATAAGGGTGTTATTCCGTGATACAGATGGAAATCCCCATAACATAGTAATAGTATTACATCAGAGGACTGTGTATTTTGACAATTTCAAATTCCCACTATATTATGAAGACACTGATGATATAATATCAAGTCCACTTACATATAACTTCCCAATAGGTGGATATCCCTGGACAACTACTCAGGAATTATTAGATGCTAGACAACTATATTCAAGACAAATCATGTCCCGAAAGTATTTAGCGAAATTTAAGAGTGTAATGTATGGTACATCCAACACAACCATCACTCATTACTGTCCAATCGAAGCAGGTCAAAACATATCTGATTTCGTTGCAGGAAAGCCTGTATTCATGAGTGGACATGTATATAAATATGTTAACGGATCCTTCATTAGTTCCACTGCTAACGATTCAACTGATTGCATTTGTAGTGTAGTAATCAATGGATCCTATAAAGAGTTCGTTGGAGTGATTACAGAAGTGGATGTTGAAAATGGATGTATCAAATTTGCTTCTCATGGAGACATGTTATTCACAGTTGATGATGCAAATCTCTATCAAATTGGTGACGTAATTCTCTATAACGGAAAGATCTTGGATGAAGATTATGCAATGACTTTACGCATTCAGCAATCAATTGTTGGAAAGGTCACAGCAAAAATAAATGAAACTACTCTTGCAATATTCAAATCTTAAAAGCAAAAATGCAAAAACCAATCCGTCTACGTGGATGCGTACTGCATTCGAATAAGGAACAATATGTACCCGGGATTATATCATCCCTTATAGGAAAGGATCTGCATCCACTATGGCTGGGGAAAGAACGAATCTTTCATTACAAAGGATTGCAAATGCCGGCAAATGCCCGTATTACCCCATAATCCACAAGTAATAGCTTACCCAAGGTGTTTAGTTCGCTTGGGCTCTATCACAAATATGGACCGGAAATAATACGAAAAATCGGCACCGAGGAGAATCGAACTCATGCCTGCAGCCGAAGCCCGGAGACATGCTTCATGACTCTACGACTGTACCAGTTAGCGCTAACATTTATATGTTTTCGATTTGGTATTTAATTGGTTTTAACCCTATTCCTTCATACATATATTGCAATAATTATGCAAAATTTTTCAAAATATTTTTCATGTCACAAGTCAAAAATTCTTCGAAATAATATACTCTTAGGAAGTCCAGAACATTAGTAGAACTATTCATTTTTGCATTTGATTTTGAAAGGATTTGGCAAGAGTGCATATTTGCACTTTAGAAATTACATTGAATATCCAATCATTTTCAAAACTTTGGTAGAACCATTGAGATTTGATATCGATTTTGAAGAGTCATATAAACTTGTCTCCAAGCATTCATTTTTGGGTCCAATTTTGAAGGTTTAGGCGACTGGCGGAATCCCGACCTTCGCATTTTGTTGATGAAAACATATATAATTTCATATATTTCAAGCAATCAGAAACATTTTTCTAAAACAAACTCATATTATTATTGATTTAATTTTTTATCAGAAGGTCAAAGAATAACATGTCAGCCATTAACGCAAACACCAACAACAAACTCATCTATGAACCAATTAATGATGATTATGAATGGATCCAATACAATAAAGAATTGAGAGTCATTCATTCCATTAAAGATGATATGTATCAGACGCAATCAATCATTAATGCACTTGGTTCAAACAAATTAGCTAAGCATTGGTTTGAGACTCAAATGTCTAAAGATGTTATTAATGAATTTGAGCTAGAAAAGCCTACCCTCGGAATTCCGAGGGAAGCAAAACCATATGAAAAACGCAAGAATTTACCCAATGGATTACGTGGCTATTATGTTCATCGATACTTGGTTAATGATGTTGCTATTTGGGCTTCACCAAGCTATCATCTCAGAATATGCAAACTTCTTGATGATATAGCTTCAAGAGAACGTGAAGAATTAACTAAAACCATTGCAGAGAAAGATGAAGTAATTGCAGAACAAGCTCAAAATATTGAATCTCAAAGACCTCGAATGGTTCCATCAAATAAAGAGAATTGCTATAAATATTTGATTTGGAAAGAACCCTCACCTGATTCAGAACATGTTATACTCCATCTTGTGAGACGTCATAAATCAAACTTCAGACAAGTAAATAAGCATTTCAAAAATACAGATGAGAACTGGTTCTATAGAGAGAATCTTCCAATTGCAATGACTCCAAACGAAGATATCAAAGCATTAGTTAAGAAGATATTTCCTGGATCTGATTATAAAATGAATGGAAGCATAATCAATATTAATGAGAAGCATCTATCCAAACTCCATGAAGAGATCTCCAAATACTTTGATGAATTCCAATTCTAAAAATATCAACATTATTTTTGCTTTAGCAAACCATTTTCAATGATATTCCATACTTGATGAATTGACTGTAAATGTTATTATAAGCATATTTTAGGTCTTCGGTTTTACCTTCTTTGGTTACCAATATTTTTGAAACATAGATGATCTTATCTGATTTCCCGCCACATCCGCTGCATCCAATATCTTCATTCAAGACTAATTCAACTTTCTCACATCCAGTCAATAATTTGATCATTTCCATCAACAACTTGCTTTCACAGACAACATATGAATTCACTTTTAATGGATTGTTCTCATACATTTCAACTAGCATTTCAAGAAATCGGTTTTTCTTGTCAAGCTCATCTAATTCATTTCCCAAATCTGCGATACCCCTGTCTTGTGCTAAATGGAAAGGACTGTTTGTTGGTTGTGGAGATACTGATTGATATTCCGGATTCGTCATCTGAGTATTTGTAATTGGACCATTCCCTTGGGGAACTTCCGGTTGGGGAGCTTGAATAAAATTTACATTTGGATTCAGAGGTTGAACATTTGGATAAAGGGGAATGGAATTTGCTCTTGGATGCTTTTGAGTTGGTTTGATATTAATGTTTACATTAGTCTGTTGCTCTTGCTTTATCGTATTATCTGTCTCACTGGATAGTATACGTGCTTGCCTCAAAGTCATTTTCATTAATACAAAAATAGATTTAGCATCTAATTTTTTTAAATTGTCTTTCAATCAAATCATTTTTGAGATACATCTTACCATTCAATTCAACAGCAACGATTCCATCTCTGTTATAATATTCTCCAACAATTCCCTTGAATGATTTGGCACCTTTTCGCTTAATGATATTTGGACTTTCAATCATAATTTCGTAATCATTCTCGAAACCAACCAATGGAACGAACCTCTCATTCATATTCATTTGTGTCTTCGTTAAAAAGTTATTAGAGATAGTCCTTTGGACATATTATCTTTCAGATATACCTATTAGCAGCAGCTCTATTGAGTAGTTTGCGGACTTTCATGCAATGATCATATTTCTTTTGGATTCGTTCACGTTGTTTCATTTTCTTAGGATTGTCAGATTCTGGTTCACTTAAGATCTTTCGATAATACTGCAATCTTGATGCAATCATTTTTAATGTCTGCGTTGCAAATGATTTACGTTCATGTCTTTTCTTTAATGGTGGTAATGCTAATGTTTCATTTTCATTTGTATTTGATTCCATTCTTTGGCTCTCATTAAAATATCAACAGCAAACATATAAACATCTCTTTAACAAAAACCAAATGAATCAAACTTACGAACTCAACAATAACGTGGATCACATCATTCAATACATCAAGAATTCAATACTTTGGGGTCCAAGCAGTGTAGACCATTCAGATAATTTTGATAGATTGCATGATCATAATTATGCTGGCTGGTTTGATGATAATTTTGATGACGATGATGATGATCCATTTACAGATTATTATAAGCAACCGAGAACATTGGAATTAATAAATAATCTTCTCAACAGCCATTCAACATTTTCAAGATTTATTCGTGACAGAATCATTAAATGGTATCAACGTAAACATCTTTATGACAAGCCTAGATTTAATTTAGATGAGAATGTATTGAGCAATTTCATTAAAGTAAATGTCACAACAATCAACAAAGAAGTCATTGAATATATGGAATATACAAAGAAACAGATCATTGAATATCAAGAATACAAGAAACGTCAAGCTATTGAGAAACAAGAACGAAGAAAACGTGAAAGGATTGAAAGGCGTGAACAAGGATTGCAAGCAGCTCATGAGGAATTAAATAGGCTCCTTAATCTCAAAATACAAAAGGGTAAGACTCAATTCTATGCAAATAATGTATTCAGAGATTGGAATATTCATCCAGAAGATATGACTAAATTATGGAGAGAATATAATGAAAGATGGATACCACCAACCCAAAGAGGCAAACCACAACCTCAAAGACCTAGACCAACTATAGCTTACGATGACACATTTGAAGACAAACTTATCAAATACCTTAAAACACATTCAGATGAGAGACATCCAATGTCATTCGCTGACTTTCAAAAGCTAACTAAAGGTTGGCCTAGTTCGTTTACATCAATTGAAGATTGGTATCAAACCTACATTGAAAAGCATCCATCCAACATTGCTCCAGAGAAGATTCAAGTGAATTCTATTGGATTCAAATCACCAAAGAAAGTTAAAGCATTGAAATCTAAATATCCAAATATTAAGTCTCCTGATTCATCTACAACATCATACTTTCCATTAAAGCAGAATAAGAAGCTATATCAACTTCACAAGGTTTGTCCAAAAAAGACTTACATCATTGACATAATGTTTTGTGATAAGTATGCATATCTCATTGCAATCAATGTCAACACTAGATTCTTATATGCAGCCCCAATGAATAAACCTGTATTCACCACAACTAATCACGACAATCAAGAACAGCATTACATGAGATATTCTAAAAATGCAGACACATACATCAATGCTTTAGACTCATTAATCAAATCAGGAATGGATGTTCGATACCTTCAAGGTGATGGAGAGAAAGCTTTCGATGCACATGAAACATGGGCTTATTATGATTCTCATAACATTGAATTCAAACCAGTTCCAAGAATGAAAATGGGTGTATATCCAGACTTCATGAAAAAGGAACAAAAGCAATCGAAAACAGATCCAATGCATGGTTCTTTAGGGATTCTTGATAGAGTGATTCGCACACTTCGAGACATGGCATACCACATTGAAGTTGGAATCATTACACCAAATATCATGAAAGAGCTTGTCAATCAATATAACAATGTACCTCATGCAACGTTATCCAAATATGTTGGCTTTGATGTTACACCACAAATGGTCCAAGATGATGAAGAAATAGAGAACTATATCATTAGACAAATCATGAAAGAGAATGAAAAGGTTACAAGTAGAGCTGGATTTAAACTAGAGAATGGCACACCAGTGAAGCTTTATAATGAAAAGGATTCAATGGCTAAAAGAAGATCAATCATTCAACCAGGAAAGTATCACATTGTTGACTACCATGGAGGATATTATGAAGTCGAAGATGAGAACAAAAATAGACAATTCATTCCAAGATTTAAGCTTGCAATTGACATTTAATGTAATACTTTCTTGTAATATTCTGGATTATACATTCTGATGATCTTATACAATACATTGATATTTGAATGTTTTGCATCTTTCTTGACTGTTTCGAAATTCATTGAAGCTTTGCATGTCAAATTACATTTGAACTCAACATTATAAAATGCTTTATCTCTATTATCTGGTGATAGACACTTAATTGCTCCAAACAATGGTAACAAAGTAAGTCTATCATCTATTTTTGAAGCATAATTGTGAACTTCCATACCAACTAATCCATCAACCAACTTCATTTCTTCATCATCAGGAAGGTATGTTAACGGTTCATCATCATCATCTTCATTATATTCTTTACCATTTTTACCTGAAAGATCCAACTCTACACCTAAAGATTTGATTACATCCGTTGCCGTTCTCTTGATAACAGAATCCCAATTACCTTGATAGAATTCATATCTTCCATTCTCATTTTCAGAATCAGGAAGCATTAGACCATGATATGAATTGCAATCAACAGAAGCAAAGTAATCTATATCAAACTCATCACATTCGAAACATTTGACATATGCATTCTTATATAAACCTGGAATATTATGATTTGCATAAATATGAAGACTACCACTTCCAGTCTCAATAATGATATCATCTTCAGAGAGTTTGCTAAGTATTGATTGCTTGATTTCAAATCTTTTCTTTTGAGGTAACTTCTTATTAATATCAATGTCAATCACAGCAAACCCAGGAGTTTCATTTACACTCAAAACCATTCCAGTCTGATTTCTACATTTAAGATCACCAATATGTTTACCATCACAGGATCCATGTTTGGACTTATTGAATGTAATCTTGAAGTTCTCATCAAATCTAGTTCTCAATGGTAAATCCCAATGACTCTCATCTGCTAAAGCAGTCTGGGAACCAGACCTTGTGAAACAAGAGTACATAGTATCAAAATCATTTATATAAGTTGGGATATCATTTGAATCTCTATTTGCAGAGACCTTGGGTTCATTTTCAGGAATACTCTTTCCAAGTTCAAGTAATTCAGCATCTAAATCTTTATTGTTCATTATATTTTTGAATTCATTTTCACATTCTTTAGCATACTCTTCACATGATTTGATAATAACATCATTAGCAGTCAAACCTTTAATGAATGGAATGCAAGTTTGATCTTCTAATACTATCATTTTGTTATGAAATCCAGCCAACGCATTCTTCTTAATAGTTACCTTAGACATTTGTATTGAAATCTTTCCATCAGAATTATGTTTACGATTCATTTGGAGATTAATATTCTTACCCTTAAAGACTTTGTTATCATTGATTACACTAAGATAACTTGATGGATGGATTTTACAATTTTGCTTCAATGATACACCTTTGACTTTCAATGATTTAGTTTCCATGGAACCATTTTCTTTATTATTCCAAATTGTATAACATTTAGGACACAATGCAACTTGATTATCACCATATTTTTCAACAGCTGCACCTAATATTTTCTTCTCATCAGCAACGGTTCCAATAGATGGATTTGGCATGAATTGATAAACATATTTATCATAGAATTCTTTATCTTTAACGATTGCATCGAAGACTTGCTCACCATGTCTATTCATATCTCCAGCAATTGCAAAGTAAACACTATCTGTATCACATGATGTGAAATGCATTCTTTCAACATCTAAACATTTGAAAAGGAAGTCATAAATGAAAACCAAATACCAATACTTTGCATTATCAAGAGTGAAGAATGACTCTTGAACACATGTCTTGCATCGGAAATTCTTGGGTTTACGTTGAATTATATATGAATCATTTGCAATTGGATATCCGTTTACATAAGTCTCACTTGCAATGTCAATGAAGGCTCTATCACGATCTACAATCTTGACTTTATCATAATGTTCTGTATTGAGACCATCATATCCATAAGATCCATTCATACTAATTTTATAGAACTTCTCATTTCCAGGTTTCTCTCCACTTAATATCTTCTGACGTTCTCCCATAAACTCATTAACGAATGCATTGAAACCTCTATGGCAATCATATATTGTAACATTCTGGATATCAACAATTTCCAAACCATGGTCAATGAGAAACCACAAATAATAGCAACCAAATGTCTTGAATTCACCTCTTGTATCAAGAGTCATCGTTAGCTTGGTATCAGATTTGTCAACAGTATGGATCTTATTGTCTTTACCATATTTGTACATGTATGAACCGATTATATCTTCATCATTTTTGATCTCAAAATTGCGAAATACAGGTGGAAAATTAATGAATGTATTAACAAGTTCTTTGGGACATTCTAACTTAACAGTTGCATGAAAGATGAATTTGGGATTCTTATCAAACCTATGTTTGGAATTGATTATACTCATACAAGTATGATATACATTTGGTTTCTGTTTACCATTTTCATCATAACAATCATATGAATTTAATATTGAGCCAGGCATGTACATGATACCTCCATGATATTTGTTGAATGAATGCCAGTTACCAGAACATGCTGAAGGATACAATGAATTGAAATCAACACCAACAACATGTGAAACAACATTATCAGTATATCTGACAACAACTTTATTAGCTTCTTCATCAAAATATAAACGTGTAATGCAAGTCTCACCTCTAAGATTGACTCGATGCATAACATTTGAAAGACCTCCAGTTATACCAGCACGTAAACGATGATATTCAGCTTCATTGGTAATAGTCATTGGCAAATGATTCACTTTACAGAACTTCTTGAGCTGGATTCTTAAACGAGTAACCTTATCATCATCATCTGCACGAAGGCTATTACATACTTCACAAGCAAGTTTGCAATTGGATAATTCATGACCTATTTCATTATTGATTCTATCCAAAGTAGGCTTATTAGTCCACGAGAAGTGTTCGCCACAAAGATGACATTTACCTAATTCTGGGTCTTCATATATCTTCATGAATGCATCGAAATCAGCTTCAGAAACACATTTAGAAAGGTCTCTTATTCCCTTTGGGAAATTTGCTTTGCAAAAAGGTTTGGGCTGCTTACTTTTCTCTTGTTTAGAATTGAATTTCTCATCTTGGTTATAATATGAATTGACCTTATATGTCCACCATTCTTTGGTTGGCTTGAATGTATTCTTTGAATTCAAAACACCATAATCACAATCAATATTAAAGTTCTTATAAGCCATTGCATACTTGATTTCCGATGCATTACGTGACAAAGAAAGGTTAGAGAGCATGTCGACACCATATTTAGCATTCATTTCAATGAGGTTATCAATAGGTTTGATCATCATTTCAACATCATTATCATTATATGCTAACAGATATTCCCATCTGTCAATGAATCTTTTGGAATCTTCAAGATATTCTTCATATTCTTTATTTGATAATGCATTCTTTTGATTGAGATAGCTATGGAAATCTTTATGTTTGAATGGCTCTGACATACTTAGGACATCATCAAAGTTCTCACTATTTACAGCTTCATATGGGAATGTACCTTTAACAGAATTCTCTGCACCACCAAAGTCAACACCAAATTGTTTAAGAGTACCTCCACTGATGAATGCTTGAGCATCAATGAAACGTAATCCAATCATACCTTTATCAGTTGATGTTTTGAGAATGAATTGCTTCAAAGATGATGTAGTACCAATTAAAGAACTGTTATCAACCTTCCATTGCATATCATGATGAGTATAATTGAAATATTCTTTAAAGAGATTGCTATCAAATTTTGCAGAATTAAATCCCAAAACTGGTACATCAAGGAGACCTTTATCAAGCTTTTTAATGACTTCGACATCAGAGATTTTGAGCATATCTTTCATTAATTGAACCTTATCATCAACCATTTCATAAGCTCTCTCGAACATAAATGTAAGCCATTCTGGAATGAAATCTTTGGATCTAGCATCGAAATGTCTCGTTAACAAACCTTTTGAAGACTTGATGCAACAGCTCACTGACAATGGAATTAGACGACTATTGATTACAGTTGATTTACCAGTTTCTTTATTAACAGATTGCTCCATGGTTTCAAAATCATATGTCATGTAATATCTCTGAGGTTGCCATTTAAGATCATGTGCTACACAATATTCGTAAACTGGATGATTCAAAATATGTGGACAATATGGCATACTAACTCTTTCAGGAATGTAATTCTTATGAAACTTTCCATCACAATGTGCTTTATGGATTTCCATACGTCTCTTACCATGACCATTATCATTACGGACAACATATGATTTACATTGAGGGCAGACAAGAAGCTTTGTCAACCTTTCAGCATCAGAGATATACATAATATGGATGACATTCTCTTGACTGAAAAGTAAAGCACTGAATGTATTCTCAAATTTATCATCATGCCATTGCTCTTGGATATCAAAATAACTGGAATCTTTACCATTCTCATCTTCACTTTGCAAATAGCAATAGATGTTAACATTAATTTCATGCTTTTTAGCAGATTCTTTCATCTCATCTAACGTCATACCTTCGAATGATTTCAACAATTCTTGAGCAGCTTTGGTAGGTCTAGTATTATATTCAATTCCATGATCTTTACAGAAGAGTTTACGAGCGGCACTGGTACGATCTTTAAGATAGTACTTCTTAGTCTTTGATAACTTTGGATCCAAACATATTGCTAAGAATCTATACCAACATAATCCATCATCTTCATTGTCTGTGATTATAAATTGAGATTTCAAGAAAGCAGGTGGAAGATTCTTAATCTTACCAGAAATCTTAGGTAGTCTATGAGATGTGAATGCTATATTTGAAACATAAATGAGTTTGACATTGGATGCTGTAGTTGAATGATTATGAATATTGGTTTCAATGTAATACTTAATTTTTTCTAAATCTGTTGAAAATTGAACTATAATTGGAATGGTATCAGCAAATTTGATTTTAGTAGGAATGATTTCACGTGCTTCGTAATTGTATACTTCGTCAGATTCTTGAAAATAATTCTTCTCAGGAACTTCAAAGACACCTCCCATTTCAAATGTTAACCTGAATGGTTTACGTTCACGTTTATATACAACATTATCAAGAAATTCGAAAATGTCATCAAGCTTATGAATCTTGTTAAGGTAATACACCATCATTGGATCTTTCTTTTGATTCTTCTCAACAACTTCATAGTCTTTTGGATACTTACGTCTAGCATTTTCTAAACATTCTAATGCTTTTTCTTCATCATATGGCTCGTTAACTTTAAGATTCTCTTCATCAATGCTCTTGAATTCATGACCATACTTATCAAAATATTCTAACAATTCTTGGTTTTGGTTCTCAAACATTTTCTGTGAATATGGCTTAAGTTCAAGCATTTCTTTAGGTGCTAACGGTCTAAGTAGAACTGTTTGCTTACGTAAATCATCAAGCATTCTCTTATAATTAGTTTTGGATACATGGATTTGAGTATTTTCTTTTTCAATTTTCTCGTTAAAACGTTTACGAAGAATATCCCTAATCTTATCATTAACCTTATCTTTAACATTGAAATGCTTACGTTTAATGTAATTGAGATATGCTGAATCGTTGCTATCAATATATCTTTTTGGTGCTTTTGGATGCTTTGGAGCATGTGGGATTCCCAAATATTTGATTTCTGGTTGGAATGGAAGATTCATTAATTCTTCAATAGCTTCAGCTTCGATAGCTTCATCTTCTTTCTTAGCATTGTATCCCTTTGCAAACCAATATACACTACCATAAGTAGCATCACCATCATAACCCATTTCATCAAGTTTGGGTATAATAAAGTCAAGGATTCTATCAATTACATTATCTTCAAATTCAGAATTATATGGAAATTCATCAATAATTGCTTCAAGTGTTTCTTCAGAAATGCCGAGCATTAATGCTAAATTCCATACATCATCAACTGGTCGCTCATCTATTTCTTGGCGGTTGTCGATCGTTGGTTGACTCATCTTTTCTTTGCCTCCGCATTAAAAAAATTATCCCTTACAAAAAGATTGATATCTTCCTGTACACCATTTTTCATGAAAATCTGCTCTTTTACATTCTCTTTTTGTATCAAAAACGACACAAATTCGGACATTATTTTTGCCTCCAAACACCTTCAAAACATCCATTTTTGGGCACTTTTTCTTAAAATATACTGTTTTCAAGTTTGAGCTCCTAGTATTGAAACATGACTCTGAAAATGAATGCTAGAAGACAGGTCAACCTTCGTATTGAAAATCGGACCCGAAACTCAAGGCCAAAATATCTTCCGGAAGAATTCGTCATCACTTAAGTAGTTCTTAGGTTTACGTAGATGGTTTAATTTTGATAGTTATGAACAAAGGACTTTTTAACAATATCGGCTGGTATTGGAAATCTACTAAACTTAATTCTAAAAATTTTAATGAATCTGTATATGTTTTTATTTTTAATGGTTTACTTTCAGTTTCGAAATCATATATAAGTGGTTTATTATCTAAGGTGAATGTATTGATACTACCAATGACTGAAGGTGTATATTGTTGTTCACCTATATTGGAATATATGGCATTACCTTGTAGTGATACTAGATACAACTTAGTATGATTTAATATTGGTATATCTTTTATTATATAGGTTGTATTAGCAGGCAACTCTAAAGGCAATGGAGTATTATAAAGACCAGTTACTAATGCAGCTCGATGAGTTAAAGACGTAATGGTAGTCTTCATTGTGGTTTTTAATTGAAATGTTCTTGTTTCTTGTTTATACTCCCATTGAAACCAAGACATTAAATTTAATACCGATTGTAATTCTTTGATAGTATAGGAAAATTTAGGAGTTCGAAAATAGGCTTTAATAGGTATTGAATCACTTGACATTTCAATATAATCATCACCATTGGTTAACAGAATATTACTCAAGGTACTAATTGAAGATACATAATACTTGACATATTTACACTTCCAAGGTATATCCAAATTGATAGATACCTTATTATATTCATCAGCATTTGTACTTTGTACTGATACTAACATTTTATTATATCCAAAAAATGTCAATTAAACTTTATTCTTTGCAATCAAATGAAGCAGAGAAGCTCAAAGACAAGGATGTTGAGATAAGTGTTAATGATGAAGGAAATATTGATATTATAAGAAATGAGGACCCAGATGATTATCCTACGTTTAGTTGTTTATATAACAAGGCTGAAGTAGATGAAAGAGTAGTCAAAGGTTATATCGAAAATGGAGGAAAGCTTGATGGTTTCGGCAATGTACCTATTACACACAAATTTGCCAATTATTTAAAATATGTATTTAAAGGACCTGAAAAGACACCTCTATTAGAAGGCTCACTACCTGAAAAAGCAGAGTCATATAAGGAGTTGATAAAAGATGAACTTTGCGTAAATACCTTAAATGAATTTATTGAAGAAGAATCTAATACATGTGAGGCTATTCATGAGATGTATACCGAATTGATGTGTGCTGTTGATGGATATGAACAAATATCAACAGATGAACAACTAGGACAAACAAAGGTTATTCGATATCTTCAAGACCCTGTACCACTTCCAACACCAGAGCCTGACCCATTTTTAGCTGAGTTTGGTTATTCGAACCTGGGAGATTTATTGATAAATGTCATAAAGAATGAAAAAACTAACATGACAACAAAGAGATTCTTATATGAGGCTTTTAATGAATCTAACTTTAAAAATTTCGTATCTAGGATATCTCAATACCATTGGAATCTAGATAAATTGTCTGTACAAAGAATAGGATATAGATACAAAGGGTGTACAGACTTGGTTGAGGCAGACCAAATTATTGAAGTAAGTAGCCCATGTGAATTCCTTGATATATATACAAGATACTACTTAGAAAATTACAAACACACTCCTCAAATACTTCAATATTTGCTGTTTTCGAGTGTATTAGGTTTAGGTATCTCAAAAGCCTTAAAATTATTTCGACTATCCAAAGCTCCAGATAATAAAATTACCATTACTCATATTGATGGTACTCAAATGTCAGTCACCTTAAATGACCACTTAAATGACGTTCAACGAAATATCGAAGTACTCATGATTGTAATTAATGATTTGATAGGACAAGTATCGCAGATAAAATCCTGTGATTGCAATCATGAAGAGGAGGAAGGAGGAGGTGGCATAGGTATCCCGCAAGATGAGATTGATGAATTGACGAACTACCTAAGAAATCAAAATCGACATCTTGAAGAACATTTCGGTGATATTGATGAGAATATAAATAGATTGAATCTTGGTGAACAAGTACAGTCATTTCAAGATGCTATGCTTGATGTTGTTATGTATGAGGATGCAATACCTGATATAGCAAAACAAGCTATGGAACAACAAGACCAAGAACAACAAATACCAGTTTTTAGACCAATTGGCGACCGTTCGAACGGTCTATATAATCAAGATAGTAATTATGTTTGGGACATCATCTATGAGGAATGGCGAGAAAGAGATGATAACTTGGATAGACCTGCAGGATGGAGACGAAATAGGAATGCTCCTGTACCTCAAAATTACATGTGGGATGTTGTTCATGATGAATGGGTTATGTTAAATATTTATTATCCTTTCGAGGAAGGTTGGAGAGAAGGAGCTAGTGAAGCAATAGTAGATGTATTAATACCAATCTTTGAAAATGACCATAGAGGACATCTCAGGTATAGTGATAGATATGAAGAATGGGTGTTCTTTCCAGAAGAGAATTCATATCTACATATGCCAACAAATGAAATGTTATACCGTAATAGAGAATATCATGCAGAATTAGGTCAATATGTAGCTTGGAATATTGTAGATGAGGAATGGCAAGAACATGGATATGACTTCCAAGATGATGATTGGATTCATGATGAATTATTAGATGCTCCTGACAATTTAATATGGGATATGACACATGAAGAATGGGTTATTTTATCACAACATTTGGAATGGATAGATAGATGGCGAACACAAAACACCCCAGCAGTAAATGCTCTTGTACGTGCAAGAAATAGTTTTGTTCAGGTTTTTGGAGAAATAGTTTGGAATGAAGATAAAAGGCAATGGGTTTGGGAACCAAAAGATGACCCATCTCCAATGGCGTTATCAATCGAAAATACGAAAGAAGCCAAAACAGATAACTCTTCCGCAGTAGCAATACCTGACTTTGTCAAAGGGTTTGATAAATTCGAGGATGTATTAAAATGTTATGGTGTTCAAATATCGAAAGATACTCCATCATTAGACCCAGTTAAACCAGTACTTGGTAAATATATTATAAAGGGTGATTTAGAAGTAAATGGAAAAATAATATGTGATTCTATTCCAAGTGGAGGTACCTCGAGTGGAGGTATAACAACAACTGATTGGTCCCTTGAAACAGGATACCCTGATTATTATTTAACTAATCAAGATATTCGACAAATACCACATGAGATAGGTGATAAACATTTTAATGCTTTCCTAATTGTTTTACGAAAAGAGTTAAAAGATGCAATAGAAACGATAACAGATGAAACAATAATATTTAAGATAATACTTCGAACAGATTCTTTATATTATGATGATAATAAATACTTTAAGGAAATATATATAAAAGTCATCAATGGTGTTATTCTATGTCCAGTTATATCCTATAATAGTGAAACACGAAGATGTACATTATCATATAATGCATATAATGAACTTGATGTTGCAGAAGATTATTTATATATCATGTTTGAGAAAACATTACCATTTAGTCCATTCGACCTCTATATAAAAGGAGATATGTTAATATATTATATGCTTAATCAACATTGCTTGGTATCTACCCAACCAGTTGTTAAATGTGATATTATAGATGCTGATAATGCTTTAAAGTTGCAGAAGACAGATATGTTATATTTATACAAACCAACATCTATTAGTAATGAGATCATTAATGACAAAGAATATTATAAAATGGTGTATGAGATTCCTAATGATTATTATCTGATCGAATGCTTTAAATTTAAGTTCAAGGAGTTTTGTTTTGGAAATACATGGGAATTAGAATGGCAAATAGATGATATCAATACTGACAGGAATAAAGGTCATTGGGAAGGAAATAATTTAAGAGGTAGGTTGGCAGGTAATATTGTTAACAAGCTTAATAAAAGGAATATCAACTATTATCATAATGACAACAGGACACATCTATGTTATGTAATGATGAAGAATGATGAGATACATAATGAAATTATAGATAGAGGAGAACATGGTATTTTATATAGTTTCTATGAACTTGCAAATAAAGAAGGAAAGATTGCAACAAAAATACTCTTGAATAATAATGAGGTTATTGATGGAGAAACTAATCATGTTCAATGTATCGTGTTTCAAATGGGTGGACATAATAAAGAAACATATGAAGGATATGACTTGGTTGGTGTTGAGTGTAGATTGTTGGGTTATGAAGAAAATGTTGTTAAATTTAATGAATTAATTCCAAAGATATCTCGTATTTATTTGGATATTTATTTGCCGAAGTCATCAACACCTACTCGATTAACATTTAAAATCAAACCTGAAATCCTCCATGTATATGGTCAAGCTAATGCTAATGTAGACCTCATTGGAGATAAAGATACCATTGAACGTATCGCTTGTTATTGGAAAGATAGCCATATTAACACTGATTCCAGACATATTGAACTATATCTTAGGAAAAGTATGACTGACCCGATTGAAGAAATAAATTGGAATCCGCAAATAAATCCATTCGAATATATCATTAATCAACAATATTATGAAATATATCCTAATCCAAATGCAGCGACAACCCTCTACACTGATTACAATATATGCTCATCAAAAATCATTACAGCTGATAATATAACAACCATGAGGAGTGATTTAAATGTAGTTGCTAATAACTTTGATGTTTTATCTTATGATGTAGGTATATTAAGACTTGATGTGAATAAGTTACAAATGGAAATGTTAGAACAACAATATATAACTCAGCACCTTCAAGCAGATATGAAATCAGTAAAAATAATGAGTGGAATAACATTAGCATTTACTATAGGAACATTCTTATGGGATGTTGCAGGAACTCTTCTCAGTGATAAGGGAGTTAATTTAGGTCGAAGGGCAATACATGGTAATGACGATGTTTCCCATTATACATCCTTAGATGATTTATGTAGAGATTATGGAAGTACTGCACCTCAAAATGTTAGACTCGAAACTGCTGGAACAATTCAAAGGGTTGTAGGAAGTGTAGAAGATTCAGCAACAAGATTAAATGGATATTGGTCTCAGTTTCGAGAACTACTGAGGGATTTGGATCGTTGGGATGGAAATAATGCAATGGTTGATATTGTGTTTGAACAAATTGGAGATTTAACAAATACAATATATGAAGAATTTCCCAATGCTATTATGCCAGAATGGCTAAGAAGGTTGTTAAAAGAAAGAGGTATGAGAAGGTCAGTAGTTACACAAAGTGATACTCCTGAACCAGATTTAATCCCAAAGGTAATAGAATGGTGTGAAACTGATTACCAAAGACTTGATGACCCAGAGAAATTTGAAGATAATTGGATAAACCCTGAAAAGGCAGTATTATCTTTATCTGCTACTGTGGATGTATGTAATAGAATGAGAGAATCAATGAAATTACCAATTGGTATCTTAGCTCATGAATTATCATCAGTCAAAGAGAAAGTAAATAAGAAGCACCCATTGGATGATATTAATATGGATGAATATATTAAGAAGAGTGAGGTTGAAGAATTATTAATGGCTTATGATAATAGGATAAAAGCACTTGAAGCTAAATGTGCTAACATCGAATGAGAAGTTTTATTTAACTAAAATGAGTGATACTACTACAAGATTTAAAGGAGATATACAGTTTAAGATAGGGGATGCTACTCGAAAAGGTAGCCAGTTATTAACCTTGGGTGACTTAGATAACTATGTGCAGACAGGTCATTTATTTAATGAGGTCGAAGGTTTACCAGAAGTTGATATTAAAAATAAAAATATACAGTATGTATCATTTGAGTCTTCAACAACAACTTACAATATCCTTAAGTTTGTTAATTTGCCTGAAGACTTCATGAATAAGCTCAACGAAATAAAAACCCAGACTAATATATTTAAAGTTGTCTTGAGGAAGAATATAGTATATGATACAAGTGGTAATTTAGTTAAGGAGTTCTACATATATGTTAAGGATGGTCAAGTATATTCTCCTTTGATAACCAAAAGTAGTAATGGATGTAGTATAAATAATAGTACTATTATGGGATATATGAATATAGCTTTTGATAGTAAACTAGACTTTAACCCATATACCTTGTGGCTGAATGGGGAGTTGAGCATAATGAATGAATATATAACTGATTCTTTACAAACAGAGAAGGCAATAAAGTGTTCTATAATAAAAGCTGATAATGCATTAAGTTTACGTAAGAGTGATGTACTATACTTATATAAGCCTACATCAACTAGTCAGGTTGTGATAGATAACAAGAAGTATTGGTTACTTCAATGGAACATAGATACTGGATATACTATACCTAATGACTTAGAGTTTAGGTTTAATGAGTATTGTTTTGGTAATAAGTGGTTTTTATCATGGGATGGCACAAAATGGGTAGGTGATAACATACAAGGTCATATCAATGGTAGATTAGTTAATGGATTAAATAAGGAGAATGAGTATGGTGAAGATGGTACCTACATACAAGTCAAGAGGAGTGAGAGGAACATGAAACTGATTAATAAGCCTAATGACTACTCTCCTGATAACCTATTACATTACATGATTCATGGAGGTAAGTGCAAAATAGACTGTTTTGTAAAATTAAAGACAGGGGAGGTAGAACCTTTTTCGAAATATGGTCTAGGATATCAAACAAGTCAAGGAGGTACAAAAGATGGATATGATATTGAAGCAATAAGGTGCTATAAGATGAATAATGCGACTAATAAATTAGAAACTAGTGCTATTGATGAACTCTACCTTGATATTACCCTTGAAGGTTCTAAAAATGCAAATAGGTTCTCAGTTCGACCTACTGGAAAAGAAGGTAATGGAGGAGACAAGGTATGGTTGTTCTTACATGGTGTACTTGATTCATGTGAACAGCTTGAATATACATATGCAGCTTCGACTACTAATGACTCAAGGGATATTAAGATATATTTAGCTGATGAATATGTTGACCCAATAGATGAGGTTCATTGGGATTCAACTACTAACCCATTCGAGTATATCATTAAGCAGCAATTTTATGAAGTATCCCCAAATCCTAATGGGGCAACAACCTTATATACTGATTATAATATTACCTCCTCTAAGATAATAACAGCTGATAATATTACTACTATGAGGAGTGATTTAAACTTAGTTACCAACAATGTAGATGTTATTAGCTATGATGTTAACGAAATGAACACTGTTATGGAAAGTCTTAAAGGTAGAGTATCAAGGACTGAACAAGTTACTCAACATCTGGAGGATGATGTAGATAATTTACGTATAGTCTCATGGACTGCATTAGCTTTTGGAGTTGCAGGTACTGCTGGATCAATAGGTTCTATTGGTATGCAGCTATTTCCAGATGGTATAAGCTTTCCTACCATAAAAGGTGGAGGATTCCTTAAAAGGTTATTCTCGCATAAGTCAACCAAAGGTATGAGTGATTTGGTTAGAAATAGCATTAACTTCATGTCAGGTACTACAGCAAGAAGCATAACCAAAGATATAACACCTATAATTACCTGGTGTGAAGAGGAGTATAAGCAACTAGATGAACTACCTTTTACAGATGAGAATGATAACCCTGATACTGGAACCTTGACATTAAGTGGTGCTATGGATATCAGCAATATGTTTAGGGATTCACTCAAGCCTTGTTTCAAGTTGTTAGCTGAGAAGGTCAATGAGCTAGAGGCAGAGTTTGATAACTACCCTACTGTGGATGAAGCTAATGAAGGTCTAGAAGTACTTATACGTAGGATAGAGACATTAGAGGGTGAAAATACAACCTTGAAGGCTACAATCGAAGCAATGGAAACTAGATTAGCTGCTCTTGAAAATCCGCCACTTGATTGGAAAACCTATTATTCTTCTTTTACTGAGAACATTACTGAGTCTCATTCGAAATATTTTTGTTTTTATTATGGTGATAACTTGTTCCAAGTAGAAGCCACTACATTTGATGGTGAACCTGTAGAAGATGGTGAATATTTGTTAATTTGGACAGATAGGAGTCAAAAACAACATTATGTTAGATTAATAACTTATAACCATTGTGCTGGCGATAATGAATTGTATATGGATGAAATTTATGGCAAAGAAAATACAATTACCTATATCGGTTATGACATGCTTGTTGAAGACATAACACTTGATTTAGATGATAGATATGAATCAACATTTGATGCAATATATAGAAAGAAATAAGTACGAGATTCTCGGGGCAGGTACCTGTGCCGTTTCAGTAGTAGTACTTCAAGAAAAAACAAGTAGTGGGGACCCGAGGTAGTTGTTTAGGTCCCTAGTAGTAGTGTGGACCCGAGGTAGTTGTTTAGGTCCCTAGTAGTAGTGGGGACCCGAGGTAGTTGTTTAGGTCCCTAGTAGTACTTCAAGAAAAAAAAAACAAGTAGTGGGGACCCGAGGTAGTTGTTTAGGTCCCTAGTAGTAGTGGGGACCCGAGGTAGTTGTTTAGGTCCCTAGTAGTACTTCAAGAAAAAAACAAGTTGAAGAAAAAATTTTTTTTATTTTTTTATTTTTATTTTTATCATTTTTATTTTTTATTTTTATCATTTTTATTTTTTATTTTTATCACGAGTTCGTGTTGACGTGTGGGCTTAAGCGTAGCGTGGCCCCAACGGAAACCGACTCGTATATACTACTAATTGTGCTGTTAATCACTTGATATTATTTCTATAGTATTACAATCTGATTGAATTCAGTCGCTGATATTTCATCACATTCATCAGTCTATTATCCAAATTTATAAATATATAGCAATACGTCCAATTGTTTCATTGATTAGAAGTACCTCCTAAAATGAAGCACCATGATGATGATTCATACAAGAAAGAAATTATGATGAAAACGACCTAGAGATATTAAATCACGCTTATAATAAGTATGAATTGAATTATTTAGCAAGAAAAGCTCAACTATTGATAAAAAAATGGAACAAAATGTCAATGGCTATGATATCTAGATATGAATTGACATCTTGTACTAATCAACTTGGAAGTCTTTCAAAGAACGCCGTCATTTTTTTTTTTTTTTTTTTTTTGTATATCTTTGTATTAATTTGTTTTTGGAATTATGGCTATACAACAAACTAACAAACTAACTAACAAACAAAAAAATCTTGTAAGTATTTTGATAGAGATATTTTTCGTTTGCTCAACAAACCTTCTCAAAAACTCCTTCAAATAAAGTCAAAATATTTTGATAATATTATCACAAAATTTGAATTAATAGTGATCGTTTGCTAAAATTGAAGATTATATAGAGAATTTATGAGCCAAAATTGGAAACTCAATGGAAAAATAACCTTTAGTCAGAGAGGCCATGATTATTCTACACCAGAATATTTTAATCCTGATTATCACAAGTATTTACGTGATTTTTTTGAGAAGGTTGAAAAATCCAAAAATTATTCATACGAACAGCTTTTAGAAATTGAAAAAAACACGACCCTACAGAAAATTGTTTATCGCTCTCGTGGGTATATATCTTTGGCAAATTATATGAATGAAATTAAAGATCCAAAATCTAAAGTTATTAATGAACATTTACCTTCGCGAACAAAATCTAATCACTCAGCACGAAAACATTTTGAAAAAATTCAAGTTGTTACAGTTAATCCTAATGGCTTTATGTCAACAAAAGAACAAAAAGTTGCAGGTATTTGGGATGAAAATTCTGAACAAGCTTTCAATATGAAAGTTTTATCTTTGTTAAATCGTTTAACTCAGCAAAATATGAAAATTACAATTAAAGAATTATTACCAGTTTTATCAACACCAGAAAGACTCAATTATGTTGCAGAAACTCTAACAAATAAAGCTTCTCAAGAACATGCTTTTGCTTCTTTATATGCCAATTTCTCTAGTAAATTAAAATACCACGGGCTTGAAGATCTTATAATCACAAGAGCAAAGAACATGTTTTTCGAATATTGCAATCAACAATTAAATGATAAGAGTGACACCCATGATTTGACTGGTTGTTCTAAATTTGTTGCTTGTTTAATTTGCGAAAAATCAATTTCATATAAAGATGGCATTGAATGCTTCGAAAAGCTTATACAAGGGCTTGAAGCTCCACAGATTGCTGCTTCAATAGTTGAAATGTTTTTAATTTTTGTCCAAAATTGTGGTGTTGAGTTTGCTAAAAAAGTTCCAGAAGCTACATGGAATCGCTTTATAAGAGTTAAACATGGGAGAGATCTTACATCTCGAGTGAAATATTTACTAGAAGATGTTGAAGAAATATACAATGAACAAGTTCTTGGAAAACCAAAGACAGATAAAATTGAAATAAAACCTTTAGAACAGCATTCAGAAACAAAAGTTTATATTGTAAGAGATTCATTTACGAACTATAAAGAAGGATCAGAAGCTACAGTTGAACTTCCTGTTGATGAGTTTCTTCGTGCTGCATCCAGTATGTTTCCTGATCAGACTCGTGATCCAATGACATATTGCGAATTTATATGCGACATCCTCGAACCAAAACATCCAGACAAGAAGATTTTAATCGATATACTTGGAAAATGCGCAGCAGAATATTGCCAAAACAAGATTGAAGGTGATTCTCCTAAAATGTGGTCATTATTTGATGATCTTCTGTATTATATGATTTTGAGGAAATTCCTTGATTGTGAAGATGTTAAAATCATTATGAATTCATTCCCAGCTGAACATGAATCTTATATCGAAAATGGAATGAAGTGGTTCCTTCTTGATAAACATTACTTTTCGAAAGAAATTGATTTACCAAACTTCCCAAGTTCAGAAGTACGTCAAGCTTTGATGATGCCCAAAATCATTCATCAAGAATTTCAACCATCAATGCTTTATTCAAGACTCATCGCAATTTCTATTATTAGATCTATAGCAAGCGCAATCTCTGAGAGTGAGAATCCTCTTGAAGAATTGAAAAATTATCAACCATTTCTAACTTTAGCAGATTCTATTCCTGAAATTTTTGATAACGAATGGGGTAGTTTAATAGAAGAATACAACTTTGAATTTGATGTTGACGATATTTATGCTCTAATATCCTCAGAAGAAGAGGAAGAGGAAGAAGAATTCATTAAAGAAGAAGAAGATGAAAAAGATAATCGAAAATAAAATCCTTTAATTTGTAATACTTGTGATGAATAGAGTTTTTATATTTATTATAATAAATATATATATTTCTTAATTGTTTTGTATAATTTTTCGTCCATCACATGTAGTAATTGAATCACTTTAAAATATCTATGATACTTTTTTTTATATATTGAAGTTCATACCAATTAACTGGATATCATGCAAACATGTATATCTATCTATAAGTTTATTTAAAATTATTTACATTTTTTTTCGAAAATTAGAAACAATACTTTTATTTTATTTAATAAATGATAATAATTAATGGCGTAAAAATTATTAAACAATAGAGTTCTATAACTCTTCTCATTTATCTTCTTTCCAACCAAATTTATTATGCTTTTTACTAATATTTCTTTGTTCAATAACAAGACGTCTTGTATTTTTCAATTTCATTTTGAGGATCTTTGACTTAGATGTGATCTGAGGGATGCTAAATTCTCTTTGCTGTGGATCAGGGAAAAGAATTGATAAAGCATCTCCTGGATTTTTTTCAGCAATTTTTGGTGTAACTGCTATATTTAAAAACTCTGTCAGATTATCCGCATCGTTATCAGATAATTTGAATGATTTAACTGTATTTGGATCTTTGATCATTTTAATTGTAAATAGATATTGACTATTGCTTCTATGAATTCTTGCAGATGATAAATCAAATCCTATTAATGTTTTTCCATTACTTTTTATTTTGACAATTTGATGTTCATCGTTTTTCCCGTAATCTTTACCCCAATCTAATTTAATAGTTAATGATGATGTTGAATATCTTCTCACTTTTGTTCTTGGATTTTGATTGACTTTATTTAAAAGTGTAACAAGCTGCTCTTGGTTAGAAACTTGATGAAGTTGTTGAAGAAAATCATCAAAGTCATTCTTTCTCTCAGGTTTTTTATTATTATATTGCGATTTACGATCATCAAACCATTTCCCTAACATATCAATATATATTTTATCATATTTAAGATACTCAGGAATATAGATAAACTCAATTGACCATAAACAATCTTTCATATCGTATATACCAATAGGGAGTGATGATGGACGAAGTAATAAGCGTTTTCCGGTTTTCTTTTGAGTTCGAACAAAAAATATAAATGAATATGATGATAAATGCTCTGGGAAAAGATGCGAAAAAACAGCATATAATGATGTTCCTGCTGGAAAAGTAGTTTCAATTGTTTCTCCTGAAGGATATTGAAACTCAATTGTAGAATCTGGTAAAAAGTGTGCTAACAATAACATTTCTTGCAAAATTTCACGACTTGCACACTTGCCATTTGAATATCTAAGGTTTTTGGGATTTTTTTTAATTAGAGGTAAAGACGCAAAAATAGAATTCGGAATATTTAAATAATTTGGTCCTAGATCTACTTCTTCAATTAAAAATTGTTGCGATATTGATGTCGATATATCTTGAGAATCATCTGCTGTTAAATGCAAAGATGTTTGAAATTGATCCATTTTAATAAATTAAATAAATTTAACGTATAAATATTACCGAAATGTGAAATAAAAAAAGGAAACAAAATCAGTAAATTGATTAATTAAATACAATGTTTAATAATTCGAATCAATTAAATATCAATTGACATCATTAAATGCAAACATTTTTTTTTCGCTAATGAATAGTTAAATTAATATAATCAGTAATCTTACTGTTACCTGAGATTTGCAATCATTTATTTTTTTTAAATATGGTTCAAAACTACTTTCCTTTTCAAAGACAATTTAGTCAAAGGTTGGATTGATGTAACCTTTAATTGTATAATTATTTACATTGGCTGATAAATGGTATGCAATTCCAGTTGGAGGAAAACTATAACTGTTCAATTGAAATTGTTTGGGATATTTCTCATATGCTTTATGTAAGTTCCTTATAAAATATTTGAGAGGTATGTCTATATTGGCAATCGAAAGATTATCAAACAAAAGAAGTGGTGATGTTTCTTCCCAAATTATTTGTGGTATTTTTGACAATGATTCAGAAACAGGCAAGCTTTCTTTAGGTGAGAAATGAAGTTCATCAACCATTTCAAGTATTTCCATGAAGCATGCAACAGCAATAGCTGCTTCTTCAATTAAATCAAAATCACCACCATCAAACATTTTTAGAAAAGCATCGATCGCTTTTGGATTTAAACGCGAGAACTTTTTTGAAAACTTCCTGACAAGATCTGAAGTTTCTTTAAGAACATCAAAATCTTGGGAAGATTCTTCTTCTTCTTCATTTCTGATTTCAAAACTTCTACCTGTGAAAAATAATGTATGAACCAAATATCTTTTCTGAAATTTTTCATGAAGGGTAGCTCGCCAATCATTCGATGATGGAATATAAATACCAAGTCTGTGCTCCAAGAAATGCGTTTCAACTATATTAGCTTCAGTACCAAGTGATATACACTTTTCAATTAATAATTCGTAAAAAGAACTATCTTGCTCAAATTTCTCTGGCCCAAATAAGAGATCAATTAAATATTGTGGAATTTTTGGTTGTTGGTTTAAATCGGATGAACTATAAAAATCAGCCATATTTTTAATTATACTAAACATTTTGATACATTGTAATTCAGCTATATATGGTATTGTAGCTGGTTCATTTCTATCCTTTTGCTTAATAGATTCTTTTTTGAACTTAAGGGCTAGATCTAGAAAAGAAGGTGGCTTTTCATTTGAGTTTCCCATTTTGCATAAAGCATCATATAAATTTTCACCAAGTACCCATTTTAATTGATCTAAAGTTAGTTCTTCTTTCATTGTTTCGAATATTGCAGGTGGATAGAAATTCTCAATATTTTCTGTTGAAGCTGCTATATCAAATGCTTGAGCAATTCTGTTATTGATTGATTCTAACCGATGAAAAACGGCATCAATTGGAATAGTATAAGAAGAATAGAGAGTGAGAGCATGCAAAATCAAATTAATTTGATCAGGATCACATACACATCCAGTCATTACAAGTATTTGTACTAGAATCGAAGGAGTATATTCAGGTTTTATAATAAAATCATCATCAAATTCCCTTGAAAAGCTTTCTCTGATTGTTTTGAAAAAAACTTTCTCTTGAGAATTACGAATTTTGTTAATAAGCCTATCAAGATCATCTTTAATTGCTCTCCTAGCTTGAGAAGGAAGAGTATTCGCAAGCTTATTTATTCTATCATTAAAGAATAAGACTGTGACTAGCTCGTTAGTAAAAAGAGAAATTACATGCGAGAAATCAGCAACAAGTTGGCTATTCGATTTACTATTTGTATTTAATTCAACTGTTTGAACAAATCTAAGAAGTTCTGAGAAAGCATCTACACCAGTGTCAAAGTTTTCGAGGCCTTGCTTGAAAACATTAACAAGTTGCTCGTTTTCTTGGATAAGTTCGATTATTTGATGATATATTTGATCTGGATTAGCCATATTTTCGTTGATACTCGATATTAATTTGTTGAATGTATTTAATTTTTGTTGATCATTCTTTAAATAATTTTCGATTTCTTTCACAATTTGATCAGGGTTAGACATTCGATGTATTATTTTTCATATCACATTTCTAAAAAAGGATTTAGTAATGTTTACAAAATTAAAAACAAAACGTTAACCAATGAATAAAACGTTAAAAATCTTTGAGAAAAAGAAAAATTAAAAATTTTAAAATAAATAATATTTATAATTACAACAACAATATTATAAAGTTTGTGAAGGCTGAATTATTTTGAAATACATATCGCAGAGTTTCTTTGAAGGCGAAAACTTGGGCAATTCACTTTCAATTTCAATTAAATCGGTCAAAGCTTCACTTTCTTCGATCTCAGTCATATACTTTTCAACAGTTTTGAGAATATCATCAACCAAAATTTCAAATTGCTCTCCAGCATCGCAAGCAAAGAATCTCAATTTTTTGAATGTATTCACCAGATTGAGATTTTTCTTAACAGCTTCCGCAATAGGACGAGGAGAACACCAAGATGCAAGTAACTCAGCAATAGATAATGCAAAAACTCCTTTCTCAACTTTTGTATTATATTCACAATCGGTCATTTCATTAATCATTTGAATTACTTCAAGGAGTTCATTATAATGAATGGTATCAATAAAAATACGTTGACCAGCTGAGGTAATTGGTGAAATGGAATTAGAATAATCGGAAAGTTTTGTAATAATTCGGAAAGAACGGGCTGCAAGCTGGGCTGAAACTGCTGTGAATGGAGGACTGATGGTCATTTTGATGTGGTTCCAAAAGGTGAGACCAGCATTGACATTGAAAAATCCTTTAACATACTTATTTTCAAGAATTTTTTCGACGAATCCAAAAAAGCAATTAATAACACTACAATTTTCATGATATTCAGAGTCTTCAGATTTACCGAACATTCTGATTGGCTCGGCTTGTAATGTAATTTCAGCAACTGAATTAAATAAGGTTAATGGCGCCATTAAAATTCCATAAAGCAAATTTGGAGGAAAGTTCATTCTGACTGAAAAATTGACAATTGTGAGATAAAAAGATGAAACAATATTGATCGTTATATTCGATGGAACTGTGAGAAGAGAAAGACCCATTTTAAGAATTCCAAATAAGTTATTAATAATATAATGCCTCCAAGTGCTTTGGTGGTGTTCTATAACAACTGGAGAATTAAGACCTGATGTAAAGAGAAGGCATTTGGCTGGATTTGATGTAACATTTAAAATGTATGAGAGAAATTCTTTTGGCCTTGTGGCACAAGTTCCAGCAAGTTCATCAAATGCTGATTTTACTAAAAATGAGATATAATTATCGTTCGGACGATGAGGATATAGAGGAGAGTAAACCATGGCTTCGGCAACAGCACATGCTGTTTCAAAATAATGTGATGAGAGCGGCTCAAAACCTTCTGTTTTGATTTTGGGATAAACTGTTAGACCATATGATATAAGACTGGATATAACTTTCGCACATGATATCATTAATGATGCATCACACGAACAGAGAGGAAGTGATTTAATTTGATGATAAACGTTCGATATTATTTGACCAAGCATTGCTGTATAAATTGGCAATTTGTCGCTATCATGGGCACGATTCCTGATAAATAGTGCCAAATCATGAATATTATTGGGGATTTCATTAAAAGTTATAAAATTGCAAACACCATCAATAACCAATGATTTTCGGAAAAAGTCGTTTGCACGCGGATTGTTTCCAAATATTTTATAATGAAAAGATATAACGTCACTTTGAAGAGTCGATGAAATTGAAGCAATTTGAATCAGATTCTCTGGATTATAGGTACCAACGATAAATAACCAAAATCTGACTAATTGAAGAATATTTGGTATTTCGACCAACTCTGAATGACTTTTTAACTCACAAAGTGGTGGAGCAATTATTTTCTTTGTTGTTATTTCTCGTAAACATGAAATTGTAGATGGATTGGCAAAAGATTCAGGTTTATAACGCAAAAATCTAGAAATACATGAAACTAAAAGAGATTTCGTATTTTCAACATCAAAGCATTGAAGCGACCCTAAAAATAAAGTGGAAATAATCAAGCATCTGGCAATTTCTGAAGCCAGTAATGACGGAAGTTGTGGTATTGGAGCTGGATGAATAGCTTCAAGAATTATTTGTAACGAATCTCCTGTTTTATTTTTGGAATCTACCCATTCAGTCAAACGATTTGATGCATACATGGCACGAAGTAAATTGGCAGATTTTCGGAGATCTGCTTTAACAATAAATAATTGTAAGCTGCGCATCGCGGGCTCATTAAGAGATTTCATTATACTTTCTACTAGCCTGCTCAAAAAAAGGTATAGGAGTTCATCAATCTTACTTGATAGTTCATTTCTTGACTCAGACAAAATTTTATTTAAAGCAGCTGGTATACATTCTGGTAAATTGGATTTTAGGAAAAAAGGAAACATGTTAGGCTGCAATGATACGAATATGAATTGAATAAGCTTTATGTTATTTTTTGATGATTCATGCTTTAAATAAGAAATTATTTTTTGAAAACATTGAAAGATTTCGTCTGATGTTGAAGCCATCGAAAAATCCATATCTTGAAATGATAATAGATCATTTGGTAATTTTTTTTCTAGTTCTTTTTGCTGCAAGTCAATTGGATGAGGAGGATCACAAAAAAGAATTTTATTAATCATTTTTTTAGGTGAAGTATAAGGTGAATTTAGTAATAAAGAAAGGCCAATTATTATTTAATGCTTTTCACTTTTATCTAATTAATCAATGAGTTTTATTGCAGATTATTATTCTATAACGATTACAAAATAAACATCTAATCATAATTTACCAAAAAATAAATTTTAATAATTATTATTTCTAATTAAACCAAAAAGATGAATCGATTGCTATTTCAAAAAGGTTAAAAAGCATAATATTCTCCAAAAATATCAGATTTTTGGTATTCAAGAATGCCTTCAAAAAGTTAAAGAGAAGAGAATTTTTAAAATCTTTAATGAATTCTCATGCTGCAAACAATGAAGAACGAATAATTCAAATGATCCAAAACCATTTTAGTAACATTCGGCAAAAGCAAAAGCAAAATCATGATTTGACATCATTAACAGATGAAATTAGATTTATATTAACTTTTGTAAATGATTCAGTAATGTACCCAGTACCTCTCCTCAAAAAGATGGGAATTATTATTATTAAACAGAAATTATTGCCACTTCCTCCTTTACCTCCTTTTATTAAAGTTCCACCAAATTACATACCACAGGTTCAACCACAAATTCATTTAAACAATCAAACACCACAAGAAAAACAATTGAAACAGATTTTAGAGCCAGTACAGCCAATATCAAGTAGGCAAGAAAAACACCAATCAAACAAAAAATTAATTGCAATAAATTATTTATTATTACAAAATCAAGTTAATATCCCAAGAAATCGTGCAATTAGTTCATTGCATCGAGAAGGCTGGCATGATTACACTGAAGAGCAATTTACCAAAATGGATTTACTTAGTCCATTGATTGGCGCAGTTTCTGTTAAAGATTGGTCTCTTTTGTATTATCCTGAAGATACAAATTTAAGCCGATATATAACTGAGAATCCAAGAATCATCGCATCTCAAGAATCACTACAACAAGTTAATCCAAATGAATCAGATAATAATCAAAATAATCCATCTTTATTAGCTGAATATCAATTCCCTTTGGTTTCTATTCAGTATGAAAGAATCTTTAAAAGCTATGATCTTGTGAGCTTCCCTCCAAACAACGAAACACCCAAATTATCGATAGCTAAAGCAGACTCATTTGATTTAAATATGAGCGATAGTAATATAAAGTAGATGAAATATCGTATACTTAGCTTTTTTCTTTTAGAATTGCATTGCCTCGATGAACTTTCATATGAAAAATACATAGAAATTTTTGTATGAATCATTAATCAATGCACTATTGCTTATTGTTATATATTATTTAATTTACAAAATTGTTTTAATAATCTTCCTAAAGGCTTTTCATTAATTTAAAATTTTACCTTTTTATTCTACGAATCACATAATACAATGGGAAACATCATTGCAAACACTCAGATACTCATGTTTTTATTGTATCTTTTCAAAAAATAATATGAGTTTGTCTTTTTGAAAAAACTTTATCAAAATTTTCAGAGGATTAAAAAACATTTGAATCATCTCTTAAAATAGATCTTGTTGAAAAAAATATATAACAAAAATTACCTAAATGTGTTTATTTTATTAATAAAAGCATTAAATAATTTTATTCTGGTACTATGAAACCGAAAAATTCAATTCTTGACAATGCCAGCATGTGATCTCCACGGTGGTTGGGCCCAGTCTGAATTAATCGAATATATCTATAAGGTGTATCATTCTTCGAACATTCAAAAGTAGCAACTTTATCTTCTTCGTTCAAAATATCACTATCTCTTTGATCCAGCATTTTCCATTGCTCTGAATCATTCGAACCTTCAATTTTCCAACTTTTCAGATGACAAGAACCAGTCGAATATTTATGTGTTTTGATTAAGTAATTTTGTAATATTATTGATTTGTTCATAAAGTCAAACATTATCCACTGTTCAGGCTTATTTTGTGACATCCAACATTCATTAAAATCTTCATTTGCAATTTGATATGGGAAGCAATGACTACTACTAGATGATGATATAGTTACAACTTTGTTTTCATGAACATTTCCATGAACTTCTTGTGAAAGTTTAGATAAAATTCCATTCGTAGTTACTCCATCATAAAGAACTGGAATAGATTTGCTCTTTTTTCCACCAGATGAACTTGATTGTGACTCGATTTGGTCACTAACATTATCTGCTCTCTGCGAAATTTTTGCAAGGTTTTTCTTGATTTCAACCGAATCGGATGCAAGGGCTTCGTATTTCGATTCAATCATATTTATTTTCTTTGAGAGAGTATCAACTGTCGTTTGTGTTTTTCGTAAATCTTTTTGAGTTTTAGCTTCAAGTTCAGCAACCTTTTTGGCTTGAGCATCATTTAACATTTTTGAAGCAGAATCAACTTTTGTATCGAGTTTTGCTAGACGCTGATCTGCTGAGCCGTTACTGCCAATAAAATCAAGTCTTTCGATTATATCTTTATATTGTTTTTGCGTTGTTTCGACAAAAGATTTTTTCTGCTGTGTAACTTTAGAATTGTAGTCTTCGAGTTTTTGGATTCTTTGAAGAACTTCTTGCATCATCCCTTTGATTTCTGAAACTTCTTTCTTTAATGCTTCGTTTTCACGAATTAAATTCGATGATGTTTCATAAACAGAATTTGCATTTTCTTTTTTAAGGGCTGGATGCTCAAGAAGTGACAATGCTTCTTGCTGTGTTAAAAGACGAATATCAATTCCAGGAATTAATACTGATGCTTTTGAATCATAAATATCAAACATTTTCATTACAAAATTATATAATTTATGATGATTATTAATAATTCTATCTTTGCTTAAAAGAATACGAGAGAGAACTTCAAGTGGGAAATTTTGAAATGATTCAAAATCGAGTGCTGAATCAAGATGTGAAGCAATAACAGATTCCAAAGATTCTGTTGATCCTTCTTCATGATTTTTTTTAATTTTTTGAAAAATTGCTTCTAAATCCGGATTTTGTGAAATAAATTTAAATGCTTCGGCTCTAATAGGCTCTACTTGCCATTCCTCTGCTAATTGAACTAAATCAATTGCATTCTCATTTGATATTTCGAGCGAATCTCCTTGCGCACCTTTAACAAAAACTTTAAAAGTTGAAACAGGCGCTGTTCCAGTTATCGAAAATGTTTTAACATCGACAAAATTAGGGATTTGGCGAAATCTTGGCGAATAAATAGCGAGTTTAAATTTTGAAATTGGTATTTTTTCTTGATTATAAATAATAGTAAAATCATTTTCTGCTGGCGGGGGCGCACGAATTGACTGGGACATGAAATTGAGTTATTTGCTATGATTGAGAAATTTGTGTGGTTTATAACGAGAGGACGTTTAAAAAAAAATCATTAAGTTTTTTTATTTATAGAAAGAATTGAATTCGTTGGTTCAAATTATGGCAACACATTTTAAAAATAAACTCAAAAAGTGATATTTTTAACCCAAATAATAAGTTTGCCGAAAGATGATTAATTACAATTTATTCATACCAAATTACTCCACTCTCCCTACAATTCAGCCATTTTTTAATTTTAACATGGTTAACAATATTTTTTTTTAACTAGTTAACAAAAAAAAAAAAAAAAAAAAAAAAAAAAAAAAAATAATTATTATTATTTTAATAATTTATGATAAAAATGAAAAATAATAAAAAATAATTTTATATTCCAAATAAATAAATATATCAATAATGAGAAATTAAAAAATAGAAATGCTATTGCTTTTGTCACTTTTTTCAAAAGAAAAATGAAAAGCAAAAAAACCAAAAGTCGGTTTCCACATCCATACATAAAATATTGGAAGGATCCTGATCTATGTATGACAGTCAAACAGAAGTACTTGGAACATAAAAACAGTTTAAATGAAGATTGTCATTTCGTTTCACGAATTGCAGCATTACATGGAATAAATAGAAAAACTCTGAGAGGATGGATGAAAAAATGGGATGAAGATAAATCATGGAACCCTTTTTATACGAAAAACCATGGATCCTTCCACCGAATATTCAATGACCAACAAGAAGATAACATAATGGAATATATAGACGCAAATTACATTTCAGAAGGTAATTATTTTAGTGACAGTCAATTTCAAACCGTCGTTTTTGATGCTTTCAATTTGATTCACGAAGATGATCTTGAAATTCCGAATTTCAATTGCAGCGCTCATTTTATTCATGATTTTAAAACAAGACATAATGTTTCTTCAAAAATGGCACATTTTAAACAAAGATCTAAAAACAATCCAAAAAGTGATAATACATATGTTATAGATGAATTCAAAGCAACAATTCAATCAGTGATAGAAAACGCACGCTTAAAAGGCGAACCTGTGGTAAACGGTGACGAAACCGGATTTCAAATTCTACCAAATTGTGTAAAAACTTGGGCGTACAAGAATTCAAGCAACGTATCAATTAATGTTTTAGACTCCACCAAGGAGAGAATTTCGGTTATGGCAAGCATTACAAGCACGAATTGCAAATTACCTTTGTTTATTATTGCAGGTGCAAATTCTGAAGAGGAAAAAGATGAATTATTAGGTCAATTAATTGAGCCAAATATTTCAACCTTCTCTAAAAAGTCATACATGACAACAGAAAATTTTATAGAATATTTAAATTTTATTAGAAAACAATTTAACTCAGAAATTCCAATTCACTTAATTGTTGATTCATATGCTTCTCACAAAAGTCTCAAATCAATCATGGTTGCTAAACAATTAAATATTAATTTATATTTTATTCCAAGCGGTTTAACAGACATTTTACAGCCTTTAGACTTGTCCATTTTCGCACCTTTGAAATCTAAGGTTAATTCTAAAATATCAAATTATCTTTTTGGAAATCAAGAAAAAGAAGTAGGAATGAAAAGAACAGTAACATTTGTTCAAAAAGCTTTTGAAGAATTATCTATAGATAACCTCGTATATGCATGGTCGCAATATTATTAATTTATATCATTCACAAGTTTTTTTGTTTTTTTACTCTTTACGGAAAATTTTTAAAAAACTAGAGGTTTCAGTTGTTTTTTATTACAAAAGAAAGTTTTAATTTCGATTTTTTTTCCAAAAAAATAAAGTTTCTTTTCAATCCAATTGAATTTTTATTCAATGGACGTTGCTTTGAAATATAGATTTACTCTTTATATTTCAAACAAAACAAAATTTTTTGTAATGATTTTTCTCACAAAAGAAAAGATTTCTTTTCAATCCAATTGAATTTTTATTCAATGGACGTTGCTTTGAAATATAGATTTACTCTTCATATTTCAAACAAAACAAAATCTTTTGTAATGATTTTTCTCACAAAAGAAAAGATTTCTTTTCAATCCAATTGAATTTTTACTCAATGGACGTTGCTTTGAAATATAGATTTACTCTTCATATTTCAAACAAAATCAAAATTTAATTTCAATGCAATTCGATCGTCTTTTTTGGGAAATCTCGATTTGTTTCTAATTCAAAATATACCAGATCTAAAAAATATTGGAAACAAATCTCTCATTTATACTTAACATGAAACTACCTTAAGATAATTGCTATGTTCTTTAGTTTACCTGAATTTTTCCAAATAAGATGATATTTTATACAAATTTTTTTGAACTTGCCTATTTCGCCTCTTTATTTGTTATTATGATCAATCATATATTTCCAATCAGTAATTTTTTTCCTAAAAAAAACAGCAAGCATTAAGATATGATCAAATAATTTTGAATGGACTACAAGTTCAACCAATTCTAAGTATAAATATTAAAAGTAATGATATATAAAAGTAATAATTTGTATGAATTATCCTACAATCTTTTAAACTTTATCAGAATATTAAAATAATAATTTTTTTACCTTCTTATTTTTTACTTATATTTAAAATATAATATTAATAATAAATATAAATATTATATATTTGGTTTAAATTTATTATTGTTAGATATTCATTGAAATATTCAAAAAATACTTTAACTTTCATTTTTACTATCAAATTTTCTTCTCAATTTAATTCAAAATTGAATATAAAAAATAACGAGAAAAAACGTATTTAAAATAACGAGAAATGGCTGAATTGTAGGGAGAGTGGAGTAATAAAGAATTATTTTTATTCATAAATAGAATTTTTAAATTACCTTTTGAATTTTAAATTTTTTCAAATTTTTCAATTTAAACGATAACAAACCTAGTCAATCTTTCATCTGAATAGATTTAAATGTCTTCATACAAAGCAGTGTTTTTAGGCGAGGGACGTGTTGGAAAAACATCAATCGGTTTGAAGTGGTGCGAAGGAACTTTTGACCCAAAGAGAAAATCAACCGTTCAAGCAGGATTTTATAGCAAATCTGTCGAGACATCAAAAGGCATTATCGAACTTAATCTTTGGGATACAGCAGGCCAAGAAGTATATCATGCGGTTGCTCCTATTTATTACAAAGATGCAAATGCAGCTCTCCTTATATATGACGTGACAAACCAAGTATCTTTCGACCGAATGGTTCAATGGCATCGAGAATTAACACAGAATCGAGGCGATCAAGTACTTATCGTTTGCGTAGCTAATAAAATTGATTTACAAAATAAACGAGTTATTCCTGCACAGCAAGGAGTTGAATTTGCTACTTCAATCGGATGCCACCATTTTGAAGTCTCAGCTAAAACAGGTGAAGGCATTGATATGCTTTTCCGATACTTAACTGAAAATCTTGTTAAAAGAGCACCAGTTAAAAGATCAAAACCTAGAGCAATTCACGCAGTTACTGTCCTTGAGGCTGAAGAAGTTGAAGAAAAACCAAAAACAGAAAATAATTCTGGTTGTTCCTGCTAAACTTGCTTTTATATTTATTATTAAAAATTTAAATAAAGTTCTAAAAACGAAGAAAAGCAACTTGGTAGGACAATGTTAAATGTTTACAAAACATGTGGGCGTTTTTTTTAAATTTAAAAAATTAATAAAACTTATTTATTTCTTTCCATTTATTCAACTTTTCAAATTTTTTGAGCATATTCAATTTTTTCAAAAGAATTTGGAAAAGTTCAGAAAATTCTATTTTGAGATATCTCAATATTTTCATTCAAGATGGAACAATCTATGATAAAAATGAAATACATTATCCTTCTTTTTTAAATTTGAATGAAAAGAGTTTGGGTAATATCTTTTATTATTATTATTTTATTAAATTAATATAAATCTACATATAAACAAAAAAGAACAATATTGATCATTCGACTTATAATTCCTTTTTTCAAGAGAACTTAAGATTTGTAAAAAGAATTTGAATGAAAACATTTGCAGATAAGAAACCAATACCTCCATAAATAAGACCAAATAAATAAGATACAGCGATAGAAATCAAGAATGCTGCAAAGAAATCGCTATTATTTTGAAACATGGAAAAATTATTCATATAATTCAAAAGGTATGCAAATAAAAAGAATGATGAACAAAATGGGGCCAAAAAAGTTCTCCATTGCCACCAATAACATTCACGCTTCATAAGAATATAAACAAAAACAATTGAAACAGCCGATACAAAAAGCAAAGAAACCAATAATACAGTGGAAAAGAAAATCAAAAACCACTTTTTGTTACCTGTTGAATATGCTTCAAGCATGTAATTAAATTCATGAATAACAAGAAAAGAGCAAATACTTCCGATAATTGGAAAAAGAATAAAATTGTGTAATAAATATGGAAGCTTTGGCTGATTACGAGGAATTACAGCAACATCACATGGACAATTGACAACATAATTTGTACTACCAAAATAACCACCAAAAAGAGAAAGTGGTAAAATTAAAAGGATAAATATCAAAACTAACGAAATCCAATTTGTCATTGTAAAAAGAGAAAAATTTGTAAAAAATGCTAACAAAAATATCAGTATTAATAACGGAATTGCAAAAACAAAGACAGTATTCATTGAGATTTTAAAATAATTTTTGTCTCCAAATTGAACAGAAACTGATGTTGATGCATATCCAGATAAAAATGATGTAAATAGATAAATAACAAAAAATAAATTAAAATATCCAATGCCATCAACAATACTTGTAAAAGCATTAATTACAATGAATATTATGAAAGTGAAAATTAATTGAAAAGAAGTCCCAACTAATGATGAAAGAAAATTCATGTTTTTTGGAGATCTAAAAATATCTCCATGCAAAAGTCGCCAATGAAATTGATCTTGACTATCGTCAAAATCATCAAATTGAATATCTTTTTGAAAGTCTCCGACATCATTTGTAATTTTTTCAATTATTAGAAACCCAAGTACACCAATGACCGCTATCATGTATACTGAAATTTTGAGAAGAGAGTAGTAATGATACCAATTTCCAACTTCTTCATCGCTTTTTAAATGTAAAAGTGAGTTTTTATTAATTGTAATCGAAGAAATGGAATATGTGAAACGAAGGTCAGTATCAAAAGAAAGTGGAAGAGGATCTGAACTAGAAGCATGCGCAAAAACGATTTTCCCACCATAATAATATATACTAAAATTCCAATGTGTGAAATAAAACAATGAATTTGGATGATTAATATTGCCGATTGGAACTGATGTAGAAAATGATCCATTGATGATAAATTGAATATACATATTTTGACTTATTGCTGTTTTCATATCCATATAATTATCCTTTGAAAGTCCACGATTACATAAACTTTTTTTTTCAAAATTTCCCATATTTTCAAAATCTAAACCAATATCATTCATTTTATTTCCTGCAAAATTGATTGCAAATGATTCGATTTTCTTGTTTTCATCTTGAATTCCTGATTTTTTACAAATTGGAAAAGTATTTGGATCAAATTTATAAACTGAATTAGTGAGTGAAGATATTTTGCCGACATAAATTGGAATTTTATAACTATCTGCTAAAAAAAATAATGAAAACATCCATAGCATTTTGCTGTATTGTATTATATTTGTTACTTTTTGACATTCATATAGGCCAAATTGATGGGAAAATAAAATGAAAACGAGAAGTTCTTTGAAAGTTAGACAAAAGCCCAAAAAAGAAAAAGAAATTAACAAACAACTTATAATACGCTTTCCACAAGATATTGCAGATCGAATTCATGAAAAAAATTATAATGCAAAATTAATTGTTGAGTTTCAAGATAATAATAATGCAAAATGTCAAATTTTCGATGAACATTTCGAAGCTGTTCTTGTTAGCCTTCCAACAATTGTTGAAACATTTCGAACATCAGATGGATTTCATTTATTTAAGTCAGGCGAAATTTCAGATATTTTAATAGTTTATAGACAAAATGAAAGACCACCAGGTATAACTAGTGATTACAAATATGATCACGGAATAACACCACCAACAACTGACATTGTTATTAAGAGAAAAACAAAGCAAGAAGCAATCGCAATCACTCATCACGAAAGCTTTCTTAATGATGTTGAATATTGGGATTTGGCCGAACTTCATATTACGGCACTAACAACAAAAGAAAAAAAGACTCAGAAAAAAGAAATAATTGAGGAACCTGATATTGACCCTGTTATTCTAGAAAAAGTTTTGAGAAAAAACGGATATTATGAATATATAGGATATTCGGGAACAGAAATTTCACAAGATGAAGTGGATGAATTTGATATGACTAAACTTGATTATTATTTGTCTCACCCATCCTCATATAAGGATCAGCAATTTTATTCAAATGCTTCTGCAAATACTAATGAATCAAGTAGTCAATCAGACTTTTTAAATGATTTTGAGAACATAGAAACGAGCGATTCGAATGCATCCTATTTCCAAGAAGATAAGTCTTCTCAAGACAGAAGCATCGATAATTCTGATACGATCAATGCTTCAGAAGATTCCCCCAATTCAGACATTTCAGAAAATGAAACAGTTAAAACCACCAAAGAAAAACATAACTTTTTTGAAGATGAGGATACTGAGGAAGATTTACAAGATGATATTATACGCCAACTAGAGGAAAAGAAAACGACTCTCCTCACTGAACGTGAAAATTGCCGAATTAGAATTCATACTAGCTCTTCAAATGATTTAATCCTGCAAAAAATAAGGGATCGTATATCTACTATTGATGAAAATATAAAAGAAATTGATGAAAAAATACGGGAAATGAATAATCATTAATAAAATTGTTTTTAATTTGAATAATCATTCAATACTTTTATTCAATATATTTCTTAATCTAATGAATTTTTTCAATTGATTAATTGAAATAATTTTTTTTTCAACGGATCAAAAATTGTTATCAATTAATGTTCAGAACATCATAATTCATTTATTTTTAAAAAAATCATACTGTAGGTATACTTTGAAAAAATTGAATAGTATTGAAAAAAAAATTATTAGAATAAAATAATAAAATAGCCTTTTGTTCTAGAATGAGCGATCCGATCGAAGTTGATGATGATCAAAATGATCTCTTCACATCTGTGACGGATCGTGATAATTTATTTATTATTCACCGCGGTAAACCATCAAATCAACATTCAGGTTTAGCAAAAGTTGTTTCCAAACCTCATTGGCCTGAAAATCTCTGGAAAACAGGGCAATTGATTTATAGTATGAAACATCCGGAAAAAAATTTACCTCCTCCATCGTCACCATCTGACAATACTTTACGATTTGATTCTCGATTTGAAAGTGGAAATTTATCACGCGCTTATAAATTATCAGAAAATTGCTATCATCTTATTCTCGAATACGACCATAGCGCAAATGGCGATTGTATGTGGTTTTATTTTAAAATCACAAATATGAATTCACAAACAAAATACAATTTTTATATTTCAGGATTTTCAAAAGAAATGATTTTATTTTGCTCAGGAGCCAAAATATTTTTTTATAGTGAAAAAAGAGCAACCCAAGAAGATATATCATGGACTCACGGAGGATCAAAATATGCTTTTGCGTTTACAACTCGAACAAAGAATAAGCTAAAGAGAGCAACACTTCAATTTCATTTTAGATTTCCTTACTCAGATGACGAAGTATTCTTTAGTTATGCAATTCCATATACATATTCAGATCTTTTACGAAACATCGAAATATGGAAAAAAATGACAGGACCTGGGGTTTTTACTTCTCAGATTATTGGACAGACTCTTTGTGGTCGTGATGTACCATATTTTGAAATAACATCCCCAAATTCGTCAATACCATTAGCTGGCAAGAGCTGCATTTTTTTAACTGGAAGGATACACCCAGGCGAAACAAGTGGCTCATTTGTTCTCCACGGCCTTATTGAGTTTTTAATATCAGATCACCCAGTCGCTAAATATATTTTAGATCATTGTATCGTTCGTATTGTTCCAATGATAAATATTGATGGAGTTGTTGAAGGATCTTACCGTGTTTCTTTAATGGGGCAAGATCTAAACAGAATATGGGCCAACCCGAATCCAGTAATGCAGCCAGTTGTTTATAAAACAAAAACACTCATTGAACAAACAGCACAAGAACGTCCTCTGATCGTTTATATTGATTTTCATGGACATTCAAATCAACATGGCACCTTTGCTTTTGGATGCCCAAACGCAAAAAATGTTGGTCTTAAAGATGCTGAAAAATTGCTTCCACGTCTCTTTTCATTTCTGAGTGAAGAATTTACTTGGGAAAATTGCGAATTCACTTTTCCTAAAGAAAGAAAAAATGCTGGTCGAATTATCGTCCGTTGTGAAATGGGCGTCGTTCAATCACTCACAATTGAAGCTTCATTTGGCGCAGTTAAAGCAGGAAAAAATGCTGGTTTACTCTACGATGAAGTTTTATGGAAAAATGTTGGAGCTGATTTAGCATATGGAATTTACCATTTTTTGATTCCAACTTTTTCGCCCGTTTACAATTATGTTAGCAAAGAACTTGCATTTTTTGAGCCAAAAACTACTAAAGAAGCAAAAGAATTGAGAGAATTAAGAGAATTAACGCGAAAGAAGCAAATCTGTAAGCCGAAAAGTAGTGAGTCTGATCTTTTAATTAGCTATGATTTATCTCATGAAGATATTAAACCAAATTTTGTAGAACAGTTACTTAAAGGAAGAAGTGCAGATCAAGGACCTTTAAAGGTTCAACATCCTAAATCTTTTTTAAAATGCGATATAAATGATATCGGAACCACTCAACCTTCTTATGTGAGTCCAAAATGGAATCAAACTTTTTTCCAGAAGTTTTCTTGATCTCGATAACTTCAATAGTAGCTTTATTTCTAATCATCATTGACTTCTTTCCAATGGTGATTGGATTTTAATGTCATTACTTTAGACGATTACAATTACTTTGTGCAATAATCACATTCGTCCGATTTGTTTTTGATTCAAAGGACATATATTTCATGATATGCGTTTTTTTTTTTTTTAATTATATATTATCCCCATCAATATTATATTAATATTAATGAAATTCAATGATTGTATTGTAATATATCATACAGAACAGAATTTTTTTTTATTTGAAATATTTAATTAAATATTCATTTAATTAAATTCAGAATTCTTTTATATATTCCATATTATGGAATGTAACCTTAAAGATACATTTATATTAAAACTTATTATTAATATAGTCTCCTTGAATGAGTTTTTTTACATCCATTCAAAAAATTCTATTTAAAATTTCGTATATTGAAATTTGAATTTATTACAGAAAACGTTTTGAATGAGTTTCTGTTATTTTTTTCAAATATTTCTAATGTACTTCGACATCAGCAATGATGCCGAATTCTCTCAAGAAGATTTAAATCTTGATGATACGCATATTGATGAAGATTCTCCTCCAAAAGATATTCCTTCAATTGAAAAAATAAGTATTATTTCAGAACAGGACAAAACACCATTAAGTAATAACTCAGAACCTAACTCCAATAATAAAAAATCTAAAACTAAACAACAAAATAAACACAGACAACCATCGCAGACATCTGCGAAAAAGAGACCAGTTATTGATTTTAGTGGGTTTGATTTTGGCGCCATTGACGAAAATAATGAAAAAAGTTCAATACAAAAATCGATTCAGGATATACCTTCGGAAGTTAATGATTTAAGCACTCTATCATCAATGCTCGAAGCGAGAGTATCAAATTATCTTGATGTTTCACTTTCGTCACTTAAATCAGATGTTTTAAATGAAATTGAATTTATGTTTACCCGTAAAAATTCTATACCAAGCATGATTGATTCATTCTTACTTAGTTTTGCATCAGACATCCGCAACGAAATTCATTATCTCCGATCATTCACTATAATTGATCAACCAATAAACATTTCAATTGAAATAGATCTTCCCAAATCAAAGCCTTTTTCATACCAACCATTATCTACAGATTCATTTCTGAATCAAATATCATATTTAAAATCACAGTATTCACAAAAACTTGCTGATATAGGAAAAGATTTATCTACTATTATTAAAAGTCGTGATGCAGAAATATCACAAATATTGAATTCAAATATACAATTCTCGAATAAGCTTCGTCAACTTCAAAACAAAATAGATTCATTAGATGCCACTTTTAATGAACTTGATTATAAAATGCAATTAATATATCAACAAAATAATCGACTAAATGATCAAATAAAGGAATTTGAGGCCATTAATTACGATTATAATATGAAGAAAAAAGATTATGAAGAAATCAAAAATAGTATTGAGGAACTTTCTGATATTTACGTCAAAAATAAGAAAAATACATCTAATCAGACCATTCTTCAAAAAATGGATGATATTAAATATGAATCAAAAGAGATCTCAAGATCATTAGAAGATGCAACAAAAAAAGTATCATTTTTTTCAGATTCGTTCAAAAAAATGTCATATTTTTCTGATTACCAATTAAGACTAATAAATCTGCATAACCAAAATACAAATTATTTGAGATATTCAGCGCCTTCTTTCTCAGGCCTTTCTCATCAGTCTTCTCTATTGTCATCTACCCCCAAAATTCGTCAGACTCCTCTTGTTGATAAAGCTCAATATTATTCACCTATTTATATTCGAAAAACACCCAACTATGAAGCTGACAGCGATGACGAAATGCCTCAAGTGACGAATTATTTGTTGGACAAACAATTCTCACCTACAATGTCACATTATACATAAATTTGTTTTTAATATTATTTGTTTTAAATAAATAGTAAGTTTCTAATTGAAAATTTGCTTTGAAATATATACATGCACAGCTTATCGAACTTTATTTTTCATGATATATACCATAATCAATTCACAACAAAAAAAATCAAAAAAAGTGTGATGGATGGAGTCGAACCATCAACCGTGAGATAATGATTCTCATGAACTACCTTATTGTTCTACATCACATCTTGTTGATTATTGTGCAATTATATATTTAAAATTATATATTGATCTCAATTTCATTTCATTTCTTTTATTTATATTCAATTTCACCTCTTTTTTTTTGGTTTAAAATCATTTCACTTCATCTCATTTCATTCATTCAATTTCATATCATTTCATTCATTCAATTTCATATCATTTGATTCATTCAATTTCATTTCATTAGATTCATTCGATTTCATATCACTTTTTTCCATTCAATTTCATATCATTTGATTCATTCAATTTCATATAACTTTTTTCATTCAATTTAATAAAAACATTTTTCTAAGAGATTATATTTTATATAACAAATAATTTTATTTTTTTTTTTTTTTTTCTCATAAACCAATAAACTGCAGAATCTCATTAGCAAGCTCGAGAGATATTGACGATCCTTCTAAAATTGCTTTCTTTTCATTTGCTTTGAGTGCGGCAAACGAACTCAGCAAGTCTCTATCGCACATTTGAATCATCGACAGCAGGTACGACTTGTCCTTCGGGCACCTCTGATACTCTTTCGTGAACTTCCCGATTGATCTGAGGTTGGCTGACAGGACTCTGTAGAGCTCGTAGAACTTTGGGTGCTTATCTTTGAATTTTTCGATCTTCAGAGACATTCCGTTTACGCTTGCTGCCATCACGAACGAGTTATTCCTCATTGGGCACATCTTGACTATTTTCTCGTCAGTGCAGAATCCTTCTTTCACGACAATTTCGAACCTCGATGACAGGGAGCTTCCGCTCATGTCTGGTATCAAATCAAGGCTGAATATATTTCCATGGCTCGTAGCGAAAATGACTGTTTCATCGATAATTGAGAGCGCAGTGATCGTCTCTCTAGATTGAAAAGGCGCCGAAAACTGAATCAGTCTTTCATTATAATCGTCAAAATCAAAAAGTGCTATCTGTTTCTTTGAAAAAGTGAATGCAATCATCTGGTTGCTGGTGACACAACTCATGATTCGCGCATTGTTCGTAATTGAGAAGACTGGCTTTAAGTTATCCTCAGAATTTTCTGAGAAAAAGTACGATGGATAGAAAAATTGAATCTCCTCACAAAATTGAATGTAATAGTAATTTCGAAAAGTGCCAATTTTATATATTTGTCTTGGATACTTCTTAACACTGACTAAGACTAGCTTTTTCGATACAAATTGGTATGTAAGAATGCGGCTGCTGGACGAAATTATTAATGAGTCATTCTGCTTGATGTGGTCAACGTAATTTTCACTTTGCTGAAGTCCACCAAAGACAACTTTTTGAGAGTCATTCAAATATTTTTCAAGATCGATATTTCCTTTTCCTTTGGATGGAATTGAATAAAAGGTGACAATATTGCTTGAGTTATATTGAATAAATATATACATATCGTCATATTCTATTATATCAAGCAACTTGCTCGGAGATGTAAATGATTGATTATAATAAAATGGATCACTTAGGTTTCCAAAAAGAAGAGAGTCGTTGGTTAGTACTGCTAAAGAATCTTCTGAGAAAATTGCATCCGTAATTTGGCTTTTGAGATTTAATGGATAGACCTTGTTGTAACCAAAAATAACTGAGGGATCTGGACCACAAACTATGATCGTTTTGTCATTAATGGGACGAATTGAACTATGCCTTCCTGGACAGCTAAGAACTGTAAGTGTGCTGAAATTGGGCTGTACAAGAGTTATTTTTTCTGTAGGACTTAATGCATAAAAAGTTCCATTGTGGAAGGCGAGATCTACAATAGGACCAATTTCTATCGATCGTGCAAATACAAAATCGCCGTTTTGGAAATGATAAATTGAAATCTTGTCAGGATTGAAACATGATATTGCAAGGAAATTGTTTGAAAGAGAGATCGATGAGATTTGATTATTTTCAACGATTATCTGGTTTCGTTGCCTAATTTCATAAGATTTGTTTTCATCGTCAGCAACTTTTTCAGTATTTTCAATCTCATTCTTTTCTGCCTCTTCGCCTCCGTTCTTGTTTTCTTTTACTATTTCTTCTTCTAAATCATTATTTTCTTTTTCTTTATTTTCAATCTTTTCTATATTATTTGATTCTGATATTATATCATAAAAATAAATTTTATTATCATTTGTTAAAACAGCAAATGCATTTTCGTATCGTGAAACTTGAGTGACTTCTGATTCTCCTATAGGCAAATCAATACAAATTGAATCAAATTTTTCTTCTGGATCATTGATATATTTATATAGCCATATTTTGTTAGCAGTAACCTGTAAAAAGGAATTTTTTCCAAGCGCATAAAATAGAAAAGTAGGAGATGTTGAATCAAACATATCGGAAAGATCGATAAATTCTCTATCAATATTTTCACCCATAACTAAAGTTGACACTTCATCTGAAAAAGCAAAGCAATTCACACCTTTTCCATCAAAATAGAATGAGAAAATATGAATAAAACCAGGACATTCAATTTGGAGGAATGGCGAAAAATCGCACATTAGTTTTGATTCGATTACAGCACGCTCATAAATTGAAATAATTGAATTTCCAAATTCTCTAAAATTTATTATTTTACCTGTTGAACGGATAGTATCAAAAACTGACGCATTATATGTATTATTTTCTTGATTTATTGCTAAAAGAACGGAATCATCTTTATTTGAAGCGACAAAAGCGAGGTTTGAAGTTATTTTAACAAATTCCGAAGGATGAGGGACATTTCCAATATTTACAAATCTTACTTGACCAGCTTCTTTTATATTTACAGCATGCAATTTGTTGGCCTGATCTATCGCTAAATGAAATTCTGGCGTAAGGGCGATCATTTTAATAAGTCTGTCTAACGTATAAATAGTCGCAGTTTTTGCATAAGGATTTAATTCATTATACATAACACGAGTTGCTTGTTGGGTTGAAAAAACAATAGCAATAGAATGTTCTTCAACGTCATACGGTATCATAAAATACGCGTCATTGAGCTTGACATCAAATGATGGATCTTCAGAATATGATCTATTTATCGGATCAATTTCGAATAAATGAATTACTGGCGGTTTATTATTATATTCTTCAGTTAATACAGCTAATCTTGTAACTTTTGAAACAGGCCCAATGAATTGAAAGCCAATAATACCTTTTCGCCCAATTTTAATTTTAAAAGGATCACCAAATGGACAATCTGATGTAATTGGATATAAGTCTAGTTGAAAATTTTCGAGTTGAAGTATCAAGCAAGTTGGATGAATAGCATATTTAATTGGTACTCTTGACGATTCCCATGCATTTTGAAAAGTTCCATTTCTAACTGTAATTAAATTGTTAGGATCATTGTCATCAGCTTTTAAAATACAAGCGCGAAGATCTGTAAGAATTACTAATAAATTAGATTTTAGCGGTATTAATTTTTCGATAACACCATAAATTTCAAATGATTTAGGCTCAACAACAAATTCATCTTCAACTGTATAAATAACTAGATGATTTCCTTTTGCTAATGCTAGTGCATCACGATCATCATAAAATGATGGCACTAAAACAGCATCATTTATGGCAGAAGAAGGAAAAACTTCAGAAATACAATAATCCATTTTTATATTTAACAATTAGTGACATGTGATATAAAATTGAACATCATGATATGGGTGGTAATTTTGAAGTTGCTGGTTGGATAGGTTTAAGTATAACTTCATCGACATCACTGATATTACTTATGAAACAAGTTAAAAGACACCTAACATGCAAATATACGACAACTTTATCGACTTTCCATTTTTTATCAACATGGACTTTACTAGAAATATTTGCATTTATTGGTTTAATCAGAAGGTTCGAACAAATACCATTTAGAAAGAGGTTTAATCTTGCTTTTTTGGTTATGACTTCAATAGTTGGAATGAACTTTAATCTCGCAGCAAACTCAATTGGATTTTATCAAATGTCTAAACTTTGTTGTATTCCATATATGCTAGTTTGGAATACATTTGTTAACAAAATGAAATATACAAAAAAGGAAATAATCTCGTTATCAATATTATTATTTGGAGTCGGCTTATTTTCTGTTTCCGATGTTGAAGTAAACTTTATTGGAACAATCTATGCGATTATTTCAATTGTTTCTACAGCGCACAATCAAATGATTACACACGATTTACAAAAAGAATATTCGTTAAATGGTCCAGAACTACAATTAGCAATAATGCCAGAAGAATTTTCTCTTGGACTCATTTCTGCAACATTTCTTGAAAATATTTCCGATGATACTTTTGCTGCTTCAGATTTAAATCTAAAAGATATTATTTTATTGCTCGGAACATGCTTTTTTGCAATAGGAGTTAATATGGCTACCTTTGGATTAATTGGAAAAACATCTTCAGTTACATATCAAGTTGTTGGCCATGTCAAAACAATTTTACTTTTAATTTTTGGATATATTTTCTTTCCTTCACCATGGGAATCAACAAGCCAAATGCTTCGTGCTGTATCTGGCATAATCATTGCTCTAATTGGCGTTTTTATGTATACCAAAATTCGACTTAATCTATCAAACCAACCAAAAGATCCAGAAAAAGAACCACTTATCAAAAAATAATATTATTATTAATTTTATATGAAAATAGCCATTTGTTTTTTTTTTCTATAAAAATCTATTCATTATGTAAAAAATTTTTTCTTTCAAAAAATTACGTTTAGAATTTTTTTTACATAACAAAAGAATAATCATGCAAAAAACATTTAAGTTTACAAATTCACCCCCAGCGAAAACAACGCAAGATAATTCGCAAAATAGAATAATTCGAGGAGCAAATAAAGGATCAATCGAAATTCCATTTGTAAAAGATAATGAGTCGGTTCAACAGATTTTCTTATCAAATAATTTAATTGGATCTTTAGCAGGAATAGAAAAATTTACAAATTTACGAGTTTTATTTCTTAATGATAACAAAATTCATTTAATCAGTGAAATAAAGTATTTATCTAATCTTCCAATTGAAACCCTCAATATGAAAGGCAATCCAATAACCAAATTACCATATTATCAACATCATGTTGTAGCATCTTTGAAATCTCTTAGATTTTTTGATGATCATGAAGTTAACGAGAAACTTAGAGCAGCCGCTACCGGAACAGTAGAGTTTGACGAAAGCAGGCTTACGATTTTGTGCATTAATGAACTTCGGATATTGGAATTAGAAGAATTAGAAAAAGATCGTTTTGATCGAAATACGGATTGGCTTTTACGAGTACAAAAGGCTCTTGGTGAAAGAACTTTAGAATCTTTTGGATTAGATTCAGATATTAAAAATCAAAATTTTGATAAAATGAGAGATATTGCTTTCGAGCTTAAAATGAAAAATAACGAAAATATGAAATGCAAATGGGGCCAAATTTATGATAAAATAGAATCAATTCAATCATCAGTAATTGATGATCTCACAAATAAATTACATAACTCTATTGAATTAATAAAGCAAAAGATGAACGAAAGACAAGAAGTTAAATCAATAAAAAAAGCAAAGAAAGATATGAACTTTATATCAATGGAACAAACTTCAGTGAATTTTTCCAAAGTTCAAAACTCACCAATACCAGGCAATAAACCTAAAAATATAGTTAATAATAGAAATGAAGAAAGACACAGTCCATTAACCAAAATGCAAATCACTCATCCAAAAGAAAGAAATAATGAAAATGATGAAATAGTTTCAACATCCGAAATTTCTTCTGTTAACAATACAAATGAAACAAATTCTTCAGCAACCACAACTAATGCTTCTAGCCCTAGCACGAGTACATTTGATGAGGTTGCTGAAAGTCTTGGCACCATTTTATCACAGCAACAAATTTTTTTTAAAAGAAATCCTGATACATTAGAAAAAAGCGTAAATATGGATATTTTTTTCGATAAGTTATACCAGCAAAAGATTCTTTCGAAAATTTTTCATAGATGGAAAAATCAAATGTTACCTATATATCAATTAAACAGAATTTTACAAGTATATCAAAAGAAGAAAACTAATAAAGTCAAAAGAGTTTTTTATTATCGATGGTATAATCGTTATCTCAGGAAGCAAAAACATATTGATCTCATAATTTCATACCCGCAATCAGAGCACATGTTATCACAACCCATACAATTATCAAAAGAAAAGAACATTGAATTATTAGAACAGACTCAAAGAATGGCAAAAGAAATTTCTGTTCTCCAAACCAAAAAAGAAGAAAAAGAAAAATCCACAATTAATTACCGCCAAGCCCTTGAAGAATCAGTCAAAAACGAAAATAAAATTAAGCATATACTTAGTAAACTATATCAAGAAAAGAAAAGTTTAGTTGAACAAATATCTCAGAGCCAAGCTAAATATGAAGATAACTTAGTTCAATTTATGCTTGATACTCAAATACAAAAAGAACAGAGCAAAGAAAAATTGCAAAAATTGCAAAAGGAAAATGACCTAAAAGATAGAGAAATAAATGCACTTAAAAAATATATTGAATTGAATGAAATTAGATATCAAAAAGAAATTGATGATTTAAAGAAAAAATTGACTTCTGCATTTGAAGTTACAAATGGATTTCGAATGGAAATTTCTAGGTTAAAAGATACAACACCTCCAGTCAAGCAAAAATCAAATATTGATATAATGTCTCCAACGCCATTATTAGATCAACTGGTTCAATAATAGTACAAATATATTATTTATTATATTATTTTTATTTAAGAGGATAATTTTGTTTATACATAAAAATCAGATAATAATTTTTTACTGCTTTTTCATCATAATAATATTCATTATTATATTTATCACTAATATTGTTATAAAAATATTGCATGCATATATTATATTCATTGGACAAATATGAAAGTAACATTATTTATAGGTTACCTACTGCTAAGTTTCAAAACTATTAAAAGATTAGTAATGACGCTCAATTATCAAAATCAAATTAAATATGTTTTTTCATGACTTGTATTAAATAAAAAGTCTTTTTTTCAATTTCGATGAAATTAATTGATTTTTATTCCTATTTATATTATGTGGCTCATAATATTGTTATTCATAATATATATGATAAACCTAGAATAATTCCAAAATTAAAATTTGAAATTTTAACCGTTTTGTCTATTATCTGGTTGTATTCTCGTTCTCTAAAAAATGGAATCAAACGCCAATAATGATAATAATTTAAACTCTCTTGTCTCACTTGGTCTTGCGCAAGAATCAGAGAGTTTTTTAAACAGAGCTATTGATTCAATTACCAGGAAAAAATCGAATCAAACTATTATTACATTTGCAATTTCACAAATTTCTTTTTTATGCATCATGTTTTTATTTACATCAAATGTAACAAAATATGTTTTTAAATTTGATGCATCTTCTAATCCAGATCAAGTATCATCAAGACGATTCGTTTTTAATTTTTCAGGTCTTCACTTTTTCCATGAATTTTTAGCACTTGATTTAGCGTTTTACAATGATGGAAAAATCAATTTTCCCTTTAATGTCACATCTTACTCATTATCTAATATGTATTTTGGAAATCGTTTAGATTCGCGTATCGAAATTCCTACAAAATCAACAACTTTATCTTTTACAGAAGGGCAAGAGGTTTCATCCCATATTCGTATTTTTTCAAGCAAACTGATTCATTATTCTGATCTTGAATCTTCCGTCTTTTTCAAAACATCTCCGCCAACTGTTAATTTGAATGGCGAATTTATTTGGTCATATAGTGATCCTGCATATTCAATTGTTCTTGTTTTTCTGCGATTTCTATTTTTTATCATAGGTTTCATTGTTTTAATTCGGTTTTTATTGTCTCGTTTTGACATTAAATATTCTCATGCATCAATCAGGCTAGCCTTTTATCTTATTCTTTTTATAATTATATGTTCAGATCCTCTTTATATATTAACTTACTTTGCAGAGAGCTATACTTTCAAAATTATTGATACTGTCTTATCTCTTTCAATGCTTTTTGTAGCTCTTTTCGGCGCTTACTTCTCTTTAATGACAAATGAGCTTAAACACACAGATGTTCACAAGTCATGGATTGGTATTCATGTGATTCCATATTTAATTGGTTTTGGAGTGTTTGCTGCTAGTTCACTTTATGCAAATTTTGTTACTATTAATGATCCTTTTGCATTCAATATCAAAGTTATTTATTCTTTCTCAGGCGCAGAAATATTTTGCCTCATTGTATACTTAGTTCTCATTATTATAAGAGGTATTTCATTCACATCAGAAGCTCCCAATGAAAGATACATTGCATTTCAAATGTCTATTATTATGATGAGTGCCATTTTCTTTGTTGAATTTATAGCCCTTATTAATAAAATCCCAAATAAAAACATATATTTATTGATTCCGTCAATAATATATGCTTTGTTCTTCATTTTCCTAAACTGGCCAGTTGACACTACATCAAAGAATAACGGAGATATGATAACAGAAAATCCTGAAGATAGCCAGGCTCCTCAGGAATCATTAGCCTCTCAACTAGAGTAATTTGTTATTTGTCAATTATATCAATAAAATATTTTTTTATTAAAAACTTGAAAATAATAAAAATAATCATTACCATGAAACTTCGAAGTTTCAACTCCGTTTGTATCGCAATATTATTTATGAATATATGTATTTAGGTTTGTATAAATGTATATTTGATTTCGTTAACCAAAAAAAAAATATAAAGGTTATGAAAAAACGTTTTTTTTTTTTTTTTCAACCTTATTATATGTTCTTTTATGAACGACATTCATTCAAGTGAAATCGAAAGCAAAAACAATGATAGAATAAATGAATTGCAAAAAAAACTTTCTTACATTCAGCAAACAAGGGATAAAAAAGTTTTGAAGCCCAATTGGCCTTCCTTCTTTCCTTTTATTCATTATAATCCTTCAGAATTAATTCATCCTTTCGACGATCTCATTAATAGATCATTTAGAGCTTTTATATTCGTTATTATTACGTTATTATATAATTTATTTACACTAACACATGTTGACTTATCTTGCTTTTCACTTAATCGTTCTTTGTTTTTATGCATTATTCAAGGATTTGCAGCAATTTATTTTTGCTACGCATATTCTTATCGTTTTCTTTATTGCGCTTGCCTCCTTAAACACATACCATATCGCTTTGTTTTTTACCAGTTTTGCTTGATCTTTTGGAATATTTACATTCTTATTGGCTTTTGTCAAACCGGCTTTGCAGGAATATCAACGCTATTTAGTGCTGTTACCGAAAATGGTGAAGATGACATCTTTTCGATTTTATTAATTACTTCAAATTGCATAATTCTTACTATATCTCTCATTTTAAATTGCTTAACTCTTTCTTCAGCATCAGATACCAGATCTAACTCTCGCATAAACTATAATATACATAGAAAGATTAATGAATCAAAAGTATAAATGCTTTAAATTATTTTTTTATATTATTTGTTTGTAAAAATTCATAATATTAACTTTCTCAATTTTTTTTTTATTTCGGAAACTCATAAAGAAAAAGAAAATTTGCAAAATGAAATCATTAATTTTTTTTATTCTTAATTGTCGATGTTGATGAGTTCATATTCTCTTGATCCAAGTCCTAAACGATGAGCTTCTTCGACTGTATGAATTGCATGCTTTTCTTCCATTCGATTAATTAATGATTTCTTGCCTGCATCTGATGAATTAATGATAGCATCGTAGCAGCATTGATCAATAGCAACTGGATCAAGAGATGCATAGATACCAATGTCAGCCATCTCTGGTGGATGTGGATTTGAATCACAATCGCAGTCAATTGATAAGTTATTTGCTACATTGACATATGCTAAATTCTCTGGTTTGAAATGTGCAACAACTGATTGGCATGCTTCCGCCATACTTTCAAGGAAATCGTCTTGTGGTGCGATATTTCCCCAGATTTCCTTGACAACTGAGGTTTTACCTGCTGAATGCATCCATGTTTTACCTTCGGCTGAACCAAATCCAATACTCATATTCTTAAGAGCTCCGCCAAATCCTCCCATGGCGTGACCTTTGAAGTGTGATAAAACAAGTGCTGAATCGTAATTCTTAAGATGTGAGCCAACAATGTTGTATCCTTTCAGATGTTTGCCTCCTGTAACTGGAAGTTTAATTGTACCTTCTTCGTCTAAAAGATCGCATGGTGCAATGGCTTTGAAGCCATGATCTTCAAATGTTTGCCAGTGGTCTTTAACAGTGTTTCTTTTGCCTGCATAGGCGGTAAGGCATTCACAAATTGTACCATTGAGCTTGTTGACAAGGTTCTTGATGAGGTTTGGATTCAAAAAGTGGTGTCCTCCTGGTTCTCCAGTTGAGATTTTAACACAAACTTTGCCTTTGAGTTCATGGCCAAGAGCTTCATATACTTTGATTAAACCTTCTGGTGTAATTTCTTTTGTGAAATATACCTTTGACTTGCTCATCTAAAATAAAAGTAATTTTTTTTTTACGATTTTCTTTATGAAAAAGTTGTCCTACGATATTTTTTTTATTCAATATTAATTAACATTTGTTTTGTGTTTTATACTAATATTTAAGTAATATATGGAAATACATTATAGTATATGAAATGTTAAATGGTTAATAATTATATATAAATAAATAAAATAATATATTTCTTTCAAATTAACTGGTATTTATATGTTTTCAATATTGGCCCAATAAAAAATTTGAATTTAATTCAAAATATTCAAATGTCCAGAAAACATATCTTATTTATTTTTTGATGAGCTAATCTTGAAATATTTGCTATATTGAGTAAAGTATCTTTGACTGAAGATTAAACTGTTGGTCGTATAATTGAATTAAAAATCGTAAAATTTCAATTCACTTAACAAAATTTTAAAAAATAGATTTCATTTTATTAGTAGAAGGAATAAAGTTGAACAATTTTATTTTAAATATATATTATGTAAATGAAAATAATAAAATTATATCTCAAACAGAACTTACAAACATCTTTACACATCGAGAAAAAAAAAAAAAAAAAAAATTAAGGTACAAATCCAGTACGTTTAGTAACCGCAATTTTTTTTGACATTCTCAAAGAATAAAATGACATGTTAAATAAAAAACGATTATTTTCATCCATCTCATATAACATGTCATAATGTTCATTTAAATTGTAAAATAAGTGTCAAAAACAAACCTAGTCAATTTAAACTTTTTCAGAGACATGCAACAATTCAAATAATAAACGTTCTCCTATTCAAAAAATAACGTACTGGATTTGTACCTTAAATTTTGGTTTCGTTTAATAATGAAGAGAATATTTTTTTATCAAATCATACTTCATTTGATAAATTTTTTTTGGATCAACTTAAATGTGGTTAGGCTTTTCTGAGTCTCATTCAAAAAGTGAATCCTTCAGAAAAAATAATCAAATAAAAATAATAAAAAATTATCTTTTTATGTTACAAAATTTTTACCGATTCTTTCCGCCAGCCGCGGAGTCTCGACTCGGCTTATCTTCGCTCAGCCTCGCTCGACGCCCGCTAGACGGTATGTAGTCTCGTATTTTTATTATCATTTTTTACTCTCAATTTTATTATTTTTATTCAAAAGTTATTCAATAAATTCTCTCAAATTATTTGAAAAGGAACGATTAATTTTTGAAGGGTGTCTTGACCTATGCTTTGAAAAAGTTTTTACAAACAACAAGCATGTCAACTTGGATTTTATTTTTGAAAATGGTGGATTTTATTTGAATTTTGTTTTTTTTTTTTTTTTAAAAAAATACATAAAGAACGTGATATGTTCGTGAATCTTGAATTCTTCATGTAAGATTATATATATTATGAGATTTGGAAGGTTTTTAATTGAATATTATAATGTATTCGAAAATAATAAATATTATCAAAAAAATTTTCTTATATACAAAGCATTAATCTTAAGTCACTTGAATCATTATAAATAAATAATATAGTAAAATGATTATTTAAAGTTATATCGTTATAAAATATAAATTCAATATGTTTTTTTTTTTTTTTTTTCCCTGAACTTTAATACTTCATAAAGCATCAGTTTTGATATCTTTCAGTACTTTTATAGTTTTTTTATTTCCTTTTTTAATTCTTGCATTTCATTTGCAAAAAGAATCATTTTTAAAATATCTTACCAAATATAAATTCAAACAGTTTATTTAAATAGAATGCCATTTTACACCCAAAATAATAAAAAAATAAAAACCTTAACGTTCTCCTCCATGGTTCAATAATGATATATCCTGTCTAAAAAATACATATTTCATCAGAAAAAATCCATAAACTCAATAAACTTCAAGATTTCTTAGTAACATCATCCTAGATAGGGAGGTAAACAGTTGTCATAAAATTGAAAGAAATAAAAACTCTAAAGATCAATGCAAAATATATTATTAAATTTGGCACAATTGCATATCTTTTTGATATTTTTTTTTCTTGCTTGTTATATGAAATTTGTGATTTAATATACATATAGATTTACTATATAATAACATATATCTATTAATAATAGCCCTATGATTTAATTGTATAAATTGTATTAAAATAATTTCATCAGTTTTGATTTTATTCTTTAATTCAAATATCATGAAGTTATATAAATATAATTTCCTAAAACATTTTATTAAAATGTATTAATTTCCAATTGTGAAATTATTTGAATGATTGACGTATTTAAGCCTCAATTTTCAATTGCTAATTGGCTGCAAAAAAATGAATGCCAATAAATTTGCAGTTATTTTTGTTAAGCTTTTATGTCATCCTGATAATTTATAAAATGCATTATTATCGTTCTAATGATTTAAATTTGTTTTTATCTTTCATACTGCATGATTTTATATATTATTAATACAAAAACAAATGTCTTTTTTACTTAATGAAAACTTTTTTTTTTAAAAAAAATAAAAAAAAATTTACTGATATATAAAGAATGTATTAATAATATTTTAATCATAAATATGATTAGAAGATGATCTTTACTTCAATGTGAAGTTTGAACTTGACTGCTATATCAATTCATATAATTAATAAATTATATTTATATTTGATATATATTTATGAGATTAATATTTGCATTGATTTTTTGGCTTTAAGCATTCTGATATAACAAATCATCTTTCAATTTTGTATCATATAATTATATGATAAAAAGCAATTTGGCCTTGATGTGTTTTCAGATCAATCTTAATAAAGAAAAAAAAGTAATTGTTTTATCTCAAAAATTGAATATAACCAACATTTTGAAATAAGATTCTGTCTATTTTTTGAGTTTTTTTGATTACAAAATACAAAAAGTTTAATCTTCGTTTTTTATGATCCAATCCATTTTCGTATACAAAAATAAGGAATATCTATTTGATATCTCTTTATTTCAAAAATACGCAAAGAGCTCATTAGTTGCATTCGAAAAATCAATGGAAAGCGAAGTAAATTATTATAATTTTATTTCAGAATATGATAATTACACAGATATTTCAGAAAATTGCATCAAAGAGTTTATTTCCTATTGCCAAAATCAGGAAATCAAGCTAACTGATTCAAATGTATTTCCACTTCATTTTTTATCTGAAAAATATGATGTTGAAGCACTAGCAGAAGAGACGCAAAAGTACATTAAAACAAATGGACAAAGCATAATTGACGAAATTTTAAAGATAGGAAATGATGATATAGTATTCAATAATTATATCGAAGATTTTATTTCAGATCACATTTCATATTATTTGAATGACGACCGTTTATTATCTTTGCCAATACCTAGTGTACATCGTATTTTACTTAAGTTTTCAAAGCAAATCAACTTTGAAGAAGAGAATGATGAAGAATTTTCGATAATTGAATTCTTATTCAAATACATTGAAAAAAAAGGAAAACAATGTTCGTTTTTACTGGCACTTTTTAAATTTGGTGAAAAGTCATGCGAATACATAAATGAAAAATTGAGTGAAAATTTTGATTCTGTTGATTTTGAATGCATTAAGCCAATCATTTTCAGAAGTTTTCATTTCATGAACCAAAAACAGAAAGAAAAAGAGATTGAAATAAGAAAAGAATACTTAAATCAACAAAGATCCAGCATAGAAAGCATTCGTTCAAACTGTGTTTCACTGTTTAATGAGCTTTTAAACATTGATTTTTTAAAACAGACATTATTGAGTGATGAAGAAAGTCCAGACAAAAAGTTTTCTCCTTCATTAGTTCAATATGGTTTACTTTACTCAATCCGTTCAATCTTCAATAATTCGTTTGTGCCAGCTGAGCCGATATTAAGTGAAATACAAAACTTTTCCTCAAATGAAACAATTAACAATAAGCCTTCTAAATTTGACTTACTTAATCTATTGATGACTGAGAACTTATTTACTAAAAATCAATCTGTTTTGATTGGAAAAAAAGATTATTGCCAGATTGTGTCTCTTGTTGCAACAATCAAAGAAAAGCAGACAAAGAAATCATTCATTGATTTATTCAAGTTGATTGAAAACAAGCCATCTTTGATTGGATTTGTCTTTGATATTTTCCCCAATTTCGTTTTCAAAGGAACAAAATTTGATATTGTCGTTTTTTGGATTGATTTGATAACCATTTTTATCCGAAACAAAATCAGCTTTTCATTGACAATTGACAGAAATAAATTTGATTTCAATTTTGATTCATTAATTGGTTGCAAAATTGACTTGATAATGAATGAAAAGAATAGTTTTTCATTAAGTCAAGGATCAAAAATCCATTATTCAAACAATAATGGATCTTTTTCACTTAATTTTAATGATGATATGTTGGCCTTTTACCTCCTTTTGGAATTGCCAACAAGGCAAATGAAAACAGTTTTACCAATGAGTGATGATGAAATATTTAATTATTACTTAAAAGAAGCAAAAAAGAGAAAAATAAACAATGACAATTCATCAACGAAAATGGTTTTATCAATAAAAAATTTATTTAAAAACAGAAAATGCTCAATCATCAGTATGATTTGGAACCTGGTTTTTTCATTATCAGAACTTGAAATCTCAGAAGTTTCATCTTTGATTAATCCAATTGAATCCCAACTTTTGATTGCAGCATATAAAATGTTCAAATCAGATGATCATACTGTTATTATAGAATGGTCAAAATGGGCAGAATCTATTGATAAATATGATGAAATAATAACAAAATGTATCATAAAATCCGACACTTCATACAGTGATCTTAGTAGTGAGAACATACAATCACTAATTAGTTCTATTGGAAATGCAGTAAAACATCTCAGAAAGATGCCAGAAAAATCTCACAAGTTTATTAATCTTGATGATATAATTCAAAAATGTGAGCAAGAATACATTGAATTAATGGTTGCAAATGATGAACAAGTGAAATACATGAAGGATTTGAAGGAATTGATAAAGTTCCTAAAAGATCAAAACATTAAAGATGAGATTCATAAAAAAATGCGAAATCAAATAGTTGAAGAGATTGAAGGCATTAAAATATTAAAAGAAGAATATTATTTTAACTCTGAGAAAATTATTGAACAATTCATCAATGATTCTGAAGCAAGAAAAGAAGAAAATGAAATAGAATCTATTTCATGGCCAAATCTTGATATCATATCTTCACCAAATCAAACAAATAACAAAAAACCCGTAATTAGTTTATTTGATTCATTAATATTTTATTCGCATGTTAAATCATTACTCAAAGAGATCAAAAAAACTAATAACATCATGGAAACATTAACAAAATTAAACAATTTCCAAGGAATTATCAATTCAATCAAGATATTTTTAGCAAGTTTAATTCAAAACAAAACGGACTCAAATTTGACAATTGATATCAATGATGTTAAAAGTGCACGTTATGCATTGGATGCCAATTTGATAATGAAATTGTACAATATTGATGATATGTTCATAACAAATCCCAAATATTTATGTGATTTCATTAATGGCTTTGAGAAAAGAGAGCAATGCAATGAAGATGATATTCACTGGATTGATGGAGTAATAAGAGAAACGCCACATGACTTTTTAATACAAATTCCCAAATTTAAGGCAAATTCTCTTGTTTCTATGATCATTAATAAAGCAGGCACAAATAGTTATGTTGCTGGTCCGTTGCTTGCTGATATTAAAGATTTAAACATATCACTTCTTAAAGGACAAGAATCATTAATGTTCAATGAATTTGAATCATTTACTGATGCTGCAAAATCAATTGGACAGATTTTTTATAATTCGCTTATTTCACAAGATGAAATTCCACCACAAGAATATGACGATCTTAAATACATTTTATATGGGCCATTGAACATTTCAGGAGTTAAACTGAAAATAATTGAAAAATTGAAAATTTTGTTTTCAATTGCAGAATCTCTCGATAATTGGACAAATAATGGCCTTTTATTTAACGATATCTCCTTCTTATCAATGGACTGGAAGAAATTGCTGGTTGATGAAACTCTTTTGAATAATTATCCTTCATTTTTGTTTTGGATTTATGAAAACCAAGAATGTACAAAACAAATTAGAAGTGTTTTTCATGATTTTGTACCAAATCCAAAGAAAATTCCTTTATGGCTTCTTTACTTACGTGTTATTTCATCTAAACAATGCATTTCATTTGATTCTTCTACAAAGACAAGCATCTCATTAATAATTAAAAAAGTCCTAAAAAGCAAAATTATTGAATATTTAGATGAATCATCCAAGCAAAGCAATCAAATTAATTATGATTGGCTAAATCTATTAATTAGGAATACGCCTAAAAAGAAGAAGAATAAGAACATAATCATATTTCATGATTTTTTGAATAATTTATCAGTTGATAATCTTGATAATCAATACAATGAAGTTTTATCATTAAAATATCAAAATGTTAAAGATTCAATCTCAGAATTAGCATCTTTAATTTTATCAAATAAATCAATTGATTTGTTCCAGAAGAACTGTTCTGATATGAATTCAATTGCTAACTTCTTATGCTACCCAGCCAAACATCTACAAAATAAAATAGGACAAGCATTAAAAGATTACAAGAAAGAAGCTTTGTTTAAATACAATTTTGATCTTATTGACTTATCAAAGATAAATGACAATCCAATAATACCACTTGTGTTTCCCGATCAAGTTGATAAAACAGTATTAGCAACGCCATTTTTCTATTTATCTTTTGACAATGAAATTTTATGTACAATGGATAGTTTGAATTTTCAAGTAGATCCTATATTTCCTTCCCTTCTTTCTGATGAACCAATTACAATCAATTTGTCATCCTTTATTGATGAAAAAATTTATCTTTCAATTGATTGTCCTGATTATTCTAAAATAATATCAACAAAGGAAAAGGTAATGAATAAAGAACTCATTCAATTGTTTATTAAGGCGCCGAACATTACATGTAAAGAAAAGCAAACTGTCAATATCAAAGGAAATCTAAAAATGAAAATAAAAGGAATGAATGAAAAAGCATTTCCTTTTGATATAACATTGCAACTTTTACCAATGAAAGTAAACATGAAATGCATTCAATTCCCTCTTTCAAAATTAAAGAGTAAGCATTTCAAATTGTGCTGTGATCGAGTTACTAGTGAGGATACAATTGACTTTGAAATAACTAATTATTTCATTCCTGAATTATTTAAAGTAAATGTTGAGTTGAAGCCCCTCATAAACAACAAAGCAGATAAGCCAATAATTAAAATAAATGAGAAAACAAAAATGTTTTCGATTATAGTGCCTCATGTTGATGAACCAACAAGAAGCCATTTTAATATCATCGTAAAATTATGCAAAAATCTAGAAATCACAATAAAATGCGATTTTGTTATCCAGCCAACAGTTGTCATATTTGAAATGTATGACATTTGTACAAAAGAGTTCTGCTCTGAAAATTGCTATATTGTTTCAATTGAGCCATACCAGCCTCAAGATCTGTATTTCAGAATCATTTCTCTTCATCGAGTTAAACAAAACATAAGAATTGAATGTTCATTTCCGAATTATATTAAAATTGATGGTTCATCACTTACAACTGTAGTCAATGAAAATTCAATATCGAAAGATGACGTTGAAATAGATAGCGTCTTTTCATTCACTATAAAAATAGTGAGTTTGCCACATGAGGTCATTAAAGACAATACGAAATATAACATAAAATTATATATGGCAGGAATTACAAAAACAATTGAATTTAAATTTATAGATTCAAGAAATGAAAACAATGATATAAATGATATTGAATATATGACAACTTTTCCATGCTATTCTTATTCGTATAATGATGAGAAATGGATCAAAATAAGAACAAAAGAAGATATTCAAGAATTAAAGAATCCAAAATATCCTTTTGTTATTACAACACCATTTGACATTTACACAAACATTAAAGATTTCATTGTAATAGATTATCATAGAGAAGGTGTTGATTATGTTTTTGTATCAAATCCAACAAAAATGCATGTCAGCTACATTCAAATAACATCAGAAAAAGAAGAAGTGAAAACAAGTTCATCAGCAAAAGCAGACAAAAAAACAACTTCGATCAAGAAATACTATGTCATTCCACAAACAACAAGCACGATATTTTATTCAATAATTGGCTATATTGAAGAAGATAAAAACAATTGGTTCCCAGCATTTGATGAATATCCTAAAATAAACATGGAAAACTACTCGATATTGCCTTATATTGATGACAAACAAATAAGTGAAAACGCCAAAGCAAGAATTCAAGAAATAAAGAATTCTTATCAATCACAAAATGATTCCAAATTGACATCAAGTCTCATTTTTGTTAACTTGTTGACAAAGAAAAATGTCGTTCTCCAAATGAAATCAATTATAGAAAAGCTTCCTGATTGTTTTCATTCCAAATTTGAAAAAATATTAACAGACACACAACCTTTCTTGTATGATAGCATGTCAAATGAAATATTAAGTATCATTTCCTACAATTTAATTATTACATTCATTCCAATTCTACAACAAAGATATATTGAATTGGATTCACATCAATATTGCCTTCAAATGACCATTTCAAATGCATTCATTTATAAACAGAAAAGTGAAGCTTTTGATGAATTTAAGTGTTTCAACAATGACAAAGTGAATGAAATAAGAGATTCTATTTTAGAATTCTTCAGTGAGAAAGAATTAGAAAGACACCAAATAAATGTTGAATCACTTCCTGATAAATCAAAGCAAATTGATTGTGTTTTGATTAATGAAAATAATCATTCAAAAGCATCTAGCAATAATAAAAAAGTCAAGAAATTAATAATTGAAAAGGATTTCAATATAAGATTAATTTATGAAAACTTGGCAGAAACAGTTTTATCATTGCCTCCAATTGATGTTTCAACACCGGATTCTTTATTAAGTTATATGAAGTTCTTCTCATCTTGTTCACAAGGAGCACTTGTTCTTCCTGCTTTCATCTTGAATCATATAATTACTGACAATGATCATCAACAATCACAACAGTACTTCACTCTTCTTTTCAATCTTTATAAAGAACTGACAAAGGATTCACTTGAAAACAAAACTGTTTTGTCAAATCTAATCAACAATTTCATTAATTTATTCCATATTTTAGTTACAAGATTGATCATGTCAGGAATCAAATGTAATAAATTCGAATCAATAAAGAACTTAAATGAATGCAAATACGAGTATCCAAACTTAATTTCAATACCAAAAAATGAAACTCCAGATCTCCCGAAAATCGACTGGAATAAAAATCAATAAATAAATAAAAAAAGCAAGTATTTATTTATACTCTGTTTTTATTATTATAAATCATCGCTTTAAAACCAAAAGTTATCTTTATAGTCTCATTTATAAAAGAAATGATATAAAAGACTCTATACTTTAATGAATTTCATGATGTATATAAATAAAAATAAATTTGCTAATATATAAATAAAAATGAAGACAAATAATTTTAATCAGATTAATGAATTTCATTCAATTCTTTTCCAAAATCATCAGCGAACGGGTCATCCTTGTCCATCACGTTTTGCAGTTCATTATCAACAGTGATTGACGAATCTGTTTCTTTCATCATATCGACTCCGTCTTGAATCATGCTCTTTCTCTTCCTAATCAAGAAGAAAGCGACGATTCCAGCAATGGCGCCAGCAGCAGCAACAGAGCCAACAGCGGCTCCAATTATCAATCCAGTGTTCTTGTCGGTCTTGCCCTGATTTCCGCCTGGAACAATCAAAGGCAGAATCTCGGAAAGGGTGAAAGGCAAAGATTTTGTGAAGAACGAAGAATGACTAAAAAGCGAACTTTCAGTAAATCCAGCGGTTTTAGTGAAAAAGTTGGAATGGCTGAACTTTTCAGAATCACTGAAAAAGTTGGAACGACTGAATTTGGCAGATTCGCTAAAAGAGTCAGAATTACTGAAATCTTTTGAATTGCTGAACTCGACGGTTTCTGTGAAACCCGATGAAGAGCTGAAAGAGCTCGACGGTGAGAATTTGTCAGATGCCGTGAAATAATCCGTTGCATTGAAATGGTGGGAAGGAGTAAATGTCGATGATTGCGTGAATGGTGAAGATTCAGTAAATTTAGAAGATTGAGAGAATTGGCCTGATGAGGTGAATTTGGCGGTTTTGGTGAATACTTGGGATTTCGTATATGGAGAACTAGGCGAGAATTGGGAAGAAGCGGTGAAAAATGACGTAATAACCATCTGGCCAGCTGTGGCTTCTCCTTGGCAATCTCCCAAATTTAATTGAATTAATTCAATCGTTGTCACTTGCATATTGTCAAAATTGCAATCTTTCGTTTCAATAAAATCGCCACTCCAAAGATTCCTGTCGTTATTGTTGGCATAACAGTTGATCATCGTTATTTTTACGTTTATTTCTTTGTTTTCTCTTCCAACAAATTTACCATTATCGTTGTAATAGTTATCAATGAAATAGAAATTTTCAATAACTAAGTTTTTGTCTATAACAAAAACTAATGCAGGTGGACTAAAATCGGCATTTTCAGTAGATGGAAAATGAATAGTATTTTTAACAAAATTACATGACGTAATTTCAAGACCTTCAATTGAAACTGAAGTGAAAGAAATTGTATATTTGCAATTTAGTCCGACAATTGTCTGAAATTGGAAAAATCCTTTATTGGCATTTCGATATTCCATGGCACCGCAATACATTGCCTTACCATTGGTCGTATTTATATATTGAGAACTCACTGAATCAGCATATATATCAAATTGTGCACCTTTTGGCAGTTTTTGATTAACTGATGGACAATTTACGGTGAAGCGTAGAAAAACTTTACGTCATCTGCTCCCATTAGCAATGCAACGCCATATCCTTGATTATCTGTTCTTGTATAACAATTTTGGAAACAGGTGTATTGAATATCTAATCGTTTTGCTTTTTTATGTGCTAATTCCTCATAAACCACATTTCCTTTATCATCTTTGTGTTCATTAATCACAATTTCTTCTGCAATTGCGCCAGCTCCACCATTTTTTTCTGAATTGCAACCATCAAAAATACATTTGTGTATAATAACTTGGCATAATTCATGAACATAAATGCCTCCTCCATGATCACCACTTGTATAACACTGTAAAAATGTACAATTTGTAATTATTATATCACCGCATTCGTTTATTTCGAAGTATGTGTTTCGATTTACAAATTTCTCTGGGAAACTATCTTTTGTAACAGTGACATTTTCTATCGTTTTGCCAGGCTGAAAATCATATGTTGTGCTAACGCAGCACACAGAGCCGTAATCACAAACACCACTAATTTTTTGTTCATTGGCAAAAACGAGTGGTGTATTTAAAGTAAACTTAAATACATTGCCGTCTACTTTTGTTGAGTGGAGTTTTGCAGTTGAATAAACAATGTTTGTAAATGAGTGAGAAAAATAACTATTAGAAATAAGAGATTTTCTCCTGTAATCATTGCGATTGATCGTATAAAATGGAGATACTGAAAAGAATGAAGAAATGCTTAGAAACAATAATGAAATATTTTGCATTATCTAAAATTAGGGTTCCAAATTCACTTTTCCCTTAGAAAAATTCGACTTTTTCTGGGGTATGAAACAATATTTTGTATTACATTGAATATTTGAATTAAAAATATTAAATAAATATATCTTAACTAAAAATGAATATTTTTTTATTAAAATAAATAATTCATATAAATTTTATATTAATTATTTAATAATTGGCTAATATTTGCATACAATCTGTTGGTTAAATAAAAATTAGAGAAAATATAATACGACTTAAAATTATTATTTCAATAATGAACGGTATTGCGATCGGATGTAAAGTGTCAAAAAATTGAGAGCAAAATTAAATAACCTGGAAATGCCTAAAAAAATTATATAACGGTTAATTTTATATAATATAAAATCAAATTCTTTAATGAAATTTGGAAGTCTATTTTCAATTTTATAGATATACCATATGAAAAATTTTTTTTTGAATGGATAAAATGAGTTTTTCATTCAAATTTAATGAACATAAATCTCCAAATCAAATTAGAAAATCCTTCCAATATTTTAATAAGTTATTATATATAATGTGTTCTATTTATATATTTGGTTTGTTTCGATTATTACAGTTTTTTTAAATACTTTTGACACTTTATCCGATCGCAGTACCGTTCAATAATGCTTCATATAACTCAAAATATTTTTATTATTTTGAGATAATTGAAAAGGTTGGTTTTAAGAATTGAATTTGTTTATTGTTTATTTTTTGAAATTATTATACAAAAAGGGTTCGACATTTGGCGGTTATCAAATTCTAAAATTAATAATAATATTGACATTATCAATAACAAAATGCAATTTTAAACATGAAACCGATCCTATTAGCCAAAATAGAGATATTTTACGAAAAAAATATTTTTGAGTTCTAAGAATTTGAAAACATCCAAATGTTCTTTTTTATTATAATTTTATTTACATTTTTTAAATTAATTAAAATGTAATTAATTAAATATCATATGATAAATTTATAGTGTTCCTAAAAAATATTGATAAGAAATGAATTCAATAGTTAATCGTCGTTAACAAAAGTTATTTTATTTTAAAGGTCGTACAACTGAATTTTACAGTAAAACTCAATGATTGGTTTGTTTACCCTAATTATAATTTATTATCATAATAATAATTAGTTTTATAAATATTTGCATCGTACAAAATTCAAATTAAACTAAAAGGATTTAAGAATAAAGAAAAGGAATAACCCCCCTAACTTTTTCAACAACCCCCTAACTTTTTTTGACCATTTTTCCCTCTCAAATTAGCCTTTTTTGATGGCAAAAAGTACTTTCTTTTGAATTTAAATTTAAATATTGAAAAAAGTTAGGGGGTTTTGTAAAGTTAAAATCAGGGCTTCTAAATTATAATACATAAATAATATTGAATACATTATTAAATATATTAAAATGAATGAATATTTATTGATCTATAAAAAGTTTTCTCTCAAATTTTAAAAAAGTTAGGGGGTTTTTTTATCGTTAGGGGGTTTTGAACTTTACTTTAGGTTAAATTTTCTTCAGAAAATAAATTTGAGTATTTTATCTCAATTTATTTTAATTAGGCTTGTTAAGTCTCGATTTTCGATATCGATAATTGATCCATTTTTCTGATATCAATATCAAATCAAAAATTTTATCTATGATATCAATAATGAATAAAAATTAAAGATCGATTATCAATATTGAAATTTTTTTAACGTATCAAATTTTTGTAAACTTTTTTAACTGTTTACTTCACATATCCGTTATAAGATTTAATAAAAGCTGATTCTTTTACATAATAAGTTAGAATATATTTATTTTATGCCATTAAAATACTATTTTTAATGTTTTTTTCAGGTATTAATTTCGATTAATCAAGATTCGATATCAAAAGCATATTTTTTTTGTATCACATTTCATACTTGATAATCGAATTCATCAATAAAAAGTTCCAATCGATAGCATTTTATTATCGATTATCTGAGTTAAAAAAAGTGCCAAACCTGATAATTGATATCAGAATAACAAGCCTAATTTTAATTATTTTTGATAAGAATTTTATAACACTTTATAAAGATGTAGAATTGCGATAACTTTTTATATAATTTATTCTAATCATTAATTCTTTTGATATCTTTTTATATGCTTTTAAAACATTATGTGTTATATAAAAATAGTTATTATTATTGAAAAAAAAAAAAAAAAATCGTTTTTTAGTAGACTTGTTATTTTGAGAATCGATATCAAAAACGTCACTTTTTTGCATCTGATACTCGATTATCAGTTTCAAAATCTGATATCGAGATTATCGATTATCAAGATATCAGATATGAAATGTGATATAAAAATAATTGTAAACTTGATATCAATTACCGAGATCTCGAGATCTCAAATAATTTATCTTTTTTTATAATTGGTATTTGTGATTTTAAAATATTTAAAAATAAATGATAGAATGTATTGATGTTTATTTTAAGATTAAAATAAAAAAATTCATTCTTTTTTATGAAATATTTGAGATTAAATTACGATCATATATTAATCAAAAAGTTTAATTGAAAATTCTGATATCAAAATCTGAGAAAAAAAATTCTCGATCTCTAAAATCGATCTCGAGAATCAGTGCATATTTATGTATCGATATCAAAAAGTCATTCAATTATCGATCTCGAGAATCGGAGAATAACGTCCCCCTTAATGTTTTTTATACGTTATTTTTTTAAAAAGATCATCAAATTGACGATATCAATGGATTTAAGGTACAATTCTCATACGTTACGTAACCTTCATATTTAACTAAGTGTACGTTTAATAACTACAGTGGTTTATAAAAGTAGCAACGTAATAAAAAGTGGTAACACTTTTTTTTTTTCAAAAAATTTTTACAAAATAAAAAATCGATTTTTTTGAAAGACCTACTGAAGATAATTTATAACAAACTATATCAATATATTTATCATTTAGTATATAATATATAAAAGCATGATAATATCATATTTCTTGTATAATGACAGAGTTTTGAACGAAGACAGAAAAATAAAATTGGAATTAAAAAAAATTACAAATCTTTGGATTGACAACAAAATATCCAATTTTGATTACATAATGATGCTCAACATTTTCAGTGGAAGAAACTTTAATGATTTTGACCAATATCCCGTTTTCCCATGGATTCTTGCTGACTACACAAGTAACAAACTTAATCTTAAAGATGAAAAATCATATCGAAATCTTTCACATCCAGTTGGTACCTTTAATAAAAACTTCCTCTATACAACAGGCTACTCAAATCGCTATTCTGTTTTGAATTGGCTTTGTCGTCTTGAACCATTCTCAACAAAAAGTCAAAATCAAAATCAAGAGTTATACCTGAAATTTGAATCAATTTCTGAGTCATTCAATTATGCGTCAAATAATGACAATGATTTTCGTGAACTTATTCCAGAGTTCTTTTTCCTTCCAGAATTTTTAATGAGTTTTGATGGTGACAATGTTGAATTGCCACCATGGTCAAATAATTCACCTTTTGAATTCATTTATAAACATCGAAAAGCACTCGAATCAGAATTTGTTTCATCAAGCATTAATAATTGGATCGACCTTATCTGGGGATATAAACAGGACGGTGCTGATTCACATCTTGCAGATAATACTTTTAGTCCAGAAATGGAAGATTTTGGTCAAATTCCAAAAAAATTGTTTGAAAAGAAGCATCCTAAAAGGGAAACATTTGTTCCTCCAAGTTCGATGTTTTCATCATTTTCAATCATTTTTACGAATGCTACACCACCTGTCACTTTTTATGTTTCTTCAGAAGAAAAAGTTTTGACATTCAAAATGGTCGATTCAAAAGGAAACTTTTTCACCCATAATTTTGATCTTAGTTCAAATGTATCTGAGAAAAATGAAGTTGAACTTGAATGTAAAAATAATATCGAAATTGATGATAACAAACCATTTTTCATTAGTTCAAACATCATCGGTTTTATTGACAACAATAAGAAGCAGGTGAACTTTTTCAATTGTGAAAAAGAAACAATAGAAAAAAGCAGCATTCAAAATTATGAAATTGAATTAACTGAAAGTGACCAACAAGGACATCTTGTGATATATTCAATTGATTCATCAGTGACACTTTTCAATATGAATCTTTCAAACTTTTCAAAACCAAGAATAGACGCTCCTTTGGTGAAAAGAATTGCATCTGAAAGAGCGAATCATTCACCAAAACTTCATCTCAAGCATTCGCCATCACAGAAAAAGTTGTCATCATCAGCATCTAATTTGCTTTCACCTTCAAAAAATACTCTTTCATCAACTTCGTCATTAAGTGATGTTAGTCAAGATTCTCCAAGCGATTTGAATACATCAAAATGCAGCAGTTCTTTTTACACACACAAATACAAAATTGAATGTGTTGGAATCAGTCAAGCATTTAAAACATTCGTTTGTGGAACAAGAGATGATTGTGTTCTCTTCTGCCAACTAGATATGAGTGAAATGAAGATAAATAGAGTGGTTCATGTCAATGGAAGGCCCAAAAAAATAGTCATCACAGAAAACATGGGCTTGGTTGTTATTTTGCTAACAAAGTTAGTTAATTATTCTTATAAACAAGAATTGGCTTTCTATAATATCAATGGCGTATTTGTTAGATCATTGGAATATGATGATAAAATTATATGTGAGATGACATGTGCATCATCAATGCCTGGCTGTTTTGATTATTTGATTACATCAGATGATTTGAATAGGATATTCGTATTGGAAGCTTTTTCTTCGAAATTTGAGGAACTTGAATTTAAATTGAATTGCAATTCAAAAATCATTCAATTGAAATATATCAGAGAAGAATCACTCATTATCGCAATATGCAATGATGGAAGTGTGAACGTCATCTTTTATTATATTGATGAATCAAAAGACCAATAATTCTTTTAATTATAATATAACTTTTGATATTAAAGTTTTTTTTTTTTTTTTTTTTTTTTTTCTTCTCATTCTACTTTTAAGGGTGTGGTATAAAAAATTTTTTTCCAAAGAAAATTTGAATGAAAAGTATTCAAAAAAGTATTCAATTTTTGCACACCCCATAAGTATCTTCCCATATCAAAACTTTTCAACGCCATTTATAATATAAGCAAAGGTACACTTTACGAATATCGTAACGATTTGCTTTTTTTATGTTTCTCTTTAGATGATGAGAACTGATGATGCATTTTTTTTTGTTTTTTTCAATTTTGATAAAAACGCTCAAAATCTAATAAAAATAAAATATGAACTAATTATAAAAACATAAATAGTGAGAAAATATTACTTTTTTATTTATTTATCTCTTTTATATAACGAAATGAAATTGAATAGTTTTATCAAAGAAAGTCCAATTTTTTTTTTTCAAAAAGAATTCAAAATTTTTCACAAGTTTAACCATCAAATAAAAGAAATTTCTATTATTTGCGAATGAAACTAATAAATTCTATTCGAATTTAATATTATTTGAAGAGAAATATCATTAATTTATACCAATTTGTCTCATTATATGCAAACAATTTTTAATATCATTTCCTATCATCATAATATATCAATTTTTATGCCAAAATTTAATTTTTGTATAACCAAAAAGATAATTGATGAATAAAATACTATTTGAAAAAAATGTATCGAAATGATATAAAAAAAATCGTTGGAAAATTGAGAAAAAAGCGCTTTTCCATATTTAGTGTATGCGAAACAATAATATTTATAGAATCATAACAATTGAAAAGAAAGGCATTGCTTGAAACATCGATAATACTAAAAAAAATTATAATATATATGCTAACGATATTTTCTTTTAAAAAGTAGATTTGCCAATTTGAAAATTGAAAAAAATAATGGATAGATATAGCTTTTATTAAACTTTACATGTGATAAAGAATATCTTTTATTATTTTATATTTATATTATATGTGTTTAGTATAGTATAATGTAACATTTATTTTTTAATTTTATATATATTTCATTGTTTGGACTACACCCTTAATCAATGCGTTTTAATATGACCATTAATACTGTTCTTTAATGAATCTTTAAAATATCATCAATTCTTTAACAACGTCACTTCACTGGTATCACAAATAATCCTTCAAAAATGTCAGATACAAAGTCTATCGTTTTTGTCGAAAATGGTCATGAAGATGATGATACATTGTGCATCAGATGCAGAAATAAGAAACGTAACTGCTTCCTCCTCGATTGTGGACACAAGGTTTTCTGCCAGAAATGCGATGAGGCCGCTTTTAAGAACAAAGAAAAGTGCCCGTTATGCAGGTTTCAGATTATGAAAGTGTCAAGCTGATTTGGAACAACTTCGGATGAAACTTGCATCATATGCTGTGAAAATCGATCTGAATGCATAATCCTCCAATGCGGCCACAGCTTGCATGGAAAATTGGTTAAACGCAAATCAAAGATGCCCAATTTGTAGAGCAAGGCCATGCATATACAAGCAAATAGTTCACGATTATTAAAAAACATATATATTTTAAAATATCTTTTGCGTTTTTACAAAATTATAAATTCCCTTATGGAAATATTCTGGAATAAGGATTATTTCAACTAGACAGTCCGTTTCTCCAAATAATGAGATAATGATTATTCAAAATCATATATAATACTAATTATTTTTTTAATTATAATTTTAATGTTATTTTAATTTTAAAATAGTTTTTAATTTCTATTATTATATAATATTTTTAATATGTTATTTTTTCATAAAGATATCAATATTTTAAAAATATTTTATTTAATTCAAAATAAAAAAATTTAAATAAAACATAAATATCTATATTTTTAATTATTATAATAAATAAGTTTGAGGTGTAATATAAAATAAATTAATTATGTAAAATAAAAACCAAGTATAAGCATTTGATATACTTAATAGAATGAGTTACATCTAAAACAATTGTTCAATTTTCAAAACAAAGTTTCAAATTTTTATCAGAAATTTATTTGAATTTATTGAAAATTCAAAGAAAAAAATAAATTTCAGTTATGTATCAAATATTTGTAATAAATTTCCCTTAAATATATAGAAAAAAATAACGTGCATTTATAATAATTTCATTAAATCAAACTTTAAAAAGTATAAATATATAAATAAACAAATTTATCAAATTATATAAATTTATTTATATATTTTTATATATATTTATATATTTCTATTTTAACGAAAATTAATTCTCAATTCATTAAGATATAAATGTTTTAATATTGAATTATAATCATTTAATAATTTCATAAATTTCTTGTTAAAATGAGCAATGAATGATAGATACATTATCATTGCTCTAATCGGAAACACTCCGGATGACCAAATTGATGCAAATATAAATGATGGTTACTATCAGCCTATTTTTGCTAATCTTATCCGAGATTTTGCTATCGATATTTATAATATCAAAAAAGAAAGTGTAAAAATACTAGCCATTGGGAAAGAACAAAATTACTCTGTATATACTTACTCAAATAATAAATATTATTTCAAACTTGATGCTGAGAATACTTTTCAAATTGATATCAAACAAAAAAATACAAATTTTCAATATTTTACAGATTTTAATTCGGCAATAGATCAAATATGTAAAATGATATCAAACAACAAAAATAAAAAAGTAATCTTGTTTTTAGATGATCATGGAGATGATTGCTATTTTACGCAAATTCACTATTTCCATTTATATGAAATTACCATGAAATTTAATAACACGAGTTTTTTGATATTTAACGATTCTTGTTACAGTGGAAGTTTTATCGATTTTGTTGAATCCTACAATGATATGGTTTCATTAATAACAAGTAATAATTTGTTAGGAATCAAAGCACAATTATTATTCGCTTTTAAAAATATTTTCGAATATGCAATTGAAAAAGTTGGTTTTAATAATTCACAAAAAAAAGTTTTAGAGCTTATAGATTTTTACCAAAGCATTAAAATTGATGAAGAACAGGCTCTTGATTTGATTAAAAGCAATTCTTTTTTGAATGAAGTTAAAATTGATACAACTCAATTATATAAGCTAATTGAAATAGGTTTCAAAAACAATGAACAAATTAATATTTTCAAAACTATGATTAATTTTTATGGTGATGTAACAGCAGATGAAAAAGATGAATTCAAATATTATAAAAATATATTTAATAGAACTAATTTTAATATATTTATTAATTTATCCAAAGGAAATATACCCGAATTTATCAAAAAACTCAATGTTTTTTATGTAATAAAAGATAGCATCAATTTTGATTTACAGCCAAACAAACATGTTGAAATAATAACAAGCACAGATAATTTACATAAAAGCCTTTCATTTCCAAGCATCAGAGTAAACGATTCGATAAAAATATCACCAGGAGGTCCAGCAATGGGTTCATTCATCAAAGCTTTATTCATTAAAAATGATCCAAAATCTATTAATTTTGAAGAAATTGAAAAAGAAATTTCAAAATCAGATGATGGAACAATTTATTATCCACTCCGAACAACAGAAAGTATAAAAAATGGCAAAAAAGAAAGACAATGGATTCATCTTTATCCAAAACATTACAAATTATCTGATAAAAATAATGATGTAAAATATTCATTTACTTATTCAAAAAAATTAAAACAAAAAATTGCAACACTAAGAGCTATTTCATTCTTAAACGTTCAAAAATTGACAGAAGCAGCCAAAATCATAAATAATAAAGTGAATTCAGCAGAATTACAACCATTTACTGATACATATGGAAGCATTTTTGCAATTTCTGCTCTTTTAAATGAATATAAGGATGATCCAAATGAGATGATTGTAAACCGTCTTATGGAAAATCCAGTAATAAATTCCCACAAACCAAATCTAATCAATTCATATTGTTTTATTTTAGATTTATCTTTTCGAATATCAAATGAAAATCCAAAATTAATGACAGGTGTCATTATAAATATTTTGGAAAAAGCCGTAAAACAAGCAATTAAGAAAAAAATTGATTTTATTATAGAAAAAAGTAATTCAGGAAAAAATAGTTCAGAAAATTTCACAAATAAGATATTTTTACATAGAGAAATATCTGATTTATTAATAAATCAAGGTAAAATTTTGACTGAATTCAAAGATAATGAATTTCCATTTTTAAAGCAAATCGAAAAAGTAATTATTTCATTCATTAGTATACCACAAGTCGCATTTGCAGCGATAATTGCATCATCACATCTCTTTAAAAAAATTGACTTGACGGCAATTAATGAAAAGACTTTAAATTATATTGAAACTGAATCCAATAATATTTTTCATGACGAAGATCTGATATATAATCATTTTCTCACAAATATAAACAAATGTAAAAATGAAGAAGATATTAGAAGATTTGCAGAGTACTATCTTTTAGAAATGATTGATGCTTCATTTGTGCATATTTATTCTATTTTCGATGCACAATTTAAATGCGAATCTATGAAAATAGTTTCATATTCACTAACCAGTTTTACAGCTACATCAATAGTTGATGTCTTTAATTATTATCTTGAAAATGAGAAAAACGAATCATTTATTAAGCATATAATTGGTCCAATTGAACAAATAGTGAATCAAAACAATATTCCTAATTTTTTTATTCCTACAATATTATCCTTAATGCCAAAAGAAACAGTAATTTACGCCTTATACATGTCATTATCTAACATCGAAAATGATTGGTTCAATAGTTTATTAGAAATTATTAAAATTGTCAAAGACGATGACTCCTTTAAAGAAGTATATAACGAACTATATTCATTAGCAAAAGAAAAATTGAGTGATCAAAAATATGTAAAGACTTCTATTCAATATCAAAAAAGCACAATAAACATGGAAAAAATAATTTCAAATGAAATAGAAAAAGCAATTGGAAAATTATATAATCTTCAAGAAAAATCAATGATAAAAGCACGAGAAAACATTAGTAAACAAATGGACATCAATATAATTGAAGAACAAATCAAGTTGTATGTTGATAATATAATATGCAATGAAACTATTAAAAGCAAATTTGACATGTACTTAAAAGAATCGAAAAATGAAATTTTGAATATAGAAAAACATCAAATAGATCTTTTAATTGATTATGATAAAATACCAACTGAAAAAAGCATTTTCAATGAATCTATTTTAGATATTCAAAATATTTGTGAAAGAGCATCAAAAGAACTTATTACAGTTGCTCATTTATTTAAAATTTCTGATGAATCAAGAAATAAAACAAATTCAATTTTGTCTAAAAAAATTGAAGCTAATGCTTCGATTGAATTGCCAGTAATTGTAATGGTTGCAAGAGCTTTCAATATTGTTGAAATGACGCCGATCATTGACATTCTTCCTCAGTTTATATATGCATTTGATCAATCTGAAGGTGAAGAACCCAATTTGAGAGAATTAATGGCATTACTCTCTGCTAATATTTGCATTCTTTCTCCAAAAGATGAAAAACGTCAATGTTTAAAAATAGTTCCATTGACAAATAATGAAAAAATAGAAGATAATGAAAAAATCGATTCTGATAGTTATGATTATAATGATGATGATGATGACGATGAATTACTTTTTAGTACACTTAAAGCAAAAAGTTTAAATAAAGCAATACCGCATAGGAAAATGATTTATTCAGAAAATAATAGTGAAATATTGAAATATTATGAATATCAAATAGATTACTGTGAAATCAAAAAAGCTAGAGATTTACTTAAACTTGGTCAGTCATCATGGCCTAATGATGCTTGGAAAGCCTTTTTATACTGCTTTAATTTAAGGCTGAAAGATCTTGAAATCCAATTCAATCTTTCTGATGATTATGATACATCATTTTGTCCATTCAAAATTGATGAAGGAATTAATGTTGTGTTGAAATTTTATCCTATTACACGAATTCATGAAATATTTCAAAATAAAGAAAAATTTAATTGCTTCATTGGGCAATATAGTAATAAGCATGAAGAAATCATTCGAGCTTTCATTAGAAGTTTTGATGATGTTGATCTAATAGTTACTTCGTTATATTTGAGAAAAAGAACTTATTTTGATCGCACTTTAGAAAAATTAAAAATCATATATGATTATCCATATTCAAAAACGTCTAAAAAGTAGTAAAAGTATAATCATGATACTAAAGATTTAATATCACTTTGCATATATTCTTCTCACTCCTCAGTCGAAATATTAATAAGCATTTTTTTTACTAAATGCACCATTTGGAAATTCATTGGTTGCTGCATCGGTTGAATTCGCATTTGCTGCATTAGATGAAAATTCATTATTTGTGGAGCATTTGTTTTGTTTGTTCTTTTTTGATTCTGCTTGCGAGATTTTTCAATCAAAAATCTTGAAAATTAAAATTTTTTTATTGAATTAATCAAAGCTGAAAAAAAACCTATCTTTAAAGATCTTGTAAATCATCTTCATAAAGTTCCAGTTGGCTTGGATATTGTATCTCTAGTTTATAATGAAGAGCAAAAGCCAATGTATCCAAGCCGAGTTTTAACGAATGATGATAAAATGAAAGAAATGTATGTTAAAGATTTATTTAAAGGCCAGAAAATATTAATTGTCATGCCACATGATTGTAGTTTAAATATTGATAAAATATACCTTGAAAGTTCATTTGATGAAAAAAATGATTGCAGTGTTAAAAAAACTGTTGGCTTTTATGGAATTGATATAAAAATAGTTCAAAATTATGATGCTGCAATTGATGAATTAACTAATCAAACAAATCAGGTTGAATAAAATCAACTTATATAACTGCAAGGACAACCATATGCAAGTGAGATTAATTTCTGTAATAAATTGGTTTAGTTTATTAAAACGAATTTTTTATAAATAATATAAAGTATTCAAAGCAATTATTCAAAAAGTTTTAACATGACCATTTATTATTTGAAAAAGTTACCGTTTTTTATATGCCGTAATTTCAACTCCATGCGCCATAATTCCAAAAATCGGCATAAACTATTTAAAAATAGGTGATGTCTCCTTAGTTTACAAAACCGCCGAAGGGTTAGATATCTAAAAAAAACGATTTTTAAACAAACTTTTTGGCCCAAAGTAAATGCCGAGATATTGAAAATAAACTAACTATTTTTATTTAATGACTCAAGGACCATTGGCTATGAATGATATAAAAAAAAAAAATTCTGTTAATGTTATAATCTAAGTAAATTTTTAATTCATTTAAACCTGTATATGCTTGCCATTTAATGGTTTAAGTTTTATTTGTACAGATATGAAATTAAAAATATTTTTTCATATCTCAAATCTTTCTTAATTTTATCTTTATTCATTTTGAAAAGTCTGCCATATCAAATTATTTATGAATATATTAATGAGATGCACTTGATATTGATTTATTTCCAAGAAGAAATGAACATCAACAATAAATCAAAAGAAGAAAAAAACATTAATAGAAAAAAAAATCTAAACAAAAGTAGAAAAGTCTAATTGCTTTTAGCAAATAAATTCAACAATAAATTATAAATTTGATTACCAAAGTTTATTATGACAAGATAACCAAACCAAATAAGCAATTTCGAGAATCATAAAGGCAATTAAAAGAGCAATTACTCCACCGCCAACAGCTTTTGAAACCATCGGTGCTTTTTGATGTAGTTCGACATCACCATAGTATTCGAATGCATTTTGGCAAATATCATCAACAAGATAAGAACCAGATGGGCATATATTAACGCATTCATTTTGATATTTAAAAGTTCCATTAACACAGTCAGGCATGCATTGATTATTATATAAAAATGTATCTTTGTTACATTTTGTGCATAAATAAGACATATTTTCGCAAGATGCGCATGATGAATCACAGTTTACACAAATCATATCAACAGCAAATTTCCCTTTTGGACAATAATTAACGCATTCTTTTCCATTGATAAAAGTATTATTAGAACAATTTTCAACACAAATTCTATTATAAGAATAATAATCATCTGGACAATTATCAACGCATTTTGAGTTGAATAAATACATGCCATCAGCGCATTGAATACATTTATTTGGATTATCATTGCATTCTGAACAAGGTAATTCACATTCTTCACATATGATTCCTTTCTTAAATGTTCCTTTAGGACATTGGCTATAGCATATATCATGATATAAAAATTGATTTGATCCACATTCAGTAACACATTTGTTACCATCACGAACAGTTCTTTCAGGGCATTTATCAATGCATTCATTATTAAATAAATATTTTTCATCTGGACAATCTATGCACTTGTTTGGATTATCTACACATTCTTTACATGAAATGTTGCATTCATCACAAATTTCGCCTTTTGTATAAGTTCCAAGCGGACAACTTTCTTTACACTTTTTATCGTATTCCAATGTTCCATCAGGACATGCTTCAAGACATTTTTCATTGTAAAGATAATAATCATCATGACAACTGGTACAATTGGTTGGTATTTCAGAGCAACTTTGGCATGAAGGATCACATTTTTCGCAATAAGTAACTCGATCAATGCTTCCGATAGGGCATGATGAATAGCACATTCCATCATACAAACGGTAATGAGAATCGCATATTTTACACTGGAATGGACCAGAGCAACTTGTACAATTTGGTGGACATTTGTATTCTTGATCAATTTGAATGTAGCCATTTCCTTCTTTAACGCCAATTTGCATTTCACCTGAATCCAATAATATTTCCGGATGATTCGAACATCCTGGAAATCCTGAAATAACGTATCTAATGAAACCCGTAAAAAATATACGTTTTTTTTGAAACCCGTAAAATTTTAACGTATAAAATTTTTTTAAAAAAATTAAAACATAACGTTTACTTCATTTCTTTTTAAGATATAATATCGTGATGAATACAAGTAATTACATACCTAGAGATGTTCTATTACAAGCAGAAATCAGAAGCATTGATGAACCAGAAATGAAAGCTGCAGTTATATGCAATCAAAATCCAAATTTGAAAATTGCGCCTGTTGCAAGCGAGCTTGGTGCTAACTATCAAAGGGCATGGAGAAGGTATACAGCATTGAAAGAAAGAGGTGAGTTTACTGGTCCAGGACGGCCTCCATATTTTTCTAAAAAAGATCAAACAAAATTCGAACATAAAATTATGGACGATTATAAAGATTCCCAATCACTGAGTTTTTCTAGATTGCAAACCTTTTGTGAAGAATTATATGATAAAAAATACAGCCAACTTACACCACATCAACAAGAAAATCGACCATTTCAAATACCAATGAACCATTGCTATCCTTTGTCAAAACGCTTCGATTTAAAGTCTATAAAGCCAACAACTACCGAAAAAGACAGAAATGAATATGCCACACGTCAAACTATAATAGATTTTTTTGAATACACTTTCACCTTAGAAATGGCTGAAGGTGTCCCAGATGACCTCACTTTCAATGCTGATGAGTGTTCAGCTGATGTAGGAATCCCAACAAAAGTATTAGTTCCACCTGGAGCTAAGAGAGGACCATATGAAAACAAATTTGCTGATAATCTTCACATCACTGCAATGGTTGCACTAAATGCTGCAGGTGATGCTATTCCTCCATATTTAATCTTGCCATTAAAATACTTACCACGAAATGTTGCCCCAATGGTGGCCAGGAATCAATTGAATGTAGGTGGTAGTGAAAACGGTTATATGACAGATGAAAATTTCGCAAATTGGGCAATTTGGTTCATTGAGTTTGTCAATGATTTGAAAAAGCAGAGAAAATATTCAAGCAACCAAAGATCTCTCTTATTTTTGGATGGTCATGTGACTAGAAACAATAAAGAGCTGATGAAAAAATTTCGAGATGCCAAAATTGATGTTATCATATTTCCACCTCACCTCACCCATTTGATGCAACCATTCGACACAACTGTTGCTCGTCCATTGAAGCAAGCATTAAAAAGATTAGCAAATGAAATTCTTTCTGTTTGCAGTCCAGAGCAGCAAACGATCACTTCATTTCTGCGCTTGGCTCAGGTGATTGGTATTATTGATGCAGTTCGTGCCTCAACATTGATCACCAACTGTAAAATAGCATTCAAGTGTTGTGGACTTTTCCCTCGTGACCAGAATGAGGTTTTAGTCAAATCTGGCATTAAAAATTCACATAAAAGTTATATTGATTTTTCTGAATCAGCAACAAAGCCAATTAAAATAAGTGGTCGCTGCATTACACAAGATGATGTACTTGATAATTTAAGGGAAGTTCAAAAAAAAGAAAAAAGAAAATAATAAAAAATAAACAAATAATTTTTTTTTTTACCAATTTTTTACGTTTATTTTTTACGGGTTTCATGAAAAATAGACATTTTTTACGGGTTTCATAAAATACGTTATAAGATGATCCACTATCAGAAACAGCAATAGCTGCATTCGAATCTGAAGCATAACCTCCTGAACCACCTCTATATCCACCACCTGCACCACTTGAAGGAAACCATTTAGCATTATTTCCTCCTGAGCCAATTCCATTTTCATTCCCGCTTGTTTGTGTTGTCCGATCAGAAGGACCATTTGAATTAAAGCCTGTTAAATTTCCACCAGGAGCCCCTTGAATATTATAGCTTGCACCTGATCCGCCAGCAGCAACAATTATTCTATTGGAAAGATCATTTGTTGTAAAACGGATTTCTGTTGAACCTCCACCTCCACCTGGACCATTGCGTCTTTGTTTCTTACGTAAACCACGTTTGAATTTTTTGCACCATCCACCTAAACCACCTCCGTTATATCCTCCACCTGAACTTCCCTTTGGACTTGATCCGCCCATACCTCCAACAATGGCGAAAAACATTTGATCTTTTTCAGTAACATTAAGATATCCAGAAACCAAGGCACCTTTTCCTCCAGCATTTCCATATGAACCACCGCAATGAGACCGGCCTCCTTGGGCTCCATAACAAGTGATTTTGTATCTTCCAGGAGGCAAGATAAAAGAATAAACATTGGGTTCTGTGAATACTAAATAAGAAGAATTATTTGATGATTCGTCAAGTTTTGTTGCATCAGAAGAACAAATATGAAAGTGTAAAAATATACTGAAAAGCATAAAATCAAAAATGAATTTAACTTGTTAAGTGGGTAGAAAAAAATTTTTTTTGATTATTTAGCGGCTTTATAAACAGTATTCAATTTTATGGAGAAGTAAAAACTTAGTGAAAATGAAAATAAAACTATATTTAATGTTATTTTAATCATTTATTAAAAGGGCTAAAAAAAAAAAATAAAAAGAAATTTTTTATGTTAAGAGGGCTTAAAAAAATTGAATAGGTTTTTATTTTATGTCACATAAAATTATTTTTTATACATGCTTCTAATATATTTTGCAATCTTTGTTCAAAGTTTAATCCCTGAACAATTTCGTGCACTTGCTGAAAAAGCTCTTCATAATTCAACATTTAAAGTTCCCAAAAAGCTAAGAGAAGAAACAAAATATCCTGGATATTATGAATTTGGTTCGGCTCATTTTACTCTTCACAAGATTTTATCTTCATCACAAACAAATGACATTAAAGGTTATGCTATTGAAAACAATTATGCAGCAATTGTTAAAAGGAAAAAATTTTCAATTGAAGATGGTTTTGCTTTAATTGATATTAGCACTCAAGAGTTTTATTCAATGGAAAAAGTTGTTGCTTCTGATGACAAAATAAACATTTATAAAGTGACACCAATAGACATGTTTTATGTATTTTCAGATATTGAATATAAAACACGTACTCCAAAAATTTCATACAGCCAGAATTTTCATTGGAATGAAGATTTTAATCGTCCGCGTCTCAGGTCATTTAGGTATTGTTCTGCTGGTGCAGGTGCCTATTTTAAAGCTTCAGCTCATGCTAGGGTACGTTTTAGATCCATTAAAAAAGCCGAAATCAATGTTGACGTTTCACTTATTGGGAAAATTGGTGCCGAAGTAATCGTAGAAAGAGGCGATCATATCAAATATGAAAATATTAAAATATTTGATGATATGGATATTCCAATTCCAGGATTAGGTTTTTCATTTCGATTTCTTGGATTAAAATTTGAGTTTGGACTTTTCCTTACATTTGGTGGGGCTCTCAAAGATTTTGAAAGAAATCTCAGAGTTGACATTGATTATTTCAAAGGTTATCAATTCACAGCCAAAAGATACATTTGTATAAAACGCCATGGAACTTCAGATTCAGGATGGCAAACAGATTTTTCACCAATTCCTTCAGGAAACATGGTTGAAGGATTCTCTCAATATCTTGAATCAAACTATATTAAAGGAACAATTCAATTAAATCAAGGTATAAAACTAAAAGCTGTTGTTGCAAGCATTATTTCTACAGAACTCTCATTTGGCATTTTAGAATCGTTCCAATTTGATTTTGGGTTTAATCCACTTGCTTGTCCATTCCCTTATTTGTATGGTAGATTTGAATTACCTTTTAAATCATATTATTCTTTTTCTGGAATAACAATTGGCATTAAATTGTTTGGAAAAAGATTAAAATGCAGATTACTTAAGCCTAAATATAAAGAGCATTTTCTGTTCCATTTGATAAAAACTAGAAAATATTGCCTCTTCGATTATAGAAATAACTATGATTATGCTATTACAGAAGAAGAAGGTGGTGACGATGATGATGATCAATTCATTAATGAAACTTCTAATAGAATCATTAGTTTGGAAGCAAAAGATCTTAAAAATCATAATCAAACAAAATCTTTAATTAGTTTCCAGCTTGAATTAAGTGAATTTAATTCTTCTACTCAAAACCAACTGGCACTTTTCCAAAGAAGAGGTACTCCGTTTGAAGATATTACAACTAAAAACAGCACTTTTGAGACAACAATTGTCGAAGCTGGGCAAAACCGATTAACATCAATGATCTCTTTTTATTTTTGGTATTATACTGGAACAAACACAGTCAAAAGATCCAATGATTATTCATTCCTCTTAAAAGAATATCTTAGAAAAGATGATGATTTTGTATTTTTGACAACATATAATGACAAAAAGACTGAATCTGTTTCAATTAATCTAAGATTGAAATATTGTGAAAATCTTTCACTAAATGAAATGTATGTTCCATCATTAAAATATGGAGTATTTGAAAGTAATATTCAATTTGGAGAAAAATTATGTGTACTTGTTAAAGATCTTGATGTAAACTCAACAGATCATGTAGATGAAGATGCTATATTTACTACCGATGGTACTTTATCAGAATATTTCAATGAACACGGTGTTTACACCTATGAAGATGAATTTTTCTTGATTCAAATGATTAGTATAACTCTTCCATCATCGCCTGATTCAGGAACATCTGTTAATTATGAAATTTGTGCTGAATGGGGATATAATTATGAAAGAAAATCATTACTAATTAGCAATTTCTCACAGTCCTTTAGAGAAGGTATAAATAATATTGAAGATAGTTTCCGGCCAAAAATTAGAATTACAAAAGAAATGAGACTTTTTATATTTATATCATATATTTGTAATTATAATATAATTACTCTAAAGCAGCCGATAACTTATTCTGAAGTTCAACAAATTGCAAATTCACAAACACAAACAGTTATAAAGACTGAACCAAAAATTAATATCCAATGTGAATGTTTAATTCAAAGATTCACACCAATTGTCAAAGTAAATTGTTCACAACCAAATTCCACACATCGAGTTATTACTAATGTTTACACTCTCAAATCAGAAAAAGCATCTAAAAATAAGCCAATAACTATTCAATTCAAAGACCAGCAACTATATGGTGTTTTCCAACTCAAGAAAATCCACCCTAAAGTTAAATGGGTTATTATCAACATGCCATTAATGCAGCCAATATGTAATTATACAATGATTGCCAGTGAATATTACCAAATTCCATTTGATAAAGATGTTATTTTTATTCCGTTCAGAAGACAAAACACATCTATTGAAAAAGTTACAATAAATCATGTTATTCAAGGTAATTTTATTGATGAAAAGACATTATATTTCTCAAGTAAGTATTATGAGGTAGATTTTGCACAAACACCAGTTGCTATTGCTTTTATTCAGACCATAAAAGGGCAATATAGTGTAACTGATGTTAATGGAACAATACAAACTCTCATTGATTTTGGTGATCAATCGTATAGCATTCTGGCATTAGAATGCAAAGAAGATCAAAAAATAATTATAGCACCTTCTCTAATTATAATTGATGATGAGCACCCTCTAACTGAGAAAACAATTCCTGATTTTCCTAAATGGGATTCGGTTATATACCATGTTTGGTGCGAAAGAGCAGATGATATTTTGCTTCATGACAAAACAACAGGCCTAACAACAGAAAATAACACTGAAAAAGAAGGATTGTTTTTCAAATTAGCAGTAATACCAGGTCATGTTTATGATTTCATTCCAATTTGTACAAAAAATTTGTCACAACCGTTATGTTATTTTAAACAAACTTTTTCAAATCCAGACGGTTTTGCCATTTTTAAATATCCAGTAAAAAATGGAATCACGATTCTTGACACAAATCTTACTGATCTTTTCGAGCAAGAAGACAGGCAAGGCTTAATTGAAGAAGCAATTAAAACTGACAAGCCATTCTATTATATGACTTCTTTTGCAGAACCAGTAGATTTAGTTCGAACATATAGATCAAAGCTTGACTTAGAACTAAGAGTAATAAATGTTGAAGGCAAGTACAAGAAATTTTGTATTGTTGATCAAGATGGTTTTACTGTTCCTGTTTCTCGAAAATATTATACTGATGATTACTTATATTTTATGAATGAATTTGGTATTCATAGTACTGATGAACAGTATTTAGATTTTGTGTCAGGTGATGAAGATTCATGCATTTATGCTACATATACTGAATCAAATTATTCTGATTATAATGCTACAGATTTTAATGACACTGATTTCAATTATACTGATTTCAATGACACCGATTTTAATGATACTGATTACAATTACACTGATTTCAATTATACGGATTACAATAATACAGATTATAATGATACGGATTACAATGATACAGATTTTAATGATACAGATTATAATGAAGAAGCTAAAGATATGAATAACTTAAATCTTAATAGACTTCAAATAACTAAAAAATTACTTTCAAATGATGAAGATGAATCTTTGATAAATCCATCAATAAAAATATGTGACCTTGCTAAATCAATAAAAGTTTCTTATTATAAAGATATAACACATTTGATTCCTCCTGCAACATTTAATTACTCCGTTTACACAACACCAAAAAATTTTGAAGATGAGTGGGCAAATGACTTATCGATTTTAACTTATGAAATCGAAGAATATTTCATAAGAGCTAATCAAAGAATAAAAGAAGCAAGAAGTAACACCCTTTTTGTTCTTTATCTGCCATACAATGAGATCACATACAATATTAGTCTTAAAGAAAATGAGTTCATTTCAGCAAAAGAAAATCTCACTATTCATTATACTGGTGGAAATCTTAATTGTATTCTTTCTGATGACAAACATACAACAATTGATATTGGTAGAATGAATGAAATAAATCTAAATATTCTTGGAGGTGGAACACTTGAAATTAAATCTATAAATCAATCAACAATAAAGATTAATGGTCAACTTAATCTTAATTCAACAAGAATTATTCGAGTTGATAATTTGGTTAAATCAGTCGAGATTGGAACAGTTAATGTTGTTAATTATACAGAATTGTACATAGTCAATGATGCAAATGAACATATTGATGTTAAAATCAATAATTTAACATTGCATGAACATTCTAAAGCTAATTTAACTGATTTAGAAATTACAGATACAATAAAAATAAAGCAAACAGCAACAGCTTTTTTTGATGAAAGTGTTACTATAAAAGAATCACAACTTTTAATTGAAATGATTGCTTATCAAAACGACTTAATCCCAATGATAAAAGGTGCTTTATTGGAGCCACCTAAAACAATTTATATGAACAGAGTTTCACAAGATGGTCCAAAACAAGACGATGAATATATGATTTTTGATGGTCAATTTAATTGTCAGACTTGGATTGATAGAATAGTTTTCAACAATTCAAGATTTAACACAGCTAGATGTACCAATAATAGCAACAGAGAAACAGTCAAAATACTATCTAAAAAAGATACTCGTGCCTTTGTATCTTTTATTAAACATCCTCCTGTTATAAAGTTAGATCATTATGTAGATCCTTATTTTATTGCAATTATTGTGTTTCTAGTTATCGACTTAGGGCTCTTAATAGTTTTAGTGGCATCAATAATTCATAGAAAGCATAAGAGTCGTTTTAATCATAGTGATTCTGGTGATCCTGAAGAAAATGATCATTCAAATATTTCTAATAATCGCAATAAAAATACCCAACCTATATATGATCCTTTGGTAACCACTGGTTTTTAACTCCTTTTCAACAAAATATCGGAAATGATATTTTATTTCATTAAAAAAAAAAATTTCACTAGATTTTTATTATCTTTTTTATTAAGCTGAATAAAAATGGTGCGAGCTTTTTCTGAAGAAAAAGAATTGAAAGAATTTTTCTGATGACCAAAAATAATTCGAATTTAGCAAAACAACTTTTTGAGGAGGAAAATTCGTAAATATCAGAATTAAATATACTTTTGGTGGCCACCAAATCAGGAGAGAACGAAAAGTTTGACACCCCGGGAGTTTAGATGTATTTAGCCAGAGAAGAAGTGACCAATATATTTGAGATTTGAAAAAGTTCCCTTTGATAGCATATTCAAAGCTATAAAAAGCTTGTATACGACCAAAAAATCATTGAATTTTTTTTTTTTTTCGTTGTGAATGTTATCCGTCTTTTTCTTCTTATTTTTTTCTATTAGTTCTCTTAAAAAGTTGAGGCACAATTTCTCTTGCAAAATCCACAATATTTTATTTAAAAAAATTGAAAATTTTATTGTAAAAAATTATTCAAAAAGAGCTTCGTTAACCATTGCTTTTGTTGATTCTGCCATTGTTTCAGTAATACGTTTAATTTCGTTACCTTTTTCTGGTGAAAATGATTCAATCCTAAATGGAATTTCTTTATCTGGATCTTTCTCACCATTATTTAAGCTTATGCTAACAAAATAGTATCTATCTTGTGCAAGTTGTTTAACAAGTGGTTCAAGCTTTGGCTCTTCTTCCTGGTGGTTTGATGATCCGCAGTATCTCTGTCCGTGGGCTGGGGCATCAGCAATCCATATAATTGCCCTTTTTGAATTATCCCGCCATGAGAGGCTGTTAAATGCCTCATTGAGTGCTCCTACATAATCTTCAGGTCCATCACCGCCTCCTGATGCCTTTACATCTTCTAGAAACGTAGCAAGGTTCTCTATTTCTTCGTCAAAATCGAAAACTTGGTGGACATCAGATGGTGCATATACAGGGTCACGATAGCAAATGCATGCAAATTTAAATAAGGCCTTTCGGTTTGAGATATGTAATTCAAACGCTAAATCTTCCGCTTTTTCGTGTGCAGCTTGAATGGTATTCGCCATAGAGCCTGTAGCATCGATCATGAAAAGAACATCCATCGCCTTAGTTCTCTTCATATTAAGATTGTTTTGATGTAATTATTTAACTGATATTTTGGTGCTTCTGTGTTTGTATAAGTATAATTTTGCTATTTATCGTGTTTTAGCAATTCTTTTTGAGCAGTTGAATTCTTATTTTGTCAAGATTAAAAAGAACTAAGAGATTCAAAACTTTCTTTGTATGATGATGTGTTTGTTTTGTATTAAGTACTTTTTTTTTTATCCTTCTTCCTTAAAAAAACAATTCAATTTTTACTTTATAATGTTTTTGATATTTCAGGCTGCAACTTTTTGAAATATTAAATGTCTTATGACTCACAAAAAGTTTTTAAAAATGTCATAAAAAAGAGGCATATTTAGTATTTTACTATATTACACAAAGCGTTTGATGTGATTCAGTTAATCAAATTAGTATCTCTGTCAAATATATTCATTCATATTTGAATATCACCCAGCCCTTCATAAAAAAGCTCATTGATTGTTTCAATTTTCGTGTTTGATTTTCAATTGTGTTTACATAATAAACAAGATTAATTTCTTTGAGATCATCATATAAAAGATCATAAAAACTAGATTCCATTAGATTGCGTGATTCAATGTTTTTTATAACTTTTTCTGAGAGCAGCCAGCTCTTTTCATGGTCTATCGTGCGAAAGTCTTCATTTATTTTATAAATGTCTGGTGATTCATATTTCTTGATCACTGCTAAGCATAAAAGATCAAGAGAGTGAATCACACCTTTGATGGCTGGCTTCAATAATAATTCAATCGCTTTCTTTAGATTTGAAATGCCTGCTTCTTCATAAAAATAAATGTGCGCAAGATTGAACATTGCAACTTCGTCATTCTTCTGACGAATGGCTTCTTCAAAGTAAACAAATGAGCCAGAAGGATTTGCTTTCACTCTCTGACCTGTTTTATATATAATTCCAAGATTGCTTTTGGCAGACTGGCCGTTGAAGCATGACACTTCTTTGAAGGAATGGATTGTTTGTTGGATGTCATAATCTATATATAATCCTTCGTAATAAATGCATCCGAGCAAAAACTGTGAATCGCGATGATCTTGATTTGCAGCAAGTGTAAAATAATGAATTGATTTGTTGATATCTCGTGTGTTATATTCACCAAAATAATAAATATCTCCAAGTAAAAATTGTGCATCTGAATGATTTTGATTTGCTGCAAGTGTCAAATAATGAATTGATTTATCTCTATTTTTTGTGTCATTTGAATCAATATGATAAATTCCAAATTTATAAAAATCACTTTTAAATAATTCTTCAACCATGTTCATTAAAATCAATATGTTCATTAAAATCAATATGCTCATTAAAATCGTTTTTACCTGTAATTAGGTAATGATGCATGCATCTAAGAGACTCATATTCGTTTTCATATGATAATGTAAAGTTTGTAAAATATTCTGGTGATATGAACTCACTTATCAAATCTATAGTTTTTTGTTCGTTGATATCAACCAAACGAATAAAATCAATAAGAATTCCATTCTTGTTGACATCGATAATAATATTGTTCAATTTAAAATCGCGATACACACGCTCTTTAGAGTGAAAATACTTATTTGTTTGGCATAACTGAAAAATAATTTTTTTTTTTTTTTTTTTTTTTTTTTTTTTTTTTTTTTTTTTTCATCGAGTTTCGTCAAATCGTATTTGTCAAGTGTTTGGCCAAATATATATTCAATTATGATGCATTCACGATCATTTTGACAAACATAACCGTAGTATTTTGGAATAAATGGAAAACGGAATTTTAAATAATTTTGTCGTTCTCGTCTAACCGTTTCAATACCATTGTCAAATGGCCGTTTTAATGCAAGTAATTCTTCGTTTTTATAATAATAGATTAGCATCCGATGAACTTCCTCTCCCAAGTTCTCACAAAATAGCGTAATCTTTTTCTTTCTGTACTTCAAAGTGAAAATCGTCATGCAATTTGCTTTTGTATTTTAAAAAACCATTTTCATAACTTTTCTTAATTAGAAAGCCTGAAATACAATTGACTATTTTACTGGAAAATGATTGGTATTTGCTGATATTATTATTAAATTGATATGACAAATTATTAATTTCATTAATAAATATTCCATCTGCTATTTTAATATTTGGTCAAAAAATTGAATTCTTTTTTAGAAAATATATTTCTAAATATTCATGCTGGAACATGAAATTGTTAAGATATGGTAAACTTTTTTCATGATTTAAAATCATTAATTTGTAATCAAAACAAACAAATAAATATTTGCTCTCATTTTCACCTCTATATTCATCAATAATTAAAATTTTTGATTCATTCTGAAGAAATTTTGTTAAGATATCGTTGATGTTGTTTGGTAAAAAAAGAAATTGAATTTTATCCAGAATTGCTTGCAAATTCTCATTTCTCATTATTAGAGATTTATCTTTAATACAATTCTGAAACTCATTAAAACTGTCTTGCATAAGAAATGAAACTTTTAATGAAATGAAAGGATATTACCTACATTAATTCGAAACATAAAAAAAAAAAAAAAAAAAAAAATATTTTTTATTTATTAAATTGCATTTCCATTATATTATAGTAATCAATGCTTGTTATTAATTCAACATTTGAAAAAAGCAAATGCAGGCGTCAAATTTTCATTAAATAAAAGTATTTTTATTTATAATTTTCTCTATACTATATCATAAAAAGCAAATTTAAGACATTAATCTTTTGAAATCATATTTATTTAATGATATATTTTCAAAACATGTGTCTTTTTTTTTTTACTAAGATTAATTTCTTAATGTAAATTGAAAAAGTTTATTATTTTTGAATTATTTTTTTTTAGAAATACCTAGGCTTTAAAAAATGCTTTAAATTAAATAAAAAAGGAGATTTTTTAAAAATTTATTTTTATATAATTTTCGATTCTTTGAATTTATATCGATAAACTATTGAATATTTTGTACGTTATTAAAATAAAAGTTTATTAGTATCAATTTTATATCAATGGATGAAAAAGATAATGAAATCGATGAAGCCGAAAAAGATTTAGAAAAATTTGATGAAATGGAAAAAACATTTCATCGTGTTGTTCAAGATCTTATTTCTGATCAATCGTTTGATCATTTCCGTGAAGAATATGAAAGGTTGTACGAAGAGTTATTAAATTCTCATAAAAGTAACCAAATGTTAATTGACCGATGTAAAGAGCTTAACAACAGTATTCTTGCTAATGCAAATAAGGTTTCTAGTGTTTTAACATTATCTCAAAATGATCAACGAACTATTGCAGGCTTACGGCATGAGTTTGAAAAAGCTTGGAAAATGGTTGAACTATCTCAAGAAAAAGAACAAAAAAGCAAAGAAGCCATTGAAAACTTAAAAGCAGAAATTTCACATTTATCAAGATTAGTTGAGCAAGGTGGTGCGCAAGCATTTACTCAGCAAGCCTCACTTCAAGATATCAGTGATCAAATTGCTGTTTTAAAAAAAGAAATACCTGTTCAAACAGTACAAATAAATACAATGAAAGATCAACTTTCTGAAGCTCAAACAGATACAGAAAATTTAAAAGCGCAAATTGATACTTTTACAAAAGAGCATGATGAACTTCAAAAAAATTTTGATGAATCAAAAAAGCAAAATACCAACATTGTCAGTGATATTGATAAAGTAATGAATGATATTATTCAAACGAAGAATTTTATTAAATCGCAACAAAACACGAATCAAGATATTGATGATACTATCAATAAACAAAAACGTAAAATCAAAAATATTGAAGATGATCTCCACAATGAAAAATTAAACGTTATTTCAGCCAATGAAGATTTACAATCCAGTATTGGTCTAGTTAAGCAAGCCCAAAAGACTTTTCAAGATAGAAAGAAACATACATCAAAAACGAATGAATTAATTGAAAAACATACTGCAGAATATGCGGATCTAGAGCGTACATACAATGGATTTAAAGCACGATTAGACAAAGTTGAAGAAGAGCGGAGTCAACTTAAAGAAGAATTAGCCGATTTGAAGAGTTATATCAAGGAAATCGATCAAGAAAGGAGTGTTTATCGTAAGAAAATTACTGAATGTAGTAATGAAATCATCAAACTGATAACTGAATTCAATACCACCAAAAATAATAATCAAACTACTCGAATCAAAATCGAAAGAATTATAAAAGATACCAGAAACATATCCTTAAAATACGGACTAGAAGTACAAAATACAGCGATGGTAGAAGATCAGGCGGACTTTATCTCATATAGCATATTAGCGGTTAAAGAAGATCAGCATGAATTCCGAGGCAAAGTTGTCCAGCTCAATGCAGACATGAATACATATGAAGACAGGACCATTGAAGCCAAGAATGGTCAAATCCAAATCCGAGAAGAAGTAAAAACCAGAGAAGAACAAATTGACCAAAACACGATGAAAGCGAACGAGCTTCAAAATCAAATTAAAAGGCAAGTATCGTTAACGGAAACCGTCCAGAATGAAAGAGACAATGCCAGCCGACAGTGCCAAATTGCATTCAAAGAGAACGAGTCGATGCTCGAGAAGAACGACATACTTTCAAAGCAAATAAAAGCGTTGAAAGAAGAAATTCGCGAAAAGGACAAATTGTGTGTTGAAACGCACTACAAGGCGAAGACGATTCTCAACCAAGTTGTCACGTTAACGAGAGACGTTACCAAGATGAAAGATGATCTTAAAGAAATGGACCTAAAAACAACAGAAATTCGCAATTTAATGACACGTTCACAATTTCTTTTAACGTCTTCCGATCTCGAAACGATGAAGCAGAAGCAGTGCCTGAATGAGATCAAAGCGAGCAGCGACGTCATGGAGAAGATGACGGTCCGTCATGTCAATGAAAAGGAGAAGCTGATCACGAAAGCCCATCTTGTAAAATGTCAAATTATGCACACAAAAGCGTCTTACACGAAGCAAACAGAGCTCATTGAAAAATTGAAAGAGGAGCTAATTAACGAGTCGAAAAAGACAAGCGAGCTCATGGGCAAGAACAGGCACGGCAAGGCACTTCGTAATGAGATCATAAGAATCCAAAAATCACTCTGCGAAATGATGGGAAAGAGTAGAGCCCTCGAAGAAGAGATAGAGAAGCCGATGTACGTTCATCGCTGGCGGTTTCTCGACTCGACTAATCCTGAGCAAGCGCAGCTGATTAGAATGAACATGACGTTAAGAGACCGTTTAATGGTCTTAATAAGTCGCCTTGAAAATTTAATGAATGTCAAAAAAGTGCTGAAAGATAAAGCAGCCGTTGAGGAGAGGCACCTTCAGAACAGCTACGGTGGACAATTTGAAGCTGAATACGCATATTACAATGACATCCTCAAAGACAAGATAAAAACATTACAAAGAATGCAGCAACAGGCTTCTCAACAAGGTTCACACGTCGCTAATACACGCGACCAATTAATGACGGTTAGAAATATGGTGAGAGAAGAAAAGTTCGAGTTGTATGACACTAAGAAAAAAGTCGGACAAATTCGTGCAAAGACTTCTTACGCTAATAAAAAAAATAATAATAATATGACAAAGCCCGTGGCGTCTATTATTAAGACCGAGACAAAATACGTGGGAGGAGGCTTCGCTGTGGGCGGAATTCAAGCACCTCAGCAAATGAAGCCGGCATTGAGACCACAAACGAGACAGCAGGCAACTCATGGACCTAATTTGATTCTGCCACAAAATGCTACTCCTAGGAAAAATAAGTCTAACTTGGCAGTGACTAAGCAGATGCCAAGAGGATGGAACCCAAATAGACAGCCAATCTCTCCTTTCTTGCCAACTGCTAACGGATCTGACGCTTATTGAATTCCATTTTTTTTTTTTTTTTTTTATGTTTTATTTGTTAATTAATATTATTTATTTATTTATTGTTTTATTGTTTATATTAAATATTATATATATGTTATTGTTATCTTTTTGTTTGTTTTGATTATCTAATATATATTATACAATTCATCTCTCACATCAAAACAAGGACAAAATGATGGAATTTGATGAATCAAGTTTTGATTCTATCTTCTGAAGATGTAATTGAAGTGAGGCCGGCTTTGATTGAGGAGGATTTTGTCATGTATTATAAAAAAGGTGATGGAACATTTTCAATGTACATTGAACAACCAACAAAAAAACTAAAGAAAGGTTGATTTTTATGACTAAATTTATGAAAAATATAGATCTTGAAACATTGACAGATTTGTATCTCCAATCTAGATGAGCAAACCCAAAGAAAAGTGCATTTTTTTTTTTTTTTTTGAATGACAAATTTGAACCAAAAATTAGATTTCTTTATCATTGCTTAAGACTTACACATGTCACTTGAATTCATTTTGAATAAATTAAAATGTTCTCTGATTCATTTTTTTTACAAGATAAAAAAAATCTATCTGTTTATTAAAGATCAATGCTAGTTAGAGAAGGAGTAAAAACTAAATCGATATTTAAGTAAATTCTTGTTTCATAATTGAAATATTTCATTCATAATTTTCATTTGTTTCAGTTTCTTTGCGAAATATCATCTCCTCGACTCCTTGTTCTTCAATTTGACCAAATTGATCAAGGAGTCCTTGGACAATCTGTCAAAAATCATCGAAGTCATTCGTGAGAAGGCTTTTCCCTTGAAAATCATTTTTGGAAACTAAATTAAAAATAAGAGTTCATCAGTTGAAATAAAGTTCTGATATATCTTCGTGATTACAAGCTTTTAAACAGTCTCAATCATTCCAGTATCAAAACACATGGAATATGCTTCAATGATGAAAATTAACAGTTAGAGCATTCTCCTTGAAATCTGTCCTCACAATTTGAACAAACATTGAAAAAAGCAATCAGCATTTTGGGCAGTACTTTGCATCATTCACAATGATCTGAAGCCTGAAAACATTTTGATTGACGAGTATAAATATAAAAATGATAATAATAATATTTGTATATCTTAAACTTTATATAAATAAAAACAAGAATTATTTGCTCTTTTTCTTTTTTCTTTCCATGTAATTGTATCTAGAGAGCTCAAAATTGTGCTTCCATCTATCAAATAATGTTTCTTCATCTTTTGCCTCTTCAAATGACTCAACTTCAACAACAGGCAGCTTCAAATCATCAATGTCTAGCAATGTGCAAATTTTCTGAGCAATGCTTGCTGTATCGTTGTTTTTGGCCACAAAAATCACGTTTTCTGTCACTCTCGCAACAGCTTCTTTATTTTCTTTTGGAAACAGAGGAATCAGTTTGTCATTCACAAACTGGAATGGTAAAAAATGTAATAAACAAATTTGTGGTGGCATATTTTTGTATTTAAATAAAATTGAATGAATTTTATTGAAATTTTGTGAGTCTCTCAAAAAGTCGGAATTTAATAGTTGATAAATAAAATGGGGCCAAAATGAATCTGTTAATGGAAATTGATACGAAATTTCCATTAACTGGTTCTGTAGTTTTAATAAAATTGTTTCATGTTCAAGAATTATAAAATTACGTAATCGCGATAATATATATCTGCTTGCAACACATAGATGTTGGAGAGGATTTGGAAAGGTTGCACTTCGAAAAACTCTTGGATCTGGTGATAAAGGTATTTTGACATTAATATAACGAAAAATAGAGATTTCATCTCTCATGCAATCTTTAAAAGATATCTCAAACTGTGCAAATGAAAGAATTTGTGCAACTGAGCTTTGACGTCTAGAAACAGTGAATAAATGATAATCTTCTTTTTCTTGATTAATTTCAAACAATTTTGGAGCACGAAACACAACTTTAATTTCCGTTTTAAAAGGTGTAATAAGTGACTTTGATAAAAAATTAATAAGTCGTGAATATGAAATATTTTGCGTAATTGTGGCTTGAGAATTATAATGCGTCTTGAAATAGAAAAAATCTGCTGATATGCTATTTGACCATTGTAATAAGTTTTCCATTGATGAAAATGTATTTGTGCTCTCATAAAAAACAACAGAAGCAGGAAAAGAAAAAGATGGTGGTGATGTTAATATTGGATATTTCAAAATTAAAAGAAGTTTAGCATTTTGAAAGCAATTAACAAAATGGAAAACATTTTCTATATTTTGATTTTCATTTGAAGAGAAATTATTATCTGTTGAAAGTGCATTTTTTAATTCTGATGAGTTACCAAATAAAAATTCTTTCTTTGTTGGCAAGAAAAAACTATTGTCATTAGAAAAATCTGAAATAATGTGCCATGACTTTAAGTGAAAATTAAATATTTGTATTGAAGAATCAAAAATTGTGAATGCATATGAAAATAAATCGTTATCTTTTAATGATTGAAATAAAATATTTTTTACATCATTATAAATGCAACTTTGGATTGATATTATTATTTTAGGTTTTTGATGATTCGTAATTGGTAAATGTGGAGGAATAAAATCAAAAACAGCATTGTTATAACAAGTTAAATTTTTAGCAATTGAATAAGGTGTAAAAATAGAATCTGATGGAGGTAATGGAAGTTGGTTAACTGAATTGCAAATCGAACACCTCCAATTTATAGAAGAGTCATTGATTTGACAATATGGATTGAAAAAAGAGCCACAAAGTCTGCATTTAATTGTTTGATCATCGTATTGTTCAATTGAAGTATCTTCAATAATCCGTGAAGTATCTATATGAAATATTAATGGTGTTATTGACTTATCTGAAGGATATGCCATCATTGACCTTGATATATATTTACCTACAATTTCTTCTTTAATCTCCTTTCTTTTACGATTCATTCATTAGTTTAATTTATGGAATTAAGGCGAAAAGTTTGGTGAATTATTAACCATAACGATATTTTCTGGAAATAAATTATAAAAACTGTCTTAAAAAAAAGAATGCATGCGTATCTACATTTTAATAAAAGAGGATAGAAGAATACAAATAATAATAATAAAACATGGTTATTTTCAAGCAAATGGATCTTCATCATCATTTGATGAACTTGAAGCAATGGACTGAAAGTTTGGGACGCTTGCAGGTGATGGTTTTAATTGCCGGGATGCTTGCTCTTGCTGGCGCATTTTTCGAAGAAGTCTTTCAGGAATTTTTTTTCTTGTTTGATTTGGTGAAGATGTAGATTTATGCTCATTTAAACTATTTGTTGAGTTTGTAGACATCCTATTTGATGAGCTCTGATTTTGTCTTCGCATTAAAACTGAGTCAGCTTCCTTCCCAAAGATATCTTCTAAAGTAACTTCTGTTTTTGCTTCAGATTTGGAAAGTGTATCTATTGATTTTGAAGTTGAAAAAGCTCGTGAAGTAGAATTAGGATTTGATTGAGAATGTGTAATCTGCTCTGGATTGTTTGGATGGACCGATGATCCTTGACCAATTGAGCTAGATGATGATGTATTTTGACTAAATGAGGAAGTGGAAGATGTTTTTTGATTTATTGAAGATGAGGATGATGTATTTTGCCCTCTCTGTCTGCGGCTAGCCACTTTATTTCCTTTCACATGTGTTCTTAGTGTAGAATTAGGTTTTTGTTCTACTGTGGGTAATTGAATATCATCTCTCATGCCAGGAGGATTGCCGTTTGCGGCCCATTTTCTCTGAGCATATTTTTGACGAATAAAATTAGCCATTTGGTATCCGTTTGATGAATCAGGACGGTCAAAATCTGCTGGAAGGTTTGCTTCCCAATATTGATTGGCAACTTCATTACCAACAGAAGCCATAAATTGTGCCTGTTGCATTGTCCATGTATCAAGCGAGCATGATCGAACAAAGCTAATATGTGTTCCAAGTGATCTGTGAATTCCACTACAATCAATACAAATAAAAATACCTAATGTAGTACTAGCCCATTTAGGAGCTTTTTTTTTGCAATCTGCACAAACAGCATTTTCTGGAAGAGTGAGAAGATGGTTGATAATTTGTGCTGCCTCGTAACTCATATAGAAATTACCATCAACGGTTAAAAATTGAGAGAAAAAAAATCTTTCCAAAAATTTATCTTAATGATGAAATGATTGCATAATAAATTTAATACAAAAAATTAATGAAAGAGAACTAAAGTTTAATTTCTCAGCTGTGATTTTTCGCATTTCAATATTTTTTATTTAACTTCTCATCAGAAAATTTCAATTTTTTCAGAAAAGGTTAAAAATTATTTTTTTGAATTTTTCAAATATAAAGTGCCCCAAAAAAATAGGGGTCTCATTCAAAAAAATAGGGGTCGACGATCAAGTTAAGAAAAAATTGAATATTTTTTCAGAAAATATAATTTAAGAAAAATTTTTTTTTTTCAAATATTTTTTTCTCAAAATAAATTTTCATTATCGTTTTCCCTTGAAATTAATTATTTTTTGAATCTACCCCTTTATTTCTCTCAAATTTCATGAATCTATCCAGACTATCTGCATTTAGTTATAACAGAATAAAAAAAATAATAATATAATTGCCATTCAAATGGTAATGCAAAATCAGAGAAAATAAAAAAGTATCCACTTGATAACATCATGAATGGAAATACATTTAATGATGTTTTTGAGATAAATTCAACCATTATTTTCATAAAATAAACATTAACATCATTAAGGACCTCTAAATATTTATTTTTAAAGGTATTTTAAATGTCCAAAAAAAATAATGATATTTATAAGTCTGAAAAAAGAAAAAAAAATTTCATTTAGTAAATGAAAGAAAGGTCATTTCTGGATTTCACCATCATCTATATTAGTTACTGTTTCAAGGCACATAACAGGGCACATTGAAACAAAGCCACTTCTTCCCTTATCTTCTGCAAAATTTTCCAAATGTCGAGTAGCAGGTATTATAGTTAATTCCTGCTGTGCGTATGACTGAAGAACAGTGCTATTATCTTCAGTTTCCGGAGCTAAAGTTACATTAACATATTCGATTTGCATTGGACTTTGTGAACAAATTGCATTAACATCACTAGCATTGGCCAGATAAAGAAGAACCTCCACTCTATTTGCATTAACTCTGAATCTAATTTTGGGTTCATTGTTTTCATCTAATTGAAATTTGAACTGTGCAAATTTTTCTCTCAAGAATTGAACACTTAAATGTCTCCTATTTGTTAAACCAGAGAGAACAACTGGTTGTGGTGTCTTGATGACCTCGTCGTTTTGATCATTTTTGGGTGTATTTGCTAATGATTCTTTAATTGCGATTGATTCTTCTTTGAAAATTTTTTCAATTTCTGATCGAATAAAAGACCGAATAATTGGGGTTACCATATCGTTTGATATTTTTTGAATTGCATTGTCCTTTCTTTGGCGCATAGCAGCTAGTCTCATCCTTTCTTCATCTTTCGCTCTTTTTGCCTTTTCTTCTCTCATTTTCTTCTGATGTTGCTTCTTCTTTGTTTGAAGGAGAGGTTTAACTATTTGAAGAGTCGTGGTGCTAACATATGACTTTAAGAAATCTCTAGCAAGATTTGAGATTATTTTGCTCCTGATGCTACTTGGAATTGATTCGATGTATGGAACATATTTTGGTGTTTTCTTTGGAGGTGTTGGTTTTCGTGGATCTTTGATAGAGAGCTGTTCAAAGAGTCCATCTGGAATTGTAGGCGCTTGAATTGGCGAGGATGATGGAGGTTGCTCAGTAGAATTTATTTTCACTGAAGTATTTGATGTTGATGGTGGTGATGGTATTTTATGTCTCTCAGATGCTTTTGTTTGTATATTTAAAGGTGGATTTGTATTCGTTTGTTGGACTGGTGATGAAATTTGTTGTTGAACATTCTGTTGTTTTTGTGGACTTGATTTTGATGGTGAGTTTGTTTGAGGGACATTCTTTCCGTATGGTGGTGTGCTCAAGTTTGATGGTGCTGGAATGTTTGCACTTATCTGTTTTGGAGGAGTATTAGCTGTAATCTCATCTAATTCATTTTGAGTTTGTGAATCATCAATATTTTGACTTTCGTCTATTAGTAATTCTTGTGATACTTCTGTTTCAGAAACAGGTGGCAAAGGTTGGTGATTATTTGCAAATTTGGTTAATACTGGATTTAATGCCCCTTGAACTCGAATTGAAATTTTTGAATTATAATCATGTCTTTTCTTGGTGTTTAATGTTTCTAATTCTTCTTCTTCGTTATCAAAATCAGCTTCCTTGTTAAATATTGGTGGAGCGCATATACATGCTTCTTGGCAAGCAGGAGGATACCCTTTAGTTGGGGTTGTTAAAATAGAATCAAACTGAAGCTTTAGCATAAGTCCATTCAAAAATTCATCATCGTCATCAATAGCAGCGCAATTATCTTCGAAATTTTCTGCTAAAAACTTCGAATGGCATGATACCATATGATTAATCCGATCGTTATATGAGCATCTGTGGTGGCATAATGAACATTCAAATTCGTATGTTGAAACTCGATAAAAATAAAGTTCTGTTGCAGAAAAAATCATATCTTTAATTGATTTTGTATAAAGAGGATTTCCTCCATTAATTTCGATTTCATTACTCGGAAAATCTGGAAAATAAAAGCTGTTTTCGGTGAAATCCTGATCAAATTGATGAACGTTAGTCCCAATTGTATTTCGATAAAATAAAAGAGAAGATATGGGTTCATTTCGCTCAAGACCATAAAAAAAGCTGTGATCATCTTTTTTTCGATGTTTAAAAGATTTATAAAATTCTTGAGAATTCATTCTAGTAAAAAACGAAGTGCAAACTGATAGGTCAGAAAGGCTTTGTAATACTTGTTAAAAAGTTTATTTGGCTTTATTGAAAATTCACAAAATCGAAAAATTTAAAATTTTTTGATATTCATTATAATTTTTTGATATTATAATAATAAGCAATCTATAATAGTATTATAGTATGAGAAAATAATTAATTTGTTCTGAGTTAAACAAATCAGCATTAATCTATTACATCTATTCACACAAAATCTTAATAATAGAGGTGAGACTGCGAAATTTTAAATGAACTTTTTTAGGAATAATAATCAACAAAATTAAAAATAAATTAAAAATATAGTATTATGGTTTTGTTACCTTTTCATATCATATACTTTTTTTCAGATTTAATCAAAAAAAATTGAAATTGTATTGATATTTCAAAATGTCATAATTCATATATTCGTCATTATTTTTTCTTTTCAACCATTAAATTTCATTTGTATATAGATGATATCTATTTTTTAATAAGAAAGCTATTCAATGAATGCGTTTTTGGTCAAAATTCAAAAAAATATTTTTCAATTTAAAGAGAAATTTTCTTCTATATTAAAGACCAAAGGGATAACTATAGTTTATCTCTTAACTTATCTGGTGCTGGCAAACATATCAAAATATTTTTAAAAAATTTTTTACAATTTTAGCTAGGATTGAGGTTTAATATTGAATATAATTCTATATACGTTAATGATGTAAACTTCACAAATATCTAAATAATTTCATTTGTTTTTATTTTGGTATCAACCTCACAATAAGTATTTATTTTAATATTTATCAATAATTTACCAAAAAAATCATGCTTATAATTAGATGATAGTTAGTTAAGTCATAAAAAATCATTATTTTGATTTATAATTCTTAGTCGAAGATTTTAATATTATATTCACATCTATATATTAAATATTGATAATTAAATTATTTATTATTTTGAGTAAATAGAATTTTTTTATTAAGATAAAATTGAAATTATAATAAGATAGATGCTATTCAATTTTAAAAATAGATTTATAGCTAAAAATCTGAAAAAAATATTAGTGAAATTATCATAAATAGCATTTAATTCTGGAATAAAATAATATGTATTAATATTATTAAAAAATACCAAAAATTTTCGCAGCCTCACCTCTTTAATAATTTGTTAATTTTATATATGCATAAATATTTGAAATAAGCAATTTTAAAATAAGTGTCATTGTATTTATGCTTTTTATTCAAGTATATTTGTTAAAATAAAAATAATATAGCTCTTTCAAGATGAATCTGAAGCGCTTTCAAGATCTTTAGTGTGAAGAATTCTATCATCTGCATCAGCTTTTCTACTTCTTCTTTTTGAGCTGTTGTGGCCTGATTCATTTGTTTCGTCTTCAATTTCTGGTAACCATTGTAACTGTCCAATCTTGGATTTTTTCTTAATTTGCATTTCCATGTATTTAATGCATTCAGGGGATTCTTTAACTTTCATTATTCCCAATTTCATCAATTTTGGATAAAAATAAGAAACGCTTTGTTGATTATCATGTGGTGGAAGTTTTGATTCGTCATAAAAATATTGCTTAGGAGAACTATCATCCTCATCAATCTGTTCTAATTCAAATTTCATACCATTTAAAATTAAATATTGTGTTGCAGGTGTTTTATAAATAAAAGCATTGCACCTTTCATCTTCAAAAAGAATTGGGAATGGATCATTTTTGTTGAATGATAAAGAAGTGTTTCCAATTGAAATTTCATATCCATTTTGAATTTTCCCTTTGATTGTTGGAAGTGTAATTTCTTCAGGCTGTTCAAATTTGATATCTTCTTCTTCAAAATGATCAGATACTTCACCATAAGAATCACTGCCGAAATCTCCAATTATTTCTTCTCCATCAATTTCATTGTCTTGGCTTCTTGCAAGCTCTCTCGTAAAACGTTGGACGGCATCGGCTGAAATTTTATTCATTTGTTTATCACCATATATAGGACGATATGTATTATCAAAGAATTCAATAAATGAATCTGGATCGCTGATATTTCTTTGAAATGCTGTTTTAACTGAATCGTGTAAGATCTTTCGATATTCTTTTTCTCCTGAAATCTTTTTGAATTTCCCTTCCTTTGCTTTCTTTGGCTTTTCTTTTTTAGGTTTTGGCTCCTTTGGAGGTTTTTCCTTTTTCTCTTTGGGCTTTTTTTCTTTCTTTGGTTTTTCTTTCTTTTTCTTCTTTGGCGCCTTCTTTTTAGTTTGTTGATAATCGTCACTATCTGAATCTTCTCTATCTTCTTTTTCTTCTAATTGTTTACGAATCTTTTCTTGACTCTTAAATATTTTTGTATTAACATCATCTTTGACTAAGAAAGATGAGGCATCTTCAACCAGGCAATCATCATCTGGATAATCAGGATAATGAATTTTATAGCCTTTATCTGTGACGGATTGAATCTCGGCTGCCCAAATATCATACTTATTTGGATCGATAACATAAATTTGTTCTCCATCTTTAAATTCGTGGCCTTCGTGACGAGAAAAATTTGGTAAATTACTCATTTTTTTCTGTAATAAACGGTCGCTAATGTTTCAACAAAAATAACAAAAAGAATACATTTCAATTTAGATTGTTGTAAATAGCATTTTAAAAATAATAATAAGCAAATAATCAAAGAGATGTTTAAATATTTATCAAATATATATAATAATTTCTAAAAAAATAAAGCAGCTTATACAGCAAGTAAAAGGCTAATAGAAATAAGAATAATTTAGATTGATATAACTTCTAATATGAATCACTAAACCTTCAACAATCAATAAAGATATAATATTTTAAATCGTAAAAACAGGTTCAAAGCTTTCAACATTATCATATAAAGATGAGCTATTCCATGCATTTTCTTCCTGTTGAAGAGTTTCCTGTATACATTGATTGAATAGTTTCTTCTTTGAGATATTGTTCTTCTTTCCTGAGCTCTCTCCGATAAACAAATATGGATCATGAAGAACGTCATCAATTGTTGGTCTAAGTTCAGGATTCTTAACTGTGCAGCGTTCAACTAGAGCTCTTAGCTTTGGTTCCATTCCTTGTCTGATTGACAAGCGTGCATTAAGAATCTGCCTTACAATGCAATTTTGATCGCCATCCTTAAATGGAAATTGCAATTCCGCCAATGAATATAAAGTGATTCCAATTGCCCAGATGTCCGTTTTGAAAGTATCAAATTGGCCCTTGACAAATAATTCTGGAGCTGCATAATATAATGTCCCATTCTTTGAATCATCACCAGCAAATTGAGATAATCGACAAAAGCCAAAATCGCATAGCTTCGGAGAATAAAAGTCGTCAAGTAAAATGTTTTCAGACTTGATATCCCCATGTGAAATTCCATTGTTATGAAGATATTTGATTGCTTCTAAAAAGCCAGTTAAAATTTTCTTTTTCTCAGCTTCACTCTTAAAGCCAGGTCCCGTTGCATAGGACAATAGATCGCCATTTGAACAATATTCCATTATTATAACATAGTACTCTTCTTCATCTTCGTTTTTCATGTCAAATGCTTCTTGAACTTTGATTATATGAGGATGGTCAAGTGTTTGAAGAACCTTAATCTCATTTATAATTGCTTTTAACATGTTACGATTCTGAACATCTTTCTTTGAAATGATTTTTGCAGAAAATCTTTGTTGAGTTTTCTCATCTTCTACTAATATGACGATACAGGTACTTCCACAACCAAGAAGTTGAATCACATTATAACCATGAAATGTTGCAGGAATGCTAATAGGAAAGCCATCTTGAGTTTCAGCGTGTAGCATTTTGATTCTAGATTACCAAAAAATGAAATGACCCTTTGAATTAATAAAGTCTATTATTGAATTTTCCATATGTATTCTATCAAAATAATTCAATTAAATAAAAAAGAACATATAAAAATAGAATATTGAAAAAAAGAATTATTTAAAAATAGAATTTTTGAATAGTTTATCTTTAAAATTCAATTAATTTAGATTTTTATAAATAAAAATATTCATTATAGAAAACCGATAAAATTTACAAATGTCAAATATTAATTCTCTGTATTTTATTAGAATAATATTTTTTATATAAAGATTATTTTATAATACTTTATATTTACAAGGGTTAATAAAAAAAAAAATATAAAAATGATTGAAAAAGTTGCTTTGAAAAAAATATTTTTCAAACTTTTGAATAAAAATTTCTTTGTATATTATAAAATTTATGATTATGGTATGTACATTTACAAAAAATGAAATTGCATAATATAATTCATATTTGATAAATGACTAAAAAAAACGTTTTGAATTTCTGATAATGCTTTGAAATTAAAAAAATAGATAAAATTAAAAATTCTTATGCATATTTTATATATATCATATAAGTATTTTTGTTTTATAAACATATTTTATACATATACATTTGTTTTAATTTAAGTAATATAAAAATTAAAATATAAATTGGTATATTTATAAATAATAATTATATTGAACGTTAGATTTTTTAAATTATTTTTCATTGATACTTTGTTATATTTTTTCAAAATGCAATGATAATCGACTTTATTACTTAATTTGATCTTCTTTAAAAATACTGGAAAGTATTCAAAAAGTCATGAATAAGCTTTCCAGAATTTTATCTTCACCTCTTATTCAAAATAAACCTTGTTTTCTTCATTAATAAATTGGGTATAAAATATGTATTTAGATAATATAAATAATATATATATGATAATTATAATTCATGATTTTGAAATATATTTAATTGAATAATTACCAATATACTGCAATTTTAATTTGAATAAAAATATAACATATAAAAAAAAAAATGATAACCGTTTTTACATAATTAAAACTTAAATGGTTATATGTTTGTATGGGAATATCTCAAGTTGAAATTCAAAACTTTAATTTTAGGTATTTTCAAAACCAAATATAATCAAAATAACGTGTTTTTTATTCACAATTCAATTATTCCGAAAAAGTTTGAAAAAATTTGAAAATGAATAAAAAAAAAAAAAAAATAACATGAGTGTTTCTATGGAATTATGGGTGATAAAAGTTGGTTTAAAATAGCATCAAATTAGATTTGCTTTCTGTTAGCAAAACATTTTAAGAGGTAAATCATTGAAACTGTCATTCATTACTTTTCTTGCATTTAGAAATAACTATTGGTACACTTTAAAGATTCCTTAAATTTCGAAATATGTATTGATGATTGTTTTGATGAAACTGTCATTATCATTAATGTCTTGAAAAAAATGTTTTTTTTACAATTTGTTTTTTCAATATCGTTTTAATTTATTTTTTTTAACGATCATATCAAGGCAAAAAATATTTAATTTGGCCTTTCATTTAGTTTCTACTGGTTTTATGAAATAGGGTTATCATGCTTTTCATGAGAAACGATAATTGGATTAGTGACCCAGGATTAGTGCCTTCTTGATCGAATAGTTAATTTTAGTTATAATGCTACAAACTTTTAACAGGATTGACTATTATCCTATAAAATTCATTTCAGAAAAATGATACTCATTTGAATATCATTTTGAAAGATAATTCCTATCAACATTCAATTTTTTCAATATATTTCATCTATTTTGAATTTTGAATGATACGATACCAATTTTGTGAATATATTCAATTCAAAATTTTATTACAAATTATAAATCAGATGCATGCTTTTTTCTTAATAATCATCGTTATCACAATAATCATAATATTTAAAAGTCTTATTAATTCTGATTGAATGAATATACAATTTTGATAAAAGGACAAAAAATTAACCTAATTTGTCAAAAAAAATGAACACATTCAACCCATATCGCGTATTACAAGTTTCTCAAGATGCTGATGATCAGGCTATTAAGAAGGCTTACCACACTCTTGCTATGAAGTGGCATCCTGATAAAAATTCAAATCCAAGCTCAAAAGAGATGTTCCAGAATATAACTCGTGCTTACGATATTTTGAAAGATCCTGAACAAAGGAAAAAATACGATTTATCAACACCTATTCCTCATCGTCCATCAGCTAGAACATCAAGTACTTTTAACGACCGAAAAGTTAGTTCATTCTTACCTCGAAGTAGATCACGATCTGCACAGTCTTCATCGTTTGATTACTTATATAACCAATTTTATGGCGATGATGAGGCGACAAACAATGATAATGACGAAATTAATATAGATGATAATAGCAATAATAATAGTAGCAGTAACAATTATCCTTTTTCAGAACCTAGAACTCATGCTTCCTCAGAAAAATACAGTAATCTACACAAATATAATACAACAAGTATTAATTCAAGCTTTTCGATGGACAGCCGTCAGCAAATGAATCCAGAAGCACTTGACTCAGATCTTGTTGGCGATATTAATATTAATGTTGAATACACATTAGAAGAAATATATAATTTAACTCCAAAGAAATATTCAGTAACACGTTCTGTTGATGGCCGAATTGAGAAAAAGACTGTTTCATTTACACCTACACCAGGGATTGCAGATGGAACAAAAATTACCTTAGCAGGGAAAGGAAATCGTGAATCTCCAAGTGATGCACATGACATGATTTTTACTTTTAAAGAACTTAAACATAACAGATTTATTCGCCAAGGTGATGATATTATAGAAAATATATCAATTACCCTCAGGGATGCAATTTGTGAAGATTATGAAGTTAAATCAACTGCAATTGATGGGGAACCAATTTCACTTAAAATTTCAACTGTAATTCAACCAGGAGAAAAATTTAAAATCCAAGGAAGAGGAATGCAAAGAGCAAATTCAAAAGAAGAACGAGGCGATCATATATTTAAATTCCAAGTGAACATTCCACTTTTAACTATTGATCAAAGAAATAAGATTTTAGAAATTTTATGATTAATTGAAATCACTTATTTTTTAAATGTAATGAATTGTTTTCATACTCAATTTTAATTATTGGCAATTTGGATATGAATAATTAACATAATTATTTAATCAAATCGTGAATTCATTCAAAATTTGTTATTTATTTTAATTGTATTCAAGCATTATTTAACAAGATTGTTTTTCATTATAACAAATAAAAAAAAAATGAAACCAATTCTTTTTAAGACTATCTTTAGATATATTATAAACAAAAATTATTCTTCTTGAGAAAAATCAAACGAACGTTCCATACGCATTGTTGACTGAAGTCGTGCGAAAAGATTTAAAGTTACATCATTTAATTCTGCTTTTTTCCCAGGTATTGGAATATTATTAAAAGAAATTTCTTGAATCATTGCAACTTTCACTGGTGTTTTTTTATCAGTTTCATATTTTTTAAGCTTTTTAATTTGAATATGATACTTTTTAACCAACCACTGTTTTGCCATTAATATTAAAATGGAAGTATACCAAACTGGTGGTTTTGCACCTTTGGGAATTTGAGCATCTGGCTTTGACAGTGCATAAACCATGGCTTTCGCATCAGTATAAGCAGTGCTTATATATGCTGTAAAGTCATTTTTATTTAAATTATTAATGATTGTTGAAGGTTCCCAGACATATGAAAAAGGGAAACAGCAAATTGAACGAATAAGCCAATTGATAAAAAAAGGGTCTGGTTTAGCAGAAAAAGCATCTTTTAGGATATCAGTAAAAGCATTTAAATATAATGCTTTTTGAGGAGGTGGCAGAATACCTAATAAATCTCCAATATGAAACACATAATCATCATTAGGAAGAGTAGTGAAATTTTGACCATACATTTCATTAACAAAATAGAAAGCTTCTTTAATGCCATCTTTCATTCTATTATTTAAAATATTAGAATAATGATAAATAACAATTTTTAAAGTTTCTATTGCTAGATTCGATTGATCTTTTGAACACAACATTGAAATGATATATTTGATTATGTCAGGTGGATTAATAGCACCATATCTAAGGGCCGTATTTGAAAATTCAAGTGCTGCTGTTCTTACTAATGAATCTTTGTAGCTGAAACATTTTGTTATTTCGCTCATGAAATCATGAATTAAATTTGCTGAATATGTTGGCCTAATCTCATCAATTTTAGTTGTGTCTTCAATTTTAGTTTCTTCTTCAATTAAATTCTTTAAGAAAATAACAGCTGAAACGTTTTCTGGTGGGCCAAGTTTAAATGCATGATTAACTAATTCTTTAGCTTTTGGTATTTGAGAAGCATCACGAACACAAATATCACAAACAGATTGAAGAACCATTGATCTAATTTTTGGGATAGGAGCATTAAAATAATGCTGAATTGGCCCCCAAATCTGATTAACATTTCTATCAACTAATGATTTATGGTATCTGCAAATGCAACCAATTATATAAAGTGCTCTGCATAATTGATTGACTAGCTTTGTTGATTCAGGCGTTTCAACAAATTCTTTCTGTCTAGCAATATTTAAATTTGCTCTTATAAATTTGGTAAAGTAGTCAAAAGTCTGATTGAGAACTGTATTTGTTGGTAAAATATCAGATGAAATTCGAGAAGAAACTTCGATTAATGATCGAATTATTGATGCTGGTTTAAGATATATGTACTGTTGAACAGATTGCATCAACAAAGTAAATAATGAAATATTTGGATTAGTAATATCATTTAGAATTGAGTTAAGTGCATTAGATAAAATATTAAGAGAATCATCATCAGCACAAATAGTAATAATTGAAATGATAGTTTCATGCTGCGGTGCGCAAAGTTTCGGGAAAACATCACAAAACTCATGAACAAGACGGCAGTTCTGTATTGTTGGGGAATTATTTAAATTTTCAAATGATTTATTAATCATCAGCTTAATAGTTGGTGTATATTTATGCTTCAAATATAATGGTTTAATGAATTTAGAAAACCATGAAGGACGTCCTTGAGTTTGATTAATAACATCAGTTAATACCTGAGTTGGATCTTTAGCATCTTCAAAGAGAACTTGAATAAGCGCATCTCTTGCTGCTTTTGCCACATTGCTTGATTCATCATTGAGTTTTAAACTGAGTAAATAGCAAAGTTTGGCAAGACATTCGTCATCAGAACTTTTTGATAACTGGCCAACAGTACCAAGAGCTCTTTTAACAACCATCGGTGAAGTATCAGCAAGACAATTTATCACAACATTAAAATATGGCGAACTACTTTGTTCATTTTGAAATATATATTTTGATATAATTTGTAAAACTGAATCACGAATAGGCGCAGATGGATCTTTAAAAGAATCCTTAATTTGTGAAACAAGTATTGGATGATATAATATATCTGGATCAATTTCAATTAAACCAGAGAGTCCAACAAGAATTTTTGCTCGAACATTTGAATTTTTGTTTTCAAGACCTTTCAAAAGATGATGAACAAGTAAATGAACATGATCAAACATTGGTTGCTTGCAAATTTCATATAAACAAATTTGTTCTGCTATTTCTAATGTCCATTCGTAATTAAAGTCTGAAGGCAACATTCCTCTCCACCAAAGAAGATAATTGTCTAACTCTTCTTGCGATAATTTTTTGGATGACCAAAGAGTTATACTAAATGGAAGTGAAGTGGTAATAACTTCTGATAATTTCATTGATTGATGGAGATAAAGAGATATAATAAAATGTGCTGTTAATTCTTCAAAAGCATTTAAAGGAAAACTTGAATTAAGATTTAAAGCACAATTTTCATTTTCTATTTCAGAAATATTTGATTCCGGATTATGAAGATATTCATTAATCTTATCCTCTGTAAAACCAACTAGTGATTGAAAAATTGAAATTGGAAATATGATTGAATTAGAACTTTTCACTCTTTTAGTGCAGATTAAAATATTTTTAAGAGCTATGCAAATAAGCTTAATTGAAATTCGAGTATTATCATCTTTTTTTGAAATAGATGGGAAAAGAGATTCGAATGTAATTTTTAAAAAAATTTTTGAAATTGGATAAAATGGATGCGATAATAAGGCACAAATATCTTCAGTAAACTTTTCAAATATCTTGCCCATAGAAGCACTACTCTTTGAACGAGATATTAAATTATGAATTATAAATTGTATAATTTCTTGCGTAATACTTTCTGTATCACATGGAAAACTTGATATTGATTGGCAAAGCTCAATAAAAAGAATTGATATTGAAGAAACAATTTTTCTGACATCATTAGGGAATGGAACATATTTTGGATTACCTTGATTTTTATCAACTGCCTCAAAGATATCAATAATAATATCATTTCGTAGACTTGAATACTTTTTAAAAATAGCAGTTATTAGCGAACATGAAGATGATTGTAGCGATGGCGATGATGATGGGAGGAAATAGGCTGGTAATGATAGAGAAATTAATTTATATAGTGAAGAATCAGATAAATTAATTTGCTGTACGACAAATGAGAGATGGCGGAATATGGAAAATAGACTGTGAATTTGCGTTTTTTTCTCGTTGTTTTGAAAAATTTCGTTACAGTATTCAGCAAAATGATTAATGATATTTATGATCCATTCGTCATTGTAAAGTTTTAATGGCATATCAGGCTCAGCGAGAATTTTTAATGCTATTTCCACAATATTCATAGGGAATTTCTGATTGCTAAGAGAATCATTTTGAATCTTGAGAAATTGCCATATTAGATCTTGGTTTGCGGTATTAAGCATTCTACTATCAGCAAGCTTCGCAACTGCTGTTCCAATAGTACGAATTGCAGTAGGACTAAATTCTTGACCTTCAATACAGTAGGTTTGCAAAATTGAGTTTAATTCTTCTGCTGGATGAATTCTAGTTCTAATATTATTTATTTGTTGATTTTTATTTGATGAGTTTTCGTTGGCTTCATTATTCGCCAACATTTAGTCCAGATTCTAATTTTGTTAGTACACACTGAAATATTTGAATATATATTAAAATTTCATTCAATTTACTTCACTCAAAAAAAAAAATAATACTCCCTCTCATTTTAACATATTCATATGAAATTAGAATATAACATCAATCAAATTAATATCAGGGATGAAATCTTTCGCCTTTTCTTTTGAATGAGTTTAAACATCTTGAATAACAAATTTAAATGATCTTACAAAACAAACAAGAAAATCGACTTTTATAATATATTAAGAAAATCTTTTAATCAAAATTGACTCAACTTTGTTCAAATCAAAATAAATTCTATAAATCAATCAAAGTTAGAAAAATAATTATTTAATATAAATCTCATAAAAAGATTCAGTCGGTCTTCAAATGTAAACCATTTGCAACACCTTCTAATGTTTGTATAGCTTTATCAACTTCAGTGTAATTAAGTGAATCAATCAAACCAGCTTTATCCATTTCAAGATAAGTTGAAACTTGTTCTTTCATTTCTTCAGTTGCAGGATAGGTAGCCTCAACTCTTGTGCTTTCTAATTTGTTTAGATATTGACTTAATTTATCAAGGAGGGAGTGGATACGCTCAATCTTACCTTTTTGACTTGAGTGTATCATCCAATTAGAGAAGAACTTATACATACTTTCCATATTTCCATCGCTATCCAATTCTTCCAATTCAAGTGGCAAACATTCTTCTTTAACACAATATTGGGCATCTCTAATTGTAGCATCAGGTTCTTGAAGAAATAATCGAATTCTGCTGTTTTCTGGAATTGTTTGATTAACTCTATAAGTTGTAATAGGATCAACACCAGATAAAATATCATCTTTATCAATAACAATATCAATATGATCACAACTTTGATTAAATTCAAGAACTTCATTACAGTTAACTCCACGTGTACAATAAACAAGTGTTTCATTTCCACATGTTGCATTGATTGACATTGTTGGACGCTTAGTAAGGAAGCTTGGAATATATGCTGATTCTTCTTTCATCATCATTGCTGAAATGGCAGCTCCCATTGCAACAGCTTCATTTGCATTGAAATCACGTCTAATTGTATGATTAGCTGCAATTTTGATAGTATCAACAACAAATCTCATTGTTGATGCACCACCAATTAATTGGACTTCATCAATTGGTCCTCCTTTTGTAGCTTCCTCAACAATATCTTTAACAAAAGTAGTCAAGGCAGAAGTTTCATCAAGGAAATAATTTTCTTTGCCTTCACCACCTGTTCTGATGATGGCTTTCATTGCTTTATGGAATGATGTTTTTGTTTTTTCAGCTAATGAGAGTGCAAATTTAATACCACTAACTTTTTCTGTAAAACCATATGATGTTTGATTGATTGTAGAATGCTCAAATGGTTCTTTTGCATATGTAAATATTGCACTATATGCTCTTGTTGCTGATGCACCAACATCAACAAATAATACATGCTTTGGTTCCTTGACAAAACGATTTACACGAAGTGAAGCATAAAGAATGAGAGCTGAAGTCATATCATCAACGATTGCATCGACATCAGCACCAGCAATTAGGAATGCATTAGATATAGTTCTAAATTGCTTTCTTGTAAGATATGGAGGAAGAGCAACGGAAACTTTTTTGAATGGGGCAACTTGGAAGAATGCTTGATATAAAAGTAATGGCAAAAATTCTTCTGCAGAAGCGATTCTTGATTCATTGAAAAATCCTGTGAAATTTCTTTTAATCATCATAGGAGTAAATTGATATCCAATTGATTGATTATTTTTGAGTGTTGAAATAGCACGTCGAGAGTAACGCACATCTATATCATTAAAATCTTCTACAGAAAATGGTGGATTATGTGGTTTTGAAAGTTTCAAAGCAGCTGCAGTTGAGAAAATCACAGAATTTGAAACTGGGTTTGTATATATTTTAACTTGTCCATCACCAGTTGATGTTGATAACTTTAAAAACTGTGATCCCAAATCTACACCGACATAGTCAGTTACTAAAAGTAAGGATAAGATGATCGAAAGCATTAAATATCCGACCAAATAACCCTTTTAATTTAATATTCAAAATTTTGAAAGATTATTCAATTTATTATTTCACTTTTTAAATGAAAAAAATGCTAGTTTTCATGATTTATTTTTAGGAATTATAAAACAAAAAGATTAAATTTTTCTTCTTCAACAACAACAGCATAATGCATCATCTTTCTCGTTAAGTTCACTAAGTTGCATAACGGAATAATTCTTTCCTCGGCCTCTGATCAAAGGAGATTTCAAAGTTCCTTTTTTGCCATCAATTTGTTGCATAATCATTGGTGGTACACCAAGCTCTGAATAATAAGGCATGACATCTGTACCATTGTCAATTCTAAGGGCAACACCAAATTCACTGGCAAGTTGCTTTCTGTATTTGTCCATGTACTCCGCCCAGTCATATGGATCATCTTCATGAAAATTATTCTGCAAACAAATATCATCTAAAATTCTGACCATCATATCATAGTCTGGATCATCTTCAAATTGAAGAGATGTGATATGGCACCATATATCATATAATGATGGCGCTATATCATTGACAGCTTCCCTAACATCAAATCGATTCTTAAGAACAGCAACATCGACATTTGAGGATACACCTTTCCATGGAAGTGATCCTGTTAATGTATCAAGCAAGAAATAGAACCAAGATGTAAGATCATCTCTGCGAGAAAGATCATTTCCTGAATGTGCGTTTAAACTTGCATAAGTTTTAGTTCCTCTAAAACCTGTCCTTTGTCTTGGCTTTTCGTGCTGTTTAGTTCTTTGGTCAAGATAAACTCGACATAGTCCGAAATCGATTAAACAAATTGGTGGAATATTTGATTGCCTTGAAAGTCTGATTAAAACATTCGCGGGCTTGATATCTCTATGAATAAATCCTAACGAATGAAGTGATTGAATAGCACGAAGAACATGACGGCCACAACGGATTCCAGAAGAGAGAGAAAGCTTATGTGATTCATTATGTTTGAGGATCGAAGAAAGTGAAGGACCTACTAATTCCATTGCAATCCAATCTAAAGAGTTCATTTCGCCACTATCGAAAAGACGTGGAAAATAAGGACTATCTTGAATCCTACGCAAAATTTTCGTTTCAAAAGCTAAAGTCTTTCGTTCTGCGGCCGCTGATTCGTTTTTGATAGCATATAGTAAACCAGTTTCTGAATCTCTTGCAGCAAAAATTTTTCCAAATGCACCTTGGCCAATTTGTGGCCCAATGGTGTACCTACCAACGTTCATACCAGTTCTCATTTGCGCTGTGTTATATGAGAAGTTAAATACTTTTGAAAACTTTCAAAGTAGCTCTAACAAAAATTTGAGATGTAAAAATAAAATTTCAAGTAATTGTGGCTATTGGATTTTTAAAAGAAGAAAAAAAAGCATTTTTTAATCATAATATTATGAAATAATATTAAATTCAATGTTCATGAATATTTTATATTTTATTTATGATACAAATAGAATAAAAAGTAATATACAAATATCAAAATTTCATTGTGATAAATAAATGTAATTATCTGGGAGGAAAATATATCCATTATTACATTTCCTTGTACTGCAGCAATTAACCACATGCCTTAATATGTTTGATGCAAATTTGTTTTGGGTTGAGGTTGAATCAATAGTAGCCTTATTCAAAATAATTTTTGCTCTTGCTTGCTGAATTGCAATCATTGTATCTGTTACATAATCATCATGACAGATCTCTCTTTGTTCTTGATTAATTAGTATTGCTTTTTGTTTTTCAACTGATGCTTTAAGTAAAGCTGCTGCTTTTTGTTCAAGTTCCGTAAATTCAATCTTAGATTCAATGATTTTTTTCTTTGAAGATAAAATCTTTTGCTTCAATAACATATTTTCATAATTAATCTCTGCTAGATCTTTTTGATATTTTTCAATAATTTCTGAATTATAAAACTTCATATTTTTCTCTCCATAAGTCAAAGAATTGCATTGATAAGTATTAAGAAAATTGAAATCTTTCAACTCTTTTTCATTTTTGTTATTAATACAGTTATTATCATCATGACTCAAAAATTCATTTGCAGCATTAGGAGATGAATATGAATTTTCTAATCGAGCTTGACTAATTTTATATTTGATTTTTTCCAATTCTTTACACAAAAGTTCACATTCTTCTTGAACCATTTTCTTTGATTTTTCAATAGCGTCATTATATTTTTTCAATTTAGAATTGAGACATTCTTCAAAATTTTGTTCTTCAATTATTCCATTTTCAATTTTTTTCAATTTTTTCTTGATTAATTTTTCGTTCTGACATGCCTCTTTAATTTGATTTTGCTGTCTAGACAACTCTCTAGAGATTTTTTCTTTTTTTCGATGAATTTGGCTAATTGATTCTGAATAATTCCTCATATAAAGCTCTTGTTTCATTTGATTATTTTCTTTCTGAGTTTTTATTAAATTTTGAATTTGAAGAAATAGTTCTTTAGAACTTTCAATGCTTTTATATATTTCTTGTTTTTTAATTTCGCAATTTTGCAAATAAAGAGTCAATTTATGGATTTCTGATTGAAGCCTCTTAATAATTGATATATATTTCATTCTATCATAATTAAAATTTGAATTTGATTCATTTAATGAAACCATGTTTTTATTAAATTCTATTATTAAATTTTGAATTTGATTTTTATGATTACAAAATTGGATTTTAGTATCATTCAATATTCGTTTCTTTCTAAATATTTCTTTATCTAATAAAAGCTTCTCTGTTCTGAACTGAATGATGCTTGAATCATCCTCAAGGGTTCTTATACTGGATTTCATTATTTTGAGATCAACTTGACGCGTATTTTCATCCATCTTTAGTAATTGAGAAGTGTTTTCGTAATCTGAACTCGAATGCGAACTCAGAGTTTTGGCTAAACTTTCTGATTGCTCTTGGACAAATTCTGTAATATTTGTTAAATTGGGAATTGCAGATTTTTGAAAATCAGACATAAGCTTTTTATGCTTTTCATATAAGTCATTTCGTTTATGTTCCAATTCGCTTAAATAATCTTCCAATTGATTATAAGTTGCAGAATTATTCGTATTTTCGGATTCAGACTTATCATTGAGATCAGGGATCTCAAGATTAGACATGAAATTACATTGTTTAAACGTATGTATAAAGGTGAAAAAAATTTAAAAAAAAAAAAAGAACGTTTATTAATCTTGAATTTTCGTAAAAAAAAATATTTAGAAATATCCAAACAAAATGGCAGATCTACGAGAAACCGATCCAACAATCCCAATCGGAACTTACCTAGCCAAACTTCAATACGCTTTAGATAAAGGAAAACTTCCAGATTGCATTCACGAAGATACAACTCAACCATTTCATTTGGCTGTTTTAAAACAAAATACTGATCCCAACGAAGAATTTATGTATTTTCATGTTTCTACTTATCCAGAAATTAAAGAATTATGCAGATCTTTTTCTGCAATGTTTAAAAGTTACCAAACACTTTTTAATTGTGATCCAGAAACATTCGAATCAAAAGGAGTTCGAGCAGCATTTAGATTAAACAATAAATGGAAGGCACTCCTTATTTTATTTTCACCATATAAATATCCAAATTCCTTTCTTTTTGATATATTAAAGAGAATAAGTTATGTTCTATCTGCTCTTTACGAAAGACCTTCTTATGCTGCAGCAAAATTTGCTCATAGATCATTAATTTGGTTTATGAAGGCAATGTCAACAGTCAGAGGAATACAATCTGTTATTTCTACATATAAAAGTCCAGTAAAACAAGAATATCCTCGATTGATGGAATCAGACTCAATTCTTTGCGAAGTTGGACCAAAGGAACTTATTGAAAGTGCAATTGCTGATGAAGAAATTAAAAAAAATTGTGCAGTTTTTGTTTTTGGAAGGATTCTTTACACAAATATGGATAACCCCAACTTATTTATTGCCGAACTTCTTGTAGCAAATTTAGTTGATACAACTGCTGATCAAATGACAGTTGATAACCATTTATTCTGCCTAGCTAAACATTTTCATACTGTTATGGTGACAATTACAGAACCCGGGCGTGGACTTGAAAAATGTTGTAAAATGCAGGTTAGTTTAATGAAACTTGATTCTCAAGGTCTTATTACAAAAATGCAGCAGTCTTTCGCCAAAAAATTACCTCCACTTAAAGCATTGGACGTTCTTGTTGTATCTGGTCCATTCACAGTTACCCAGCCTCCATTTATTGAAGCGCCATTATTTACACAGGCAACTTTGGGTCTTCAAGCAAATGCAATTGCTGCAATTATGTATGAAAAGATGATGACTCCTGCTTTTAATTGCATTGTTGATTATTTAATTATGAAGAATGAATTTCGTGTTAAATTTATTCGCCATGGCGAAGATTTAATATTTTTACATATGAATGGCCCAGTCGAAGAGAGAGAAGCTGCCCCACTTCCACAAATATTAAAAGTTGTACGTTCTTAAACATGTTTATTATATAAATTAATATTTTTTTTTTTTTTTTTATCATATCTCATATTTTAGATTAAAAAAGCGTGGAAAATAAAAAAATAAGATACAATTGTTTACTTGATCTTCTAATAATCTTCAAAACATATTTTGAAAGTATAATTTCCAAAATCCAAACTAAACATAAAATATAATTTTCAAAATTATTTATCCTGTTAAAATTGGCTGATGTTTTAATCTATATCTATAAACAAAAAGCATGACAATGTAAGTAATTGCTATAATGATAAGGATAACAGAAACAAAAATTAAAAACAAAAATATGTTGGAAATAAGAGAATTATCTTCAATTGATTGATGCTCCATATTTTCTGGTTGATCAGAAACTGGCTCAGTAGGACTTACTGTCATAACAGGCTCGGCTGTAAGTTTAAAGGTAAGCGTTATTTTTTCGGGTGAGTTTGTATGGAAAGCTAAATACAAAACTGAATTTTTAATTTCCTCCTCCGTTCCAGTCAGTGATATTGGAACTGAAATCTTTTGATAACCATCAGCAATAATTGAATCAACGTTTGGATCTGAAAAAGAATAAAATGGCTTGTCAGACAAGGAAATTCTATAAACAGCATCTTTTATATTGGATGATGCTGTAATAGTTGGTTTATCTTGATCATTGTAAAATCCAATTGGAATTTTAGCATAAATGATTTCATTTGGAATTAGATTAAGAGAATATTGCTTCTGCAAAGCAAATTGTTGAACTTCAATTGCGCAATCAAAGCCAACATGATTGCTATCACATTTGCATCTTCCTGTTAGAGTATCGCAAACACCATTATTCAAACAACCAACATCACATTTTTGACAATTACTGCTATTTTCACTTGTTTGCAAGCAACTTCTTTCATTAGATATTTGTAGAAAAGCAGGATTATTTTCAAAGTCAAAATGGTCGAATGGGCCGTTAACAACAATTGAATAATTAATTTTGTCAACTAAATCATCTGAGAAATTTGTTGAAGTAACAATAATTTGATACAAACCTATCTCGATTTCATTTGATGGTACAATAATTCTTTCTATTGTGTTTGACATCTCCGTTTGGTTGTTTTTATAGCCATTTCCTGTGTATAAACGTCCACTTGGTGAAACTAGGTGCAAGTTTAAGTCTGCAAAATGAGGGACTGTTGACTCTTCGCTAATTGGAGGATCGATGAAAGCCATTGTAACCTTCAATTCGGTTCCATTTTTATACTGTACGTTAAGAGGATAATTGTGCTTTTCATTAGATCTAATTTGATTATTTCGGACAACTCGAAGAGGATTCAATAAAAGTGCATCGGATAAGTTTGGAACGCCGAAACCTGTTCGAATATTTGGCCCTGATGGCGAAACCGCGATATTTTTTATCAAATCAAATGGCTTAGCTGAATTAATTAAAACGGCTCTTATAAATGTAGATGTAATGCTTTTGAAAAGTGAAGCGTCATTGGAATTAGATTTCCGAGATGGATAGAAGCCATCTGTAAAGTATTGACGTGCAAGAGCTGCCAATCCAGCCGCAGCTGGTGTAGCCATTGAAGTACCAGATTGAGCCATTAGCGTATCATAAGTTGCTGGAAGAGGATTCTTGTTCGTATGACTAGCTGATTGGGCGCTTATAACATATTCGCCAGGTACAACAATATCAGGTTTATTAATACCGTATACTGAAGGACCTAAGCTTGAAAAAACTGAGATAGCCATATTATCGTCGTCAAATGAAGCAGTTGGCTTTGGAATAATAGAGGCAAGTTTTGAATTTTGATCAATTGAATCAGTTATAGAAAAAACTGGAATACTTATATATCCATAGAAATATTCATAATCAAAAGAATATTTTGAATTAATTTTTGATTTTTTGAATTTCTCTTTTGAATTTTTGATGTATGAAGCATTCAAAATTTTTGAACTTTTTGAACAGTCAGGTAAATAAATAGTATTATGATGAATTATTGCGGTTGCTCCTTTGCCAGCTACTTCTTTGGCATTTTGACAAAAGTTTTGCATATCGTTTTCTAGATATACAATTGTATCTTTAAAGGTACTTATTTTAGGCGATGTTTCCTTATTATAAAAGTGGATAGAAAGATTATTTTGCTTTATTTTCGTAGTTCCAAGCGTGAATTCCCAAGGATCTGTCCCAATGTCTTCAGGATCAGCACTTAATATATCTTTCCCATCGATTTCAATTACCCAGTCTCTTTCATCTTCAATTGTGGATAATCGTGTATATTTAGTTGAACCAATAGATAAACAGTTTTTAGAATCACCAGGAGAATTAACAGTATAATAGATATAAGCTTCTTTCATATCATCATCAGAACCTTCATTTCCAGATGCAAATACAAAAAGCATTTCTTGATTATCATAAGCATACTTATCATATTCAACCGTCATTATATGCGTATCTTCTGATGAATCGTAACCCCAAGAATTAGAGCATATGGAAACTCCTTTTTGAGACATTAATTTGTAAATTTCATCACCTTCAAATTCCCCAGATAAGGATTCTTCATCAGATGAATCACCAATATCAAGGAAAAAGAGCTTCGCTTTTGGTGCTACTCCATTGTAAAGCGATATACTGCTCTCAGAATCTAATGCTTCACCCAATGCAATCCCACTTACATGAGTACCATGGCCTTGCTCAACATCAGTTGAATCTGCAACTGAATAATATGCATATATCTTACGATGATCAGAATAAGTGCGATTAACCTGAATTTTATTATATTTTGGATCATAGAAAAAGTTGTGCAAAACATCAACTCCACTATCTGTAATAGAAATAATTTGATTTTCACCATGAATACCAATGTCATAGAAGGGATGAGGAGATACATAACTGCCATTCTCAAAAACACCCTCTTCTGAACCAGATTGGATAAAGCCAGTTAAATATCGATTTAACAATTTTCTTGGTTTATAATTATTCATTGACTTTATTCTCCTATCGTTAGAAAGATGTGAACAAGAAGTTTTAACTATATAAATATCAGAAGAAATTTTTTTATAACCAATTGAAGAGTCGAGAGGAGACCAATTATGAATAGACCGAATGAGACATTTATTAGAAAGTTCTAATTTATGTTTTAAATTTCGAGTAAAATCTTTGAATAGTGGTTTAAGTGAAACCAAAGGATCATTTAATAATTTCTCAACTTGGAAAGCCGTTAAATATTGTTCATAAGAATACGAATTAATTTGATACTTTGTTTCTAAAGTAAGATTATAACGTTGTTGAAATTGCTTAAATTGAATTGATGATAAAGTTGTTAAAAATTGAATTAAAAACCACCCACATTTCGGTGGTAAATTCGATGAAGTGCTAGCCTTAATAGAAGGAATGGATTGGGCAAATTGGAATGGCATAAATGATATTGTATAAAAGTTTATTTGGATTCTATGAGAACATTCAATATTTTTTCAAAAAATATTTAGCCGAATTGTCATTATTAAAAAAACTATCGAGTAATCATTCATTTGAGATTCGTCCAGGAAAGTAAGCTGAAAGTTAGGTCTCAAGGATTAAAAATAATAAAGGAGAAAAATAACAAATATAATATTTAGAAAAATATTAATATTTTGATTAATAATAACATACAGAAACAAAACCTGCCTTAAATATGTATTTCTAAGATAATCAGCAAGCTTAAGTTAATAATTATAGGATAAAAAAAATTAAATTTAAACAATACATTAATTTGATAGCACTCTTCATTTCTTTTGTGCTCCTGTTATAAATGGATGACTTAAAGCTTCATGTGCTGATATCCTAAATCTAAAGTCGGGTGTAAGCATCTTTTGGAGTAAGTCTAAAGCATCTGGTGGGCATTCTCTTCCTTTTTCTTTTGCTTTTTCAATAATTGGATCGAATCCTTCTTTTGGAACCATTCTAATGTTATGCATTAAATCTCTTTCCATTCTCATATCAAGCATTCCTACCAAATTAATGACGGTTTGCCCACCAATGAGTTTGGCTAAGTTAAATAATTGTGCTTTGGTATCTTCACCAGGCATAACAAGATGGGTACATAAAAGCATCATTCCAAAAACAAGGCCTGCAGACCAAATGTCAGTTGAATAGTCTAGATATGGATATTTAATCATTTGTTCAGGAGATAAATAGGCACGAGTGCCTGCTTGTGGATTTATTCGTACACCTGGGTGATAAAATTCTGCTAATCCCCAATCCAAGATTTTTAATGTACGTCCTTTCGTATCAATTCCAAGGTTACCAGGTTTCAAGTCTCTATGAATAATTCCATGACTATGAGCATAATCCAAACCTTCTAAGAAAAGGCGCATATAATATCGAATATCTTCGATTGTCATTTTTGGATAAATTTTTTGATATTTTTCAATATTTACCCATTCAAGAGCGATGCTAAAAACATGTGTAACTGGATCCTGAATGAGTCCATGAAATTTAACAATATTACATTTTCCATCAAGATCAGCAAGGACTTTAATCTCTTTTAGATATTTACGAATATCATATGGTAGAAGTACTTTAAGTGCAACATCAATTTTCTTATTTTTATTGTTTGGGTCAATTTTGTATGCTTTGTAAACTGTTGAAAATTTGCCTCCATCAATGTTATGAGTTATTGTATATTCACTTGGACTTTGAATCTTGGGTAAAAATACACTCATATCATACCAATCTTTTCCTTGAAGTAAATTTGCATTTTGGTAATAGCGTGCTTTTGATATAAGAATACTATACGAATCTAAGTTGCTTCTATCTTCGTCATCAGAATCATCGTCGGAATCATCATCATCAGCTTCTTCTTCTTCTTGTTCTTTTCCTTCTTTTATATCATTCTTTTCGCTTTGATTATTGTCCTGATCTTCGGCTTTTTCAATCTTGTTTTCATTTTTTTGTTCATTTTCTTCTTTGTTTTTAGTTTCGTTTTGGTTATTATTTTCTTGGTCTGTTTTTTCTTTACTTTCTGGCTTAGGCTCTTTGCTTGACATTTGAATATAATTGACCATTCTAAACGGTTTCATATCCTAAATAATTTTGATTGAAAAGATGATTCTAAAAACTATGAAAATATAAGAAAGAAGATGCATTTTCTTTTTCAACATTATAAAATTGAAAGACTTAAAGAAAGAAGGTAAAACATAATAATAATTACTATAGATAATAAACTTATTTTATTCAAAATCGATATGAAGTAAAGGTTCGTCAAGCAATTCTGGTGATGTTGAATTTGAAGTGAAAATTTGCGCAAATTCCTTCAAAACTTCATTCATTACCTTTTCAATTTCTTTTGGAGTAGCCTTTGGTTTCTTTTTCAACTCTTTTGTCAAGTTGAAAGTGAAAATTCCTTGGGATTGAGCAAGAGCCATCATAGACTTTGAGGTCTGTGGGGTTGGTGATGCAGAAAGAGACATTATACGTGGTGGTAACTCTACACCATCAACAGTATTGCTAATGAGTGACCAGCATGTATTTGGTCGGCAAGTGTCTGTAATGAGTGTGACAATATTATCTGGGTTCTTGCTAAATTTAATGTGCTCAGCCATTTCACCATCCATAATTTTACCATCTTCAAAAGTAAAAGCTTCGTATAATTCTCTCTTTGTTGTTGTGTCAAGATCCTCGACAGTTGTTCCCTGGCCAACATAGTAAACAATAAGATGTTCAGTTGTGTGTTCGAAAAAGTAGTCAAGATAATCTAAGAAAAATTTTGCGTGAGGATTTGCTACATAAAAAATTGAGTATTCGAAATATTTTAGGCATTTTGCCATTGAAACAGCATCACCAAGAGGCGTTATTCCAATGTTTTGACGGAAAGATCTATAAGAATTGACACAGATAAAGCACACTTTGCCAATTTCTTTGGGAAGACGGTTAAATGGGGAATTTGCAAGATCACGACCATAAATTCTTAGCTGGGATACTGGATCAGACATTTATTTATATTCTTCAGAATAAAAATACGTTTGAAAAAGGTTTGGTGGATTACGATCATTTAAGATTCAATTTTAAAAATCTTTATGTAGAAACTGCAGCAAAGTAATGAAACCAACTGTTTTACTTGCTGCCTCATATGATTTAAAAATACATGCTTTTGATCTTGCAAACGGAACAGCTCTTTCAGAATTTGAAATTGGAAACTCGCAAGCAAATCGAATTGTACCATCAGGTGACCATCATTTTTTTGTTGCAGCATATTCGCACATTTTTCTTTTTGATTATTTCTTTCGGAATAAAAGGCCAATTCATTCATTTAACGCACATAAAGGTAATGTCACTGATTTAACTTTTGTACCATCAGCATTTTCATTTTTTACATGTGGTGATGATCAAAACATTAAAGTTTGGGATCGTAGAACATTTACACCTCAAATTGTCATTAAAGCTGGGGGAGCATTAAATTCTTTGGCAATACTACCAACCGGATTTCATGTTATTACATGCAGTGAAAGCGGATTTATAGCTGTTTTTGATGCTAGAAATTCAAATTGTTTGCAGAAGCTTAATCTAGCCACAAAACCTGTTAGATCAATCTCAATATCCCCAGACAATTCTTCCCTTGTTGCTGCTGTTCAAGATGGCAAAACTATATGTTATTCTCTTGATAATGAAACACTCAAAGAAAAATATACTATACATACGACAAACGACCTTCAAATTCGTTGCACTGTTTCACCTGATTCGTCAGTTTTCGCGACTACAGCTGCAGACAATACCTCAAAAATTTGGGATTTGAAAACCGGAGAATTGAAGCATTCCTTAATTGGAGGTGAAAAACGTGAATGGGTATGGGATGCAAGTTTTACAGATGATTCATCGAAACTATGTACTGGAAGTAGCGATGGCTTCTGTAAGGTCTGGGATGTTAAACAAGGAAATATGATTCTGCAAACGCCTAAAATTGAAAAATGTGTTTCAGCAATCGGATTAATTGATGTTTAAAATTCAAATATTTTCTTCTTTATATGCTTTTTATGAAAAAGTTAACCATTTATAACTAATAAAGATAATCAAGTTTAGTCTTTTTTCAAGTTTGGCACATTTTTCTTTTGGTTAAAAACTGTGCCATGTTGAATCAATAGTATTGAATTCATAAATTTGATGCCACGCTAATAGTTAATTGCATGTTTTTTATTTTGGATGCTGCTTTTGTAACTGTCTACAATTTGTAATTTTATTCTCATATGAATCATTCAAATATTTTCAATAATATATTCATACGAGAATTATCTTGATGAACATTAATTATAACTTTATACTTCTTATTTATTTTGAGTATAAAAGAAAATTAAATTTAATGTAATATATAAATTAAGTCAATCATTTTTAATTTCAAATATAAATGTATTTTTATTTTTTTGAACTAAAAAATTTATAAAATTTATATCATTATTTAGATGATTAATTTATATCTCAAAGCCCTTGGTGCTCAATCACTAGAAGAAATAGTAAATATTGCACGACAAGAGCATGATTATTTAATTCATAATGATGCCAGTGCCTGCTCACCTTTTTATAAATTTGATTTGAAATACTATACAACATTGATGGAATCAATGTCAATCCTTAATCAAACTTTTCAGAGAAAAGAATCGATTTCTTCTTTTGAAATTATTTTTTCATATATTGTAAATCCTTTCATTTCATTTTTCAATCCTTCTTGTAGCAGCTTAAAATTTCGTTGTTTTTGTACTGGTATTATTCAAAATGCTCCCTGGGCAACGTGCATTGATAATGCTCTTTCAAGTCGTTTTAATATTTTATCGCCCAAATTTTCAAAAATAGCAATTTTAAGTTGTGGGACCCTATATCAGACAATTGGAAAATTAACTGAATATGAAAGGAAATCGATTTTATCTACATTAACTCATTTTTTAGTTACTTATTTTGAATACTTCTTAATTAATTATGGTTCGTATAGACTTTCTAAATACATAGGGGGAAAAATAAAATTCCTTCCTATCAGTATTATTAACTTTTTGATTAGTATTATTTTTACTGCACCAATGATTCGTCATTTTACTTCCAAAGGGCTTCGAAGCTTGTGCTATTCAATATTCTTTTCATTAGCAGAACATAAATCGAATAAAGTTGATTTCGATCTTCCTGATGATTTCGTAGTTCCAAATGAATTAAAATGTCTTATTTGTTATGATTTAGTAAATGATCCTGTTCAATGCCAAGGCCAGATTATGTGTAAATCTTGCCTTCAAAGATGGATCAATTCTTCTCATAGTTATCAAAATCCAGTAACAGGCCGAGATTTCTTACCAGATGAGGTATCAAAAGAATATGTTTTTGACATTCTTTCTCAGCAATTTATAAAATATGCTACTAGGAAATCGTCAAATTAAGTAATTATTAGAATATATGCATATAATTAACGAAAATTAAGAAATAATAAAAATCTTATATTATTAAAATTTTTACTGAAATTATGCAAGCTACAATATGTTTAAAGCACTGAATAGTTTTTTCTTTACATTATAAATTTAATAATAATGCATTATGAATCAATTTTTAATCGCATTTCAACAATTTCAAAAAAAAAAAAAAAAAAGAATATAAAAGTTTATTAACATGGAATAAAGTATTCACTAAATGATAATTTATACCGCGTTATGTTGCAACTAATCAAAGTAATGAAATACGTGAGATTCTAATGCAGAAAAATCATTTTGCTGAAACCAAATGCAATTATTTTTCCAATGATCAGTAAAATTTCCATCATTTATATTTTGATTGCAAAATGGACATCTTGTCATAAATTCTGGAGATGCCGAATCATAAAATATTTTTGATAAATCTTCAGGTGTTTTTGGAAGCACAGAATTATCTAATATAAGATCTGATAAAAGTGTTGCACAAGGGAACCCGTAATTAATTCTGAAGCAATCAATAATTGATTCAAAAATAAATTCGTTTACAAATTCAAAAGTAAGATCATCAACAAGTTGCAATGATTTTTTAAGTTTTATTTTATTCCGGCTGTCAAGGTTTGAACTCATTCTTTTGTTGTACAACAATAATCTAATAAAAAGCAATATGACCAAATATCGATAGAAAATCTCAATGAATGAAAAAATAGTTTTTTGCAATAATTTAACATTATTTTAATATATAAAGATTTATACTAAGAGGGGAGGTTATTTAATAAAAAATATATATATAAAACTGAAATAAATATATAAAAAAAAGAAATTCATTTTTCAACTTGTGCTTCTTTTTCAAAATGACTTGCTAGAAAACGAAGTGGATCATCTGGTGTTGCTTCAGCAATCTGTCTAAGAGGATGTAAAAACATGGGTACAATATAATGCTTTAAAAAATATGGAGTTGGAGTATTTCTAATGTCTTCAGTGGATTGAAGTTCAGCTTCTACTTCCTTTAGCAATTCCGCATCTCTTTCCATCATTGCTTTTTTACGCGCTTCCTCTTCTTCTTTTTCTTTTTTAAGCCTTTTTCTTTCATTATCAGCTTTTTCACTTTCCATCTGTTCAAGAATTCGACGCTGTTTTAGAATTTGGACATTTCTTGTGAAATTATGTGGTAAACCAAGAAACTTTTGTACATCTTTAAGACATTTAACTGTACAGCAATGCGAACCTTTAGATATAAACCATTTTTCTACTGCGCCAAACTCTTCATTCCAAGTCAAAATATATTTCGGCATAAAGGTAGAGGTCTCTTCACCTTCATCCATAAAAAGATTATCACGTTCTTCTTCATCTTTTGGAACAAATTTCGAAGATAGGATAAAGCCTTGATTCTTAAATGCTGGACAATTCGTCAAGACATGTTTAATTATATCTGCTTGGGGTATCTTGTTAAGTTCTTCTCTTGGATCTTTTTTAGTTTTTTCTTTTTCTTCGTCGTCATCTTCATTTTCGTTTTCGTCTTCTGCTGCACTTTCTTTTAATGCAATTGCTTCTTCACTTTTATCAGCTAATAATGCGTCTTTCATGTTATCAATTGTTGCGTTTTGAAGTCCATAATAATCAACAATTTGATTAACTAATTGCGTTGGTAAACGGACTGATAAAATCTTAAATGATGTAAGTAAACGAGCAGCAACAAATTCGTCAACAAGAGTTTGAATTTCTTCTACTGGAGAAGAGCAATGGCGTTCAAAATCCAAACCAGAAAATTCGGCAGCTTCAAGTTCAATATCAAGCATCATCCAATCAACAGTTTCTCTTGATTGTAATTGCTGTAAGCACTCAGCCTCGGTTTTCTTGGGAGTTCTTCCAGCTCCAAATGCTTGATTAATAGCTTTAACTAGTTCTCTTTGATTTGTATTTGACCCATCATGAGCTATAATAACTGGAATTTCTGGTGGAGATTGGGAAAGAGCCACCGCACCGCGTGCCATATCTTTGACATGAAGAGTAGGAATGACGTTATGATTCTGCTCAAGCATTGGTGCAGGTTTCAAATGCCATGCAGATTCAAATAATGGAAGAAGAGGTCCTTCACCATCACCATAAAGAAGGCCAACACACATCACATATAATCGAAGTTGTAGTGAAGCAGTTAAATAACGTTCGGCTGCCAAAAAATCAGGATATCGAACATGAGGCCACCTTTTATGCCAGTCTTCAGCTTTAGGCTCACCTGCCCATGTAAACATAGGCGAAACAATAACGCACCTCTTTCTTACACCTGGTTCTTCATTGAGCCTAGTAAATATCTCAACAGCTAATTTTGGTGTATCAAGGATTGTATAGATGACAACATTACACGTTTTTAATGTAGCAACAATTGTATCAACATCTGAAGGTATAAATTGATCAACTGAAAGAGGGTCTGGCTGAAGATGATCCAATTTTTGCGGATCTGGACGGCGGGTTGAATAAACGAAAAATCCTTCTTCTTTAAGAGCATCAGCTATTGCCTTGCCTTCACGTGAGTTTCCATAGTTTACAAAAGCATTCCTTTTTCCCATTTCTATTTTGATTCTTTAAAAATACGTTAGAAAAATCTCAGTAACGGTGAATCTTAATGTAATAAACTTTTTAATAGCATAATTGTTCAAGAATTTTGCATATAAATATTGTTTGGATTCACAATTTTGAATTGGTTACGTTTATAAATTATTTTTGGTTGATGAAAAAATCGAAGATTGGTGGCAAGAAAAGTGCAAAAAGAAAGATACAAATCAGAAAGTTCATTGAGTCAGCAATAAAGCTTTCCTACTCAGACCCTTTCATTGAAGATGATTCAGAAGTAGAACAATGTGCTCAATTCTTTGAACCAACTAAGATGTCAATTCGCCTTCGTTATGTTGAAAGCAATCCTGAGCCTTTTGATGACGTTGATCCAGATGGAATTCTTGTCAAGCCAAACCTTGAAGAGGCTGATAAATTTATTTCTTCATTAAAACTTCAAAAAAATGTTAGTCCTACTCAAAATAATAAGCCTGTATATAAATATGTAGAAAAAATTTCAAAGCAGGAGCTTGATGCTTTCAGAAATCAATGTGAATTTTTATCTCGTTTGAAAATGGAAGAATTAAAAGAAGATTCAGATCCTGAAGAATATTTAATCTAATGTTTATGTTTTTAAAGTTATTACTATTGATATCAAATTTTATCCTATATTTTTTTCAAAAATATTTTTTGATTCAGATCCTGAAGATTAATGTTTCCTTTCTTAATGAGATGTAGAATCTCTAAGACTTATTTACTATACTAATAAAACTGTGTGAAATTACGATTTATAAAATTCAAATAATGTGAATCAAAACTAAAAAAAAAAAATTCTAAAATAAAACATATGAGTGCAGAATAATAATAATAAAGATTTATTTATTTATTTTAAATTATTGTTTATTCTGTCTTTTCTGGACGTTTACGTACAATAACGAATCCTTCTAAAATAGGTGAAAGAGGCTCAATATTTTCATCGACAAATTCTGCTCTCTGGCCTGCTGCTAAAATAACGGGCGTTGTCAGTGTTTGGAATCCTGTTATTGCCCTTGGTTTTCCGGCCTGTCCTACAACATCAATTGCAGTTCCAACTCTTACTTGTAAAGGCAATAAGTTTAATTCTTCATCAAGTGTAACAAGATATCTTGGTCCAATAGCTGGGGCAATAAAATAAAGTAGAAGAGGATCTGAATTAACAATCAAACTTTCAGTTTGAATGCAAGCGTATGATACAGTCATGAGTGATGCAAGAGCAACTGGATGTAAAAGAAGTCCATCTCCATATGTTGGGGAAAGTGTCATAAGGCCTTGTCCAAGATGAACCATACCTTCTGAAATTTGGAAGAGCATAACAGCAGCTGAATTTGATTTATGGAATTCTTCAAGTTGTTTAAGTGCAGTAATGGCACGGGTGTTCTGTGTTCCAGCAGCTAATAGGCCAAGTGCAATTGCAGAATTCATAACAATTTTTGTATCTGGATCATGAGCAATACGATGAAGTGTATCAACAAGTTCTGGAAGAGGCTTTGAAATTGATGTTAATGCAAGTGCAATTGGAACAGCAAGTCTTGCATTTATCTTTCCGTATTGAAGAACATGATCAAAAAGACGTCTAGCCATTTGGGAGCTAATAGAATCGCCCATTGCAATAATACTGATACCCATAATAGCTGCTGCATGATAAAGTTTATCATCACTTAAGCATAATCTGATCAATTTTTGAATTTGTTCAACATCGCCTGTTCCTGCATAAGCGCATGTAATAATTGCAACTTTTGCGAATTCTGTAACTTTGTTAGGTTCTGATGATGATAGAATTTCGAGGACTGCTTCGCATTCATTTTGGCGTCCATAAAAGATAAGACCAAGACCAAGAGAAAGAAGAGGAACGTATTTATCATCAATTTCTGTATCTTTAAGATTTACAATTTTGTCAACGAGTTTTGACATCATGCCAGAACGCATTGTACCGATGTAAATGAGACCTATTGCAAGAGCTGCAAATGAAAGAACACGGGCTGTAGTTCCTTCTGCTGTGATTAATGGTTTAATAAGTTTAACAACATCTTTTCGTCCTGAACCAGCATATGCAATAGCAGCGCAAAATATTGCACCAATTTGAAGTCGATCATCCTCCTTTCCAATATACTTTTCAATATTTGGTAAAGCAATATCGAACTCAGAACGAACAGCAGCATTGATAATACCGTTAGCTGTTAAAGCACCCATTATGATGTAAGGATCATTATTGTTTTCTTCTTGAACCCATTTATCAAATTTATTAGGACCTTCATCAATATTCCATAAGTATAACATTCCCATTGAAGCAAGTGCAACAGCTCGATTATTTCCTGATGTTTGCATTATAATATCTTCGCCTCTTGGAGCAGTATAATAAAGATCATCCTTTATACCAGCATTGTGCAATCCAGCAACAAAAGATTTAGCCATTTGTAAATGTTGTTTGGTTTGATCTTTACCAGATTTTCGTCCAAGTTTGTTCTGAAGCTGGAGAATATCATCTGGAGTTCTTGCTTTTGATTTAGAAAGTGATTTGGAAATTGCTTCGAATCTTTCATATAACGTACTATTTGTAGCAATTGTTGACAAAAACTCTCTCCTATCTGCTTGTTCATCAGTTTCATCATCATTATCCAGAAGTTCATCAAAAACAATAAGTTGTCTTGCGAGTAGAAAAGCAAGCTGATTTTGAATATTCTCATCTTTACAATCTACAAAAATTTTATGTATTAACTCATGATCGTTCATTTTGAGAGCAACAACCATTGACTGTGCAATTTTGTTATGATGTTGATAAATTCTTTGAACAGTTTTAAGAACCATTGTATTTTGATTTGCTGGTAAATAATTATAGCATTGAAGTAAATATGTGCAAACACGCTTGTGTGATTCTTCATCTGTTAATTGTTCAATTTTTTCAAGTTGGTCAACCTTTAATAATAAATCGCAGGCATCTGGCTCATCATTATGTACCATATAGTATTTTGAAATCTGATCAATAAGAGGGTTGAGTTGTTCCATAGTGCCTGAAAATTCAGATGGATGTTCATAAGCTCTAGTAAGAACTAAAGTAAGGCATCTAACATATTCGTGACCCCACTCTCCAATATCTTTGATTGGTGAAGAAAGCCTATACGTCAAAATATCGAAAGATGTATCAATATTTATAATTGAAAGTAACGATAAGAGATCAGCCATTTTTAATCTATATTGTTCATTTGAAAAAGTATTGTATGCGTTTTTAAGTTGATCTAAGTCTGGAACTAAATGCTTCATTGGCTTTGGAACCGATGTCATTGATGAGGTAGACTCCTTTAATGATGAAATTAAAAAATCAACTGCGTCAAGTCGAGCTTGTAAGTCCCCTTTGCAAACAATATCAACATTTGTTTGAAGTTTTTCTTTCAGAATTTCTTCAGAGGTTTCTTGTATTTGTTCTACTTCTGTTTTATCAGTCATTATTTTATAGTTAGTCGATTAAAATAATTAACTACTTTATTTTTGACGGTTGAATAACTAATTAAAAATAAAATAAAATTTTCTTTATCTCTGAATTTAATAATTGAGAATGTAATTTTTTGGTAAAAAGCAGATTAATGACGCTTATAATGCATTTTATTGTTGAGTAAATTTTGTCGATTTATTTTTATAAGAATTTGAGAGAAAAATTTTTGATAAAATGCTTGAATATGAGAATGATATACCTATGAGAGTCATCCCCACATTTTCAAATGATTCAATAATTGTAAGGTGTCAATGTCGTTTGCGGCAGCCATCTGGAGAGATGATACGATGTACAAGATGTGGTTGCTATTCACATAAAAAGTGTGTTAAAATCCAAGATCCATTCATTTGCAATTACTGTCATATTGCATCACAAAAAATCCTTCTTGAGCAATTTAATAAAACATCAACTCCATCAGGAATTTTAATTGATAGAAATAAATTGCACAACTACCTCACCAATGAAAAATCAATGATCAAAGTTTGTGAATTGAGAGAGCATTCATATGCGTGTGGTCATATTGCTGAGTTATTAAGGAATCTCATTACTTATTTAGCATCTTTAGACTTGTCACTATGCCATTTAGAAAGGCATATCGAAGATCCTGTTTATGATCCGATACGAGATCAGGTGAAAGAAGACATATCAAACAATCGTAAATTGTTTATACGCCATGTTACTATATTAATGCAAATCCTTGAAAAATATGAAAATGAAAAAAAGAAGCAAAATATACTTCCTGATTTCCGTGATGCAATTGTCCAAGAATTGTTATAATTAATTAAATGTTTTAAATATTTATAATATACTTATTGTCTTCATTTTAGATTTCAATTTTCATTTACTATTAAGTCATGACATTTATCTCAAGTTAAAACGCAGTATTTTATTTTAAAAATTACAAGTCATCCAAAATTAAAAAAAGAAAAAGAATGGGAATTCTTCCAGAGAATTAAAATATAAATAAAAACAATTCCGTTTAATTATAACATGGGAAAATAATTACTTCGTTAAATGAAAAAAACTTAAAAATTCTTTGCTATGGTTGACTTCTGGACTTTTTAATGTTGTTGCGATATATGTTCGAAGGCTTTCTTCTCTTTCGCATATAAAACTTTCTTCAGTATTTCCAAACCATCTTTTCGGAGGAAACGGGCAAGTATAATTATATTTATCCAAAATTGGGCGTATAACTTTATCTAGTCTTTCGAAGTCTGAAAAGCGAGCTTTTATATTTTCTGTGATAACGTCATGGCCGCATTGAAACCCAACTTGAATTTCGTATATAACTGCTGAAACAGATTTATCATAATGATGCCCTTCGATAGAAATAAATGTAGGCGTCTGTAATGGACTCTCTGCAAGTAATTTTTGTTTTTTTAAAGGCAGAGAAGTTAATGGAATTCTTAGCATATACTATATATATTTTGATTTTATTTTGATTCAATTTTTTTAAAAGGAGATATGAAATAATTCGATAACCGACGTTAAAAATTCAATTGTTTATTTTTCATTATTTCAATTTGTTGTATAAATTATCGCTAACAAGAAATTTGTGAGGTTTATTTTAAACGTAAAATAAAAATTCGTTTTTAATTCAAAATCCTTTTTAAACGTACAAATAAATGGATGATCATCCAAACAAATTTCGTACTCCTCGATCATTCCGTTCTCAAAAGAGCAACTTTTCCCAAAAGAAGGATGATAAATATTACGATAATCTTTTATTAAAATATAGTAATTATACAAATACTCGTAAGAAAATAGTCAATAGTTCTCGCAGAAAGTTTATTGATGATGAAATTGTGGATACCGATTTAATTTCTGCAATATTTGATACTCCGAAAGTTAAAATCTTGGAATCTCATATTGATATAGAGAAACAAAAATTTGAAGATGAATTATCAAAAAAAAGAAAACCTAAACTAACCAAATCTCAGCAAAATAGACTTTTTATGAGATTATCATCTCCAAAAATTAAATCAACCAGCGAAAACCAACAAACTAATAAAACAGTTACAAAAAGATCGTATAATGGTTTGGAATATAATAAAGATTTTATCAATTCACGATTCATAGGAATTGAAAAAATAATTTCACTAACCCAATTAGAATTGATTCTCCGCTATTTTTCAATTATTGATCAATGTGTTAGTGAGAAACCATTAATTGAGCAAAATATTTTTCCTCTTTGTCAAGTTGCAAATTCTGAGAATGAAATTTCATTTGACTCAGAAAAGTTAAAAGATGTTCTTCTTCAAGCTTTCGTTAATTCTTCTGAGAATTCTTTTTGGAGAGAAATTTCGAATTGTATTAAATATGCCAGAATGAATGGGAAAAAGAAAACATATATTAGCCCAGTTACTCCTGAAATATCCAAAATTGACAGTTCTTTTCGGTCCAAATCTAATGAACTCAATAATTCAAATGTATTTGATGACAATGATGATAGTATCTCTGTATCTAGTAAAGAAGATTTGCCTAAACAAGAAAATGAAAATGCAAAACAGCTTAAATTCAAATTTTCTGATAATTTAATTGATACTCAAACAAATGATAATGAGCTGCAATTAAGGAAAGAAAAAGTGGTTAAAAATAAAAAAGAACTTATTAATAAAAAAAAATTAAATGATAATAAGAAAAATGAAAAAGAGCAAATCACAAATAAGGAAGAGCAACCAAATTACGAAGAAGAACAACTAAATTATGAAGAAGAGCAACCAAATTTTGAGGAAGAAGAACAGCAAAATTACGAAGAAGAACAACCAAATAATGAGGAACAACAGCAAAATTATGAGGAGGAGCAGCCAAATTACGAAGAAGAACAGCCAAATTATGAAGAAGAGCAACAAAATTGTGAAGAAGAACCAAATAATGAGGAAGAACAACAAAATTATGAAGAAGAGCAACCAAATAATGAGGAAGAGCAACAAAATTATGACGAACAACCAAATTATGAAGAAGGGCAACCAAATTATGAAGAAGAGCAACCAAATTATGAAGAAGAGCAACCAAATTATGAAGAAGAGCCAAATAATGAGGAAGAACAACAAAATTATGACGAACAACCAAATTATGAAGAAGAGCACCAAAATTATGAAGAAGAGCAACCAAATTATGAAGAAGAGCAGCCAAATTATGAAGAAGAACAACCAAATTATGAAGAAGAACAACCAAATTATGAAGAAGAACAACCAAATAATGAGGAAGAGCAGCAAAATTACGAAGAAGAAAATAATATTGTTGATAATGCAAATAATGAAGAGCAAATTACAATTGGAAGAAATCTATTTAATGATGGAAAAGATCATATTTGTAATAAAGAAATAAATTTAGATAGTAAACTAAATGATGGAGAAGAGCAAGTTTCTACATCTGAAAATGTAAATGCTGATAATAAAATCCAATCAACAAAAGAATGGAAACATGAATTATACTATGAAGAAGATTATAACTCTTATTCTGAAATTGAAAGTAATCCCGTTCAAGAAAGAGATTTGCATCTTATCGCCAAAGATTTATCAAATAACCAAAACGATGATTTCATTTCTTATGATTCTTTTGGATATGATGATTATAAAGAAACAAAAACAGAAGAAAAAACTCAAAAAAAGAAAAAGGTTGTTCCAGTTAAGCCTAAAGATAATTCTAATAATCCAAAAATTGATGACCATATAAAAAGTAAAAAGAAGAAGCCAGTAGGTAAAGAGAATGATAATGTCCAAGAGAAAAATGATTCAACACAAAGAAAAAATAAAGCATTAATTCAAAATAATCATTCAGGTAAAATGATTAATTATGCAAAGACATCTCCAAATCAAATGAAAAACAAGAAATGAAGTATTTTGTTCTTGGTAAACTTAAAACCATATATATTGATTGAACCTAAATAGTTTTAATGCTATTATTTATATTTTTCTAAAATATATTTTATTACATCGTTGATTGTATAAAATGCAGTATCCGAATTTATATAGCATACTTTTTTTTATTTTTAAGATTGGCAGACTTTCTTCAAAGAATAATATCTTCTTGTAAATGCATGTCTATATTAATTTAAAAATAAAATTAGTCAATTGTGTTTTTCAAATGAAATAAAAATATAAGGAAAGCTTCAGCAATAAAATTTATAAATGAAATTCTAAAATGAAATAAATCAATTCAGATTAAATGAAAAAAGTCCGAATATGGTTTTATCTTCATCAAACATTAATAAATTTGTGAACCAGGTTAATCAAAATTTAAACAAATGTCCTTTAGGTTTTGAGGTATATTGTCGAAAAATTTGTGATGAACAGCCTGCTCAGCTGTTAATCTCTTTTTAGGATTCATTTGAAGTAAACCTGATAAAAGATCAAGTAAGTCAGGATCTGTATCTTCTGGAAAGAATTTTGAGAAGTCAGGTGTCTCTTCTTGAGGGATTGGAAAGTCAGCTGGTAAATACTCTTTAAATCCAGGCCATGATTCTTCTGAAGGAAGTCCTAATAATCTTATAATTTGAATTAATTGGTCGATATTTGAATCACCATTAAACAGTGGCTCTTTTCTAACCATTTCAGCTATTGTACATCCACAACTCCAAATATCTACAGGAAAATCAAATGGATGCTTAGCAAAAAGTAATTCAGGGGCGAAATACCAAACGAAGGACTCATTCCCTTCGAAAGATTGGAAAGGACGATGGCATATCCTAGCATTTCCAAAGTCACCTATCTTTAAGTATCCTACCTTGTCAATTAATAAATTTTCAGGTTTGATGTCCTTGTGAATAATTCCATTTCGATGAAGATAGTATATCCCACATAAAAGTTGGAATGAGTAGGAGCAAATAAGTTTTGGGTTGGTGGGTTTGTTTTTTTGTCGATCAAGGTATATCCTTAAATCTCTATCCATATAATCTAAAACCATTGTAATGCGTCCATCTTCACAGCTTACTTCCTGCAAGTGTATGATGTTTACATGATTCATTGAACGAAGAAGGCTAATTTCACGTAATGAATTTGCTGGAATTCCATCATCTTCTTGGTCCATTCTCACAAGTTTTAGAGCAACAACTTCTTTTGTTTTGGTATTATTTGCGCGAAATACTGCGCCATAAGTTCCTTCACCAAGCTTTTGAGCTTTTTCGTAAATAAAATCAGACATTGTTTAGAAAAAAAGGGACATACTTTTCAATGTCGTTTATAAAATTTTATCATTTCAATATGTGTAAAACGTGAAGTGACCATTTATTCATATATTTATTTCAACTCTTTTTATAAAGAAAGAACAACATATAGCTGGTGAATATGTATTATTATATTTCTATATGAATAGTTTTTCTTTTTTATATTATTATCTATCAAAATAATGAGTTTTTTTTCATTCAATATTAAAATCAGATATTAAGATCTTTGGGTAGAATTTCTACCGTAGAAAAGAGACAAAACATTGATTTTAATTTTATTTATCATATTAAATATATATTTATATAATAATATACAGTAAATAATAATATTTGATCAATATATTTTTTCATATTAGTATTGCATAAATAAGTTGAGAAGTCAACAATACTTGCTTTATTTGGAATATTAATTGATTAATTGATTTCTCAAAAAGTTTAACATTTTTTATTTGATAAAACACATATTATCTCAACACGTCTACAATTGTAGGGAGAGGAGGATTGGAAAAAAATATAATGTTATTTCTCAAAAAAAATGGATTGGAAAAAAATATATTTCAATAATAAAAGGTTTCCCACATTACTTAAAATCATAATCATTTTGTGATCAATTGAAATAAAAATCTTTTTATTTATAGTGTAAAATATGTGAAAGAGTGATCGAAATTCATAGTGTGGAAAAAAAATTCACCTATTTATTTTCATCAATTCCTCATTTTTTATCTCAAAAAATCATTTAAAAATAAGTAAGTCCATGCATGAGACTATAATTATTTTCACTTTTTTGTTATAATTTTTGACCATAGTTTCCATCAAATCAAATTTGATTTTTATTAATATTATTATATGAGTAATACAAAAATCACAATTAAATATATCATTATTTCATATTTTTGGCTGGGAAATCATTATTTATTATGAAACTTTCATAAAAGTATTTATTTGAATATAGAAAAAGATGCGACAATCTGAAATTAATTTGCTGTCAATTGTCCACCTTGTCTGTAAGTTTTTTAATAATTAATATATTATTGTATAAAATAAATGATTATCTATTGATAGATTTTTTTATTTTATTGATCATTATTGAACATACTGAGATTCACTTTAATTTTTTCAGAAGCAATAAATGTTGCATGAATCTCTTTCCCAAATTCGGTTAAAATAGCAGCTCTGAATTCTGGTGAATCGGGATACTTTAATGATTCCATTTGGAAAAAAGGAACTTCTTTATATTGTTCTACTGCACTTTCATAGCTCTTAGCTAAATCATCAGAAATTAAATCTGGAGCATTTGCAAGAATCATTAGTATGAGCTGTGATAATGATAAAGCAAGGGAAATAGATTGCTCTTTGAATTTGGAGAGCAAATTCAAAATATGTATAAAAACGCATTTATCTTTATTGTCTGTTCCTACTGAACGTTTATTATTCTTTGTTCCATAAAAATTAATTCTAGTTATAGCATCGCTTTCATATGCTTCCATTGCTGATGATCCATCTACTTGAACAAGCCATTCTGGAGGAAGCAAAGAAAGAACATCAGCTGGCTCTGTCTGAACGATTGGGATTAAATCTCCGATGATATTAGGGTCACATCGAAGTACAGTTTTGATGCATGTCACTGCTGACTTTTTATCAAATTCTTTTTCACTATCTAAGCATTTACATAAAATTTCGCTGAAATTTTCTTTTTGCACAAATTTAATTGTGTTATCGAAAATAACAGGTGCAATAAAAAAGGAAAGAAGTAATGAAATAGTAAGAAGTTGATTAGCTAACTCAAGATTTGAAATTTTTTCAAATAAAGAATCGACAGGAAAATCACCATAAAGTGTTAAAAGATTATCGGCCCAAAGTAATAATGATGTGAACGTATCTTTGAATTGAATTGTAGTTGCACATTCTGAAACTTGTATGATAAAATCAACAACTTGAGAATATAAATGATCTCTTATATATTCCTTAAATATTGGTGGATAATTTGAGGATGTTTCTGAAACGACCATTAAAACAGCATCACGTGCATAATCATTTGAATCTTCTGGTGAAAATACAAAAGAAAAAAAGAAGTCAAATATTGGATATTTTCCATTAACTGTCATCATCTCAAGTGCAATCGGTGATTTATATATTGCATCCCAAACACTTGATGCAAATTTACGTACAGAATATTGATCTTTAAGATAAAGAATATCTAATTTGGATAACAATTGAGCGAATGGCCGGTGGACGGTTACTTGCAATATATGTTTATTAAGCCCTGTTGTAAGAAAAACAGAAAAGAAGTCAAATATTGACTGAATATGGGTTGTTGGAAAATTTTCATTAATCGAATCAACAATTTTTTGCATAATCGATTCACTTACAAAATAATCCAAGCAAGGATGATCATCTGAGTCAATTTCTTCATTTAAATAATCTTGAATATTATTCAAAGCCCCATTAAATGCAATTGTATCTTCTGTGTCATGTTTTAATATTGTTGCTAAGACGGTATTACATGATTCTTTGAATTCTTCAAATGAATTTGTTTGTATTATTGGGGCAATAAATTCGCCTGCTTTTTTAATAAGAGACCACATTCCTATTTTATTTATAAACTTAAATGAAATAAAATAAAATATTCAATTGTTTATAAATTATTGAATTTTTTGAGTAAATTGAAAAAGCCAGCTTTTATTCATGAAATTGATTGTATCTTGTATATAATATTAATAAATAAGAAAGTTTTATTTGCTAACAAGTGAATAATAAATTTATTCATTACCAATTTTAATATTAATAATAATAAAATTTTCTTGAGGTTTAATCTCTTTCATATTATTAATATTAATAATATCTTTATCGGAGTTAAAGTTTATGGAACTTAATGAATTATTTAGCGGATTTAGCGATGGCAAAATTATTTTATTCTTTTTAGAATGATTATCTTCTTTAACTTTTTGAATTGGGGATTGGGTCTTGAACTCATTTAATGGTTGATCTGGTGATTGTATCTGTGGATACATTCGAGAAACAAAATAATTCCAGCGATTTTTCAATGAATTTGGACTTCGATTTTTAAAGAAAGAATTTATCTGAACCCATTTAGGTCCAATTTCTTTATATTTCTCATAGAGTAAATCATCTTCTTCTTTTAACCATTCCCCATTAAAAAATCCAGGAGCTAAATAATTGCAATAACGATCACGGCATTGCCGAGCTGTTCGATATGGAAGAAATTGTGCAATTCGATTCCAATTTTTCGGTCCTAATTTATCAACCATTTCTGTTAAAATTTCATCTTCCTCTGGGGAGAATTTTTTACGATGTTTATTAGGTAATTGTGGAGGTGCTGCAACTGATGAAAAGTTTCCATAACAATAAAATGATTGTGAAGGAAATATTGTCATTTGGGCCATTGGATTTGAATAGAAGTTGATATTTTTGTTTGAAAATGTCATTAATGATTATTAGATATTTTAAAAATTTTGTGATTTTAGCATCGTATTGTTTTGAGTTACTTACCACAATACTCAAATCAATTTTTGAATTGATTTTATCTTATTTTCTGAAATTATTTCTGAAAAAGTTTATCTCATTGAAAAATATTTACAAAAAGTGATGACAAGTTTTCTAAGTATTTAAACACTCACAATTTTTTTTGGTGATTGAGAAAATTAATAGAAACAAATGGTTTGTTTGATTCATTAATATCTGTATAATTATATTTTTTTTTAAATTACATTTTTTATAAAACTTCATATTTATTGTTTATTATTCCAAATATAACAAATATTTATTTATATGAGGTCATAGCATATTGTTTACAAAATAAGTGCCGCAAATGCTCAACATTCATAAATATTCATCGTGAAATAAGATAATTTGCCATCATAAGGTGCCAAATTTAATCATTTGATTTAAAAAAAAAAAAATAATGATATGTTTGCAAACATTTACACAAACATATCTTTTTTTGTATATCAATTCATAAATGATAACAATTTGAATGATCTCAATTTGAATAAATATAGCAGCATGCAAAATTTCATATTTAAATAAATTAAATGGTAAATTAATTAGAAGACAAAGTCAAACTTATATTATTAATACTAATAATGTAGCGCTTTAGGTTTAACAAGCTCATTGTTTTGATGGAATAAATCATGGCTCTTAACGCAAGGACGAACTGTTTTTACTGGTGATGCAAGAAATGTATTTCTTTGCCTAGCTACGCATTGCTTTTCATTATGATAAGGATCAGGAGTATGATTCGATGCTACACAATCATTTTCACTTTTCTTATTTGATCGAGTTAAAGATTTAATGGGACTCCTCTTATTTACTCGCATTCTATTCATAAAAATAGGAGATCCAGGAAAACATGAAGGGGAATTTTTAATTTTCCCAATATGTGGGCTTTTAAGCAGCTTTCCTAATTTGGCTCTTTGGAGAAGACGATAAGATACTGTTTTGTCATTCATCTTATTCATTAGAAGATCTTTTTCAATTCCATCATATTCAATGCCAAGGAAGTTCATTTGAGTGAGTATTTGGAAATCAATTTGAGATGTATTTTGGGTGAATATTGATACCCAACATTCATTTTCACTTTGTTCTGTCATCCAGGGATCTTCGAGGAGTTCCTCTAGAGAAGGACGATTGTGATAATCCTTTTGTAGTATTCTTTGGAGAAATATAACAAGTTGATTTGACATTCTAGATGGGTAATAAGGTTCTTCAAAAGCAGTTTTTTTAAGTTGAGCTTCAATTGTGCTGCCATTAAATGGAAGTTGGCCTGTAATCATTGCATATAAAATAATTCCTGAACTCCAAATATCGCTCATTTGATTATACTTTTTCCCTGTAACAATCTCAGGCGCCACATAAGCAGGAGATCCACATAATGAGGAAAATAAAATGTTTTTATCAAATGATTTGGAAAATCCAAAATCAATGAGTTTGATATTATTATTACTATCAAGTAAAATATTTTCTGGCTTCAAATCACGATGAGCAATTTTCTTTGTGTTGTGTAAATATTGTAGTACATAAATAAGTTGTGTAAAAATTTTCCTGGCTTCTTTTTCATCCATACATTCTGTTTTATTGTTTAAGTAGCGTAATAAATCACTCTTTGCATATTCTAGGACTATATACAAATGGTCTTCAGAATCAACAATTTCATATAATTGAGTAATTAATGGGTGATTTAAATCTTTCATTATAATGATTTCATTTTCAAAATGTGATTTAGCTTCTCCATTCGAAACGATCAGTTTTTTATCAACCATTTTAATTGAAACTTCAATATTTGTTAACTTGTGAATGGCTTTGTAAACGCAGCCAAATGATCCTTGGCCAATTTGTTCTCGTAAAGTATATTTATCTTCAAGTGGATATTTATTAATCAGCGAACTTAAATGAATTCTTTTTGGAGATCCTTGGCTTGTCTTTCTTTCTGGAGTATTTTTTATCTCACTCATCTTCTGAATGAAATAAATAAATAATAATTACGAATAATGTTAACGTCAAATGTGACTTTTTCAATATCAAGAACAAAACTTTTTGAAAATGATTAACGTCTTTTTTATATCAAAGACGTTTAGAATCTTTGAAAATTGTTTTATTTCTTGATAAATAATTGAAAAAATAACCGGTGATTCAATTTTGAGTGACATATATTTTATACTAAGGTTTTGAGAAACCGCTCAAAAATTCTGAAATTTGAATCCCCCTTTCAAATTAAACTCAATTATTTGAGAGGGGAATGTAAATGCCTTCTAAAACGTTCCAGTAAATAATTAAGATAATATCATTATTACCATTATATTATTCACTCCAAAGTGGAAATGATATATAATATCTTTTTGAGTGAAAAAAAAGAAATATGGCTATTATTAAGATTATTATATTAATTTTCACTAACCTATATTTTTCTAATCAACCTCAAAATAATGATATATTAACACCATTTTTATTCATTTTACATATTTACTTCAAATTTTTAGCTTTTATTATAATTATTTAATTCTTTAATTTATTCCAAGTTTGATATTTTATGTAAAAAACAGTTTTATTACTATATAATGAGTACACATATATGATATAGGCGAGTTAAAAATCTTATTATACATTAAATTATAGTAAAAATAAGAAATGCTTCTTATTTTGTCGATTACTTCTATTAAAAAAGAGATTTTTAAATTTTAGCACAGATTTATCAACTCATATGTTTTGTCGAAATATAATAACTATAAAATAAATATTAATATTTAATTCAGATAAGAATTAACTTTTGCATAATTTGTTCAATTGATATAATTTTCCATAATATTTTCAAATTATTTATAATATTATATTACTAATATTAATAATTTATTTTTAAATCTAATAAACTAGTACAAATTAAAATATTCAATAATATATAAAATTGATTTTGTATATTTTACAAATTATATTTTCAATTAAAAATCGGTTATTAAAAACCCTATTTTATACCAATTTTGTAAAATAAAAAGATTGGATAATTAAAGATTTAATATATTTTATTAAGATAAAAACAAATTATTATTCTCAAATAAAAGTTTATTTGCTTCCTCAACTGGGAAACTATCTTCTAAAATTGACTTTTGTTCTTGTTCATTTAATGAAACAAACTTAGACAAAATAGAAATATCAAAAACAATCCCTTTCCTTTGGTCATATATTACTTTTTCTGCCAAGTATTGATCTTCTTTGGACAGTCCAGCTATACATTTCATCTTATCTTGCAAAATTTGAACTAGTTTCTCAAAAGATATATCGATATTAACAATTTTGAGCTCGAGTATTGAACCTGAAGAAAGGCCAACATAAAATGAATTTTCAAATTTATCAATCGAAGTTGGAACAGAATTTAAGTTAATTGGGGTGCATCTCTCAAGTTTTGAATTATTAATGATCTTCATTACCAATATTTTGGAGTTTTGAGTACCAATTAACACAATATCTCCAATTAATGAGACACAAGTAGTATGTTCATAAAGAGAAACCATATCAGCAAGTTTGTATGAATTATCATCATTTACAACAAAAAGAACCATAGTATCATCGTTGATCAAAAACACTGTATATCTATGATTCATCGAAACATAGGAAATAGGTTGCCCCTCATTTGAATTAAAAATTGGGGATTTTGTTTCCAAGTCAATAATAGAGTATCTTTGATAGATATATCTTTTTGAATGGTTTACAATAAAATTCAAAATTTCTTTATCGAATTTCATTTCATTCACTTTCTTCAAGTTATCATCAAAAACAATTACGCTATTTTTACAAATAATGTTAAGTGTACTTTTTGCATTTCCGATGCAAACAAAATTTTCGCATGAGTAAAACGGGTTTTCATCATTATTTAAAAAGAAATATGTTATTTCTTTTATAGTTCTTGAATAAATATATTGATTATTATTTAATCTTACAAAAGAAGACATTGGGATTGCTGATATAGAACATTGATTTAAGAAGCCTTTTTCAATTAAACGAATTTTTTGAATACTATTAAAATTAACCATTGCAAATTCGTTAGGACCAGTAGGAACTGCGTCATAAAAAGGTTCACAATCAATATGAATAATTGAGTTGTTAATAAGTATTGAGGGATGGCTTCCACTGATAATATGAAATCCATTGCATTTGCTTATACTCGTATGGGAACCTTGACAATAAATCTTTTCTTCTCTCAAATTATTGATTGAATGAATTCTTACGTAATCTAATGCGTCAATTGAAATTAGTTGATTTTTTCTAAAGAGTTTTATTCCAATTGCATCAGGGCAATGAATTACTCTCACAACTTTCATACAAGATAATTGGTATATTGTAATGTATGAAGACATAATCGCTAAGTAAAAGTCGTTGACTGAAATGGCAGTGATTTGATCATCGTCGTCTTCTTTTATTTTTTCTTTATAAAAACTTTCAAGTCCAACATATTTGTATGAAAAAGGAATTTCTCTGTATTCAATTTTCTCAGAATCTGTATCTTTTTCTGCAAAAAGTGAAAATAAATGAATTTCTTTTTTATCATTATAATAAACAACGAACTTTTTGGAAGCATCGCAAATTAAAAATTTATCATTTATAGCATCTTTTTGTGCAATTTGTAACCTACTTTCAGTGCAATGAACAATTCCATTGAAAAAAATGGTTTTCTCATTAGTATTAAACAATGAATCTTGAACAACATTCCCATCTGACCCAATTTCAATAGTTTCATTGATTTTGGAGACAATAATTGAATTTTTGTTTGAAAATATCTTTATTCCTCCAGACAAGTTGATTTTTTCAAAAATATCAACTTTTTCAACTGGCTTGATAGAAATATTTCCTCTGTCGCTTATCCCCATATAATTATTGTTGTTTTTAGAAACGCTTTTTATACTTCCGGCGATTTGAAATGTCCTGACTATTTTAACAGAATTATCTTTTTTCAACTTAAAAACTTTTGATAAACTTTCATGTGACGCAGAAAACATTAAATTGTGAGTAAGTGCAATAATTTTGAATGGCTTATCTGAGTTCCCAACGCTTTCAAAATGAACAGTTCCTTTTCTCTTTATTTCAACAAAACCAAAATTTCCTGTTTCATCAATATAGCAAAAAATATCATGATGAAGATGATCACAATTTATAATTTTATCAGCAGTACAGATAGTTGCGCTCGTCACTTTTAATCCATCATTCTTTTGTGTTATTCGTAAGCATTGATTTGAATTTAATACAACAACTGTTGAAAGTTGTTCTGGATTAATCGGAAATAAAAGATAAGAATCATTTGATAAACTAACTGATTTTTCTGGTTCTTCTCTATAGGACCAATCTGAAGAATCAATATCAATTATTTGTAATCGTGGACGTTCGTTAAATTCCTCGATTAGGACTGCTAATTGCATAACTTTTATTGTCGGCCCAATGAAGCAGAAGTCAATAATGCTTTTACAGCCAATTGAAATTGAAGTTGCATACTTTAATAAGGAATTATCGGTTTTCGAATATATTTCAATATAATTTGGCAATGTTTGTATTGCAATTAATTCTGGATGGAGTGCGCATTTGACTTTTATTGGGTTCGAAATATCGTTTGTCGCAGATAGTGAAAAATTAAGTATACTTTCTCCGTTTGGTCCTAAAATACATGCTCGATAATTAGCGAAAATAATTAAAATATTTGAATTTGTCGAGACATCATTGTAAATAGGGCGCACAAGTTTTATTGGATTATTAAATTCATAAAAAACAGGCAATGAATCTTGAATATTTCCGATCTGATAAATATATAATATGTTTCCTCTAGCTATCGCAAGAACATCTTGTTCCGATTCTAATGTAAAATTTGGTATAAGTGACGCGTCAGAAATAGTCGATGATGGTATAATTTCTCGAATAAAAAGAGCCATGGGAGATTTATGAATTACATTAATTCGGTTTACTTTTTTAACTTTTTTTACTTTTTAAAAATCAAATTTGACCTTGAAAGGAGAATTTAAAAAAAAATAAGCAAGATTGGAAAAATATATCTAAAAACAAAATTTTAATATAGAATACAAAATATAAATTAACAATTTGTAATCAATTGAGCAACTGCATCATCTGTTCTTTGTTGCATGTCAGCTCCGACCATTTTCCGTATTGCAAAATCAGATGAAATCAAACGAGCAAGTTCAGAACTTGCTCTTGTTATAATAGCTTTAATTGTTGTTTCGTCGAGAGAATCTTGAGGATTAAAGAACTGTCGAAACTGGTCTGCAACAAAAGCAAACAGTTTTCTTTTTTCATTCTCAAATTTCACTTTTTGAGACTCCAATCTAGATAAATAATTTTTTATTGTTGAATCCATTTGTGTTTTAGCGGTAGCCTCAGCAATCTGTTTAGTTTTTTGTGCTTTTAATCTTTGAGCTTCAATTTCTTTCTCTAATTGATTTTTTTCTTGCTTGATATTATTAGATAATTCTTTTGATTTTTTCGCTTTTCGTTTGGCATCAGCTAAATCTTGAACTAGCTTCTCAACATCTTTTCTTTGCTCCTCGCTCTCATTTTTCATTTCGGAAATGGCTTTTTCATAACTTTGAATGATTTGTGATTTTTCATTTTCCCATTTTCCAGTCAAATCGGTAATTCTCGAATCTAACTCTGTTTTTGTTATTTGTATTTTTTCGTTTTTCTCTGTAATCGTATTTTTCATATTTTGAACAACTTTTTTCAATTTATTCATTGCAATTTCACTATTCATCAACTGTTCTTCTGAAGATTTTAATCTTTTAGCTAGCTCTGATATTTGAGTACTTAAACTTCTTTCTGATTCATCTTTTTGTCTAATGATAGTTTCTTTTTCAAAATTAAATTTATTTTCCATATCTTGCTGAGAGCGATGGCAATCTTCAATTTGAAGTTTTTGATGGTGAATTTGCCTTTTCAGCTCTTGATTATTAGCTGATAATTCTTTATTTGTTTTATTTAATGAGGTTATCGTTTCTTTTAAATGCTCATTCTCTCCTTTTATTTCAATTGAGTCATGCTCTGTTTGATGTTTAAATTCGCCAAAACTTGCTTTTAATGTTGAAATTTTCTTTTTGCTTTTGGCTAAATTTGATTTTAAGGTGAAAAATTTCGCCTTTAATTCGTTAATTTCTGTAATTAGACCTGGAGCTTCTGAAGTTTCCTGGAAGTTCATCGTATCAACGAGATGTTTAATAACTGTATCATAAACATCATATCTTCTATGCAATTCGTCATATTCAGCTCTAAAAGTCAAGATTGCTTCAGTTAATTGCTTACAGCCATCTTTTGAGAAAAAATCATCCAGCGAACAAGGTTTTTGTGATAATGCAATCGATGCATCAACAAAGAATTGATTAAATACATCTTTCATTGTTTGGTTTTCTAAAGCTGTAGTCTGGCATATTTTATCTTTATTCAATAACTGCTCCTTGAAGTATTTATTAATTATTTTATATATGTGCTGAAGTTTTGTCGGAGGTTGAAGATGTTGAGACATTGAAATTCTGTCAATTTCAGTTTTCAAAGATGTATCAAATTCATTGAAACGCCAAACATCTGCCGGGAGTACTTCTGGTTGAGTTTGAGATGTTTTTAAAGTCATTTCTTCCTGTAATGAATGAAGTTCTTCTGTTATTTCTTTGTTTCGAGATTCATATGCATCGTTTTCATATTTGAATTTAGTTATCTGAGAGTTTTGCTCTTCAATTGTACGAGAAAGCTGTTGATTTAATGTAGAAAGTTCGTGAATTTGTTTGAGTTGAGATTCATTTGATTTCTTCAAATTTATAATTTGACCTTTTAAAAAGTGAATTTTTTTACTTTTTTCGTTTTCTTCTTGTGGGTTTTTATTTTCTTTAACATGAAAAGCATTTCGTAAGGTTTGAATCTCATCAACTGTTGTTTGGTGCACTAAATTTAATGATCCAAAATCATGTTTGAGTTTTTCTATCATTAAATCTTTTGATTCAATAACAGATTGGAGCTCTTTAATTTTATCATCAGAATTACAGAGTTTCTCATTTAATTCTTTGATTTGATTATCAAGCTCATGAGTTCTTTGAAGCATCTGCTCGTTTGCTATTTCAAGTTCGTTTGTTATTTTGAGAGTTGCCGGTTTCGGTGGTATTTCGAATTTGTTTTTTTGTTGAGATTGCTCTAAAATAATCCTTTTTTGTTCTTCTTTGCGTTTTTGCAATTCATCTTTTAATGTTTGAACTTTTGCCTCAAGGACAGAAATTTGATGCTTTTGATCTTCGATTATCAGTGAATGATCATCATTCAATTCTTTGATCTGTTTGTTTAATTGTTCAATTGTTTGATTTGATGAATAATTTGAGTCTTTTATTTCTTTTTTTAATTTTGATATTTCAGCTTCAAGATTTTCTTTAATTTTATTACCTTCTTCGATTGTTAATTTCAATTTTTTAATTCTGTGGGCCTTTTCTGTTTTATCCGATTGTGGCAATTCATTATTTGTATTATTATTGGTAGATTCTTGTGAAATAGCATGTGCTGTATCTTGTAACGATGGTGGCTGCTCCAACATTTGTATAAGATCCTCAGCTTTGCAAAACGTGCATTGAAAGAAATGACTGGCTGACGTAAGAATTCTTTGAATTGTATTTAAAGATAATTTTAATTCAACATCTTCTGATTCTTTTTCTTTTTGGATTTTTTCAAGTTGATTTGAAATCTCATCAATCTGTTTTTTCATTGTTTCTTGACTTGCTTGTAATTGTTTTTTATAATTCGAATTATCATTTTTTCTTTGGGCATAAAATTTTAGCCTTTCTGATTGAAGTTGTTGATTTGTTTCATCATTAGTTCGAAGTGCAATGTCAAGTCTTCTGCTTAAATCGTCGCGTTCGAGAGAAATTGAATTTATTTCTGTTGATAATTGTGTAATTTTCTCATGCATAATGTCAAATTTAGAAGCGCATTGGATAGCTTCACTAAATTGAGCTTTTAATTTCGAGTTTTCTTTTGTGAGATTATCATTTATTTCTTGGAGTTGGTTTCTAGAATTTTCAGCGCTTATTTGAAGATCTTCGGAAATTTCAGTCGAATTCTGATTACGTGATGTTGTTTGGTCCGAATCTGAAAAAGAATCATACATGTAAATCCTAAAAAATCTTAACGGTCGACATATTTATATTAAACGGTCTAAGAAAATCTTTTCTACAAAAATTTCAATATGCATTGAATTTTCTCAATTTTTGAATTCAAAACGATTTTGGAAAGAAATTTTTCAATTTTCGTTTTAATTCATCCTTTTTTATTTCATGTACTTGGTGAATTGCCAAATATTGTTTTTTTTTTCATGAATCTATCATGTTTGGGATTCGTAGATTTTTTTTTTTTTTTGTCTATATCGTTATATTTTGGGGAATTGTATTTTTCTACGCCATTTTTTGAAAACTTTTAAACTTTTTGAATACTTTTTTATACATTTTTTATTCATTTTTTGCTAAATAATGCATAAATATTTAGTTCAAATGGCTTCACGATTCATCCAGTAATTCAAGGAGCCTGATTCGGCTTCGCGCAGCCCTGTGGTGATCACTGGTACGTATATTCCTGAAAAATTATGTAAAAATAAAAAAAAATTATATCAAAAAAATCAAATAGTTATAATTTTAAGAGAAAATTTAAATTTACGATTTTCTTGGTTAATTTTCTTAACAGAGTAAGTTAAATTTCACCTTAAGATGGCGGTTTTTAACTTTCCATGAGTAGCTATTCATGGATAGAAAAACCATTCAAAAAGTGGCGTAGAAAAAAACGATTGTCCTTATATTTTTCAAAATTGTTTTCCATCCATTTCGGCATTTAACCTTTTTGTTCCTTAAATTCTTTCTTTATAGTTTTGGTAAGCCTATATCAAATGGCTGAATAACATATTTGCTGTGAGATGATAGCTCAACTGCTTTAATGTTGTGAAGTACAAATGTTTCGAGATAAAAAAACATTCATACTACTCTAGCGCCTATCAAGAATTAGGAAGTATAATTGTGAATAGGATTTTTATCCTTGAATGTTAGCGAGATGTTTTCTTCTTTCTTTATCTCTCTTATCATCATGTGGAATTTAGTCAAAGATGATCTTGAGAATATTTACCTCTATTTTTTCTATTTGTGTTCTTGATTTCTTCTCACTTATGAAGCTTGTTTGGAAATCTTCCCAATATCATTCCATGTCTTGTAAGTTTGTGAATGCGCCTTTGAATTCAACTGGTTTGATATCTTCTTCTGCAAAAGCTATGAAGTATTCATTGCCAGTAGAGCAATCCTTTTATAGGTCTTGGAAGTTCTTGTTGAGGTCAGTGGTGTTGATCTGATGTTTGGCAACGTTGTTCGAGAAACTTTCCATCTTCTTCATTAGAATAGATATTTGTTTTTAATGGTTATCTTTATCATCAACATATACAACCTCATTACGATTATCTTCTAGTTTTTTTATTTTTCCATGTCGACATGTGCGGCCTCTTCATCTTTATATGATTTGTATTTATGACCTCTTTTTGGTGTTTGATACTTCTCTAGAAACGTTGCATCCTCATTTTCATAGTCATCACTATGTCTGGTATCATTAGTGCCTATAGAGTAATGAGAAAAAATATTTTTATCTTTTTTATTTTTACATTTTCATCAAAAAAAAACCTGATTTAGAACAATAATTATAATTGTCTTCTTCTGTACCTTTTGAAGATAATAAATAACTCCATATACAAATCTATCCTTTAGTGGAATGGACGAATGTACAATCAGCAGATAAAGTTTTTCGGTAAATTAAATTACCTCTGAAATAGCCATGTATATGAGGAGCTTCAGTAGTTGGAGAGATTTCTTTTCAATAAATCACTCAAGAATTTGCTCTATAGTTAATCAATGTTATTGATATTACTCTAGTTCATGCTGGTGAGGCTTACAGAAACATATTAGTATATAATACTTCATTTTCTCTGCAAATGAAGTGAACCATTAGTTCAAATATACTGAATATGTATGAAAAAGCATATTTGTTCTGAATTAACTTCATCCACCTGCGCTTATTATGGAAATTTTGGTAAAAGAAATTAGTCGCAATAGGTGGATGAGGAGCTAAATCTAAAGATTAACTCTTTAATTTACATGCAATTCATTGCCCAATGTTAGACTCATCAGATGTTGGATAATGCCATTTACCATCATACAATAATATCCTTGCTTTTAGCAAAATGAATAACACAATCAGAATCATTATCTTACTTAAGAAAACGATTATATCTCATTTTAAACTTCATAATTATGCTTTTAGATTTAAAAGATTTATTTGACATTTTTCCTATAGCTGAGTAGGTTTCCATGTTTGAATCATATACACCTATTTCATTTTTCACTTGTAAATTATTATTAATATCCAATTCTCCAGTAATTCAGCTTGAACTTTAATACAATCATAATCATCTTTTGCTTTTTATTAAAACTATAAAGCATTATTAATATACTCAAAAAGAGAATCTTTGGCTTCTCGTTTAGGATTCTCAAATAGCTCATAGAACCGATCTGGAGGGAATAATACAATATGTACTAGTTTTTTCACCTATTTTACTACTTAGAATTTTAGATATGGACACACTTCTTTTCACTCTAATTATGAGTTCTTATTAGTGATAGCATTATTATCAATAAGATCATTTAAATACATTGGTGGCGATAGAAGTCTTGAGATGAGCCTAGAATCATGTTTTGATGTTTGAGGAGATGGTGTCGTTGATGATAACGTAGACAATTCAAAAGATAATATCTAATTTTTAAGATGAGATTTGATTTTTTCAGCTGGCTTTTTCTGAAAAATTGTATGGTTTTGTGTTCTCATTTCTAATGAAAGCAAGGCATTATCCTACTCTGATTCTAACATTTTTGCTTGTTTTTTTTTATTTCGGCTTATAGTTTTATATGTATTTAAGTGCTGCATTATTGTCACTTTGTCACATTTCATATTTAATGACAAAAAGAAAAGCAGATTTGTTATTTGGTTATCCTTTACAGGGTTGGCCAACGTTGACGTTAAAATCGTTGAACAAAATGTTATATCGTTGAATTGAATGTCTACGTCAACGACATTAAGGCCATTGATTATAACCGTTTCAATTTGATCATAACGACATGTTAACGTTGAAATAATGTTGAATCAATGAATTAAGTTAACGTTATGCTTATTGAATAGTTGAATTTTTTTGAGAGGCAACTTTTTCTGAAAAAAAACTTTATCGATTCAATTTATATTTGGTATGATTTAATAAAGTATTATTATTTTGAAAAAATTAGTAAATATCATTATCATATCTATATAAATACTAAATATATATATGTTACATAAATGATAATTTTATTTTAAATCAACGACGATAGAAATAAAAAAGTGCCATTTTTTTGAACGATCAATTTCAACGAAACACTTATCGTTGATCGTTGACGTTGAAATAACGAAGTTAAAGTTGACAACGAGCCACCAGAAAAGTGACGCGGTTGATCAATTTTTTCAACATTGACCATCCCTGATCCTTTATTGGCAACAATTTGATCATATCTTCAACAATTTGATAGGGAGTATATTTTGTTCTTAAATTAAAAAAATAGTGAAACGTACTTTTTTCCAAGCTGGAATTCTACTATGAACCTAATATAAATTTTAGAATATTTTGGTTTACTCACTTTTTTCTTCATTATCAAAAAGTTACTCAGAGGTACATTTTAACATAGAAATTAAGAAATAATAAACGGTGAAAGTCCCTTATAAGGTTTTTCAATTTTTTTTTCTTCTCAATAAATTCAGTATAAACACACAATTTATAGCCAAATATTTTTGACATAATGGAAAATCCAAATTCGAATGTTCCTCCAAGCGAACAATGTGAAATAATCAAAAAGCTCCGGGAAGAAATAAATATAGAAGATGGTGACATCATTTATTTGATTTCGTTATCATGGTTTAAAAAATGGCAAAGATATGTAGGATATTATAAAACAAATACTTCATCAAATAATCAAAACTGCGGTGAAATTGACAATAACGATTTATTTTGGTATAATAAATTTGATACGACCAAAAAATATAAAAGTGATTATATAATGGTCACTAAAGAAATGTGGGATAAACTCTATGAATGGTATGGAGGGGGACCAATAATCAAGTTTCCCGTTGTCTACACTGGTGAAGATTACATTCCTAATACAGATCCACTAGTGTTAACAATCGTTTACAAAAATGAAGAAAAAGAAATTTCAACAGGCAAAGAAGTTCTTGTAAGTACTCTGAAAAAGAAAATATACAAGCTTTTTAATATATCACCAAAAACTGAAACAAAGCTTGTTGATTTTTGGAATGGTAGCTTTTTAAAATATTTAAATGAAGACATGTCTATAAATTCTAATTCAATTTATGATAAACAAAAAGTTCTTGTTTGCAGGAAACACAAAAATGGGAAATACAAGTTTGACAATCAAGGTTCAAGTTCTTATTTTACTCAAAATGCTGGGCCTGCCCCAGCTCCAGGCGTTGTTGGACTTTCTAATCTCGGGAACACATGCTATTTTAATTCTGGTACTCAATGCCTTCTACATTCCCAACCATTAATTCATATTTTTCTACACACAGAATGGAAAAATGATTTAAATAGGAAAAATCCACTCGGCATGAAAGGCGAATTAGCTGAAGCTTTTGCTAGCTTGATGAAATCTGTTTGGGATAAAAATGCGAAACGATATGTTGCTCCAAGTGATCTTAAGTCTGTAATGGGAAAAAATATCCCTCAATTTGCTGGATATGATCAACAAGATTCTCAAGAACTTATTACTTTTATGCTTGATGGACTTCATGAAGATTTAAATAAAAGGGTTGTGAAGCCCCAAGTTGAACCTGTCGATGGTGATGGAACCAATGATGAAGTGATATCTCAAAAGTCCTGGGAAAATTTCAAAATGAGGAATGACTCTGTCATAGTTGATAGCTTTTATGGACAGTTCAGATCATCACTTGACTGCCCTAATTGCAAAAAGAAAACTGTTATTTTTGATTCTTTCAACATCATTTCCTTACCAATATCGATGCCAAAATTAGCCACAAAGGATTTAATCTTTGTTCCAGCCGATTTTACTCAAGAATACAAGAAAATTAAAATATCTGTTCCACCTGATGCTTCATTCGAACGCGTTTCAACTGAAGTGTCAAAGGAAATTGGAAGAAAGGTGAACGTTATTGTTGGTAGTGAAGGAACAAATTCGATTAATTGGGGTCTTACTGAACCTACTACATATTATTCGTATTATAGCTATAGGACTACGTCAACCAGTTACGCATTCGAAGTCCCAGAAGAATATAATGGAAAGTTTCTTGTTCCTTGCAAAATACAATTAAATATGAAATATTACTACTCATCTTCAAGGTATGAAGATGCCGCAGGCCCTGTTCTTATTCCTGTTTCGGATGTTAATGCAACAGAAGATGAAATTGCTGAAGAAGCAACCAAAATCCTCAAGTGCTTATGGGAACCTTGTGATATTACCATCGCAAATCAATGCCAAGAAATGATTGATAAACTAGTTGATGATGAAAAACTTGTCGAAGACGAAACACCTGCAGAAGAAGAAAAAACTGATATGAATGAAAATGTTGTTACAAGTGAAAATACTGCTGAAGTAGACAAAACTGCTGAAGAAGATAAATCTGAAAATAAAGAAGATAATGAATCACCTAATTCACCAACAGAAAAAGCTCAGACAGCAGAAAATGTAACCAAATTTAAAGCAAAAATTTACGGATACACGTACAGCAATTATTACAATAATTATTACAGCAGTTATTACAGCTATAATAATAAAAGGTCACTGGCAGCTGATAAACATTATGAAAACTTATCAACAAAAGTTACAAATCTAAAGATCAGACCAAAGTATATGACCCCCAAATCAGGATTTAGTTTCAACTGTCTTTTTAGGCACTATGATGAAACCAACTCAAGTACTAATGATGGCGATTCAGATAATCAAAACGAATCGGATTCTGTTGATCTTTCTCAATGTTTTAAATTCTTCTCCACACCTGACATTCTTGATGAGGAAAACAAATGGTTCTGCCCAAAATGCAGGGAGTTTGTCTGTGCAAATAAAAAGATGGATATTTGGAAGGTTCCAAATATTCTCATTCTTCATTTGAAAAGGTTTATCCAAAATGAATTTCATGCTCGTAAAGACGAGAGTCTTGTCCATTTCCCAGAATTTATTGATTTAAAGGATTTTGTAATTGGTCCTCAAAAAGAGGAAAGATTGATATACCGACTTTATGCAGTTTCCGAACATTCAGGATTCATGGGAGGTGGCCACTATACTGCACATGCCAAAGTTGTTGAAAAAGGCAATGTAAATGGCTCTTGGTACTACTTCAACGATTCGTCAGTAAGCCAGTCTGATTATAATGATACTCAAAATCGAGAAGCTTACGTTCTTTTCTATCAAAAATACGATCCTGAACAAAAATCTGATGCAGAAGATCAAAAAGAAGAAGAAGACAAAAATGATAAGGAAGAAGATTCATCAAGCAGCGGATACTGTGATAGTGCAGATGATGGTGAAGAAGATGAAATTACTGATCAAGAAAAGAAAAAAGCTAGTACTCTTTTGCATTTCCCACAACAATCATCATCATCAGATGATGACGATTTTAAAAAAGATCAAAACTTTTTTAATGATCATCACTCTCCTTATATTAATCCAAATCCTTATAATTCTAATATAATTGATTCTGATGGACCCTACCTTACAACTAATGTAAGTGGATCCACAGAAATGACAGATGCACAAAGAAGAAATATTTCACAAAAGATATCTAGTAGCAGCTCTTCATCTGATGATGAAAACCGAGTTTCATCATCTTCTTCTGACAGTTCTGATAATAATACCAATGTTCATCCTATATCCAATGATTCATCATCCTCAAATGAAAATATTGTTATTACAAAAAATGAACATCCTGATGAATTCAACTAAAATCTCATCAAATGCTTTTTACTAAATATTGTTTATTTATCAACACTTTTTCTCCATTTCCATCTTTTTTTTTCCTTCAAAATTCATAAATAAAAAAAATTACGGGGCGATTCGGGAATTGAACCCGAGACCTCTCGCACCCAAAGCGAGAATCATACCACTAGACCAATCACCCTAATTGAATATTGAAAAGATGAAAAAATAAATTATTTTTTTTCATTTCTGAGAATCAAAGAGTTTTTTTCCTAAATTTTAGGAAAAATTAGCAATATATGAGCCAAAAAGATATTATAAAAGAAGTTCAATGCCCTATTACTGATGCAAAATTCACATTAGTTAGAGAGGAAATTCCAGAAAGTCTCGCACTTTTTCAAAGTTGGTGCCTAGATTTACTTCAAAGAGCCAATAATAGAAAATTTATTAATATAGCAATAGATTGCGAAGGATTTTCTCTTGGAACTATCGAACATTCACTTGGGTGCATTCAGATTGGCGAAATTTTTAATGATTCTTATAGTGTTCGTTCTGGTCTTGATCCTCCACCTGTTGGCACAAATCCAGGTTATATTATTATTTCTCCAATTAATAATACAATTAGACAGTATATATCCGCGATTTTATGCCATTCTTTCACATTAATCTATACTTTTGATTTTACAAAAGACTTTTCTTCAATGATGGAAGCTGGAATTTCAATTAATTTAAATAACGTTTTCGATTCACAAGTTGCAACTCTTTATAATATACCAAATCACATATTTAACACTAAAGTCAGAGGCTTGAAATGGTTTGTAAATCAAGCGATAAGAATGGATCCCCTAGCAGAAAAAGCAAATGAAAAAATTAATAATGAAAAGCATTCATATTTTGATGTAATTATGTTTTTATCAAAAGATAAGGAAAACCCATTTCAAGAGATGATGTCAGAAGAACTTTTTGAAATGGCTTCATCAGACATTTATATGACAGGCTTGGCTGCTGTTTATTGCATTAAATCAAATTTAACTGAAAATGTTTTTATTCAAACTAATCAAAAAGCAATAGAATTTTATCAATTTTCAGCCAAATGCCAAAATTATCTTGCGCCAGGAATCGCAAGAGAAGTATCTTTTTTCAATTATTTTCGATCCAGGGATTACAATCAACAAACAGATTTAAAAGATGAAACAGAAGAAGATTTACTCGAGCTTTTAAAAGTTTTTAGAGAGACTTATGCACTCATAAGCGCAGCCCGTATTTTAAAAACAAATTATAATGGTATAATTCCTCCTGAAAAAGCATTAGAAATTAATCAAAATGTATCAGAGAAATTAAATACAAATAGATCTCGTTTGGAACAAATGCTAATTAGATTTTCTTGAATTTTTTTTGCTCGACTCATATCTATACATTTCTATGCATTTTCCATAAATCATCATTGGTGTATATGTATATATATTTTTATCATTTTTTTATGTCTTTATGCTTTTTTCTATCATTTTTTTATTTTAATATCATTGATATTTTAAGCGATCTATTGTTTATAAGTAGAAATATTAATTTTTAAAAACTTTTTAAAAAAATCATGATAACTAAACTAAAAAAGAGGAATAATGAATAAAATTTTGAAATTGGTTTTTAATTAAAAATTCTTTTTTCATTCATTTGAGTATCTATTTGGATTTTTTTTATTCTGTATTATAAAATACATTCTGTGCTTCTTGAAGTATTCCTTGAAGATGAGCTTCTTTTTCACATGCAGTATGATGAATTTTTTGAAGCCATTCCATGATTTCTTCTAGTAAAGAGTATCCTTTTCCTTGAGCTATGTATCAGAAAAATAAAATAGTACATTCTATTGCTTTATTTAAATTGGAATTAAAGAGTTGCACTTCTTTTTCAAAATCTATGAATTAGCTAAAAAATGATATAAAACATACTCTGTATTTTCATTGAGCAATCGTTGAAAGCTTCTTCCAATTCAGCTTTTTGCTCATTAATTTTACGTGACTGGACACTGGAATTTCCCTTGGCTGCGTTCTCACGGTTCATTTTTATTTTTAACAAAAATAATTTTTTTCATCACATCAAACTACATCAAAAGCTATGAAAATCAAAAAGTGACAAAAAGATTTGCATTAATATATATATGTAATAAATAATAATACCTATTCTTTAATTATCATATTACATGTTAATAAATTACACTTACAATCTTTTACGACCATAGTCCTTCAATAACAAATTCTAAAGGTTCATTTCTCTCTTTTGAAGTCGCTAATAAAATATCGTCTTTATTTACAAACTCTGAAATAAGTTTATCTAAGTTCTTCTCTGTTGTTGCGATAATTGGCATATATATTGTTACATCAGCAGTTCGAAGACTTGTTAATGGATAATTCAACTCAGTTTTCACCTTATCCATTAATTGTCTGACTGTTGTTGTTGGTTCTACTGATACTTTTTCAAATTTTATTGAACATGAAAGGCAATCATCTTTCTTCTGGAAGAGAAAATGAGAACTATATAATCCAGACGCTGAATCTCCGACGTATAAAAAATTATTATTGATATTTGGTCCAGTTTGAGTAACATATTTTAAAGCCTCTGTCGCACATGTTGCTCCAATGATAGCTTGAGTAGTAGCAATTGCTGGAATAATGTTTTTAACTACACCCTTTGTGAGACTAATTGTTATTAAATTATCATCGATCTTAAATTGACGCGCATGCTGCTTTGCTTCATTCATTATCCATTTAATATGTTCTTCGTTATCACCATCAATAGTTTCGTTAGGGCGCAATTTGGACCATTGGAGTTCTTTAGCCCAAACAATGCAATGCTCAGGCTGCCTTGGATGTGAGGCAACTGTACAAGCTTGGAATGTGACTGGAGGTGGGAAGAGAATTTCCTGGCATCTCATGCATGCGTTTTTAAGTGGAATTATAAATTTAACATGCCCTTTCCATTCTTCTGTGCCTCCGTCAATATAAGGTATGGTATATTCTCCAAAAGTTTGTTGGGCAATTTGACATAATTTATCACTTATCCACATTCTTGCCTTTACTGAATCAACACCTCCAATAACTAAATCAAATGACTTGTAAAAATCATCATCTTTCTCCTCCATTTTACAAAAATGAGCGTTAATATTAACATTTTTTATTCTACATTTTATAAACTCAGCAGCCACAATTGCTTTGGGGCGGCCAACATCTTTTTCTCTAAATAAAAATTGACGATTTAGATTTGAAACATCAATTGTATCAAGATCAATTACGTCAATGTTTTTAAAACCAGTTAAAGCAAGCGATTTCAAAATTTCGCATCCTAAGCCTCCTGCACCAATAACAAGAATTTTTGAAGAAAGAAAATATTCTCTTCCACTTTCACCTGATTCATAATATTTTTGACAAAAAGGGCCTTTTTCTTCAAATAGATTATTAGTCGAAGAAGGAATCATTATTCTATTCGTGTCAAAATTATTGAATAATATATAGAATTTCGACCAAATATTTACATAAAATGGTAATCACTCAAAATTTTAAAAAGAAAAATATGAGCTCTAAATCTGTAAGTGAGATTCCAATCCCTGATAATCTTTCTGAGCTTCAAAAAATCGAATTCATGGCGTTTCGTGATTCTTTAAGCGCATTAGAAAACGAATGGAATTCACTAGAAAGTAATAATAATCCACATCAAAAAGAATGCATCAAATTATTGAATGAAATACGTGATAATAGAAAACAACAAGCAGCAGAACGCCTAAATTTAAGACTTCAAGTCATTGATCAGCAAGTTAAAATAGACACCGAGAGGATTAATTTAGAAAATGAAATCTTGACTCGAACATTTTATGATAGGATAATGCGCGCTTATTATGCTCAATATCAGAATTTATTAGGACAGCTTAAAGGAATAATGAATGAAGATGAATTTAATTCTTTTGTTAGAGAGAACGAAATTCAATTCCCGTCTTTTCCTGATGATGCAACGATGAAGACAAGACTCCAAGAATCAGAAGATCTTAAAATCCATATATCACCTCAAGAAATTGAAAACGATTTACACATTATTCAGTCTAAACTCAAAAAGGAAGAAAAAGAATAGAATTGTTATTACCCTGTATTTTACAAGCGCTTTTTTGCAAATATATAGATTCTATCTTTTTTTAAACAAATAAACTGTTTTTAAATGCTTATTTGTTCATATGCTTATTTGAATTTTTTCTTTTCATACTATCAAATCATATGTTTCTTTTTATATTTTTTGTTTCATCCAGGCTTGATGTGAAGCAAAGTAAAAATTTACGGTATCCATTAAGGAGATCATCTTTCAAACAAATTGCAAATACTTTTTTGAAACAAAATGTTTTATTTGATAATAAAGAAATCAGATTACAAAAAAATAAGTTAATGAAAGAAAGAAAACTTAAAGATCAAGACTTAAATGAATATCATGAGCAATTATTAGATGCTTCATCATCACAATCTTTAGATTTTACAACAGAAAGTAAAACTTCAATAGAGCCAACAGAAACATTATCTTCAGCAATGCCTCCTTTATCAACCCCGATATCCACACCTATTGCAGTAGCCTCGATAACGCCTATTCCAGAAGAAACATCTTCGATATCAAATCTCTCTCCGTTAACTACATCAATTCCACCAACACCTTCGCTATCATCTAATCCAACTTCTCTTGCAACATCAACCCCAACCCCAACTCTAAGCTCAATTCCAACCTCGATTCCCACACCAAATCCAACATCAACACCAGTTTCTACACCAACACCAATAATCACAAAGACACAAAATCAAATAGATGAAGACGAAGATGAAGAAAGGAAACAAAGATATTTTTTGATTGCTCTTTGCGCTACATTCTTTTTCCTTTTGATTGTTGTTCTTACATTATATTTGTATTGCAGAAGGAAAGAAGAAGAACAAAATCCTGAATACACAAGAGCTATACTTGGTGACGACGCTTTCGAATTTAGTCAGCTTCAGACATTTTAATTTGTTTTGTTTTGTTTTGTTTTAAGCAAATGATTTTGGAATTATACAAATCACGAATATATTAAAATTCATTCTTCTTTTATAAATTGATATATTATATATTTTGGATATTCTAATGACTCACCATATTTATCACTTTTTTTTACCAATAGAGCACAACAAATGCTTTTTTTTTTTTTTTTTTTTTTTTAAATATAAATATTTTAATATATTATTTTTCGGAATAAAGTATTTTTTTAATTTGAATGTTCATTCAAACAACGTTCAAAGAGACCGTTTAAAATATAATGGGTGCTTGTTGTAGCAAAAACAAAGAAGAATTTACAAAGAGTGAAACCCCAGTATATCCATTACCAATAATTTCACCCACAGATGCTCATACAACAACCATTTTTGATCCAGAATTTAATCCAACACAGAAAAGTAGAGGTAAGCCAGAATCAGTACCTTTACTTGACGAACAAACTACTATAAAACCACCAGAACCAAAGAAAGAAGAAGCGCTTAGTGATTCTTCTTCATCAATAGACCAAAATATGATTTCAAAACTTCTAGCAGAAGTTGATACGTCGGATTTATCTAATTAAGCAATTTGTTCGTTAATATTTAGATTTTTATTTTGTATTAACATAAAATATTTAGATAGTAATAATTATGTAATTAAACACATTTTATTAAATATAATTTTGAAAAATCATTATTATGCTATTCGATAATTCACGTAAGCTACTTAAAAAAACACAATGAAAAGTAAGTCGTTATTTAAATCATACAGAAATAGGAACGTATCCACTTGAATCAGGAGTAACAAATTTCCACTTATTGATGTCAAAAACTAATTTTGCTTTATTAAACCATACTTTTTTTGTTTGGTCAAAAAAGTAGCCACGTTCTTTTAATTCATCATGTGCGCTTTCTTGAAGTTTATCTCGGGCATGAATATAAAAAATAAATAGTAAAGATTCATCTGAATATTGAGAAATACGATTAATTGCATCTATTTTGTTTTCTTCTCGAGGATATGAGTTTGGAACTGGAAATTGCCCGTAATTAATTAATGGATTCTCAGATCCGGCATAAGAAACGTTTGGTAAAAGCGGTTCTGATGTCTGAAGATCAATTCCTAGGTTATTAATATCAAATTCTTCATCTAGCTCTGGGTTGTGAAGGTTTGCAAAAAGATATGAAAAATGAATTGGTGTAGAATAATCAAGGCTATCAGGACCAGAAAGTTCATTAGGCGTCATATCAATATGGAAAGATCCACCTGGCGTTCCAACACCTGCTACAGCGCCACCAACAGTTCCAACGTTTGCTGGTCGATTTGATATTTGAGGTTGCTGAGCATATTGGGGAATATATTGGATGTTTGATGGAGGTACGCCAGGTCTACCAATTTGGTCAGGATGAGGATAAAAATGGCTATTATTATTCCTTCCTCTTGGATTCATTTTTTGTAAAAAATTTGGAATATCTATTAAACTTTAGTTCAGAAAAAGTGAAATATCTATTTACTTATATATTTATAAATATAACACTCTTGAAATCATTTTTTCTGGTTCAATACTTTATGTATTTAACAGTTTTTTTGTAAATCCGGGAATGAAACGATATAATTAACTTAGAGTATTCAATATATTTTATTAAAAGAAATATAATTAGAAATATCTTAATATTAGACTGGTTATAATCATTTTTTCTTGTGGGCAGCAACATTTCCTTTTTGCTTTGCAGCTTTTTGGCGTTTCAATTCTTCTTTTTGGGCTTTCTGTTGTTCGAGAAGCTTTTCTTGCTGGCGTCTCATTTCTTCCTGTACCTGAGGATTGTTCATCATCTTCTTGCAGCAGAAAACAACTCCAAAGATGATTCCTCCGATTACAAAGACGGATGGCCCAAGCATCTGAAATATGTCGGTTGTATCAATATTCTTCAAGTGACGAATTGGGATTTCTTCGTTTCGAAGAGTGAGGTTATGAGTAGAAGCAACATATCTTCCATTTGGATGAACTTCAATCGATACATTGTAAAAAGTGCACCATGGGTGACTTATTTCAACAAAATGCTTTCCTGGTTTAAATCTATAGTATGTTTTTCCGTATCTGGGCGGTTTGATAATATCTTTTCCTTCATCAATAATCATAAAAGATTCTTTCACAATCGGGCATGCAGCAGTATATTTCACTGAAAATGTTACTTCGACCTTAGGCGCTATAAAATGAAGATAGAGGAAAAAAAGCATGAAAAAATTTGTTATGATAGACAAACCACTTTCAATGATTTAAAATTTTATTAATAAATATATGGAGAAAAGTATAATAAAATATGTGAAATCAATTTAATCTAATAAAAATATTGTAGATCTTACATTTTTAAATATTTTTATTTTTAGTGTTAGAAGATATAAAAAAAATATTTTCGATTTATATTTGAATAAGATTTTTTATTTCGATCAAAAATTTCAGAAATACTTCAAAATAAAATATTATGATAATATCTCATAAAAATTTGAGTATATAATGTTAAAAACATTTTAAATATAATCTTCTAAGATAATTAAAACATTTAAATGTATTAGTTTTTAAACAACGTTAAATATTATGATTATATGTTTTATAGTATAGAAAAAGAGTACTCTTAAGCATTTTCACTTTTCTTCTTTGACTTTGAGCTTGACTGCGGTGCTTTTGTCATTGCTTCCTTGACTTCTTCAACAAGCTTTAAATTAGGTATAAACATCAGTAATGCATCAGAAAAGTCAAGAATTGAGTTTGGCGGTAAAATAGCTATAGCTCCAACAGGAATTAAAATTCCATTAACTCTAAATGCTCTGTTACCACAATTTTCAATATAGAAATTGCAATCTTCTAAAAATGAAATTATTGCTTGATTTCGAGAAACATGAATGCATGGCTTCTCAGAAACAAAATTCATTTCAACATCAACAATTTGATCAGGTGATCCCCTTCCAATCATTATTGCTTCATTTTGCATCCGAAATTCATATTTTTCAGAACGCAAAACAGCTAAACAATTAGCATATCTTGAATCCTTCATAAAAAGCTTGACATTATGTGACAACACTGAAATTTGATTGTCGATAGCTTCAATTGGAGCTATTTTTTCAGTAGGCTCATAAGAGCATCGAGAATGTGTATATAAATTTGGTTGTTCACAAGATTCATGTATTGAATCTGCAAATAATTTTTCATTTAAAATCATACTGCTATAATAATCATAAAATTGTTCTAGTTCTTCATTTGACCAATTTTTAATTTCTTCAACTCTACTTTCTAAAGATTTTATTGATCTAAACGGCTTAAATATATACAGCCATTCTTTGATAAACTCATTAAAATCTGTATTTTGATCTGCTTGGCTAGCTTTTATGTAATTTAACAAAATAAAATCTTCATCATGATCAAAACTTTTATCAATAATATAATTTTCAAAATCGGCTACTTTTTCAATATTTGGAGGGTCAATCAAATATTTTTTGAAATTTTGTTCCAGCTCATTTTGTGATAATTCCATAAGGGATTCATGTGATGCCTGCAATTGCGAAAAAGGAACAAACATCGAATTTATTATTAGGGCCTTTTGAGTTTTAGTGTCAAGCTGCTTTGAAACTTCATCCACTAATGGCATTATTTGAAAAATTTCTTTTTTATTTTCCAATTTTGTGGCTCCTTCAGTTTGTTCAGTAGGCTTGTCTTTTTCTTCCATATATATCGACCGTTTAAAATTTAAATATTAAATGCTTTTATTGACCAAAAAAACGCACAAATTAGAAAATCTATTTTGACAAAGGTAAACGAATTTGGTTTTTTTTCAATTTTCTTATTTCGTTAAATAATCATAAAATATAAATTTAATTTATTATCTTAAACATTTTTTATTTAGAAGCAAATAAGATCTGTCGTAGGGAAATTGGAATAATATCAATTTTAAAATATTTTATAGAAAAAGTGAAGAAATTGAATTTTAACGTCAAGTATGTATTCAAAATATTTCTAGGTGCTCTAAGAGGAATTTGCCTAGAAACTGTTTTTTCTAACTCATTTTTATATATTATTTATTTATATTTAAATATTTATATATTAATATAATTTATAATATATTTTATCTATAATATAATATAATTATATATTATTTTTCTGTATAAAGCATATTTATAAATAAATCTTTTGAAAGCATATTCAAAATATATTGAGAACATAAAAATAAATAAAGTAATTAAATTTTCAGTATTTTTAAATAAAGACTATTCAATTTAAAAGAATTAAAAATGCAAATATCTTATTTTAATATCATTTTACCAATATTATTATGCATTTTTAAAAATATAAAATAATTTAGATATATAAATGCATGTTAATAATGCTAATATTATATTAAATTGAGGAATTCTGATGAACATATTATCGTAAGCATAAAGTAAATCAATTTTTTTTTAAATATAGATGAAAATAATTTGTATACTTATTAAAAAGTATGAAAAAATAATGAAATTTGTGAAAAATAATTGGATTAGTAATGAAAAAATTATTAATCAAACTTGATTGTTTCAAATGTTTTTTTGAGCATGTGTTGATATTGAAATAACTGAATCTGTTGATGAATATTATTAAACTGTTCTTTTTTGTTGAGTATTTTTAATATTGGGCTGATCCTTTGCCAACTAATATCTTTTGGAGGGGACAATAAAATTTAAGTTCATCACCATAATAAGAAAAATTCATATACTTAAATGATTTATTGTAATTTAAACTTGCTTTCTATTTTTTCCATTTGTTGTAAATGATTTAAAAAAGTTCAATTATATATGCAAATATTCATTAATATTCAAAATAAAAAAACATTTTAAAATATAGATATTAAATTAAAAATAATTTATGATAAATGTTTCTAAAATAAATTTTCATTGAAATGATATATCAATAAATACTTTTGGTTTTATCATTATTTCACAAAAAGTTAGATAATTTAACAAAAAGTTACCATTCATAAAAAAATTCATTGAAAAAATATTTTCATGATATTAGGGAAATGTTACGATTATTTTATTTTTTGTCTATATAGCCAATATTATATACTGACATACAATATAAATCATTAGAAGTGAAGTAATAATCGAAACATTTTGTTCATGATTAATATCCATGATAATCAAAAGTACAAAAAAAAGATAAATTTCTACTCCGTAAGCTATTTATATTATTTTGAAATATCAAAATATCTCTCATCAATGTGATTTTTTTATAACTGGTCCAAAAGAACAATTGTTATTGATTTTTTTTTATTTTTTTTAACGGACAAAATAAACGGCCTCCGTTTACCTTTATTTTGACTTGAAATTTTTCGACAAGCAATCGAATCGACATTTACCACATCTTTTATTTATTTTTGCTTAGATCTAAATCGCAGGTAAAAAAATAAAAAAATAAAAGAATCCAAAATCTATTTAAATTTATTAAAAATATAAAATTATTTTTTCTAAAAACCTTCTATCCATTTATCATCATTTCTGTAATCTCGTTCATATTGTTCTTGATTTGTTACCAGCTTTTCAGATTCCTTCAAAATCTCAGATTGTGTTGCTTTCTTATTTGTATCTACGGTTTGATTATCATCTCTATAAATTTGATCTTGCATAATACTTATATCAGCATTAGATTGAATATTATCTTCGTTAATAATCGTATTAACCATATTTCTCTTCTTTCTCTGAACCTCCAAGATTCTTTGTTCAATAGTACCATATGTAATCAAATTAAAAACAGTCACAGTTCTTTTCTGCCCCATTCTATGAGCTCTAGCCATTGCTTGTTCATCATCTGTGAAATTCCAAGAATTTTCTAAGAAAATGACGTTATTAGCAACTTGTAGATTAAGACCTAAACCACCAATTGCAGTAGTTAATAAAAGAAGATCGGGACCATCATCCCTATTAAATCTATCAAGTACACGCTGTCTGTCTCTCTCATTTACTCTTCCATCGAAGAAATCGCATGTGACACCTTCAAGGTTGTCAATAACAATCTCTTTAACAATGTCCAATGTTTTTGAACTTTGAGCAAACAAAAGTGCTCTATTTCTCATTTGATCATTACCACCACCAAGGCCTAATTGAGTCAATAAGATCTTCTTTAATTCTTTCATCTTACCGCTCTTTTCTATTGTCCGTTCAATGGTTGGATCAACAAGGCATGGATGGATACATAAATCTCTTTCTTTACGCATCTTGGTGAAGACATGTTCGTCAATTTCAATAACTGATTTATCATTGTCATTGTTATTGCCATCAAAAGTTGGGAGGGCTTCTGATGTCTTTCGAAGCCTATCAAATAAGACACGTTGTTCATCTGTCATTTGAAAAACTTCATCATATGTAACACGTGGAGGAAGTTCCTCTAGAACTTGATTACGAAGCCTTCGCATGATGAAAGGAAGAACTTGACAATGAAGAAGCTGAAGTGCTTCTTGACCTCTTTCAGTATCTTTCTCGGTAGCATCTTGATTAAACATTCGACCAATTAAGTTCTCAAATTTTTTCTTAAAAGATTGTTGAGTACCTAGGTATCCTGGCATTAAGAAGTCCATTAAAGAGTAGAGTTCTTCGACGTTGTTTTGAATTGGTGTTCCTGACAAAATAAGACGATGTCTAGCGCGAAGTTTTGCTACTGCCTGAGCAACCTTTGCGTTTTTATTCTTAATGACGTGGCCTTCATCGAGAACGCAATATGTGAAAACACGAGAGGTAAGGACGTTTAAAGCTCCACGAACAACTCCGTATGATGTGACCAAAATTCCTTCAAATCGGTTGAACATTTCTTGAGTGACTTCGTTTTTAGTAAAGAAAGCATTGACTGGCATTTTGGGGAAGAAATTTCTGGTCTCGCGAACCCAATGATCAATAACTGATGGTGGGCAAACAACAAGAGAGAATGGCGCATTGTTCACATTCGATTGACTGTAATCAAGAGGTATTCGATGTGAGTATTCATCTGTATGTGCATTAGATATTGCACAAAGGCATTGGAAAGTTTTGCCTAATCCCATATCGTCGGCCAAAATTCCATTCAATCCATAGTTGTATAAAAATCCAAGCCAATTGATTCCATCGCGTTGATAAAATCGAATCTTCCCTTCGCCATTCATGAAGGAAAAGTCTGGTGGCGGATCTAATTTCCATTCAGTAGCTTTAGTAACATCATAAAGAGGTGCTAAATATTGCATTGAATTCCTCTTTAATTCGTGAAGTTCCTCGGGAAGTGTAGAACAGTTTCCATCATCAAGTGACAAAAGACGAATAATTTGTGATAATGAATGCGCTGCCATTCTTCTAAGGACCTCATCTTGATTGGCAAAATTACGTAAAGCTGGTTTTACAAAGAATGATGCCCATGATAGAAGATCAAGTTTTTTGGTATCAAAATCAGTTACAAATAAATCAATAAATTCAATAGGACCTGATGTTAAATCAGGTTTTTCATCAATCATTTTCACAAAAGAAGTGAGGAAAAGGTCAGGATGCATTTTGGCAAAAAGATTAGCATTGTATGCTAGCATTGATGGCAAGTATTCTTTTCCTTTCATCATTGATCGGATCATCATTCGAACAGTGTCTACTGGAAGCGTCATTTTAGCTTGAATGCAATATAAAAGTTGAAGAAGATCAAAAATGGAATCAAGTTGGTATGGGATTTTATAAACTGCATTAACAGCAATTGTTTGCGCATATCTAACATTATGTGGCCGTTGATTAGATGGCTCTGTAATTATTGATGAATAAAAACGATGATCTTTTTCGGGATCTTCTTTATCAATAACAAAGAATTTCTTTAATAATCCCTCTTCGAAATCAACGTTCATTTGAATTAATTGGTTGATAATTTCATCATCTTGCTCATCATGAAGAAATCTTCCGATGTACTTACAAGCAAAAAGTGCAAGTGATGGATGAAGACCTTCTATCCGTGGAATGTAACCGAGAACTTTTTCAGGCTTCAATGTAAATAATGAATACAGAAAATTGATTGGATCTTTTGTGAATATGTTGGTGTTGTTGATGTTGAATACTGGTTGACCTGTGTTCTTGTTAAGGCATAAAACAATGCAATAAGCAACGCCCCATGCTGTTTCAATGTGTGTAAATTTCGGCTGTAATTCATCAATGTCGCAAATGGTGCCTATTTCCATTATAATTGGAATGATTCGTGCCATTTTTGCAAAATCTTTGTGCATTGAATCCATAACTTTAGCAGCAACATCTTCATCAAATAATATCCTCTTAACTTTCATTAAGTCATTCAGAGTAGGAATCATTTTGATACCTTTTCTAAACAAATCTTGAACTTCTTCAAGTAATAAAATTTGAACTATTTTTTTCATGAATTCAATAAAATCGAATCCATTGTATATATCAAGCCCTCTTCGTTTCAAGAGAGTCATTATTAATGAATAAGTAGCTTCTCGTGTCGATGATTGTGGAAATCGGCAGTGTTTGATAAGTAAATCAAACGTTTCTTCATCAACAAAATCAGTAATGTCACAATCATTGATAAATGATTCAAGCACTTTGGTGCATGCTGTGTTTGATGATGACAAATCCTCTGCTGATTCAAAAATATCAAAATAAGTAGTAGATGCAACTTTGGCTTTATCTGGAATATATGGTATAATCATTAAAATAGCTTCTAATGCTGCTGTCACAACTTCTTCTTGTTGTTCATCTTTATCATCTCGGACAGTTTCAAGAAAATATTTTTGTATCAGTGCTGGATCAATACAATTTTTATCTATTAATAACATATGTTGAATAATCACCCAAAATGCAAATCGTAGGGACCATCCATCATCAGAATTTTGGTCGTCATCATCTGCATCAATACGATATGAGTGAAATTGTTCTAAAATTGGTAATGCTTGGTTGACATTAAGCATTAAGCATCTTGCTAGAAGATGGCATGCTGGATCAACAACTGGAACTTTAACTGCGTCTGTTGAAAAATCTTTAAATCTATCAAGGGCAACAAGTGTTAATAATCGAACAGCAAGATCTTCACGATAATCTTTCGGAACATTAGGCTCAATGGTTGATAAAAGACAAACAACAGCGCCATGTCGATAATGCCAATTTGGAGAAAGTAATTTCATTATCATTTGTTCAGAAATTTCGCATAATTCTGCAACATCATTTGATGGATCTGTAGAAGTTGAAAAAACTTGGTCTTTATAATCTTTATCTGATATGTTATGATCTGTTAAGTTGTGAGTAAGTAAGCGCTTGGCTGATGAAATTACTTTTGAAAGATCAAATTGATATAATTTCATTAAAGGTCGGTCAGTTTTCCATTTCGAATGTGCAGGTCTGCAATTTTTTATAAGATTTTCGAGAGCCATAGCAGCTGCGCGTCGACACTCAAAATCATGATAAAGTAGTAAAGGATATAATTTATGTAAAATTGTTGATAAATCGTATGAAAATTCTTTTTGTAAAAAACCTATCTGTGTAGCAGCGGCTTTTCTAATTGCTGATGTTCTTCCGTTTTGTATTAAATCAAGAAGTCGCTCAAACTTGTCTTTCTTTGCCATTATATATAAATTTGAATTGAAATTTAGGAATTTGGATGACTTGACATCAATGGTTTTAAAATGTCAGAACAAAATAAAAATTAAAAAAATATAATGGTAAAAAGATTTTATATATGAATTTATATAGAATAAGTTGAAATTCAGCTTTAGCTATAAAAAATTCTACTTATTTTTTAAAAGGATAAAAAATGAATATTACAAAATAAGATCCTATCATAAAGAAATCAAAAACTAAAGGAATGATCATAATAGATTCAGAAGAACTTTGATATGATATGATATGATGAATCTTTATATTAATATAATATTAGAATTTTGCTTGAATTTTTACATTAATATGAATGATGATATAATTTTATCTGAAGTTATGATACAAAAAGCCATTCTAAAGGAAGAAATTTTGATTTTTTAGAAGAAGATTTTATTCATTGAAAAAGTTTAATTTCTGTAATATAAAGATTTTTATAAGAAATCGCATTTATTTATTTATTTATTATGAAAAGTAATACTATTGGAGCTCTAATTACGGTATTGGCTCAATGTTTTTCTGCTTTGGGAATGAACTTGCAACGATATGCTCATACACTTCGCATAAACAAACCTTTAATTCGGCGATGGCCATTTTTATTAGGATTAGTATGTCTAGGATTAACAGAAATTTCTAATTTTATTGCACTCTCTTTTTCTCCTGTATCAACGATCGCTCCATTAGGTTCAATTAGTACAATAGCAAGTGCAATTTTTGGCCAATTGATTTTTTCAGAAAAAGTAACATCAAAAGGAGCAATTGGCATTGCTTTAATTGCTTTTGGCACTTTTTTATCGATTTCAAATGGTCCAAGCAATAGCAAAGATTTTACCGTTGAAGAATTTATGGAATTATTAATGAATCCAATGAAAGTTGGATATTTTATGTGCATATTAGTAATCATGATTTTACTCTATATATTTGGCAATAAAAATTTATTTCTTACAGTTGCTCTTGCATCAATATCTGCTGGAAATTCCGTTACACTTTCGAAAGCACTTGCTGTTTTTGTCAAAATCTCAATTACTTCTCAAAATCAGTTAACAAATATTTTACCATATTGCATTATTATCTTCATTATCTGTTCTATTGTTCTTCAAGTGAATCGCCTGAATAAAGCAATGGAGAATCATCAAGCTTACGTTGTTAACTCCCTTTATTTTGTCATGCTCACTGTAATGTCAATTTTGAATTCATCAATTTTGTACGGAGAAATGGTCGCACTCAGCTTGCTTGGAAAGCTCTCTTTCGCCATCGGTTTGATTCTGATGGGAAGCGGAGTCTTTCTCCTTTCTTCAAAGCCAATCAAACAAACAACGCCATCCGACGATGAACAAGCTCCATTCATCAGCAACAACGTGAAAAATTCAAATGAAAATTTATAAATTTATAAATTTATTGTTGTTGTTTGAAAAAATAATTTTGTATTTAAATATTTAATATAATCATCTTTGCTTACTTTGATTCATAAAAGATGATGACTTGATTCCGAAAGGTTGTTGAATTATTATTATAATTATTATGAATAAATTGTGTTTTTTATATCATTAATTTCATAAAAGATGATGCTTTAGTCTATATCATTCAATTACTTCATTTTAATCTTCTTTTATTTCATTTTGTTGCATCAACTAAGTATTAAATGAAGAGCAACAGCCTCTTTACCAAGCATGGCACAGCTATTTAAAATCGAATTCAAAGTTTTTACATATTCATTCAAAAATATAAAACAAAAGTGAAATGAAATATTTTTTTTCACCATATGAGGGGTCAATTTTATAAAAAGTGACTGACAAAAAAAAATCAACAATGTTAGTAATCAATTCAGCATTTGAAATAATACCAGAAAATGCTGGTGTCAAATTTTTTTCATTTCACATCACTTTCCAATTAGTGGGCAAACTTTACTTTCATTCAATAAAATCAAAGAACAAATTTGCAATGTGCAAGATAAAGATAAATGATTATAAGCAAATCTTAAGCAGCCAAATTCAACTTTTTCTATAACAATCATTTTTTTATTTTCTAATCCAAAAAAAAAAAAAATAACAAATAAATAAAAAATGGAGCTTATTTGCTTGAAATGAGCTCATATTGTACGACTTCTCCCGACGGCTGTGCAAACGAAATGATTGGAAGAGCAGGATGGAAAGAGCAGACTGATCCATGCTCAACGTTCTTCATCTGATGGCGAATTTTCATGTCGGTGTCGGTTATGTACGGGCATCCATTTGTCGGCGACAAGACAGCCAGAGGATTCGTTGGATGTACGTCAAAATCGGTCAAAATTTGACCTTCCTGTACAATTTGCCAGTTATTCAACGTTTCCCACTTCATCAAGGATCCCTTTGACGTTCCAGCCCAGTAAAGAGTTGGTGTAGAATTATTTCCGATGATTCTGAGTATCTTTTCGTTTGCTTTTGGTGCGTCTACGTTTGTTGGTCCACTTTTCAAGGCAATTCTGAGGTCTATCGTTACGATCAAGCCATTCAAAAAGCCAATTACGCATACGTTTGATTCTGTAGGTGAAGTTGTGAGAGCAGTAACAGCCTGATTACCACCGACATCCCATTCGCCAACTACTTTTTGGGTGCCAATGTCCCATAGTCGAACTGTTCCGTTGTTTCCGCGCGCTGTTAGGACCTTGTTTGGTTGTTGAGGTGTCATCAGTAATGGCATTGAGGAGCAATTTGAAGGGGCGTCAGCCCTGAAGCACATGCGAGGTTGTTGTTGGATTCTCGGCTCCCAGACGAAGGCAGAGCCGTCTTCTGTACCAATGAGAAGGAGATCAGAATGATGTGACCAATCAGTGACCGTTAATGAGGTTATTTTCTGAGAGAAATTGTGAGAGAAAAATTTTCCATTCAAATTGCTATTGTTCTCGTCAGTGTTATTAACGTATGTGCTATTTGGATCATTATTGCATGAATAATGATAGGTGGAAAAGCTGTTGTTTCCACTAAGATTAGAGCCAAAACTACCTATTCCACTATTGCTAATGTTGCTGCCGAGACTTCCCATTCCAGAATTATTTCCTCCATAGGATACTGATGAGCTCCCAAGTGACGATGGATGCGACGGTGATTGAAGAATCGATGTAGAAACTGATTGGGAATTCGAATACGTTGACGATGACATCTCTTCTTCGCATTGATATATTACATTTCCAGATATCGTCCCTACAGCCAGACTCAACGAAAGTGGGTTGTATGCACAAATAGTTGGCCTTCCGCAATCAATTTTTGTCTTCGATTTCAATACAGCTTTCGTCGACGGCATCTGAGAAACATGAGGAACAGGAAGTGCTGAAATAACGGGTTTTTCGTCAATTTCTGTCTCCAAATTTAGAGAGCAGCCTGCAGCCACGACTTGTCTAATGCAGACCTTATACAAAGCGTCACCTCCACTTTCGCAGAGTGCAGGTCTTTCTTTTGAAGACGATAAGAACTCCTCAAAAAGTGGGCCATTTGATGCCTCGCCCAAAAAGTCCTTTTCGTGCTGGTCAAATATTTGATCATTACTGATCGGTAAGTCCAAATCAGGCTGAGATTTTTTCCTCTGTTTTGCGTCGTTTTGCATCTGAACGAAGTTGTTCAATTCCATTGCGGAAGACTTTACAGACGGGTGGGGATCGTCGACCAAATAATCAACCAAAAGTAGAGCTATTTGGACGAGCTTTAACAAAAAGTTCGGTGCAGATAAAATGGCGTCTACGAAGGCAGATATTTGAGAGAAATCGGATATCAATTCCTCGAACGGTTTCTCCTCAAAAAGTGGCTGGTCAATCCATTTGGCCACAATTGACCTAAAGCACTGATGTGAGAACTTTCCTAACGGTTTTTGACCGTTTATTTTATCTTGATAAATCGTCAAAAAACGTGACAAAAATAACACAAAATTGAATCGAACTAAAAACGAGGCATCAAAAGCGGTTAGCATTGTCAAACCGAAAAGTTGAGCATTTGAAACATCAGAGTGTTGATCAAGAAAACAAGGAATGGTTGCCAGTGCGGCTGCTCGTACTTCAGGCGAGCTGTGCATGGCAAATGATGCAACTTGAATGTGCATTGAAATTGAGAAAAAGTTCTTCAATTCAGAGCCAAATGAGTCAAACATTCGCCTCTGAATTATTAGGGCCCAGAGCGAAAGGGGCCCATCCGAATTCTCAAGAAGGCGCTGCATGGAAACAAGAAAAGTGGGTGATACTGCAACCGATCGGATCCCTTCTAAATGAGGGAGAACTGAAGCGATGATCGTGGCAACAAGGGTTCGCGTATACATCGGAAGGGACTCGTCAAAAAGACGCTGAGGAAAGGAGGATACATCGTACTCGTGTCTTATATCATTGACAAATTGCGGAGAGTTCTGAAGAAGACTGATTACAAGGTAAAGAAGCGAATGAAAAACTTTCAATTCAAAATTGGCCGGACAACCTAAAATTGAATCTCCGTTTCCATTGTCGTTATCGCTGTAGTCTTCGTCATTGTAGTTATAGCTCATACTTTTAGAAGCACTAGTACCATTACCATTACAATTATTTGTATTATTATTGCTAACGTCGTCACTATCATTATCATATTTATTGTTATTATTATTGTTATTATTATTATTTGTATTGTTGTTGTTACTATTATCATTATTATTGTTATTGTTTGTATTATTTTTGTTTTTGTCAATATTATTATTATTCATATTATTATTTGTGTTATTGTTGTCGTTGTTGTTTGTGTTTACGTTTTTAGTTGAGTTGTCTTGGTTGGTTATGATGTCGTTTTTGTTCTTGACAAGTGCGCCAAATACAGAATTGAAAAGTGCTGTGCGTGAGAGAACGTTTCTAGCGGCTTCAGAAGTTGCCGCATATTTGGCAAGAAGGACGAAGGAGTCGTTTCTGTTTGGCATATTTTCTGGAATATGAAAAAGAAGCATTAAAAGTGCAGGAGAAATGAGGCCTTCTTCTTTTCTGTCGATGAAGCCACGGAATGATTCATTTGCACGGACAAATAAATCTGTTGCAAATGAAGGTTTCGGAGTCAGAATTGAGGCAACTGACATATCAACGATTGTTCTCCAATGATGCCATAAAGGATGAGGTGAGAGGTCAGGAATGGATGGATTCGATTTAGGATGTACTTGAAATGGTTTTAAAAGGTATTGAGCAAGTAAAAATCGTTGGAATAGAACCATTGTTAATCTATCTTTTCTAAATAAAAGGCGAAAAACATCAGGGGAAAGAGAATCAACTGCTATTGAGTCTGTTATTGCTGATAATGTTCTCTGTAATGCGGAATATAAAGGTGAATCTTCTGATAATAGAGGTGAATTCATTTGATCTAGAGGGAAGTAGTCATTAACAATTGTTGTTCTATAATATTGAATGATATGACAAATAACAGCCATTTTAACTGGTGATAATAAGCATGATGTTAAAAAATCGCGAGGAATATGAGGATCTATAGGTAAATCTTCATTAGCATCGGTAGCACAGATACAAAACCAATCTTTCCAGTCAATTGGCCTCACATAATTGGAAGCATTGTTTTTTTCAGAAATAGAATTTATTTTTTCTGTAGCAGTTTTTTCGAGAGTTTTTAAAATTGATCCTGCATTTGAGCAATCAAATATTAACCATGCCGGTGGTTTCAAATTTTCAAATAAAAATTTAACTGGATAATGAACAAATGAGCCACTCTTATGGTCTATTGTATAAATAGAAGATTCATCAATTTTAGGAAATCCAAATCCAATATAATGATATAAAATTCTACCTCCTTGAACATCTTTCCTTATTGTATTTGCATTGTTTAGTTTTTCTCGTGTTGGATCAATTTGAAAATAAAAACGAAGTCGTGTCCGAATTTTTCCGTATTGTTCCCGAAAATACAATTGAATATATTGTGAAAAAGTGTTCGAAAGGATGTTACTTAAATCTTTCCACATGAATATTAATGGCTTCCCACGTAAGTAATCAGAGTCCATTGATGGAAAATGTAATGGAGATGCAGCCATCAAAAATATACAATCAACTGGTTGAAGAAGTCGCTCATTTTGAGGAAGTAGTGGTGTATTCAAAGATGAAAGATCATAATCATAATCATCTTGAGGTGGAAGTTTTAATACTTTGGTGTGGGAAAAATCTCTGATTTTGAAATGTGTCGATTGTGTTTGTATTGATTCTGAAAATGCTTTCGAATTTGAAAAAACGCCTTGATTATCAATTTCTGAACCTTCATTCCCTTCAATTAAATTATCACTGTAATCATCATCAGAATCTCTGGAGCTTATATATGCTTGAAGATTTAAATTTGCGCTTTTTTTCATTTTAAATGCAATTCAGGATTTTAACTAAAAATCGATTTCAATTTTTTCAATGTCAATTGAATTATTGAAGCATATTATTCTAAAAAATTTTAGACATTTTCAAAATCTTCAACATATAAAATTTAATTTTCAATGAACAAAAGAATGTTTTTTAATTAAATTTTGGCTTGCTATGTTTTTAAAGAGTGCCATAAATTTCAAAATTTAATTTATTATGAAAAAGAATATTATTCTTTGATTATCAAATTTATATTATATAATATAAAATAAAAAAGAAATGAATTAAAAAATTAAAAACAAAAAATAACATTTATTTATAACACAATTTTGGCTGAATAATAATTGCTGAAGGGTTTTTCGTCAATGGGTAATCAAATTGCTTTTGTTTCTTTGGAATAGAAAGACTACTAGAAACAGACCCATTTTTGACGCTACTAAATATATCTGATTTTTGTTTCAGCTTAGGTTTATCGGGGAACTCAATTTCATTAAAAGCGAAGATCACTTTTTGAACATTAAAAGTCTTGTCCCTTTTTGATGCAAGCTCCGCTAATTTTGCCCAATTTTTTGATTCTTCTGATTCTTGAATTGAATTTCGCGACTGACTTTGTAAATCATATACAATTCTTTTATCCGTCTTATTAGCAAAATCAATCGCTTTTTGGGCATTTTGTCTAACACTTTGGCACCAGTGTTCCTGTACAATATAAAAAAGAGGTGGTAATGCTATTGGGAAAATTCTTGATGCAAAAATTTTTATAATTGCTTGCATTTCAAAAGATTGCCATAGATTTAAAGCAGTATCTGCTATTTTTGATGACGGAGATTTACTACAACGAGAGTAAACGCTAAATATTTTGTCAATTCTGTTTGAAAAATCACGTTGCGAAAGTTTTGGTATTGTTTCTGTAAGTAAATTAAGGAAGTACACTTGCTTTATCATTATCGTATATGGAAAATATTTTAATAAAAAATCAACAACAATTGTAACATTTCGTTGCTCGCATCCCATAAAAAATTGAATGGTTGTCATCATTTCTTTGTAAAAGAAAGATAGATGAGGTGTTTTGAGTAAAGGAATAATATAATTTGAAAATATTAGAAAAGAAATATCACTTCCGCAATTATGTGATAATATTTTTATGATTTCCAAAGTTGAGGAAATCCCAAAAGGTGGAGTTAAATTGTTTCCGTAATCAACAAGCGATTTCAATAGTGGTATTAATATAAGACTCTGTGATTCTGGATTTTTAACGCAATAACTATTAATAAACTCTTTAACTTTAATTCGTTCTTTTTCATCTGTCGAATTTAATACTTGCACAATCGATACAACAAATTCTGGTGGAATATCAGAGGGATAATTTTTTAGAAGAAGCTCTAGAATGTGGTAAATTATTTGAAGATGAGGCCATTCGCGAACAGAAACGTTTGGATTATCTTCTGATATAAAAACAATTCTTTCTATGAAGTCAATTTTTCTAACTGCATTTACTTTAATCATTTCCAACAGTTTTAAAACATTACTTGGAGATAAAGATTTTGAGGTTTTTGACGATTGCAAAAAGGACAAAAAGTGATTAAGAAGTACTTCTTTGGCCTTTACAGATGCTTCAGCATCAGCATAACCGAAATTGCAAGTCTGAACGCATGCCTTAATTTTTCGGTCAAATATATTCTGAAATGACATGTCTTTTGGCGAAGGGAGAGGTGGAGTGTGCTCAATAATATTATTTTTAACATGCAATCGATTATTATGCTTTGTAGAATCGCATTTGATTTCAAAATCCAATTCGATGAGAGGCTCCTTTTTTGGATTAAGATCATCCATTGGGCTCAAAGTCGGTATATGTGTTGTTTGAAATGTATGCTGATTTTGTGTTTTATTGATGGAAACGGGCATCGTTTTCGCGATGCGTTTCATCAAAGCATTGAATGAACAGAAAAAAAAAAATATGAAAAAGTTATAAACAAATTTGAAGATAATTGAAAAATTGAAATAAAGAATTATGTTATACAATTAATGAAAAATCATTCCTGTTTACATTTTTAGTATTTTCTCAATGTTAAAATTTAATGATTTTCCTGGTCTGAATTATATTTATCAGAAAAGTATTTCCAATTTTTGAATAGAATAAAACTTATTTTTTTCAGTAATTATTTTTTTTTATATGAAATTAATATTTCATGTTTAAATTATTTTAAAGATATTTTATCATTAAATGGTTAGAAAAAACTTTTCAATAATCATTATATTTTCAATTATATGTAAACTTTTTCATTATAGATAATATAACGAGTTATTTATAAATAAGTGTTGCTTTGTTCATTTGGTAAAACAGTTTTTTTGATTTGATTATTATCATCCACTTTATAAAGAATAATTTCATTCACAAGTATTCTTTTGTATTAATTGCATTTAAACTTCAGAAAAGCAAAGATAATTACAAAAACAATTAAAAAGCAAATTCACTTTTTGAATGTTAAAATAAATTGCTTTCAATTTCTTAATAAAATCAAAAATTGAATTTAAAAACGAAAAAAATTTTCAATTTTATTTGAATTTAACATAAATAAGAGAATGTTAATTTTTAGTGATTTAAGATAAGCATATAGTTCATTAACACTATGTATTTGATAAGGATCAAAATACTTTTACATTATTTTAATTTTAATTCGTTTTTATGATTTTTTTTGAAATCGATTACACATTTGCAATGAATTTGTAGACTCTACTCACATAAAAAGCAAGTAATGTTAGATATTTAATTCCAGGATTTATTTTATTCCAAAATAACCGTTTAAGATGGTTTAATATTTAACCATGCCGATTATCCATTAAAATATTATTCAAAAATTGAATTAAAAACGATCAATCATACTGGGTTTTAATTTAGAAGGAAAAATTTGAATAAAAAAGGTAAAGAAAAAAAACATAAATTAAAAATCAAAACAAGAACTTTTTTTATGAGATTATTGAAATTTTATTATAAAAAAACGGTTATCCTGGAATATAATTAAAATTCTTGAAAAAAATAATAAACGTTATATGTTTTTTTTTTTTTTTTTTTTTTTTTTTTTTTTTTTTTTTTTTTTTTTGGGCTTTTTAAATGGCCGATCATTCAAATTCACCTTCCACTTTTTGGTAAGAAGAAAAATGACCTCAATATTTTGAATGCATATCTGTCCTTTCATTTTTACATATTTTTCACCGAAGTCTACATACCGCCTAGCGGGCGTCGAGCGCGGCCGAGACCCTGCCGGTGGCGGTAAGACTCGGTAAAAATTGTAACCCGAAAGGATAGATTGCTATCAAATGTTGATATCATGAGCTCTTTTCAAAAAGTGGACGGTGAATTTGAATGTACAAATATTCAGCCCATCATGATACTACAGTGGTGTTTCAAAATTGGAAAATGTTTTTTAAACTAAAAAAATCCACTTTTTGAATTTAATCTTTCTGAAAATATATAAACTTTTTCAAAAAAAATCTAAGAAAATGCTAAATTTGAGAACTTTTATTGAATAACCCGATAACTTTTTGAATGCTTAAATAGAAATTATATTTTTGAATTGTTATTTGGATTGCTATTTTTAAAAAGTCGATTAATAAAGCTGTATTAAAAAAATTATTTTGAAAGATTTCTCTCAATCTAAAAAGGCAATATTTCACTAATCTAATCATTTTCTCTCTCCGATATTAATAATGTATACTATATATTTCATGAATATATCATAAATTTACTTGAATTGAAAATTATCATTATTCACATTCATGTTAATTGATGATATTTTGAATGGAAAATTGGCTGATGATATTGAGGACATTTTCTAATCATCTTTTTCTCCGCATTTTAATAAAAAATATATATGAATTTGGCGTGATATTGATAGCGCAATTTTATAATAAATGGAATTAAAGTTTTTACTTTTTCAATGTAAACGTACAAATTATTTTTTGAAATTGAAAAGATTTGGAGAGTAATTGAATTGTTTTTATTTTCGAAATTGAAAAGATAATAAAAATAAAATGGCTTTTTGAATATTTTTTATTTTATAAAAGATCAAACAACGGTACTGCGATCGGATGTAAAGAGTCATAAAATTGAGAGCAAAATTAAATAACCTGGAAATTCCTAAAAAAATTATATTACAGTTAATTTTATATAATATAAAATCAAATTCGTTAATGAAATTTGGAAGTAAATTTTCAATTTTATAGACATACCATATGAAAAAACGTAATAAAACCAAACTATTTTCTTCAAAAATGTTAGCGAGTTATATATGTTATTACACATCATATATAAAAATTAATACAGTAAAAAAATTAAAATTTTTAGCATATGTTCCAAAGATAATTGCTAAACATTGCATTTTTAGACATTATCTACATTTTTCTCAAATAAAAATTAATGAAAAACAAAAATAAAGAGTTTTAACTAATAAGTAATATATGAATAATTATTTTATTTAATTTATAATCAATAAATGTTAATTTCAAAATGTTTAAAAAAATTAATGCAATTCAATGAAAGCATTCAAAAAGTTATGAAATTCATAGAAAATAATCATCCAAGATCTTATGTGTCAATTGGTCAGATTTTCACATATTTGTTTTATCTCCTATGAATAAATTAAAGCACCATAAAATGATTAAGCATCGAAGGCGAATAAAGAAAATAAAATTGAGAGCATAACGATCATTTTAAAAATACCATTATCTTACAAAAAAATTTTAAAAAGTAGATTTTTATCTTAAATATAATATTAAAAATATTACATTTATATAATAACAAATTTGTAATTCATATAAATAGCATATTTGTATAAAAATAGCTGAATTATTTAAAATACGTTTTTTTGAAACTTTTGCGTTTTATCACGTTTATATGAAAAAAATTTTTTTGAATGGATAAAATGAGTTTTTCATTCAAATTTAATGAACATAAATCTCCAAATCAAATTAGAAAATCCTTCCAATATTTTAATAAGTTATTTAGACTTGTGCAAAGTCCTGGACAAAATGACTAAACAAACTTAGTTAATTTAAAAAACATTTTTATCTTTGAAATAAGGACGTATACTTGATATTTTTATTTTAAAAAAATGCGTTAATATATTTTTTGATATTTTTTGTTTAAAATATGAGAGGTGCGGACAGGGTGAAGTGATTTAGATTCGCACCAAAATATGTATATATTAATTATTTTTTATGAGCATTATAATGATATAATTTTTTTTTATTTTCGTCCACGGGGCCGACCTGGGGCGATATATGATTTTTTTTCTGAGGCAGAAAAATATAAACCACTGAAAAAAAAATAAAAATATGTAAACTATAGAAATTATGTAATTAATAGAAAAATCTATTATTTAGAAGAAAAAAAGTAATAAAAACATGATAAAAATCATTTTTATACTATTTAAAAAAATGTTTCTCGTTTGTTATTATTTAATTATTAATGTAGGATATAGTTTCCATTCAAATTGGCCCAAAAAAAAATTGAGAAAATGAAAATGGGCCAAATTTAATAAAAAAAAGTATTTTAAAATTTTATTATTAATATATAATTGTTATATATTTTATTTATATCATATAATTATTATAATATAATAAATTAATAAATTAAATATTAAGATATGAATTTAAATGTAATGACTCTCAATTATTATTTACTATATTCTCAATTTTATTCTCGAAAATTTTTTTATTCAAAATTTATGAAAAAAAATTAATAAAAAAAAAACTTTCTGCATTTGATTCAAATTTTAATTAAACTTCAAAATATATAAAGAAAACTATTTATTTCATTTCTCTCAAATTAACATTTTATTAGAAGCGCTTTGAAATTATAATTGTTCAATATTTAGAATATACAGTTATATAAAGTTTATTATTTGTTTATATTTATTTTAAATATTTATATAATATATATATTATTATTAAAAGTTATATAATCTATGATATACATATAAATATAAAAAGATATTTGCAAAATATTTTAATAAAAATTTTTTATTGAAAAAAAATCGTTATTAATAATTATGATTTTAAAATTGATTTTTGCAGCTCGGAACCCTGAATCAAATTAAACTAAATTTAGCATATCTTTATTAAATTAAATGTAAAATATTAAAATGTGATTATAATCTAAATAAATTCTTTATTTATTTAAATATTTCAAAAAAATATGTAAAAATTCATTAAAATGAACTTTTTAACAAAATATGAAATATTTATAAAATAACAAAATGCATAATTAATCATTAATTTCCAATATATATAATAATTAATCATTGTAAATTCAATCCATCCATCAGGTGGCTGGATTGTGTTATTTTCATAGGATACTTGTTTTTGTTATTATAACTTATATAATTAATATTATAAAGCTTTTAAATGATAAATATATAATATAAATGCACTAGTATATAATAAATAAAATATTATTTAATAATTATTAATACATAAAAAGATATACATATTTTTATAAACGTTAAAAAAGTAAAGTAGGTGTCCGCACCTCTAAAATATGCTTTTATTAAAATATTAAAAAAATTATATGTTGATCATTTAATTCTGCCCGAAAGTTTTTAATTCTCAATATAATGGATAACTTCATATATAAGTTATAAAATCAGTAAAATATTATGTGAACAATCTTTTTTTATTTATATATTTATAGATTTTTAAAAAATCCATATAGACCATATTAAGGTTGAACAAAAGCAGTATATGATATCATATTGTAATATAATAAAATATATGATGACATCAATTTAATTACTAAATATAATGGTAAAATTAACGTAAAATATAAAAATAAATTAATTTTGCTTTTTGAATGAAAATTTTACAATTTGATAAGTTTAGAAAAAAAAATGATGTTTTGTATAAATATCATAGCAAATATGAGGAAAATGCAATTTTAAATATAAGATATATTTTTTAGTTAATTTATTAAATTGAATTAAATTTTTATGAAATATTTGAATCATCAGAAAATTGAGATCAATTCTATGAAATTATTATATACTTCAGAATATTGTGCATTTTTATAAGAAATAATTGTGAGATTGTAAGATATAAACAATTGAATAATTGTGAGAAAATAAAGATTTCTGAAAAGTAAAAATATGTAAAGTATTCAAAGTAAAAATCTATCCAAAATAAAGTCCCCAGCGTCGGAATTTTTGATTTTTTAAAATAATTCTTTTCAAAATCAAAAAATATGTCCAATTTTTCAAATTTTAACTCAGGTTGAAAAGATTAGCTGAGTGATTATTTATGAAATTATCTCTACTTTTAGCAAGATATAGAATAATTTAAATATATTATATAATGATATTATTTTTTTATGAATATTTAATATAAAAAATTAAAATTTATTATGATATTTTTCGCAAAATTTGTATTTTTGTTGTCACTTTTTGAATACTACAAAATTGAATGAATACCTTAATAGGGTCTATCCATATTAAAAGGAAAAGTTGAATATATAATTTTTTTCAATAAAATTTAAATATGTCATTTTTTTTCTTTAAAAAAAAATGGTCCTGACAAAGTCCTAAGTCCTGCGGTTGTCCTTGAAAAGTTTTATTGTCCTGGACTTTGCACAAGTCTAAAGTTATTATATATAATGTGTTCTATTTATATATTTGGTTTGTTTCGATTATTACAGTTTTTTAAATACTTTTGACACTTTACATCCTATCGCCGTACCGTTGATCAAACTTTCTGTGAAAGAGTTTTTTTTTTAATATTTTTTAGATCACTTCAAGCCAAATAAATTTCTTTTATTTGAAATATAATTATTATTAATATATTTTTACTCCAATAATAAATCTACAGTTTTAATATCTGTTTGATCTTTCTGTTTAATATTGAGATATATATATTTTAAAATTTTTGCAATTTTTTTTCTGAAAAAGTTGATATTTTTATTCAAAAAATAACAGTTTTATTTAAATAATTTATAATTCAATAATTATGAATACGATTATTATGAAATTATAACAAAGTAATTATATCATGTTGATGAATAAGTGTACAAAATATTATAAGAAAATTGGCGCTACGTTTTTAGAAAAATAACATTAAAAATTGATAGAGTTTTAATGGTTGAGGACAAATTATTCTGATTAACGATTAATAATTGAATATTATTGTTTTTTTTTTTTTTTATAATTCATTTGCTAATTTATAAAAAAACGCAATGTTAATAGGGTCATATTAGTTATTATCATATTTATATTATATTTCAATGCAATTTAAATGTATCTAAAAAAAATATCTTTATTGATATGAATATATAAAATAATTTTGTCTTAATTGTTTCAAATCTCATGCATATATATACATTCAAGTGCCATCATTTTGTGGCTAATTAAAAAAATCATTTATATTGGTTTGAACGAATATTATAAAATCATTTTAAATTAAGATGTCTTTTACTAAAAACGTAGCGCCAATTTTCTTATAATATTTTGTACACTTATTCATCAACATGATATAATTACTTTGTTATAATTTCATAATAATCGTATTCATAATTATCGAATTATAAATCGTTTTAATAAAACTGTTATTTTTTGAATAAAAATATCAACTTTTTCAGAAAAAAAATTGCAAAAATTTTAAAATATATATATCTCAATATTAAACAGAAAGATCAAACAGATATTAAAACTGTAGAATTATGCTTCAATTTAAAAATTATTTTTATTAATAATAAAATATGATAAAGTATTTTTCTCGCTTCTCACATTTTTGAATGGTTTATATTTTTGCTTACAGTCCTCTTATTTTTTATATGCTTTTGCAATTATGCTCTTCCTATATTTATTAAACAAGAGAAATATTATGTTTATTCAAATATTGAATTGAATTTTAAAAAGTTGAAAGATTTAAATCTATCTGATTTATTTCTGATTTATCGTCTTTACTTAAAAAAAATAAATTTATCTTAATTTTATACTATTTAAAATCCTAGTATACTTGAAATATAGATTAAAATATTTACATTTATTACTTTAAAATATATTTAAACTGTTATCAATCAGAGGTTTTATTTGAATCAACTCTATTTTGAATAAATATAATTTATTAAAAAAGAATAAAATGTTTTGTTTTTTTGAAGTAATTTAAAGGTGCCTACAAATAACAACATCACTAATATTTTTATCATTGATCAGATTGGCACATTACTCCTCCAATCTGTTGCAACTGCTCCATCATCATTTGAAATTGTGGATCTGGGGCTCCTTGGGGATATGTAACTGCCATTGGGCCAACTGTCCAAGCCTTCTCGCCTAATGGAATAACTTGAAGTTGAATTGTGATCTTCCCACCTTTTTTGACACGTTTTTTAGGTTTCATATCATATTCTCTTTTAATTATTTCATACAGTGGAAACTGGCCAAGGGGAATATCGAGAGCTGACATTTCATCATCTTTTATTAAGTCTTTGTCCCACATTTTCAAGGAAAGGATATCACTAGTTTGGTTTAATAAATTAATTTCAAAATCTTGATTCCATACTGGATTCATACAATTTTTCAAAACTTTTGTTTTGTACTGAATGTTTGAATTGTTTCGAAGATATAGAACAACATACGGATCGGTTTCTCCTATAATATCCATCACTTCAATGTCTCTTGCACTAATAACCTTAACAGCGACTTTGAGAAATTGAAATGGGATATTGTTAAAAGGAGGCATTCCATCCAATGCAAGATGAGATATAATGTGAACTCGAGCTGCTTTTTTAACACCTTTTGCTTTTTCAAGTTGAATCCATTCGTCAGTTACTATTCCGGGTGGGAATTTCTGGATGGTTTTTTTATATGATCCAATAAGGTCATCCTTTGAAACTTTATCGTGATCTTTGAGTTGGAAAACTACTGATTCATCTATAGAAGAAATTCTTAGTTCCATTTGTTTATCCCATTTTGGTGTGTATGTCTTATCAATAACTTCAGTTTGATCTGTATCCTTCGAAATTGTAAAAGAAACTACAACATATGGATCAGCTTTTCCCAAAATGTCCATTTTTGGAATATTATCAGCTTCAATAATTCTCAAATGCAATTTCATTTCAACTTATAAAAAACTAAAAATTTTGAGCTGAATTGTAAAAAATTTCGAAACTTTTTAAATATTTTTTTATGACAGATTTGTAATTGAATACAATTCATTTTTAACCCAAATGTAGTTCGAATTGCATTAATGCAATTTTTTAAAATATCAAATTTACACTTTATGTTGAAAAATTCGGAATGATCTTTTTTCAACTCCAAATTCCTGAGAAAATTTGTGGGTGATTTAATGCTATTGTAAATCTAGGCTTTGGTATCCAAACGTATTTATATTCAAAAAGTTTAAAATGGATTCTTCAAAATATCCAAAAAAAATTGAGAACTTTGAAATAGCCAAAATATCCATTTTTGGATAGTTGCTTTCAATTTTGGTCATTACCCCGTAAAATATTGAATTTTTAGAATTGCGGGGATAAAATGTCAATTAATAAAAACTCTCAATTTATTGATAAAAAATAAATTTGAATGGTCTAATTGAATTTAATTTTTTGTATTTAAAAAGTTTTCGTTTTGAAAAAGTTTATGTGGTTATATTTTTCATACGTTTATGTACGTTAAATCGATTTTTTTTCATATATTTTGGATTTATCTCATTGTGAAAACAAAATTGAGCTATTGCCATAAAAAATAATTTTTTTTATTTCATGAGGAATAAATATATGACATTTGCATAATTGTTTAATTTTAAAAATATAATTGAATTTTGAATATTTTTCTCCCGCTTTGAAATCGGCCATTTCTTCTTTATTAAAGTATTGATAATTTGACTAGTATAATTGATATTTATATGTAAAAAGTGAAAAGAACTTTTTTTCTGTATTGAGTTTCAAAAAAATCAATTAAATATCTGAATTTTTTCAGATATACAGTCAATTATAAGCAATAAGATTGACAAGTTTTGTTATAATTGGCGTGTTCTTTTTAAACATTAGATAAAACTATTTATTTTATTTCTCACCAAAATGATCATTTTGATATTTTTTGATTTTCAATTTTTTCGAATATTTTGAATATGCAGTTAGTTTTATTTATAAATATATTTATCATTTATATTATTAAAAAAAGAAAATATAAAGAATTTTTAGTTTTAGTTTTTTGAATGCTTTTTATAATAGTACAGAAAAAGTTTAATCCTTTTGAAAAATTACACCGATATAATGTAGATATATTTGATTATGCAAACAGATATTTTAATATCTTTTAATATATTTTGATTTAATATTTTATTTATATAAGAAATTATTTAAAAAGGTGGACATAAAATTTTAATAATGATGAAATGTGAATAATAAATCATATATGATGATTTCATTTCTAAAAGATATGATGATAAGTATTATTAAAAGTCATCATTCAACTAAAGGTAATAATAAAATCATATATTAAAATATTTTTATTTTTATTTAATGAATCTTGATATATCATCATTTGCTGCAGTGGAAAAAAAGTGAGCAAAGCTCTCGCGGAATTGAGGATCTTTCCGCGGGAATGCTTTAATGCGTGTGACATGAGCCGGATTCTTTTCTACTGAGCTTTGAGATATCGCCATTTGCTGCAGTGGAAAATGAACTCTGCTGCCTTGGTTTCAATTATAAGCATATTAGTTTAAGTGAAATAGTTTGATACAGAAAAGCTCTTAACCTATAAATTAGAAAAAAAAATAAATACATCTAATAAATTAATTTGTCACTTTTATGGATTTTTCACTACTTATAGAAAAAGTTAAGTTGTCACTATACGTTTATTTCTATCGTCCCCGCAATTCTAAAAATTCAATATTTTACGGGGTATTTAAATTTTCAATTATAAAAATTTAACGATAGATGACTTTTTAATATAATACATAGAAAAATTATTAATAAATACTTGAATTTTTGCTATCGTTATTTCTTCTTTCAAAATTTGATCGTTTTGGTCAATTTTTATTATTTTTATATTTTTTAATGTTTTTCATAATTTTAATATCACTTTTAATGAACCAAGATTGGATAAAGCTTCCAGAATTTAGAAGAGATGGGAAAGGTAGGAAAATTTACAAAGCTCAATGTTTGAAGTGTAAAAACTTTTTCAGTAATCATAGATATATGCCAAAACATACAAAAGCTTGCAAAGGGAATAATAATTTCCAAATACAAATAATAAACACAGGATTTTTACCTCAAGTTCAAAATGGAAAAATTGATTTTCCAAAGTTTTATGAAGATATAATTAATTTATTTTGTGCAGCCAATATTTCTTTTTCTCAAATTAACAGTCCAATTTTTAGACAATTATTTATTAACATGGGAATTGATGATAAAGAAATCCCAAATTCTGAAAACTTTAGAGATTTAATTTTTGAATTAAGTAATATAAAACATTCAGAAAATATAGAACTTTTTCAAAACAAACTTGTTTCTTTAGTAATTGATGGTACAACAAGTTGAAATAAAAGCTTGTATCAAATTTCAATTTATTATCCTGGTTTACTGCGACATTTGACATTAATTCAAATTGATAAACCAACTGCAAATAATTTAAAAATCGTTATAAATTCAATTTGTGAAGAATTATCTAAAAACAATATATCTGTAGTTGGTGTGACAACAGATAACGCATCTAATTTAGTTAAATGTTTTAATGATATTCAAAAAGAAGTTTTTGAACAAGATAAAAAATTTCCCATAATTCGTTTCGCATGTGCAGCACATACTTGTCAATTATTGATCGAAGATCTCAGAAAATTGAATGAAACATTTAATAATTCAATTATTATTATATCTGAATTTATATCATGGATTCGAAGGAAAAAAATTTTAATAGAAAGCAAATCTCAAGGATTAAAAAATTCACCACCAAAATTAAATAGAACAAGGTGGAATTCTTTATATATATGTGTAAATTACATTTTTAAAAATGTTGACTTTTTCAAAGGTACGATAGAAAAATTTTCTAAAACAAATGAAAAATGTCCAATTTAGTTAAATGAAAAAGAAGTTAAACAATTAACAGCCGTTTCAAATGTTTTAAAACCAATTATTGATTTCACTAACTCGGTACAAGGAAATTTCGTTTCAGTTGGTAGTGTTTTTTGTGAAATATTAAAACTCTTAAATAGTATAACATGTATTGACGATCCTTATGGTTTTGGCTTTGCAAAAATTATCACCGACAGAATATCGATACGTTTCTCTCAAAACTGTGACTACATAATTGCAGAACTTGGTTTTTTATTTACAAGATCAGGTCGTGAATGGTGGCAGATGAAAACCATACGTGCAGATGCTATTTCATTTAAGATAGTTCAAAATGAAGAAATATCAAACGAAGATTTAAATTTCATTCAATGTTACAACTTTGAAAAGCAATTATTAATTAACAAAATTGAAGAAATGGCAGCCTATTTACATATAAATTCACCAAATGCTGTAAAAGCTTTCTTATCATGGCTAAAATTAAAAGATGTGTTTCTTGAAGAGCCAATATCATACTGGAAAACGAATATCACAGTCTTTATATCGTTCAATAATGAGCAAATAAAATTACAAGATTTATGTACAATTGCTGTCAGAGTCTTAGTCTTGCCTGGGTCCGAAGCTATCTGTGAAAGGTGCTTTTCGCAACTTAAGTTGATTCACAATCATTTGAGAACTACTTTGAAAAGTGATATTCTTGATTGCTTACTCAGAATAAAGGTTAATCTTATTTGGGAGCATGAATTGACTGAAATTGATTCGATAATTGGCGAATTAAGCGAAGAGGAGGAGGAAGAAGAAGACTTTGACAATGACATTGAAGATGAAAGATAACTCAATCATAAATAATCAATTAAAAGAATTACAAATTCAAAAATTACTAAAAAATAATACTAATTAAATTTACATTATCTATTTTTTTTTTAAATTTGTTTATCGTAAATTCTGTTATATTTTTGAATTATTTTTGAATTATTTGAATGAATGACATCAATTCCAAAGTCTATGTAACAAATTGCTAATTATTATTTCTAAAAAAATATTTTTAAACAATAAAACACTGACCTGATATGCTTGAAACAATATATGACTATATTTATTTACACTTAATATAGGGGGTGGAAAAAGTCCGTAGGCGTGCCCTTTTTATTATTAAAAAAAAAGAAAAAATTATAAAAAAATATTTTTTAATGTACATAATTTCCTTTTGATTCTTGAACAATAAGTAATCTATTCATCCACTCATCATATACAGATTTGAGGACTGATTTTGAAATTTCTTTCAAAATTTCAGTTACTCTATCAAAAAGTTCGATTTCAGAATCAAACTCTTCACCTTCGAGTAATTTTTTTAGGTAGCCGAATAGAAAAAAATCTGAAGGAGCTAGATCAGGTGAATAAGGAGGGTGTTCAAGTCTTTTTATACCTAGCTCCTTCAGTTTTTCGTGTACCAAATGTGGTCTAGCATTATCCATATGGAGAAAAAAGCCATTTGTTTTGATTGTTGAAGAAAGATCACCAAGTACCTTTTGTTCAAAGAAGTTTCGATTAAACTTTTGGTCAATTGGGAGCATTGTTATTGAGATGATGCCAGTAATTCCCCATATCACTGATATCATCACCTTTTTGGTGCCAATTGTTTTCTTTGGTTTTTCAGGAATTGGTTGACCTTCTTCTAACCACATTGAATTCCTAGGATTTGAAAAGTAAACCCAAGTTTCATCCTGGGTCAATACTTTTCTGAGCTTTTGATCATTACAATTAGACAAAAAATCAAAAAGATCTTTAGCTATTTCAACTCGTTTTGCCTTTAATTCTAAGGTCAATGTATAAGGTATCCATTTAAAATTGACCTTTCTCATTTGAAGTTTTTCAATTAAAACTTTTTTTACCGTTTTTGGATCCGCCCCAACTTTTTTGGCGATTTTTTTAGTTGAAGCATATGGATTATATGCTAAAACTTCTTGTATTTTTTCACTCAATTCAGCTCTTTCAGGCCTACCTTCACGTGGACGATCAAATATTGACCAGTCTCCATCAATCATCTTTTTCGTCAATTTCTGAATTGTTTTAATTGATGGCATATCTTCAGCGTAAACTTCAGACATTTCTTGATATATCTGTTTATTTGTTTTTTTCTTCTTCCAAAGAAAGCTTGCTACTGAACGTTTTTCAACAAGTGCTTCATTCATTAAAATATTTTACGTTTATTTTTTGCATACGTTTAAAATAAAAAAGAAGTAATTTTTATATTGATTAACTTTATTTTTGATTTTAATTATATCATATTATGCATCACACATATGGTTATATAAATATTATAATTAAATTTTAAAAGACCTTAGATTGATCAAAAAAAGTGCACGCCTACGGACTTTTTCCACCACCTATATTTGGTTGATATTGCACAAATATTATAAACATTTTTTTCAAAATCCATTTGTATAATTTCGCATACCTTGATTTATGTTCCTTTTAGAGACCGGCAAAGCAAACATGATTGATGTATTTATTAAAATAAATAAAATATCAATAAATCCTTAAAATAATAAATAAATGAAATTAGTTGAATAAAATATATAGCAATGCCTTAATTTTAATATTATTTGATTGGTTAATTCATGAATGTGTTATTTATTTCTTAAGATATTAATAGAAATATTTCTCAAAAATTTTTCCGATCTTTTTTTTTTTTGAGATATAGTTGGTGGAAATAATTCTGTTTTGGAGACAAAATTATGTTTTCACATCATTTCTATATATTCAAATTGGACTTTTAAAAAAACAATTGTAGAACAATTAATATCGTATTGGATACATTCTATTTCCCGATTTTCATTCACTTTTATCAAACTAAATTTGATCATAAATATGATATCGAATTTTTAATTTCTGAATATTTTTTTATTATTTGAAAAAAATTATAATTTACTTTTCATCTATAATTAAAATGTTTCATTATTATTTATTGAAATAAAATAGATAATTAGAAAAAATGGTTTCATTTTCATTTCACTACTCATTAAACTCATTTCATATCACATTTCATGCTTTTACCATAAAAAAAAGGTTGTTTTAATTTGCTCTAACATAGTTATTATTTTAGAATATAATGTATATATTATATTTTAGAAAAAAATTTATTGAAATAATAATTATATAAAAAGAAAAAGTGTTTTCAAAATATGACAAAAATCATTCATACAAAATTACTAATTTTGAAAAATGAGTTTATTTTATTTCAAATTAGATGCAGTATTAACCATCTATATGATGCATATAATATATTAAATATAATAATATGGTTAAAAAAGAATCAATCTTGGAAAAATTTCATTTTTCTTTTTTTCATTCAAAATCATTCATAAATCACTCATACATAATTGATATGATTTCAGAATTACATTATTTGATAACACATACAATGAAATATATTATTAATCCTCTAAAAATCATTGTTTCCCATCAAGATTTCAGGTTTTTCTAAGAAATATACAAATTTCACTTTTTTATTTTTTCTATTATAATAGCATTAAAAATAGCAATTAATCAATAAATATTAGGTAAGTATAGAAGAACTATTAAAATAATGAAAATAATTTCTCAATGTCTAAAATTGAAAGTCTTTTTAAGTTATTTCAGAAGTTACTCTTTTTCATTAAGGTAATAGATCTTGAGTAGAACCGCCAATTTTATTCTTTCAATATCATTATACTATATGCATTATATCAAATATTTAAATAAAAATTTAAAAGTTTTTATTTTTTATTGGAAAAAAACAAAAAAGTGATATGATTTTTAACTTTATTTTGTGCATCAAATTTTTCTTATATGAAAGTTTTTAGATATCAATTATCTGACAAAATTATATCATTAATGATTATGAATTAATGATATTATTATTAAATCCCAAGTTTCAATTATTGAGAATAAAATAAGCATTTTGACTTTTTTTTACATTAATGGCAAAATTTCATATAAATCACAAATATAATAGCTCATTTAATTAAATAATGATGTACATAAAATACATTAATAAAGTATATAATATTATCAAATTATCTTTAAAAAGTATTGAGAAAAATGTGTTTTATTTTTGTGTACCATTCAAAAAGTTGAGCAAACATGATTATGTCCCAAAAACATAATTATGTCCACCAACTATATTTTGATAACCGATAAATAACAAATTTGTGAAAAATAATTTAATAAACTTCTGAATTTAATAATGAGAAATTTTTTAGCAAACATTGTATAATGGTTTATTAATAAATAATAGATCTAATTATTTAAAAAAATTAGCATTATATATAAAGTATCCAATTTCAAAATTATTGGATATTTCAATTCAAAAAATTGAATAAAAACACGATAAAAAAACTCGTTTTTTGTCCATAAAAAAGTGACAGCTGTTTTCAAAAAGTCGAAAATGGACATTCAATTCACTGGACTCAAAAGCCTAGTTGTAAATTCACTCTTTCAGCTTGAAGGCAAGTTCAATTAGTGTTTACTCAATTTATACACTTAAATTCAGAGCATTTATCTGCATTCTACCCTGTATATGTGTGGAGTAGTGTTCAAGATATGAATACAGTAATGGGAGAGCTTAAAATGAAGTGTAATAAGATCAGTTACTCAATATGTAAAAAATTGTAGAAAAATATGTTTATAATTTAAGAATCGTTTCATAGACAGCTTTAGTATTTTAGGTAGCATGTATAGTAGATTCAATAAGTTATATAAGTATGCAGCTATTTCATGAAAGTATTAGTTTTTTGTCTAGAAATAAAGGTAGTTATTTCAAAGAAAATAAACTTTACATATTAAATGAAAGATTAGGAAAAAAAAACAATCATATTTAAAGCTGTAAAAACATTATTAACTGGTTTATTTACTTCTAGTTTTATTCCAAATGGAAAAAAGATTTATTATAAAAATTGATAACGATGCAATAAAAGAATGTAAAGGCGTTCTATTTGATGGCGAATTAAATTTTATTTTTCTTTGTTTTTTGATATACCAAAGGAAGTAATCTGATTATAACTTTAAATGATTTTCCCAAAATCGATGAAGGTAATGCTGCAATTGATGAATTGAAAGGAATTATTGTATGAATATTTTTTATACCAAAGAAAAAATGGATAATAATACGCATCCAAAATTATGATTTATGTTTTACAGAAACATCTCGAAGATACTTTTATATCAACGGACCAGATTCAATGCAGCTATAATAACAAAATAGATAGTACTGAATATGAGTCTATATTAAACAAAATCAATGGTTGAATTGAAATATGATTTAGGTGATAATGTAAATACTCCTTTTTTGTGGCCAAATCTAATTGAATTATTAACAATTTCTTTAAATCTTTCATAAAATTCATTGCTTTTTGATTGCTGTCTAAATGAATAAAATGTTCGAACTAGCGAGTATCAAAAAAACCGAGTTCAACTTAATGGAATTCCACATGAATGCATATAATCAATTATACTAAAATATAAAAAATTTTATAACGTCATTATTTATACTGCCTTTTTTTTTTATCTGAAAACAATTGAATACTATTTCAATATGAGTTGATCTCTCACATTTCCTTTTTAATATTGAATAAAGAGAGAATAAACTAAATCCCATATTTTTTATTATATATTTTTTTTAAATGATTTAATGTGTAAACAAACGAGTTTGCATTCCATTATCTATTTTTTTAATAATATGACAAATCCATGATGGTTTTTCGAATGATTGAAATTTTCATCACTATTATATTTGTTGTCATCGAAAAACACTGATGAGTATGCTTAACAGCTAATATATAACCTATAACGAAAACATTTCAGAAGATGCAATATATCTTTAAACGAGAGATTTAATGTATTGACAAAGATGAAACATTAATTCAATTATTCCCAAAACTTTTTAGTAAAACTATTGGTTTGAGTTGTATCAATAAATGAGAGATTTAAATTAACTGCTAATCTCAGAAAACTTTTCTCTATTTGTGGAGTTGTATGACCAGAATAAGTTAATCTAAATTTAGTTTTTGTACAATATCGATTTGCTTCATCTTTGTCATGAGTAGAGTGTATAAGGGGTGCTCCGGGACTGGCCCTACGCACCCCCTTATCGGCTATTGAAGGTCGTCTGAGACCCCCCTTAACGGCTCTCCAGAGGCCCATTACGAGCATCCCGGACGAGTCCCAGATCCGGAACCTCTCAACAAGGTAAAAACAGCCCTCCAGAGGCCCATTACGGACCTCTAAACGAGTTTCCCAATCACAGCCATCTCCACTGCTCCAACAGCTGCTTGGAAACACTAGGGATTTCGTTATAGAGACATCTTTTTAGCCTCACATCAAATGAGTACTCCCTATTACTTTCACCATGACGACTTCGACGGTCTCGTTGTCCCTGATCAGGTCATGCCTAACGATATCAAACGTATCGTATCTCACGGTAAGCACACGTTCCATAAACGACTCTTCTTCTTCAGCCCCAGTCAAAGACAGGTATTTCGATACACTCCAACCGATAAGCTCGTCGAGGTAGTGAAGGGGCACACGGTCGACAACACATTGAGGTTCAACCTAGTGACGGATGAATCCAGACACGACACTCTATGTGTGAACGATCGGATGCTTGATATCATCAGGGACATGCCCAAGATCGAATTGCCGGACATGCGTCGCTGTCTATGAATCATTTTTGGAGTCCTCATAGACAGGACTCGGGGATAGCTACCTCAGAAGTGGAGTTCTTGGTGTGAGTATCGTCCCCGGATTATCGCTTATGACCTTCCGACACCAAAATGCCTTAAACGATTTCTCTATCGATTTTTTATCCCGTAGTCATACGCATAAGATGAGTGCCTACGACAGCGAAGATGTATTCGAAGCTATCGACATCTCTGAAGTTCATTCAGTCAACGACATCATCGAATTCATTGAAGACTACTTCGGTGATGAGATAGAGCTCGATGTTGAGGTTGAAAACGAATCAGATTTCGACAGACTCTTAAACGTAGCCTACAACGACGATATCGGCATGGACAGAAAGATCGAAGTCATTAAGACCATTATCGGATTGGTGTTGGATGACTAAATCGGATCTTCATTTTTGGGGTCCGTCGAGGACGTCCCCGGATTATCGAAGTCCACTGTTTTGCTTCTCCTAAATGAGTTACCGCAGAGATATCCAAGCGAATGAACAGACCCATTTACCGCTTGAAACGACGTATAACTCGTCAATAGATGGTCACGTAGACGAAGTCTACACTAACAGGATCCATTTTCAGTATCCACCTGAATGGCATACCTCTAACGTGTACGAGAAGATCATCGGTATTAGATCTATCCTCCTCAAACGCAAAAGCAGGACAGTTCGTTTCTTTCTATACGTCAGGAAGTACAAGAAGGATGAGTTCGAAGACAATAAGGATCACGGACGTTCCGAATACGCGCTTCGGTTGATGGATGAAATAGCAGACGATCTTCCTGATGATTTCTGGTGGTTTATCGAGAAGAAAGAGAACAAAGAACTACACCAGATCATCAACGAGGCTTCTAAAACGAAGTACGGTAATTACTACTATCATCTGGACCAATCCCAACGATTTGACATCATGATTTCGACCCTGAATTAGGCTCAAGTGTACCAATTCCTGTCATACTCTTTCTCTGGTGAGGAACGTAGGCGCATCGATAGTCAAACAAACAACAACAGCTCACTTGAAGAACGTGCCGAGATCCAGTTATCGAAAATGAAAGCCCAAGACATCGGCGTGTTTCGAATCCCTATTCAGATCACGATTGACGAAGACGACTCATGGGATGACATCCATGACAAGTTCATGGGATGTATCTCTAATGCTAACCTATACGAATATATCCGTTCTAAGGTGATCAAGGCTAACGATGACGAAGTGGTGACAAAGCTGACAGAGTTGAATCTCATTCGCGGTGATTACGACTTGATGATACTGCGCAGTGATTAGTTTCTCGGAAACCCGATTCCGTTCTTCGTTACGAGTGACGACATCATAGTCAACAACGATTACAAGCATATGAAACAACTCTCAATCGAACAACCTGATAACATACTGATCAATAACGATTACTATTGCGATTACTTGATCACTCCAATCAACAATTCCTCCTACACGAAGGTTTATCCGACACCCGAGCCTGAGATGCGCAGCTCCATGTATCCGTATCTACGTAATTCCCATGACGTAGACTTCGACGAAGGACGCTTCAATCACGACTCCGATACACGAAACTTCCTAAATATCGGGCCCAATCCGAATCAAAACCATGTCGGATACACCAACGTGTACCATCGGAATCTGCGCTTCCACAACGTCAGAACCGATTTGGATTGTCGAATCGCTGCCTCATTCGCGAGTCAATCGAACCATAACATCATCAGATGTACTAACGAGACTTTCGAGAACATCAAGTACTATAAGATCAACGATAACGGTAATTCGTTCTGGATAGAGTGTTACGACAACGATGATATCAATATCCCGATCAACTTCAACAATGATGTGGTCCTGACAATGGATGTTGTGTTCCTGCAGAACCGGAAGCTACTGTACTCTTAATCCATCGTAAATGAGCCGCATCAAGTTCAAGACCATTGATGAAGTGTATGCCAAGTATCCGACCAATACGATATCTAAGTTCAAGAGAATCGCTAATAGGTATGGCTTTACTGATGATGAAGCTAAGGAGTTTCTGAGTAACAGAGTCGTTCACGATCAGCACGTTCCAGCGCCCAAATTCATGCACATCTATTCGAAGATCCGGCATGGCTTCCAGATGGATACCTTTATTGACAATCCCAATTACTTGATGCTCATCAACATCAATACCCGAAAGGCTTACGCGTATGAGATGAACGGTAAGGGAGCCAAGGAAGTGCTGAGATCGTTAAACGAGTTCATTAAGGTAGAACCCGAATGTAAGTCCATTGAATCCGATGAAGATACGGCCTATTTATCGAAATCCGTCCTCGATTTCATGAGAGAACACGACATTATCTATACGACCAAAACGGATAATGACGGATAAGATCGTGAAGATCAGTGAGCAGTTCGCTCGCGGGGAATTGAAGCCAAGCGGATCGACGACAGCACAAGCGGCAGCAGATTCCAGAAAGAAGTCGACTAAGGCGATCCCGTTTAGAGGTCTTTAACGACCCATAAATGAGTGGAGCCCACACTAATGCATATCGTTCAAGCAATTCCGTTATCGTATCTGGTCCTGGCACTATGTATAACGAAGTCACTAGACCGAGATCAACTACAGTACAATACCATAGTAATACCAACACTCACGACGTAACGGTGCCGTATATCGGTACTCGCAAATCAAAGTCCAAAGCTCGTAAAAACAAACGTAGGTGAGTATTGACCGTGAGGATATTTTTGTCCAAACTAAATGAGTAAGTACGTCCGCGGAGTGAAACGAAATCAGATCATCCAGCGATGGATCCAAGGTATCGATGACCCCGATTACGAAGTGTTCCCAACGAAGAAAGAAGGGAAGTATATCGTGAAGTTAAGGGAGAAGAGTGAGCCTGAAAAGGCTAGTCCAGACGCGAAACCACCTGAAAATGGGTCCCTCGAGAATGAACCCGAGCCCGAAAACAGGTCGGGTGGAATTCCGTCCTTCGAGATATCTCCCGAAAACGAGCCTCCAGTAACGAGACCTCGGTCGCGAAGCACAGTCCCTCGTAGCGCAATAGACTCGACGATTAATCTCGAGATACTTGAGCAGTTACATACCCTCGGTGAAGAGCTCCGCAACGATCGCTTCAAGAAAGAGCAGAAGCAGTACATCAAACACGTCGTCAACAAAGAGTTATCGAAGTCCCGTATACGTAGTCGATACGTCCCAGACATATTCCCCGAGCCAGAACAGCCCAAACCAGAACCCGTTGAAGAGCCAGAGCCCGTCAACGAACAACCCCTATTTCGATCTCGTATACGACGCTGAACGTGAAACCGTCATCAACGACCCCCTTATTTTTCTTTCACCTTAAATGACGTTCAACAACGAAGTCTTCCACAAGACATCAGCTGAGGTTAATACTCAGGTAGCTAGCTATTTCGATATAGTCGATAATGATATTGCCATGTCCGATACTAACAAGAAGTACGTTATCGACGCCCAAGCATCATACAGTCTTTCAGCACCTATTCATGCAGGTTCGTTCACGACATTCATCATCAGCCCTACTTGTGATAACACCGCCGACATCTATAACGGTTTCATCAAAGCCAAGATGAAGATCAACGTCGACTTAGATGTTGGACCAACAACTCAAATGGACAACATAAACGGTCATGATTTCGATGGACTATGGGTTGGGTTCAAAGACGCCATGGATGCTGTCGAGAAGTATGAGATCTTAGCGAACGGTATCTCTATCTATACCCAGAACTATGGCCCTGAAGAATCATTCCTAACAGCATGCGGCGCCAAAGAAGCATCTAAACGAGGCGACGTTTACTCCAAGATTCGTCATAAAGACATCTTTAAGCACAAATTCGATCAAGCTCGATGCGGGTTCTTCATCAAACTCCGTAATGGTGTAACTGCTTACACTGACATCATCATCCTATTGAAGATCGATCTCCGTCGATTCCTACCCCTCAGCAACATCAAGTACTTGCCATCGTTCGCAGGTAAGCTCGAACTCAAGATACATCTTTTTATATTTTTACATAATTTTTACCGAGACTTACATCAAAAGGAAGGATCGGTAAAAATTTTGTAACATAAAAAGATGCCTTTTTTTTAAAATGAATTTTTAAAATTAAGGGGGGAGTATTCAAATATCCAACAAAATTAAAATGAATGAAAATATACTTTTAAGTTAAGTTTTATTTATAATATTTAACATTTATATAATATATGGGTTTAATTGTGTGAATCAATTAATTAATTTGTAAAATATTCTCCAATCAATTTGAAACTTAGTTTTCTTTTATTCATACCCTTTTCCCACTTAATTTGGCACAAAACTTTTTGATAATATTCAGATTTTAGCTAAAACGACCGTTTATTATATTCAATTTATCATATGGAGAACGTTTATTTATTTTTATTTTTTCAAGATAGCGTGCTAGTTCGTGCTGCTTTTATCGTTGCGTGGCTAGACTGAAATATGAATTAAGTAACATAACAACGAATTATCATGCAGATTTATAGCAAATTTTACGAACCTTAATTTTCAAGATTTTCAATTATTCAAGGATTGCTTCATCGAAATCGCATTTACTCCTCATAATCATTTTAAAACTAATAACTATATACATGTATACTACTATCTTTTTTTTTCTACAAAAACCCTTAATTTCATCAGCAGATATAATCACTAAAAAATCAAAAATTTTTAACGATTCCCAAAATATAATATAGTTTCATCATTCCGAATATGCCATTACAATAACTAACAGAAATCTCAAAATGAGTCTATTTTTTTTTACATATAATTTCATTTTTTCCAACAAGTACTTGATATTTTCAGCTTTTATTTTTAAAATAAGAATTAAATTGGATATTAAACATTTTCCATACATAAAAAATATGGCTTTATTTTTCGAAATTCCATTTTAATATATTTTTATTTTATTTTTTATATATTGCCAATGTAAACGATTTTTTACTAAAAGAAATAAGTTCTTAATACATTATATATCAAAAAACCAAGTATATTAAGAAATGTTCATATTATATAACTTTCGATATTAATTAAATCATTGCAAAAGTGAATTAGAACCTTTTATTTTTAGAATTGATTTAGACTGATGCGTTTTTTTAAAAAAAAAACATAAAATATTTAATGCAATAAAAAAAAAATAAGAGTTAAAAATATATATCGTTTAATATGGAATCAGTCTTTCACAAAATCCAAAACAAATAGTTTAATGTTAATTAAAATATATTTTAATTAATTTAATTCCTCGAATTTTAAGACAAATTTCTGAATAGTGAAAAAATGATAAGTAAAAAACAAAATTTCTGCCCTTTTTAAATTAAATAAAAAATATGCACATAAGTTAATTTGAAAAAAGGGCAGAAATTGAGAAATGGGCAGAAAAAGAACTCAAATTTGAAAATCAGCAGTACTTCAAAAAATCCTTATCTAAACTGTTTAAACCTTGTAAATTTATCTTAATATTTTTTTTTTCAATGAACATTATTTCTGTTAAATAAAGTGATTACTGAAATCAATTTTCTTGAATTTGATTGAGAAAAACTAAACCATGCTTTCTATTTTTGCAATAATTGTAAAGTTTGTTTTTGTAATCTTTGAATAAAAATATCATAAGATACATCTTGTTTGTAAATCTTTGAAAATATTTAAAATGTTCCTAAAATTGCCATCATTTCTTCATGTGCTTTAGAAAAATTAATTTAAATTAATGTAAATTTCTTTTTATACGTATAATTGGTTCGTATATAATAGATCTTATAGTGCTTGTTCTATATTAAATGTGGGACCACGGACAAATAAGTATTCAATCATTGCCACTTTTTTATCACTAATATTGTATAACTTTTTAAATATCAAACAAAAAGTTTTGTGCCAAATTAAGTGGGATAAGGGTATATTTCAATTTAAAATGGCAAAGCCGAGAAATAGTGAAATAATAAAATCAAATTTTCTTTACAAAAATAATCATATATCTTGTTAATAAAGAAAGTAATAGAGAGCATTTATTAATAAAGCATTTATTGATACAATAATTAATATCGAATTTTATAAAAAGGATTTTTTTTTTGAAAAAAGCTTTCTATTACTCTGTTGAAATTTTTAAATAAATAAATATTTTTCCATTAATTGCAAACAAAATTGTTCACACGATTCTCGGCTTTGCTTTTTTTAAAGTATTCAATTTTTTTAATTTTTGAATACTCAAATTTTTTAAGTATTGAAATTTTGAATAGAAGAGTCCACTTTCTAAAAAAGATAATAAAAAGAATAAAAAAGAATATAACATCATAAAAAAAAGTTTATTGACGTTAATTTAGCATATTTTAAAATTAATTTCCATATTAAAAAAAATACATCCGTAAAATGTAATATGATGTCAATTAAATTACAAAATTTTCAGACTTACTGTAAGATATGTCGTAATAATATCTGTATAAAATTACTTGAGGCAATTTTTTGTTGCTTTTGATGAGTGTATCATTGAAAGATAATGCTTTCTTTTTATAAAAATAAGCTTATATTTGGTCAAATATTTCACCTTTTAAATAAAATCATCATTAACTCAATGAATATTTAATGAACGCTTTAATTAAGATAATATATTATTATTTATAGTTAAATAATTGTAATTCTCAGAAAATTATAAAATAATTCTTCTTATTTAAGTAAAATACTCCCCCCTTAATACAGTAAGGTTGTAAAATTCCAAAACGTCTCAAAAGAGGAAAATCTACTTTTTCATAGAAAACGATTAAAATGAATTTAAAATAAAAGTCAAAATAACGAATTTGATTCATATTCGGATTTTCCTTTATCGTGTTACAAAAATCGAAAATCCACTTTTTGAATGATGCTCTTTTTTTCATATAGATATGGGAAAACACTATTTGATGAATATAATGTCGCAAACAGCTGTGTGATAAACTTAATAATGGAAATATTATTTCTAAAATGGTGGGTTTAAACAAGATTTTCTCTCTATTTCTTTATTTCTTTCATTTTTATTAATGAAATTTTTTTTCTCAAAAAGTCGGTTTTTCTATTTTGAAACTTTTTCCATTTTTGAAACCTTACTGTATTATTCTACATTGTCTTCTTATTTTTTCTATTAGTTCTCTCAAAAAGCTGTGGCTCAATCTCTCTTACAATTCTTTGAAAAAATGACCAAATATAATCTGATAATTATTTTATATTAAAATAAAAATATCTTAATAAAAATAAAATAAATTTTTTATAAATATGGAATAAAATACAATGAATTTAATCATATAATAAAGTTCAGACAATTTTTCATATTTCATATGCTTTTCTTATACTCATTGATAATCTGCATCAAGATTAATTAATAATTTTAATTAATTAATAAATTCGAATTTCGAAATTATACTTATGTTATTGATGCTAATTTCTGGAATACAAATAAACTCTAACATCTCATTCAAAGAATTTTTTTTCATTGAAATTTGATATTTGAGAGCTAATTGGTCACAGATTAAAAAAAGAAAAGTGGCACTATTAAATGCTTACTTCCTACACCGCAAAATTTTTCTCAACAGTTATTCCAAAAGCAACCCTTCTCAATGGAAACTTTGAGTTTAAGGACAAAGATCAAGTTGAGAAAATTTTCTCAAGATATCCTCCCGATAGAAAACGTTGCGCAATTCTTCCACTTTTACATCTTGGACAGGAACAAAATGGAGGATTCATCAATCGCGGTGTTATCAACGCTGTTGCAAAATTGACAGATTCTCCACCTGGTCGTGTTCATGAAACAGCAACATTTTATTCAATGTTCCGTTTCAAACAACCAAGAAAGCATGTTGTTGAGCGTTGCAACGGTCTTTCTTGCTTTATGCACAAATCTGATTCAATTAAGAGCGCTATTGAACATGCTTGCAACGGAACTTTCAAAAATGGAGGCTCTAAAGATGGAATGTTTGATCTTCATGAAGTTGAATGTCTTGGTGCATGTGCAAATGCTCCAATTCTTATTATTGATGACGTTTATTATCAAGACCTCGATGAAGCTAAGATAGAAATGATTTTCAATGATCTTCGTCATGGTAAAGATATATCTAAGTATGCAGCCAAAAATGGTCCCGCTGCTAAACCAGTAACACTTAAATAAATAAAAATTTTTGGAATGTTTAATTATCATTATTTTAGCTTTATTTATTAATGAATCAGAATTAAAGATACAATTCAAATTATTAAGAAAAGATCATTATATACCCTATTTAAAAACAAACGATTATAAATTTTGCAAATTGTAGTATACTAATATAATTTTTACACATATCTATTAATAAGTACAAGAAAAAATAACATTATTATTCTGTAACAAGCTTATTAAGCCAGTCAACCCACATTGCCCCAATTCCTCCTTCTTGAGTACCTTGCGCAATTTGGATGAAATCATCTGTCTGCTTTTTAGACCAAGACAATTCCTCGGCTAAGTTCTCGATTACTGTCTGGTTCAAACCATCTCTAAAAAGGAGGCTAATTAAACGCCCAATTCGTTCTTTATTTAATGCCTTTGAGACAACTTGCTGATTTGACGGTATATTTTGAGATTTTTTAATTCGATTTCTTTTGTCTTCACTTGAAATTAGCGATGAAAGCCTTTCAATTTCTTCTTCTAAATGTTGAATTTTCCCAGCTTCGCGGAGGATATCACTTTTCTTTTGGCGTAATTCTTTTAATTGCGTAGAAAGACAGATTTTTTTCTGATTTAAATATAAATGTCTAGCATGAATTTTTTTTTCTTCCTCGGCACGTAAAGAATCAATGGCTGTCTGAATATTTAATCTTTTAAATTGTTCTTCTGCTAATTCTTTTGCAATTCCAGATTTTTCATTTTTTGATAAAACTCCTTTGAGATTTAATTCTTCAGATCTGAGCTTTGAAAATATCTCTTCTGAATCTTTAATTTGATCATCTAATGATGACGATTGAGATAAATATTCACCAAGTTCGTTTTTCATATGGTTGAATTCTTTCATGCTTTTTAAATCTTCCTTGATTTTTTGATTTGATATTTCGATTTCTTTGATTGTGTCTTTAAGTTTTAGCAGTTCTTCTTTTTTATGAGCAATTTGGATTTGTATATCAGATAAAGTTAGTGAAGATGAGTCTGAAGAAATTTGTTGAATGTTTTCCAAAGAAGATTTAACTCGGGCACGCTTTGTAACTTGTTCAATTAGCTTTTTTCGAATAATATCAACAATTTTTTGAGGTGACTCAGATAATAAAGGGTCTTCCAATATATTCGCACATTGAACAATACTTTTTTTATATTGTTCAAGTTTTTCAATTGGTATTTTCTCGCTTCCTGAATCGGAGCGAAAATGAAGAGAGAGCTTTGATTTTATAGACATTGAAACTTTTTCAAAAAAAAAGAAAAAGTTTTAAAAATCGTTTTATCAGTTAAATTTTCATTTTATTCAAAACGTAAAATATAACCACATTATTATCAAATCAGTATTTAACGGTCTATTTTTTATATTATCAATGGCAACTCGAAGCCAAGATTCTCGTGAGATTTTCAATGAAATCATTCAAACTTTGCAACTCGGAAATTATAAAGATTTTCTTACAAAGCTAGAGAATTTGGAAGATAAAAATTATACAATTTGTTTAATTTTTTTTATGATTCAGTTTTATTCACCATATTTTATGAAGTTTTATTTTATTTTTTTATGGAGTTATTTTTTAAATTTTATAAAGGTCTTCTTGTTTATTGCATCGAAAATAATGATTATCCAGCGTTACTTTCTTCTATTAAACAAGGCTGTAATGTTAATATTCAAGATGTAAATAATTTTACCCCATTGCATTATGCAATATTTAAGGGATTTCTACCACTTGCTGCGACTCTTCTTCAGGCACATGCAGACCCTGACATCCCAGACAAATACACTGTTTTTTTTTTAACATTTATAGAACACCCCTTTTCTTTGCTGTTAGGAAGCAAGATCTTAGAGCAATGAAATTGTTATTAGATTTTAAAGCAGATCCAAATGCATTGATCGTTGATGACGCAAATGAAGACCCTAGAATGAGAAGGAGATCTCTTTTGTCAATTGCTGTCTATAACGGTTCTGCCGAATGTGCAAAAATGCTTCTTATCCATGGGGCAAATCCTCTTCCTGAAGGGACAGAACCTTTGATTGCTGCTCTTAATAATGAAACTCGTGAAACCCTAGCAGTTCTACTTCAAGACAGACCAGGAGATGTTTTGCGTGTTATTGAAGAAAAACCTTTCATTGTTCATGCAATAGAAATGAAATCAAACTTACTTCCAATTATTACAACTCTTGTCAAAAACGAAATTAAAGATATGGAAGAAAAACAGAAGGATAACATTCCTAATTTTCCACCTAAAGGTTTAAAGAGTAAACAGAAAAAAGAGCTTGAAAAGGCAGAAAAACTCAATGATGAGCGAATTACAGCTGATTTTGTTGACGCTGCCGTTAATGCAATTAAGAATCCCTGGAAAAACATTAACGATCAAACTTTATACTTATCAACTGTCTAAAGTAAATCATGTATATTCTTTTTTTTCAGCTCAGCTATGCTTTTGTCAGTTTATTGAATGAAATAATAATTATCATTCTTATTTTGTTAAAAAGTTGTGTAATTGATTATCATATAATCAATATACCTGAAAAATAAATAATCAAAGCATTTAATCTTTCATTGAACAGATATTTCATAATATCTTTTGGCAAACACGTTATTTGGCCGATAAAACAATTCAATGAAAAAATTAATTTTTTTCTATTCACATTTGAATTATAGTAAAGTTCGAAATTTGAAACTTGCGTATCTTTAGAATCAAAATTAAAACTCACTAGAAATTTATATCCTATGCTATCGAAAATTTATTTAAATGAAAGAGTTAGTTTATTTAAATATTTATTTACAACTTAATAAGATACGAATAAAATATTATTCTTTTTTTTTTCAATAGGCCAATTTTAAAAATTAATCTATCATTTTTATCATGCGACAATCCACAGGCGCATCTAAAATCCGAAGTGAAAAAATTGTTCTCATTGGCGAAGCATCCACAGGGAAAACTTCCTTAGTCAATCGTTTTATCCACGATAAGTTTTCATCAAATTCTGAAGCAACAATCGGCGCAATTTTCATTAATAAAACTATCACAGTTGATGACCAGGAAATAAGACTTGAAATTTGGGATACAGGTGGCTCAGAAAAATATCGATCTCTTGCACCTATGTATTTCAGAGATGCAAGAGCAGCTATTATTGTTTTTGATATAACAAACAAAAATTCTTTTACCTCATCAATCGATTGGATCGAAGAATTTCGTGAAAAAAGCCAACCATCATCCATTATTGTTGCAGCTGCAAATAAAATGGACCTTGAAGAGAAGAGGCAAGTTTCAAAAGAGGAAGCTACCGATTTCTCATTCCAAAATGGTCTTGAATTTATTAAAGATACTTCTGCTTTGACTGGTCAAGGTGTCAGAGAGTTATTTGAAGACCTTGCAAGACAGCTTCTATTACTTGAACCACAAAGCACTCCTGATGATATGGATATGGTCGCAGATATTGCAGTTCCACCACCCCCACAAGAAAAACAAAGTTGTAATTGCTAAATAATATTTATTAATAATAATTTATTATTTGTTTTGAAATGATGAGCATATTACTAATATATATCATTGCTTTTAAAATGAAATACTGCATTAATACTCATTTTTGCCCAAAATTTATGATTTCATGCGATATGTTTAACTTTTGTTATGAAGGGATTTCACTCTATTCTATTCTATTAAGTTTAAAAAGTATTTAAATATTTAAAAAATTAGAATACAATTTCGTTAAATTTTATATTGTTTCAAAGGATATAAGATTCCGAAAATTTGATTCCGATTTTTTTGAAAACGTATTATCGATTATTTTGCATTCAATTTGCATTTAGAAATTTATGGGAGGTAATCATAGCAAAACTAAACGAAGATTATTGTATTTTTTAATTTTTTTTTATTTTTCTAACCTGACAGATTTCTTGGACTAGATAATGCTGGAAAAACCACAATTCTGCATGCGTTAAGTGAAGAAAATCCAACAACAATTGCTCCGACAAGAGGATTCAATGTAAAACAGATAAACACTAACAACATTGAATTTACTATATGGGATATAGGCGGACAGAAAGCTCTTAGAGCATATTGGGCAAATTATTATGATCAAGTAAATGGAATTGTATGGGTAATTGATAGTTCTGACACTAGACGTTTGGAAGAAACAGGGTATGAACTTTCAGCTCTTCTTGACGAGGAAAAATTAGCTGGCGTGCCTCTTCTTATTCTTGCAAATAAACAGGATCTTGCAACTGCAAAACAACCTGATGAAATTACTATAGAACTCGGATTGCATGAAATACGAAACAGAAATTGGCAAATCCAAGGTTGCTCGGCTGTCACAAAAGCAGGATTGGATAATGCTCTCCAATGGCTGCAGAAAACTCTTGCTTAAACAATTTTTTATGCTCCATCATAATCAAGTGTTATAATCAACAACTTTTACTCATAAATTGATCTTTCGATGCATATTTATTAATATTTTTATTATTTCAATATTAATATATTTATTCATTCACTTTAAATGAGAAATGGAAGTCAATTACCAATTATTTGTTCTTATACACATGTTAATATAAAAATATAGAAGATATCACCCTCATACCATTAAAACGTAAACGATATTTATTCTCTCAATTCTTTTAACTCATAACTATTCAAAATTAAATTATGAAAACATCAATAAATTTACAAATTTCAGTATTTTTACTGAAAATATAAAGTTAATCTCATATCAAAAAATTATAATTACATTAATACAGCCAAAAGAAATATTTATTTTCAATATTTTATCATATTTATATTTTGTTTATATATTTCTGAAAAATTCATCGATATTCAATTCTTATACCATGTTCGATTTTTGCCATTTATAATTTATCAGACAGATTATTTATAAAATTTTTATTTTGTTTTGAAAAAAATGTAGATGATTTTTTCAAAATAATTAAATCAAATTTGAATAAAAAATTTTGAAATGTACAATAAAAATTTTAATTGTTATGTCTCTAAATTTCACTTCTGTTCCTTCATCAATTGCACGTCAAATCCAACTTGAAGATAAAATGCAGCCAGCTGTGTACGAATTTAACCGAAATCCAAGTGATGGCGTTCCTCTATTGTGCAATGTTTTTTCTCTGCCAATAACGCCTAAAAATGTAGCTCATATATTTCATATTGTCCCAGGTTTAAATGGAACGAGTATAGGCGAATATTTATCAAAAAAGAAAAACGAAGAAACGCTTTATTACTTTTTTCGCGAAGTTGATATGCATTTCCCTTTTGTCGAAGGACTTAGATCTGCATTTTCAACCTCATTACATCTTCCACCTGAAGGTGAACAAATAGACAGAATTTTGCAAGCAATTTCAGCAATATACGTTGAGCAAAATCCTGATTGCGGAATGAATAGTGATCAAGTTTATATTTTAGCATATGCTACAACACTTTTAAATAGCGATTTGCACAATCCAGCAGTGGCACATAAAATGTCTCTAGCTTCATTTATAGAAAATATTCGATATTCTAATGAATTAAATGATATACCTGATAGTTTCCTGAAATCAATTTATAATGAAATCAAAGATAACCCATATGTTTTTAAAAGATCAGTTGAGGAAACAACTGACATCAAGACACCACGACTTAAAGGATTTTTATCGAAAAAAAATGATACATGGAAATCTATTTACAGACGTTTCTTTTTTATTTTAGCAAATGACGCGTTATATATTTTTAGAGATGATACACCAAAGTCGCTTGCAAAGCCAATTTCAGCGATTCAATTAACATCTGTACAAATTTTATCCGAAAAAGAGCGAGAAATCATAATTTCAGGCCGCGATGACCAACTAATTAATTATACAAAATTTACACCCTCTGGACCTATACCATCAAAAGAACGGCATAGAATATTTTTAAGAGCATCTTCACAAGAAAATAGAGATAAATGGCTTTACCGTTTACAAACTACCTCAATATCAAATGAATTTAATAATTCCCCTCCTCCTTTGTGCTCATCATTTTCTTCAGGCGCATTTGATGCAGAAATATCAGAAGTTCAGAACTCTTTAAGTGATGGCAGTCCTTTACCACCTTAATGTATATTATTTTTCTGTTTTTATTTTTTAAATATGTATATTAATAAAGAAACATCATAAAGTGTGCTTATCAATCATTTTTTTTTATAGAGCCAATTATGTTTAAGCTTTTATTATTCAAACTTTACCATCATAATTAAGTAGCAGGGTATTCATTTAGATATTACCACTCGAAATACAAAGTTTATCACACCATTGAGAACTCTTATGCTTTAGTGATTTTAGGCAAAATATATGCATTATATATTCTTAAAATCAATATAAAGTAGAAACTAAAGATTACTATGTCCATAATTAATATTAAGAAGAAAATCAAACCTTAGCAGATTTATAGTATTGTCAAATAAAAAACAGTAAATTAATATTTAAAAAAATTCTTTTTATATAAAAAAAATCAATAATCAAACATTATCAAACCTTTTTCTTTCCACAAAAAGGTTATATGCAAATATTTATTCCTGCTGGCTTCCTTTCTTTTTCCTGATGACTTTGAGCTCATCCATTCTTTGATCAATTTGCCTTAAAGTTTCACCATCATGATCATGAACACCTAATTCATGCATTTCTTCAAGCCAATCAGTTCTACCTTTAATTTCATCAATAATTTGATCTTCCATTGTAAAATCAGGTAGATCTGCAAGAGCAGCTCTTTGCTCTTCAATTTTCTTTCTCTCTGCTTCTTCATCAACGCCCCACATTTTTGTCACAAGGTGATTTTTCTTTTCTTCCATTGAAGGCCCTAATGGAACACTTGGTGCTAGCTCAGGTTCATAAAAGTTTGTCTCTTCAATAATTTGTTCTTCTTGTTTAACAAGAGGACGTTGGCCAACACGTGCTTTTGTAAATACCTTTTGCTCTGGTTTTGGTTTCATGTTGTATTTGTATGGTTTAGGCTTTTCAGGTTTGGGAAGTGATCCTTGGGTTTGGATTTGTTGAATCATTTCTTTTTGTTTTCTTTGAGACATCCCATTTTGTTTCATTAGTTTTGCTAAAAAAGCGTCGGTTTCTTTAGATAAGCCAGTTGAAGTTTTTCCTGATGGTTTCGAAGGAAGGTGTGTCATTTGAACGTTTTTCAAATTTGCTACATTTTTATGAAAAAGTTATATCATAAAAATTTTTATTTTTTCAATCTCTTATCAACTTTTTAAGAGAACGAAACCAAATTTTTATTGAAATAGAAAAATCAAGAGATTTTCCTTATGAAATTAAAGAGAGAAGCGAGAGAAGCTTTATAACTGATAGATATGATATATATTTATTATAAATAGTGATAGAACAATATTTATTGTGGCCCAAAGCCAAGCTCATGAAGAGCATCACCAACTAGGTGCAAGCTACCTGTTACAAGAATAGATTTAGGATGCATTTGTTTTGCATAGTTCAAACCTTCTTTAAGTGTTTTCACTAGAGTGGCTCCTTTCATCTTTATATCGTTATACCATTCAACATAAATTATCTTCTTCCATTTTCTATGAGTAAAAGGCTCCAGAAGAACGTTGGCATCTCTTTTCTTTGTTGTTGCACACAACAAAATATCATCTTCGCTGTTATGCTTAAATGAATCATACCATCTGTAACAGAATTTAACGCTCTCTTCAGTATGCGCGCCGTCAAACATCCATTGTATCCCATCTATATTAACAACTTGGAAACGGCCATGAATGATTGCTTTTTCTGCACCTTTGGAAACGTCGTAATTTTTAATTTTCATGAATTTGAGGAGTTCTTCTGCTGCTGCTGAACCAAGAGCAGTATTTTCTTGGCAGCATGGTCCCATAAGACCCATTTTCCCTTTCCATTCTGGATTAATTGTTTTAACATTGAGATTGGTTTGGGATATTAGTTGATTGATTGATTTTTGGAACGCCTCTTTTTGTGGGACTATGAGATTAATTGATTTATCAGTATAAATTCCAAATTTATTATAAGAAATAGAATATGGAGTAGAGCCAAGAGTATCAAGATGATCATATTCAAGATGGGTAATTGCTGCAACAGTGGGATCAAATATTTTTGTCCAATCAAATCTTCCCCCGATACCACATTCAATTACCCCAACATCAACTTTTTTGTACTTGAATAAAAGCCCTGCCATTAATGTATGAATAGCAAAAAATGGTGGTATTTTGAGCTTATTTTTATCTAGTTCTAATTGAAGCTCAGAATAAAGATCAACATATTCTTTTTCAGATATTGGAATACCATTGATTTTAATTCTTTCACGTGGAGTCACAAGATGAGGAGAAGTAAAAAGGCATGATCTAAGACCAGAAGTACGAATAACTGAATCAGCAACAGCGCATGTTGAACCTTTTCCTTTTGTTCCTGCAACAACAATATTTGGAATTGCTATTTTCTTGCCAAATAGAGCGTCACTATATTCTTTGATCATTGCAAGCTTTTGATTGTTTGAAATCTTAGTTCCTGATAAAGGGGCATTAATTAGCAAATTAACAAGATCATTATAATTCTTTATCATTCATATATGTTCTTGAAATGGAGAACGTTTAAAAATTTTATTTCCAATGAATATTCATATGATTTTTTTTTTTTTTTTTTTTTTTTTTTGGATTTCTATTTTTTGTTGCCAATGATAAATGGAAGATTGATTTAATTTCTTCATTTTGCAGCAACGAAAACAAGATATTTAAAATGACAAAAAACTCATAACTATTCAAAGAGTGTTCATAAAAAGTTTGTATTTTATTTAAAAAATTGAATACGTGAAACTTTGTTTTTGTGGCGTCTTAATACATGCGTAAATCATTTGCAACGCCACGTTCTACGCCACAGTCAGATTCATCATCGCAAATCGAAAATCTTTTTTCAAAAGCTGGTTCTGATGTTCAAGGTATTGAAATATCTTCTTCAAATGAGGCAATGAACGAAATAGAAGGATTGTGCCAAAAAATAAACAGCAATAACGAATGGGATGAGCAAGTCAGTGGAATGCGTCATGGAATGGCTCTTGTTAATGGCGGAGCTCTAGAATATGATTGCTTTGTGCGAAATTTATCAAGATTGCATGATGGGCTCGCTTCTGCTGCAACAAATATGCGAAGTGCATTAGTTAAAGCAAGTTGTTTATTTATATCTCAATTAGCAAGAGAGCTTGGATCACAGTTTGAAATTTGCGGCGATTTTATTACACCATTAGCGCCCCAACTTTCGCATGGAACGCAAATTATTTCTAACAGTTGTAAATATGCTATTTTAAATATATCCAAATATTGTCCTTCTCGGAGAATTTTAGCTTCTGTTCTTGATCTTTGTGCATCCCGTGGTGCAAATCAAAAAGCAGTTGCAGCTGAATCTCTTTCAATAATTTTATCTCATTGGCCTGTTGAAGCAATTGGGACTAACTGGCCTCGACTTTTAGCATCTTTGCAAAAATTATTATGCGATGCATCGCCAAATGTTAGGTCTTTTGCGAGAAAAAGTGCTAAAGCTCTTCAACTAATATCTCCCCAGAAGTCAAAAGAATTTTTATCAAAGCTTGATCAAAGAACACGAAAAGCCATATCTGAAGAAGCCGATACTGTAATTCGAGAACCTCGTGTTGATCCTCCCAAACGTCGCGCTCCTTCAGCACCATCAACTTCATCATCTGCAAGAAAACCAAAATCATTTAAATCAATCAAAAAAGAAACAGATCCAATTCGTTCGCCAAAGTCTAAAACTATAGAGAAAGAAGATCCTTTTACTCTAATTGAAGGCCAGGAAAGAGTATTTATCAGTATAATTAAAGAATATATAGATGATGGAAATTCCCGTGAACTATTTCCTCATATGAAAGATGTTTCGCTAAATATTCTCAAATGTTGTTCTAACCAACTTCCCGCTATTTCAGTTAGCTCACTAGCTGTTTTACATGATTTGATTCAATTATTTCCAGCTTTTTTTGAACCCAATTTGCCACTTGTTATAAACATCCTCTTAAATCAGTCAGTTAATGGTTGTCCACGAGCAATCTCAAACGCTGAAATCATATTGCAAGAACTTCCTCAACATTTTAATGTTAATGATATTCTTAGAATTTTAATTAATTCAGATCCATCTTTATCTCTTCTTCATTTTATTTCCAATCTGGCTGAACAATCAAATGTTGATTATGAAGATCAGAATATTTGCTTTTGCTTACTTTCAAATGCGTCTAAATGTTCATCATTTGATGAAAACAAAAAAACGCAACAAATTGCAGCACAAATTATTGGGCGAGTATTTGTCGAAAATGAAGATGCATTCAATGCATTTGTTGATACGTTAAGCCAATCAGAAATAATGGTATTTCAAGCTTTAATCAAACCTTATTTTCCAACTATTGAGCTTCAACAAGCAGCAATCGATGTTCCACAATATTCATCAAAAGATGCAAAAGAATCTCTCGCCGAAATCCAACATGTCATTCAAACAGCAGAAGAAGGCAGAGAATGGAATTTAGCGCGAACTCGAATTTATACAGAACTTAATCAAGCCTTATTAGAATCCAAAAGTGAAGTTAATACAGCTTTAATAATCGCCGAAAAAGCTCTTCATTATAGAGGATTTGAAGGATTTGAAAAAATGTTTCCTGGAATAATTTATAATGCTAGAGGAACTTACTCAAAAATTGCGGAAATTTCATTAACAATGATTTTACATGGAGTTGAATTAGATGTTTTATTAAGAGCTCTTCAGCCATGTAATAAAAGTGATAATCCGGTTATTGCGAAGAATTCTATTGACTACCAAACAAAAATCATTTCAACCATTTCAAAAAATGCATTGAAACCTTTGATTCCGCTTTTAATACCAACACTCGTTGAAACTTTGAAAAATAAAGAGCCTCAGATCAGAAAATCAACTGTTCTTTGTTACGTTGAGCTGTGTGTTGTAATGGGAAGCGAAATGAATCAATATATTAACCAACTTGAAAAACCTCAGATTAAATTAATTAAAATTTTCTTAACAAGAAGAACCGGAAAATAGATATTTTATATCTTTTGTTATAAATAAATATGTTTGAATTTACGAAAATTAATAATGTTATATTGTTTTCTATTTTTTTTGTTTTCTTGTTTGGTAGTTGGAGAATAAACTTTTTGTATTGAAAAAAAGAAATTTTGATGTAAAAGGCATCAAAAAATGTATAAAAAAACTGTCAATATTTTTTTTAACAATAATAACAATGATGATAAGCACGAAGTTAAATAAAACATTTATTTTATATAAAATAATCAATGATAAAAGTATATCATTAGTTATAAAAAAAAAGAAGGATCATCATTATCATCAGCTGGTAAACTAGAATCATCACTTACAATTTTCTTGAACCAGCTTTTCAGGTTATTCATTGTGCTGACCTTTTCAATTTGGAAACCTTGATCAGATGAAAGAGTAATAGTATTACTATCGCTATCAGGATAAACAACCAAGAAAAAACGGCCAACATTTGTAGTCAAAATCATTGAAATTGATTTATCACGCATATTAACATTTAATCCATCGTTTTCTACAGATTGTTGCCAATTTAAAGGATGTCCGCGCATTTCATTTATATCATTCAATGTTTTCAAAAAGTCATTTCCTTTTTGGAAAAGCTTTAATGTACTGAAAACAAATTTGATGAATTGTCTTTTATATTTTCTTCCTTCAATTGGTATGTTTAAAATGTTTTTCAAATATTTTGGCGAACTATCAGATGAAGAGATATGGATTCCATTTTCATCTAAAACGCAACGAACAGTAGGGCAATATGGTGGGCCATTGTAAACAATTTGAGGGCATGGCATTTTTGTTATATAATCAGGCTGTTGAAATTGAAGTGATTCAATTGTTTCTCGCTCAGCAAAGAATTCTTCAATTGATTCTTTAAATAATTCTAATTGTGAAATATTTACATGAATTGCAGAGTTGATCTTTGGTTTACATCGCTCAAATTTGGTGAATGGAATTGCAAACTGTAGAATGGCAGAATTACTAAAATTGGGTAGAATGATTTGCAACGTCTGTGACGATCTAATAATGGTAAGGAGTGTGCATGTACGCTTGTATATAAGGAAAAATGAAAAACCTTCTTGTACTGATGTTGCTATCCATTGAGTATCTGGTTCTGATAAAAAGACTTGTTGAACTTTTTGAAAGGGAAGCATAAAACCTGCTAAAAATGGGCCAAATCGATAAGAAGCTTCAGATGTCTGGAGGAGTGAATTAATATATCCTTTTAGAAGCAAAGATTGATATGCAGAACAATTAATTTGAAGATTTGCCCAAGGATTAGATATTTTATATACTTCGCAATTAGTTTTATCTGTATGATCAAGATCAATTCCAATGATTTTAAAGCTAATTGGAAGGCAGGTAATGGAATTAAATTCAATTTTGAAATATAATGAATTATATGGTACAACTTTTCTAACAACATTACTAGTTCCTAATGATGTTTTAACTTGTTTAAGCGCTTGCATAAAAGTAGTAACTTTTTTTATGAAAAAAAGAAGCCAGTGAACAAAACGACATGAAATAAAACGTCCAATAATTTTGATACCAAAATCATCTGGTGCGTTGGAAACTTCTGAATACATAAAATGAAGTTTCCAATAGCTTGATTTGATTTTGAATTTGATGAGTCCAAAAGGTTCCATTGAAAACAAGATTTTTTTTTCAATATATTTGACATCAATCCCAGATCGTTGGAGTTCATTTATCAAGTCACGCATAATCACTTTATTAATTAGATCATAAAATACGGATGGGAAAAATGCATCAAGAGATTTAATATCTAAATTCCTTGGTGATATACTATTAAAATACAAGATTTTTTCTGATTGTAAATCTTGGCCATCTGCAAAAGATCGAAGAATTGGAATTAATCCAGTATCATCATAAGCAATATTGCAGTATTTTGAAAATGTGAATGTAGCAAACTTGCCAGAGGGTATTGATAAAGAGCCTGCATCTGAAATCGCATTGAGATGAACACCAAGAGGATAATTTAAAAAGCGTTGCAAAAAGAAAAAAGCACAAAAAGCGCGTAAATGTTGATTACAATTTGACTCATGACAAATCATGGATTTGATTAATAATGAATTCATGTTAGGGAATAAATTAAAAAATACAATGGGATCGCCTGTAATAAAGTCAATGCCAATTTTGAATACAAGTACTTTAAAAATAGAGCATTCAATAGCTTGCATACTATCTGTTAACTTAAGAAAAGCAATATTTGATGAAGAAAAAAAGTTCCGAAATCGTTTTAAAATTGATTTGATTTTTGAAAAGTGGATTAAATTGTGGATTTCTGTTAATATATTTAAAACTTTTGCTTCATCAAGGCCATCCATATTATAAAGTAAAAACTTTGCATCTGATTCATCACAATCAGAAAGTGATGAGCAAATTGGGCTGCAGGATTGTAAAAATACACCTCGTGCGTCGACGGATACCAATTTAAAAACATTTCCGGGAGAAAAAGTGTTAGGATAGTAAACCAGAATTGTCCCATTATTTGCTAAAGTTTGATACCCAAAAACTGATTCCTTTTTGCGAATAATCTGACAAATTCGTAAAAGTTCACCATAAAAATAAGTAGATTGAATACATCCATTTAATTCAACTAAAAAATTATCAGAATTATTTAATATTATTTGGCATTGAGCGATTAAGTTCTTAAATATTTTTTCTTGAACCATGCTATTAATATTAGGCCATTTTATGAAAAGATCAGATAGATATAATTTTTTCGAGCCAGAAAAAGAAATCGTAAAGTTGTAATAATTGTTTTTGTTAAAGAATATCCATTTCTTACCATGAATTTCAACATTTTCTATATTTGATGGAAATTCTTGCCGGAGAAGAGTAACAAATTGAGATTCATAATATCTTGGCTCTTGAAAATCTATAAATTTAAAATTCCTTGACATTTTGGAATCGCTTGAGGAAAAACCTTTTTTCAATGTTCTATAAATGTTATACATACTCGTGTTTGTCTGTTGAAGAATGTTTTCAATGTCAATTTTTGATACATCAGTTGAAATGTGACTTTTTGATCTTCTGTAACACCTGTAGAGCGAAAGAAATCGTCCAAGTAATAATTTTGAAGAGTACATTGAACTGATAAGTGTGCGCTTTTGAATAAATGGTGATTCGATATTATTTATAAGTAATAATTGTTTTTCACATTTTCTTAACGCTGCATGAAAGACCTCTTGAATTAGAATTTTTCCATTTTCCCTCTTGCTAAACAAGAGGTCTGGACCGTTCATTGAGTAGCTCTATTACTATTCTTATCACAAAATTTTACAAATCAACTTTTTCTTAAGAATGATGTTTTTTTTAATAAGCAATTTTTTTTTTTTAAATAAGCAAAGAATAATTTTAATCAAATATAAATGGTATATATAATAAATAGTACATTTATTTGTATTGTAAATATGATTTTTAATATTATTTTTCTTATTTGTTTTAAGAAATTGATGAAAATTAGAATTACTTTTTTTAATTCTATTTTTTCAATAAAATGGCCATATAGGATCAGAATATGTAATATCAAAATTTGTGTAGCAATATCTTTTTGGCATATGATTTAAAAAGAAAAAAAAACTTCATAAATTTACAAATTTCTTTTTTTAATTTTAAAAATTTGATATGAATGATTGTATGATCATTAGACCTCTATTTTGATGTTATCTTTTAACGAAAAGCTAAAACAAATTCTTATCAGCAAGGTTTTAAAATCATATTTCAGTTAAAAAGCTCAAGAGTCACTTAATAAAATATATGTTTTGCCTTTGATTTACATTTGATTTCTGTGATCTCATAGATCAATTGATCTTAATGTAAAAAAGGTTAAATTCCAACAATTGATCATGATTAGTATTATAAAGCAAAGTTTATGGTTTTTCTTTAACATTACCAAACATTACGTACATAGAAGAAGGATAAAGGCTAACAGCATCAATCATTTGTATCCTTTCCTTTTTATATAGCTTTTAATTTGCTGCTATCATTGTTTTTCCACCGTTTACAAATATGCTGTTTGCCATTTACTTGATAGCACATTCAAAGTAATCGATATTTCTTTTACCTAATAACAATAAGAAATAGGAAAATTACAGTAAATGATTTAGCATTTAAGTGTGACCTTTATACACTTAATAAAAAGATTGACTAAAATGCAGAAAACCTACATACAAACCAAGAAACTTTAACAAAAAAAAAAAATAAAAATAAAAATTAAAAAAAATGAATACTTATCCTACTGTAGATGAGATAAATGATGCTTAAGATTTGCGCAAAGGCAGAATTGAGATATTAGAGACAGAAAATTCGAGTTTATTATAGCAGCATTTGAAACCAAAATTACTGAAATGTAAAATCCACCAATTGATTGGAAAGATCATGATTTTTTTTTTTACAGAGAACATCAACGGATTTTATTGGCAATATTTTAGATATCATTATGTTTAAAACATGTTTCAAATCGATGATTACACTATGGAAGGTGAACCGGTAGCAGATGGACAATATTTGTTAATATGGATAGATAAGAAACCAAAGTAAAAAAGGCATTCAGATAGTGATAATAATGTCCTTCAGATGGTGGGAAAACTCATGAAACCATTTGTAAATATATATGAGGAGTATAATAGGAGAAAATTCATATCATTTTCAGCAAAAAGTATTTGGTGCTTTAAAGAAATTGACAACGTAAAAATATTGAATTACCTCCTCATCCAAGAATTAATTTTCAAAGGCTTGATTAAACTCATTTTTCTTTATTCACAAAGAGATATTCAACAATTACTATAAATCAAACGATTAATACTAAAGTGACTCATAACTTAACGAAGAACAAATAAGTTCAAAAATTTATGTTTGTAACGAGCTAATTTAATCAGCTTTGAAAGCAATTGTTTTGGAGCTAAATCTTTCTCCTAGGTGTATAACATTTTTTTCATTTATTGATGAATTAAAATAAAAAATTGGTGCTCAAAAATATCATCAAACTTTGCTGTAATTAAGTTTTCAATCATTTGTCATAAATAATTTCCTAGCAATTGATTTAAGGAAACCAAAAATGCTCATATCTTAAAGGTAGAAAATGATCAGTATATTCTCTAGGAATAAATATAATGTAACATTATTCATTTCCACCAAATCAATGATATCATCTGAAATATGTATCTTATATATATCGAAAATAGCATATAACATTTTATTTTGGTAGCCATTAAAATACTTACAGTCCTATCCAAAAGTGGTTACTGTCAGAATTTAGTGGTTACGAAGTATTTTGACAGTATTCTGATTAGATTCTTAAAAATTAATTGATTATTCTTAAATAATATATGATATTAATGCTAAATCAGTAAATAAAAAAAAAGCATTAAAAAATAATAAAAATTAAGTTGAATTAATTTTTCCCCACTTTTTGATAACATTTAAAATATGATTTGAAAGAAAAAAAAGAATAGAAAAAAAGAATAGGAAAAAGAAGTATTGATATTAAAGGCATTGTTTATTAATTAAACTCTATATGGTGGTTCCAAAAAATAATAAAAAATATTCTTTTAAAATTAAAAAAATTAAAAAGAAAAAGAAAAAAGAAAAATAGAAAAGAAAGAGATAATCATAAAAAAGTTAGAGTAGAAAGATAATTATTCGTTGAGATAGTATTAGAGCATTGTTCAAAAATCTGAATGACTTGGCAACACAAGTTTTGCAACTCTGTTTCTTCTTTTCTTAGTTTGAGAATCTGCGTTTGCTGTGTCTCTTGTTTTGGAAGCTTTCTTCTTTTTTTTTTTTTTTATGTTTTTAGGAGTAACTTTGAAATACTCTGTTATCTGATGACAATCATCATTGTTTGTAATTGGAACAAATACATTCAGCTTTAATTTTGTCTTAATTTCGGCTGCTTCTTCTCTAGATACTTTAGGAATGTAAACATCTTCTGGCCTTTTGAGTTTCAATTCTTTTCTTTTCTTAAATCTATCTGTTGGATCCAATACTTTGTACTTTCTTCTTCTGTTTAATGTGCCAACGAGTCTGTCTTCTCTTTCTTGCAATGCTCTTATATGAGTGTTTGCTTTCATGTCTATAATATGATATTGAATAAATGTAGTTTCAGGTGATTCTTGTTAAGTGTTTCTTTCTCTAAATATTCCCGACATTTCCCATGCAATTCGTATTGCATGTGGTGATCTTATTGTATATAATCCATCAAGTATTGCAAGAATTTGATTTGTTTGCCAAGTATAGTGTTTTTCAACAATGAATTTCTGAGTTCTATTCTTCTGTATGTTAAATCCAAATAAATCTAATGGCAGAACCTGATCGCTTGAGTGTGGTGGTATGTACTATATATATGTTCAGGATTAGTACCAAATAATTTTCACTTCTAGCCCCAATGATTATCATGTATTTTATAGCAATAGTACAAAATTCATCAGAAGTGGGTTCAAAATTAGTGGGGATTTTGAATTCTTTCACTGCTGTATCTACACAAACAAACAATCACGATAAAACTCATCAATTATGCTATAATTGCGTTTTTTTAATGTTTTGATACTTGAAATCTCATATTAGTAAAAAAATGATTTATTTTGAAAAAGTGATTTTGTAAAATGAGATATAAAAATAAAAAAAAAATGAAAACAAAAGTCCAAAATAATTACTATTTTTATTTATTTTTTGCAAAATGTTTTTTTCTTTTTATTTACACCAAAAATATTAAAATGACACAATTAGTATTAAACGATTTATCTACAGAAAACGGATATATTACAAACGACGAAGTTGTTAATATGATTAATACATTAAATAGAAGATTACATACTAATTTATTTATTTATGAAGGACGTGTAAATACAAGAGGTAATAGATCAGTATTACAAGTTTATTTAAATGAATCAGTTTATATTAATAATGAAGGACGAACTGCACCTAGAATTGAAATGAGAAAGATTAATCTATGTATTAATCGTAAATTAAGAGAACAACAAGAACGATTAGAGCAAGATAATAACTATTTTTCTAACTTCAATAAAGAACAATTCAAAGAAGGAGATAAGTTAGATAAGCTAAATGAACAAATAAATGCAAAACAAAATAAAGCAAAAGAAATAGCAAACAAGATACAAATAGCAAAAAATGCTTTAAATGAAGCTATTGATTTAATTAATCAAAAAGATCATCCTATATTAGATGAAAAGCATAAAAAGCTTATTATACCTGATTCACTTTTAAATCAAGATATTAAGAAAGAAGAATATCACATTATTAATTACCCTTTTGATTTAGATAGAGCTATAGCTACATTAAAAGCATATGATTATAAAAATGATTTTGTTAAAGAACGAATTGATAATAAAGAACCGATAATTACATACCATTTTAATAATATAAAGTCACTTAATAACATATACGAATCGTTATATAAAGTATACAAAGAAGAGATAAAACCGTTTAATATTCATTTTCAATAATCAGGTGTTTTTGAATCTAGCATATTTGATTTTAACAATTATGAAGAACGATATGAATATGAAGCTAGATATATAAGATGGAAAAACTATAAATCTTCAATTCCAATATTAGTTAATAATGAACAAAGTTTAGAAGAATGTAAAATGTATATAGAAACAGTATTAAATAGTGATGAAACTACATCATCAAGTACGAAACTAACAATTGTTAATTCTGTATCTTTCACAATATCAAGAATGAGAAAAGTAACAGGTCATATTACAGATCTACCACAAATATTCAAAGCATATAATATTTATATAATAGCTGATGATGAAGATGAATATTTATGTTGGTATAGATTTTTAGCATGTTGTTTATATCATGAATTAACTAATCTAGAAAATCAAAGAAAAGAGAAAAATAATTACTATACAATAAATCATAGAACTAAAATTGAAAAGAAACTATTATTAGAAGAACATAACATCAAATATACAACAAAAATCCCAAAAGAAGGACAAAAAATACTAGATGATTTCAAAGGAGTAACATTAGATTAAATGAAAGAATCAGCACAAAAACATAAGATTAATGTTGATATTTATGAATATTATAGTGATACTAAACAATATGATATTCAAGAACATTGGTTTTTCAATAAAGATTATACTACTTATTCTGCATTATTATTTACAAAAGATCTTACTATTCATATTATGAGCTCATGATATTGTGAAAGATACAGAATGGAGACCTAATATCTATTAAATAACTTATGATTTTGAAACTATGGAACAAATTGTAAATAAAGAAATTGGTAAATCAATAACTATTAATCCAAGATTAATTCCTTTATCTGTTTCATCTTGTGTTAAATCTGCTAAAGGACTATTAACAAAGAATTTTAGTTTATGAGATTGTAATGAGTTTATTATAAACTGGATAAATTTGTTATTTGAACAATCATTAACAGTCTATAAAGATAAACAACAATATTCTTGTGTTCCAGAAAAGATAGATTCTAATATCAATTTAATAACTGTTTTCGGATTTAATTCTTCTAGATTTGATAGTAACTTATTTAAACAGTATTTAAATGCTGAACACTGGAAAATTGAATCAAAGAGTATAATAGGAACATTATCATCATTAAAACAATTCATTCTAGTTTCATCAAAATATGTTACTAAACTAAGATTTAATGATGCTCAATCTTTTGTAGCTGGCGGAACATTAAAACAGTTTGGAATAGATTTTGGAGGAGAAAATAATAGTAATAAAGGAGTATTTCCGTATGAAGCTATTAACAGTGATAATTATAATGAAGTTTCATCTAAATCTGAACCTTTTGCTTATAATGATTTCTATAGCTATATCTTAATCAAAAGAATCCTTTAACAAAAGAAGAATATGAAGAATATGTTAAAGATTGTAAGAATTATAGAGATAGATGGTCTTATTTGTTAGATTATAATGATAATGATGTTGAAATGATGATTAAACCTATAGATAACTTAATAAAGATGAATGCTGAATATAAAGTAGATCTGATTTCTAACTTATCGTTATCAAAATGTTCAGCTTGTATTAAATACGCACTAGCTTATAAAGATTTTGATGTAAATACTAAATATGAAATAATTAATAAAGAAAACACATTTAAACCTTCTATAAAATGGTTTCGCTATAAATGTGATTGTTATTATAAACAAGATCAAAAATATAATCAAACACAAAAAGATAAACCTAGAAATCTTGATAAATGTATAAATATTTCTGATTATGAAGAATTTATGAAAATTTACGAGAATTCTTGTTGTTATTTATGTAATGAACACTTTACTAATGAAAACAAACCTACATTAGATAGAATTGATAATGAGTTAGGACATGAATTAAAGAACTTGTAAACTCTGTTGTATAGAATGTAATAAACTTCGTAAGAGAGAAGATGAAAAAATAACAAGATTAAGAATTCAATTAAAGAAATATTGTAAACTAAAACATCTTCCAACTTTAATAAATGATGAACAAGAATGCTATAGTTTAAGAAATAATATAACAGGTGGTTTATCAAATGTTCAACATAGATATAACATTAAAGGAGAAACTCATATTAATACAATCAGATATGATTCTGAAAATAATAAAATAATTTCATATAATGCTGAAAATGTTATGACTCATATTTTGGGAATAGTTTATATCCTTCATCATTTTCATCAATATATCATGAATTTAATAAGTATCACGGTGGAGTTATGTTTATGCCGGATTCATTTATTAAAAGAATTGAAGTTAAAGATTAACAATCAAAACAAAGAGCAATAGATATCATAACAAACAAAACAAGATTTCAACCTAATCCAAAATATTTATTCAAAGCAGAAGTTAAACTAGTATGTCCTAAAAATAAGATTAATTACTTTTTTATTTTTCCACCTGTTTTCAGAAATATTATGATTAAGAATGAAGAATCTGTAATAGGAAGTTGATCATGAGAATCTACTGTTCTAAATGAAAATGATCTTGTACCATCATTAGCATTAATCATTTCTCTTATTTTACTGAATGTATTAAGTACATTACCAGCTTCTATTTTTAAATTATGTGCTCTTTCGTTACGATATAACATTTTAGATTATAAAAAAAGTATTGTTCTTACTCTTTTTTCATTTAATTAACATGGGAATTGGGATATTTAAGAAAATGAAGAATCTATTTAGCAAAGTAGGAAATACTGTAAAAAACATAGCTACTAAAGTAGTTGAAAACCTAACGAAAGTTGTTGATACAGGAAGAAAGATAATAGATAAGAAAAAACCTATTACATCTTATATACCGGGAGTTGGTCAAGTTATAGATACTATTGATAAAGGTTTAAATATGGCTGATAATGTTTGTAAAATAGGTAGATCTCTTGTTAATAATAAAGGTGAAATCATTTATAAGTAGTTAAATCAAAACAAATAAAATAAATAGTAATAAATGTATTTAAATCAGTTTAATTATTAATAAATGGAATTGAAAGTCATTAATGAAATTGTTGACGAAATAAAAAACTTTAAATCAATAGAAGAATTCAATATGTACTATCAAAAGTATAAAGATGATATTGATAACAAAACAACACAATATCTAAATAAAGTATACAAAATTGTTACTAATGATGGTTCAGAATATAGAATAACAAAGAAGAACTGTTCTAAATTAAACGGAAAAATAAAAGGTGGTGAAATATATCTAAGAAAAGTTAATAACAATGATAAAAACATTAAAGAACTTGAAAATGATATTATTAAAGCAGATATTGAACAACTAAAGCTAAAAATAACAGAACTAACTTCAACAATTAATCAGAATGATTTAAAGTGTAAGTATGATAGTTCATTTTTTTTGTCGTTATTTGTGCTTTTTCATGATTAATAGAACCTTTAAAATTATACTTCCTAATAATTGGACTTGAATTAATTCTTGTTCTTTCTTTTTGCATTTGTAATCTAAGCCTATCATAATAATTCATTTTCTTTGAATCTTGTAACGTACGTTTTTGTTCAAAACTCATTATTATAGTAAATAAATGACTGAGTTAAGTAACCATAAGAGTGAGATTCCAGAATTGAAAAGAATAAAGAGAAGTTTAAAAGAAAGATGTTATGATACAAAACAACATTTAAATAATATCAAAACAGGATTATTATGTTTAACGGTTTAGCAATACGAGAAAGCTTAATTGAAGATATAAATTCATTAAAAGATTAAGTTGCAAAACTAGAAACTGAATTGAAAGAAATATCAGATAATCAATAAACATGTTTAATATAACTAAAATGTCGAAAGTATTACATAAAGCTAGAATATTAAGTTCTGAAAAAAATAGTAGTTGTAAACAAGAACAAAAAACTAATGTTAGCATAAAAATAAAACCTTCTTCTAATGTGAATTATCCTAATATTCCTATCAGCTCAAATTTCAAATCAACCTTATAATACAAATCAAGAACAACAATTACAACAAGATTCATTAAAAAGAAACAATAATTTTACTCAAATTTCGGACAGTTCACAATTAGCATATCAACAACAAATAAACAATTCATTAGAAATAAGAAATAAATTTTTAGAAACATTATTAAGTATTTATGAATTAAACCCTTTACGAATCAATAATTATCTTGTTTGTCATTATAATTCGTTAATGGAACTTATCAAAATACTAACACAAGCTGATAAAGTTGAGCTTGTTATTGATGAAGATTCATCTTGTACAGGTTGTATATCAAATACTAAATATATGAATATTCAAAGAATACTAGTTACTAAAGATGATAAAACTCTAGATCTCAAAATAGGTTATAATGAAACATATGCTCAACTAATAAGATATGGAATTAGTTTGAAAATGTGTATTTAATTGTTAATAGCTTAAAAAAAACGATCTTCTTATTTTTGCTTTTAGATTATTTAAATGATTACTGAATTATTATTAAGTGTTGTTGTTGTTGAATTAGCTATAATTATTATTGGTTTTACATATGATTCAACTCCTAAATTAAGTGAAGAAACAAGAGCTAAACTATATTCTTAAAACTTTTATGACTATAAATGATGAAACCAACACAATTCAATTATAAAGAAATATGTTTTTCTGATACTGATGATTGCTATTTTGATGAAACTAATAATTTAGGTTCTAATGAAGATATTTCACCGTATTTTGATATCGATATTGCTATGAATAATGCTTATCGTAATAATGAAAGCAAAATAAAAGCAGAAAGTATAAGACCTATATCTAATAGTATTTATTCATATTATAATTCATTGAATATATTAGTCGGGAATCAAGGAAAAGGAAAAACTCATGTTAAGTTAAGAGGTGTTATTCAAATATCAAGATTAAAAGATTGTAACTTTCATTTAATTGTTTATATTAGCAAAAACGGTTCTATTAATGATAGTACGTTTGAAGTTCAACAAGAATTAATTCAACTGCCGATTCAAGTTATATCAGATTCTAATGGTGAAAAATATTTGAAAGAACTAGATTTATATATAAAGAATTGTTTGATAAATATAGTAATACACCAAAAATAACAATTGATAATAATAAGTTAAATAAAATGTTTGAGTTTCTTCATGTTAATAAACTAAATAAGCCAAATCAACCTTTAAACACTATTAATTTATGTGAAGATTTTGTTAAAAGTAAATTAATTAAATCAGCATACTTTACTAACTATATAACTCAATTAAGACATAAACATTCAATAGTTTATATTAATATTCAATTCTTTAAATCAATATCAACAGATTACAAAAATAATACTACTTCGTTTTTCATATTTTCTGGTTTTTCTAGACAAAAACTTAATTATATATATCAACAAGTTCCAATTCAATATGAATTTGAAGAATTATAGTTATTTTATATTTTATATTAGTTAATATTCGTAATAATGATTTTAGTAATGCTAGATTCTAAATACAAAAATAAAGTAAAAGTTTTTTTATCACCATTCTTCTTCTTTGTTTGTTATTAATTCATCTTCTATCTTTTTATTTTCATCTTCATCATCAGCTTCTTCTTCATCTTCTTTGTTTGTTATTAATTCATATTCTTTATATAATTCTTGTCCTTGTTCTTTATTAATAAAATAGTTATTTGCAACATATATAAAGCTTTCTCTAACATTAGTAGTATAATCATATTTAATTATTTCTTCAACATATTTGCTTTTGGTTGATTCTTTTGTTAAATAATTAATTAAGTCTTTAGTAGATTCATTAATCTCTTCTCTATTTAATGTGTTCTCTATATAATCATTTATTTTCATCTTATTATGTTTTGCTTTACTAATTAATTTTAGTACTTTGTTTAACGTTTTCGTCATTGTTATAAATTCTTCAGTTTGTGTAGATATAGTAGTGAAAGAATTCAAAATCCCCACAAATGTTGAACCCACTTTTGATGAATTTTGTACTATTGCTATAAAGTACATGATATAGGGGTTAAAAAAAGTTCTGACCCCCCCTTTGTTTTTTGACAAATAATTAAGATAATTAAAAATAATTTTTATTGTTTAATATAATACTCTCCATTGTTGCTTATTACCCAGTTTAATCTTTCAATCCATTCTTGAAAGACTGATTGGAGCTCTTCGAAAGTCACTTCATTAAAAAGTGACTGTATTTCTGAGATGAGTTCTTCTGGGCTCTCTAACTTTTTTTCCTCAAGCAGTTGCTTAATTCGTCCAAAGAGCCAGAAATCACACGGGCTTAAATCTGGAGAATAAGCAGGGTGATCAACTCTTTTGAGTCTATGGTCACTCAAAAATTCACTTGTTTTCGAACCGTTGTGAATTCTGCTGTTATCCATATGCAGAATGAACTGTTTAATTCGGATATTATGATCTCCATGATGAATGAATTGGCAAATTTCATCAAGAATATTGGTAATGAAATATTCTTGATTGAATTTGATCCCTTTTGGAAGTGCATCAATACATATTAAACGGTCTCCACTGAAAGCAATTGTGATCATGCATTTTTTTGAACCAATTTTTTTCAGAACTCTTGGTGGAACTTTTTCAATTGATGGTGCATACATAGCATTTGTTTCATAATCAAAATAGAACCATGATTCATCTAAGGTTATTAGTGAGATGAAATTATTTTCTTGACAAGAGTACAATGTTTTCAAAAGTGCTCTTGATTTTTCAACTCGTTCGATCTTATTTTCCGGGGTGAGTTGATGAGGGACCCATCTTCTGATAAACCTTTTCAAATGAAGGACATCGGTTAAATTGAAAATAACCGTTGGAACAGAGCAACATAATCGTGATGCAATACTTTTTGCAGTTGAATAAGGTTCATCTTGCAAAATGGCTGAAATAGTATCAGATATATCCAAATTTGGCCTTCCTTCGCGTTCTAAATCATTGCATGATAAATCTCCACTTTTGAACCTGTTGACCCATCGTTGGATTGTTAACATACTAAGAGCGTCATCTTCTAATGTATCTGTTAACTCTGTTGTAATTTTTTTGTATCCCCATCCTTTCAGGAAGAAATACTTGATAACAATTCTTTGCTCGCGATTATCCATTTTATTTTAAACGTAAAAAATGAAAATTTTAAACGCATGATCTTTCAAAAAAGCTGTTTTTTGAGATGATGAATAATTAATTTTTAGAAGTTTTTATTTAAGAATGATCATTATCATCTATACTATTTAAATATAGAATAAAACCAAATTTTGGGCAAGCAGGTGTCAAAAAACAGAGGGGGGTCAGAACTTTTTTTAACCCCTATAATTAGTGGTGCTAGAAGTGAAAATTATTTGGTACTAATCCTGAACATATATATACTACTGTGGTATGAGAATGATCTTCAAATTGAATTCATGTAAACATTTTCTAGGGTTTCCAGTGACTTTTCGTGTCCTTTAATTCCATCCATTAATATATTACTTTGCCTGTGTAGTTATACTTCTTTCTCGGATAAGTTAAATAAGGTAAAAATTTATTTATCATCCAATCTGTAAAAAGTTTGTGCGTACAAAATCCTTTTATACAAAGGAGTTATTCGTTTTGTGGTTCTGTTAAGTGGATATGTGCTTATTTCTTTGTCTTCTGGAAAAACAATGTACATATATGGATCATCAACATATTGTTTTTGACCTGATTCGTCTAAATTGAAAATGAATCCTACTGGGACACCTATGGCTTCTACTTTTAATTCATAGTAGTAATTTTCTATCTCTTTTAGAGTTACATCATATCTATCTTCTTCTATCGGCTTAACTTCTACTATCTTGAAACCTTCTATCCTTTTTTTGATTGCTCTTTTGATTGTGCTTCTCGATGGGTACTTATTAAACATCATTGCAATATAAATTGATATATCTTCGACACATGGATAATCATCAATTTGTAAGAGTGCTTCTTTTATTTGATTTACTTCTTGAGGACTTAAAAAGTATGGTCGATGAGGTGCTTTAATGATTCTCTGGTACTTTTGTGCTTGTTGAATAATTGATCCATGATTCTTAGGTGGGTCGAACAACATGCCTATTTTATCATACGAAACTATGGTTTTTTCTTCTTCGGTTTCTGTGTCATGCAAAATCGTTGTCAATAGAAAGCACTGCTCTCGAAAAGTTACTGCTTCTAATAATCTAATGTCAGTGAGTACATCTAACAAAGCTCTTGACTCTTCTGGTGTAAGAATCTTAGCAAGTGATTCACTATAGTGCAGTTTTTTAGCAGGTAATAGCTCATGATAACTCCTGAGCTATGAATAATGTGATGTGGTTTTTGGCGGTAAATTTTATTCAATTTGCAGTTAAAAAACCATTGAAACTATAAGTTAGAATTAGTAAAAATAAAAAAATACAACTTGTTTTAAATTTCATTATTCAAATCTGTATAAATCATCTACAAAAAGGTGAAAGTGTTGGTTTTCATGAGCATTAGATCAATTGTGTATTCTGTGTGAGAGTGAGCTTGTTGAATGCTAATGAAGGCTGAATGTGTTTAAGCATTCGTGTGCGAATAAGTATAAATTATAAAAGAGGAAAAATGGAATCATCGACGATGAATCAGATAAAATGGTTTTGTAAACTAAAAACATTATTAGCTTTTTTTGTAAACATATATAACGTCAATAAAAAAACTAGGAAGTGTATTCAATAAGATGGAAGTGGATTCTGAGAAGCTTTCAAAAAAAAAAAAAAAAAAAAAAAAAAATAAAATAAAATTATATCAAAATGAAATAAAATCTTTTGAAATATCTCTAAGTATTGAAATTACTTCCTAGTTATTTCAATGCATTTTTTTGAATAAACTCATAGAAATTTTCTATGTGTTGTTTGAAATTTTAGATGGTTGGCTGTGCAACTTTATTTTTTTTCATTGGATCATCCAACAAATTGCCAGACTTCTTTTTTTGTGACTGGAATTTCCCCTTATAATCTCCAAAAAGTTTTGTCAGACCAACAAATGAACATGATATTTGGCCGCAAGATAGAGGAATTTCAATAAACCCTCAGATAATAACTTCCAATGATTTTTACCTAGTACCTATTGAAGATATTAATTATATTCCTCAATATAAGTGTAAAACAATAGAAGAGTATTTGACTAATGAACGCGTTGTTGTTTTTCAAGAATTTCCACCAATTTATACAGAACTACTTCCTGGCATTATAATTAGAGAGTAAAACATCTTTCCTATTATTTATTATTATATATCTGCTTTTTTATATATATATTGTTTTCATGATTATAATCATTATTAATGTTTAATTTCAATCAAATATCATTGAAATTAAAAAATGATTTTTTTCATTTAAGGGACTAGTTTCCATTTTTTTTGTAAACTTATCAATATTGAATGAACTCATAGAATAAAACTTTGAAAGATAGCTTTTCGGAAAAAGATTTGGTCAAATATAATAAATTTTTCTCCTTAACGATCATTTTTATACTATTTTAGTAACTTTTTGAATGGATATTTTTTTTTTTTAAAAAAAAAAATAAAACCAGTAAGAAACATTAATTAAAAAAAATATAAAATAAATTGATAAATAATAATTTATTAAAGTAATAAAAAAATATTTCGTTTTTTCTTTTAAAAATAGAAAATTATTATATTATCAAGTTTTTTTTATTAACCTAGCATATTTGATGTATAAATAAAATAATATGTGAATATTAAAATCTAGATCAAACTATTTAATATAGTTTTCAGTCAAAAAAAATACTTTGTTTTTTGTGAGAACACATAGAATATTTTAATTCAAATTGGAAACTAGTCCCTTAAAATAATAATAATTATATTTTACAATATGAATATATTCAAATCAATGAAATATATCTTTTTTTTTAATAAGACAAAATAGTTTTTGTAAAAAAATATTTGAATACCTTATTCTCTCAATTTCACTACCTAGATAATTGAGAGACTCACTTGTTTTTATACATACGTTATTTGTTATGATTAGAAATTAAGTTTAAAACAAGATTTGAGAATCTTTCTTCCTTCTTTAGTTGATCAATTAAAGGAAGATTAGGAAATCTCAATTGGTTTTGGTTGAAGATAACAAAAGTGACATTCAAAAACGATCCAATAAGATCTACCATTTTACACCAACAATTTTAAAGCCATATTTTATTTTTCTTGACAGGAAATCAGATTTTTTACTCCAAAAGATATTTCTATCAAAAAGTTCAAAAATTGAATGTGAACCATTTTATCCCACCAAAATTTCTATTTAATACCATTTTTTCTGACAATGCTTCTTGGTTACGAGGATTTTAGAAAAAAATGTATATTTTTTTTTTATAAAAAATTGAATGTATGCCATTTTATACCCATATTAATTAATTGATATAGAAGTGTCAGAGCACCGTAACCACTCATGAACACTACTGTAATACCAACAATATATGCCTTTAAAGGCATTTATAATCCTCAATCCATTCGATATACTTATTATAATATTCTTTAAATGATAATTAACATCTCCAATTTGTGTTATACAGAAATAGTCATTTTTCTTGATGATATCATATGGAGAGAAAGTTTCAAACCATTAGCCCTGACGCCAGAAACTACTGTTATTTTGTCCTTTATATTGTCATCTATATAACGTATTACATGATCTTCACCTCTTTGGTTCAAGATAATATTCTTCATCATTAGTGAATATTCTTTTTCTGTGAGATATTGCCTGAAGAAGAGGATGATAATATAACTTCTCCTTGCTTTTACAACCAATATGAGAGTGTGCTTGTTGATATTACAGAAAATGAGGAGATATATAAAAAATCACCGTATTTATATTTTGAATCGTTTTTTGATAGTTTTTACATTTCACGTCATTATTTTAGATGAAAATAACCAAATCGAAATATTTGCCACGCCAGGAAATAATTGCACCATTTGAAGGATTATCACCCGCTGAGGACAATGCTTTCAAAGATGGTACCAAAGATATGTTCTACAAAATAGCTGAAACATTCACAAACCAAATAGGCATTCTCTGCTATTATCTTAGAAACGAAAAAATATACGTGTCCTATGAACGTATTGGGAAAGTCTTCGGGAAAACAAGATTTGTCATCAGGAGAAAGGTCTGATGGACGGCCATTATCATTGTTTTAATGTTTTAGAGTGCTGTAAAGTTAGAAAATATGATTTATCTCATATATCAAAATTGGTTGAAAAACAAATCTATTTGACACCTAATCAGCTCATTATTTACCAAAATAGCATAATGATTTCAACTAATAATATCAAAAGAAAAAAATGCCTATTCAGTCTTATTTCTCAAACAAAAATAAATAAAATATTAAGTTTTATTTAACATTTTTCTTTTTTAAATATTTTAATGCAAAGATTTATCGAAATGTGTGAAAAATATTAATAAAAAATTTAATTCAAAATTATTTACTAATTATTGAAAATTATTCTTTACTTTTTTTGAAAATTAGGAACTTTCATTGCATGTTTAAATATTTGAAAAAAATTCATTCAAAAAAATTCAATTGAGCTGGACTTATTTCTGAAGAGCTGGACTTTTTCTTGATACTATAGAACCACTGAAAAGTTCTTTACGACGCTTAAAAGTCCTTTACGGTGAAGTGACGTGAGCTTTTTTCATTCAAAAATTTTAAAATTTTAATTTAAATAAAAACGTTATTTTTGATTCTCAGAATTGTTGTCAATCGCTCTCCATTCGTTGAAAATGAAATCGCTTGCATTTTAAACGATTTTGAACCTTTTTTACCTTATGAAATCGAGAAATACAACTAGATTTATTGAAGCTTGGTTTCAGTATCACATTATTTTTTTTTTCTAATATTTATGAACTTAAGTACATTTTGAAGCTTGTTCTTTATTATCGAAAATTGTTTAAAACGAAATCGTGCGATGTTGCTCTATAATATTTTCTCTCGTTTTGTTTTTTTCAAGGAATTGAATTTCTTCATCGAGATCTTTTTTTTACAACATACTTATTTCAATAGAATATCGCTTATATAAACAAAAAAAATCGATTAATATATTTTTTATTTGTATATTACTTTTTTCGAAAGATTATAATTTGCGCATCAAGAAAAATTTTATTTTAAATGTAGACAGTATGAAAAAAAAAAAACGTTTTTATATTCAAATTAAACATGCTAAATTACTTAAATTAAAAATTTTTAATTTTCAAAATGATTATCATATCGATTGATTTTAAAACAAAGATTTATTGTTTTTATTTTAATTTTTATTAATTTTTTCAATACCTCGGAAGCGGAAATGTGATTTTATTTTGTACTGGTGGCTGATTTCGGCTATTTAGCACTGATTGTTGAGCATTCGTCAATAATTCTTGCCTTGTGATGATAGAATCGATGTGTGATGATTCATAATGACGGACAGCACGAGCGAGTTCACGATGGCAGATTAAATGGCCATTTTCTCTGCATATCCCTGCGCTTCGAAAAGCTTTTACGACAGCTGGTGGGCATGATGCCATCCACAAAGATGAAACGATTTTGTTAAGTTGGTTGACAACACGTGATGCAGGAGCTTCATTAGTAATTTTATATATATTTCTTTTTGAGAGGCCGAAAGTGCCAAGATCCAACGGTTGTGTCTGGTCACTACTATGTGCAGGAATAATGAGGACGTACAAGTTAAGGTTTGGAATAATCACTTTATTAAGTGAATCCATGATTAATAATGCTGGGCCGTTGAAATGAAGCCTGATTCTTTTTTGCATAAGATTCAAACAAAAATTAGAAAACCAATCATCAAATATTTGTTGATTTACAAAACCATTTACTTGGGATACTACTCTGAATCTTGAAAGATGAATAAAATCATCGATCATTTTTTCCAGCATTTTTCTTGAAACGACAACCCAAGGTTCAATGTATTCGCCATCGGTACATATTGCATGAATAGCAGTTGCGCAACGACTGAGTAATTACATGTAGGTTTTGAATAATCTGCTCGTACTAAAACTGTAACTTCCATTGCATCAGAATACTCTTGATAACCAACTTCATCAACGTTAAAGCAGAAAGAAGGATGAACATGAGAAAGTGCATTTTCTAAAGTATCGTAATATTGATCTATTTCATCTTCAGAACAATCTTTTCCTTTATAATCATCACGGAAATAATAAAAAATTATTGATCTTAGTTCTTTTTGGCTAATGTTTTTGTGTGTTACTTCATTAATGAAATTTGTTAAATAATCATATGTTGGATTATTATCTTCTATCAGCATTTTCTCAATCTCTTCTTGCTATATTTGTCGTTCATTTTCGTCTAATGTTGGAGGTCTTCCGTTTTGTTTTGTTTCTCCAATATATTTATCGTATTGATACTTTATGCTCATTGAATTTTTACCGAAAAGAAGACCAATTCTTGCGAATGAAACATGACATTCTTCATTTCGTAAATATGAACAAAAGACGCCCACTTGCTCACAGAAACATGTTGCAGATAAATATTCTTTTGAATGAATGCATTGATTAAAGAGATCTGCTTCTTTTTCATTTTGCGGAACAAATTCTTTCAAAAATGTATCATGAAAAGGTTCCAAATCCTTGGTCTTTGGATCAGGGGAATATCGCACTGTCATTGAAAATGATAATGAATTCATTAATTGAAATAAAGAAAACTTTTTCAAAACTTATTTTTTATTCAAATTGAGCTCTTATCAAAAAAATAATTATCTGAATATCAAAATGGCTTATTTTTACTTTTATTTATATTTTAGACCAAAAAAAAAAAAAAAAAAAAAAAAAAAAAAAAAAAAAAAAAGGGGAAAAATCAAAAACGCCTATTCAATTTTTTTCCAACTACTCAATTTTTCACTTTTTCTAAAGGCGTTTTTGATCAATATTTTTTAAAAAAATCAAAAACGCCACATTTGACCTTCTGCCAGGTAAAATTAAAAAACTCGTTTTTTCAAAAACGCCAGGTTTTTATTTTCATTCAAAAAAATAAAAATTGGATCATTTATATTGCATTAAAAAAAATAAATATCTATTATTAAAATATAAAATTAATATATAAAAATTATATTTTAAATGAATGTGTTTTTTAGTTTATTTTCAACAAAAACTCAAAATCAGTAAATATATGACTTTTTAAAAAAACTCTATTTTTATGTTTTCACATATATTTTTTCATTTATATTATTTATATAATCAATAAAAGCGAAAATTTAAATAAAATATATTATTATTAAGGATCAAATAATTATCAGATTTTGAAAAAGAAGATTTAACTTATTCTTTAAATGTATATGTGTGTTATATTTTCCAATAAGTATCAATATGCAAATTAAATTTTGTAGAAAATGTTCAAATAGGTACTTTTAATTCATAAAAAAATTTTTCAATAATAAATGATCTTAATGAAGCATATTAAACAAATGGATGCACTTTGGTAATTTATTTATATCTTATGCCTTTTATTGGAGAAATTAAAGATATAAAAATGTTTTTATTTTCATAGAAAAGAAATTGAATGCATTGAAAAATTGTGAAATAAATAAAATCATTTTTTTTATGAATTATCTTTTTTTTTACACAAAATAACATGAGGAATTATTTGTTTTCTAAATATATGCTTTTCATAAATTAAAAAAATAATGACTGCTTTATGAAATTTTGTGTTTTCAGTTTTTGATAATTATTCAGCCAAACCAATAAAAAATTACTAGAAATGTAAAACCCTTTAAAGAAGGGGGTAAATAAAGATTTATTATTTGTTAAGAATTTATAACTTTAAACGATATTAAAATTTTTTGATCAAAAAACTAAACGTATTATAATGCAAAATAGATAGTAAATGCGCATATTAATAAAATACCAAATAGATAAACATGTTTATTTCGTAGAATTGTAAAAAAAAAACCTAAACGCATTTAAAAACGTTTAGAATTATATTCGGAACCCAATAATAAAGCATTATCTTGGTATTTTTCATGAGAATAACCTATTTTCCAAAGTAAAACTAGAAGAAAAATCAAAACATAAATAATGGTTAAAATAAGAGGTATTCATGAAGAGATCTAGCCTAGAGATTCGATTGATAATTATATATTATTTTATATATTTTATATTTATGCTATAATAGAAAGTATATAATGTTTTATACGTTTGATTTCGAGATATTAATATAAATTATATTTCTATGGCTAAATGGCTATGGAGAACTTTTGTTAGTGAAATTAAATTCCCAATTTTGAATATCATTAACAAAAGTTGTTTGATTTGAAAGAAAATATTTCAATAAAAATGGAGTAATATTTCAAAGGATTATTATAAAATTGAAATAATTTAATTTTTTATTTCTGCTGATTTATTTATATAATATTTTAATATATTTTATTTATATTATATTATTTATTTTTTATGTAATGTTTTATATTATATTAATATATATAATATGGTTTATTTTATTTACTATTAAGATAAATTCATAACTATAATTTGAATAAAGATTTATTATTGAAATGACGATCATTTTTTTGAATACCTGGTTAGTTTATATATTGAATGAAATTAAATAAATATTGAATTAATATATTTTAAACTAATCAATTAAAAAATCTTGATTAATCATTTTATTTTTACAATAAAAAATAAAATACAATAATATTCAAAATACAATAAATATGTTTAGTGAAATATATACTTGAATACTTTCTTATTTCTTGAAATACATATTTTTAAACCCTTTTTATGACATTTTACACCATTAAAATAAGCCATTAAAATCAAAACCATTATTTCTCAAAATTAAGCGTATGAATATCTTAAGCACCAACATATACATTAATACATATAATAAAATATCATATGGAAAAGTATTATATAAAATTCTAGGCTGAAAAAAAAGATATGATAAGTTTATATCTGAAAAAAATTTTAATTTCTTTTTATTTCTGTTTATAAATCTAATTAAATTTGAAAAATCTAATAATTTAATTAATCTTATGTGTATTAATATAAATATATTTGGAATTTTCAAAAATCATAAAGATTGAATGAAATATTAAAGATAAACCAGATTAAAATTTTTATAAAATTAACAGTGTTAGACATTCTTAAAATGATTATATCGAGCAACCAATTAAAAATTATTGATTTGAATGCATATAACTTAATATTGATGGAAATAATGAGATTAGAAAAATTCAAAAAGACGTTAAGTCACTTAACATGAATACCTCTTTAAAATATAAACAAATTTAATACAATTTTGTGAAATCACATTGATTTTTTTGAATGTAGTATAAGATTGATTTGATATAAAAATAATTTTATCCTTCTTTATTGAAAAGTAAGAAATGATTAAAATATAAATTTAAAATATAAATATTATATTAAGGATAAATTAAAAAAATAAAAACATAAATACTTTTATATTTTGAGATATACTTGTTTTTTACTTTTTTCGAAAAACAAATGTTTTTTTGAAATGTCTGTCTTTTTGCTGCAAAGCGAGTTATTTGTTAAATTTTTGATTTTAATGAATATATATATTATTCATAAAAATTTCCTTAAAAAAATGAGTGTCTTATTGAAAAAAAGTCAGCTATATCAATAAGTCAAAAGAGTTCTCGCGGTTCAATAATATAATCATATATGAACATGTTTACTAAAATTATAATTTAACTTTAAATTAATATTTTTAAGCATAAATAAGGATAATCATGATTTATAATTTCAATATGTATACAAATATTCAAACATTATTCTCAATTTTTTGTGAAAGCCAAAAAATAAAAAAAAAAACTTAGATATTTTGAGAAAAATTAAACGAATTTCTGATAAAATAAAATAACAAAATAATATATATATATATATAAATGAATATATTATACTTTTTATAAAATGTATAATGTATTATTTCACTAAAGCTTGAATTTTTGACTTACAGGCTGTTATATAGTGCAATTTGTATTGAAAAAGTTTATCTATTGTTGTATTCAATTTACTTTTTGAGAAATCCGGTTAAATAAGTTTCTAAAAATGTTCAAACTGCAAAAAAGTCCAAAGCGCGCAATCTCTTACTATCTCAAAATCATATTATCTCTTTTCCTCCAAAAAGAAAAGCAATGAAATTTATAAAATATTTATGCTTTTGCTGACTTCTTGATATATATTTAGTATTGCTAGCTTACAATATTCTCCATTTCTTGGCTTTTAGATCAAATAAACAAAGTTATTCATCATAATGATACTCTTTTTTTTCTAACGCTAGACTAATGCTTAATATTCCAACAAAATCTTTTAGATAAATACATGGTAATAATGTCCTAATTGACACTTTAGTTTGAGAAATTATTCTATTTTTTATTATATTGTATATTCATGATTTTTAAAGATCCCTCAATTGTGCGCCTACTTTTTATAAAACATTTTTTTTTTTTTTTTTTTTTTTTAGGAGTGTGAGCTTTTGGAGTATTCTTAGATAAGATTCGTGAAGCTGAACTTGTGGAGAAGAAGTATAGGCTAGGGGAAATAGCAACCTCAGCCCATATTGCCATTAATTCTTGTTAGGCGGTATTTTTCTATACTTATCAATTTCATACATAAAATCCCAATATCTTTAAAATCAAATACCAACATCATAACCATTGCCCTTAGCTTAATTTTTTATCTTTTATAATTTCACCCCTCAAGAAGTACTTTCTAATAATTACCCTTCCAATTATACCAATAATATCTTCCTTTTGCATGCCTTAAGTATATATAAAGAGTTTTTAATTCGCTCATTAGTATGATGGGAAAAAATTAAATTATAGTCTTTATAACTTTCATAACTATATTATATATAATGAACATACTTGCACTATTTTGGTCACCATCAGTTTTTTCTTCTTCATGTTGAAATATAAAGAATCAATACAAAAAAAGTGTTTGCATATCTCAAATTTAAGGTAATATATATTCAGAATGACATGAATATCATTTATTTATGCTAATATAAAAGAGAAAATACAATAGAACGAATATACATGAATCAAATCTAAGTTATTTTTTTGTTTACATGGAGATTCATGATTTTATTATATATTTTTTATGTAATGTTCTAAAAAAGTAATAAAATAGTATTTTCTATTAGTTTCTCCTTTGAAATTTTAAAATTTAAATATATTATATATATATGTGATTGGATACATATCAATTATATGTTTAAATTATGCTAAAATAATATACATATTCATATATTTATATTTTTAGGTAAATCTTATAAAGCTCTCAATTTATTTTTTGAATGAAAACATAAATTTATCATTAATAATTATATTATTATTATTTTTTAATTTGATATTAGGCATATATATAAATAACAATAGTTATATTTTTAATATATATCTTCAATTTATCCAAATTATCGAGATGATTATATATTTTAGTCAATTATCTGAATAATATCATTTTAACAGGAATATATATGAGAATAATATTACATAACTGTTGTTTTACCAAATATCATGTGAAGATCAAAAATGTATAGTAATTTCAAACTTTTCAAAACTAATTAAATTCATAAAATTATAAATGATAATAATATTTGCATAGAAATATAGTTAATAATCTTATTAAGTTAAGTAAATCTTTTTTATATAAAGGAAAGCAAAGGATTTTCATTTAAATTTCATGAATTCTTTAATAAATAAAATATTTTTCGCGTAATTATATATTATAAGTGAAAATAAAATTGATAATTTTGGATTAAAGCCTTATTAATTATATATTTACAAAATCATCTTATTTCATCTAAAAAAAAAAGTATTTTCATTTTTTAATCTATTGTAAAATCTAATGATACTGTTTTAAAAGTATTATTGATCAAAAAAAAAACTTATTCAAAACATATTTAGAGATATTTAAATTTTATTATGTATCAATGCTTGTGAATAACCACAATTATTCCTCAGAATCTTCTCAATTTTTCCCTTCTCAAATATGTGTAGATTGACTTTAGCGGCAAAAATAATTCAAAATATAAAATTATAATATCTTATTAAATAACATTTAATATAGGTATTAATATATATTATAATTATTATATAAAATATATTATACAAATATACATATTATACTATATTTAATACTTATTATATCAAATTTATGATACTTTAATTGTTAATTCAAAATTTTCTTTGAAATATTGCTAATAAAAAAAATAACCTTTTCAAATTAAAATGTATCAATATCATAATATATTATGAATATGAATACTTTACCGGAAATAAATATAAATATAAATAAAAAATAAACAATTAAAAATAGATTTATATTATGAAAAATAAAACATAAAAACAAAACCATTTTATATAAAAAATTTAATATATAAAAAACTATATTTCACTTGGAATTCGATATTATATGTTGATAAAAACGCAATCATATACAATTTATTAAAAAGAAACAATTTTTTGGAAATTTCAAATAATTTCCAAAATACGCTTTTTTTAATTCTATTATAATATTTTGATAATCAAGCTTCATTATAACCAAAATATTGCAAAATTTTCTTTTTTTATATTTTCCATTTAAAAGATATAATAACCCATTAAAATGAATTTCTTCAAAATTTACTCAAAGTCAGCCTAGTTGATTTTCATGTAATATTCAATAAATATTATCATTTATACTTGATATAATTTATTTTTTGAATCTAATATCTTTATATCATATGTCGATTATTCCCAATTTTTAAAATATTTCTCCCAAAGATTAAAAATGATCTTAAAAAAATACCGGTAACATAATAATTTATTTTTCTAAATTGCATTAAAATTTATAATTGTTTTTTTAAAACCTGGCGTTTTTGAAAAAACGAGTTTTTTAATTTTACCTGGCAGAAGGTCAAATGTGGCGTTTTTGATTTTTTTAAAAAATATTGATCAAAAACGCCTTTAGAAAAAGTGAAAAATTGAGTAGTTGGAAAAAAATTGAATAGGCGTTTTTGATTTATCCCCAAAAAAAAAAAAAAAAAAAAAAAAAAAAAAAAAAAAAAAAGGGAGATATTTTTTGCCCCCAATCTCTTTTGACCCCAACGGTTAAGGTCAATATTGACCCTGTATCGTACTTCAGAAAAAATCGGCGAGAACTTTTTTGCACTTTTGCGAAAAAAACCATGAGTAGCTACTCACGCTTTTTTTACGATAATTTCTAAAAAATTATTTTTATTAAAAAGCAGCTCTAGATGAAATTTCTTCCATCCCGAGTAAGTTATTCGTAATTAGCATCTCATTGTAGTAATTATTAAACCATTTTTTTCTTTTTTTGGTAAAAAAAATATTAATCAATAATATTATAGATATCTCTTTATAAAAAAATATATAAGATTTTCTTCACATATTCGGGCCTATGATGTTATAAATAACAATAAATGTTTACTAATCTTTTCAAAAATATATAATTAGCATTATTTGTAAAAAATAAAAATTTAACGAAAAAAGCGTGAGTAGCTACTCATGGTTTTTTTCGCAAAAGTGCAAAAAAGTTCTCGCCGATTTTTTCTGAAGTACGATACAGGGTCAATATTGACCTTAACCGTTGGGGTCAAAAGAGATTGGGGGCAAAAAATATCTCCCAAAAAAAAAAAAGGGCTTCAGTAAAAATCACCCCCTCAATTTCACTTAACGGCCAAATTGCCCTTCAAATCAACTGGTGAAAAGTGCGATGTTTACTTCATTTCGCACTTTTCACCTTTGGTAGTATTCAATTTACTTCATTTTTTATTCAATTTTAAAAATTCATTTTACACTTTTCACCAGAATTCAAAATATTTCGAAAAATAAAATATAAATATTATATGAGAAATTAAAACTTATCAAAAAAATATTTTAAAAATAAGCTATCAGGAATCATAAGAAATTAATATTTAAAAATAGTTCCTTTTTATTAAAAATTGAAAATCTGCATATAATGGAGATATTATAAAATTAAGTATTTGACCATTTTTTAGATTGAATGTTAATATAAAAGATTAGTAAAAGTGAATATGATATTAAAATAAAATAAAATTGAATTTAAAAAGATTTAAAATATATCAAATATTTGAGGTTTTTCATAATTCAAAAAATCCAGTAAAATTATTCAAAAAAATCGTTATAAACACCTCCTATGATATTATTTTTGAGTAATTCTCAAAAAAATTGTAGAATTATTAGCTATTATAATTTTCATTAAAAATAATTATGATATTGATGTATATTATAAAAAAGATTTATTTACTGTATTTTACAATTGAATTAAGTTTCGAAAAAGAAAATTTCAAAGGGAAATTAGATTTTATTTTGGTGATAAATTAAATAAAAATTGAATGGTTATTACACATTTAAATTGAAATAAATAAAATAATTACAAACGTATATATAAGTCGATAAATTATAAACGCATTGAGAATAAAAAAATTTAAAATTTTTTTAACTTGAATTAATTATTTGTGATCAATGAGATTCTTTTCTTCGAATTAAAAAATAAATCAATTTGGAATTCATAGATTTACAAAAATGATATAGAAATTTTGTTAATAAATCGTTTTTATGCTTCTGAATTGCAATCGAATATACATTGAATTTTTCAATAAAATCAATTTTTGAGGGGAATGGAAATATCATTCATTCTTCAAATACTGAAAGAATTTTGATTTTTTTGATTATTAAGAAATATCCGAAAACTACTTCATCATATGAATATAAATTATTTTTATCATAATGTATATTAAATATATAAAATATATAATATTCATCTGATTTTGTTTATATTTATTATTATCTTAAATACATTTAAATTAATATATATTTTAAAAATTGTTTTGCTTTTTTAAAATTTCTAATGAATGTAAAAAAATTTAGATATTCGCATTTTATATTTTTGCTATTTCTTCTCAATTATTTTCCGATCAATTGAAAAAATGAGAGGATTTGAATGCCTTCTCAATGAAATTACCTAACATTATCAGTTGTTTAAAAAACTTATCTTTAGTAACACCCCGTCATTTTTTTAAAAAACTTTCGATATAATGCATTAAAACAGAAATCGAAGTCCAAAAAAAAAAAAAAAAAAAAAAAACAATTGAATATTTTATTTAAGACATTAATCAAAAATCGGGCTCCGTCCAGCTCTATGTTTTTTAGTACAGTTTTAATATAGCGCCTTACTTTTTTCTCGATTTTCTTCGTCATATGTTTTTTGAGCGATGTATTTTTTTCTCAATCCCTAAGTAAATTATTGCAATACTTCTAATTTAACATTAAAAAAAATTAAATTTCTGATAATTTTTTTCTTGTTTTTAGTTTTTTCTATGAAATAATTATTCTTATTTTTTTTTTTTTAAGAACAGGAAATGAAAATAATATAATTTAAAACAGCAGTATCATGTTATAATTTATTGTGAATATTGATGAGTTGTATTGTTGACATTTAAAATTGAATAATCTCATTCATTGAAATTGAAAATCTGGATTATGTTCATTTTTTGCATAAAAGCAATATGTAATATTTTTTCAAACATATTTGATTAATATAGCACATTGAAATCCATTGGTTTACAGCTGAATAATCGTTGAATAGTTACCATGGTTAGATGGCTTATATTAGTTTTTATTATTAATTATTCATTATTATATTTATAAACCTATTTTAATAAAATATAATTTATTATATATTAAGATATTTGAATTTAAAATTTTTTTTCAGAATATTCAATTTTTTGATTTGTATAAATGATGTTTCAAAAAAAAAATAAATATGTTTATATTTATAATCAATCATTTATTTTTCGAAATAATGTAAAAAATAAATTGTAATAAAGTTGATGATTTATTAAAACTATTCAATAAATAGTTTTATTTATATAATATTAGAAAATTCATTTAATTAATATTATGTATTAAATGGGAAGTCGAAAATGAGCTCGTAGCGAGCTATGTTAGGATTGGAGATAGTAGAGACCACACCATAACGTATATTACTATAATTGAACAAAAAAAATGTTTGATATGAATAATATTGAATAAGTAAGCATAATCTATATACATTTCTGAGTAAAAAATAGTGTTGATATCATTAATGTTGTATATTTTTTAATCAAAATAATACTTAATGATATCATAGGTGGAGTTAGATCTGAGCAAATGATAAAGATGCGCGTCATAATGTTCTCTATTAATGGAATATCTGCATATTAAATAAATATTTATGAAACATAATTGATATTTATTCAATTATATTAACTCACAAATGAAATATAATAGAGTATAATGGCCAGTAAATGAAATATAATGTAGAATGATAGTTTATAAATGATATAAAAAGGAATATTTTTCAATGTATTTGTTTAAAAGTAAAATAAGATTGAGATTATTGAAATATAAGAAAAAAAGGTGGTATTTAAAGGAGATATATTGCATTGTAATGGAGATTAAATGAAATATGATATAATATAATGACGCAGAAATGAAAAATAATGCAATATAATGATCAACAATTGAAATATAGTTCAGTATAATGATTTACATGAGGAATATGAATCAAAATATGGTAATATACAGGTAAACATTTGAAACATGACGCATTTCAATGTGATAAAAGGACACATAAAAGCTGTATGTCAATGACAACTATGAATTGAAATCAGAATATAATGCAAAAATTGCAACCCTCGAAGCTAGAATGGCCACTCTTGAGTCAACATAAAAATAATTACATTTTAGAAGTGATTGTTATTTTTATGTATTAAAAATAATAATTATTATAATTGAACCTATCCCTAGAGAGATCGAAGGTGATATCAGGCCTGGGTAGATGTTAAGGACGCACAACCTAACGTATTACAATCACAGATAAGTAAAATATTAAAGTATTAACAATTGTATCAAATGATGATAATCCAATATAAAGTAAAATACCTATTAGCAAATAAATAATATTACAATTTCCAAATAGATAGGCTAAATGTAATGTCTATCAATATATTTTTAAGTAATAAACTTACACCGTAAACTTTAAAAAATAAGATACAGATTTCATAATCCAAAAAAAAATCAAAATTCCAGAATATTTTGACTTTTTGATGCATTATACAATAATTTTATAAATGATACTCTCAAAAAAGATTAATATTTACTTATTTATTTATAATTTTATTGAGATAAATGCAAATTAAAAAAAAAAAATATTATTTAAATAACCGTTATTATTTGAAATTTTTATTAATCTTTTATCTCTAAATAAATATATATATATCATGATTATAATTGGATATTTATTATAGAAAGAATATTATTATACAAATAATATATTAAATGTAATGTAAATCTAGGAATATCAAAAATATTTTCAAACTATTTTAAATAACATGTAAAGTATTCAAAAATAACAATGGGAAAACGAATATTATCTTGAAATAAAAAAAATGACAAGCATTATTTTATAATTATTTGAAATATATTTATTTTAAAAATAATAAAATATAATATTGCAATATAGAATTATTAATTTTTATAATTTTCAAGATTATTATCAATTTAAATTTAAATTTTTATATTATAATATATTAATAAGAAGCAATTGTAAGAATGATATGCTTAAAATGTTTTTGGAATCTTCAAATTAAATTTTAATAATCATGAATAAAAAGAAACTAGGTTATTTCATTAACCATATAAACTTTAAGATTTAATATAAATCTTCAGTTAAAAATTAAAATCTTTAATTTGGATAAATAAAATCTGGACTTAAAAATATATTTAGAATTGTTGTTTTGAAATAATAAATATAATTTATTCTTTAAATAGTTCATTTATAAAATTAATTATTGATTTTAATTTATTTTACTTCATTTTTTATCGAGAAAAAGATAAAATAAGATTAAAAATCATTATATTCATTTCATTCAAATTCATTCAATTTTGTTATATTAAAGATATATGGTGTAAAATACAAATCAAATAAGAATTAAATATTTTATTAATATATTATAATTTTATTTTCTGAAAACTTATTTTCGGTTAATAATTAAAATTGATATAAATTTTAATCTATATGTTCACAAAAATTTCAGATGATTATTTTATACACTATACAAATGTTTAATAAATCAAACTTTTCAAAAATACTTTGATTTATTTTGTATATTAATTAAAAAAAGAATACATTTAAATTTCAAATCATCAAACTTCAAATTAATATAAAAGATAATAAATAATTCATATTTCATACTCATTAATTCTTAACTGATATATTTGAATATAACCATTTATAAAAATACGTTTTGAATTTTTTGAAAATCGTTTTTTGAGAAATAAAATAATATAAACTTTTAAATCTTATTAATAACTTTTAATTTAAAATATTAAAATGATTATTTAAATACTGTTATATATACATTCAATATATTTAAAGTATAATTTAGTAACATAAGTATTTTTGGTAAATATACTAAAAAGCATTAAAATAAAAAATTTATAACAATCAGAAATATTGAGATAAAAAAAATTGAAAACATTCAAAAATATTCAAAACAATATTTAAAACGTACAAATCTAATTCAATTATCAATTCTTGAATATCATATTATATAAAATTATTTATTCAATTTTTTTTAAACACCCAAAATCTATTCCTACTTGCAAATATTAATTTTGAATTAGATACTATAATATTCCAAATTACCTCAAATCAATGTGAAGTTTAATTTTTAATTCAAAAAATAATTAAATTCACGTGAAAAACAATGTTACTCCATATTATTATTCTAAAATGAATCATAATAAACCAATTTAAAGGTAAAATATTACAAAAAACACTATATCATCATTTTCTCAAATATCTAAGCTACCTCTCAAAAAATATGCTCATTTTTATATTTTATGAATAAACAATTAGTATTAATTATTAAATTAAGAATTTTTTTAGAATTGAAAAAAGTAAATATTCCTTAAATAATTATTTAAAGAAAAATTGATTTTTTTTGCATTTATTAATAATATAATACTTACACAAACGCATTTTATATTATTCACACTTATTTATTACTTTCATTAGCCAAATATTTTATCATTTTATATTTAATTAAACCAAATTCTTTAGAATTAAAGTAATAATTACTTTTAAATCATTAAATTTTACCGGTAATATTTATTTTTCATTTTTTCAATTATTAAATGATTTTTTTGAAAAGTGTAAAATGAATTTTTAAAATTGAATAAAAAATGAAGTAAATTGAATACTACCAAAGGTGAAAAGTGCGAAATGAAGTAAACATCGCACTTTTCACCAGTTGATTTGAAGGGCAATTTGGCCGTTAAGTGAAATTGAGGGGGTGATTTTTACTGAAACCCAAAAAAAAAAAAAAAAAAAAAAAAAAAAAAAAAAAAAAAAAAAAAAAAAAAAAAATTATTTTTTTTAATCTCTTTTTATATTTATTAAAATTGCATAAAAATAAAAGATACTGTTAAAATCATGTGTAAAATAAAGAGTTTGATGAATATAAAAAACATTGAAAAAGTTGATAAAATTTTTATCATTTCACTTCACCGTAAACCCACCTCTCAATTTTACTTCACCGTAAAGGACTTTTAAGCGACGTAAAGGACTTATCGTCGATTCTATATATATTAAATTTATATATGGTTAACTGCCATTTATTAACAAAACATTTCAATCAAATAACGAACTTTTCAAATAGAAGCCATTCAATTCAGAGGAACGGAGAATTGAAATAGTTTATTTAAAGTTTTATTAAATTACTATTTTTAAACATGCTCATTTTAATATTCATTGATTATAGCCTTAATACAATATAATTACTTTCAAATAGCACTGTTTTGATTATTTGAGAATAAATGTTGATCTTTGCAACTATACAATTTCTATACGTATTTGAATAGAATTACATAGAGTATTAGTATATTCTTAATTTCACAATTAAATTTCATCTATATACCAAGAAAAATAGAAATAATTATATCAAGACGTTCATTTTTAATTCAATTTCATAAAATTATAAAAATTAAAAAGTGAAATGATCTAATACACAAACCTATGTTCTGATTCCAAGTCAACACCAATATTACAAATTATTTTTTTTTTAAATTTGTATAAATTGAAAAATTTTTAATAAACAGATCAATTTTTTCAAAAGAAATGAGCGACCTTTCAATTTTTGTTAAAAATTATTGAATAACACACATTTTTATTTATCCATAAAAATAAAAAGATATTACTTTATGTAAATAGAAAAAAAGTTATTATAAAATGTATGTTTATATTTAAAATAAACTATTGAAAATATGTAATTTTGAATATAAAATGGTTTAAACATTTTATACTTTTGTATTTAAAATAGATTATAATTTTAAATAATTTAATATATTTATATAATTTTATATATAAATATAAATGATAAATTTAAAAAAATTTGAGAAATATATAATTTTTATATGGATAAATTAAATAAACAACCTCGAAGTAGATGATTATTCAAATCGAACTACTAATTGAAAGTTCCACTTTTTTAATAAAATCTCAAAAACTTAGGAGAAATATAATCTGATATTGACAAATGAAAATAAATTTTTTATCTTCCTTCCTTTTTTTCGCTTTTATAACTATCGGATATGTAGCTATCTATATTAAACGAGGATCAGTTACTCTAAACGAAATCTATACAGATACACATGGCGATGAATGGAGAGTACCAACCAATGGTTCCTTTACAAAATTTACAGAATTTTTAATAAATGAAATTCCCCGTCTTAATAGCAAATTTTCTATCATTAGTAATAATTTCGATCTCGATAATTCAGACTATAATACATCTTCAGTTCTATTTATTGTTCTTTTGGGTGCTGTTGGACTTCTCTTTTTAGTTATTGTTGCAATATTTTTCATATGCCGTTATGCATGCGGCTGCTGCGGTGGAAAGAAACTACCAAGATATGGATACACACAAACAGCGATTAATAGTGTACGTATATCACTTCTCGTTTTTTCTTTTATTTTTGAAGGTATTCTAATGTATGGGTATTTTGTTAATACTGATCTTCACAAATCGCTAAATAAATTAGTTGATTATTTCGTTCAAATTGGCACTGAAATAGATACCGATATGAATATTATTATAAGTAACGTTTCAGCGATTAAATACCCTTCAGGAACGAGCTACAATTATCTTTTTGATCAGTACCATGAACAATTTATTAAAGATCTTGAGTTTTCTACTCAATATGCAGTTTCACAAACTACTTTAATGAAAAAATTCTTAAATAAGATCGAAACACTTCGTATGACTTTAATTCTTTTCAATTTAATTTTATCAACAGTAGCATGCGCAGTTGGTATTGCTGCAGGAAGTGTTATGAGAGGATGGGTTATGATTATTATGGTTGGTATGAACACTGTTTCCACGGTTTTCTTTTTCTTCTCAACTGGATGCCATTTTGCTGCCTCAAAGATACTTTATGAATATTGCGATGAAATCAACTATTATTTAACAGATTCACATTTTTCAGAACAAATTCCAATGAGATTACAATATTTTATTCCATGCGTAAATTCTCCAATTTTCAGTTATATTAATGATTATTTCGCTCAAAATGCAATTGAAAAGTTGAATAAATTCCGAGATTCAGTCAACACTCAATTTTGTGATCTAGGGAATAATTCCGAAACAGTTTTTTGCCAGTCACCACCATTTTGGTTTAATGCTACAGATAAATTCTACCTTGATGAGGTTACAAACAATCCTAATTTGAGAAATTTATCAGGAATATATGAAGAATGCAGTAAATGGAGCAACTCACTTGTAGTTCTCGACAGACAACGACAATGTATATTTTCAAAGAATCAGATGAGACAAGAAAACTTTTTAATGTGCGCTTATACAAAAGATAATTTGGATATGCTAATGATATCTCAAGCTATTGGTTGCATTCTTGTTGTTATTATTACTTGTATAGGACTTCCAGCAATTAAGAAATTTGAATGGGCGGGATATGCAAATATGGGTGGCCTTAATAATGCTAAAAATGCTAATAAATTCATTGGTAGAAAGGCAAAACCCAAGCGTCAAGTCCCGAAATAATGATATTTATTTATTCTCTCTTTCCATTTCGTTTGATTTCTTTATCTTTTTTTGATCTTTTATTTAATTTAATAAAAAAATGTTTAAATATATTTTAAATAAATACAATTTTATTAAGATACAAATGTTTCAGGGAGGGGTGGTGAATGATCACTATTTGCTCCGTTTTCATCGAAAAATTCCCAGATGTAAGGAAATGCTTTAAAAGTTGTTAGTGGATGATCATTTGTAGCCGCAGAACGATGTTGGGTTGAAGCTCCATTCATCAACTTTGTATTTATTTCTTTATTTGAACGCACCCAATTAATTCCTCTTAGGTGACTCCATTTATTAATTTTATATCCAATTGCTGTAATTATACCTTCAAGTCCATCTGTTAAGGCAAAAGCAGGAACATGTTCGATGCAAAACTTCGGATTTGATGATATAATAGAACATGTAGATGCACCACCCATAGAATGGGCGATAATCCAAACACGTTCAGGATTTGAGGGAATGATTAAATTACTAAATACATTTCTAGAGTGAGATTTTGGCGAATTTGGATTATTTGGATTAAGTATAATAACTTCCATTTCTCTTTTTTGGGCTTCTTCAAGACATGGAAAAACAGATCCTGCTTTTAAGCCATGATACGCACAAACACCAACTGACCAGCATCCAGCCATAATTCTCCCTGTACCACATATAAGGACCAGCAATTTTTTGGCTGAATTTAATGCATTTGGTGTATGAAATATTGGAACACTATTTTCAACTTCATGTTTGATAAGACCTTTTTGGATCAGTCCTTGCTGTATATATGCATGGAGCCAATCACCAAATTGATTATCATTTTTAAATCCTTTTTGTGGACCTTTCCCATCTGAATCTACAAACAATCCTTCTTCATTAAACGAAAATGTTTTCCCAGTTCCAGGATCAGACCAAGAATTAGGCACTTCTGTCGACATTAGAATATATTTATGATTTTGACTAAATTTAAGTTAACTATTATTAATTGAGGTATAACTTTTTCTTAATACTTATAGAAATAATACGTTAATTATTAGTTAGTCTCTTGATTGGCAAAATAAAATATTTTTTAATTTATATGAATTATTCATTAGTTTATATGAATAGAAAATATCTGCTTTTTCTCCCTTTTAAAAAGTGAGTAAAAAAAATAGAAAACACAACAAAATCTGATTGATACTTGAAATAAAATGGCGGCGATACTGGTATTACTATGCAAATGAGATATGACCAAGAATAATTTTAATGAGTATTTAATACTCAAAAAAAAAAAAAAAAATTCAAAGCTAAACAGTAATTTGAGTTCATAGAAAAACGGTTTTTCCATCAAAATCTACAAAAACTCAGAATTTTGATTTTCCTTTAAATGATTAAGAGCTTCAATTCCAGTAATATTCGCGTAAGAATATAACTGTTTTAATGATGACCACTCATTCACAGAACCATCATAAGGCATATCAAACCCAGATTCCCATTCAGCTTCTAAGTGCGTCATAGGAACATAAATTTCATTCATATCATTTGTGCTAACAAACATCATAGTAGATGAAGCAAGTGAATTTGATGATCTACAGGATGAAGATTCATCACAAAACTTCTTTTCTTGATTTCTATTAGCATCAATTGAAGACCAAGCTGCTTTTATCTCTCTAGCTGCTTTTTTACCGTTTAATTCAGATAATCGTGAAATTTCAGCTTGAGGCTTTGAAATATGCTTCAAATTGGGAATCGTTGAAATAGAATTAATAAAAGATATAAGTGATTGATAATTCTTGAGATCACAACAGTCAAATGATATACATTTAATTACTTTATTCTCTAATAAAACTGTTTTTAAAATTGATAAACCTTCATCTGTTATTGAATTATCATCAATATGAAGACTCGTAATTGTTTGATTCTCTATTAATGCATTTTTAGCTGCAACCATTAAATTTTTACCATAATCTTTCATAGTACCTTTAATTGACAATTTTTTAACATTAAGATTAGATATGAGATCAACAAACGCAAGCAAAATAGCCTTTCTTTCGTTATATTTATCAGGTTTTCTATCAACCGATGGATAAATACAATTATCAAGTGTTAATTCACGAAGATTTTCTAATTTTGAAATATAATTAAATAATTTGAGGAATATTGGATTATTACTCCAGTTGAATTTAACTATATTTGCTGATGAATTTTCAGGCAAATATTTCATAAGATTGACAACTTGGTCATTAGTTAAATATGATCTTGTTAAATCTAATTCAATTTCACTATCAAATACTTGTTTAGAAAGAAATGAAATCAAACTGTCACCTTCCCAAGTAATCCTTTGCAAAATAAGAGTTTTGAGATTTTTTGGAATTGGAAATGTGCTACCATAAATAGAACTACAAACATTTCCAGAAAGATCAAGTTTTTCAACTTTAAAAGTATTAATATTTGGTGCCAATACATCAAAAAATCCTTTGATATCAATGCTTGAATCAGTAAGAACCAGATTTGTGATATTAGATGAAAGACATATCATGACTAAATTACGAATTTGAGTTGGAGAAAAGGTATCATTATGAATGATTAAATCTGTAGTTGAATCATTAAAATTCTTTTGAAGCTCTGGCAGAATAATTTTGCTAAATTGACAACCTGAAAAGTTAATTTTCTTTAAATTAATTGAGGGAAGTTCTTTCGTTAAAATCTCGCTCATTTCTTGAGTGAAATCGACTTCTGTAAATGTTAATGATGTGATATGCGAAGTCTTCAATTTATTTACGAAATCAATAAATTTATGATCATTTCGATATTTAAATATTTCTAGCTTACGAATTTCACTATTTTTGGAAATTATAACTGAAACTTTGTGGTAAAGTCTGTTAAAGTTTTTCCCACCGAATTTTACTTTTTTAATATAAGGAAAATTTAATATTGCTGAACACATTGCATCAACTTTTACATCACTTAGCTGTGAACTATCAATAACAAAGCTCTTTTTATTTTTCATATCATGCTTTAAGTTTAAAATAAAGTTTGTATCAACATTTTCTTTTAGAACTTTGCACTTTGATAGAAATAAATAAGCAATTTGAGATGGTATAGGCTTAACGATTTCTAAACTCGACTCAATCTCTGGTGGAATTGAATATTGAACTGGAAAATATGATGGTAAAATTGATTTTAAGTATGAAACAGCTTTAGAAACGAAATGTTTTACATTGTCAAATAATAAGTAAATTGACGTATCGCCAAAGTCAAGAGTTACATCATGTTTATTAATATCACATTTAAAAGATGTAATTGAAATCCAAGGAAAAACTTGACTTATTTTGATTGTTGATATATGTCGAAGTTTACAAAGATAAAATGCAGCTGGCGTAATAACACAAAAACGAATTTGAGACGATTCTGATTTCTTTTTATTGTCAGGTTTTTTGCACCAGTCCGAAAAAAGAGTTGGTTCTATTTTTAGATTCACATGCTGAGCGAAAGATTTCGAAACCTTTAAAGACATTGCTCGAATTGACGACGGAATAAATTCTGCGCTTCTTGGTGAGCTCATCTTTAAAGAAAAGAAAGAAAAGCGTTATATTGATGAAATAAAATTATGGTAAATATTTCCTTTCAATTTGTAATTCATCATTCAAACTTTTGTGAGAAAAATAATTTCTTTTTATCTTCTAAAAAGTAGATTTTATGCTCTATCTAATCAAATATTATGTATAACATAAATGCATTATAAAAAATTATTAAATTAACAACAAAAAGTTTTGGAATTACTGTAGGATATAGTTAAAAACTTTATTCAATTTTTCAAAAAGAAAATTTAATTACGATACGTTAATGAAAGAAGTATGAAAATCACAAATTATACAAAATCAAGTAATGATAATTGAGCTGTATTGATTTTATTCAAACAATTATTACAAGAATAATTATTCACCGGAATTAGTAAGCCTGATCAAAAAAAGATATGAATGTAAAAATATTCAAGCAATTAACCAAATCTGAAATTATGTTTGAGCCTTGAGTTGCCTTAACAATTCTTGCGATTCTTCCCAGTTATCTTTAAGTTGCTGAAGTTTTTGGCTCCTTTCTTGATATTCATTTTCCATTTGCTTAATCATTTCGGGAGTTATATCATTTGATTTAATTATTAGTTTTAGACTATCGTTCTCTCTTTTAATTGTATCTCTTTTCAAGCTTTGCTCTGATATTTGTTCTTCCAATTTGCTACATCTTTCATTGACAAGATCAAGCTGATTACAGTAAATATTAATATCGGAATCAATTGATTCAGGGGATTCTGAATTATCATCAACATCGTCATCAACATCTTTTTCTATGGATCTATTTGATAATTCTTCAATTCTAGAATTTAAATTAGCAATTTCATTTTTAAGGTAGCAAATTGTTTGCTGATTTGGCGATAAAACTTCATTCACCTTTTCAATTAGTGATTTTGACTCAATCTCTGGGTGATCTACCTCAGGAGGATTTGGAATTTGAATTTGTGGAACATCTGTCTTCTTTTTATTCACCAATTCTCTTAAAATAACATTCGTAGTCTTAACACGATTTAAAAAGCTCTGATTCGATTCAGCTGGAATATCAAATAACTTAAAATCATAATCATCATCATCTTGTGTAGAATTACTTAAATCAGGTGGCTCAAAATCTGGAACTTCCAAAGCAATTCTTTTAATATCTAAAGAATTTGACATATTTTGTGGAAGTTTCCTTGAAAAGGTTTCTTTAAATCTATCAAACCCTGATCTATCAAATTCAATTACTTCATTTTCTACTTCATTCTTCGGTTCTGAAATTATATTTGATATTGTATTTAGTGAATTTGATGTTGCATCAATTTCGTATTTTTTTAAATTGAGAAGTGAACGATAAGTTTGGGTTATTGAGTTGTTCCACTCAATTGGAATCATTTGTTTCGTTCGTTCAATTACTGACTCTAAATCATCTGCAAAACGGATAAGTTCATTGCTAGGAGTGCTACGTCGGACACATTTTGGCGCATTTGGAATTTGATAAGGAGGTATTTCGAGTTGTGGCTGTTGATTGAAATGTCTATTTTCTTGGCTTTTCTTTAAATCTTCAATAAAAGAGTCAAATTTAGCAATAACATCAATTAAAGGTTTTAATTGCGTTGATTTTCCTGTCGATTTCGAAGGAAGTTGAATTGGTCTTATAACGCCAATCGCTCTCATCTTTTGCATTCGACTTTGAAGATAATTTTCAATTACTGCTTGATTGCGAAGATTAATTGGACGATTTTTGAGTGCTTCAATGATTTTACTTAACTCTTGATGCTGCGTTTGATATTCTTCAAGAATAAAATTACTTTTGTGCTTACTATCTTTAATCACACTGACAATATTCCCTTTCATGCTACTAGCTGGTGAAGATGATAAATGAGATATATCTATTTTAGTACCTTGAATTTGAATATCTTGAATATCGTTAGGAACAATTTCGATGTTTTTGAATGATTTAAAATCTTGTATATCTTCAGGAGAATATTTATCAATGAATTCATCAAGAATGATGTCAAAATCATCTGTAAACCGAACTAAATCAGGTTTAAGTAGTTTAAGTAATTCAATCTCACTATCAAGTGCTGCATTAATTTCATTAAGGTGACTTTGCTCTAATAAATAATCATCTGAGTTATATGTGTATTCGGACTGTATTTGATTAATAACATCATCTATTTTCTTTTTGATTTCAATTTCTTTCTCTATAGGAAGATCTGCGACATTTTGATTTAAGTTATCATAACGCTTATTATCTTCTTGAAAGGTCAAAATAAGTTGACTTAATTTATCAGCTTGCTTCGCGTATTTTATTTTTAGTATATTATTTTGACAATATTCCTTGTTTATTTCCTGCAATTGCATTAGCTTTTGCTTTAAGAACGAGATACTCGCTTTTTTCTCTGGAATTAATCGTTTGGCTTCTTCCATATCACGGCGACCAATTTCAATACGTCGCTTATTTTCTGAAACATCTTTTAGTATTTTATGAATGCTTTTCTGAATCTGATTATATTCTTTTGAAGATTTCATCAGATTAGAAATTAAAATTTCAATTATAATTTGGCCTTTCTATTTTTTTAATTTTAGATAGATTTTGTAAGAATCCAGGATTTTAGAATCTATGCTTCCCAAAAAGATTCACTTTTTGAATTCGAAAAGTCCTAAAGTCCAGGATTTTCAACATGTCTAGTTTTTAGAAAATAAAATTTAACATCAAAAAAAAAAGATTTAGAAGTTTTTACATATCATTATATGAAACACGGCTCACATTTTCAACAAGAACTTCATCAATTCCCTCGAATTTATAAAGAAGTTCTACGACGTCTTGTGCATGGGCAAGTAATTCAAACAAAGATTTTTCCGCTTGTTCTTCATTTTTCGCTTGTTCCAGATTATTCATTAAATGACATAATTCATCCCAATTATGAAGATAATGAACAACACCTCCACACATTGAAATGTTCAGCAATATTGGAAGTTGGTAATTACGAACTCGAATGGCGAAATGATCACCAATATCTTCTTCATCTACTTCAGCAACATCAGTTGTTGTAATATAATTGGTACCAGCAAGAACATCAGTTCCATTTTCATCAATTGGTGCCATCGTTTGGAAAAATCGCTCTGTATCTGCGCAAGCTAAAATGAAATTACTTTTATCGATAACAGCTTTTAAGTGCTCAACAACAAAAATGAAATCTTCAACTTCCTTAAACCGTTCTGAAGGTGCAACTTGAACATCTGCTTTGTCGATGTTATCAATAATCCATAACATTCTATCATAACCAACAGCTTGTGAAATAACTAGTGGAAGAGAAAGAACATAATCGAAAAATTGGACTGCAGCATCCTCATCTCGCCAATAATTACTTAATTGAATTAATACTTCATCAAGAAGTCCTATTGATGATAGTTTAATATCATGAGCTTGAAATTCAAGAATTGACAACAACTGCTTTTTAGCTGTATGGAGCTCTTTTTCCAAAACCGGCTTTTGTGCGAGAATTGCATCAATTGTACGCTCAACAAAGAATGAAAATAAACTTTGAATATTAGTAAAAAGTGGCAAAACTTCTTCAACATCGAGAGCAAATACGAAACAGTTTTTCCATTCACCAGTATATGCCATTTCACTTGCATATTGCTTCGAAATTTCGTTTAGTAAAACAGATTTACCAGATTTTTTAGGTCCAATTACTGCCATTCTTAAACGATGATCAACCCAGTGCCCAGAAATAAAACGATTCTCTTCAATTGTAGCTGCTGCATATTTTTGAGTTTCATCATATACTTCAAATTTATCGCTTTTTTGAAAGAGTGGCTGAGATAAAACCTGGTTATACCAATAATGTCGTTGCTTTTCTTCAAAGGTGATTAAATTAAGCAGAAAATCCTTTTCAAGGCAAGTTCTTACCATAAAATCAACGTCGGCCAAAGATTTATCTTCTGGAAGTAAAGAATGTAACATAAATTGAATATTCGTGGGCTCAACTTGTGGACGCCTTCTTGACATCGTGCTCTTTCCCATTTGGCTTTCATCGAAAGTACTTGGCGCCATTGATCTTTGTCCTCGGCTTATACTGCCGCTAAACCTTCCTTTCGTTGCTACTGATTGACCTCCTGAAACAGGAGATAACAGCCCTGATGATGTTCCGGATGTTCTTCCTCTACTTGAACTTTGAGATAATGCTAGCGATTGTGCAATGCTCACATCACCTGGGTCTATTCTTTGTGTTTGTCCTATGAATCCTAGGGCTTCAATTTCAGCAAAGCTCATTACGTTTCCTTTATTTTCCTCTTTTTGAACACTCATTTCTTCGGTAGATGCGATTACAGTCATTCCAGGGCTAATCTCTTCGATAGATTGAATTGGTACACCTGTTTCCGTAAGAATTGACAAAATGGGGCGACTTTCTTTGATAGCACTTTGTGACGATTTTTTTAGCGCAGCCATTGTTTTGGGCAAAAGAACACGTCGGCCAACACTACCTTTTTCATTTGCTCTAACAAATATATAATTTACATCGCTTGGCGTTCCTGCTTTTGACATTTTGTTTTGAACATATTCTAAACGTCTTTAAAATTTTTTAAAAAATAAAGAAAATTTTCAACTTTTGATTGAGGAAATATTAAAAACTTTCTTTTAACAATTTCCTCAATAACGGATTGTTTATTCAATTTAAACTATTTCAAGAGTTACATTACTTGTTTATTTTTTTTTCTCATCAGTGAAATTGATGAGGGGAAAGAAGCAAGAATTCGAGTTTCACAGCCATTCATTATATCGTGACCTTGGCGATTGTCAACCATGATTCGAATATTATTCAAATTTAATGATTGCGAAAACTTAAAACAAAAATTGAAATTTAAAAAACAGTATATGCAATATCAAACATGTAACCAGGTTGAAACCCATAACTTTCAAGAGTTAAGTCATAAATTTTTTCTTTGTTGCTAAGCTCTATTTCTTCGAGAGGTTTCATAATCCATCCACCAGCTTCAAAGTCAGGTAAAACCATATGAAATGAAATTGTTTTTACATCACCAAGTTTCGCAGATCTAATAACAGTGTAGGCAAGCTCTTTTAAAGTTGCATCTTTCCACGTATATAAATAAATTTCAGGAGATGGAAATTCATTGATATAATCAGCGATAGAATGATGCGAATTCTTCTGATAAAATGTTCGAATAAGCGTTGGGCATGTTTCAATACGATTTAAAGGGCCATGAGTAGAATTCATGAATAATATAAAATTTAGTTAATTAATTGACCACAATTTAACTAAAACAATCAAATTTTGAATAATTAAACAAACTTTTGAAAAATTTAATTGAAAATCTCTTGAATGGTTCACTTTTTGAGGGAGAAAAACTCAAAAAGTGAAAGCAATTCAGAGATTTACAAATTCCGATACATGGAATTTGTAAAATTCTTAAATTTTATGAAATTTATTCAAAAGAATAATATGAACTAGATTTATATTTTTAATGATTATATCAGAATTAAATAGGTAAAATAATTAATATATTCTATGAACAAATAAGTTCACAATTAAATTTGAATTATTTCATTGAATTCATCAAAATATAAAACATCAATGGATCTTTTTTCAAATGATCTCAATTCATCAATGATGTTTAAAGGACAACATCCAGAATACACACTAATGGTTTCTTTGGAAGCGAATTCATCAGAATTTGACTCTTTTTGGAAAAATACTTCACTTTTGAAATGCATCCCTTCAGATACAATTATTGTACGCCTTTATCAGAGTGAAAATTCAAATGATATTCGATTATTTGGCTTCACCTTTCATTATTCAAATATTCCGTCGTTATTCATTTTTGGACCAAACCAAGCAGCTATTTCACATTCATGGAATGATCGCTTTCCAACTGTTGATGAATTTTTACTTTATTTTAATAACAAAATTGAGTCTACCGATGGAAATAATAATGATCAAAAATCTCCACCAAATTTTTCCAATAATGATCCAAATAATGACAATAATAACAGCGATACGAAAGACATGGTCATACAATCTCATTCTAATTCAGATCAATTTACCACCACAATGAACAATCCAGAACATGCACCTTTAAAACCTCCAAATTCAACAAAAACACTCATTCAAAGACCTCCGCCACGGTCTCAACTTCAACAAAAGAAAGCTTCGTTAATTTTATCTAATGACCAAACAACCAATAATTCAAATCAAACAATTCAACAGAAAAAAAAGAATATCGCACGTATTTCTGTACAAGGCTTAACAAAAACAGTTAAAAAAGAGTTTCCATCCAATTCAACAATTGGAGATCTAAGAGATTGGATTCGCTCTGAATTTGGACGTGATCTTGATCTAATTATTGCTCATACTCACAAAGATCTTCCCACAGATCCAAATACAACTTTCTCGGAAGCAGATCTCTGTCCATCTGCTGTTATTAGAGAGCGTGATGGTGGAAATGCAACACTTCGCAATGATGAAAATTTAAATATTGGAATTCTTGACAGAAATGAACAAGCAAATGAAAACAATAACACAAATGAATCTTTTAATCATATTTATGAAAATGAAAACGCTGTAACAAATTCACCATCCAATTCATCAGGATCATCTTTTAATAATAATAATAATAACGTTAATAATAATCGGGTTAGAAGAAGAAATAATAATAATACTAATTCCAATAACACATTTGCCTTGATTTTGAAATATGGCAGGTTATTATTTAGATTACTAAATCCATGGGCCGATGACGAAGAAGACAACGAAAATACAGAAGATATTGATTTTGAAAGTAGTTTGTGGCAATATAAGCCAAATCCGGGCTACATGAATAGTAGACTGAATCAAATGTATCAGGATTCAAGACAGAATGTTCAGCAAGAGGATTCATGGCATCCTTCAAGATTTTAATTTTGTTAATTATATTTGTTGTATTTAAAATATTTTTTTTTTTTTTTTTTTTTTAAGGGACCACTATCAAATTCTGTGTTAAAAATTCTATGAGTTATCACAAAATTAATTGACTAAAAAAAATTATTTCTTGAGTATTTTTGCTATATTTTGGTATATATAAATTATATAAATTACATATCATTTATTTCTATTCTTCTTTTAAGCCTATTCCCTTTTTTCAATAAAAATTTAAAAGTTGAAAGGAGTAAAAATTTTACAAAAATGATCGGATTGGTGAAATTTTAAAGTTTTAAACTTTTTCCGAGATAACAACTATTGAATTTTCTTTTCTATGAGTTTTCTCAATATTGAAATGTTTACAAAAAAATATGATAGTGGTCCCTTAACTTTCTATTCAATTTTCACATCATTTCATTCATGCATTCAAAATAATGTCAAAAAAAAAAAAAAAAAAAAAAAAAAAAAAACAAGAAAACTAACGCGCGATATAATCATAAATCATTTAATAAACTATAATCATTGAATATACATAAAGGTTTTTTGTATTTTGAAATTCAATTAATATCATTTAATGACAACTTTTTGAGCTTTGCTCAAAAAGTTGTCATTCTTGAGATCTATTAGATATAATATTTCATTTGTTTTCTTCATGGAAGTTGATTTATGTAAGTTTTGAAAAGAAATCAAATTTGAAAATAATAAAAGGCCACTTTTTGAGCTTCGCTCAAAAAGTGTCCAAGCATAAGATTCATTTCGGTTATGTAATAACTTGGTTATAGCTGGTTTTGATGTTTGAATATCTGATTTGAGGAAATTGCAAGAAACGCCACTTTTTGAGCTTCGCTCAAAAAGTGTCTATGCTTTAGATAATAATGGCGTAATAATATATTTTTCTTTCAAGAACATTGTTCTATTTTAAGCAAATATTCTATAAAAACAAACGATTAAAATAAATAGAAAAATAATTGAGGGTCAATTTGGTTTCTCTTGTCATAAACATTTTGCATCAAAAAGTTATTTTATTTTTTTGTTTTAAGAAAAAGTTATGTTTTATTTTTTGCTCCAAGAAAAAGTTCATGATTATTTTTCACTCTATCAAATTGTGGAAACTTTTTGACCGAAAAAAAATCAAAATAAACAAAAAAAAATTAAATATACTATATGATATGAAAAAAAAAAAAAAAAACAAGAAAACTAACGCGCGATATAATCATAAATCATTTAATAAACTATAATCATTGAACATACATAATGTTTTTTGTATTTTGAAATTCAATTAATAATTAATATCATTTAATGACAACTTTTTGAGCTTTGCTCAAAAAGTTGTCATTCTTGAGATCTATTAGGTATAATATTTCATTTGTTTTCTTCATGGAAGTTGATTTATGTAAGTTTTGAAAAGAAATCAAATTTGAAAATAATAAAAGGCCACTTTTTGAGCGAAGCTCAAAAAGTGTCCAAGCATAAGATTCATTTCGGATATGTAATAACTTGGGTATAGCTGGTTTTGATGTTTGAATATCTGATTTGAGGAAATTGCAAGAAACGCCACTTTTTGAGCTTCGCTCAAAAAGTGTCTATGCTTTAGATAATAATGGCGTAATAATATATTTTTCTTTCAAGAACATTGTTCTATTTTAAGCAAATATTCTATAAAAACAAACGATTAAAATAAATAGAAAAATAATTGAGGGTCAATTTGGTTTCTCTTGTCATAAACATTTTGCATCAAAAAGTTATTTTATTTTTTATCTTTAAGAAAAAGTTATGTTTTATTTTTTGCTCCAAGAAAAAGTTCATGATTATTTCTCACTCTATCAAATTGTGGAAACTTTTTGACCGAAAAAAAATCAAAATAAACAAAAAAAAATTAAATATACTATATGAAAAAAAAAAAAAAAATTGAGATAATTCAATTTTCAATGGTAGACACAAAAAATTCTATTCAAAAAAGAGAATTATCATTTCAATTTTTTATGAAAGAAATATGAGGATGCTAAAATTGAGCTTTTTGGCTTCCACCTATATTTTTGAATTGCTACAAATTAAACTGATTAGAGATGTTCAACATCCACCTATATTGTGAGCTCAGAAAATGAAGTGAATTAAAATTCTGGATTTTTCTGAGCAGAAAAGTTGGAAACTTTTTTTATCAAAATTTTTCTCGAGATCGATTATCAAATAAATAACTTTGTTACCAATATCAAAAAACGTACAGATAATTGATATCGAATATTGAAATATATAAATTCTTATTTTTTGTATCAGTAAGTGGCCGCTTTTTTTAACGTTATTGCCTGATTATTTTAATTTAAAAGGCTCTTCTTTGAACTACCAACTCTTAGCATTTTTTGTGTATAAGAAATATTATGTTTGATTTCAACATCCATTCTCAAAATAGCAAAAAAATTATTATTTTTGATTAACTTTCGTCCAAAATTCATAATTTTAATGACTTCGAAGTGCCAAAGTATTGGCTAATATAGTCAAAAACACAACTCTTAAAAATATTTAAATTTAAAGAAACAAACAGTGTAATTCAAAGTCGAGATTTTATTTTGACAAATTGAATTTCTCCACAAATTATAAATGATGATATTGATTCATATTTTCAATGACATTCTTGATAACAAAAGATTTGCCAACTTTTCAAATAAGAACGACAACTTATTATTACATATGATAGATTTTTCATTTTTTTACCAGACAAATAGCAATGATTATTACACATATATGAAAACATTTATTATTTCATTTGTTTTACTAAGAAACTGTTTCGAAAAAAAGAAGTTCATGGTTACAGAGAATGTTTCAGAGCATTGAATAATTTACAAATAGACTTCAATTTTTTTGATCTCATAAACTTCTGACAAAATCAAAAAGTAACAAATAGAATTCAACACAAATAGTTAAGTTCTAAAGTTTTCATATAGATGATTCCAATTGAAATGAATATGCATTTGATAACATTTAAAAATTAATTAAAGTTAATGAGATGATGTTGAGAGATGAGTTGAAAGGCAATGTTTTTTTTTTTTTTTTTTTTTTTTTTTATTTTGTGAGGATTTTTTTTTTTTTTTTTTGAATACTTGAAGGAACAGTAATGCGTATAAAAGTACTCCATTTTATGAAAGAATGCATTTTTTTTTTTAGAATGTTACAGGAAGTAGAAGCTTCAAATCTTTTATGGAAAAATCATTTATTAATTGAATTATAAAAACAAGGAATAACACGAATTGGATTTTAATCGTCTACAATTTCAAGATAATGAACAAAATGCAATTTTAAACAATCACTATAAAGTTCAGATCTCCATTCTTTAATTATTTCTTAACTCAACTAGTTGAGAGCTCACCTACTTACTTCATTTCATCATTGAGTTTTCTAAAAAAATGAAGTTTTTTTTTTTTGAATACTTTACAAATAAATTCAAATTTTTTTTTAGAATACTTATTGAATTTCGGAGGTCAATATTGACCTTGTATCAACATCAAAAAAAAAAAAAAAAAAAAAAAAAAAAAATAGTTTGAAACTTTTTTGCACTTTGGCACAAAATACCTTGATCAGCCTTATTGCATTAAAACCAACAATTAACAAACAAAATGAAACAAAACAAATCAAATTTTTCAATAGAAAAACATTTAAAACAAACATAAAAAAATAAAATGAAATGAAAGATCAAAATCACATTATGATCTTAATGATTTTTCAACTAATTTCAAAGAAAATGCCCATGACTGCTTTTCGCTGAAAATATCGGAAGCAGCTATTTTTACCTGGATTGCGTCTTTTGTCATTTTTCTTGGAAGCAAATCATGAAACTTTGATGAATATGTAACACATGATGCCTTTGAGTATTTCAACAAAGTCTTAACATTTGAAATCTTTCCGGAAAAGAGAGAGAATTGCATACCATTTAGATTGGCAATTACTGATTTCAATAAAGTTGATGCATATCTGACCATATATTTATTTTCTAGTGCATAGTCATTAACGTCGTAAAGGAAGGAAATCGAATCATTTACTGAACCATAATAATTTGGCGTCTGTTTGACTAAATTAAATGCTATAAAAATAAACCTTCCTAATTGATTGAATTTGATCCTGTCTCCTTTTTCGCATAATTCATTAACTTTATTGACAAACGTGTTGTAGAAAGAGGCTGTTTCCTTCGGTGTGCGATTTAAAGCAAACTCGTTCAGATTCATAATTTCGATAGCAACAAGTGATATGAAATGCGCATTGTAAATGTGAGATTGACCTCTAAGACATTCTTTGTGACGCAATTGAGAAGGAATGGCATACTTTGTGAGCTTGTCAATCTGCTCTTTCAAATTAGATATTTGTTGACGCATTGAACTCAAATCGTGAGACGTCTTGAAGATAATGATAACAACATTTTGGTTTTCATTATGGAAATGAATGATTTCAAACGACCTTTTTTCAGTAATACTGCGACTAACAATGAATACTTCAGAATCCATTTCAATTATTTCTTCTTTTTTGACGCCATTAAAGGTGTCCATAATTGACTTTTCTACTTTATTATCGGAAAACACGATGTGATTAGTAAATCGGGTCCCTTTTAACTGATACATTTTCAAATTAAGCCAGTCCAACATTTCGTCATTAGCATCTATCACAAGCAATTCTTCATTAAGCTCAATAACAGCTTCGTGGATAACATCAATCATTTCTGTCATTGAATTATTTAAAGCTTTAATGCAATCAGTACCCGAATAAACACCTGCAAATAGATCTAGGATGCTTGTTAGATCTTGAAAATATTCATAATCAACCATCGAAAGTGCTGATAGTGAAAAATGAACTGTACGATAAACAACTGATAATTGATATATTAATATTACAAAAGAAGCTGAGCCGACCACAAAAAGAATAACTTCAACCAATACTATTGTAGCAAGAGTGTTTTTAAATGAAATATAAAACTGAGAACTTGAATCTTCACTGATCAAATATATAAATTCTTTGGGCATATGCTCTGTTGCATACAATAAATAAGTTAGAAATACTTTGTCTTTCGGATCAAAGACAAAATTTGGGTCTACTCCATCACCTGCCATTATTGTGTAAATATCGAATATTATTTCCAAAGAAAAATAATTTGGTAGCATTTGCAACGAATCGAATAATGAATGTTGAACAAACCAATCACCTTTACTATCATATAAAAGATCAGATAGCTGCTTAGATTTTGAAGTTATTGTACCTCCATTCGTAATATTTGTACGACCAAATATAAACAGATTTAAATTATCTTCTAAAGTTTCAAGAGTTTCTTTAAAATCTTCTATATTTTTCTCTAAAGAATCGCCAAGCAATGGATTATCTAATCCAATTAAAAGTCTTCTTAAAAACAGGGTAGAAGCTCCGAAATTCGTCGTTGAGACCAAATTTGGCAAATAATAACGGATTGGCATCGAACGAAGCTGATTTTCCAATGATTTATGAATAAAGAAAACAAGAATAAACGCAGCAGCGTTAATGATTAGACTGAAAAATAGCAGTATTAAAATCTGAGCAATAGGAACGCCCGATGAAGTATCACTGGCCGAAACCATCTGTAAAAATAAATCCTGGTATTTAAATTCAGCTCTTTTTGTCAACTTTTTCTTCTTTTTCTTTTCTTCAATTTTCTCTTTTTCATCATTCGTGCCGATTTGCTTTAAACTACCATCGCTCCTATCTTCGTCATCTTCTTCCTTTGAATTTCGTGTTATAACTTTCTGAATAGCAACTCTTGGCAAAGAATTGATCGTTTTCATAATATAAATCCAATTGTATTTAATCCGTATTGTCAAATAGATAAAGAAAGGTAAAATAACAATATCACAAGTAAGGATAATAACAAAAATTTTCCAAATTATTGAGGAAGTTGATTCAATAGTACTGATCATATCTCTTGTGGCATAATTCATCAAATTGATCATAATAGTTGGTATTTCGCGTGTATTAAGATGTATTATCATCTTCCAGTCATTATCTAGTATATTGATGCTTAAATTCTCTTCTGCAAATTTGAACAAATAAGAATACAAAAAGTTCAATGCTTGAAAAATATTCAATGTATATGTAACATTTCCTTCTAAATTTGTTGAGGTGTTAAGAGAAATGAAGTCAACCGTGGTATCTTGAATCAGTCTAGAGGTATAGGTATTAACAGGAATTTCATGACCAAAAGTCTTCTCAAAAGTATGAAGATCATTATTTAAATCAATTAAAAGCATTTTAACAGTCTCCTCCGTAGAAATATGAATTTCATTGTTGTGATGCGTGTAATTTAGAATCTCGGGTATCTCATGATAAGATGGCAAGATGTGCTCAGAGATCAGCGATTCATATAAGAAAAAATATGATAAAGCTGAAAATGACTTAGATATTTCACTTATCGTTTTGACAGAGACAAATAAACTTTTTATCTCTTTTTGGTTGTTTGCTGTCACTGTGATTGGAATGATAAATCCTAAAATGCAAGATAAAAAGAATAATAAAAAAGTTAAACCAAAAAGAGCTCTTAAAAATGGAACCGGCGCCTTCTTTCCATGATCATAAATTGTACTGGCTGTCAAATCAATTTCTTCATTGGGATCATAAACTTTATAGGCTGTCTTTTCTGTCATATCAGTTAATTGCGATGGATTACTTGGCTTTGAGTCACTTAAAAGTGATTGTACTGATGAGTTTTCGTCTGTTCGAACCGATAAATTCCTCAAAACTCGAGGAATCGCGGGAAACATTTTGAAAGCTGCATTTTGAGTCAGATCATAAGTAAAATTGTTTTTATTTGACAAATATTCTTTTCTTTGAAGCCAGTATTGGCTCTCTCTTGGATTGCACATGACATTTTGGAGGAATTTTATATAATTAGTTAATATGAGTGAACTATTGGGGTACAATGAAATAAGATGGAGGTAGCTCAAATGGCACATTGAAATCTTTTCATTCAAATGCTTACCAATGTCAAATGAAGTGTTAAATGAATTATCTTTAACAGCATTCCAATATGAAACTATGTAATTCTTGACTGTTTTCACATCATCATCAATCTCTTTTAATGATCGTTTCAATTTGGGTAATATTAACCAGTTTCGGCTCTCACGAATCACTTTAATTTGCCTTCTGAAATTTCGAAATTGATAGTCTTTGATATATTTTGTATCTGCAAGTAGATCATTAAGCAATGAACTTTCTTGACTGTAAATAGCAACAAATTTCATATATTGAAATAGAATACGTTTGTTTCCGGGCCATTCAACTAAAGCTTGCTTAAATGGCCGCCATGTAAACACATACGGATGGCCATTTATAAAACCAAATCGAACTAGTAATAGAAATTGTTGAGGATTCTTTACTAATTCAATCAATTGATATTCTTCAGAAATAAGTGACTCATTCATATTCAAGTACTTATCTACAATCTTCTCCCATATTTTTTTAAATACAATATCTGAAACTATTGTCAAGACAAGTAAAACAAATAGAATAATCACAATATGAATATGTACAGCAAAATGGGAGATACAGAGCAAGATAAATGCTATCATGAAAGAAAAGGTGCATGTTGCGCAAAAAGGATTGCAAATCATAACCGTAAATGGGAAATATAATAAACAAAATAAAACTTTGAGAATGCATATAGCAACAGTAACAAAAACAAAGCAAATTGCAGGTATTCGAGGAAGCACTTCAACTAGTCTTGTGAAAAATAAAATAGCGTCTATAAATAGTATTGATATCAAACGGCATGGAGAATCCCAAAAAATAACTCTGCCACTTGAATATGTGCTTTCGCAAAAAACAAAATAATGTGAAAAAGCAATATGAAAGCAGCCAAATAAGACTAAAAAAATAATTATGATAATATGTAATAAACCAGTATCATATTCATCCGACCATACCATTCCAACGACTGTAGCTAGCTCAGAAGGATACCATGCATGATAAAAAACTAGAAATATTTCATATATTAAACAAATAAAATATGCAAGACTTTGAGAAAAGCTATGGCCACTAGTAAATTTGATGAGACTAACTATAAGAGGAATTAAACAAATAATTGGAACAATTACTATTACATTAAATGAAATAACTAAATCAATAGTGTCAGTACAGCAACTAGAAAAACGCCAAAAAACTTGAAAAAATTTAATTATATTATGCAGATATGGACTATCACTCCAAATATCGTCAATATCACTAAGTAAAAGCGGAAATGAAGATAAGAAAAACCAATAAAAGAGTAAAATTATGTAAAAAACTGAAGGAAGCTGGCAAATCTGCTTTGAATATGTGAAAATTTCTTGAAGTCGGCTGATTGTAAGTTGAATGAAATTTTGTACTATGAAAGAACCCTTTGAATGCATCACGTTATATCTCTATCTACAGAAAAAGTGGAGTATATTTTCAATGAATGAAAATTCGAATTCATTTATTAGAGAAAGGAGTGTATATTAGTGAAATCAAAACTAAAAAAAAGCTAAAAAAATGGATTTAAAAGAGATTTGATATTTCCAATATTCAATTTTTTGAATCGATAATTAATGAAATTATCTGGGCTATCATTAAAATAAGTAATATGAGTTGTTTTTTTAAATTCGTTCATCAATTTTCATCAACAATATGACGATTGAACGTGATTCTATTTAAGGATATTATGCAAATATATTCATAAAAATACGATCATAATGAATTCAAATAAAAATATGGAAAGAATTCCTACAACAAACTTAATAAAAAACAATTTGGACGATAATACGACAAATAAAACATAAAAGATTCAAATTTTTAGTAAATTAAATAAAAAATCAGCTTATGATAAATAATTAATTTTATGGGTCAGCGTTCATTTCAACTTCTGCTTCACTTTGATCCTTATTCCTTTTCATTCTGATGATAAGGAAGATGGCAAGAACGATAAGAGCAGCAACAACGACAATAACAGCGATACAAATACCTGCAATTGCACCACCACTCAATTTATCTTTGTGAAGAGGATAGCTGCAGAAGGATTTATTAGCATAATTACTTGATGTATGAATTGCCTTAGTGTGTTTAATACCAATATCATAATCGCAATCAGGTTCAAATCTACCATTGTAATAGATATCAGAAAACTTACAATCTTCGAAAGCTTTATTTTCAATTCTTAAGAAATAATTAAGTCCATAATAAAATTGGTCGCCTACACTTCTTTCTTTCTCTTCATCACCTTCAATGAAGAAAGTTAAAGTTCCTTTCTTAAAACCTTCACAACCGCTGAAAGCGCCAGCACGAATCTTTGTTTGAGAATCACCGCCACCTTCACCTTCACTGGCTCCTGGCACTCTAATTGTGAGTGATCCAGAGAGTCCAGTGCATCCAGCAAATGCGTTTTCTTTGATTTCTGTCAATGTTTTTGGAATGACCAAAGATCCTCTCAAACTACTGCAGCCTTGGAAAGCACTAACACCAACTGTATTAATTCCTGTTAAGTCTAAAGTCATCTCAAGATTTCTGCATCCGTAAAATGCATAATCACCAATTTCATTAATGCCGGTTGGCATTGTAAATGACCTTAAGTTTTCGCATTGATAGTATGTGTAAGGATGAATCTTATTATCAGAGTGTGTAGAAACTGATGATGATGATGGCTTTGGTAAATCGATAGATCCTGTAAGTTCTGTCAATCTGGAGAATGCACCTTCACCAATTTCAACTTCTCCGTCTGCGTCTGGATCGAATGATACTTCTGAAAATCCGCAGCCAGCAAAAGCATAACGGCCAATAGATTTAACTTCTTTTGGAATGCTCAAAGTGCCTTGGAAGAATGACATTTGGTAAAATAAACGATCTGGAATTGTAACAAGTTTTACAATCGAAAGACCTGTGAATCCACTGCAGTTGTAAAATGTTGTTTCATCAAAGCCAGAAGATACTGCTGGCTTATAATCGCCTGTTTCAGCAGAGCCGCTGGCTTCCTTTTCTTCAATTTCAATTGTTAATATGCCAGAAAATGCCGAATAAGCAAATGCACGCCTTCCAATGTTTGTTGCTGCCAAGTACAAAGTGTTGCTGATACTTCGGCAATTTGAAAAGGCATCTTTTCCGATTTTCGTTACTGATTTTGGTAAACTTAATGGACCTCTTATTGAACTGCCATAAAAAGCACGGTCACCAATTGTAAAACTATTTTTAGAATCTGGATTAATAAGAAGAGAAAATGGCGATGAAGTATAGCCTTCAAATGAACTATCTCCGATTTTGCCGTTTTCAATTAATACAGTGCCTTTAAACTTGGTGCATCCTTCCACGACGTATTTGCCTAAAGTTGTGCCACCTCTAAGAATGATAGATGCACTGCAGTCATACTTTTCATTGAAAACAGTTTCTCCTAAATTTCTGCAGTTTGAGAAAACATAGTCACCACATCTGGCTTTGTTGATTTCTATTGGTCCTGCAAGTCTTTCGCAATTAGCAAAAGCATAGTCGCCTACATTTGGATCTGAAGAACCTGAGGCAACTGAACTGAAATATAGAGTTAAACTGCCTGTAATTCCGGAACCATAGAAAGCTCTATTGCCAATTGTTGAAAGGGGAACTGTTTTTTCTTCACCTTTTGCATTATATAATTTTTGGAATGTCAAATTGTCTAAGTTTGTGGTTGATTCGAATGCACTTTCGCCTATGCTTGTAATACTTAATGGAATGGTTAAGTGCCCTGAAATTGAAGAATTAGCAAAAGCGCCTTTTTTAATTTCGCTTAATGAACTTGATGTTTGCGAGCCAGATTTTGCAATTTCAAATGTCAATTCTCCTAATTTACTGCAGTTTGCAAATGCATATTCTCCAATTGTTTCAACTGTTGATGGCAATGATAAAGGACCTGTGAGTCCTGAACCATAGAAAGCTCTGTCAGATATCTTTGATAATACTGTACTTAGATCTTCATAAGTAGCATATGTAATTGTCTTTAAGTTTGTGCATTGTTCAAAAGCGCTTTTACCAATGGTAGTTACAAATAAAGGAACTTCAAAGGAATCAATTGGTGTCCCATAAAAAGCTCTATCACCAATTTTCGTTAAAACAATTGGATTTTCGTCAGTAGATTGTTCATTTATTATCAAATCAAATGATAATTTTTGTAAACTATTGCAGCTTTCAAATGAACTTGCACCTAATATCTCCAAACCAATTGGAAGTGACACTGCTGTAAGCCCAGTTCCGTAAAATGCTCTATCGCCAATTGTATTTAAAGCGCTTGCGCCAACTAATGAACTTGATTCAATATCATGTTCTAATATTAATGTGGTCAATCGAGTACAGCCTTCAAAAGCACTTTCATCGATTGTCTTTACTGACTTTGGAATTGATAAAGTGCCTGAAAGTCCTGAGTCATAAAATGCTCTTTTACCAATTGTCTTAATTTGGCTTTCCTCAGATTTTGATCCGCCATTTTCAAATGTTAATTTTTGCAAGTTTGTGCATCCTTCAAAAGCACTTGGTTTAATTTCAGTTACTTGGTTTGGAATTCTTATTTCTTTAATAAATTGGAATCCTTTGAATGCTCCTTCCTTGATTTTTGTTTCCTCGTCTGTAGTTGGGGGGAAATGTGATGGAATTAATGGCTGGAAAACAACAACTTCGCCACAGTTATCAAATGCGTTAGGTGCAATATCAGCAAATAAGTTTAATGTTAAGTGGCCTTTAAGTCCTGTGCAATCTGCAAAAGCACGCTCGCCGATTGTTGTAACTTTACTTGGGATATCAAGTGTGCAATCAAGTCCTGTGCATCCTTGAAAAGCACACTCACCGATTGTATTTAATACGGAATCTCTATAAATTACCAATGTTTTCAAATTTTTGCATCCTGCAAAAGCATAAGGACTAATTTCTTCAACGCCTTTAGGAATTTGAAGAGTATCCTTAATGGTTGTTCCTTGGAATGCGCTTCTTCCAATTGTTTCTAATAGGCTGTTTGTGTATAGAGTTATTTTCTTTAATTGCAATCCTTGAAATGCGCTTTCTTGAATATCAGTTACTGAGACAGGAATTTCAATATCATCATTGAGTCCTGAATTGTAAAAGGCGCGCTTTCCTATTTGAGCAACACCATTACCTTCTATTCCATTGCTTTTAAGGGAACCTATCAGTTCTAGTTTTTGTATATTAGAGCATCCTTCAAAGGCACTTTCACCGATATCATTTGATTCAATGACCAATTTTGTTGGTTGGAGATTAGTTATTCCTGCAAAGGCATAATCACCAATGGAACTGTAACTAGGAATCTTTAATTCATTATTATTATTGGTGATTTTAGCTCCATAAAAGGCTCGTTTGCCAATGTTTTTATTAGAACCTGTTCCATCAAATTTTAATTGACTTATTGTTGCAAAGTTCTCAAAAGCATTGTCTCCAATTTCGGTGTTTCCAAAGTTAACTTCTATTGGATTTGAGGAGTGGCTATCTGCAAAAGCATATTCTTTTATAGTGGCACAATTAAGAATTAAGTTTCCACTAAATGTGCATCTACAAAAGGCTTCCTTGTTGACTTTATATTCACTTGAAATCTCAAGGCTTCCAATTTTCAAACCATAAAATGCTTGCTCTAGAATTTCAGAATCTTCAGGATAGTTTATCTTTTTGGCTATTTTCAGACTTCCTAAAGTACATCCATCAAAAGCATGGAATCCTATGCTGTTTGAATAAATGTTCAAATTTGAGATAGTTGATTTACAATTAGCAAATGCATATGGAGAGATGATCTGTGCATGAATACTAATAACTTGGCTTTTTCCGTTTAATGTTAATTCAGCAAAAGAATATTCATCTATTTTTTTAACCGTTGAGTGAATTACTAAAGGGCCCGTAATTGTTAATCCATAAAAGGCTCTTCTATTTATATTATCCAATTCCGCCATAGAATGAACATCTGGTGAATTTTGCGAATCTCCATTTGTGCTTTTGGTTTTTTCTTCACCAATTACCAAGCCTTGAGCAACTGTTCCTAGCATGCCTTCAAAAGCGCTTTCATAAATATTTAGGGCTCCAATAATTCTAATTGCACCATTAAAATGACAGCCTTGAAATGCATAAGATTTAATGGTGGAAACATGATCAAGCAGCAAGTTACCTTTAAGATCACTGCAGTCAGCAAAAGCCTGATTTCCAATAGTACGATAGGCTTGAGGTATATCAAGTGAACCTTGAACATTTGAGCCATAAAAAGCACGATCGCCAATTTGCAATGTGCCGGATGATTTTCTGTCAAAATTCAATGAAATTAAAACTTGAATATTTTCAAATGCTCGTTCGCCAACACTGGTACTCAAAAACTTTATTTTTGAATTTGCAGCTGGTGATATTTCTGCGAAAGAACGCAAGCCTATTGTTACTTGATCAAATTCAATTTTTTGGGTGAAAGCACACCCTTCAAAAGCATGGGGACCGATTGTTCCTCCTGTAAAATCACAAACAGATTTTATTGTTACTCCACTGAATGCGTATTCATTGATTGTGACATAATTTCTCTTAACAAAGTTGTTAATTGAACAACTTCTAGCAATTCCTCTTGGTTTAAAAGCATACGCACCAATGTTGCGACAATCAATAACTAAGTTTGTGTATGTACTTCCGTCAAAAGCATGTGGACCAATTCTACTTGCACTAATCTTTGAACTTAATACTAAACTCGAACAATCGGCGAATGCATATTCGTCAAATGAATTGCTCATACTATCTGGGAGGTTTAAATTTGTTATAGCATTGCACTGGTAAAAAGCATATGGACCAATTGAAACAGAATAGCCAGTAGTATCTTTAAATGTTGGAACAAAGTGAGTGCAGCCTTCAAAGCAAGATTTAGGGAAAGATTTTAGAGTACTTGGAAATTCCAATTCCCAATTTTCCGAATTAGCGAGGCTAGTGGTGCACTTGAAAAATGAGCCTTGACTTAAAGTTACATAACCTTCAGCGCTTCCAGACATAACATTATCAAAGCTGAAAGTCTTTAAAGATGAGCAGTATGCAAAAGATCCTTCTCCTATAGATAAAGAAGGAATTGTACCAACTATTTTAACTTCTTTAAGTTTCGTACATCCTGAAAATAAATATGCTGCTAATGTTATGCTTGCAGTGCTTTTGATATTAACTGTTAGGATGTTGTCGCAGTCAGCATAGTAGTAATCTGTTTTATATTCTTCAGCTGTGTTATCATTTCCATCAATTGTTACAGTGTTTGCATTTGGACAGTTCGTTTTTGTTCCGTGAACTCTTTCATCACGGTCAAATTCTGATGACGTTAGCACAGAATATAGAAAGAATAGAGGCAAGAACATAATATAGAAGTGAAATGATCACTCTTTTCCATCGAAATCTCGGTAAAACATAGATAAATTTGCATATTCTGACCTTTTTGAAAGCATTAAAATCTAACAATTTAAAAAGTTCAACTTATTGAATTAAACCGTGGCCAAAAAAATTCAGGGCGATTAGTCCGTTTGAAGATAAAATATTTATTTCAATACAAAAATTTCTATTCAAAAACGTTGCTTTTGTTTTCCAACCATTTTTTTTCTCATCAAAAAACATTAAAATAAGTATTGATTTCATGAAACAATACCTTGATATATAAATATATACGATTAGAAAAATTGAGAGATAATTTAGATGGACAATGTTAACGTGTTGGTATGAAAATTTGATAGTTTTAAATAATTATTCGTAAAATTTTTGATAAAATTAAAATTTTATAAAATCTAAATTAAAATTAGGATTGCAATTTAAACTGTCTTTGCTAGACATGTCATCATTGCTTATATTAGAGTAGTCTAGTTCATCAATTTCTTCATTTACTTTTAGTTTTGTGAATGATATATATATATTTGGACCTTGGAATGGTTCATGATTATCGTTTGTAATTGAGCTATTTGTAATGTTAGCCTGGTCCAAATTTGAATTTCCAATTAGTTTTGCTGTTTTGACTATTCGTTTTGTTGGTTTTTTCTTTTGGCATTTCAGTGGCTTGATGGAAGAGGAATTTTTAGGAACCTTCCTGATAGCAAACAGTTCATCAATTATTCTAGCATCATTTGAGAATATCTCTGTGTAGAAATTGTCAGCAAACCATGTATAAACCGCATCTTTCATTCTTTTATCTCTAGTTTCAATGTGAATTCCAGGTTTTATATCTTTATATTTTATCTCTAGCTTGCGTGCCAATCCAAAAAGAGTGTCGCGTTGAAGACCTAGAGAATCAAATAAAGATTTGATATTATAATATTTGTCTCCTAGCTCTTTAATTTTCTTATTTGTTCTATCCCGGATGAACTGTGTTTGACCAGTAGCAGGTATAAAATTGGAATGCAAGTTGTTGACAACAAGAATGACTTGGTTTTTTTGCTTTTTCATTATTAAGTGAAGTGAAATCGGGAATATTTGTGATAAAATCATAATATATATATTCCAAGATCAATAATTTGAATTTTGCAAAATTGATATCTTATAATGTTGTCTTGAATAATTTTAAAGATCATTTTATTCATAAGATTTTCAAAAGTTTCAAACTTTTTGAGAATTCACTTTGATTTGTATATGTTCAAAAAGTTTCTTCAGAATTATTATTAAGTTAATGATTTTTTATATATAAATATAAAACAAATAAAAGTTTTTATTATTATTATTATTATTATTTTTTTTTTTTTTTTTTTTTAAATGACTAAATTATTTATTTCAATTCAATGATTATTTCACAAATTCAATATGTGCTAGCTCAATTATTTATCAAAATTCAAATTTGATTTCTAATATCTTTAAATATAAATGATTAAGTTGAAAAATAACAAGTAATTCATATTTTAATTTAAATATATGTAATATTATTATAGTATATATACTAAAAAATTAAAAATTTAATAGAGAATATTTAAATATTCAAATTTGAATTTCAATTTATATATTTAAACCTTGTTTTTTTATTTGCACCTCCTATTCAAAATAAACTATATTTTCTTCATTAATAAATAGGTTTCAAAAAGAATTTATGCATAATTTATATTATTTATATAATGTAGTATATTATTTATTATTTTTATTAAAAAAATAATAGGTGGATATCAATTTAATGCAATTTTAATTTAAATGGAAGGTGCAAATAAAAAAATAAGGTTTATATATTTTTATGAGTTTCACAAAATTGATATCTTATATGGCCAAGGGGGATTGCTTTTTTTTTTTTTTTTTGTGTGTGTGTGTGTCCAATGAAATGTAATCTTTTATATAACAATATCAAGTCCTATAATTCTTTTTAATGTTGAATTGGTGAAATTTATAACTCTTAAATAATAAGATGAATATATATGAAAAATGTTGAAAGTTTACAATATCAATATAAAGTCTTATATAATATATAAATATAAAGCCACTTTTTCAAAAGTTCTTAAAGAGTAAAATGTTGTTTTATGAACTTTTCAATGAATAAACTATTCAATCTTTAGAAAAGCTAAATATACTTTTGGGCATTGAAATAAAAACTATTCATTATTGATGTCTACATACAATAAATAAATAAATAAATAAATAAATAATTAATTAATTAATTAATTAAATTTTTTAGAGAAAGAATTTGAATGATATAAAACACAATATTAAATGACAGCCCATTATTTTTTCTCTCAATTTATTTAGCAAAAAAATATTTTTTTCAATTTTCTATTTTTTTATTATTTCTTTTCAATTAATAAATTCTCAAAATTGGCTTCTTCCTTGGTAACTCTATGCATACTTGTTTGTTTTTTGTTGTTTACACTGAATGATTTTTTAATGATACTTTCAATTGAATTTTAAGGTTATCCTTTCAAATTTTAAAGATTAAATTCAATGATATTTCATAAATAAAATATATATAGTGGTCGGAATAATATGTATACCTTTGAAAAAATATGTATACCCTTGATTTTCAATTGTTATATGGCTGTTAATTCAAAAATTTGAATATAATTTAATTTGAAAAATTCATAAATATCTCATTTAATTTTTGACAAAAATCTTTTTACTTTTAAAAATTATATTAAATTAGGAAATAAGATATAATTTCAAAGTATAAAATAAAAAGTAATTAATTTCTTAAAGAGAAACATAACGTATATTTATAATTCAATATGTATACAAGAGGTATTCATGTAGAGAATTTGACGAAATATTGTAATTTTGATCATTATTTCTTTATTTTTATTTTGAAACTAAGATTGTACTTTAATGAATAAGAATTTTATACTCTTATTTTTGAGATATTTCTATTTTTATTTTTCTGAATAAAAATGGTTTTACAATTGAGAGGTCATAATAATTTTTTATATAAAAATTGATGTAATATAGATATATATTTAATTTTATTTTATTATTTATTATTGTATATATATTTATATATTATATTAATAATTATATGTTTAAAAAACATTTAATTTCTAAAGATATACTTGTTAAAATTTTTTTTATTTTTAAAAAAATTTTTAACTTTTTCAGTTATTATATTTTTTTATTGAAATAATAAACTTTTTGTATCCTAGTAATATTTTTATTTAAACATTATTTTGATCTATATATATGATATATATTACTATTAATAAACAATTAGTATTTTATATTTAAGTTTTTAATAATATATTAAATAGATAAATTAACAAAAAAAAAAATGAAAAATTCAATTTAACGATGATTTTAAATTGAATTTCAAAATATATTAGTTGGTTTGTATTGTGATTATTTTTTGGTTTTCAATATATTAAATATTAAAATTAATTTTATAAAATGGCGAATAATAATTTACCTAAATAAAAAATATTTTTTTAATATTTTTATGAAGATGAGCAAATTTATATTTTTCAAGAATCATTTCACTAATAACTTCACTTCACCGAAAATAATCATCTCACATCACTAAAAATAATAACGTACATAAATACGATGAAAAATAATTCAAAATAATCAAAAATATTAATTACATTTTTCTTTAAAATGAGAGTATAAAGTAACTTATTTACATAATAATATTTATTTAAATATATATTAATATTATATTGTACAATTAGTGTATTATTATTTCGTAAAGCAATTGAGAAATAAGTCATTTTCTAATATTTTTTATGTAAATTTGTGTTTAAATCTATATATGGCTAGTAATATGGAAATACAACAGATAATATGTTTTATAAATAAAGTATAAAATATTATTATTGATTTGTAATTCATAAATAATTTATTTGACTCGAGATATAAACGAAATATCATTTTTTAAATGGTTTTTAAATTCTCAACATCCATTAAAACAAATTATGGCAAATGCTAGTATTGGATATATAGAAGTAAATAATCTTAATATTTTTTCATAAGATAAAATATTCATTCAATTAAAGTAAAAATAAAAAAATCAAATAACGAGTTTTCACTTCACATGAATACCTCTATGTATAGTACCATGAAAAAGTGGGTTTCGAGTTAAGAAAGTAGGGTTCATATAACTTTTTCCATTCAAAATATAAACAATTTCTCTCAAAATGAAAATTTTGTTTAAATTTATAAAGAAAAAAACTTATTTTTATAATTTAGTAAAATATGCTTTGAATGGGTTAAAAATTGTTTTAAAAATTATAATTTTCGAGGTTTGAAAAAGAAAAAAAAAGATTAAATAGAAGTGCGAGAACTAAAATAACGTATTTTTTGTTTTAAAAAAAGATTGATTTTTCAAAAAATAATTCGTTAGCCTTATGATTTTTTTAATAAAATAAAGTATATAATTGATTTTGTATATTATATATCAGTATCGCACTATTTGAAAGTTCATACGTTGAAATTCAAATTTTACATATTTTGAAGAATATGATTGAAGTTGAAATAATATTGATTATTTATTCATTTTATCATATTCTAAATAGAATTATTGATATAATTTCTAATTAATATATATATAATATTATAATATAAATAAGATAAATTTATTTTAGCAAAAAAATTATAGAAAACATAAATATCTAGCTATAATATTAATTTTATCGGGATAACTATTTTATATTAGAATTAAATTATATTGTATGATATTATATTATGATTATTTATAAATCCGCTCGATGGGCGTAGTTTTATTTTTTTATTCACAAAAAGTTAAAAAAGAATTGAGTAGAAATGTTCGTTAGGCTTAGATCCCCTCAAAATTCAATGCAATGTTCGTTAGGCTTAAATCCCCTCAAAATTCTGTACAAATTCCGTTATATAATATTTTATTAATATTTCTTAAATATCAGTAAATTAAAAATAAATAAAATGTAATATATAATTTTTGGACGAAATTTATTTTGAAAAATATTTATTTTATCTTGAAATAGCAAACAGGGGACAGATCTTATCTTCAATAATTTTATAAATCTATTTTCACACTTTATACGCTTAATACTTTCATTAAATTAAATAATAATCTAATAATAACAGACCATTATAATAAACAAGACTAAAATAATTAATTATCAAGAATTTCAGATTATATCTTTATAAACCATACATTATTCATTAGAGAAATAATTATTAAACCAATTAAATATCAGTTATTTGTCAAATGACAACAATAAAACATATTTTTGAAAATCTTTCTATCATAATCGTAATTCTTAACCAAGTAAATAGTTTAATTTATGAATTATCAAATAATATCATTGATATTAGTAATAATTGATCATTTTATGCTATATTCTTTGTTTGTATAATTTTCTAATATTGAAATCCTTTAATTGTTCAACGATTACAAAAGTTAAAAATGTGAATATTTAAATTTTTTTATGTAAACAAATATAAAAATTACCTTAAAAAACAAAGTATTTGGTGCTCTTTTTTTTTTTTTAGAAATAAAAATTTGATTTTTTTTTTTCTCATATTCAATTTTAAAATCAATATAATATTACTCGTAGCGAACCAAATTAAAAAATTATACATTAATTATACATTATTTTACCTGTATAAATAAATATCTAAATTTGAAATAAATTGGTTAACCAAAGGTAGTTCTCGCACCTCTGATTAAATATTATTTTTTCCAAAAAATGTGAAAATTCTTGTTTTCTTCTAGAGAAAAATGTTCTTTATTGGGTATCCAATGCGGGATCCTAACATTTTTTCTTGCTTAGAATGAATGATGATATTAGAAATATATTGCATTTCAATATGAGAAAAAAAAAAATAGCAAAAAGAAAAACATAAAAAGAGTATTTTTTTATTAATTAGTAGAAAATGCATAAAAATTAGGAATTAGATTTTTTAGTGAATATCAGTGGCATTGGAATATGATTTTGGCCTTCTATCTTGCCAAAAGATGGAAGTGTGATTCTGTAACTTCTATTTAAACTGTTATTTGAGTTTTGATTTCGAACATAATTAGAATAAATATAAGATTGAATTGGTGTGAGTTGTGAGTTCGTTTCAATTAAATTGAGAATATGAGGTATTGAATATTCCTTTATACGTGTGATTAGATTAAAATTATAAGTAGCCAGAATTTTTATATAATTGTTTTCAAATATTATTTTTGTTGTAATACCTAAGAGAGTAATGTTGGGCTTTTGAACGGTCAGATAAAGTTTAAAGTTGACGGTTGCCACTTTTGAATCTTCATCTTTGAATTTACATCTTTGAACTTGTTTAGTAGTATATATCAGTCGGTTTCCGTCGGGCTAAAGCCCACCGTCAACACGACTAATGAACAAAAATAATATGAACTCATTTAATGATTACCATCAATTGATGTTTCATTTACTGGACAGTTCATTTAATTCGTTCTCAAGCTGATGAACTTTATTTTTGAGGCTGTTGAAGGGACTATGTCCCCTTTTGCTTCGCAAAATGTCTTCAATGACGTTTTTATTTTTGTTTTTTGTTTTTTAATTTCACTCTAAAGATATGTCAACACCAAAGGTTTATGATTACATCAATTCACTTATTGAAATGTTAGATGAATCAGAGAAGTTCAAACAATGTGATTTCTCAATATTGTGTGATAGATACCCGATACCTTGTGGAAAGGCTGCATATAAATCTAAAGTGATATACATATCATTGAAGAACAAAGATAATGAATTCAAACGATTATATTATGATAAGATTGTTGAACTCGGGCTCGAATATATAACATTAACATCAAATGTTAGAAGAAGAATATCAACAACATCTATTGAGTTCTTCGTTGAAGGTTCAAATAAAGAGCAATCATTTAAAGAATACAAGTATTATAATTACAGTATCAGAAAGGCAACAGATAAGAAAACAAAAGAACTCATTGAACAAATGAGACAAAAATATAATATCAATACACCACAACTGTTTGTTGGTGTTCAACAACAAATTGTATTAGATGAATGAAAGGTTATTAGTTCGAACATTGATTAAAACGAATTGATGTGCTTTCATTGTTCTGTATCGATTCCATAGCTCTTCGAAATCTATTGGAAATGGAACTTGTTGATATATGTAGCCGAGTTTCTGTCGTGAATAACCACTGAAGATGAAGAATGATGTTGCATTATTTTTCCATTCAGTTGTTAAAGCTTTGAAGAACTGGATGTTAACGAATATGATTAGATTCTTGTGTCGAAGCTGACTAATGGTATTGATAAAATAGGATGATTTAATTAGTTTCGATTTCAAGAAGTCTTCACAAAGAATGATAGTATTTAGCGGTTTATTCGGTTGACCTAGTTTATTGATATGAAGAAACTCAAACATATCGTTTAACTTCTTTTCATCGATTACTATTTTTGGTGTTGATGAATATTTGTTATACAATTCTTTATATAAATCAAGTTGTTTAAGATATTCTTCAGCATTGTTGTCAGCAACAGATTTTATTGGTAGCTGTATCAATTCGCGTTGGCTTTCGAATGTTGCATCATTGATTGTTCCGTTTCGTGATACATAAACAATTAAATGAAAGCCAGCGTTCTTCATTCGAGACATTTGAATAACATCTCGTAGAATTATATGACTCTTTCCTTTACCTTGTTGACCAACGAGTATGTTCAATGAATTGTAATATGAATAGATACCGTTTGCGATTGGTCTGATTGATTCGTTTTTTATTTTTGATTCATTGCGTTGATATGCTTTGTTCATCTCATCATCAATATTAAATGTCTTTTCATTAACTGTTGGTTTGAATGATTCATATTCAAATGCAAAGCTCATTTGGTCATCATCATAATCAGAGCTATTAGAGAATAAAATCTCATTATAATTAAACTGAGTGGGTTTCATGAAACGTTTCATTTCTTTAGTTTTCGTTAAAGCTCTTCATGAATACATTTTTGTTCTTATCTCTTCACTGAGTTCTGGTTCTTTGTCAGGCATCATTAAAGATACTTCAACAATCTTCACTAAAAATAAACCTGTTAATAATGAAACAACTAATATTTCATATATCATTTATTGGTTTTTAAATTGTTAACTTTAATGATATACCGTATTTGATGAACTGTGAATAAATATTATTATAACAATACTTGAATTCTTCTGTTTTATTGTCTTTTGTTATCAATATCTTTGATATCTTCATCAATTCTTTGGCATTTGATGAAATACAACCGCATGAGGCTTCACATTCATCAATTACTAGTTCAACTTTATCTGCTTGAGTTAATAGTTTAATCATATTCATCAACAAATCACTTTTACAAATGAGATATGAATTAATTCTCAACGGATTATTCTCATACATTTCAATAATCATTTCAAGGAATTTATTTTTGATTTCGAGTTCATCAAGTTCATTTCCTAAGTCTATTATTCCACGGTCTCGAATAAGATTGCTTGTTTGAGGTATTGATTGAGATGTTCCATTCATCTGTGGTATAGTAAAATTTGTGGCTTGAGATTATTGAGGTAATGGTTGAACCGATGGATAATCAACTGGTTGAATTGGTCTTTGATTCTTTGGTTGAATCTTGATGTTGATATTGGTATTCTGTTCTTGTTTAACTGATGCATCACTTTCTGATGATAGAATTCTCGCTTTAGAGAGAGTCATGAATGTTTGAATAAAAATAAAACAATATTAATGATGAGTCATTCAATGATTCATTTACAAAGTCAACTGTTCAGCTGATTTGATACGTTCATCAATAGCTCTTAATTGTATTTTGATTGATTCAATATCATTAAATAGTTGTTTATATATCGACAATATGTGAATCATCTTATCAAACTTTCCGTTTAATGCATCATCTTCAGAATTCATACATTCATTGAATATCTTGTCTTTAACTATTCGAAACTGAGCGTGTAAAGATGATGTATCACAACTCAAACCTTTAATTGCACTATTCATTTTAAACCAAAAATAAACAAATTAATTAAATGATATTTTTATTCTTTGTTGTTCTTAAATGCCAACAATCTATTAATCATATATGATGATACATTTAACTTCAATTTGTCTTTCAATAAGTTTTGTGTATATGAACACCTTTTGTGTGCTGGCAACTTATTTATATCATTCATTACTTTATCATCAAGGAATTCTAAAGCTTTTTCACGTTCATCCTTGTTCAAGAACTTTGATGAATTGAATATTGAACGCGTTCTTTTATGGTTTGCTTCTGTATTTGTTTCTTCATTTGTTTCTTCTTCTTCACTTACTTCTTGTTTTGATTCTAATATCAAAAGTAATTTATGTATTTCTTCAATGTGTTTTATTATTTCTCTTAATTCTGTCATTTCAATGAAATAAAAAAACTCTAATTATTTTTTTTATTTTTTGATTTAACATTTTTTCAAAATTCAAATAATTTGATTTTTTAATTATATCATAAATGAGTTCTCGTTATTACTATCAAAAAGATACCAAATCATTTGTTATTGAACAAATCAGGTATATCAATAATGAACTTCAATTAAAACCTCGCTTATCAACATCTAAACCTAGTGATTATGATGTTAAACACTTCAAATCAATCTTAGAAAACTATCTGAATTCATACGGTTTTAGAGAACATGAAGGTAATAGAATAGATGACATATCAATATTAGATTTCGTCAATAGAATGAAGAAAGAAGCAGAAGAACAAGAAGAAGAGGAGGAAGAGGAACAATTTGAAGAAGAAGAACAAGATGATGAACAAAAACAAATCGAGGACAATATTAAAATAGCTCATGATGCACTCAACAAAGCCCTTCAATTAATTAAATCTGAAAATATATTATTGAGACCATTACCACCAAAGACAAACAAACAGCCACAACGATATGAAGACATTCGATTTAACAATGAAAATGCTGAATTAATTGAATATCTCAAAAAGTTTGGCTATAAAGGTGTTCATTCAAAACATGATACATATTTCATAATCAATGAACCTGAGAACTTTGATGAAGCAGTTGAAGCATGCAGTCATTTTATTGACCAGTTCCCAAACGATAGTGAAAAGGTTGAACGATTAGATGAAGACAGCAAAGAACCAATAAAAATATATTACAAAAACGGTGTATCATCAATTGAAGACATCAATGAATATTTGACTGAAACAGTATTTAAACAAGAAGTGAAACTGTTCAAAATATATTTTCAATTGACAGGCATATTTGAGATACCGCCCAAGAATGAAAACGAAAGATATACATATGAAGCAAGTGAAATCAAATGGAAAAACTATAAATCATCAATTCCGATAATTGTTAGAGATAATAAAGATATTGATAAAGTTAAACTGTATATTGAATCAAAGATTCATGAATATGAAACCACTGCTTCAAACATCAAATTGTGTATTGTTTGGTCTGTTTCGTTTACAATTTCACGAGTCGTTAAGATAACAGGAAAGATTGATGAGGTTTCAGAATTGTTTGGCAAAAATAAATATATCATTATTGATAATGTTGATGATTATTTGTGTTGGTATCGATTTCTTGCTTGTTGTTTGTTTCCTGAACTAACAAATCAAAACAAAGATGAAAAGAAAACAAAATATAATACAGCTAACAGAACCAAAGCAGCAAAGAAAATATTATGTGAAGACCACGGAATAACTTATTCAACTAAACCTACAAAAGAAGCAAATCAAATCATCAACTCGTTCAAAGGTATCACGATTGAAGAAATGAAAGAATCAGCGAAGAATCATAACATCAATGTCAACATCTATGAATATGACAAAGAGAAACATATTTATGATATTCAAGACCAATGGCATAACATAGACGAATCAAGCAAAACGTTTTCAGCTCTCTTGTATTCAAAGGATAAGATACTTCACATCATGTACATCATCAATGCTGAAGCATTAACAAATATTCATATTTGTCCTCATTGTGGTTCATACATTCACAAAGGAAATCACAATATTGACAGATTCAACAGACATGTAGATAAATGTGATGGTAAATTCAAAAAGGATTTCATTCCTTCACGAGAAGCTTTACCATATTGTCCACACATTTTAAACAATCCTGTTTATTTGTATTGTCTTTCATATGAACTTGAATGGAAGCCAACAATTCATTATATCACTTATGATTTTGAAACAATGGAACAAAAGATTGAAAAGAAAGTCAGTGATAAATCAGTTATCAATTCTCGATTGATTCCTTTGAGTGTTTCATCATGTGTGAAACTTGATAAAGGTTTGATAACAAAGAACTTTGATATACGAACAAATGAATTCATTGCCAAATGGATTGACTGGTTGTTCGTTGTTGGATGTGATGTGTATGTTGATAAATTGAATCATTTGAAGAGCTTTATTAAAGATAAATCGGAAGAAGAACTCAATAAAATAGATACATCATTGAAAACAATAACAGTGTTCGGTTTTAACTCATCACGATTTGATTCAAACTTATTTAAAGAGCAACTGATCAAAAATCATTGGTCTATCGATAGCGGAATGATTGGAACAGCTACATCACTGAAACAATTCATATTGAAATCATCAAAGTATCCTATTCGATTACGATTCATTGACGCACAAGCATTTGTTGCTGGAGGAACGCTCAAACAGTTTGGAATTGATTTTGGTGGTATCACTAACAGTTCGAAAGGTGTCTTTCCTTATGAAGCAATCAACAGTGATAATTATAATGAAGTGTTGTCAAAGAGTGAACCGTTCAAATATGAAGACTTCTACAGTTATCTCAATCAAAAGAATCCATTAACGAAAGCTGATTATGAGGAGTATTTGATTGATTCAAAGAGGTTTGAAACACGTTGGGATTACTTATTATCATACAATGACAATGATGTTGAAATGATGATTAAACCTATTGACAACCTTATTCAAATGAATGCTGAATATAAAGTTGATTTGATTAACAATCTTTCATTGTCAAAGAACGCATCATGTATCAAATATGCTCTCGCTTATAAAGATTTCATTCCTAAAAACGACTATGAAATCATCAATAAATCAAATACATTTAAACCAACAATGAAATGGTGGTCAAATAAATGTGATAACTATCGAAAACAAGACATGAAACATAACCAATCCAATCAAAATCAACGCGATATATCAAAATGTGTTGGTGAAAAGGATTTTGATGCTTTCATGAAATTGTATGAATCAAATGAAACAGGTAAATGTCATTTATGTGGTGAACACTTCACTCATACCAACAAACTAACACTTGACCGAATAGATAACAACAAAGGACATCAGATTGATAACAGTTTGTTGGCTTGTGCTGAATGTAATCGTTTGAGACAAAGAGATGATGACAAGATAACAAGAACCAAAATACAATTGAAGAAATTCTGCAAGCTCCATCACCTTCCCACACTCATAACTGATGAAAAAGAATACTACAACTTGAGAGAGAACATAACGGGAGGATTATCGAATGTACTTCATCGAGTGAACATCAGAGGTCAAACATTAATCAATAAACTCAAATATGATGCCGTTAATGACAGAATCATCAGCTATGACACTTCAAACATAGTCTCACACGTTGCTGGTATTGATTTCAATTCATTGTATCCTTCATCATTCAGTTCAGTAAAACATTCATTTAATCCTTATCACGGAGGAATCATGTACATGCCTGGTTCATTTATAAAACGCTTTGATGTTTATGATGAAGATGGAAACAAGAATGAAAAGGTATTTAATTCTGCAATGAATATCATTCAATCAAAGAAGCGATTTGATGCAAACCCTGAGTTTATATTCAAAGCTGAAGTCAAATTGAGATGTCCAAAGAATAAAATCAATGATTTGATTAACTTTCCTCCTGTGTTTAGAAATATCAATATAATGAATGATGAACAAACGATTGGAAGCTATATGTACAAATACATGAAAGACAATAAACTGAATTCAGCAGATAAAGAAACAAGAAAGCTGACAATGTTGCTTGATACATGTGGTACGTTTATGACGTTCTCGAATTACCTTTTATGGTTTTTAATCGACCACGGACTTATTGTTGATGACATTAAGAGCTTAAGTTTATATGAAGCTCATGACGGATTCAATCAATTTGTTTGTGAGTTTATGAAGAAGCGTCAAGATATATTGTCAAGAAAGACAAAAGGCAATGAAAAGTTTTACAAGATTAGCATGAACGGTTCTTACGGTTATGACGGTATGAATTCAGAGAACTTTAATAAAGTCAGAATTGTTGATAAAAATAAAGCCTTTCAATTGATTGCCTCCGATACATATCGCAATGGTTGTAAATTGTCAAATGATTGTTATTTGATACAATCACAACCTCATTCATTCAAATGTAATACATGTCTTCAGGAATCATTTTGGACATTAGACAATGCAAAATACTGGTATTTGACTTTCCTTTATGACTTTCTTTACAAATGCATTGACATGAATAAGATTCATTTCAACTCGGTCGATACAGATAGTCTGTACATGTCAATCGCTGGTGATATGAATAAACCGATTGACCAGTTGTTTGATTACGTCATCAAAGACAAATCATTTTATGATAAACACATTTATAGCTTTATGCCAAATATCGCAATCAATGATGTATATGATGAGAAAAAGATACTCGGTTGTTGTGTTGAGAAGTTTGGAGCAAATCAAGTTGCTTTATGTGCTAAGTGTTATACGATTTGGTCAGATGACAAAACAATTTCATTAAAACTCAAAGGTATATCATTGAAGAAGAACAACATCAAATCAAGTGATTATAAAGATATCATTGACAGACAAACAATAATGAAAGGAAAGAACATAAACCTTCAATCAAATAACAATAAAATGAGCAAGATAACGGTCATCAAAAATGCTTTAACAGCAGCACATTCAAAAATGTTGGTATTATCAAATCATTGTTGTTGTCCTTATGTTAATGGTTTCACTGCAATGGATTATTTCATTGAGAATCATTAAACGAATTGGCGAGAAGCAGAAAAATGCCTCTCGAAAAATCAATAATGAAAATCATTTATTTTTGATTTGATTTATTTTTAAATCAATTTTTTATCAGCAATTCAAACAATGAGCAGCAACACAACAAACACAGCCACAAACACAAACGCCACAACTCAACCAATCAATAATGATTATGAATATATTCAATACAATCAACGTTTGAGAATCATTCATTCAAAACAAGATGATATGTATCAAATGCAATCAATCATAACAGCTTGTCAATCAAATAAATTATGTAAAGACTGGTTCAGAAACCAATCTACAATTGATATTATTGATGAATTATCGACTGGGGAAAATCTCCCACTCGAAAAATTATATGAAAAACGAGATGATTTACCAAATGGAATAAGAGGCTTTTATGTTCATCGATTGCTTGTCAATCATGTTGCTATGTGGGCTTCACCTCGTTATTCAATATATATCATGAAGCTTCTTGATTCACATTTTGAACATGAACGACAACAATTGGTTGAAGAATTGCATCAAAAGAAACCACGACTCGTACCATCTAACAAAGAATACAATTATAAATACTTGATTTGGAAAGAATCTAATGATGCTGAAAATACAATTCTTCATTTAGTGAGAAGAAACAAACGAACATTCAGAGCTGTATCAACTCATAACAATGATAATGAAAGATTCTATTTCAAAAATGATTTGCCAATTGCAATGACACCAAACGAAGACATTAAAGATATTGTCAAGAACAACTTCCCTCGTAATGATTATACCATCAATGGTTGCAACATTATAATAAAGAATGAACGGCTGGAACAATTACACACACTCATCGATGAATACTTCAATCAATTTCAATCATGAATGAATAAAAATAAAATGAAAATCAATCAATTGATTTACTCTTTGAATACAGCTAATGTTCTTTCATCAATGATGCTCGTAATGATTCCAACAGTCATGCGTTTTATTTTTGATGTTATCGCTGTCTCTCCTGAAAGAACTTTCAGCTTATTGTCTTCATTATCGATAAACACCTCATCACCAATACCATAACATGATGAATCATTAACTTTCAGAAGATAATCACCATGACTTGCGAATGTGATACATTTATTTTTGTCATCGATTCTCACACATATACCGACATATTCTTTCCATGTTCCTGATGTCTTGACACTACAAATACAATCAGTTGTATCATCAGCTGTTGATGGTTTCCATTCATCACCAACATGTTTGTAAACCTTACCTGTCATATACACAGGAGAACCAACAACGAAATCACTAACAGAGTTCATTGATGATTCAATCGGTGAGTAATGTGTGATTGTTGTGTTTGATTGCGTACCGTAAATAGCAGCCTTGAATTTTGATAAATATGCTGGTACCATGATTTGTCTTGAATATATTTGTCTAGCATCTAATAATTCTTGAGTAGTTGTCCAATTATATTCAGCCATTGGGACACTATATGTAAGTGGTCTTCCTGATGATAAATCAAGAATTTCTTCATAATACGCTGAATATTTGAAATTATCAAAATATATAGTTCTTTGATATAATAATATTACTATGTTATGGGGATTTGCAGCTGTATCATAGAATAATATTCTTATTTCATTTCTTTCTGCATAATTACCAACTATGTATTCCAGTTTAATTGCGTTATTTATAATTTTTAGATAATGAATTGATATCTCACCACCCTCCGTAAATGGACCACAATCAATTGCACATTTTTTTATTAGTTGTTCTTCTGTTAAAACATTTGACTTCAATACAAAGTTATCATTTACATATTTCACAGATGAAATCATATCATCGCTCACAGGTTGGTTGCTGATTAATGTGATAGACGCGTCATAAATATTGGTCAGTGTATCATCCGCAGTTCTCAATGAAACAATACGTGTAGCTACACGAATATCTATTGATTCACTTGACTCACCACTGGCTGATTTGTATATGATATTTCCACTTTTTCGTCCAGAATATTCGTATTCAGCTTCTTCAAATGATGCATCATCAGCATTTCGTTTGAACTTCACGATAATATTTTTGGTTGTTAATACCCTTCTGATATAATCATCTGGGACTACACAACCACTATCATTCTGTGTACATTGAATTGTGAATCGTTCTGGACTTTCATCAGCAACATTTGCGGTTTTAATGAATGGTGATTCGATTTGTGCTCTAATGAAATTATATGCTATTGGATTACTGCTATGTGATGCACTTGCCGATAAATATACAATTTGTCCATCATCATGACGCCATATTATTCTATCAATGCGTTTGCCAGTGCTATCATACCTGTCCATGCTGTCATAAGTGCTAGTAGAACCATTTGGTTTAAATATTACATCAATATGCATTATATCATCATCTTGATTATCTCCCCAATTAACATCAAATATCAAATGAACTTCAGCATTTGGTAGCTTAGGTGTAATATATGCACCGTCATATAAGTTTGATGGATATTCAATATTCAATTCAGTGCCATATAATGCAGTACTCAATGCAGATTCATTAACCAAATCTGTTGGAATTGTTGGGATTTCTGTTTTCAATGCATACTTATTTAATTCATAAGCTAATTCATCCTCATCAACAAACTTCTCATCAGCTTGTGCACTAGTATAATACGGTGTCAAGTCAACAGGTTTAGGTATATCCGTCTTCAAAGCATAAGTGTTCGACATATATCTTGAAGAAAACGCGTTTCTGTCTGTTGGTTCGATATTTTTGGTAATTGAACACGATAAAACTTCTGGTGATTCACCAGTTCCTGGATTTATTAATTCATGACAATCATACAAAAACCAAAGACTTGAATCACTTCCTTCCATCCGCATTATCTGAGAGGGTTGTTCATCATCATCGTTATTGTACGAATAATCTACGTGAACATAATGACCTGTATAGAAATTGTTTGATGAGACAATATCCAACCCATATTGCTCAATCATTTTATGATATTTGTCGTAATCTAAATCAGGAATTGTATTATTGACGATTTCGAATTGAATTGTTGTTTGACCCTCAATAATCTCTGGGAGGTCTTCTTTTGGAACATATCGTTCGGCACAAGAATCCAAAGCCGCCTGAAGAGCTTCATTAGCTACCATATTTGTTAAACACATTGATACTTGGGCTGATAATGGTTTAACATCATCAGCCATCAATTTCTGGTAAACTTCTTCTGGCAATTGTTCTTTTGGGTTCAATTGCAACTCATTATTTTTGAGTATCTCTGGTATATCTGTTTTCAATGCATATTTACCTTCAGCGACTGTTTTCGTTTCATACTTATCTAATTCATAAGCCAATTCATCCTCATCAACAAACTTCTCATCAGCTTGTGCACTAGTATAATACGGTGTCAAATCAATTGGTTCAGGTATATCACTCTTCAATGCATATCCTTTTAATGATTCATTTATTTTTGTCGTCAATGATTCTTCATTAATCAAGTCATCAGGTATATCAGTTGATAAAGCGTAATTGTTGATAACATAATCACGCAATCCGTTAACAGCTTCATTCAATTGTTCCTCTGTGATTCCATTACCGTTTGAACCTCCTACGTTTCCGTTCGATGAATCACCTTTGATAACATAATTATCGACATATCTTTTAATGTATTCGTTAATCAATCCGTCAATGGTATTTGTTTTTGTTATGTGCCCGCTCTGCTCAATCGTAAACATTCAATTTATTAGAAACTAAACAATGTCAAAACAAGACAAAAATAATTCATCTGATAGCTTTGAATTAGATTTGAGTAATATTGATGATGAAACTATATTTGACAGTGAGGTATCTAAACCTGATGATGATGATTATGAACTAGAGGACCCGATAGATTATTTTAACAACACATTTCTCAGTACATATAAACTAGAACACCCCAATGATTTAATTAATTTGTTGTATCAAATACAAAACAATGAGTATACAGGAAGAAGTGTGGGAAAGATTCGTGAAATGAAAGTCAAGTTTCGTCGATTTGTTTCATTGATGAACAAAATCAATACAGGTATTAAAAGTAAAGGCAATCAATTCCTTAGTTTAAGAGAGTACACAACAGATAAAAAAGCCTTGATACAATTATCAATTACTTCAATATTGTTGTCAACGATGATTTGAATTATAGTTCTGATGGTTTTCGTTCATCACCCATCAAACCACCGAGAAAGAGTCAAACACCACAAACCACCAAAGGAAGAAGAAAGAGAACAAGCATACATGAACCAACACCTGACAGCAATAAACGAAGAACACCAAGAAGAAAACGCATAACTCCGAGTGATTCTGATGAAAATGACTCGACAATACAATTGCCTAAAGACAGTGAAGATTCATTACTTAATATAACATTAAGCGAATCAGATTCTGAGTCATTAATATTGAAAAACGATGATTTATCTGATTCTTTTATTGAACCATCAAAGGAACACAATAAAAATAATTTTTCAACTAATAAAATGGCAGACGACAACAACAATAATAACGGACCTCTTCAATCATTATATGATGATGAATTAGATGATTGGCATGATGATAATGAAGCAGCAACCGAAGCATACAGATATACAAGAACACCTGCAAAACAACCATACAAATATGTTGATAATGAAGAAGAAGCACAAGAAATTAAATCACCTTTTGCAAGGAAATACAAAGGATATGCAGAAGATAACAAAGCAGAAGATGAACAACTTGATGAATTAATAAGAAATGCAAGGCAACCTACAAAGAATACTCGTGGACGACGTGATAATAAAGATATGCCACATGTTAACTCAACATTAAAGGATTCATTTGACAAGCTTGAAATACCTCGTGTCGGTGGTAATATATCCTATTACAGAGATAAATTTATTGATATGATTATTAACGGAAACTTCAGAATCAAATACATTCCGAATGCAGCTTGTCGTGATACAGCTATTGAATACTGTAAGAATTCAGTTGATAAAGACGGTAAACCAAGATATCGTTTATTACCAGAAAATGCCAAAGACCCGTTAGGAAACTCAATAACAGACTTGAACGGTGATAAAGTTGATGATGTTATTTTAATTGATAGGAACGGTAATCCTTCAATCATTAACGGATACAAGCTTGTATTTGCTTCTCCTTACAAGAAAGTTTGGAAATCTGTTATTAAAACAAAACAAGAAAGAAAAGAAATGCCGTTCAATAAATGGATTCAATCATTATTTGATAAAGATATCAAGAAAATTGATTGGGATGCTGGTCAATACAAATTAACAAAGGGAAAAGAAATGCAAGAGCTAGAAAATTATTACGGTCCTATGGGTCTGGGAAAAGCAAGAGTCAGCAAACGTATTACACCAAATTCTTATTGGTCATCAATCTTTTCTAAAGTCTGGAAAGTGTATTGGAATGACGAACAATTCTTTGTATTATCTCCTTTGAAGAAACTCATCAATTACCTTGCTGTATCAAATATGTTATTTGCTTATCTCTTTGATGCTCCTTTCAAAGAACTAATTCAAGACAATAAGTTCAATGGAAAGATATTAACATATGAACAATGGTCATATTGGAAACAACAGAACAATAAAGAATATGTTTCAGTATTAGGAAAGAATGTTCAATCATATGTTGAGAAGATTATTGATAAAGCTATTGATATTACATCAGGAGAACTAAAGGCTGAACCAAGTAATTGGGGTAAACAATTTACTGAATTAATGCATTACATTGATTATGTTGTCTTTGGTGTTGGTTTCAATGTTGATGTAAGTAAGCAAGAAGGATATAACAGGTTGAAACGAAATGCAGAAGGAATTAAAGAAGCATCGCCAGAAGATATTAAGAACGTTAAAGATAATTTCATTAAACGAATCACTGCAGCAATAGAAAGAGATATATATCCAAATTGTGGATACACAGCATTCAAAGCACAACTTAAAGAAAGCAAATTGCAGAACAAAAATAAATATGATAATTTTGCTGTAAATCTTAAACCATTACATCAAAGAATGAATAATGAATAATTAATTTAAATCAAACCCTCCATTATGGTTATTATTATTATTATTATTTTTGTCATTTGGGTCTGAAACGATTCTAAAACTAAAACGTTTTGTTGATTGTGGTTGTTTCTTCTGGTCTTGCTGATTATCAAGTGAAGTTGACAAGTCTTCAAAAGTATCATTATTTATGTTTTGTTGTCGTTCAGAATAATTTGATGTCTTATTAGGATTTGGTGTTTCAAAATAAAAGCCTTGTGATTGATTTTGATTTCCTACATGCCAATCGTCTTCAATTTCCATAGGTTCATAGCTTGTTGGATAATTTGGTTTTGTACTTATGGCTGATGCTGAAAAATGAACTTTGTTATCATTTTCTTTTGATTTATGCTTTCTTGGTGGATTGGGAGTTAATGATTTAATATTTTCTGTTGTTTCATTTTCTGTTGTTTCGTTATCAGGTTTTATATTTGGTTTGAATATAGGATATTCAGTGAATATAGTATCATTTCGAAAACCTAAATGTGCAGGTTTCTTCGGTTTATAATTCGTATTTTGATTTAAATCGTTCATTGTTTGTATTCTAATATCATTGGTGTCAGAACCTGGTTCTGTTTTATCATAGAAATCAATTATCGGTATTAAGTTTGGATTATCATAAACGGTGAATGATATATATGTTTTATTTGCATTAGGATTATAACCTGTATCAGCTGCAGTTATTATATTATTAAATGCATTCATGAATACCTCATAAGTAAAAGCGAAATTTACTCTATTAAAATAAGCTTCACCATCATATTCTACATAATAATTTGTTATATCTTTAGGTGTGTTATCATTTAATAATACAAATACAGGTTCTTGAAATCCTGGTAGTATCTTTCGTATAAATATGTATGACGGACTATAAATTCCATCACCAATTAAATATAACATCCATGCAGGTCTAGTCGTTAATGTTGTACCTTTATAAATACTTTGAACTTGCCTCGGAAATGTAAAAGTTGATGGAAAAATATAAATTGACCTTGATTCAGTAGTCGTAATCATAGCAAATGCAATCGGTGCTACACCATTAATTTTATAATTGCTCATATCAGCCAATTGATTCGGATTTAAATAAAATACATGAGAATCCATTTTGAATAGTCATTAAAGTTATCCATAGGATTTTCTTACAATGATGATTCTCTGGCATTTTGGGGGGTCATTTGCACCAAAGGGGCTTAAAAACGACAAAAATAAGATCACTTTGGCGATGTTTTCATTTTCAACAAATTTATATAAAAAATATATATTAACACACATCAAGGTCCATACAACCCACCGAATACACTATACTATAAACAATTGATTTAAAACACCAATACGCACACACTACACTATTTACACACATAGAAGCCTAATATAACAAGCAGCCCCAAAATGCCAGAGAATCATCATTGTAAGAAAATCCTATGGATAACTACTTATAACCCACTACTACCACCGAATGATTATCTATCAACCCGAAAAAATATCTATCAACTTTTTGTATTTCACCGTAATGAATGTATTTCATTCTTGGTGTTATCTTCAGCTAAGATACCATTTGATGTAAAGAATGTCGTATTAATCAATATGAAATCAGCTGTTGCATTAACCATTAAATTGCTACTATTTAATGGAAATTCAATATTGTTTAACCAGATCTTATTTGGTTCGCATTGAAATTCATACGTAGGAGTATTATTAACATTGAATGATATATTTATTTTGATTTCTTTTTCATTGGCAACATTATTTTTGTTTTCATGATATTTCAAATAGAGGGTTCCCTCATATGCATCAAATGGTTTTTCGAATTGGTAGCGAATGCTTGAACTATTTGGTACGCTGAATGTATAGTTAATTCGTGTTAATATATTCTCTAATGCTGTTAATCTTGATTCCATTGCTTCTATAGTAGCCTTTAAATTTGTGTTCTCGGTTTGTAAATTTTCAATTTTTGCCTTCAGTTCATCATAATCACTTTTTAATGCATAATTTGACAAATCAACAGGTTCAGGAATATCTGTTTTCAAAGCAAAAGTGTTTGACACATATCTTGCCGAATAAGCGTTTTTGTCTGTTGGTTCGATATTTTTGGTAATGGAACATGATAAAATTTCCGGTGTTTCACCAGTTCCTGGATTTATTAATTCATGGCAGTCATACAGAAACCAAAGACTAGAACCACTTCCTTCCATACGCATTATCTGAGAGGGTTGATCGTTATCGTACGAATAATCTACATGAACATAATGAGCCGTATAGTAATTGTTTGATGAGACAATATCCAACCCATATTGCTCAATCATTTCATGATATTTGTCGTAATCCAAATCAGGAATTGTATTATTTTCAATTTTGAATTGAATCGTTGTTTGTCCCTCAATAATTTCTGGAATTTCACTCTTCAATGCTAATTGATCTTCTTCGCCATATTTCAAATCAGTTTTGCTTCGATACTTTCCATCAGCTTCACTCTTAACTTTCTCTAATGCTTCATTAACTTCATCTACAGTTGGAAATTCATTTAATGTAGATGCTAGTGCGACATCATTCTTTTCTATCTGCTCATGCATTCCATCTATCTTGTTATGTAAAGCATCTATATCACAAACATATGCTAAATCATTTAGTGTAAATACCATTCTTCTTTTCGCTGTATTTTCTTTAATCTGTATTCCACCAACCCTAAGTTTATTTGGATTTGCTATAACAAATATTTTATCATTCATGACGCAGCTAGGGAAATCATCAGTTCCCTGATAATTAATTGTTCCACCAGTAATATTAATAGTAATGATATTCTCTTCATAATCAACATCATTGTATTCACTAACTTTTTGGACCAAAAATCTTGCTTTAATTGTTCCATCTGTGATTGTGTCTTCAGCCTCTAAATGAACCTCACCATTAACAAATTTGCCAACAACATCTATTATATCGTCTCTAACTAATTCATTTTTTGAAATATATTCACTATTTATCTCATTGATTTTTGTGGTAATTGCTCTAAATGTTGGTTTTAAAGAGCTTCTAAACCTATTGCAAATATCCATTGCGCCGTTAATTGTTGGAACTAATTTTTTGGGGTCATCGTATTCACTGCTGAATTTTATAGCTGGGAGAGAACTAGTTTCTTTATTACACCATTCAAGTATTGGAGTCAAATCGGTAGTTGTCTTGACTGTTCTCATATAAGGGTCCATCTCAATATCAGGTAATTCACTGCCATCTTTAATAATATCTAGCATACTAGAGCCCGCATCTGAGCTAACATCTTCACTGATATCAGACAATAATCCTTCTAATTGACCACCAGCTTTTGAAGCACCATTAACAGTTCTAGATGCTGTTTGAACTCCACGAGCACTTAATTGTAAGCCTAAACTTGTTCCTCCCATTACTGTACCTGCAATTGCAAAACCTAATGCTACATCAGCAACAATTTCTATTTGGTCCGTTTTTGTTTTGAGGTATTTTGTTTTATTTTGTTGGTCTGTCATTTCAGTACTAAGATTATTAACTTTATTTGTAAGGTCTTTAACGTCATAATTCATTACATCAACATTATTTGTAATCATATTCAAATCACTTCTCATTGTTGTAATGTTGTCTGCTGTAATGATTTTAGAGGAAGTGATGTTGTAATCGGTATAGAGAGTTGTTGCAGCATCGGGTCTTGGAATTATTTCGTAAAATTGTTGTTTTATAATGTAATCAAATGGATTTGTTGTTGGGTCCCAATTAACTTCATCAACTGGGTCTATGAATTGCGTGTTTAAATATAATTCAATATTTTTATTTAAGCTTACCTTCTTGGACCATTTGTAATTTATTTTTTCAATGGTATCTAAAATAGCATCTAAATCAACATGAGAAACGCGATTAGTGTTATCTACATGATACGATCCTGGCGAGAACTCTAATCTTGTTGCAACATCATTATATTTTGTCATTGTAAAAGGCATTTCTTGAGCAAAGATATCAGCATATACTTTATCAATTTCATTAACTTTTATTTTACTTGAATCAGTTTCTGTTATAACACAATCAATTCCAAGTAAATCATAACCCTCGAATTTAATATCAGCAGGAAACCAATTTAAATTGAGTGCATAATCTGTTGCCGGCTTTATTTCACCATTCTTTGTTTTAACTGATATTTCAACTTTTCCTTTAGTCCATAAATGTTCCATGAAATTTTCAGTATTCTTAGGAACAAATAATTGATTCCAATCATCATGCTTACACATTATATAACAACCATGGGAACCAAATGGGTCTTTATTATCATTTTTCTTTAATTTATAAATAACCTTTCCATTACTTCGCCCTTTTATATTATCTCCTTCCCAATGGTCTATATTCCATGTTAATTTCCATTCATTACCGAAACAATACTCTTTGAAAACAAATTGCATATTGTTTGGAATTGTATAACTGGATGGTATTTCATAAATCATTTTATAACAATCGTATTCAGTCCATGGGTCATATTCAACTTTTTGTTCCGTTATTTTTGATGGCTTATAGAAATAATATATATCTGTTTTCTGTAATTGTAATGCATTATCGGCTTCAATTATATCACATTTTACAACGGGTTTTGATGACACTAATGCATCCTGTGTTGGTTCATAAAAAATCGATAATTCACCTCTAAGATATAAATCATATGGATTAAAATCAAGTTCTTGGTCAAATGCTATCGATGTAGTGTCTGTTATTGTTGATGAATTATATAAATAGCACCCATTCTCTCTTTTAATAACTAATGGAGCAATAATCATATTTTGATAAGAATAGATGTAAAATTCCCTGATATAATTTCCTAATTCATCATACACTACGTTTTTTCGTAAAACAATTTTGAAGATATTGGTATGTTCTTTTAATGTTAGCAATTTAGCTTTCAATTCTGTTGGGATATCAATAGTCAGGACATTATATTTCTTTGTTATGTCAGTACCATCGATTTGAACGGTCTTTTCTAATGTACTTGGTTTAATATCATTATTTTTAATTTTATACTCTAGAATCCCTTCCTTTATCGTGAAATTTGAATCACCTGATGAAGTAGGATGATTTTTAATATGATTGTTTAATTTCCTTGTTAATTTGTATATGGTATCAACAATTGAATACTTATTTGGAGTAAATATTTCACCTAAACCATCAGGTAATTCATCTTCTTCTAGTATTTCTGCTAACGGCATACAATCCCAAATACCTATCGCCATTAATGATCCAAGACATAACATCATCATAATAAAATCACCAGAAGTTCCTTTGAAAAATTCTTTTAAATCATTCCATGAATTAATAAATACTTCTTCCGTTGCTAATGTTTGGTCTTTTAGCCAATCCATTATTTTTGAATCATCCGGTTGTGCAGGAGTTGGAAGAAAATCTCTATTTTCTCCCCAATTTATAACAAATTTCTTAATCTTACCATATTTATCTATTCCATAACTTAGACCTGGTCCTATATAATTATTCCACATTAACTTTGTAAGATTAGTTGCAAAATGAACAGATGGATTTAAAACCCAACTATTTAAAAGCATAAAGGTGTGTTTAATTACTAATCCTAATGATTTATATGTATCAAATACAACATGAATGGCTTCAATTAAAGACATATTAACCGTAGCATTAGTTGATTCAAGTTCATTAATATCAGCAAAATCGTTTAAATCAAATTTAACATTATTATCTTTATCAACAAATTGTCCTTCAGTAGATGATTCAATAAGAGCATCAGGTACTTTATTTTTATGGACCTTGAGTTTCCTGAAAACAAATTCTTCACCCTTCTTTAAACAAACCAATAACTCCATTTCATTTAAATTATTTAAATAATCATCAAAATCACTATTGCTCTCTTTTGATGTCAGCCAAGTATGAATATTATTATTGTTATCGCTTAATTTTGTTATTAAGTTATTTAATGATGTTGGCTTTTCTTCTTTGATTGTATTGGCTGTATCGATATATTTTATTGAATTTAATGGGCATGAAGTATCTGGATCTATACCTGAAGTCTTAATTTGTTCTATTTTTGTAATCCATTTCTCAATGTTCTCAGTTGATTTATTTAACTGATTTATTAATTCTGTAAATGTATCAACATGGCTTGTTTTAGATGAATAATTATAGATATATTGATTAGGGTCATCTGCTAATTCGTCAGGTCCGTCTATTTTCGTCTTTGTTTCTTCAATATATTTCAAATCATTTGTTGATTCAACAATTAGAATCTGGGTAAGACAAATAAATAACTTTTCTAATTCATCCACTAAATCTTTATATTTTGAAATGGATACTTGAATTGGTTCGTAATTATTTTTTTCTGTATTTAATTTTATTGATGTCATTTGTTCGTCTTTTTGTAGAGTTGTTTTTAGAAATTCCTCAACAGAAAAAGAATCAATAGATGCAATCACTTCATAAATATGAGATATAATACCCGAAATGTTTTCGTTATTAGTGTTTAAGGCTGAAATCAAATCTTTATAAACAGAAACATCTTTATATGTTCTTTTGATTAATTGTATGCGTTGGTCCATAAACAACATTGCCTTTATTTTTCTCATCAGCGAGACCCTGAATAGTTGCCAAGTCTTCAGGTTTGTTTAGAAATGGTGGTAGAATATGTGGTGCATTAGAAGATGCATTGTTTAAATATGTTTTGCCATCAGTTAAGCTTACAGGTGGTTCGTTATAAGTTCTTGTTATATGTTGATTAGTTGGAGGTGGTTTAATAGGGTAATGTGTCATTTGCTTCGTTGGTGGCCGATTAATGTAAGGATTGAACGTAACGGCATAAGTATTATCATTTGCAAATATACCATAATGATTATAATTAATTTGTTTTTCTGTTCTCATGTTTTCATTTACCATACAACCACTAACTCCTACTGTTGTTGAATTAGGTGAGCGATACTTATTCATTTAACTATAAATTAAACAAAAATAATTATATAATTTGCTTTAATAAATTTATATTTATTCTGGACTTGTTATATCGTAATTCCCGATGCGAACAAGTGGCGGCATGCCGTTCGGTTGAACTAATATACTAATAGAGCCATCATATAATAAGCATAATAAAGGTGGCGTATCAACTTCATTAGCAAATGTATCGTTTCCAGTTTTCTGCGACACATTGATTTCAAAGTTAATTGGACTCAAACTTGTTAAGCCTTGTTGATATGTGTTATCTGTTTCAGTTGGCAAACCAATAAAGAATCTTGATCTATCATCTGGATAATTGCCTAATGTTGCATTATATACAATTTTATTTGTTAATGATGCTACAACCTCCTTATTAAAGCCTGATTGCTCACCGTTCATATTCATAGCATTCTGGCAGTATTCTAAAAATTCTGGATACTGTTCATTTGTTCCAAATGGCCTAGCTGGTATATTTCCATAACCACCTGCGCTAATATAAAATGAATCAAACAATGGATTTTTAAACACGGTTTTATGTCTATTATGTAAAGGAAACAAGCAGAATATACTATCAACAAATCTAGGTGTAATAGTGCATGTTGTTTTATCGTTAATATTCTTTAATGCGTTTGTTGTAGTATAAACTGATAAGGTTTGTGTTGGAAATGTTAAAGGACTTGATGGGTTGCTGTATCTTTGTACCAAAGAACTATAAACATTATCACTAATTCCAAAACATGGTATAATTGATAAACAGTCTGTAATTGTGTATTCAACAACATTACTTACTCTCGTACCTTTATTTAATGTATATGTTAAATTAGGTGATGTGCCGGCTGAAGTTGATTTAACCCAACAAGTAATAGGATCACCAATCGGTTGAAATTCAATTGTAATTTTTTCAAATGTATATTTAGAAAACAAACCTGGATTATTCTTTAAAACTCTCGCCGGACCTAATGGACAATAAACTAAACCAGCACATGAGAAATATAAACGCAATTCTATTTTGCCTGCAAATGCTGGTAAATATTTAATGTTAGATAATGGTAAGAATCTTCTTAAATCAATTTTTAGGTGGATTGTATCTTCTGCAACTGTTTTATCATCCCAATTAACAACAAATCCACATCTGCATCCTTCTTTATCATTCCATATATCTTTATGCCTCGCTTTAGAATAAATATCAGCTCTTTTTGTTGTTTCGTTTGCACAACATGCCGTCAAAAATGATTCTTCACAACCAAAATTCTGTGTATATATTGTTATACCATTTGCAACTATTTCATATTTCTCGACGGCGTCTCTAGCATCTTTAAATCCATACCATATTCTATTAAATCTATAACCGTCTACATTAGCAGATGTGGCTAAATTTTCATTTATATTTACTTTTATTTTCATACTGGCTTTTATAAAACCATTGTATATATCTGCTGTATTATGACTGTTTGGCGAAATGATAACTGATGTATATGAGCCTTGTTGAATAGGTGGTGATGGTGAATAAGATGTTTGCGGATTAATAGAATATTGTTTGTTTGTATCACTCATAGAAATACAATTATCAACCACATCAAAATATGAAGCAATTTGAGTACATGCTTCGGCTGAAGTTTGCATAATCAATTCATTGTTCAACATTTAATATAAATTAAAAAATAAATCAATTAAAAGTATTTTACATTATATCAGCGAATATATTATTTCGTCTTCTGGTTAAAGTGGTTTGTGGTTGTTCTATCATTTCTTCATCTTGGTTTGGCTTGACTTTGTCAAGACTATTTCCAATGGAAATTGGCAGTTGTTCATAATCTGGCTCAGTATAATTATATTGCATTCTTGGCTTCGCAATTTGTTTTTGAACGACTTCTTTAATCATCCGTTTTTGTTCTTTCTTCTCACGTTTAAGTTTAAATTCTTCGCCTAATAATTTCAATTGATTAAGTATCTCTATATTAATCGTGGGGTCGTACGATTGGTCATTTATGTTTGTTTGCTGTCTAAATTTAGGTTTTGGTATTTGTTTTGGTTTAGGTGTTATTTTTGGCTGTAGGCTTTGTTCGGGTTCTATTGGTTCTTGTTCTGTTTTCTCATTTGGTTCTTCGCTTTCTAAAGAAAGAGTCTTGCTATGCAAGTCATTAACTTCTTTAGTTGTTTGTTTTATCGTTTCATTTCGTGGCTTAACGATATATTTGCCTTCTTTACGAGTCGGGAAAACATCGTACTCAGGGTCATCTACTCCATTAAGCCAGCGTTGTATAATTTGCAAACGCTTACTTCCAGTTAAATATTTCTTGCTCATTTAAAACCCAATAAAAATAAGAAAAGTGAGTTTTATCGAGTTTTATTTTTGAGTTTTAATAAACTAGCCACCCCTCTCAACATATATCTCTTGTGAAATTGGTTTGGACTTAGTCCTAGGGGCTTCTTGTGCCCATTCAGTAGAATTTAATTGCTTATTAATTTTGGTCTTAACATTATAATTTTCTTTTCGCCCTTGAGCAGCATTATTAACTTTTTCTAAAGCAGTTCTTACGTTGCCTTTTGGAATATATTTTATAGCAGTATCAGCGAAATTAGATATCTTTTCTCTTGTCTTATCACTTAATAGTTTTCGACCGATACCTTGAGCAACCTTACCAATTATACCAGCATGCTTATTAACTCCATCGATAGCAGTATTAACAACTTTGCCAGCTAATCCACCAGTAGCACTATTAGCAAAATTCATTAAATGCTTGCTTGCTAACCCTATTCCTGTTTTGATAAATTTCTTAAAAAACCCGCACATTTAAAAATAATTAAAAAGTTTAATCGAAATAATATTTATTTGCGGTGATATTGAGAATAAATTTATCGTGTGGCTCTCTGTGTTGAAGATATTGTTTAACTGTTTCTTTTGTATCTAAATTATTATTTGTTTGTTGTAGTAATGATGTGAAATCTTCTTCGCTATAACCACTATAGCAAATGATATCTGTAGCCATTCGTTTCGCGTTGATATGAACAAATCTTATTGTTTGAAAAGCCATTATACACGTGATATTATAATGACGTGTTTTTGTTAGCAAACGTATAAATTCACTATTGCCATTCTTCAATAAATCGCTACCTGCGCAGTCATCTAAAATTATTAATGTGTTATATGGGTATGTTGATGTATTATATTTAGCAAGCTTTTTTGCGATATAGACGATTCTATCATCTATGTCCTCTAATGAATGCTTATTAATTAACCGTTCCATCTCTTCATTTGCTTCTTTCATTTTTGATAGAACATGTTTAACTAATGCATAATATTTAACTTTACGTTTAAGATGCTTTTTAAGAAAATCCATTAGTTCTTTTTCATTAACATAATCGATTGGTGTCTTAATACTTTTATGTAAGACTTCAGCAGTTTTATCAGCTTTCCCACTAGTTGAGCAGAATATGATTTTGCTATAATAAGGTTTCTTAAATAATTTTTCAGTAATCATTATATGAGACCATATCCAATAACTCTTTCCAGCGCCTGGTCTGCCTATTAAAAAGTATATTCCATTCGTACTAAATGGGTAATCTGGTGATAATGGTTTTATTAAAGCCATTTCTATATCGCGTTGATTCTTCTTAATAGCTTTATTTATTTCATTCTTAACTTGATTAATAATTTGTTTTGTCATATTTTTATTATTGTTAAATGAATTATAAAGAATTTATAAAAGAGTGTTTTAAATATCAATTGATAGGGTTCGTTGTAGAGTTGGTCTATGAGACAACAAAAATAATTTATAAAGAATTCGTTATGCGTTAGCTCTAAGCCACTTTGTGGATTAAGCCCACTTCTTAATAGCGTCTGGAATTTGTTTTTGCTTTGACCAATACTCAAGCTCCATTTGTGAAAGTTTAATTGGGTTCCCCTCACGTAGATTTTTTGCGGGGATTGTGTCTTTTACACCTCCTTCATATTGAACCCTATATTTATTTTTCTTGGGGTCATAGCTAATAATTTTATCAACAATGCCTCGTTTGCCTTTCTTTAGAGAATCAGCGAGTGGAATGTTATTTGCTGATTTAATTAATCTGTAGCCTGGTAATTTATCAACTGAATCATCTTTAGCTTTGACTATAAATTGGTTCCCGGATTTAGAATCAACGATATAAGATTCTTTGCTTACTTTATTACGTTTCTTTGAAAATGGTTCATTAGCTAATACAATTCTTACTCTTTCATTTGGTTCAAAATTATATGGATTTATTTTTGTTTTCGTTTGGATATAATTTAATTCATCTTCTTTTGTTATATCGTTTGGCGCTTTATTGTTTAAAGACCTATGAGGAGAATTATTATATGCATCTATTAAATTATTCATTTCATTTTCATCAATATATCTATTTTCACCGATAGCGTCTCTTATTGTTCTCATGAATCTATTAATTATGCCGAGCACGTTATGATTATTATCTTCAGTTGTTTTATAGATTATATTCTTTGACTTCATAAAATCTAATACCTCGTTTGATAAGTATGCTGCGTCTTGGTCGCTTGTTATTGAATACACATCATTTACATCGTTAAAGAATTTGGTTAATGCTTCTATTACTGATTTTGAACCTTTGCCTATTAATGGGTATGCGTAAGCTTTTCGTGTGTTAATATTAATTAGCATTAAATAATTACGTCCTCCTTTATGTTTATCATTGATGAATGTGTCCATTTGATAACCTCCGTGATGTTTTGACACAATAGGCATAAATTCGGCTTTTGGAACCTTAGCGTCATGAATAACATTATTTTTAAGAAACTGTTTAGCATCTTGTTCATTAAATCCATAGCGTTTAGCCAATGGTACAAATTTATTTTGACTACGCCATGGGAACGAATGGTAGAGCTCTTCAATTGTATTAAATTGTTTTTTATTCATTTAATTTTTCATAAAAATATTTCTGTGAGTGTGCTTTATACGTATAATAATTTATTGTAAGACATGAATTGCATTTCTATACAAAATGATTCATTTTTGGGAATAACAATAGGTATCTTGTTATGACGACCACTATAGAACTCGACCCAAAATTGTTGATCCGTAGAATTCAGTTTATAGTATTTTATTGGCGTAAAATATACTGAACTACTACCAATATAGTTATGCGATGCCTGTTCAGCAATAGATGAATAGACTTTGCATGAGTGCCTATCCCATACATTATAAAAATCAATTCTCCTAAGCCATTTGTTTTGAAATTGTTCGGGTTTATTTTGATATGGTTCGTTGCCTATATTCATTACATCAGCAAAATCAAATCTTCTATAATTTTCATCTGTACTTTTTTCTATAAAGTTTATTTTGAAATCAACGTAATAAAGACTTGGATTAATATCATCCTCAATTTTAATGTATGGTGGTATTGGTTCAGGAGTTGGTGTTGGTGTTGGCGTTGGTTTATATTCAGGGTTTTCTATGTATGAATTAATTTGTTGATTTATCGGTGAAAATATTGTCTCTATAAAAGAATTCTTATCATAATCATAATATCCATCCATCTGGATATCATTTAACTCTCTATTTAAATCACTCAGCCTAAATAATGGTATTAAGTTATCGGCGTTCTGTTTATTGAAGTCTGCAATTTCTTTTAGGAAAGCATTCCATTCTTCTTTACTTTTAAAGAATAGATCATACGAATCTTTAATAAAAGAAATAGGTCCGGAAATTGGAACGCGATATTTATTTAAAATGCCTGTATAAAGTTTATACATGCTTGACAAAATATTATTTGTCAATTTATATTTTTCCATAACTTTATTATTATACTCATCGAACTTAGGTTTAAGTGTAATAATGATATCTTCAAATAAATCTCGTAAATCTTTATCTGTTGCCAACCAAGATATAATATGTGTTGATACCTCTCCTTTTTGTTTTTCATCAAGTAAATTATATATTTCATCATTGGTTTTATTTTCGTTTTCTTTTTTCGTTTTCAATTCATCAAAAGCACTTCGTAAATATTTTCTTACGCTTAAATCAAACTCAAGCTTACGTCTCCTTGCTATTGTATAAATATTTCTAACGCCTATAATTGACTCACCACGATTTGCTGTGCTCCATTCTGGTGGAAAATTAAACCAATAACGATGTGGTTTGTTTGGGTCTCTCTCACCATCTTCAAGAAAATATGCTGTTTCTATTGGTATTGGTACTTGCTCATCATTGATATTGGCTATTGTAGGGTGTAGTGTTTTTATCCTTGACATTTACTAGTTAATAAATTAATGTTTTGAAACGTAAAAGACTTTGTTGGTAGTAGTAGGACCTTAGTCCCGGGCTCGAAGAGCCTTTGATGTTAATCATTCGGTGGTAGTAGTGGGTTATAAGTAGTTATCCATAGGATTTTCTTACAATGATGATTCTCTGGCATTTTGGGGCTGCTTGTTATATTAGGCTTCTATGTGTGTAAATAGTGTAGTGTGTGCGTATTGGTGTTTTAAATCAATTGTTTATAGTATAGTGTATTCGGTGGGTTGTATGGACCTTGATGTGTGTTAATATATATTTTTTATATAAATTTGTTGAAAATGAAAACATCGCCAAAGTGATCTTATTTTTGTCGTTTTTAAGCCCCTTTGGTGCAAATGACCCCCAAAATGCCAGAGAATCATCATTGTAAGAAAATCCTATGGATAACTACTATTAATAAATCAAAAGACAACTGAATATAAATGATTCAGGTTCAATAACGTTTCCTTTCATGTCTGTGAACCATAAATGATACTCTTTTTTTGTGTTGTTCAGACATTCATATTTTCGATATTTCGTTTGTCGTCTATTAGCTAGCATAATGAAATGGTCGCAGAAAGGCATGAATTCAACAATATCTGAATGAACCATCAAATCACCGACAATATGTTGATTGACAACAGCACCACAATACTGAACAACAATGTACTTCTTGTTGCGACTATAAACGAAATCATCAGGAAGATTAAAATCTTTTGATTGTGTGTGATAGTATCGTTTTGTGATTGGTTGTTTAGCTTTCATTTTGCGTTTTATAAGTCAAAAAGAATATTTTATAATCATCATTCAAAGCATCTATTGATGAACAAACATATTTTGTGTACATGATTGGAACTGTTATTATTGTTTTATTCTTCAGTGTTTTGTTAGTTTGACGTAAAGGATTTAATAGTTTACATTTAACGTTTCCTGATTCATAACAAATGAATTCAGCAAGTTCATTAAATACTCTTCTTCGCTTTTCATGTTTCTTTTCTGTTTTTCCGTAATCGGTGTGAATGAGTATTATATTTTTGGGCTTGTATGACAGAAGACCTTTAAATCGTTGTTTTTGTTGAATCTCTTTCAATTGCATTGATTTTGCTCTTATGTATTGCCATTCAAGGTCGCAGTCGTCTTGCATCTGTTGAGGTGTAAGATAAATGTATTTTGATTGCCGTTTGTCAAGGTATTCATCGGTTTCTTCGTCAAATGATGTGTATAAAGGATTCAATAAGCGAAGAGATGAATGAGGTGTGTTATTGTACCATGCAACCGTTTGTTGTATCAATACATTGTTTGTCATTCGTTGTTGTGATTGACCGAAAGCATTTCGTAAAGTTCTGATTACTGCATCAACACATTTATGTGCATTCGTGAAAGGTGAATCATCAATGATTAACTTTATTTTGTTTGGAGCTTTGAATTTAATTGTGTGTTTGTCTAATTGATATCTTTGCTCTTCACCGTTGCAATAACTTTTGAATGCATTTGATATAAAAGCCTTTTCACCATCACATTTAATTGTTTCAATTCTGATACTTCTTTTATTGACTAGTTTATCAATTACTTTGATTACATAATACTCAGACTTGTAATCAATTGGTTCAACAATTAGGTATTTGGTGTTTACATTGATAAGAACAAGATAAGCTTTGTTTAATGCAAACATTATATCCATTTCCCAACAGTGAGGCTCAAATGAGAAGTCAGGTTTTGATAGTTTCTTTACTGTTTTCAATTGGTAATCTGGTATGTATGGCTCGGTTTTAATGTTTGTGTCTTTGATGTATTTGTATTTAGATTTGAAAGGATAGTTGATTGATTCATTCATTTGAATCGCAAAAATAAAGATATTATTTAATGATGATTATTTAATGAAAATCAATTTGTTTATTCATTTGCTTGACTTCCTTGTGGTGTTCCGTCATCAACATATTCTAAACCGTCCAAAGAAAGTTTGAAATATGTGTCGCGACACAAACATAACTGAACTGGTGGCGGATGTACCGTACCTTCTTCATTGACATTATAATATGTATCATTCTTTCCTGTATGAATTGGTTGACCATTGATTTGAATTTGAACGTTTCCAAATCCCCCGTCAAGACCATCATAACAATATCCTGCACTCGCTCGTTCAGTTTGAATATTGAAAACAAATGATGTTGCATCACTTAATGTATTCTTGTATCTTGTTCCTTCTGAGTTGTTCTTTGGCATTGTGAAACTGTCTTCAAACTCTTTTGTGCATTGTAATGTAATGGCATCAAGGTCGCCAGCAGTTAATTGATTCTCAAAGAATCTTGCACCGATTGTGTCAACGTTTTCATCTGGAAAGTTCTTGCCACCAATGTTGAGATAACAGTTTTGATAAACAGGGTTTTCAAATACAGTCAAATCATTATGATGTTTTGGAAACAGTACAGACATCGTGGTCACGTTAATCAATGGAATGTTTAAAGTTGATTTGATTCCGTTTTGAGCTGCAGCAATAGGGAAAGCATGATAATCAACCTTTTGTGATGGAATGATGATACCTTCTCGAAGAATGTCTTCAATTCCTTGTCTTGTTGCTTCACAAACACCGTAGCCCTGCATATTAGATTTGCAAAGTGTGATTGTCATTTGATTGCATGTTAATACAGCCTTTTGTGATTCATATTTCTTCATTATTGGTGTTTCTTCAACGATTTCAATTGTATAATAGTCTAACATATCTTTAACTCCTTTATTTTCATTATCTGGGTTGTGTCTTGCAATCTCTCTCAAGTCAGCAGTTCGTTTAATACCAAATCTTTCATATTCTTCATCTGTGAAATCAAATTCTAGCTCAATTGGTTCCGAATTAATTGGTGTGTGTTCATCACAAATATTATATTTGAATTTGATTGATTTATCAAGAACACCAGGTATCAATGCTTCATTTCCAATTTGTGTGAACTGTCTCTTAAGTTTTCCTTTAGCTTTCAATTCACGTAATTGCTCAAGTTGTTTCATTGATATCTTGTCATCATCTTCGAGGAATGCTTTTGTTTCAGCAACTGTGTAAGGGTCTAATACTGCCCAAACAAGACCAGCGGGGCTAACTTGAAAACGAATAGCTAAATCACCAATGATTCCGTTAGGGAATAAATCAAATGCTTGTAATGCGAGCAAGTCATCAAAAGGTATATTCAAATCAAATTCACACTCAGCTCTTCCATTATCTTTGAAACAATTAAGATTAACATAAACTCCTGCATGTGTTTGTGAATAGTTGCTAATGTTTTCCCATAATGAATGAACGAATCGACGTCTTTTCTTTTCTGTTTCAGGTTTGAGAACTGAATACAGGAATCCTTCACGAATTGATTCATTCTGTTGATATCCGACATTGACATTATTATGTAGAATCTCTAACCTGTCAAACAATTGATTTGATGATTTGAAACCAACAAATAATTTATAAAGATTTTCAGGGTCTTCAATCGCTTTAAGCTTTGCAATGTCTGTGCTTAATTGAAGATTCAATTTGACGTGAAATGTTAAGAAACCTTTATCAATATCACTGATGAAGTGGTCAGGATGTGTTAAACTGATTTGTGAATACTGTCCTTGATGAAATAGAGCAGGTTGGTCATGACAATCAACTGTCCTAAATGAAAATGAACGTGTTCCGTCATTAACGTTAATAATGTTGCGCATTTCCTTGAACGCACCCAATACATTTCCTGTCTCTATTTGATAATTATGAGCTCTATCGTTTCTGTATAACATTTATGATTTAATAAAAAGAATCAATATATTATCTCTTTTATTTACTCTTAAAATATGGGTATAGGTATATTCAACAAGATAAAGAACGGTTTTAGAAAACTAGCCAACAAAGTCAGAGACACAGCACAAAAAGTCGTTGAAAAGCTCCCTCAAGTTGTTAACGTTGGAAGGCAAATCATTGATAAAGTTAAACCGATTACTGGTCTCATTCCTGGTGTTGGTCAAGTTGTTGATTTCGTTGATAGAGGTCTCAGTTATGCTGATACAGCTGGTAAAGTTGGTAAATCAATTTTAGATAAAGTTGGGTAAATATAATGAAACGTTTTAAATTGAATACAAATGAATGATAACATCAACGAACTTAAAGTAATAAACGAAAACATTAATGAATCAAAAGTGTTTAAATCAGTTGAAGAGTTCAATTTGTTCTATCAAAAGAATATCGAGCAAATGAAAACACAAACGACTAACTATTTGAACAAGATTTATAAAATCATCACTAATGACGGCAATGAATACAAAATCACTAAACGTAATTGCAAAGACGGCAAACGATGTGATGGCGACATTTATTTGAAGAAAGTTGGGAACACAATCACTAAAACACTTGAGAATGACAATATCAAAGCTGATATAAATATGCTCAGAGAAACAGTTAATGCTATATCTACCAAGACCGATGCTATCGATGAACTTCGCGATTTGTTTGACAGTAAGTTGATTCACGTTGATATCATCATTAAACAGCTCATCGATAAAAATAAAATACTTGAAGAACATATCAATAAGCTTTCAAATGTTGTTGACCAACAATCAAAAGTCATTAATGAATATGTATTAAATGTTGTTGCTCCTGACAACCACCGAATGATTAAGTGAATCATGATGATTTAATGATTTAGTCGTTTTTGGCGGTGGTTCATGAAATACATTACCTTTTTCATTATAACATTTCACTGTCGGTGCTGAGTTTATTTTTGTTCTCTTCTTTTGCATCGTTAATTGTAATCTATCAAAATAGTTTTTGTGTTTATCATCATGAACGGTTCTCATTTGATTAATAGCAGACATTTAATTGTTATTAAATGAGTGAACTAACAGAATACAAGAAAGAAATACCAGAATTAAAACGTATCAAACGAGGATTGAAAGAAAAGTGTTATGATTACAAACAATGTCTCAACAATATCAAATCAGGAATGTTGGGCTCTGATGGTCTTGCCGTTCGTGAGTCTCTTATTGAAGACATCAACAGCCTCAAAAATAAAGTTCATCAGCTTGAGAACGAATTAAATGAACTGTCCAGTAAATGAAACATCAATTGATGGTAATCATTAAATGAGTTCATATTATTTTTGTTCATTAGTCGTGTTGACGGTGGGCTTTAGCCCGACGGAAACCGACTGATATATACTACTAAACAAGTTCAAAGATGTAAATTCAAAGATGAAGATTCAAAAGTGGCAACCGTCAACTTTAAACTTTATCTGACCGTTCAAAAGCCCAACATTACTCTCTTACCTATTGATCTAAAAGCTGCACGGCAGTGATATTGAGTAGTAGCCTGTCTTAATGAGCAATGAATTTTAATTATTTGATTACTTTGTCTTGAAAGATTATCAATGTATCTATAATTTGACATGAATTGCTTGGTCGAACCGAAAACATTTAAATCTAGCGGTTGTGTTAAGTGAGAACTGTGAGGAACCAAAAGATGTATTACTAAATTCTCTTCTAGTAAATTTATGTTTTTAATTGATGTGATGTGAGAAGAGCAGTTATCCATAATTAAAACTGCTTTCCCTGCATATGAATATTTATTTCTCAATTTGTGTAGCTCAGGTAAGAAGCAAGTATAAATCCAATATGTAAATGATTCGGCATTTACATATCCAGACTCTGTGTGGACTATTTGGACTTCATCAGGATTTAGGTAGTTCAATAATTCACTATCGTAACTGGTTCTTTGTACAGCATACTGTGGCCTGCATACAATTCCAGAAGGATTGATGCAGGCCAAGCATGTTGAGTGTATTTCTGCTCTTGTAATGGAGTATGGAGCTGTTTTATACTGATAGCTTGCAGGAACAATCACTATTTGTTGCCTTGAATCTTCATATTCAGACGTTCCCATCTCATCTAAATTAAAAATAAAGTCGATAGGAACGTCCTGAATTTCTTTTCGTAAAGTATTCAAATTATTTTCAATATCTTGAATAGATACTTTAAATCTTTTATCTTCTAAAGCAATTCCTACACAGCTTTTGAACATATCTGAGAATTTTATACTTATCATATGACGTATAGTATCAACATAAATGTATTTGTTAAAAGTTGTATATATAAATTTTGTTATTTGGTTTATAGTTGGGTAAATTGATAATGAATGCATTCTCTTTATTTCTTTTTCTAATATGTTGAATTCTTCTTGAGTTAAGCAAGGTGGTCTTCCATCACGACCAACTCCTCTTTTAAATTTCATATGTAGCTTTCTAGCTTTTTGCCTAGAAATGGCAAAAACGTCTCCTATTTGCCGATACTTTACTTGCATTGTTTCGGTTCTTAAATTTTCACACAAGAAACCAACTTGCTCAATAAAAGTATTTGCAAAAATAAAAGTGTTTTGTTTTATTAATTCATTGAAAGCATTGGTCTCATCAGGAGTTCCTCGAAATGAACCTATCATTGGTTGAGGAGGTTTGAATTGCTTTTTCCCTAGCTGCTGAGGAAACTTCGGATACATTAATGAAGTGATATCAATAGCCAATTGATTTTCAGAGAACTGATCGGAGCTTTCTGAGAATCCACCACTTCATCTAAGGAACTTTTTGATTTATCGTATTCAAAAAAAATCACAGAAAGATCGGAATTTTATTGAAAATATGATATCACATATCAACTTTTTCAATGAATACACTCTACTTTTTTCAGAGCTCAATTGAATGCAATAAGAAATAATTAAATAACCTCTATCAAAAATTGGATTTTCTCAAAGTCTCAAAAAGTCATTTTTATTCTCTCAAAGTCTAAAATCGTTGTGATGAAAAAGTCACATTATTATATCTATGTCTCGAACTTTTTTGATGAAAAAGTCTTTGAGATCATATTATGAATTCCCATTTTTTAGATAAATATGTCATTGTTATTTGATCATAAAATACATTTTATGTTGTTTCATTTTAAAACTCAAAATAAGAGCCTAAAACAAAAAGTAATACTTAGATATAATATATAATATATACAATTATAACACTTTCATAGTATACTATAGCAATCCTTTCAAAAATTAATATGTGATTGGATAAATTCTGTTTTTTCAAATTTTTTTTATTTCACATTTCATCAAAGATTTCATCCTAAATATAAAACATTTTTTGATTTTATGATATCCAAAAATATGGAAAAGTTATTAAAGCTGATTGAAAAATCATTAGTATAATTTATCAAAACCATAAATTAATATATTAAACATAAAATTTATCATACAAAAAAAAAAAAAAAAAAAAAAACTTTTTTATGATATATATTACCACAAACAGCTTTTCTTCAAGAATAATTTAAATTATTTCTTCGAATAAAAAGAATTTGCGGAATTTATGAAATCATCATTTTTGAAAAAAAAGTAATTTGCAAAAATCTAATTTTGAAATAGAAATATTAATTATTTTTATTTTTAAACAATTTTTGAACAAAGGATTTTCAATAGTGTTGATATCTTTCTCAAAAAATTAAGATTTTATTGTTTGGCTTATAAAAAAACTTTTTAATCAAAAAATCATGAGAAAATAATATGATCTCAAAGACTTTTTCATCAAAAAAGTTCGAGACATAGATATAATAATGTGACTTTTTCATCACAACGATTTTAGACTTTGAGAAAATAAAAATGACTTTTTGAGATATACTTTTTAGACTTTCGGATATTTTGATGACTTTTTCATCACAACTTTTTAGACTTATCAAAATTTTAACGATTTTTTCATTACAACTTTTTAGACTTATCAAAATTTTAACGATTTTTTCATCACGACTTTTTAGACTTATCAAAATTTTGATGACTTTTTCATCACGACTTTTTAGACTTATGTATATTTCAGTGATTTTTTAATCACACACTTTTAGACTTAGAATAATTAACTTGACTTTTTCATCAATCAAGTTCGAGTCTACCTATATGCAAATATATATATATATATTGAAATTAGTTTAGATATATATTATAATAATCTCTTTAAATACTCTATATTTGAACAGATACATATATTTTTATGTGACAATAAAATTCAATGCACAAAAAAAGAGATTTTGTGAATGAATAGAAATGTTTTGAAATTTTCAGATAAATTTTTTTATTTCAATTTATGGGTGGTGCAACGATAAAAATATGTTATACGTTTTTTGAAAATCTATGAATATCTTTTTTTCTATTTAATATAATTAAATAAATTCAATATAGAACTCTTTATATTTTTAATTAAATAATTTTAAATGATAATTCATTGAGCTATTCAAACTTTTTTGGTAATCATTTAATGTGAAATATCATGAAATAATATTGATTTTCAGTAGTATAATGTATTATTTTATATTCAAATACATTTCCATTTTCTAATCACTTAGTTAAAAATAATTTTATCTTCAATGTGATTAAAAAAATTGCATTTTTTGGTTGTATGCCATATAGATTTAGCTTTTCGGAAATATCAAACAAATTCTAGATAATATAAAGTATCAATAAATAATTTTATTTATGTGATATATATGATTGTATACTATAAAATAATCACATTTAATCGTGCGCAACTTTATTTCAAAATGAAATTTGCATCAAATACCTTTCAATATATATCTAATATTATTATGTATTATTTGGTTTTCATATCATATATAAGTTATATTTAATATATATTTGATTTTAATTTTAAATATATTTATAATAAATAAAATAAGCATATATTAAAAAATTATTTTGTACTTAACAGTTTTTGATAATAGTTTAGAAAAATTTTTTCAAGCACCATTCTTAATTTATTGAATGATATTGTATAAATATAATTATTTTATTTCATTCAATTCTAAATTATTATATCTTATTAAAAATTACTTATAATTGTTATTAAAAATATTATACTATATATATGTATATAGATAAAAATAAATATCATATTTAATATTAGTAAATTCTAATGTTAATATAAAAACATAAGAATTTAGTTACTCATATTTTCTGAGAAACAAAAATTGATAAGATTTTATTGAATTTTAAATTGAGAAAATTCTGAATAAGATTATTTTTTTCCTCATTCAATTTTAATATACATATATAGTTGCGCAGCATTAATTTTATAGTTCCGGACCTCAGTTAACTCTTATAATATATATCATTATATTTAAATTATAAATATAAAACAAAAGTATTTTTTTATCGTTGCACCACCCATTTCAATTTTTTATTTCAATAAATGTCGTACAACTAAATTGAATAAAAAATAAAATTAAATTAATTTATATTTATCTTAATAAATAATTTAATTAATAATTATAATATATAATTTATATATTTTATATCCAATATTATAAAATGTAATGGTTGAAATAAAGACTTTAATTAAAATTCAATAATTATCGATTTCATATATATTTGCATCATTTAAAAAATATAGATGTCATTTGAATGGATATACTATGTGTTATACAAATAATATTTTACTTTTTGACGAAATCCTTCAGTAATTGAAATATTAAACTTTTTATATTTATGAAACCAATCAACTAAATCTTCATTTTTAGAAAAAACTGACATTTGATTTAGAATGAAATTCAAATATATTAGAAAGTAAATGCATATAAATAAAATTGTATTCTTCATTTGGCTCCTGTAACGTCCAATTTTTTTAAAATCATCATTTAATAATTCAACAAATTCAATTTTTCTGAATTTTTAGCTAAAAAATGAATTTTTTTTCAATAATAATAACTATTTTTTATAACACTTAATGTTTTAAAAGCATATAAAAAGATATAAAAAGAATTAATGATTAGAATAATTTATATAAATAGTTATCCCTATTCTAAATTTTTATAAATGTTATAAAATTCTTATCAAAAATAATTAAAATAAATTGAGATAAAATACTCAAATTTATTTTCTGAAGAAAATTAAATATATACTTATATCCTTTTAGTTTTTATTTTAATTTGAATTTTGTACGATGCAAATATTTATAAAACTGATTATTATTATTATAATAAAATATAATTAGTTTAAACAAACCAATCATTGAGTTTTACTGTTAAAATTCAGTTGTACGACCTTTATTTCAATGTATAATTTCAATGTAATATTGAAAAATATTGAGAGATATAATTTTTATAATTCATCGTATTTTTAATTGTTTTATTATTTTGGAACAAATTTTAGATTTTTTAAATAAAAGCAAAAATATGTTAATTTATATTCGATATATCATTTAATATAATAAATAAATGATTTAATTTTATTTGTCAATCAAAATAAAAATAAATTACAGTAAAGGACATTTTATTTCATATTTAACTTTTTTAAAAAATCATTATAATCTGTTAAATATGCAAAATAATAAATATAATATTAAATAAAAAAATATTTTTAATGAATATCGATTTCAAATTTCAGATATATATATTGTTTACTGGGAAATTCAATAATTTTGTCAAAAACTGGGAAATTCAATAATTTTGGCAAAAATTTTGAAAATAAAAAAATAAATAAAAATTAATTTTTATTTCTTGCTTTTTTTCCCTGGACTTTTCTTACGAAGTAAAGGTCTTACATCATCAGATGTTATACAAAGACCTGAAATTTTAATTGCATTATTAGGAACAAGATCAGTTTGAATAAAATTCTTTTGTGAAACATGAACATTTTTATTTTTTAGAATTTTTTCAGGATTGCGCGGTAAAAGCCCACAAGCTTCAAAAGCAATACGGCAATTGTGTGTTGTTGTTGCAATTCGATGGGCATCGACGAATCCTTGTATTTCGGCTGTACGAACGACTGAAATTTTTTCTTGCTCATTTTCATCTATTTCATCAATTATATGCGATGCAATTCTTGACAATGCATCTTTAAGAGGTCGAGCTACAACCCTATCAAAGGGTTGCATGATATGAGTTAAATGAGGCGGGAAAATAATTACTTCAATATTGGCCTTTTTAAAAAGATCCATGACATGACGGTTATTTCTTGAGCCGTGTCCATCAAGGAACAAAATGGCCTTTTGTTTCTGATCGAAATGGTATGTTTTTCGAGTTTCAATTACTCTTTCAATGAATTTTTTGGCCCAACATTCGAAACATTCATCATTTATCCATCCATTGTCTGATCCACCGATATCTATTTTACCTCCAGCTACTAAAGGTGTTAGATCTTTGGGCATGTTTTTTAATGGTACAATAATATATGGGACAAAGTCATCGCCAGCCGCATTTATTGTCACCATTGCGGAAATGTGACATGAAAAATGAAATTTATCAACTTTGTGTCCTTCCTGCTCTCCTGGTGGTATTATTATTTTTCTTGGCTTACTAATTTCAACACTAGTCTCATCTGAGTTGAAACATAATTGTGGGGGAACACCTGAGCACATTTCCTCCGTATATGTATTTTCAAAAAAATATTCAATAGTTTTGGTTGTCGCACATTCATATCTGTCTTTATCTATAGTACATGGACATTTTGTGTTGAGTTGAAGTCTGTTTGACGCTTCATATTTATAATTCTTTCTTAAATTTGGAGGGTATTTTTCTCTATCTTCTGGGGCCATTTTTTCTAATTTCTTTCTGTATTTATCATCTAGACAATTAGCAATATCTGTATAATCAGCACAATCTTTTTTACGGAATTTCTGTTTGATCATTGAATGAATAGAAATTGCATCTTTATAATTTATAAGAGGAGGTCGTCCTACTCCAGTCCATTCTTTCCCTTCTTCTAGGGCTTTATATCTTCTTAAAGTTTTTTGATAATCTGCATTTAGTTCCTTGCAGATTGTTGGTAAAGGAAGATTAATACATAATTTTTTCACATGCGCAGCCTTATCTTCTGGCGTGTCTTGAAACCTGACTTCTGCTGTCAATAATATGTGTGCTGGTATGCTATTCATACTAAATAAAAATGAAGTAAAAATATCCGTTTATTCATGAATTAAAAGCATATTATTGTTTTTAACGTACATATTTTGGCGCCAAAATTTTGCCAAAATTATTGAATTTCCCAGTTTTTGACAAAATTATTGAATTTCCCAGTAAACGTTAATTAAAACCCTTAAACACTGATAAGGAATCATAACAGATTGATAGTTGAATATTGACTGAAAGTAGCATGGTTGTTTAAATTGGAATGATATACCAATTTTCAAATCATTAGATTTTTTTATAATACTTTTGTAATAATACTTTTTTTCAAAAAACGTGGAACGAATGAATATTTAAAAAAGGAGTGGAAACTCTGAAGTATTGAATTTTTTTTGAGAGAAAAAATCGTGAATATTTCATATATTCGGATAAAATTCATTCTAACATGATTAGTATATGAATTAATCATGGTAGACAAGATTTGGGCCAGATTAAATTTACTGGTATGGAGATATCAAAAATGATCAAAATTACTAATTTTCTAAATATGCAGTCATTGTTACGGGACAATATAAGATCAAAAGGTATAAAACGTATTGTCCTATATTTTAAGTTAAAATTACAAAGAATAGACCGCTATAAAGTTAGATAATAAAAATATGTGTAAATTTAATTATATATAAAAAATTCATTTAATAAACTAAACCAATTTATTACAGAAATTAATCTCACTTGCATATGATTGTCCTTGCAGTTATATAAATTGATTTTATTCGACATCAGCATAACATTATTTACTCTAATCATCTTCGCCTGCTCAAATCAATTATCCAATTTCAATCTCATAACTTTTTCAGAAGACTGAAGAGTCTCCTCCATTTATTATCAAACGTGTAATAAAAAATTACTAGTAAGTAATTATATTAATTGAATTTAAAAGATTTGAAAAAATATTAAAATTATATTTCTTCTCAAAATCGACCAAATAAAATACGGCAATTGTATAGAGGGGTTTCGGCAAAATTACGGATTTGACAACAGCACTCACCAACTACGGCCTACGGCCGTAAGGGTTAGCAAAATTTAAAAAATTTCAAATTTCTTTGAAATTCTCTTACAGAATTATAAAAAATCAAAATATATATTTCATAATGATCTATATTTTCGATTAGAATCACTTAAAATATCAATTGTCTGGCTAGATAAAGAGATATGAAATTCCTCTCAAAATTATTCAAAAAGTTTACTTCAGACCTTCAAAAAGTTGATCCAAAATAACGTATAATACTTCAGACCTTCAAAAAGTTGATTGAAAAAATAACGTATAAGACTTACGACATTCAAAAAGTTTATTTTTAAAAAAGAACAAAATATAAATATATGATTTAAAATTAAATGAAATTGCAATTTTGTGAAAAAAATATAGAATATGTTCGAAAATAATTAAATAGCAAAAAATAAAAAAAATACTTAGATAAATGCACATATAATCATTTTAATGGAAACTATAAACTAACATCAGATAAAGTAGGGATATATAAAAAAGTGTTTTACGTATATTTACTAATTTTTTGAATGATCAGATCAATTAAGGAAGATCTGAGATTTAATATCTCTAGAGCTCCAAACTTTAAAGCACAAGATACATTGTAATCTCTATATAATATTCTTAAAAGTTCATTAATTTGCAAAAAAAAGTTATTCTTTAAAGACATCTCATGATCAATATTATATAATTCCCAAAAGATATATCCCAAACTTCAAATATTTTAGATTTTGCATCAAATATTTCAATATTATACACAGAAAAGCTAAATATAATATAAAAATTATTCATTTACAGCTTTTTTTGAATGATGATAAAAGCATGGTATTGATATGTTATATGAAAAATATATAATATAAACATTTCAATTTAAATATGTGATTATATCTTGATTTTTTTTCAGCAAATAATATATTATTTTTTATGTTCATGATTTTTATGAGAAATTATATATAATATAAAAGTTATAAATGAAAGTGTAAGAGAGAAAAAAGTTTCCACACATTTTAATTATTATTATAGTTGGTGGACATAATTATGTTAAAGGTATACAAACTCTTTTCTTTCAATTTGTTGAAAGCAAAAAGTTGGTAATTTTAAGACTTACTAAAATTTTAATAGCATATTTTAAATCCTTATCATATGTATAATTGTATGATACTATTTACAACCTGTTTAGTTCATTACATAAGAAATTAGAATTTTTAATCTTTACTTTTTGAAAAATTTAAAAACCCTAGAAAAGTGGTGATTAAAATATTATTTTTTTATTTTTGAACTTATATTTTTCTATATTATTATATTTGTTTGTTTATAAAATAAAAATATATTTAATTAATTAAGAATATGTGGAGATACGAAAAATCAAAAATCGATATTTCAATAATTTCCAAATAATTTCTAATCCCTTCGATACATTTTCTTGTAATGATTTTATCGTTTTAAATATTTTATTTTACATGATATATCTCGTGTATTGGAAGATCTATCTAGGATTTATTGAGATAAAGCTAAAATATTATTTTTTTTGACGGTTTAAGGAGAAAAAAAGGTTAATTTTTTTTTCTGAAGAGGTGAAGTCGTCAATCTAAGCGAATTCAATTTTTTTAAAAAAGGTGAAGTCGTCAATCTAAGAGAATTCAATTTTGAATGCATTGAAATCACGATCAAAATTACCTAAAGATTTAAAATAATAATATATTTATTTATAATCCAATTTTTTTGAGAAAAATATGGAAAATTAAACAAAAATTATAATTGAGAAGTGAAAATTTTATTATAGTTTTTCAAGAGTAGGTCAACTAAACCGTCCCGATAAAAAAACTTATATATAGCATTATGATATTTTTTTTATGATTGTAAATATTATATAAACTATAAATTTTTTATAAAATCTTAAACATTTTTAATTTGTTTATTATTTTTTGAGATATAATGATTTTATAAATTGAATTGAGTTGATAATATTTAAAATTGAATTAAAGAGATTTTGATTTTAATATCTTAAAAAAAAATGATATTAAAGAAAATTATTAGTTTTAAAATAATAAAATTATGTTTGATTTTTATGCTAGTTATCTGATAACTATTTGACTGAAAGAGACTTTTTTGATTTAACGTTGTTTAAAATAAAGTAAACACATTATTAATAAAAAAAAATACATTTTTCTAAAAATTCAGCAGTCAAATCCAAATATAAATTGTCCATATCAATTTACTACATGTTTTCCAAATAGTATTATAATATTGCGCAAAAAATTTGGGCCAGTTTTTTAAAAATTGGATTTTAACATTTTCGTTAATATTATCTAAAGATTTTCAATATCTTATTTGAAATAATTGAAGTAATACATTGATTAAATTGTATGATGTTATGAAAGGTTAAAAAAAAAAACTATTTTTTTCTTAAAATTTATCAGTCAAAACTATTAGCCACAATTTTATGGAAATTAATACCATTTATATAATACAATAATTATATATAGTTATAAAAATTTGGGCCAGTTTTTATATAAATTAATTTGAAATTACAATAAAGCTCTCTTGAAAATTTGAAATAAATAATTTTAATTTTGAGAGGAATATTCATAAACAAATAAAAACAAAAATTTATCAACAAATTAATGAAGATATTTAGTATAATTAGTATTTTTTTGTTTATAAAACTCGAATTTAATACAATACCTTTAAAACAAAAAAAATGAGGACTTTTTATAAAATGAAAATGCTTTAAGGGTGGAGTCTCAAAATTTTTCGCCACTAAAAAATTTGAGAGAAAATATTCAAAATTTCATTGAATTTTTGCACACCCCATAAGTACCTTCTCTGTTTGAAATTGATTGAAGTTATTTTAAATCAATATCAACTATGACTGTGAATATAACGTAACGTTTTGCGTTTTTTTATTTTATGGGTTTATCAAGATAAAAATCGATTTCATTTTTTTTAAATTTTTAAAATCATCATATAATAAAACCCAATAAAAAATTTAATAAATAAAAAATAAAATTTTATTTTAAATATATAATAATAAGTAAATATTTATTCAATTTCATCTTAGCTTCAAAAAATGTACAAACAAGAATGAAAAAAATTGAATGGAAGAGTCGCATTTTTTTACATTCAATTTTTTAATCTTGATTTATAAAAAAAGTTTATAAAAGATAATAAGAATGTATTAACTTAATAATTCTTATTATTTTAAATAAATAAAACGCGTTTTTGACGAAAATTCCCATAATATAGATATTAAAGAAAATAATTCTAGGACCTGGAAAGAAAATTAAAAAAGATCAGGCATATTTTTATTTGCGGAGTCATATATAATAAAGGAAAAAACTTCATATTCTTATTTTTCTTGAATAATTTTTGCAATATATATCAAATAAAAAAAAAACAAGTTAAGGGAACAAATTAAGGAGAGAGCGCATTAAATAAAAGAATTTAAGACGATTATTTTGAAAAAAAGCATATGATAATGCTATTTTTATCGATGAAATTAAAAATTTCAAAATTTATCTGAGGTTTGAAAACAAAAAAGTAGTAATGTAAATCATAATCGTACACTATTAATGTATGAGTGCATTTGGTTTAATGTATTTGATTTGATTAGTAAAAAATGAATTCTGTATTTAATCCTACTAAAAAATTGTTAGAAAAAAGTAATAATGCCAAAATAAACTTTTTGAGAAAAAATATCACTGAGACTCCACCCTTAAGCATTATTAGCGCATCTTGAAAAAACTTACATTGAATTTTATTTTATGATATTTTATATATATATCAAATATTTAAGTTTTTTTTAACAATTAAATAAAACATCGATGCACAGTTTTATGTTATATATAATATAATATAATATTATTTTAAATTATTCTGTCAATATATTTATCTATCTCTATATACTCCACTCTCCCTACAATTCAGCCATTTCTCGTTATTTTAAATACGTTTTTTCTCGTTATTTTTTATATTCAATTTTGAATTAAATTGAGAAGAAAATTTGATAGTAAAAATGAAAGTTAAAGTATTTTTTGAATATTTCAATGAATATCTAACAATAATAAATTTAAACCAAATATATAATATTTATATTTATTATTAATATTATATTTTAAATATAAGTAAAAAATAAGAAGGTAAAAAAATTATTATTTTAATATTCTGATAAAGTTTAAAAGATTGTAGGATAATTCATACAAATTATTACTTTTATATATCATTACTTTTAATATTTATACTTAGAATTGGTTGAACTTGTAGTCCATTCAAAATTATTTGATCATATCTTAATGCTTGCTGTTTTTTTTAGGAAAAAAATTACTGATTGGAAATATATGATTGATCATAATAACAAATAAAGAGGCGAAATAGGCAAGTTCAAAAAAATTTGTATAAAATATCATCTTATTTGGAAAAATTCAGGTAAACTAAAGAACATAGCAATTATCTTAAGGTAGTTTCATGTTAAGTATAAATGAGAGATTTGTTTCCAATATTTTTTAGATCTGGTATATTTTGAATTAGAAACAAATCGAGATTTCCCAAAAAAGACGATCGAATTGCATTGAAATTAAATTTTGATTTTGTTTGAAATATGAAGAGTAAATCTATATTTCAAAGCAACGTCCATTGAGTAAAAATTCAATTGGATTGAAAAGAAATCTTTTCTTTTGTGAGAAAAATCATTACAAAAGATTTTGTTTTGTTTGAAATATGAAGAGTAAATCTATATTTCAAAGCAACGTCCATTGAATAAAAATTCAATTGGATTGAAAAGAAATCTTTTCTTTTGTGAGAAAAATCATTACAAAAGATTTTGTTTTGTTTGAAATATAAAGAGTAAATCTATATTTCAAAGCAACGTCCATTGAATAAAAATTCAATTGGATTGAAAAGAAACTTTATTTTTTTGGAAAAAAAATCGAAATTAAAACTTTCTTTTGTAATAAAAAACAACTGAAACCTCTAGTTTTTTAAAAATTTTCCGTAAAGAGTAAAAAAACAAAAAAACTTGTGAATGATATAAATTAATAATATTGCGACCATGCATATACGAGGTTATCTATAGATAATTCTTCAAAAGCTTTTTGAACAAATGTTACTGTTCTTTTCATTCCTACTTCTTTTTCTTGATTTCCAAAAAGATAATTTGATATTTTAGAATTAACCTTAGATTTCAAAGGTGCGAAAATGGACAAGTCTAAAGGCTGTAAAATGTCTGTTAAACCGCTTGGAATAAAATATAAATTAATATTTAATTGTTTAGCAACCATGATTGATTTGAGACTTTTGTGAGAAGCATATGAATCAACAATTAAGTGAATTGGAATTTCTGAGTTAAATTGTTTTCTAATAAAATTTAAATATTCTATAAAATTTTCTGTTGTCATGTATGACTTTTTAGAGAAGGTTGAAATATTTGGCTCAATTAATTGACCTAATAATTCATCTTTTTCCTCTTCAGAATTTGCACCTGCAATAATAAACAAAGGTAATTTGCAATTCGTGCTTGTAATGCTTGCCATAACCGAAATTCTCTCCTTGGTGGAGTCTAAAACATTAATTGATACGTTGCTTGAATTCTTGTACGCCCAAGTTTTTACACAATTTGGTAGAATTTGAAATCCGGTTTCGTCACCGTTTACCACAGGTTCGCCTTTTAAGCGTGCGTTTTCTATCACTGATTGAATTGTTGCTTTGAATTCATCTATAACATATGTATTATCACTTTTTGGATTGTTTTTAGATCTTTGTTTAAAATGTGCCATTTTTGAAGAAACATTATGTCTTGTTTTAAAATCATGAATAAAATGAGCGCTGCAATTGAAATTCGGAATTTCAAGATCATCTTCGTGAATCAAATTGAAAGCATCAAAAACGACGGTTTGAAATTGACTGTCACTAAAATAATTACCTTCTGAAATGTAATTTGCGTCTATATATTCCATTATGTTATCTTCTTGTTGGTCATTGAATATTCGGTGGAAGGATCCATGGTTTTTCGTATAAAAAGGGTTCCATGATTTATCTTCATCCCATTTTTTCATCCATCCTCTCAGAGTTTTTCTATTTATTCCATGTAATGCTGCAATTCGTGAAACGAAATGACAATCTTCATTTAAACTGTTTTTATGTTCCAAGTACTTCTGTTTGACTGTCATACATAGATCAGGATCCTTCCAATATTTTATGTATGGATGTGGAAACCGACTTTTGGTTTTTTTGCTTTTCATTTTTCTTTTGAAAAAAGTGACAAAAGCAATAGCATTTCTATTTTTTAATTTCTCATTATTGATATATTTATTTATTTGGAATATAAAATTATTTTTTATTATTTTTCATTTTTATCATAAATTATTAAAATAATAATAATTATTTTTTTTTTTTTTTTTTTTTTTTTTTTTTTGTTAACTAGTTAAAAAAAAATATTGTTAACCATGTTAAAATTAAAAAATGGCTGAATTGTAGGGAGAGTGGAGTAATTCGAAAAATAATTAAAAAATAATAATTATATTTTTTTATTATTTTAATATTAAATATAACTATATATTAATATTTAAAATAAATTATATTTATATAAAACAACATTATGATTGAGATATTTGGATTTAATTGGAAATAAAAAAAATATTGAAAAAGTTCAGTTGACCTACTCTTAGTTTTTCTTTCAATTTATGAAAAAATTTAAATAATAATATTTTTAAACTACATTTTATTTATATTAAATTAAATATATAATTCATTTTATATATTGAAATATAATATATAATATGAGATATCTAATGATATATTTGATATTTGTTAGGATATGAAATAATGAAAAATCATTAAAATTCAGTTACGAAAGTTTTTTTTAATTTGTTGAAAAAATCTCGAGATATTTAATCTAAATAGGAATTTTAGATATTAAATGTGTTTTACAAAATATTCCATATTATTAAATCATATATAATATATTGTTTAATATTATATTTATTAATTTCTTAAGATATCAACACAATATTAATTTTATAAATTCAGAATGCATTCAAATAATAAAATATATTTATCTTATTTTTATAAATTACATTTCACAATATAAGATATTTAATAATTTTAAAATGTATATTAATATATATAATAACAATGAAATTATAAAATGCAATAATTAAAATGATAATTTTTTTAGTTTCTCAAAAAATAATCAAAAAAACTATTAATAACAATAAATATATATATGTAAACATTTATGTGTATATATTTATTTACAAAATGTTAATCAAAAAGATTTTTTATTCAAATTTATAAAACAATCATTTCAAAACTTTTTCAATTTTTAAAAATTTGTAAACTAATCAAAATTAGACCGAATTAAATTTCTTTTTATAAAGTCGGATTCAATTAGCTTGGGACAAACTTTTTAAATTACCATAGAAATCCATTCAAAAGTGTCCCAAGCTGCATGCAAGAAATTCAGAGATACTCAGAAAATGAAAAAGTGTCAAGCTCAAATAAAACGAAAATTAAAAAAGAAAACTTTAGAAGAAGTCTTTTTATTGAGACCTAAAAGATAAAATTGAAAGTGGATAGGGATAGTTCTATGACTTTTTCTATGAAAACTCGTCTGGACAGTAAAACCTAGCATTAATCTTATTTACTTGGCTTTAAATAGTCAATAACCACTTTTTGGCAACTGGTCACTTGGAGCTATAAAATGCTTTAATACTGGTCATTTCCAACCTAAAATGACCATCAATTTAAAGCCTAGCTTATTTATAATATTATAATAATTCAAGAAATTTCTATCTGGAGCATAAATATCTATTCTCGAGATGTTTTAAAGAGGTGATTCTTTTTTAAAAATGCTTTTTTTGCGTATGATTTATTCATATTGCTCTTCTTGGCTTAAAATAAATGAGATTTTATTAGTATTCAATTGAAAATTTTGTTTTTCACTTTTATCAGAATTTTTTTGAGAGAATGTCCTAAGCATTTTGAATCCGACTTTACTAGAAATTATTAGATAAATTTTTAATATTTATAAATATATATAAATATGAGTATTTAAAAAATAATCTAATAATATATAAAAGGTATTGTCCGAAAAAATAGAGTTTGGGTACCTTTATTATGTTTTTGGGACATAATCATGTTTTCTCAACTTTTTGAATGGTACACAAAAATAAAACACATTTTTCTCAATACTTTTTAAAGATAATTTGATAATATTATATACTTTATTAATGTATTTTATGTACATCATTATTTAATTAAATGAGCTATTATATTTGTGATTTATATGAAATTTTGCCATTAATGTAAAAAAAAGTCAAAATGCTTATTTTATTCTCAATAATTGAAACTTGGGATTTAATAATAATATCATTAATTCATAATCAGTAATGATATAATTTTGTCAGATAATTGATATCTAAAAACTTTCATATAAGAAAATTTTGATGCACAAAATAAAGTTAAAGATCATATCACTTTTTTGTTTTTTTCCAATAAAAAATAAAAACTTTTAAATTTTTATTTAAATATTTGATATAATGCAAATAGTATAATGATATTGAAAGAATAAAATTGGCGGTTCTACTCAAGATCTATTACCTTAATGAAAAAGAGTAACTTCTGAAATAACTTAAAAAGACTTTCAATTTTAGACATTGAGAAATTATTTTCATTATTTTAATAGTTCTTCTATACTTACCTAATATTTATTGATTAATTGCTATTTTTAATGCTATTATAATAGAAAAAATAAAAAAGTGAAATTTGTATATTTCTTAGAAAAACCTGAAATCTTGATGGGAAACAATGATTTTTAGAGGATTAATAATATATTTCATTGTATGTGTTATCAAAAAATGTAATTCTGAAATCATATCAATTATGCATGAGTGATTTATGAATGATTTTGAATGAAAAAAAGAAAAATGAAATTTTTCCAAGATTGATTCTTTTTCAACCATATTATTATATTTAATATATTATATGCATCATATAGATGATTAATACTGCATCTAATTTGAAATAAAATAAACTCATTTTTCAAAATTAGTAATTTTGTATGAATGATTTTTGTCATATTTTGAAAACACTTTTTCTTTTTATATAATTATTATTTCAATAAATTTTTTTCTAAAATATAATATATACACTATATTCTAAAATAATAACTATGTTAGAGCAAATTAAAACAACCTTTTTTTTATGGTAAAAGCATGAAATGTGATATGAAATGAGTTTTTTGAGTAGTGAAATGAAAATGAAACCATTTTTTCTAATTATCTATTTTATTTCAATAAATAATAATGATACATTTTAATTATAGATGAAAAGTAAATTATAATTTTTTTCAAATAATAAAAAAATATTCAGAAATTAAAAATTCGATATCTAATTTATGATCAAATTTAGTTTGATAAAAGTGAATGAAAATCGGGGAATAGAATGTATCCAATATGATATTAATTGTTCTACAATTGTTTTTTAAAAGTCCAATTTGAATATATAGAAATGATGTGAAAACATAATTTTGTCTCCAAAACAGAAATATGTCCACCAACTATAATATTTAATAATAATAATACTAATTTTATAAAAAAAAACATTTAATATTTATGAATATATATATGTTTAGTTATTTTATTTTTGAGAGAAAAACTGCTTTTTCTTCAGAAAAAGAAAATCTTGATAGTGATTTAGATTTCTAAACAATTTTATATCCGGTTATTTATAAATTGTAATATTGATTTAAGATATTATATCCAAGATATTCTTCCAAATCATATGGACATTTTTTGTATGTTTTTGTTTACATTTTCCTTTAATATTTCTTAAATCAGAATTTTTTTTTTTTTTTGAATATGACATGTTAGATGAAATGATTATTTTCTCTATCAAAGCTTTGAATAGAACCACTAAGCCTTTTTTTTTAAAAAATGCAAACAATGGTTTGTTCTCAAATGTAACTGCATCTGGATCATAATATTTATATTATTCGAAAAAATTATGATTAAAATTAAAATTTTATAAAATCTAAATTAAAATTAGGATTGCAATCTAAGCTGTCTTTGCTAGACATGTCATCATTGTTGTTATTAGAGTTGTTTAGTTCATCAATTTCTTCATTTACTTTTAGTTTTGTGAATGATATATATATATTTGGACTTTGGAATGGTTCATGATTATCGTTTGTAATTGAGCTATTTGTAATGTTAGCCTGGTCCAAATTTGAATTTCCAATTAGTTTTGCTGTTTTGACTATTCGTTTTGTTGTTTTTTTCTTTTGGCATTTCAGTGGCTTGATGGAAGAGGAATTTTTAGGAACCTTCCTGATAGCAAACAGTTCATCAATTATTCTAGCATCATTTGAGAATATCTCTGTGTAGAAATTGTCAGCAAACCATGTATAAACCGCATCTTTCATTCTTTTATCTCTAGTTTCGATGTGAATTCCAGGTTTTATATCTTTATATTTTATCTCTAGCTTGCGTGCCAATCCAAAAAGAGTGTCGCGTTGAAGACCTAGAGAATCAAATAAAGATTTGATATTATAATATTTGTCTCCTAGCTCTTTAATTTTCTTATTTGTTCTATCCCGGATGAACTGTGTTTGACCAGTAGCAGGTATAAAATTGGAATGCAAGTTGTTGACAACGAGAATTATTTGGGTTTTTTGCTTTTTCATTATTAAGTGAAGTGAAATCGGTAATATTTGTGATAAAATCATAATATATATATTCCAAGATCAATAATTTGAGTTTTGAAAAAAAAAAAAAAAAATCATCTAAAGAACATCTATTCAAAAGTTTTCAAACTTTTTGAGAATTCAATTTGATTTGAATATGATCAAAAAGATTCATCAGAATTATTTATTATAAGTAAATGATTTATTTATTAATAATTTTTTACAAAAAATAACTAAATAATTTATTTCACTTCAATGATTAATTCACAAATTCAATATGTGCTAGCTCAATTATTTAGCACTATTCAATTTTGCTTACAAATGCCCGTTCCCGATTGAAAAAAGTTCAGAAAAATAAAATTTTAAAAACACATTTTTCTTGATAAATAAAAATTAATAAAGATATTTATTTTTTTAAAATAGATATACAATTATACCATAATATGTACACATATTTGTATTTGATAAAATGTTTTTGATGAAGAGAAATTGCATTATGAAATTTTGATAAAAGCATTCAAATTTTATCTGCAAAGAATTAATATTATTATATATATATTTTATATCATTATTTGCATTATTTTTATTAATATAATTATAAACTGAAAGTAAAAACTCAGACCACTAATTGAATATGATTTGATTACTTTATATGATCGTCATATTTTTTTTAACGTCAATAAAAAAACTTGGAAGTGTATTCAATAAGGCGGAAGTGGATTCTGAGAAGCTTTCAAAAAAAAAAAAAAAAAATAAAATAAAATAAAATAAAATAAAATAAAATAAAATTATATCAAAATAAAATAAAATAAAAAATAAAATAATATCTCTAAGTATTGAAATTACTTCCTTGTTATTTCAAAGCATTTTTTTGAATAAACTCATAGAATTTTTCTATGTGTTGTTTGAAATTTTAGATGGTTGGCCGTGCAACTTTAATTTTTTTCATTGGAATAATCAAACAAATAGTAGTGTACAAAAGGGGTGATTTAAGACCGAGGGTCTTAAAACGCTTCGCTTCCCCCTTTCTCGGTTCTCCGCTCAGTAGTATACAAAAGGGGTGATTTAAGACCGGGGGTCTTAAAACGCTTCGCTTCCCCCCTTTCTCGGTTCTCCGCTCTTGACGAGCTTCGAACCGACCACCATAAATATAGGTCATTAATGCGGTCCATAACTGTCTTCAGTTTTTGATTTGTTATACGAGACCCTATATTGCGCATAAAAACCTTTATTTTCACATTAGAAGTATATGTTAGTAGTCTCAAAAGTGATATCTTTATACCTGACATGTGATATAAAAAACTAAAATTTTCAATTATTTTTTATATAATTTATACTTTTTAAAAATATTGAAATAAAAATTTTAAAAAAATTTATGAATTGTGATATAAAATGTTATTCTCTCAAAATTTTATTTTTATTCTTTTAATTTTAATTTTTTATCCACATTATAAATAACACCCTATAAATGACTAAACAAGTTGCTTACGTTTCTATTAATAAATTATGTGATAAATAAGAGGAATTTATTAAAGACCACAGTGTTGACAGCGCAGCTGGCCTTGGCTTTGCCAATGATTTAAAAACAAATGCATATGAATATTATGTTTTATTTAGTAAAGATACAGTATATGAAGATAGATTTGATAGTAATTATGTAGTATTTAAACCAATATTGATATCACTTTGGAAGAGACAACAATTGAAATATAATGATTTATGCAAGCTGTTTGAATGTGAAAAATTATATATTAAAGCCAAATCTAAAGGTGCACATTACAACATAAACACTAAAGAGAATCTACAAAATTTGGTCATTGAACGTGAACCAAAAAAGTTTACCAATAGAGATGGAAAAGAAATAGTATACCATGATATTCGAAATTATGACACATACAGTTTGGTTAAAGAAATAGAATCCCGTTTAAAGACTAACTATCAGCAATTCATCAAAGAATGTGGCTTATAATAGGTATAGCCTCATAGGCATTTCATGCGTAAAACCTTAATATTTTTTTGTATTCAAATGAGTAAAACAAATGCTACACTCAAACCTGGTCATGTAATGCAAGGCAATAATACTCAAAAATTATTAGGATACTGTAATAGATTGAACAATGAATTAGGGTTTAATATTACTACTACTTCAGGAGGATATGTACTTAGGGACATTTCATATGCTACTCGTTTAGCAGAACCTCTTAACGAATTTCAATTTGGTTTACGTGAAGGGAATAGTGTTAATAATACTACCATGAATAAATTCATTGAAAGGGTTCAAAATGAAAATCCATATGATAGACCAATAGATTATTCTGATTTAAAAGATTTTAATGATTATCAGTTTAGTAAATGGGCTAGAACAAATAATGGTGTTTATAATGAACTCTTAACAAGAATTGATTCCAAAATACTTGAACAACATAAAAAGACGGCGTATCCAAGAAATGTTATAAATGCTATCATTAGAATACTCAATGAACATGATTTTGCATCAAATGATAATATTCACCATAAATATGTAAGGCGTATATATCAAGAAAGTCTGGACCATTTCACAAATAGAGTATATCCACAGAGTGAAGGTGCTTTTAGCGACAATAATAATGTTCCCCCTTCTCAAACGGAGTTTGGGTCTGCTTTGCAGCCTTCCGCTCCTTTCTTTAGATTTGGTGTGGCAGAGACTTTCCCAGAATTGAATCCATTGAATGAATTAAGAAGAAGACCCCCTAATGAAACAACTCCAATTATAGATAACACTAATATTAATAATAACAATAATACATTTTTATTTCAAAATCAAATGGCACAAGAAGTAGATTTACAGCAATTAGTTAATTACTACAATTCTTTTGCTCAACAGCCTGTAGATATTAATAATATAGCGAACAATGTCCAAGAAATTCAAAGAATAGCGGTTGAATCAATAAACCATTTACGACATCGACCAGGTAGGGTTGGTGGACCAAAACAAGGAATGAATGCATTATATGAAATCGTTCTAGACAATAAAAAAGACATCAAAAGAAGAAGAAAAGCAATGACCCTTGCTGGAGCTCAAGATATTGTTAATAAAAGAAATGCAGCAAACCCTAATAGTCAACCATGGTCTGTATCAGATGAAGATGTTAACGGGGATAATATTCCAGATATTATTATTAAAAATGGTAGCAACCATCCAATATACATTAATGGATACACAACAGCAAAGTCAGATTGGCCTGCACGATTTCATTTCTATACAGATTATGATGCAGCTGCTAGAAAACAATATAGGACTGATCATAACGGAAAATCAATCACTGTTCCAATATATCTCAAAGAGAAATTGAATTATAATTATAATAATGACCTCAATGGAAATCCACATGATTTAGGTAAAATGAGAGGCTACACATTGCCTGAAGCATGGGAAAATTACAAGTTAGATGGGTACAGTTTCGTTAAGCAGAAAGACAAAAATGCCTTTGCTAGATTCCGCGATTATGTTGTTAGTCATGTTGTTGAAGATGTTATTAACGCTCTTAGGACTCAAAACATATTAGATATCACTCCTAAATTCAAGGCAAGACTAATTATGATGGCTACGTCAAAATTATGGAAACACTATATACTTAGTACAGTTGCTCGTAAACGTGGTTTCACTTCAGTAGAAAATGAAGAGTTTAAGAAATGGTGTAAGAAGAGTGAAGGAAAACGAATAGTTAATGCAGAAGTTTCAAGCCTTTTATTACATGTTCTTCATACTAATGGAAATCATTGGACTGTTGAACAAAGAGCACAACTCAGAAATAAGATTTATAATGATTTTGGACACGCTATGGTAGAATCAGCTCATGAAGTCAATGAACGTGAACAGGAAAATTTGATACACGATAGATATACTGGACAAGAACCGCAGGGCATGCAGTACACCCATCGAAATGATGATGAAGGAGGTGAATGGCATGATGGTATCACACCAGAATATAATCAAGAACGTAATGGTGAATGGGACAATGAAGATAATGAGGCATTTTTAAACTAAACATAATGTGAGTCTTTTTTTGCATATCAATTAATATGTAAATGAATAACCTAAAAGATGTCAATTATTTAGTATCAGATACACTAAAACAAAATAAAGACAATTTATCAGGTGCATTAATAGAACCTATTCACGAAGATATTCACGTTAAATATAATTCAGTAAATGTTATCGTAGGCAAACAAAATTCTGGTAAAACAGTTATTGCTCTACAAGAGATAATCAAAATAGGATTAATAAAAACACACCACCTATTAGTCTATATCACGAAGAATGGAGATGAAAATGATAGGAGCTGGCAAACATTGAAACACCTAATTAAAATGCCATATATTACAATCTCTGAGAAAAATGCAGTAGATTTTATGACAGAATTGATAGCTGCAAAAAATCTCTATTATCTTGTTAAAAGAGAACACTTAGAAGAAAGATTAGATGATGGACAAAAAAATGATATGTTTAATGTATTACATATACAAGACTATAATAAAGAGTATCTTCACACATTAGTACTTTTTGATGATATCTCTAATAGCAAACTATTTTCATCAGAAGAATCATATTTTAGTCAGCAACTTCGTAGATGTAGGCACACAAATATCACATACTTCTTGTTAATCCAAGGATGGAAAGGAATTAAGCCACATATCAAAAATGAGATAACAACTTTGTTTGTATTTCCATGTTTTAATCGTCAACAGTTGCATTATATATATTCACAATCAGCTAGTAATTTAGATTTTGAAGAATTTTATAATTTATATAGACAGCTTGCAGAAGAAAAAAATATTTATCCTGATTCACATTCATGCTTAATCGTTCAAGTATCAGAAGGGGGCGAGACTATATTATCACAATGATGTTATTATAAAGAAAGAGTACTACAAAAAAATTGTCAAGACTGTCAGGCTTTTATAAGTATAATCTCAATTTTCAATAATAATATTTTAAAGAGAGGAGCAAAAATTTCATCAATTTCAAATGTTGATATAAATTCTTTATGCTCGAGAAGTTTTAATGAGATTTTACAATTTTCAAAACCTTTTTTTCGATTATTAAATAATTTGATATTTGTCAGAGGATTTGCTTCATGCTCAATTAACAATCAGGATGGAAAACATATTTAGTCAGGAAAATAATTGATTTATTTAATTTTTATCAAGATAAGAGAAAAAATAATTAATAAAAGTTTTTTTCAATACTTTATTTTTTTTCCTCCGACCATTCAACTTTGTTCAGAAAAATTCTGAGAAATTACGAATTTTTAACATCATCAACTGCAAAAAAAAAAAAAATCTCAAATAATTGTGAAAATTCTTTCAAATAAATTCAAATGGATGAGCGTTTAAAAATGTGTGGTGAAACTAAAAAAAATGAAGTGATAATTTTGCAAATATCTTTTTATTGAGTTTAGTAATTCATATATTTACTATATATATTTGATATAAATTATGTTTAATATTAAATAGCAAAATATATTTTAAAAATATCAATACTTTTGCCAAACTCAATATCTCAAATATTTCGATTATTATTTCATTCTAAATTTAAATGTTATAAATATAAATATATTTTATTTCAAGCGATATTTTTTACTAGCAAAATTTAAGATAACTTTTAATAAATATAAGATATTTATGCAAATTCAGTAAAAAAAAATAAATATTTAATTTTCTTGAAAATTACCCTCATTTTCTCCAATAATATCATAATATTAATGTTTATAGATTGAGTTATATTAGATAAAAGTACTGCTATAAATTTCGTCTTGTTGATTTTGAGAAAATACAGAACCTATTTTGTTTGGCTTATATCAAGCCATTGATAAAATTCTAAAATAAAAATTTGTAATATCATTAATAGTATATTAAACTAAAAAAAGATATTGCATAGTTTCATTCATGGGGTCTATGTTTAATGGTATTTTTTTATATGATTATATGCAAAATATTAAAAATAAAAATATCTTAATAAACATAAAATTACTACTGTATTTATTTTGCTTGTTTAATTTATATATAAATAAATATAATTTTTTAATTTATTAAAAATCTAAAATTAAAGAAAAGCTATATAAAAAATGTAAATTTTGTTTTAAATTTTTCGATGTTGTGTTAAACTTTTCCTAAAGTTTTTTATCAATTCAAATTTTCTGAAGATTGATCTTTTTTAAAATAATAACGATTTTTTATATATTTTTTTTCCTATACATTTTAAAAATAATTTTATCTCGAAATTGGTAAGATGATATTTTTTACTCCTCTAACAAATTTTTTAGTAATGATAAAATAAATATTAATATATGATATAAAGATTCAAATATGATTTTTTATATAAAAAGTTCTAGTTTCACCACACATGTTTAAAATCTCTAGTCTCTAGAAATAAACTAAGATTTCTCAGAAAAATTCAGAAGAATCTTTGATGATGAAAAATGAAATCATAATTTAATTGAAAATTTAGATTTAGTTTTTATTGAATTTTTTCATTTATTTGTTTGTTAAAAATCATTTATATTGCTTTTATCTTGAAAGATAAAAGATAAAAATCGGTAACATTGGGATATTATATATAGGTCTTAAAAAGCATGTTGCTTTTTACTAAAATATATTTTTCGAAAATATTGGAATAATTTACCTTTATGGTAAAATATTTTCATGAACCAATTGATTTTCTATTGTATTTGATTCAAATATTGAGAATTCATTCAATTTATTACTATCTCGAATTTTTTAAAAAGAAGCATAAAAAAAGTCGATTAGATGATTTCGCTCTTATTTGATAAAAGGTACAATACGACTGATAATTTAAATCGCTTTCTTTGAAACATATATGTAATTCGAATTAAAGATTTTTTTTGATTGAAGCGAAAAATAGTCATTTGGAAAACGGGAGATAACTTTAACAGCTTGAATTTGATTATAGTTTTGGTTATGTTTGAAATAAAAAATGAAATTCATCAGAACGTTTTCTATATTTTTAATTCAAACAATACTCAATTTTTGAATTATTCTCCAAAAAAAACTATATATCATATCAAGATCATTATGAATTGATGAAAAATGAATAAAATAAAAAATTAATATATTAATTATATTTATAAAACTGAAAATAAAGGATTTATTTTAATCTCTTTTAGAAATATTCATAGATAATTAATTCTGGTAATCAGAAAAAATTTTATTTTCATTGAAAAAAAATTGAATGAATAATTGAGAGTTGAAAATCCCTAACTACAAATAATAATCTCAAAATTGAGAAAACCTTTCTTTTGAATTTATTTGATAAAAAAGAAGTGCGAGAACTAAAAATAACGTATTTTTTAATTTAAAAAAGTGGATTTTTTCACTAAATTGTTAATCAAATCAATGCTATTTTTAATATAATATAATGCATACCTAATGCTATACATCATATTTAATTATTAGGTCGTTTTAATGTTTGCAGAAGTAAGTGGGAAAAAATGGTATTTTGGAAATTTCTAATTAGTTCTGATATATTGTTGATTTTAATATTATTTATTTATATAAATATTAAATTATATATATAGTTTTAATATAATATACAAAATAGTTTTTTAATTTATAGAGATATTAGTATTTAAAAAAATAATAAATATAATATAAAAATATAGGGAGCTCTGGTGAATTTCATAGGGATAACTATTTGTATTTTTATTATAATCAACATGTATATATACATATTTTCTTATTATTCTGAATCGCTCGCCGGGGGTAATTTTATTTTTATTTTATAAAATTCTGAAGAAAAAATACGTTATAATTAATTCCCCTCAATTTCATATTTTCATAAAAAAATGCAAAAAAATATGGTTTCTTATTGTTAAATCGTAATGAAAATAAAGTGAATTAAAATATATACTATGATAAATATAAAAAAACTATCATTTCCCGATTTTATGCAACTTTGTTAAATTATTAAAATCAAGATATTTCAACCATCTTTTATTAAAATGTATGCTTATCCAACTCTTATTATGCACATTTGATAACTGATTTTAATTCCTCTATATATCTTTTGTTTTGTTTGATATTAAACAAAAAAAATGAAATTTAAAAATCTAAGCATTCTTAGAAAAATTGGCCCTATAAATTTAATTGAAATCAATATTATAATATTAATGCATAATATAATTCATATGTATATTTTTTATTTTAAATTTAACCTATTTAATTTTAAGATATTTATAAAAAAATATAACGACTATTGCGAATTTAAATTTTAAATGATTAATCAAATTTTTCATTCTGTTCTCACAAATTAATTTTTTATTCAAAAAATCATTTTTTTTATATTTTTATGCTTGAAACAATAACTATGAGCGATTTACATATAAATAAATTAAAAATTAGCTCTTTTTTTAGTAAGTTAAAAATTCTGAAGAAAAAAAACACGTTGTAATTATCTCCCCTCAATTTATAATTTTAAACAAAAAATATAAAAAAATGTGGTTCAAAGTTAAAAAAATTTAATAAAAATTATATGAGATAATACATATATAGCGGTAATTATAAAAATATGATTAATGACTTGTTTTCAGCAACTTAGTCTAAAAATTAAAATCAAGATATCTTGAGATAGTATGAGTAAAATTTGTCCCTGATGTAGTATATTCATTAATATCTTTGGATAATTGTATTTTCATCCAAAAATTCAGATATTGTCCAGAATTTGATAAAAAAAAATCAATTTAATTTTCTGAAAGCTCCTAGAAAAAATGGCCCTATAGTTTGGCTTACTAATGGTATTTATTAATATATAGGAAATATAATGCCGATATTAAAATTTATAGAGATTTTAACCTATTTGTTTTCAAGATATTTATTTAAATTTTATATTTGGTCAGATATTTTCGAAAATTTTGTCTATAATTTTATAGCAAAAATGGCTCAAATCGTATTATTCTGAATCTTATCTTTCCAAAGAAAGAATTATTATTGTACATCAGACTTTTCAATCTCTTTCAGCTGTATCACATCATTGGGATTATAACGATTTGAGTCATCATCTCAATAATTCCAGTCAATGTTCAGCTCATCACTTTTTATCTTGATATTTTGGCTTTTTTTTGGTTGGGATTCCCAACTTGGGAAAAATTAAATCTAATTTTTTTTTATTATTGAATTATTTTTAATAAAATAAAAATAACAATGTAATTTACATATATATAAATATTTATTTGTGTTCTAAAAGAGAGAAAATGTAATTTCTCTCCAACATTTATAAAATTTTATAATTGAATGGTTTATTTTTTATTTTATTAAAATTTTAAAACACAAATATTTTTACTCCTAGTGACTAATATAATTTAAAATCCTATCATAATAGAGAAGGATATATATATATATATATATATTATTTTATAATTTAATAATAATGAAATCAACCAGCTCTCGCACCTCTGATAAAAAGGATTATGGGATATTACAGGAAAAGCAATATTTATTCAAAAAATGAATAAAAACATATGAAATCTTCATTAAAATAGATTATATTTATATGAAAAGTTTTATTTAGTTTCTAAGCTTCTGCTTCAGATGCTTCAGCATCCGATTGGCTATATGCGTTAAAAACAATAAGATAGAAGAAAATAATCATGGAAAGACCTGTAATCATAGTAAAAATTAATGTAGGCACACCAACTTCCTCGCATAGATATGTATTTGGAAGTTGTGGTATATCTTCAGGTATTTCATCTATATCAACATAAGTATTGATTATTGGATACAGTATAGCATACTGTCTTAATAGTTTTTTCAGATCTGAATTATGCTGATTTAGAGTTCTACCATCCTTTACTTTGACGTCTTGAAAACTCTTTTTTTCCAATTTTGCCTTCCAGTTTTCAAAATCATTATATTTCTTTGATTCATCATTCCAACCATTTTTTTCAGGAATTTCATAAAGTTGTGAAGCATATCCAGCACAAAAATGTGATTGTGCATCTTTTTCAAATTTGTTTAAAGAATCAGAAAATTCTTTTAATTTTAGCAAATTTGCTTCGAATTGAGCGGGATCTGTTGATAATTCAACAGGTTTAAATTTTGGAACCTGGTATCTATCAACTCCCCAAGATGCAGCATAAGCTCCTGGAATAAGTCCGGCAAGAGCACACACGCCTACAATTGAAATGACTAAAGTGGTTCCTAGCAAGCTTCCAGTTATTTTTGCATAAAGTTCTTTAGCGAAAATATTAATGGCACCAAAAATAACCAATGCGACAAATCCAATGAGAGAGAGTATAAAGCAAGCAAATACGCAATTATAAATAACTCTATAATATCCTCTTCCGTATCCAAACCATGGTTGTATTCTACTCCACCAAAGTGCTGAAGATATCGTTGAACCTAATAAACCAACAGCAAGAATAGCCAAGGTAACAATGGTAGCAATTCTGTGTTTGGAAGATATGACTGTTTCAAGAACCATGAAAACTTATTATATAATGAAGTGTTTTAACATTTTAGCTATTGAGTGAAAGGTTATGGCTTTCCTTAATTCAAAAAATTGATAATTATATTCAATCGATTTGAAAGAGATAATATAAATTTTTGAAACATTATTATTTCTTATTGTTTCAAAAATTGTGTGAATAGATTAAGGTAGCTCTCAATTTATAAGCCATTCTAATTATTTAATTCAAAAAGTGATACTAACACATTAAATACTAAATAACCAACGTAAAGAAAAAATTCCATAATTACCTTTATCTCAAGGATATTTTTAATATAATATATTTTTTTTTTAATATTGATCACAACATAAAAATTGAATGGCCAATTGAATTTACCATCAATTATTTTTTTTGAAAATATAGGCTTTTTAAAAATAAAATGTTTATTTATCGCGATAAATAAGTAGTAAAAGAACTTTATATTGGTAATATATATTTTAATATATATAAATATATGGTATACATAATATAATCTATAAATATTTATTTTATATTAGTATATTTCAGATATAAACTTTCAATAAAAGATGATATCATTTTATCATAAAAAAATAGCCTTGAAAGTTTATTGAATTAACTACAAAGCATATATATCTATTTCTATATATATTAGTGAATATCAAGGAAATATTTGATTAGCCAAAAAAAAAAAAAAGTTCATAAGTTTTACTATGATTTCAACAAAAATGCCAAACGATATGATATATGCTTAATATTAGGGCAGAATATCTGAATTTATCCACCGTATTAACTTAAATGCTAAAAAATTTTGGATCGATTATAAAATAGTTGTACAATTCTGAAGGACATTCAAAAAGTGAAAATTCTTCAGAAAAAATAATCTAATAAAAATGCTAAATAAAATTAGAGTATCAAGAAAAAGTGGCTGACGATCAGAAAAAGGAGGTGACTAATTCAATTTTTTTGATAAATCTTATTGAATGATACAAATATTTGATAAAGCTTATTCAAATTGCCACTTTTTAAAATAACAAATAAAAATAATTCTTAAAACCTGCATTAAAAAAAAAAAAAAAAAAAAAAAAAAAAAAAAAAAAAAAAAAAAAATATTAGGTTCGGAAAAATTATCATTCCTCAGAAAAATTATCATAAATTATCAGTAAAAAGTGACAACTAAAATATACGTTTTTATGTATAGTAGTGTCTATAAGTGGCCACGCTCTCAATTAAGTGGCCACGGTGTCAGATTAATTCAAAAAGTTTATATAAGATTTTAATTCAAAAAGATTTAAAAATGAAAAATAAAATAGCAAAAATATACAATTTCTATCATTATTCGTGATTAACTAATAATAATTAAAGATCAATTAACTTATTTATTAATCTTTTACATTGTATAATCAAGAATCAATATCTTAATTTTTACTAATACAATCAAAACAAAATCAGCAAAACAAAAGTTTGATCTAACTTATCATTATTTCTTTCTAATCTTTTAGATCGATATTTAGTAATTATTAGAGGGTAATGTTTCTTTGAATCAGGATAAGACCATCCAAATGAAAGCATTAGTTGGATTTAATGATTTGTTTTGTTGATTTTCTTGATAGCGCTAGTAAAAAATAAGATCCTGAATAAGTTTAAAAGCGATATTAGAGAATAAAGCTACTGCTTTTCAGTAAATAAATGTAGGTATCAAATTGATGCTGAGAAAAGCATCAGCAATTTATTTTTGGAATGTCGATATAGCGAACGTAAGAAGGCAGGGACTAGATGATGCTGAGTTATGATTTCATAAATACAGATAATTTTTGAGAAGAAAATAGTGGTTACTCATTGAATTTTATTGATCTTTTTATTCAAATAAACGGCTCCATAATGCCGTTTTATACCACAATTATTTGAGTGGATTTTGATTTTTTTGACACCTTAAAAACGAATTTTTGCATCCACATTTTTCTTAAGAAAAAGTAGGAAATTGTGAGTGTGCCATTTTACACCTACATTATTGAAATGAATTTCTTATTTTCTGACACCTTAAAGATGGCCACGGGAATAAAAATTTATATCCTTTGAATTTTTTACAAAATTGAGAGCATGCCATTCTATTCCCTAATAATTTTAGTGGAGTTGATTGTCAAATCACCGTGGCCACTTAATTGAGAGCGTGGCCACTTATCGACACTACTATACATATTTTTCATTAAATATTAAAAAAAATGAGTATATATTACAGCTAATTTTTATCGTAATGGAACTAAATTTACTACAATAAGGAAAAAATAGAAAAAAATATAACCATTTTTTGTAAAAAACGTAAATAATTGAAAAAATATTGTAACACAATTTTTGAATAGTAAATATTTATTTCAAATAAATAAATAAATAAAATGATTTTAATATAAAAAACTGAGATATAACAATATTTTAAAAACATTGAAATTGAAAGGTAAAATATTTAGCCATTACAATAAGCTTATTGTATTAAAATTTGATTATTTATTTGGCAGCTTAAGGCTAAAATAATCTGCCTTATAATAGGTCAATATAAACGGTTATGTAAAATTAAAAAAAAAAATCGAATAAGTATTCAATTTTAATTGACCATAGGGAAGGCCAAAAAAAGCGGTATACGAAAAAATCGACGGTTTTTCGTATAAGAAACCGTTTTTATTGACCATATTGAAGGCCAAAAAAAAAGCGGTATACGAAAAAATTGAAAGGTTTTCGTATAAAAATTCATTCAATTTTGAGATTTTTTGAGATTTTTTTAATCGTTAGACGATAATATTTAACTGAAATTTTAATGATCGTGATTTATATATTTTTCAATTATTTATGATCGAAAAAAATATTTTCTAAACGTTAAAATTTAATTAAAAAAGAGAGCATAGTTAGGTATGAAAAATGCAGGATGACTTAAAATATTATTATATAATATAAAATATAAGGAAATAAATATATTCCCTAAATATAAAGATTAAATTGACGTTCAATATAAAAAAAAATATATTTTAATTTTTTGAAAAAGAAAAAAAAAATTGATAAGTTTATTTCAAATAAAATTATCAATCAATGATATAAAATTGAATTAAAATCCTTTGAAAAAAATTGAAGTCTAAGAAAATTGATAATGATTTTCTGAGTTGTTTGATAGTTGTAAAATATTTTTAATTGAAAAAAATTGTGAGAAAAAAAGAGTTTTCTGAGGAGTATAAAAAATAAAGTACTCAAAAAATGTAATTAGCAATAAAAAGAAATCCAACGTCACGATTCCAGATTTTTTTATTTATTTCATAATACGATTTCAAAATAAAACTAGTTGATCAGCCTTTTTTTCCAACTTGTGCCTATTGATCAAATGAATGTTCCTTATCATATCTTCATTCTTGGAAATATTTAAAAGCAAGCAAACACGAAATATTATAACTTATTGTTTTTTATCAACATTGCTCCAATCAAGATTTTTTTTAATCATGATATTAGTTATAAAACACTCATTTTTTCATTCACTTTTTGAATGATTTTAAATTGAATACTTTACCTTAATAAGCTCTTAAAAAAGTTACTTTTAAACGATTAAAAAATTATTAAAAAAATTAACAAAAAACTATGTTTTTTAAAAGTATTTTTCATTTTCCACGATAAGACAAACTATAATTGAGAGGTCTGTTTCGTTTAAATTTATGCTGTAGTATATATTTGAAAATATTGTTTTTTTTTTTTATTTTTTTTTCAAAAACAAAGTTTTTTTTTTGTTACGAATCGTTTTATTTTCAAAATGGAAGTCTATAATTAAAATGTTATGGCTAGATCTTAATCTTTTTTTAAAATTTTCTATTATTTTAATAAAGCTTTATTTGATTTATATTAATGTGATTTTAGTATTATATTATTTAAATATTATATTATTTTATTATAAAATATGTTTTTAATTTCTTAATTATTAAGATAATAGTGCATATATTGTAATAAATTTCTATTAATATGAATACATTTTGAAAATAATTAACATATTTTAGATAATAATTGAATAGAGATAATTATATAAGTTTAGATGATATCTTATTATATATTTAATTTATTAATGTTCATATAATTAATTATAATTAAAATAACATTTTATTCTAAAGGGCAAATAAGCTCTGCTAAATATTAATAAAGAATCGATACATATATAAATTACTCTAATTAATATTTTGTGTATTCAAATTTTTTGTTCATTGAAAAATTTTCTGACTTTTTTTTTTTTTTTTTTTTTTTTTTTTGAGTGAATTTTGAATTTTGAATATTTTCGAAATAGTTTTTCATAATTTTCTCTTTCAAATAAAATCTATAGATTTTTTGAGGTTTTTAAAAAACTCAAAATATTTGGATATTTTTAAAATATCTTATAATTCTTTATCAAATGTTTAAACTTTTTGTAAAAAATAAAATCAAAATATTATTTTTAAAAATTTGATTATACATTCGATTTAACGAGAAGGACGGAAGCAGAGCTTTTTATGATCTGAAAAATAAAGCAAGCATATAATTTCATTAATAAGCTTTAAAACATTATATATAAAAAAATATGAAAATATTTTTGAAGATTTTTAAAGATAAATATGTTTTTAACATAGATATAAAAAATATTCAAAAAGTTATTATATTATCTATTTTTCAATCCTAAAATGGCCCTTAAAGATTCTATATTATTTATTATTGTTAAGAAACAAATCATCAAAGAAGAAAGAAATCAACATTGATGACAGTAAAATATTTCCTTACAGATTTCATTTCAAGTAAAAAAAACATAATGGAAAAATCAAATAGGATTTAACTAAAAAAATACGTTTTAATCAGAACAAATTGCATAAAAAACATTTAAAGAAAAATAATTAATTAAAAATTAAGATTTTTTATATAATATTTTTAAAAGAAATGTATTAAGTGGTCAGAACCATTTGCTTGAATATTTGTAGTTAGAAATAGTATGCATATAATGCTGTTAAGTATGAATAAAATCAAAGAAAGCTGATAATCTTGAGAAATTCTGGATGACGATGATCAATTTTAATCTCGGTAATGAATGCGTTGAATGATCATTTTGCGAATATTTATTCCATTTTTTCGGTTCTATTTAAGAGGAAGCAGATTTTATGGTAACAAATTGGTCAATACAAATAAAAATAATGGCTTATGAACAAATAAGAATTGAATTTTATAAATCAATAAAAATTGTGAAAAAAATCAATAAAAATTTGAGAAAAAAAGTTATAAGCTGATTTCAGACGATATTGAATTTTTGAATTTATTGACCAAATAACAAGCCAAAAATATAAGGATGATGCTCTCAAAACATTTCAATGCTCCCAGAAAAATATAAGAATGATGCTCAGAAAAAAAAATACGTTTTTTTATTCAGAAAGTAAAATTTCGGCATATAATTTTCCAAAATTCCTTCAACAGTTTTCTCCAAAATTTATCCAGCTTATTTAAAAATGCACAGAATAGAATTTTGACAAATTAATTTATGATGAAACATAAGCTAAAAGCAATGATAAAAAATGGTATTTTCAAATGCTTTTTCTGGAAGAAACTCTGCTACTAAGAAAAAACAAAACAGCTTTTCCAATTATCAATAAAATATATTATATTATAAATACAGCTAATTTTTATCGTAATGGAACTAAATTTACTACAATAAGGAAAAAATAGAAAAAAATATAACCATTTTTTGTAAAAAACGTAAATAATTGAAAAAATATTGTAACACAATTTTTGAATAGTAAATATTTATTTCAAATAAATAAATAAATAAAATGATTTTAATATAAAAAACTGAGATATAACAATATTTTAAAAACATTGAAATTGAAAGGTAAAATATTTAGCCATTACAATAAGCTTATTGTATTAAAATTTGATTATTTATTTGGCAGCTTAAGGCTAAAATAATCTGCCTTATAATAGGTCAATATAAACGGTTATGTAAAATTAAAAAAAAAATCGAATAAGTATTCAATTTTAATTGACCATAGGGAAGGCCAAAAAAAGCGGTATACGAAAAAATCGACGGTTTTTCGTATAAGAAACCGTTTTTATTGACCATATTGAAGGCCAAAAAAAAAGCGGTATACGAAAAAATTGAAAGGTTTTCGTATAAAAATTCATTCAATTTTGAGATTTTTTGAGATTTTTTTAATCGTTAGACGATAATATTTAACTGAAATTTTAATGATCGTGATTTATATATTTTTCAATTATTTATGATCGAAAAAAATATTTTCTAAACGTTAAAATTTAATTAAAAAAGTTACTTTTAAACGATTAAAAAATTATTAAAAAAATTAGCAAAAAACTATGTTTTTTAAAAGTATTTTTCATTTTCCACGATAAGACAAACTATAATTGAGAGGTCTGTTTCGTTTAAATTTATGCTGTAATTATAAATAACTATAATTAAACAAATATCTTTTTGTTATTCGAAAAAATCCATTTTAAATTGAATAGAAAAACACGTTATTTTTCTGCTTCCGGCCTTCTATTTAACGTCAAATGCTATGCAAAATTCAATGGGATACCAATTTAAGTTGTTTAAATATCTGCTTAAATTCAAAACGAGCTTTAATAAATTATGATGCTTTAAAAAATAGAAAAATAAGCCAGCTTTTTCAATTATTCAGAAATTTTTTTTTTTATTATCTTTATTATCATAAAAGTGCCAAAATGATAATTATTCCGAGCCTAAAATAAAATATGAATAAATAATAAGTAAAATAAAAATTAACAATAAATTGAAAAGAAGAATTACTGTTTATTATTTTCATTTTGTAGAGAACCTTTCAATATTTTAACATGCTGATTGCAAATGCACTGTTTGGACACACCAAATAGCTTCGCTATGCGATCATATGACACGCGAAGTTCATCATTATGTAAGTGATTGGTTAAAATCTTTACTTGATCTCGAAAGCTTTGAGGATTAAGATATTGCATTTCCAAAATTGCAGCTTGATAAGCTTTCTTCTCTTCATCTGATCCTAGAAAATCTGAAATGATAGGCTTCGGAGGAAGCAAATCTTTGTGATTCTGCTGTGGTATCAAGATATGAACAAAATAAAAATGACATTAAAGATATGTGTACAAGCTAGTTTCTTCCAATTATTATTCTATTATATCCTTCTTTATTAAAGTATAGTATTATAAAAATATCATACTAATATAATTTAAAAATTTAAACAGTTGTTTTTAAGAAAAATGCATTTGATTTTTTTATATTTTTTGACTACAAAATGATCGTGCCATTCAAAAAAGTTAATCGGCATATTTTATAGCAATTGAATTTTTGGTATACACTTTGTATTGAAAATTGAAAATCATTTCCATTGCTTGCTTTTTTAATATAAGTTGAAACGGCATAAGTTCCTTATCAAAGTCTGATGATATAACTTCCATCAAAACTGCAATTCCTTTGAAATTTACGTCCATTTATATAAAAATAACAATAAAAAATTTGACCAAAATTGCATTCAAACAAATTGAATACTTCATACTTGAGGTGAAAATTTGACCAAAAAAATTGAATACTTCATACTTGAGGCGAATTTTTAACCTTAATATAAACTGAGTTTTTCCTTTGAAAATAATATATTTATCTCGAAAATATGTTAATTTTTTTTGCTAAAAAATATATAATCAAACAGATTAAAGATTTTAATGTTTCTATATATATAAATAAATTGATTAATCTCTTTTTATTACCTAAAAAATAAAGCTTTATTTTTATAAATTAGTATTTCTTAAAAACTGTCGAGCAAAATTAAAAAATAATTCTATAATTTTTGTTATGTAATACATTAATATTATATAATATATAATATTTGATGAATGATGGAAAAATATAAAGATAAACATAAATTTTTCTCACAATATTTATTTATTTTTAATTTGATCCACTATGGAAATTTGAATTTATCAAAACCATAAAAATCATCCATACCATATATAGTGATTAAATTATCAGATTCGATAAAAAATTTCATTTTTTTAGAAAAATATGAAGAATTTATGGTTATCTTTTGGCTCTTTTTTCCCTTATTTTAATATCTAATTTATCATTTACATCAAGTACTAATATGCAATCTACAACAAAATTTGATAAATATTTATTTTTTTCTAATAAAAAGAGTATTTTAACTATTTCATAAAATTTGGTCACTTCACCTTTTACACATATCATTAAAGTTTTTTTTTTAATAGAAAAAAATCGGTTTCTATATAGAGGTATTCCAAGAGAAAATGAAGCCCCAGCTTTTTGAGAGGCCAAAAATTGAATGAATAAAAAATATAAAAATTTTAAAATGTTAAAAATGCGTTATATAAAACCAACAAAAACGAAATATAGCATTTAGTAAAACATATATAGAAAAAAAGCATAGAAAATAATTGAGAGGGAAGATTTTTTGAGTGTATTTTATATTTTCGCTAAAATGTATTCAAATTTGAAATAAACAAATTGAAAGAATTTCAGATGCACACAAAAAGCAAGATTATTTTTTCTATGATATTGAAAAAGCAAGATTATTTTTTCTATGATATTGAAAAATCAACTTCATAACGTATTATCTTCAAAGCTTTGTTATTGATGATTATGTTGTAAATGAGCAAGGATTAGTTAGATTAAAAAATTGAAAAATTTTCCAAATTTGAAAAATTTTTATATCTTCACAAAAGTAAAGTTCGAAAAATTTTAATTGAATTATCGTATAAACAAAAAATATATTTATCTATTAATTTGACTAGCATCATACGAAAATAAAAATAAATAAATACAATAATATTGATCAATAAAAAATAAATATACTGGAATAAATAACAAATGTTTGAAAAATAGATTCGACTAATAAATTCCTTTGAATAAATCTATTCCAGCATATTAATTTCCTTTGAATCTATTAAAAAAGAGGCAAATTAAGTAAAAAATAATTAAAATGTTTAGTAACTTTTTTAATAAGATAAAAAATAAAAATAAATTGAAATTCACCTAATTTGACCTTTATGTTATTGTTCCCAATTTTTTAAAAATTTAAATATCTTTAAAATTATAATAGAAATAATAAAAAATAAAAAATAAATAATAAATAAAATATAATAATTAATATGTTTTTATTAAGGCGTGTATTCAATGATGTTTAATACTCCATCTCTTTCTATATCAAACTTTGGAAGTTGATTGTATGCTGTTTCTGGAGTAGTTTCATCTTCAAAATAATTTTTTAAAGCTGAATGAAACAAAATATTGTTATAAATAAATACTATGATGGGGATATCTTTATAATCTTTCAATTTTTCTACTATCGGCCACCACCTTTCAATTTTTGCGTTTTCTTCAGGATTTCTTGGACGAATTTTATAATGAAAAATTTTGCTTTTTTTAAGTTCTTCTTCAAAATCGTTACCAGTAAATTCTTTACCGTTATCGGTTGTTATTTCAAAGGGATATTCATTTTCTTTGAAATTTGAGAGGCAATTATTCAAAGCTTGAGCAGCAAATTCCATTGTTTTATATTCACCAATTTCAAAATAAATTATTTTTCTTGAATAATCATCAATAAAAGCTATCAAATAATGAACTTTTTCAAAGTAAGGTGGTTTGTCCTTCAAAAAGTGGATATCACAATGCCACAAATAATTAACCCTTGTTGCATGATATCTTGAGTCATTTACAATTTCTTTTTTTTCTTTTTGTTTTGGTGGATATAAAATATTATGTATTTTTCTAGAATGCCATTCTGAAATATTTAATATGTTTCCAATACCCTTATATCCACCTTCCCATGAATTGTGAATCTCTGAAAATTTCTGAATGAGTTCATCTGAAATATTGAGAGGTTTTCGACCACATTTCAAATTTCCTAAATCAATATTATAATTATTTTTAAGAAAATTGAGTAAAGTGGTTCGTTTACATTTAAAATATTTAAAAATTGATTTTAAAGAAATTGAATTGTCTTTAATTGAATCAACCAATTTATTTATTTCTGAAGCGTCCAACTGATATATATCAAATTTTGAATTAAGTATTTTTGAAAGATAAAAAAAATCTTTGTCTATTCCGGTCAATTTTTCGCAATTCTGAATTATTTTTTGATGATTGCTCAAACAATTCATTGAAATTTCTTTATTCATTATTTCATAAAGCATATCAAACATTTGAATAGTTAAAGATTTATCACCATAAACTTGACAAGTATTTTGATAAATTAAATTGAAATCCTTTGTAAAATCGTCTATATTAAAATATTTATTATCACTTATTTTATTTTTGATTATTTCAAAGCACATTGGAGTTTTTACGATTGAATAATAATTTTTTTCTTGTTTTTCATCTGGTAATTTTTCGAAATACAGCGAAATTGGTTTTTGGGCTATTTTTTCCATAATTTGATTGAGCTGTGATTTTAAAATCTCTTGCGACATGTAAAAATAATTTTAACGTATTTTATTGAATTTGATTTGAATAGTTTACATACTTTTGAATGGATTCCTATTTTGGTAATTCAATATTTTTGAATTTTTAGAATAATATAATATAATTGATAATAAAAAGCATATTAATTAATAAAGAACATAATTTTATAATTGCAATTAGCTTGATAAAAGTTTTTCAAAAGCAAAAACAGACCATAATTTGGCTATTTGGTCTAAATTTAAATAAATTCTCCGATATCTAATACGAAAAACATGAAAAGAAGTTTATTACTTATATATAAACGATCTTTACTATGCCAAATGTTGCATTAATAAGATTTTTTTTTGAATTTCATTGATGAAAAACGATTTAAAAAATATAATTTCAGTATTTCCACTTATTTTGCAACAGTTATTATACCATAAAACCTTTATATTATATGTATAAAGAGCATATAGATTGAAATAATAGCGATTACAGCTTCGTTAAACCTGAATAAAGTCCTTAGATTTATTGCTGATGAGATTAAACCAAAAAAGGATCTTTAATTTTTATATTTTCTTGGTTAAGAATACTATTAATCAAATAAAATAAAGCAAAAGTTACGAGACCAAACTTATTTTTCATTGAATTCCTAACCTAAACAAAAATTAGCTTACACTTTCTAGTATATCAAATAGAAAAGAAAGCACTTGACTGAGTTCACTCTGTTATCATTTTCTCATTTCAAAAATTGATATAAAAATAGTATGCATTAAGGTATTTTCTTTTTTCTTTCCTTAAGCCTGAAAGTAATAATTGATCATGCTGCTAAACGAGACTCGTTATTTGTTCCTAGTAGGTATCATAGCATAGTTAATTGTAACAATCCATATTTAGTTCTGATAGATTTATGATGGAGGTTAAAAAAAATTATTGATATTCAAACTACATTTTTCATTTAAATAGATTTGATTACTCCTTATGCTTTCTCAATCATCAGTAGTTGATAGCCTAAATTGTAAAAATGTATGGAATGCTTTATTTCTCCAGAAAAATACTAAGTTCAACAAATTGTTTTACTGTGATTGTGTTGTGAGCTTAAGGGAAGATTTTAATGATATGAGTTAATACTTGGTAATTTATTAATTATTTGATTAAAATAAATGCATTTTTAATATTAAAAACTTCCTTATGCTCATAGAAATTAGTCAATATCAACCATATATGTAATATAATGAAAACTTTTTTGATATTCCAATACTGTAATAAGCAAGCATAAGTCACTGAAAATCATTCATCAAAAAGGTGATTCTCAATCTTGGAAAACATATATAATCGGTTGTTTTCATTTGTTTGAGCCTATTTAAAGCTGTGACTCAAAATGAAATTTCGTTCCTAGGAATTAAGGTAGGGGAAATCAAGGTTTTCTTATCTTATATTTAATAACTAATTGAATGATAAAAAAAAATCCCATTAGTAAACTCAATAAGTATAATAATTTTCAGCATACTTCTTCAAACTTTTGATAAAAACACAATATAAAAGGTTATAAATAGGTAAACTAGTTGAATAAACTTGAATTGTTCTATTTCACAGAACTGTTGTTGAGTTTAAAAGACGTTTTTTAAATTATAAATGAATAAATGAAAAAGGATATTATAAATATATAATATTGGTGCTTAATAACAAATTTAACATGGCCTTGAACATATATATGTACTAATAATTATTGAAATAGAACTAAAAAGGAACAAATTTAGATTTTTAAAATTTGAATATTTTACATCTTTGAAAATTTTAATCAAAAAGTTTTTAAAAATAATGAGAATTCATTCAAATAATAAAAAACACTATTTTCATTTTATGATAGAAAAACGACCATCAAACCCGTCTTAACTAAATCAGCAAACTCTTTGAACTTAATAAATTCAAAAATATTCGCATTCGAACAATTTTTTTTTATTTTATTATTGCTAGCCTTCAATTTCAGATTATTCAAGCAAACCACTTTTTAAAACCTTTTATGTTTTATTTTATTATTGCTAGCCTAATTTTATTATTGCTATTAAAAAAACTTAATTATTATTTTCGATTGAAATTCAAAAAGAAACAAAAATACTTTTATTTGTATTTTTTAGCTTGTTTAACAATATATTAAGATAATTCACTTCAATGTTTAACTCTAATGTACATTATTATAATTCATAACTATAGGAAATTTTAGTAAATGAATTCTGATTAATATTTGCCTCTTTTTTAATAGATTCAAAGGAAATTAATATGCTGGAATAGATTTATTCAAAGGAATTTATTAGTCGAATCTATTTTTCAAACATTTGTTATTTATTCCAGTATATTTATTTTTTATTGATCAATATTATTGTATTTATTTATTTTTATTTTCGTATGATGCTAGTCAAATTAATAGATAAATATATTTTTTGTTTATACGATAATTCAATTAAAATTTTTCGAACTTTACTTTTGTGAAGATATAAAAATTTTTCAAATTTGGAAAATTTTTCAATTTTTTAATCTAACTAATCCTTGCTCATTTACAACATAATCATCAATAACAAAGCTTTGAAGATAATACGTTATGAAGTTGATTTTTCAATATCATAGAAAAAATAATCTTGCTTTTTCAATATCATAGAAAAAATAATCTTGCTTTTTGTGTGCATCTGAAATTCTTTCAATTTGTTTATTTCAAATTTGAATACATTTTAGCGAAAATATAAAATACACTCAAAAAATCTTCCCTCTCAATTATTTTCTATGCTTTTTTTCTATATATGTTTTACTAAATGCTATATTTCGTTTTTGTTGGTTTTATATAACGCATTTTTAACATTTTAAAATTTTTATATTTTTTATTCATTCAATTTTTGGCCTCTCAAAAAGCTGGGGCTTCATTTTCTCTTGGAATAGTTTCTATATAGAGGTATGGAAACTAACTTTTGTGAGAATTTGTGAAAAATGTAAAAATGAAATTATCTTATTATATTAAATAAAAAAATTAAATTTTATATAAATTTAAAATTTGTATATATATGTTAATATGAAAAAAATAAATTATAACTAAATTTAAAAGAAAGGACAAAAAATAACTATTTTCTAAAACACTCAATATAACATTAATTTTAAAAAAATATCTATCAGTGTTAACTACAATATTAGAAAAAAGAGCTCAAAATGATCAAAAATCTTTTTTTATTAAGAAAAAACCATTTTTATGATATCTTTTGTGATGTGATGTTTTGAGAATGCAAAAAAATCTTCATTCCTGGACTTATCGTATATTTTTATTTTACTAATATTTTATATACAAAATTATCTAATTATATTTAAGAAAATTTTAAATTTTTATAGATTTTAAATAAAGATATTTCCAAAAAAATGATAATATTTGTAAAACATTGAAAACAAAAGAAATAATGAGTATAATTCCATTTTAAAAAAAAATTGATCTTAGAAATTGCAAATTTAAAACAAGAAATCTGAGGTCTTCGATCATAATGAAATCTATTAAAAGAAAAATCGGATAAATTAATTACAATCAATGTAAATCAAGATAATAAAAATTATGATTGGCCAAAAGAATAATTCAGAAACAAGCATAAAAAATGAATTTTAATTGTTCAAATGATATTTGATGATTTTGGAACAAATGAAAAGCATGAAAGCACAAAAGGAATTATATATATATAAAACACTATTTTTTTTAGAAAACATGCAATTAAATGAAATAATATCATTCATAAAAATAAGTAAATGTTTTTATTTTATTTGTTTTTTACATATATAAATATATCAAATCGAAAAAAAAAAAATTTAATGATAAAATCATTTTTTTTTTATTCATATGAAATTATAAGGATTTAAAAGTCAAATATTCTTATTCTCTCCTGATTTATTTTTAAAAAAGTTTATTTTTGAAAATTTTTATATTCTATAGTTTATTGTTTTTTTTTTTTGTGAAAATATTTTTTTTTTTTTTTTACATTATTTAACATACAGGCTGCTCATTTCAAATCGGCCCTTTTAACGGATATTTGACCTTAAATTGACCTTCAAAAGTGCTAAAAAGGGCCGTTTTGAAATTCGCAGACTTTAGAACACTTTTTGAGCTTCGCTCAAAAAGTGGCCATTCTTGTAAATTCGAAAATTTATTGAATTTTCATTACTTTAAGGTACAAATCTCATACGTTAAAAATTGAAAAAAGGCACGTTAAAATTTTAAGAAAAGCACCCTCCCAGAAAAAGTTTAAATTTCAATTGGTGTCAGATTTTGATTTCTGAACTTTATTTTTTATATAATTCAATTAAAATTTTATTTTTTTATTTTTTATATAACATGTCGAAAAATTAAATAAATGTCAAAAAAAATTACGGTTGGGTAACGTATGAGATTTGTACCTTAAGGTACAAATCCAGTACGTTATTTTTTGAACAGGAGAACGTTTATTATTTGAATAGTTGCATGTCTCTGAAAAAGTTTAAATTGACTAGGTTTGTTTTTGACACTTATTTTACAATTTAAATAAACATTATGACATGTTATATGAAATGGATGAAAATAATCGTTTTTTATTTAACATGTCATTTTATTCTTTGAGAATGTCAAAAAAAAATGCGGTTACTAAACGTACTGGATTTGTACCTTAAAAAAAAATCGAATAATGAAATATTGCTTTTCTTGGGAATATTTTGCATTTTACATGTATATATTTATGATTAGCCTTTACTTTTTTCACATCACAAATTCCTTAACGTAACATTTTAACGTTTATATTCTTTAATCCCTATTTTTGTTGTTGTTTTTGCATGTTTTTGGCAAAAATATCAAGTTTTCAAATTAAATTTTATTAAAAAAATCAATGAACAGATAAAATTAAAATTTTGAGGCACTTAAGTTTATATTTTATATAATCGCTTTTTAGTATTGGTTTTATATGTTAAAAAGAAATTAAAAGTACAGCTAATTTTTATCGTAATGGAACTAAATTTACTACAATAAGGAAAAAATAGAAAAAAATATAACCATTTTTTGTAAAAAACGTAAATAATTGAAAAAATATTGTAACACAATTTTTGAATAGTAAATATTTATTTCAAATAAATAAATAAATAAAATGATTTTAATATAAAAAACTGAGATATAACAATATTTTAAAAACATTGAAATTGAAAGGTAAAATATTTAGCCATTACAATAAGCTTATTGTATTAAAATTTGATTATTTATTTGGCAGCTTAAGGCTAAAATAATCTGCCTTATAATAGGTCAATATAAACGGTTATGTAAAATTAAAAAAAAAATCGAATAAGTATTCAATTTTAATTGACCATAGGGAAGGCCAAAAAAAGCGGTATACGAAAAAATCGACGGTTTTTCGTATAAGAAACCGTTTTTATTCACCATATTGAAGGCCAAAAAAAAAGCGGTATACGAAAAAATCGACGGTTTTTCGTATAAGAAACCGTTTTTATTGACCATATTGAAGGCCAAAAAAAAAGCGGTATACGAAAAAATTGAAAGGTTTTCGTATAAAAATTCATTCAATTTTGAGATTTTTTGAGATTTTTTTAATCGTTAGACGATAATATTTAACTGAAATTTTAATGATCGTGATTTATATATTTTTCAATTATTTATGATCGAAAAAAATATTTTCTAAACGTTAAAATTTAATTAAAAAAGTTACTTTTAAACGATTAAAAAATTATTAAAAAAATTAGCAAAAAACTATGTTTTTTAAAAGTATTTTTCATTTTCCACGATAAGACAAACTATAATTGAGAGGTCTGTTTCGTTTAAATTTATGCTGTAATTAAAAGTTTATAAAACAATATTATAATAGTAAATAATCTAGAAATCTTGAGTAATGTGAATTGGTTTGCTCACAGAGTGATTATATGATTTTTATAAAATGGTCAATCATTTCACCTTTGCAAAAAACGATTTTTAAAAATTGCATTTTACTTTTACAAAAATGATTTTATAAAATAATTTAATTGCTATTTTATTTATTCACAAAAAATTATTTAGTATATTATCTTTTTTCAGAGATATGATTATTTTATGTATTCAATATTTTCAATAAAAAATACATTGTACAAACCAGAGGGTGGTCATCCAATTGAATACTCATAAAATCTTATAAAATTTTAACATATTATTCATTTATCTTTGTCTATATTGAATAAGATCACGAATTTTTAAAATAATTAAATATAACATTTAATTAATAAAAACAAAATTAATAAATATTTATATTTTAAAAGATTCGAAATATTTGCTGATTTTTTAAAAATGCATATTTTAAATTTTTTTATTGATCGATAAGTCAATTGTAATGTCCTAATGATAAATATCCATAATAAATTGTTTGATTTTTTTCAAGTTTTAATTTATGAATGGTCCAAATCATTATTAATCATATAAATTTTTTGCAAAATCTTGAGAAATTGGCAGATGGATTTCAAAAGCTATACCTATCATTTATAATATAAATAAGGATAAATATATATTATTGTTTATTTTTTAATTTACAACTACCAATTTTGTTATATTTATAATTTAAAATGTATCAATTGTAAATTTTTTATTTCTCAATTAAACTGAAAATGCAACTTTTTAAATTAAAAATAAAATCTAATTTGAATAATTAAAATTTGAGATTTATAATTTTAGATAAAATAAAATTATATCTTATTCTATTATATATATAGAAATAAAACCTAATAATAACCTATTATGTAATCATTGTAAGATAATAACATAAATATCCATACAGATAAAATGATTTAATTTTTAATACATATTAAACTTAATTAAATAATGTTTACCTCCTCTCAAAAATGATAGGTTTACGAGAGGTTTATATCAAAAAAAAATAAAAAAATCTCTCAAATGGTCCACTTTTTGAACTTTGTTCCTTTAAATTTCTCCAAAAATTCCTTTTGGTCGGATACTCTCAAAAAGTTAAAAAATTGAATTAAAAAAGATAAAATTATAAAAAAATTAAAATTTTTATTAAATTTATAAGATATCACTGATTTGGAGACCTGCTTTATCTTGGTCTCGATCAAAATATAATAAATATGCCTCACTTTGCCACCTTCCGTTGCAATTGATTTTTCAGAGAAATCGTTAGATTCTTGAGTTGCGTTATTTTGGTTGTAATTTGGCGGTTGTTGAAAAGGCGGTTGGTAATAATTCATTGGAAATTGCGGCTGTTGTACAGGAAAATTATTGTTAATCGTTTGATTTTGGAATTGAAAGTTAAAAAAATTGGTTGGCTGATTTGAATAAGTAGAAACGCCAATTCCATTATTTTGAGGATGTTGAAATACAGGATTTGTATTTTGAAGTGCATTGTAATTTCGTCCAAACATAGCTTTAAATTTTTGAAAATCAATAAATGGTTCAAGATTTTTATTGAAAAAGTCATTTTTCAGATCAGGATTGATTCAATTTTTTAACTTTTTGAGAGTACCCGACCAAAAAGGAATTTTTGGAGAAATTTTAAAAGGAACGTTCAAAAAGTGGACACATTTGAGAGATTTGCACATTCCTCTCCGCACTTTTTGAGAGCTTCGCTCTCAAAAAGTGCTCCGAGGAATTTCCAAAATTGAAAATTGAAAAAAAATTATCAATTTATTTCAATAAGTACTTTCAAAATCAAAATAAAAAAGCCGATTAAATTCATTCAAAAAAATGATTGAATTTTGTTCATAAATTTTCAGCCATTTGTTTTGATGAGTAACATAATATGAGTGAAAGTTTACTAGTAAGGAAGAACTTTTCAAAGCAATTTCACAAGAATGGAATTTAATTCCTGATGCAAAACTTCACTCATATTATCAATCATTTTGGGCAAGATGCAGAATATGCAAAAATTCCAATGGCGAAAGCCTTAACGGCAAATGGAAAGATGTTAAAAAAGAACACGATAAATATCGAACCCATATTTATTATTACACAGATCCAATTACAAAAAAAGTTTTTATCAATGATAAATAAAAAATAACTTTTTCAATATATTTTATTTTTTTTTTAATTGAAATTTGAAAGATATAGTGGAGAAAAAAAAATAAAGTTTACCTCCCGATAGCTACTTTTTATAAAAACTTATAGAAATATTTAAAAAAATATCATACAAATATTTTGTGAGAAAGGTAAACATTATTTAATTAAGTTTAAAATTTTGGTTATTCAATTAGAAAAAAATACAAATATATTATTGTTATTATAGTAAATTATTAAATCTTTAGTTGCAAACATACTTAATTATGATAACAAAATATAATATTAAAACATAATTATTTTACACTTAATAATTATGGAGTTTTATCTATAAAGTATGGATGCCCAAAGGTAATTACACTTTGATGTATATGATAATTTCCATGCATATTAAATTATAATTAATTACTTTATATTTAGCAAATTATATCAAATAAATTTTAAAATTCTATCTAGGAATTTTCAAGATATTTTAATTTATAATTTTTGAGAGGTTTACAATTTGATTAAATAATGATAAATAAGTTGATAAAAAATAAAAAAAAATAAAATAATAACAGATAATAAATTAAAATTTCATTTATATAAATAGATAAAAAAATGTAAAATATTCAATTTTGAGACATTGCACTTTGGAATTCAATTTTTAGACATTTCACTTGGGAATTCAATTTTGAATCATTAAATATTCATGCTTTGAAATTTTGAAAGGTAAAAAAAACATTCAATTTTGATATAAATTCTTTTATTGACCTATAACAGCTTTTGTATTCACCATAAATTTTGTGTTCTTTATATCTCGAAAATTCCTAGATAAAAATTAAAATAATCTTTTTATTTATATGCAATTTATAAATATATATAAATATATCCAATTATAAAATAGTCTACAAAATATTTTTTAAGAAAAATAGTTTTTTTTATTAAAATACAAATAAAATATAAATATATAGCTTCACAAAAGTTAATTATTCAATTTGCTTTATTTATTACAAGTGAATTTATTTTATTAATATAATTTTAAAGTATCAAAACAAAAAAATAATAACTCCTCATATTTTCTCATATTTTTTTGGGTTTAAAAAAAATATCATGTAATTTCGTGCGAGCTTTTTGAGAAGATGCTTGCAAATAAGTTCACAAAAATAATTGAATTGTTTTTGATCAGCATCATTCAAAAAGTGAACTGATAGAAAAAGTTTAATCGGTATTATATTCAAAAAGTTTTATTCTATTATAAATAGCGCCATTTTATTATAGTATTTTTGGCTTATGGAACTCATGTGTTGTGGAATTCTTCTGCAGGGAATCTTACAATCTTGAGGTCCTAAGCTGTAGTGCTCTACTGCAGATGGCTCTGCATTTTAGGAATCATCAGCCAAGAATAATAATAATTTTATCAATTACCTTATGATTTGTAACCAGGTGCTCATTTACTAAACAATATAGAACCAAAATTCCGTGTAGACTATACAAATCACCAAAAATCTTGTACTGATTTCTCAATCGAAATAATAGTTAATCAACAAAAGCGATTTCTACATATAATTTACTTTTTTACTTTTCTTTTGATGTTTTATTAAACGTTTGTTATATGAACCATACAAAATCTTGTACTGATTTCTCAATTGAAATAATAGTAAATCAACAAAAGCGATTTCTACATATAATTTTCTTTTTTACTTTTCTTTTGATGTTTTATTAAACGTTTGTTATACGAACCATCCAAAATCTTGTACTGATTTCTCAATCGAAATAATAGTTAATCAATAAAAGCGATTTCTACATATAATTTACTTTTTTACTTTTCTTTTGATGTTTTATTAAACGTTTGTTATATCTTGATATGTTTAAATTGTAATTTTATTTGAATGCGAATCATCTTTTAAAATTATCTTTCAAAATATTAAACAAAAAGGTAAATATTATATAAATAAAACTAAATAAATAATAAATGTTGAATTAAAATGTTCTTTTATTAATTTTTATTGAAATGATTATCTGAATTTACTCGAAAATTTTTTTACTTTTGATGAAATTGTCTGCTGCTCTCTAATATTTAATTTTACTCTTAATTCTAAGCATTTTTTCTTATAAACGGTCTTCATATGATTTATCGCAAATTTGATGATTTCGAAGGTTTAAAGATGATATGCATATTTTGAATTCTATTCCGTTATTTAAAATTAGATGTTCAATTATTAATGTATGATATAGTTTCCACTTAAATTGGCCCAAAAAAAAATTGAGAAAATGAAAATGGGCCAAATTTAATAAAAAAAAGTATTTTAAAAATATATTATTAATATATAATTGTTATATATTTTATTTATATCATATAATTATTATAATATAATAAAATAATAAATTACATATTAAGATATGAGTTTAAATGTAACGACTCTCAATTATTATTTATTATATTCTCAATTTTATTCTCGAAGATTTTTTTATTCAAAATTTAAGAAAAAAAAATAAATGAAAAAAAACTTTCTACATTTGATTTAAATTTTAATTAAACTTCAAAATATATAAAGAAAATTATTTATTTCATATCTCTCAAATTAACATTTTATGAGAAACGCTTTGAAATTATAATTGTTCAATATTTAGAATATACAGTTATATAAAGTTTATTAATTGTTTATATTTATTTTAAATATTTTTATAGTATATATAATATTATTAAAAGTTATATAATCTATGATATACATATAAATATAAAAAGATATTTGCTTAATATTTTAAAAAATATTTTTTATTGAAAAAAAATCGTTATTAATGTTTATGATTTTAAAATTGATTTTTGCAGCTCAGCCCCCTGAATCAAACTAAACTAAATTTAGTATATCTTTATTAAATTAAAAGTACAATATTTAAAAGTAATTATAATCTAAATAAATTCTTTATTTATTTAAATATTTCAAAAAAATATGTAAAAACTCATTAAAATGAACTTTTTAACAAAATATGAAATATTTATAAAATAACAAAATGCATAATTAATCATTAATTTCCAATATATATAATAATTAATCATTATAAATTCAATCCATCCATCAGGTGGCTGGATTGGGTTATTTTCATAGGATACTTGTTTGCGTTATTATAACTTATATAATTGATATTTTAAAACATTTAAATAATAAATATATAAAATAAGTGCACTAGAATATAATATCAAAATATTATTTAGTAATTATTAATACATAAAAAGATATACATATTTTTATAAACGTTAAAAATGTAACGTAGGTGTCCGCACCTCTTTTAAGTTTTTTCGAGAGCATAGTTAGGTATGAGGCGGAATGACAAACTATAGAAAAAGTTACACCATTTTTTTCTGAGGAAAATTCGTTATTCTGACTTTTTGAGTTAATTGAGAAGGCATACAAAAAGTTCTAAAATTTTCTTGTAAAGTTTTGAAAAAGTTCACTAAGATAAAACCATGAAAAAGCGCCATTTTTATAGAACTAAACCAATCAAAGAAACCGAGATGACGACATTGCCGCCCATAGCATGATCACGATCAGTAATGCTTAGCAGCTAGCTGGTTGTAACTGCGGCGAGTCGTCATCCGGACAAAGATATTGCGATTTCATCCGGAAGATCTGGAATGACGACATTGCCGCCCATAGCAAGACCACGATCAGCAATGCTTAGCAGCTAGCTGGTTGTAACTGCGGCGAGTCGTCATCCGGACAAAGATATCGCGATTTCATCCGGAAGATCTGGAATGACGACATTGCCGCCCATAGCAAGACCACGATCAGTAATGCTTAGCAGCTGGCTGGTTGTAACTGCGGCGAGTCGTCATCCGGACAAAGATATCGCGATTTCATCCGGAAGATCTGGAATGACGACATTGCCGCCCATAGCAAGACCACGATCAGTAATGCTTAGCAGCTGGCTGGTTGTAACTGCGGCGAGTCGTCATCCGGACAAAGATATCGCGATTTCATCCGGAAGATCTGGAATGACGACATTGCCGCCCATAGCAAGACCACGATCAGCAATGCTTAGCAGCTAGCTGGTTGTAACTGCGGCGAGTCGTCATCCGGACAAAGATATCGCGATTTCATCCGGAAGATCTGGAATGACGACATTGCCGCCCATAGCAAGACCACGATCAGTAATGCTTAGCAGCTGGCTGGTTGTAACTGCGGCGAGTCGTCATCCGGACAAAGATATCGCGATTTCATCCGGAAGATCTGGAATTGACGACATTGCCGCCCATAGGACGACCACGGTGGCAATAAAAAGATGAAAATAAAACAAACAAAAAACAAACAAAATTGATTATTTAATATTATTATTACGATTTTTTAATTTTTTTATTTTGATAAAGCTTATTTAAAATATTCTGAGTCTTCTCAGAAATTTGTTAAATTTTTTTTTTTATAAATATATATAACTTTTTGAAAGAATTATGGTCTTTTTATATTTATGGAAGAAGACCAAAATCTTTATTATTCAGCGAAATATCTATCTCATACGCAAAGACCTAATTCTTTAAAAGATAAAGTTCTAAAATTTTCTTGTAAAGTTTTGAAAAAGTTCACTAAGATAAAACCATGAAAAAGCGCCATTTTTATAGAACTAAACCAATCAAAGAAACCGAGATGACGACATTGCCGCCCATAGCATGATCACGATCAGTAATGCTTAGCAGCTAGCTGGTTGTAACTGCGGCGAGTCGTCATCCGGACAAAGATATCACGATTTCATCCGGAAGATCTGGAATGACGACATTGCCGCCCATAGCAAGACCACGATCAGCAATGCTTAGCAGCTAGCTGGTTGTAACTGCGGCGAGTCGTCATCCGGACAAAGATATCGCGATTTCATCCGGAAGATCTGGAATGACGACATTGCCGCCCATAGCAAGACCACGATCAGCAATGCTTAGCAGCTGGCTGGTTGTAACTGCGGCGAGTCGTCATCCGGACAAAGATATCGCGATTTCATCCGGAAGATCTGGAATTGACGACATTGCCGCCCATAGGACGACCACGGTGGCAATAAAAAGATGAAAATAAAACAAACAAAAAACAAACAAAATTGATTATTTAATATTATTATTACGATTTTTTAATTTTTTTATTTTGATAAAGCTTATTTAAAATATTCTGAGTCTTCTCAGAAATTTGTTAAATTTTTTTTTTTATAAATATATATAACTTTTTGAAAGAATTATGGTCTTTTTATATTTATGGAAGAAGACCAAAATCTTTATTATTCAGCGAAATATCTATCTCATACGCAAAGACCTAATTCTTTAAAAGATAAAGGATTAAGAACATTCATTGAAATTGTTCCTTTGCATTCTCAGAATTTCAATATCATTTCGCTAATCCTTTTCCTCGATAGCTTAACCAAAGAATTTATATGCAACAACAAAAGAGTTTATAATGACATTTTTTCGTTTAGTTGCTGTAATAAATCAAAGATAAATACTGAAATTCAAATATTTAGCATAACTGTCAAAAACGATTTGGAAACCATTAAAGTTCTCGCTAGAGATCAACTCCTTGAAAACCAAACTATGAAAGTTGTTACTATTGATTTTGAAGAATGTATCATGACGTCGCCATATACTTTGAAAAATAAAGAGTGTCCTTTTTTGACTCAAGATTTTTGGAATAAACAATGTAAACATAAAAATACAATGCTTTATACTTTTTGTAATTACGTAGCTCGAAAAAATTCTAATTTTCCAATATTTATAAAATTTGCTTTTCAAAACTTTTTAGATAAAAGAACCTTGCGTAGAAGAGCCGTTAGTTTTCAAGGTTATGATGATTTTTATAAAATTTTATTGCATTTACCTGGTTTTGTTTATATTGAGATAAGTACTCAAAAAGTTCAGGACGATGGATTTGCATTTAAATTTAATAATGATTTTGCTTTTATTAAAAATATAATATGGATTATGCCTTGGGCTTTAGAAGTTATAAATTATATGCATTATTTGCAAATTGATGCTTCTTTTTATGCGCTTAAGCCTTACAAATTTTGTATATACCATTCAATTTATTTCAATTCAAGTTTTCCTTTCGCATTATCAATTGGCCCTAAAGAGAACCGTTTTTTATATAATTTATTATTTGATGGATTAAATAAGTTTTGTTTAAATAAAAATGTTTTTGAAAATAAAGTTGTTTTATCAGATTTAGGTTCTCCTATCAAAAAGTTCTGTAAATTACATTCAAATATTCAATATTTTTGTCATCGTCATATTATACAAATATTTGGACCTAAATCATCATTAGGCATATGGGTTGCAAGGTTATTGAGATGCAAAACATATTTAATATATAAACAAGAAAAAGAATTTATTTTAGTTGAAATGGACGAATATAAAAAAGATCCAAATTCACCTTTATTTGACGATACCGATCAAGATAATGAAAAAAAACAAAAATTAAAAGATTTTGAAATTATGTTAAAAGATATAGATGAAGTGGAAAGAATGCCAAATAAAGAAGAAATTAAAAAAAGTGATTATTATATTGCTAATTGGGCAATATGGATTCGTTCTGACCACCATGTAGCTCGTTGTTCAAATCATTCGGAAGGTTTCCACGGAAATATCAATCAAAAATTGCCAGATTCCGGAACTCATTCATTTAAAACTGGTTTCACAACAATTGTAAATTATTTATTAAATTATATAAATAATTACTCAGATATTTGTGGAAATTCTTTTCAAAACAAACATCAAAAAATGATTCAAAAAGTTATACAAATTCTTAGCAAGAGACCAGATAATTATTTAAAATGTTCAAAAGAAAATTGTGATTGTGGTGAAGATGATTTTGTTGAATCAATTTATGGAGTGAAACTTCCTTGCATACATACAATATTAAATAATTTTTGCAAATCAGAAATATTTAATATTGTTAAAAATAGCAATGAAATTGATATTCAATATTTATTTGTTCAATCTCTCAAAAAGTTCCCCAATTATAAATTTGAAAAAAATCTTTTTAAATCAAATAGAAAAAATATAGATAGAATAATATCAATATACGAAGTTGAAAAGAATAGAAAGTTTGATAAGGAATCATTGAATATATTAGGCTCTTTTATTAATGAGTTTCTTAATTGTTTTACATATGTTTTACCAAAATTCCCAAATATTAATCCAAATGATGCCAAATATTCTGGAAATCATTTTGATTTTCGAGCACTTGATGAAAAATTGGTTTTCAGAAAAAAGAAAGAAGAAAGTAACACAAGTCAAAAGAAAGAAAAATTAAAACTTGAAAATTTATACGACGAAGATGACAATTTTGATTCAATGATAAAAGACTGTAATGCTGACATCGAATTAATTAAGAAAAAATACTATGAAACGAAGGCTGAAATTAAAGGAATGTATCCTCAATTATCATATCATGATATCGAAAAAATATGTTTTTCTAATTTTGTCCGCTATGTTTTTGAAACTAGATGCGATAATTCAGGTGTCATATATTTTTTATCTAAATTCAAAATAGCAAGTTGGAAAAATGCAGATTTAGCTGCAGGTGGTAACAGATTTTTCTCTTAACAAATTTCTGAGAAGACTCAGAATATTTTAAATAAGCTTTATCAAAAAAAAAAAAAAAAAAAAAAAATAAAAATAAAAAATAAAAAATCACAATAATATTAAATAATCAATTTTGTTTGTTTTTTGTTTGTTTTATTTTCATCTTTTTATTGCCACCGTGGTCGTCCTATGGGCGGCAATATCGTCAATTCCAGATCTTCCGGATGAAATCGCGATATCTTTGTCCGGATGACGACTCGCCGCAGTTACAACCAGCCAGCTGCTAAGCATTACTGATCGTGGTCTTGCTATGGGCGGCAATGTCGTCATTCCAGATCTTCCGGATGAAATCGCAATATCTTTGTCCGGATGACGACTCGCCGCAGTTACAACCAGCTAGCTGCTAAGCATTACTGATCGTGATCATGCTATGGGCGGCAATGTCGTCATCTCGGTTTCTTTGATTGGTTTAGTTCTATAAAAATGGCGCTTTTTCATGGTTTTATCTTAGTGAACTTTTTCAAAACTTTACAAGAAAATTTTAGAACTTTATCTTTTAAAGAATTAGGTCTTTGCGTATGAGATAGATATTTCGCTGAATAATAAAGATTTTGGTCTTCTTCCATAAATATAAAAAGACCATAATTCTTTCAAAAAGTTATATATATTTATAAAAAAAAAAATTTAACAAATTTCTGAGAAGACTCAGAATATTTTAAATAAGCTTTATCAAAATAAAAAAATTAAAAAATCGTAATAATAATATTAAATAATCAATTTTGTTTGTTTTTTGTTTGTTTTATTTTCATCTTTTTATTGCCACCGTGGTCTTGCTATGGGCGGCAATGTCGTCATTCCAGATCTTCCGGATGAAATCGCGATATCTTTGTCCGGATGACGACTCGCCGCAGTTACAACCAGCTAGCTGCTAAGCATTGCTGATCGTGGTCTTGCTATGGGCGGCAATGTCGTCATTCCAGATCTTCCGGATGAAATCGCGATATCTTTGTCCGGATGACGACTCGCCGCAGTTACAACCAGCCAGCTGCTAAGCATTACTGATCGTGGTCTTGCTATGGGCGGCAATGTCGTCATTCCAGATCTTCCGGATGAAATCGCGATATCTTTGTCCGGATGACGACTCGCCGCAGTTACAACCAGCCAGCTGCTAAGCATTACTGATCGTGGTCTTGCTATGGGCGGCAATGTCGTCATTCCAGATCTTCCGGATGAAATCGCGATATCTTTGTCCGGATGACGACTCGCCGCAGTTACAACCAGCCAGCTGCTAAGCATTACTGATCGTGGTCTTGCTATGGGCGGCAATGTCGTCATTCCAGATCTTCCGGATGAAATCGCGATATCTTTGTCCGGATGACGACTCGCCGCAGTTACAACCAGCTAGCTGCTAAGCATTGCTGATCGTGGTCTTGCTATGGGCGGCAATGTCGTCATTCCAGATCTTCCGGATGAAATCGCGATATCTTTGTCCGGATGACGACTCGCCGCAGTTACAACCAGCTAGCTGCTAAGCATTACTGATCGTGATCATGCTATGGGCGGCAATGTCGTCATCTCGGTTTCTTTGATTGGTTTAGTTCTATAAAAATGGCGCTTTTTCATGGTTTTATCTTAGTGAACTTTTTCAAAACTTTACAAGAAAATTTTAGAACTTTTTGTATGCCTTCTCAATTAACTCAAAAAGTCAGAATAACGAATTTTCCTCAGAAAAAAATGGTGTAACTTTTTCTATAGTTTGTCACTTCGCCTAGGTATGAAAAATGCAGGATGACTTGAAATATTATTATATAATATAAAATATAAGGAAATAAATATATTCTCTAAATATAAAGATTAAATTGACGTTCAATATAAAAAAAAATATATTTTAATTTTTTGAAAAAGAAAAAAAAAAATTGATAAGTTTATTTCAAATAAAATTATCAATTCATCATATAAAATTGAATTAATATTCTTTGAAAAAAATTAAAGTCTAAGAAAATTGATAATAATTTTCTGAGTTGTTTGATAGTTGTAAAATATTTTTAATTGAAAAAAATTGTGAGAAAAAAAGAGATTTCTGAGGAGTATAAAAAATAAAGTACTCAAAAAATGAATTTAGCTATAAAAAGAAATCCAACGTCACGATTCCAGATTTTTTTATTTATTTCATAATAAGATTTCAAAATAAAACTAGTTGATCAGCCTCTTTTTCCAACTTGTGCCTATTGTTCTAATGAATGTTCCTTATCATATCTTCATTCTTGGAAATATTTAAGAGCAAGCAAACACGAAATATTATAACTTATTGTTTTTTATCAACATTGTTCCAATCAAGATTTTTTTTAATCATGATATTAGTTATAAAACACTCATTCTTTCATTCACTTTTTGAATGATTTAAAATTGAATACTTTACCTTACAGTATAGTCAAAAAATATAAAAACGTCAAAAAATAGTTAAAAAGTTGGAAAATACAGTTTTTCTATAGCAAAAGGCTAATTTTGTTTGGTCAATTTTTTTTATCCTTATTTGAAAAAGTGAATTTTCCAACTTTTTGATATATATCAAAAAGTTGGAAAATTCACTTTTTCAAAAAGAGCCGCTGGACATTATTTAATTTTCTTTTTTACTTTCTTTTGGATATATATCCGAGGTCAAGGGCTTTTATACTGGAAAGCATTAAGAAAAAACCGCTTCTTTGCACAAAAGCAAATTGGAATGAAATCATTCCTATCGAAATCAGTGATGAATTCTATTCATCGATTTATCACCAAATACAGTTTTTTAATCGTATGCAATTTCTTACGATAACTGAAATTTGTTCAATACTAGGAATTTCATCAAAAACTTTTTATAAAATTTTGGGTGGAGAAGAGCAAGATAACGTTGACAAATATGAAGAAGAAGACATGGAAGATGAAGAAGAAGACATAGAGGATAAAGAAGAAGTCGCAGAAGATGATGAAAGAGAAGCAGGAAGACCTCCCTTAGTAAATGATGAAGAAGAAGCATTACTCTTGCAACAAATATTAGAGTGTCAGCAGCATGGGAATTGTATGACTCCTCGTGAAGCTCGAAGATGGCTACAGCAAGTTGTTTTTAACCGAGGAAAAGTGGTTGCATTAAACAGACAGTGGTGGTATAATTTCAAAGAAAAACATGATCGAATTTTGAAGATAATGAAAATACATTCGTTGGAATACAAAAGATTTGAAGTAACAGAGGAGCAAGTTGTTGACTACTTCAGAAGATTAACAAACGAATTGGCCAAATGTCCTTATCCTCCGATAATAATAAATATTGACGAGACTGGTTTCATTAGTCGTCCTTGCAAAAACAAGTCCAAATATTGCGTTTTTAGAAAAGATTGCAATACTCATCCTTGTTATAATGATTGCAACGATGGTTATCATGTCTCAGTTTTGGCCGCAGTAACATTAAGTGGCATCTCTTTGAAGCCTTTATTAATTTCTCAAACGGAAAAACCTCCCAAGGTTGTTAGAGATTCACCATTAGGTAATACCTTTTCATGGTATTGTACCAAAAGTGGCTACTTAAATGCCAATGCAATGATTTACTGGATCAAAGAAATTCTTGTTCCTTATCTAACTTACATCTCCTCAACAATAGATTTTGAAATAACACCACTATTATTATTTGACAATTTAAGATCTCATTTAACAGATGAAGTTTTACAGCTTCTTCAAGATAATAATGTTAGAATATGCTGCCTACCTCCACACAGCAGCCATATTTTGCAAGTACTTGATTTATCTTTTTTCGGAGCAATGAAATCAGAGTTTGCAACATGCGAGGCTACTAATTTCGATAAAAGCCAGAAAATGGCATGTAAAATAGAGAAAATATTGAAAGCTTATCATTTTGCAAGCTTTCCTACAATTATCATTTCAGGTTGGAAAGAAAGCGGAATTGATGTTACTTATTCAGATAGCAAAATCGTTAAATATCATATTAAACAAGATTACATCATTTCAAAATTAATTAAACATTAAATTATTTAATCATATCTTTATATATCTTTAAATCAAAATAATTAAATTTTATTTACCTTATCATATTTATAAAAAAATAGTCATTAATGTTAAAAAACTAAAAAATTATTAAAAATATTTAATTAAAGACATTTCAATTTTCGTGGTGATTTGTAATTAATTAATTTAAATGGACATATAAGATTTTTAATACTAAATTTTCCATTATTTCAACTTATATAATTAGAGAATAATTGATCATTTTGAAGTTGAATTAAATATTTAATTATACTTCTCAACGGTTTAGTCGCAGACTTACTCACGAGTTAATAAAAAGAGGGGAAAAAATTATAAATGGTTTTGTATCTTGAATAATAATATTAAATATTTAATATCATTTGTTTAAATAATTTTTCCTATATATATATATATTCTTATTTATATGCATCGATATTAAGAAAAATATCGCCATTCTCAATCGAAATTGAAATTCGGTGAAGATTTGAGCTATACAAAAATGAAAGAAAAATTGAAGTTCGGTGAAGATTTGAGCTATTCAAAAATGAAATAAAAATAAAAGTTCGGTGAAGATTTGAGCCATTTAAAAATGAAATAAAAATAAAGGTTCGGTGAAGTTTTGAGCCATTTAAAAATGAAAAAAATTGAAATTTTGCTTTTTTCGAATATATGGTTTTTATAATTACCATATTCTTAAGAATATATTTATTAAATAATTTATTTTATCTGAAATATTTAGAAGTATAACATTAAATTATAGTATAATATTGATATAAACAATCATGGATTTATTAAGCAATTTATCACTTTCTAATTGCAATTAAATTTTGGTTCAATTTATTATTCTTCAATTAATAAAGTAAAATTGATAAAATATGTTCATCATTTCAAATTAACTGATCATGAAATTAACTTATATTCTCAAAAAATTACAAAAATACTAAAAAATGCTTTCTTTTTTAATGATTTATTCTGGAAGAATTTCTTTTCCAACTTTTTGATAATTAATTCAACTATCAAAAAGTAGGTTTTCCAACTTTTTGAGTATTTTTTGACGTTTTTATATTTTTTGACTATACTGTAATAAGCTCTTTTTTTCGACTTAAAATAAATTTCATATAGCATGTCATGGTAACTAAAATGCTTTGCCATTTGTGAATGTGCAGATAAAATCAATAAATTTTATATTTATTAAATTGTACATAAATAAAAATATATATAGTACTGTTCATATTAGGTAAAATGTTCATTTTAAAAGAAAATCTGACAAAAAGACGTTAAGGAAAAAATCTATTTTATTTGCTTTTTTTCCAGCAACAAATGAATAATTTGATTTTTTAAGTAATAGCAAATTATCAACAAACTAACATGAATTAAAATAACCGATGAAATGAACGTTTATAAATTCATACAAAAAGATATCAGATTTGATGATCAAAAATAAAAGTCAATTAAAACAATTAATTTTATGATTTGCGTGTTTAAAACAGATTAATTTAACAATATTCGGTATTTTTAGCCTATTCAAAATCGCTGGCGATGAGATAATTTGAATAAATAGTTTTTTTTTTATTATCATTTTTATTTTGATAATATTTACTTAAATATCAATTGTTTCTTTATCCAATTAACTAAAATTTAATCATATAGTAATTACATATTTAAACATACCACCATTTTCCAATTGACAATATTTTGCTTCCGGAAAACTTAAATTTGGAAATTGTTTTAATTCGTATGTTTCGTCTATCCAGCTATCAATAACAAGATAAAAAAAATAAGATTTATAATGAATATGAGGTATTGTTTTGTGTTATGAAGAAAATTTTGATTATGAAAGAAGTGATGTGTTTTAACAGCTCAATTCTTGAAAATGTCGAAAAAAAATTGATTTAAAAGAAAAATTCTTAAATGATTAATTGATTTTTTAAAATAAGTATCAAAATAGATTAATAATCTTTTAAATAAATATGAGAAAGAAAATAAATACCAAAACGCATTGAAAGCCTATACTTTTGCATCTTTTATATAAGTTTATTGAATTTTAGAAAAAAGTTAATTTTTCTCAAGACAAATTAAGTTTCATCTATATAATTTTATATTTAATAATATTACACTATAAAGCATATAATTTTCACCTTAAATATCAATATTCCAGAAATTTTTGCTTCCAAGAAGCAATCAATTAAAAACACGTATTTTCAATTTTATTATTACAGGGATTTAAAAAAGTGATATTATTCTAGTATCTTATTTCTAAATCATGTGTATTATATTTTTTGCTATGCAGTTTTTATATTTTCTGTTATAAAATTGAACAATTCATTTTTGATGACTTTTTTAAAAAATCCAACAATTTTCATATATATTGAGAATTATGAAATGCTGATAATAGAAATATATAAAATGAATGATAACCTTATATTTACATTGCTTTTTCTAAAAAAATAATTGATATTTAAGTAAATATTATCAAAATAAAAATGATAATAAAAAAAAAACTATTTATTCAAATTATCTCATCGCCAGCGATTTAGAATAGGCTAAAAATACCGAATATTGTTAAATTAATCTGTTTTAAACACGCAAATCATAAAATTAATTGTTTTAATTGACTTTTATTTTTGATCATCAAATCTGATATCTTTTTGTATGAATTTATAAACGTTCATTTCATCGGTTATTTTAATTCATGTTAGTTTGTTGATAATTTGCTATTACTTAAAAAATCAAATTATTCATTTGTTGCTGGAAAAAAAGCAAATAAAATAGATTTTTTCCTTAACGTCTTTTTGTCAGATTTTCCTTTAAAATGAACATTTTACCTAATATGAACAGTACTATATCTATATATTTATATAACAAAAATGCTAAATTTTTACCATTTTTTTAAATGGGAACTTTCCCCGTTTACTATTTTTAAAAAAACGATCAATATTTAACTTGAAAATTATCGTTTTAATTCAAATTTATATTCAAAATTTAAAAATGAAATAACTAAAAATGTAGCAACAATCAAAAAAAAATTTTTTTCACCTTTTTAATTAATTATATGATTAAAAAGATCTAGGCCTCAAATCATATATGAGTAAAACAGGGATGGAGGAAAATATAATTTATTATACATTTCTAAAATTAGATATTCTTCAAATTGTTAAATATCATGTTTGAGGCCTACAGTATCACGATTAAGTGGTTTACGACACGAATTAGTGGTTAACGATGAAGTGAATAATTGAAAATTTGAATTATGTTTTCAATATATATACCCATATTTTACCCTTAATGTGTGAGTTTTCAGTTTTTGAAAGTTTTATTCAAATCACTTCATATCACCTTTGTTTTCACAGATTGATGTTATAATTTTGAAAGATCGATGAAGTCAGCAACTGAAAAAAGAATTGTCACCTCATTTTATATATTTTCTTTTCAACGTATAAAATATTTTTATAGTAAAAAAAAGAAAACATATGTATTTTTTTAAAATATTTTCAATTAATCAAAATTTTAATGCAAAAGAATTGATCTTTTGGCTGTAAATATATTTCAATAATTGTTTCATTTTGAATATTATTCAATTTTCTTTGGATTAATTGAAAATTTATATTTTTTTGGTTCTAACATCTTTAAACAAAAAATAGGAAAATATAAAAGCATTGAATTTAAAAGATTATAAATTTTACATGAATGTTATTGGATGAGAATTGTTCTTTCTCAATTTGAATAAAAATTTTTAAAAATTTGTCAAATTTCACTTAATATTAGTATTAGCTTATAAAGAAAAACTGCAAAATTATACAAATTATTGAAAAAAATTAATAACTTTCTAATTTTTTTTTTTTAAAAAAAAAAAAAAAAAAAAAAAAAAATAAGAAGTATTTAGAAAGTTTTAATAGTAGTGGTCTATGTACTAATATAGACAATTTATAAGATATTATTTTATTTTATTATTATCGTTTTTATCGTTCAAAGATAATTGATAATAATATAAAAAGTTTTCATCGTTTCACAAAAAGTTGAATCTATCAAAATTTTGAGATTTTTTTATTCAAGTTTTTGCCTTTATTTCACATTTTTGTTCTTACATGAAAAAAAGATTAATCAAACAAAACAAAATTATTTATGAATTAAATGAAAATGAAATGACTGCAGATGTAATTGGAAATGACAAAGCTACATGTGATATAATTATTCCAAGAAAAATTAATTGGGGAACTCAAGACTACATAATAACAAAGGTTCAAGAAGGATCTTTTAAAAATTCAAATGGCATTCATTCTCTTGTTTTTTCAAATGATTCTTTTGTAAATACAATTGAAAAAAATTCTTTTGTTGACTCAAAAATTAAATCGATTTCGATCCCAGCAAGTATTTCGGAACTAAAAGAGGGATGGTGTAGAGGAACAAAGCAATTAAATAATATTTTGGTCAGTCCAGGAAACAAATATTTTATTAATATAGATAATAAAATGCTTTTAGGCAAATTGAATGACAAAAGTGAAATATATGAATGTATCATGTTTGTCCGTCGTGATATCGACAATATAATGATTCCATCATTTATAAAAAAAATTTGTTCATATTCATTTGCAGATACACAAATTAAAAAAGTATTCATTCCATCAAATGTGGAAAAAATTTGTGAAGGAGCGTTTTACAACTGTCAGCAACTTAAAATTGTTGAGATAAAAAAATCATCAAACCTTATTATTGAAAAAGATGCTTTTGCAAAAACATCGATTAAATCATTTTTAATTCTAACAAATGAATCTCACAATTTACAACAACAACAACAAGTCGAAGGACGAACAAATGCAGAATCACAAATTTCTCGCCAACAACAAGTTCCGTTTCCTCAAATTGATAAAAGTGTACTCATTTCACGACAACAAGTCGAAGGACGAACAAATGCAGAATCACAAATTTCTCACCAACAACAAGTTCCGTTTCCTCAAATTGATAAAAGTGTACTCATTTCACGACAACAAGTCGAAGAACGAACAAATGCAGAATCACAAATTTCTCACCAACAACAAGTTCCGTTTCCTCAAATTGATAAAAGTGTACTCATTTCACGACAACAAGTCGAAGAACGAACAAATGCAGAATCACAAATTTCTCACCAACAACAAGTTCCGTTTCCTCAAATTGATAGAAATATTCTAATTTCTCAAGAAAAAATAATAAGCAAAATATTCAATGACACTTTTTTATTACACTGTTACTTAAAGCACAAATTATCAACCTATTCAAATTATAGGCTACTCAAAATAGAAATGGAAAAAGAACAGCCCGAATTAAAAACAATAAAATACGATATTTTTTTAGATAAATGCAAAACTGCTTTTAGCATATTCAGAGCACAAGAAGAATTTTTATTTGGTGTTAATCACAATTTCGCAAATTTGATAAATGATGAATATAAGAAAAATATAGCAAATAACCATTTAAATTTCAACACTCAATTCCACACTGTTCAATGTGGAATTATAAAAAAAGAAGGACCATGGTCAGCATCTGAAACCGAGCAACTTATCACTATAATAACTGAAAAATGTTACTCAGGAGAAATATTAAGAAAGGACAAATCCATTGATTGGATTAAAGTGTCAAAATTCATTATCGGCAGGACTCCAAAATCATGCTATGATAAATTTCATAGTTTACCAATTAGCCAACTTATCCTTTCGCAGCAAAAGAATTTACTCATGAAAAACTTTAATCCAATTCTTATAAGCGCGTTTACAGATTTCGAAGAAAATGAAATGCTAACTGAAATACTTACACGAATAGATCGCAAAGAGCCAGTTACATTATTTGATATTTCAATGATGGCCTTTGCCAAGTATTACTCTCCAACATCCATTGCCACCAAATATTTAGTATTCAAAGAGATTAAAAATAAAACGTGGCCATTTGATGAATCTGGAAACATCATTATACCAGATTTTGAAACAAAAGTTTGTGAACTTTTACCATTAGCAGAAAAAGAACCTCAACAACTTATGAATGAAGTAAATATGAAACAATTCACTGCGAGCTTGTCTTGGTGTCGCAACTTCATGTCAAGGCATGGATTAAGTATGAGAACACCACATAATCAAAAGCGCGGACAAATTAATATGAAATTTGTGAATAAATACTTAAAAAAACTAGCTAAAGCATTCAAAAAGTATGGTAGCAATGGTGTTATTAATTTGGATGAGACCTTCATTCATACTTATTTGTACAGAAACCGTGTTGTTGGAATAACAAATCAAGAAACTTGCCAAGTAGTACGTGGAAAAAAATTTAACGCGAAGGAAGGGACAACCGTCATCGCCACATCACAGGTTGATGAAAATCAGCAAATACCATTAGCAATTGTGGCTGAAGGAAGATCTACCAAATGCGAAAAAAAATATGAAGTTGATAAAACTGACGAAGAATTAATCATGCATTCGCCAAATGGTTGGACCAATGGCAAAATCATGGCTGACTATCTTGAATGGCTATCACAGAAAATGCCAAAAACAGGATTTGCTCTCGTATTGGATGTATATAAATCTCACTTAACTAAAGAATTTAAACAAAAAGCCAAAGAGCATAATGTGGAGTTGATTTATGTCCCAGCCTGTGGGACTGGGACATATCAACCACTTGACATTAGTGTGTTCAGTGTTTTTAAAGAGAAACTACAAGAATATGAAAAATATCATAAAGTCCCAGATCAAGGAACAAAAAGATATGGCTTTTTTAAGGATATGATATCTAAAACATGGAAAGAAATAAGTTCTGATACTTATAAAAGAGGATGGAAAATTCCTGGGTTATCATTATCATCTTCTGAATTTGAATATTCAGATGATGAATCTGTTGAAACAAATGAAAGTGATGATAGTAAAGATTCTGATTATCAATATATACCAAGTGATAATGACTAATAAAAATTTGAATTAAAAATTATTTCTATGCATTTATTATTAAAATATTTTTTTTAATATATAATTGTAATGTTTCACAGAAATAAATGAAAATGAAATTAATTTAAGAGATTATCACTCAACATATAAGTCTTAAATTTCATTTTTTTTACCCTTTCAAATTTTCCTTTTTTAGAATTGCGGGGATTTATATGTCAAGAGATAAAAACTCTGAATAATTTGAATAAAAATAATTTTCCTCAGAAAAAAAAAAAATTCTTTGAATATTTAGAAAAAGTGAATTTTTTTTTTCCTCACAATTTTTATAGATGGTTACATTTTATGTACGTTTATAATTAAAAACATCAATTATTTATTAAAAATCAAAGCCTCTCTTTATTTTTGCGAAAATTCCTCTGGAATATAATATCAGCATATATAGCTTTATTGTTTGTGCGTATTAGTTTGTCATGGCTGCCGAATATTTATTTAATTAATTTCAGATATCTTCTTGTGATTTAGAGATAAAGCAATGATTCCTTATGCAAATATTCCTAAAATAATATGATCTTTTGATTTGTTGAATAATAAAGCGAAAATAGGATTTTTCTTTCAAAAAGTTTACTTGTATTAGTTTTTGATCTGATGATATCTTGATATGTGATTAATAATATATTTTGATATTTTATATTTAATTTAATCATTATATGTAATTATTAAAAATATGAATAATACAAAAAATTATTTTTGATCATATATCGATATATTTCAAGTATGATAAAAATAGGTAAATACAATATTTTTATATGCAGAGTATTATTTTACCGAATGTTGATAATGATTTGACTATTTAGGAGATTAAATAAAAAGGAAACAAATGAAAACAAAAAGAAAATAATTTCAATGATATTGTGAGATGATAGAAAAAGTTAAAATTTTTGATTAGGATGAAATACCGATATCTATTGATATTATCTCAATTATAGTTTATGTATTTATTAATTAAAAGGTAGATAATGTTTTTGATTGTAGATAATTTTATATATTTAAGAAATAATTCAAAATTAATAAAAAATAGAAAAATAAAAATTGACTTCATTTTGTTTTTGGTTTCAGAGAGTATAAAAACATATTTTTAATATTTAATTGATACCTATGTGATACAAAGTCTCACACATTAGCAGACACGCCGGCCGATGCTGATATACAATCAACATCGGCCGGCGAGTGGCAAAGTAACTCAGGCAGAAAAATGTTTTAACACTCATTAGGCATAACATGCAAACAATATCAGACGCAACAGAAGAACAGAAACAAAAAATTTTTATCAGATGAACTTCGACCAGCAGGCACTTCCCCGCTCGACCAACCAACAACGCAATTCGCACGCACAATCAATGCAGCACATATTCGCTATACAAAGTCTCACACATTAGCAGACACGCCGGCCGATGCTGATATACAATCAACATCGGCCGGCGAGTGGCAAAGTAACTCAGGCAGAAAAATGTTTTAACACTCATTAGGCATAACATGCAAACAATATCAGACGCAACAGAAGAACAGAAACAAAAAATTTTTATCAGATGAACTTCGACCAGCAGGCACTTCCCCGCTCGACCAACCAACAACGCAATTCGCACGCACAATCAATGCAGCACATATTCGCTATACAAAGTCTCACACATTAGCAGACACGCCGGCCGATGCTGATATACAATCAACATCGGCCGGCGAGTGGCAAAGTAACTCAGGCAGAAAAATGTTTTAACACTCATTAGGCATAACATGCAAACAATATCAGACGCAACAGAAGAACAGAAACAAAAAATTTTTATCAGATGAACTTCGACCAGCAGGCACTTCCCCGCTCGACCAACCAACAACGCAATTCGCACGCACAATCAATGCAGCACATATTCGCTATACAAAGTCTCACACATTAGCAGACACGCCGGCCGATGCTGATATACAATCAACATCGGCCGGCGAGTGGCAAAGTAACTCAGGCAGAAAAATGTTTTAACACTCATTAGGCATAACATGCAAACAATATCAGACGCAACAGAAGAACAGAAACAAAAAATTTTTATCAGATGAACTTCGACCAGCAGGCACTTCCCCGCTCGACCAACCAACAACGCAATTCGCACGCACAATCAATGCAGCACATATTCGCTATACAAAGTCTCACACATTAGCAGACACGCCGGCCGATGCTGATATACAATCAACATCGGCCGGCGAGTGGCAAAGTAACTCAGGCAGAAAAATGTTTTAACACTCATTAGGCATAACATGCAAACAATATCAGACGCAACAGAAGAACAGAAACAAAAAATTTTTATCAGATGAACTTCGACCAGCAGGCACTTCCCCGCTCGACCAACCAACAACGCAATTCGCACGCACAATCAATGCAGCACATATTCGCTATACAAAGTCTCACACATTAGCAGACACGCCGGCCGATGCTGATATACAATCAACATCGGCCGGCGAGTGGCAAAGTAACTCAGGCAGAAAAATGTTTTAACACTCATTAGGCATAACATGCAAACAATATCAGACGCAACAGAAGAACAGAAACAAAAAATTTTTATCAGATGAACTTCGACCAGCAGGCACTTCCCCGCTCGACCAACCAACAACGCAATTCGCACGCACAATCAATGCAGCACATATTCGCTATACAAAGTCTCACACATTAGCAGACACGCCGGCCGATGCTGATATACAATCAACATCGGCCGGCGAGTGGCAAAGTAACTCAGGCAGAAAAATGTTTTAACACTCATTAGGCATAACATGCAAACAATATCAGACGCAACAGAAGAACAGAAACAAAAAATTTTTATCAGATGAACTTCGACCAGCAGGCACTTCCCCGCTCGACCAACCAACAACGCAATTCGCACGCACAATCAATGCAGCACATATTCGCTATACAAAGTCTCACACATTAGCAGACACGCCGGCCGATGCTGATATACAATCAACATCGGCCGGCGAGTGGCAAAGTAACTCAGGCAGAAAAATGTTTTAACACTCATTAGGCATAACATGCAAACAATATCAGACGCAACAGAAGAACAGAAACAAAAAATTTTTATCAGATGAACTTCGACCAGCAGGCACTTCCCCGCTCGACCAACCAACAACGCAATTCGCACGCACAATCAATGCAGCACATATTCGCTATACAAAGTCTCACACATTAGCAGACACGCCGGCCGATGCTGATATACAATCAACATCGGCCGGCGAGTGGCAAAGTAACTCAGGCAGAAAAATGTTTTAACACTCATTAGGCATAACATGCAAACAATATCAGACGCAACAGAAGAACAGAAACAAAAAATTTTTATCAGATGAACTTCGACCAGCAGGCACTTCCCCGCTCGACCAACCAACAACGCAATTCGCACGCACAATCAATGCAGCACATATTCGCTATACAAAGTCTCACACATTAGCAGACACGCCGGCCGATGCTGATATACAATCAACATCGGCCGGCGAGTGGCAAAGTAACTCAGGCAGAAAAATGTTTTAACACTCATTAGGCATAACATGCAAACAATATCAGACGCAACAGAAGAACAGAAACAAAAAATTTTTATCAGATGAACTTCGACCAGCAGGCACTTCCCCGCTCGACCAACCAACAACGCAATTCGCACGCACAATCAATGCAGCACATATTCGCTATACAAAGTCTCACACATTAGCAGACACGCCGGCCGATGCTGATATACAATCAACATCGGCCGGCGAGTGGCAAAGTAACTCAGGCAGAAAAATGTTTTAACACTCATTAGGCATAACATGCAAACAATATCAGACGCAACAGAAGAACAGAAACAAAAAATTTTTATCAGATGAACTTCGACCAGCAGGCACTTCCCCGCTCGACCAACCAACAACGCAATTCGCACGCACAATCAATGCAGCACATATTCGCTATACAAAGTCTCACACATTAGCAGACACGCCGGCCGATGCTGATATACAATCAACATCGGCCGGCGAGTGGCAAAGTAACTCAGGCAGAAAAATGTTTTAACACTCATTAGGCATAACATGCAAACAATATCAGACGCAACAGAAGAACAGAAACAAAAAATTTTTATCAGATGAACTTCGACCAGCAGGCACTTCCCCGCTCGACCAACCAACAACGCAATTCGCACGCACAATCAATGCAGCACATATTCGCTATACAAAGTCTCACACATTAGCAGACACGCCGGCCGATGCTGATATACAATCAACATCGGCCGGCGAGTGGCAAAGTAACTCAGGCAGAAAAATGTTTTAACACTCATTAGGCATAACATGCAAACAATATCAGACGCAACAGAAGAACAGAAACAAAAAATTTTTATCAGATGAACTTCGACCAGCAGGCACTTCCCCGCTCGACCAACCAACAACGCAATTCGCACGCACAATCAATGCAGCACATATTCGCTATACAAAGTCTCACACATTAGCAGACACGCCGGCCGATGCTGATATACAATCAACATCGGCCGGCGAGTGGCAAAGTAACTCAGGCAGAAAAATGTTTTAACACTCATTAGGCATAACATGCAAACAATATCAGACGCAACAGAAGAACAGAAACAAAAAATTTTTATCAGATGAACTTCGACCAGCAGGCACTTCCCCGCTCGACCAACCAACAACGCAATTCGCACGCACAATCAATGCAGCACATATTCGCTATACAAAGTCTCACACATTAGCAGACACGCCGGCCGATGCTGATATACAATCAACATCGGCCGGCGAGTGGCAAAGTAACTCAGGCAGAAAAATGTTTTAACACTCATTAGGCATAACATGCAAACAATATCAGACGCAACAGAAGAACAGAAACAAAAAATTTTTATCAGATGAACTTCGACCAGCAGGCACTTCCCCGCTCGACCAACCAACAACGCAATTCGCACGCACAATCAATGCAGCACATATTCGCTATACAAAGTCTCACACATTAGCAGACACGCCGGCCGATGCTGATTGTATATCAGCATCGGCTGGCGAGTGGCAAAGTAACTCAGGCAGAAAAATGTTTTAACACTCATTAGGCATAACATGCAAATTAAAAACACCATCAAAATTAGTAACTTAATAAGATATTTATAAATTTAATATGGCCAAATAACAATTCAATTATATTTTGAAAATATGAAAATTACTTTTTTTTTCAAAATATCTCTATGTCTGTTCAAGAAATGCTTGATCTTTTATCAGATAGATTGACAGAAGACGAATATGCTTATATTACGCAAATGAAAATTGTTAATCCCAAAATTTCATTTCGTGATTTAACACCCTCTCTTCACAAAAAATTTAATGACCACCTTTTCAAATATTCTGCCCCAGAGTTATCAGTCCTGTACTATTCCTACATGGAAAATTATTATAAGCCTCTTACGGAAGTTTGCCAATATCTATCCTCTGAAGATGGAAAGCAAACCATTGCAAATCTAGCGACTAACCCAGAAGCATTTCTTCATCATAATTGCTATCCTTTCTTTGAAAGCCGCAAAGGGAAAACCTGGTCAAACACAGAGGTCGAACTAATGAAGTACATTGCAGAGAGAGCTCAAGATTCTTCTTTTTTGAAGTATCTCCCTTTATGTATACCTGGTCGTACAGGAATGCAATGCTATGCCAAATATGCCGAGTTAGTTCTTGCTCAGGAAATAACTAATGACGTAAGGAAAATCAAGAAAAAGGAACGTACAATGCCACCACTTCGCAAATATTTTATTAAAGAACATGAGGAACTGCTGGCTAGTGAAATCTTGACAATGTTCAATGAACATAAGTTTATATCTAAGGAAATAGTTAGGCAAAGAGCCAAGAAAATGTACATGCTTCCCTGGGTACTTGCCGAAAGAGCTGCTTTTCAATTTTTTATCATGTCTGATACTCCTGTATATAATGATAATGGTTCGTACACGAATGAATTCATTCGTGAGTCTCAAATTCTTTTAAGTCAGATTGTTCCAGATGAAAGAAGAAAGCCACTAATTGAGATGCAAGTCAAAATCATTGAAGAATATCGACTGCCAGATCCAATATTTTCAGATACGTGGGTTAGAACTTTCATGAAGAGAAATCATTTCTCCTTTAGGCTTGCTCATTATTCTCGGCGCGGAGCAATAAAGAAGACTTACATTGATGAGTTCATTCAGAAAGTAGCAGATGCGGTCCTTAAATATACAAGAAAATCGGTGTATAACATGGACGAGACATCGGTACGCATCAATAACGGCACACTGCGAACTATTGCACCGGTAGGATTGGAAAAAGTTATATTTGAAGGAAGCAGGAGCGAAAAAGAGTGTTTCACGGCTATTGCAACAATAACATACAATGAAAAGCTCCCTCTAATCCTTCTGGCTAAAGGAAAAACAGATGCCTGTTGTTCAAAATTTAGAGCAGCAAAACGAGCTGAAGCATGGCCGTCTAAAAACGGATGGGTTGATGAACAAATCATGATCCAGTACTTAAACTGGCTGCATGTTGAATGTGCTGGTAGGAAACCATGTGCCCTTGTTCTTGATTGCTACAAAGCCCACCGAACAGATGCTGTTAAAGAAGAAGCAAAAGCTCTAGGAATTGAATTGATCTATGTTCCAGCATGCGGCACAAGCATTTATCAACCATTGGATAGGCGAATATTTGGGATTCTCAAAGCACACTTAAGATCATTGGCAGGTTCCCGAATATTCTATGGCACACAAAGATACGAGACAATCACAAACCATCTACTCATTGCTTGGGCAAGAATATCAGCAAATGCACGTAGAGCAGGATGGAACATTCCAGGATTAACTGAAGAGCTTGTGAACCGAGGTTATGACTTTAAACAAGATGATAATGGCACAAATGAACCCAATTATGAAGCTGATGATATCGAAGAAGAAGACGACATTGACGAGGAAGAAAAAGATGCACTTAACGAAAATCTTGAAGAAGAAGACTTTAATGAAGAAGAGGATTTTGATGAAAATGAAATTTATGAAGATCAATACTATTAAAGAAATAAGCTTTATGACACAGAATTAATAAATCTCAGTAAAAACATTTTGATTTTTTTTTTTTTTTCTTTTTTTCAATAGTTTACAATTTCCTTTATTTTAAAATGCAAAGATTATAGAAGAAATCAAACATTAATAATAAAGCGCATCCAAAAATGAGCTTAGAACAGCAAAATATGGAGATAAAGTTTTTTTTTAGATTTAAAGAGTAAAGAAAAGTTAAAATTTAATATGAATCTTTATTTTTAAGTAAAAAATATTTGTTTTGTATGTTATGAGTAATGAGTGATAAAACATTTTTCTGGCTGAGTTACTTTGTCAATCGCCGGTCGATGCTGATATACAATCAACATCGGCCGGCGAGTCTGCGAACGAGTGAGACTTTGTATAGTGAATCTGTGTTGTATTGATTATATGCGTGATTTGCGTGGTTCGTTGGTCGAGCGGGGAAGTGCCTGTCGATTGACGTTCATCTGATTATTTAAAATCAAAATTGAACTGTTTATATAACATAATTTCAAGATATTCTTCTGTGTTCGTTTCTGTATTCGTTTCCGTGATCATGTATTCCGTTCTGTACGTTTGTCTTTCGAATCCTGCATCTTCAAATATAAGTAAAGTATAACCATCTGTAAAATAAATTCTTTAAGGTCTTCCGTGTTCCCGTCTGTATTCGTTTCCGTGATCATGTATTCCGTTCTGTACGTTTGTCTTTCGAATCCTGCATCTTCAAATATAAGTAAAGTATAACCATCTGTAAAATAATTTCTTTAAGGTCTTCCGTGTTCCCGTCTGTATTCGTTTCCGTGATCATGTATTCCGTTCTGTACGTTTGTCTTTCGAATCCTGCATCTTCAAATATAAGTAAAGTATAACCATCTGTAAAATAAATTCTTTAAGGTCTTCCGTGTTCCCGTCTGTATTCGTTTCCGTGATCATGTATTCCGTTCTGTACGTTTGTCTTTCGAATCCTGCATCTTCAAATATAAGTAAAGTATGACCATCTGTAAAATAAATTCTTTAAGGTCTTCCGTGTTCCCGTCTGTATTCGTTTCCGTGATCATGTATTCCTTTCTTTAATTCTGATTACTGAATAATATTTAAAATCAAAATAGAACTGTTTATATAACATAATTTCGAGATATTCTTCCGGGTTCGTTTCTGTATTCGTTTCCGTGCTCATGTATTCCGTTCTGTACGTTTGTCTTTCGAATCCTGCATCTTCAAATATAAGTAAAGTATAACCATCTGTAAAATAAATTCTTTAAGGTCTTCCGTGTTCCCGTCTGTATTCGTTTCCGTGTTCATGTATTCCGTTCCGTACGTTTGTCTTTCGAATCCTGCATCTTCAAATATAAGTAAAGTATAACCATCTGTAAAATAAATTCTTTAAGGTCTTCCGTGTTCCCGTCTGTATTCGTTTCCGTGATCATGTATTCCTTTCTTTAATTCTGATTACTGAATAATATTTAAAATCAAAATAGAACTGTTTATATAACATAATTTCGAGATATTCTTCCGGGTTCGTTTCTGTATTCGTTTCCGTGCTCATGTATTCCGTTCTGTACGTTTGTCTTTCGAATCCTGCATCTTCAAATATAAGTAAAGTATAACCATCTGTAAAATAAATTCTTTAAGGTCTTCCGTGTTCCCGTCTGTATTCGTTTCCGTGATCATGTATTCCGTTCTGTACGTTTGTCTTTCGAATCCTGCATCTTCAAATATAAGTAAAGTATAACCATCTGTAAAATAAATTCTTTAAGGTCTTCCGTGTTCCCGTCTGTATTCGTTTCCGTGATCATGTATTCCTTTCTTTAATTCTGATTACTGAATAATATTTAAAATCAAAATAGAACTGTTTATATAACATAATTTCGAGATATTCTTCCGGGTTCGTTTCTGTATTCGTTTCCGTGATCATGTATTCCGTTCTGTACGTTTGTCTTTCGAATCCTGCATCTTCAAATATAAGTAAAGTATAACCATCTGTAAAAAAAATTCTTTAAGGTCTTCCGTGTTCCCGTCTGTATTCGTTTCCGTGCTCATGTATTCCTTTCTTTAATTCTGATTACTGAATAATATTTAAAATCAAAATAGAACTGTTTATATAACATAATTTCGAGATATTCTTCCGGGTTCGTTTCTGTATTCGTTTCCGTGCTCATGTATTCCGTTCTGTACGTTTGTCTTTCGAATCCTGCATCTTCAAATATAAGTAAAGTATAACCATCTGTAAAATAAATTCTTTAAGGTCTTCCGTGTTCCCGTCTGTATTCGTTTCCGTGATCATGTATTCCGTTCTGTACGTTTGTCTTTCGAATCCTGCATCTTCAAATATAAGTAAAGTATAACCATCTGTAAAATAAATTCTTTAAGGTCTTCCGTGTTCCCGTCTGTATTCGTTTCCGTGATCATGTATTCCGTTCTGTACGTTTGTCTTTCGAATCCTGCATCTTCAAATATAAGTAAAGTATAACCATCTGTAAAATAAATTCTTTAAGGTCTTCCGTGTTCCCGTCTGTATTCGTTTCCGTGATCATGTATTCCTTTCTTTAATTCTGATTACTGAATAATATTTAAAATCAAAATAGAACTGTTTATATAACATAATTTCGAGATATTCTTCCGGGTTCGTTTCTGTATTCGTTTCCGTGCTCATGTATTCCGTTCTGTACGTTTGTCTTTCGAATCCTGCATCTTCAAATATAAGTAAAGTATAACCATCTGTAAAATAAATTCTTTAAGGTCTTCCGTGTTCCCGTCTGTATTCGTTTCCGTGATCATGTATTCCGTTCTGTACGTTTGTCTTTCGAATCCTGCATCTTCAAATATAAGTAAAGTATAACCATCTGTAAAATAAATTCTTTAAGGTCTTCCGTGTTCCCGTCTGTATTCGTTTCCGTGATCATGTATTCCTTTCTTTAATTCTGATTACTGAATAATATTTAAAATCAAAATAGAACTGTTTATATAACATAATTTCGAGATATTCTTCTGTGTTCGTTTCTGTATTCGTTTCCGTGATCATGTATTCCGTTCCGTACGTTTGTCTTTCGAATCCTGCATCTTCAAATATAAGTAAAGTATAACCATCTGTAAAATAAATTCTTTAAGGTCTTCCGTGTTCCCGTCTGTATTCGTTTCCGTGATCATGTATTCCGTTCTGTACGTTTGTCTTTCGAATCCTGCATCTTCAAATATAAGTAAAGTATAACCATCTGTAAAATAAATTCTTTAAGGTCTTCCGTGTTCCCGTCTGTATTCGTTTCCGTGCTCATGTATTCCGTTCCGTACGTTTGTCTTTCGAATCCTGCATCTTCAAATATAAGTAAAGTATAACCATCTGTAAAATAAATTCTTTAAGGTCTTCCGTGTTCCCGTCTGTATTCGTTTCCGTGATCATGTATTCCGTTCTGTACGTTTGTCTTTCGAATCCTGCATCTTCAAATATAAGTAAAGTATAACCATCTGTAAAATAATTTCTTTAAGGTCTTCCGTGTTCCCGTCTGTATTCGTTTCCGTGATCATGTATTCCGTTCCGTACGTTTGTCTTTCGAATCCTGCATCTTCAAATATAAGTAAAGTATAACCATCTGTAAAATAAATTCTTTAAGGTCTTCCGTGTTCCCGTCTGTATTCGTTTCCGTGATCATGTATTCCGTTCTGTACGTTTGTCTTTCGAATCCTGCATCTTCAAATATAAGTAAAGTATAACCATCTGTAAAATAAATTCTTTAAGGTCTTCCGTGTTCCCGTCTGTATTCGTTTCCGTGATCATGTATTCCGTTCTGTACGTTTGTCTTTCGAATCCTGCATCTTCAAATATAAGTAAAGTATAACCATCTGTAAAATAAATTCTTTAAGGTCTTCCGTGTTCCCGTCTGTATTCGTTTCCGTGATCATGTATTCCTTTCTTTAATTCTGATTACTGAATAATATTTAAAATCAAAATAGAACTGTTTATATAACATAATTTCGAGATATTCTTCCGGGTTCGTTTCTGTATTCGTTTCCGTGCTCATGTATTCCGTTCTGTACGTTTGTCTTTCGAATCCTGCATCTTCAAATATAAGTAAAGTATAACCATCTGTAAAATAAATTCTTTAAGGTCTTCCGTGTTCCCGTCTGTATTCGTTTCCGTGTTCATGTATTCCGTTCCGTACGTTTGTCTTTCGAATCCTGCATCTTCAAATATAAGTAAAGTATAACCATCTGTAAAATAAATTCTTTAAGGTCTTCCGTGTTCCCGTCTGTATTCGTTTCCGTGATCATGTATTCCGTTCTGTACGTTTGTCTTTCGAATCCTGCATCTTCAAATATAAGTAAAGTATAACCATCTGTAAAATAAATTCTTTAAGGTCTTCCGTGTTCCCGTCTGTATTCGTTTCCGTGATCATGTATTCCTTTCTTTAATTCTGATTACTGAATAATATTTAAAATCAAAATAGAACTGTTTATATAACATAATTTCGAGATATTCTTCCGGGTTCGTTTCTGTATTCGTTTCCGTGATCATGTATTCCGTTCTGTACGTTTGTCTTTCGAATCCTGCATCTTCAAATATAAGTAAAGTATAACCATCTGTAAAAAAAATTCTTTAAGGTCTTCCGTGTTCCCGTCTGTATTCGTTTCCGTGCTCATGTATTCCTTTCTTTAATTCTGATTACTGAATAATATTTAAAATCAAAATAGAACTGTTTATATAACATAATTTCGAGATATTCTTCCGGGTTCGTTTCTGTATTCGTTTCCGTGCTCATGTATTCCGTTCTGTACGTTTGTCTTTCGAATCCTGCATCTTCAAATATAAGTAAAGTATAACCATCTGTAAAATAAATTCTTTAAGGTCTTCCGTGTTCCCGTCTGTATTCGTTTCCGTGATCATGTATTCCGTTCTGTACGTTTGTCTTTCGAATCCTGCATCTTCAAATATAAGTAAAGTATAACCATCTGTAAAATAAATTCTTTAAGGTCTTCCGTGTTCCCGTCTGTATTCGTTTCCGTGATCATGTATTCCGTTCTGTACGTTTGTCTTTCGAATCCTGCATCTTCAAATATAAGTAAAGTATAACCATCTGTAAAATAAATTCTTTAAGGTCTTCCGTGTTCCCGTCTGTATTCGTTTCCGTGATCATGTATTCCTTTCTTTAATTCTGATTACTGAATAATATTTAAAATCAAAATAGAACTGTTTATATAACATAATTTCGAGATATTCTTCTGTGTTCGTTTCTGTATTCGTTTCCGTGCTCATGTATTCCGTTCTGTACGTTTGTCTTTCGAATCCTGCATCTTCAAATATAAGTAAAGTATAACCATCTGTAAAATAAATTCTTTAAGGTCTTCCGTGTTCCCGTCTGTATTCGTTTCCGTGATCATGTATTCCGTTCTGTACGTTTGTCTTTCGAATCCTGCATCTTCAAATATAAGTAAAGTATAACCATCTGTAAAATAAATTCTTTAAGGTCTTCCGTGTTCCCGTCTGTATTCGTTTCCGTGATCATGTATTCCTTTCTTTAATTCTGATTACTGAATAATATTTAAAATCAAAATAGAACTGTTTATATAACATAATTTCGAGATATTCTTCTGTGTTCGTTTCTGTATTCGTTTCCGTGATCATGTATTCCGTTCCGTACGTTTGTCTTTCGAATCCTGCATCTTCAAATATAAGTAAAGTATAACCATCTGTAAAATAAATTCTTTAAGGTCTTCCGTGTTCCCGTCTGTATTCGTTTCCGTGATCATGTATTCCGTTCTGTACGTTTGTCTTTCGAATCCTGCATCTTCAAATATAAGTAAAGTATAACCATCTGTAAAATAAATTCTTTAAGGTCTTCCGTGTTCCCGTCTGTATTCGTTTCCGTGCTCATGTATTCCGTTCCGTACGTTTGTCTTTCGAATCCTGCATCTTCAAATATAAGTAAAGTATAACCATCTGTAAAATAAATTCTTTAAGGTCTTCCGTGTTCCCGTCTGTATTCGTTTCCGTGATCATGTATTCCTTTCTTTAATTCTGATTACTGAATAATATTTAAAATCAAAATAGAACTGTTTATATAACATAATTTCGAGATATTCTTCCGGGTTCGTTTCTGTATTCGTTTCCGTGATCATGTATTCCGTTCTGTACGTTTGTCTTTCGAATCCTGCATCTTCAAATATAAGTAAAGTATAACCATCTGTAAAAAAAATTCTTTAAGGTCTTCCGTGTTCCCGTCTGTATTCGTTTCCGTGATCATGTATTCCGTTCCGTACGTTTGTCTTTCGAATCCTGCATCTTCAAATATAAGTAAAGTATAACCATCTGTAAAATAAATTCTTTAAGGTCTTCCGTGTTCCCGTCTGTATTCGTTTCCGTGATCATGTATTCCGTTCTGTACGTTTGTCTTTCGAATCCTGCATCTTCAAATATAAGTAAAGTATAACCATCTGTAAAATAATTTCTTTAAGGTCTTCCGTGTTCCCGTCTGTATTCGTTTCCGTGATCATGTATTCCGTTCTGTACGTTTGTCTTTCGAATCCTGCATCTTCAAATATAAGTAAAGTATAACCATCTGTAAAATAAATTCTTTAAGGTCTTCCGTGTTCCCGTCTGTATTCGTTTCCGTGATCATGTATTCCTTTCTTTAATTCTGATTACTGAATAATATTTAAAATCAAAATAGAACTGTTTATATAACATAATTTCGAGATATTCTTCCGGGTTCGTTTCTGTATTCGTTTCCGTGCTCATGTATTCCGTTCTGTACGTTTGTCTTTCGAATCCTGCATCTTCAAATATAAGTAAAGTATAACCATCTGTAAAATAAATTCTTTAAGGTCTTCCGTGTTCCCGTCTGTATTCGTTTCCGTGTTCATGTATTCCGTTCCGTACGTTTGTCTTTCGAATCCTGCATCTTCAAATATAAGTAAAGTATAACCATCTGTAAAATAAATTCTTTAAGGTCTTCCGTGTTCCCGTCTGTATTCGTTTCCGTGATCATGTATTCCGTTCTGTACGTTTGTCTTTCGAATCCTGCATCTTCAAATATAAGTAAAGTATAACCATCTGTAAAATAAATTCTTTAAGGTCTTCCGTGTTCCCGTCTGTATTCGTTTCCGTGATCATGTATTCCTTTCTTTAATTCTGATTACTGAATAATATTTAAAATCAAAATAGAACTGTTTATATAACATAATTTCGAGATATTCTTCCGGGTTCGTTTCTGTATTCGTTTCCGTGATCATGTATTCCGTTCTGTACGTTTGTCTTTCGAATCCTGCATCTTCAAATATAAGTAAAGTATAACCATCTGTAAAATAAATTCTTTAAGGTCTTCCGTGTTCCCGTCTGTATTCGTTTCCGTGCTCATGTATTCCTTTCTTTAATTCTGATTACTGAATAATATTTAAAATCAAAATAGAACTGTTTATATAACATAATTTCGAGATATTCTTCCGGGTTCGTTTCTGTATTCGTTTCCGTGCTCATGTATTCCGTTCTGTACGTTTGTCTTTCGAATCCTGCATCTTCAAATATAAGTAAAGTATAACCATCTGTAAAATAAATTCTTTAAGGTCTTCCGTGTTCCCGTCTGTATTCGTTTCCGTGTTCATGTATTCCGTTCCGTACGTTTGTCTTTCGAATCCTGCATCTTCAAATATAAGTAAAGTATAACCATCTGTAAAATAAATTCTTTAAGGTCTTCCGTGTTCCCGTCTGTATTCGTTTCCGTGATCATGTATTCCGTTCTGTACGTTTGTCTTTCGAATCCTGCATCTTCAAATATAAGTAAAGTATAACCATCTGTAAAATAAATTCTTTAAGGTCTTCCGTGTTCCCGTCTGTATTCGTTTCCGTGATCATGTATTCCTTTCTTTAATTCTGATTACTGAATAATATTTAAAATCAAAATAGAACTGTTTATATAACATAATTTCGAGATATTCTTCTGTGTTCGTTTCTGTATTCGTTTCCGTGCTCATGTATTCCGTTCTGTACGTTTGTCTTTCGAATCCTGCATCTTCAAATATAAGTAAAGTATAACCATCTGTAAAATAAATTCTTTAAGGTCTTCCGTGTTCCCGTCTGTATTCGTTTCCGTGCTCATGTATTCCTTTCTTTAATTCTGATTACTGAATAATATTTAAAATCAAAATAGAACTGTTTATATAACATAATTTCGAGATATTCTTCTGTGTTCGTTTCTGTATTCGTTTCCGTGCTCATGTATTCCGTTCTGTACGTTTGTCTTTCGAATCCTGCATCTTCAAATATAAGTAAAGTATAACCATCTGTAAAATAAATTCTTTAAGGTCTTCCGTGTTCCCGTCTGTATTCGTTTCCGTGATCATGTATTCCTTTCTTTAATTCTGATTACTGAATAATATTTAAAATCAAAATAGAACTGTTTATATAACATAATTTCGAGATATTCTTCCGTGTTCCCGTCTGTATTCGTTTCCGTGATCATGTATTCCGTTCTGTACGTTTGTCTTTCGAATCCTGCATCTTCAAATATAAGTAAAGTATAACCATCTGTAAAATAAATTCTTTAAGGTCTTCCGTGTTCCCGTCTGTATTCGTTTCCGTGATCATGTATTCCGTTCTGTACGTTTGTCTTTCGAATCCTGCATCTTCAAATATAAGTAAAGTATAACCATCTGTAAAATAAATTCTTTAAGGTCTTCCGTGTTCCCGTCTGTATTCGTTTCCGTGATCATGTATTCCGTTCCGTACGTTTGTCTTTCGAATCCTGCATCTTCAAATATAAGTAAAGTATAACCATCTGTAAAATAAATTCTTTAAGGTCTTCCGTGTTCCCGTCTGTATTCGTTTCCGTGATCATGTATTCCTTTCTTTAATTCTGATTACTGAATAATATTTAAAATCAAAATAGAACTGTTTATATAACATAATTTCGAGATATTCTTCCGTGTTCCCGTCTGTATTCGTTTCCGTGATCATGTATTCCGTTCTGTACGTTTGTCTTTCGAATCCTGCATCTTCAAATATAAGTAAAGTATAACCATCTGTAAAATAAATTCTTTAAGGTCTTCCGTGTTCCCGTCTGTATTCGTTTCCGTGATCATGTATTCCGTTCTGTACGTTTGTCTTTCGAATCCTGCATCTTCAAATATAAGTAAAGTATAACCATCTGTAAAATAAATTCTTTAAGGTCTTCCGTGTTCCCGTCTGTATTCGTTTCCGTGATCATGTATTCCGTTCTGTACGTTTGTCTTTCGAATCCTGCATCTTCAAATATAAGTAAAGTATAACCATCTGTAAAATAAATTCTTTAAGGTCTTCCGTGTTCCCGTCTGTATTCGTTTCCGTGATCATGTATTCCGTTCCGTACGTTTGTCTTTCGAATCCTGCATCTTCAAATATAAGTAAAGTATAACCATCTGTAAAATAAATTCTTTAAGGTCTTCCGTGTTCCCGTCTGTATTCGTTTCCGTGATCATGTATTCCTTTCTTTAATTCTGATTACTGAATAATATTTAAAATCAAAATAGAACTGTTTATATAACATAATTTCGAGATATTCTTCCGTGTTCCCGTCTGTATTCGTTTCCGTGATCATGTATTCCGTTCTGTACGTTTGTCTTTCGAATCCTGCATCTTCAAATATAAGTAAAGTATAACCATCTGTAAAATAAATTCTTTAAGGTCTTCCGTGTTCCCGTCTGTATTCGTTTCCGTGATCATGTATTCCTTTCTTTAATTCTGATTACTGAATAATATTTAAAATCAAAATAGAACTGTTTATATAACATAATTTCGAGATATTCTTCTGTGTTCGTTTCTGTATTCGTTTCCGTGCTCATGTATTCCGTTCTGTACGTTTGTCTTTCGAATCCTGCATCTTCAAATATAAGTAAAGTATAACCATCTGTAAAATAAATTCTTTAAGGTCTTCCGTGTTCCCGTCTGTATTCGTTTCCGTGCTCATGTATTCCTTTCTTTAATTCTGATTACTGAATAATATTTAAAATCAAAATAGAACTGTTTATATAACATAATTTCGAGATATTCTTCTGTGTTCGTTTCTGTATTCGTTTCCGTGCTCATGTATTCCGTTCTGTACGTTTGTCTTTCGAATCCTGCATCTTCAAATATAAGTAAAGTATAACCATCTGTAAAATAAATTCTTTAAGGTCTTCCGTGTTCCCGTCTGTATTCGTTTCCGTGATCATGTATTCCTTTCTTTAATTCTGATTACTGAATAATATTTAAAATCAAAATAGAACTGTTTATATAACATAATTTCGAGATATTCTTCCGTGTTCGTTTCTGTATTCGTTTCCGTGCTCATGTATTCCGTTCCGTACGTTTGTCTTTCGAATCCTGCATCTTCAAATATAAGTAAAGTATAACCATCTGTAAAATAAATTCTTTAAGGTCTTCCGTGTTCCCGTCTGTATTCGTTTCCGTGATCATGTATTCCGTTCCGTACGTTTGTCTTTCGAATCCTGCATCTTCAAATATAAGTAAAGTATAACCATCTGTAAAATAAATTCTTTAAGGTCTTCCGTGTTCCCGTCTGTATTCGTTTCCGTGATCATGTATTCCTTTCTTTAATTCTGATTACTGAATAATATTTAAAATCAAAATAGAACTGTTTATATAACATAATTTCGAGATATTCTTCCGGGTTCGTTTCTGTATTCGTTTCCGTGCTCATGTATTCCGTTCTGTACGTTTGTCTTTCGAATCCTGCATCTTCAAATATAAGTAAAGTATAACCATCTGTAAAATAAATTCTTTAAGGTCTTCCGTGTTCCCGTCTGTATTCGTTTCCGTGATCATGTATTCCGTTCTGTACGTTTGTCTTTCGAATCCTGCATCTTCAAATATAAGTAAAGTATAACCATCTGTAAAATAAATTCTTTAAGGTCTTCCGTGTTCCCGTCTGTATTCGTTTCCGTGCTCATGTATTCCTTTCTTTAATTCTGATTACTGAATAATATTTAAAATCAAAATAGAACTGTTTATATAACATAATTTCGAGATATTCTTCTGTGTTCGTTTCTGTATTCGTTTCCGTGCTCATGTATTCCGTTCTGTACGTTTGTCTTTCGAATCCTGCATCTTCAAATATAAGTAAAGTATAACCATCTGTAAAATAAATTCTTTAAGGTCTTCCGTGTTCCCGTCTGTATTCGTTTCCGTGATCATGTATTCCTTTCTTTAATTCTGATTACTGAATAATATTTAAAATCAAAATAGAACTGTTTATATAACATAATTTCGAGATATTCTTCTGTGTTCGTTTCTGTATTCGTTTCCGTGATCATGTATTCCGTTCTGTACGTTTGTCTTTCGAATCCTGCATCTTCAAATATAAGTAAAGTATAACCATCTGTAAAATAAATTCTTTAAGGTCTTCCGTGTTCCCGTCTGTATTCGTTTCCGTGATCATGTATTCCTTTCTTTAATTCTGATTACTGAATAATATTTAAAATCAAAATAGAACTGTTTATATAACATAATTTCGAGATATTCTTCCGTGTTCCCGTCTGTATTCGTTTCCGTGATCATGTATTCCGTTCTGTACGTTTGTCTTTCGAATCCTGCATCTTCAAATATAAGTAAAGTATAACCATCTGTAAAATAAATTCTTTAAGGTCTTCCGTGTTCCCGTCTGTATTCGTTTCCGTGATCATGTATTCCGTTCTGTACGTTTGTCTTTCGAATCCTGCATCTTCAAATATAAGTAAAGTATAACCATCTGTAAAATAAATTCTTTAAGGTCTTCCGTGTTCCCGTCTGTATTCGTTTCCGTGATCATGTATTCCGTTCCGTACGTTTGTCTTTCGAATCCTGCATCTTCAAATATAAGTAAAGTATAACCATCTGTAAAATAAATTCTTTAAGGTCTTCCGTGTTCCCGTCTGTATTCGTTTCCGTGATCATGTATTCCTTTCTTTAATTCTGATTACTGAATAATATTTAAAATCAAAATAGAACTGTTTATATAACATAATTTCGAGATATTCTTCCGTGTTCCCGTCTGTATTCGTTTCCGTGATCATGTATTCCGTTCTGTACGTTTGTCTTTCGAATCCTGCATCTTCAAATATAAGTAAAGTATAACCATCTGTAAAATAAATTCTTTAAGGTCTTCCGTGTTCCCGTCTGTATTCGTTTCCGTGCTCATGTATTCCGTTCTGTACGTTTGTCTTTCGAATCCTGCATCTTCAAATATAAGTAAAGTATAACCATCTGTAAAATAAATTCTTTAAGGTCTTCCGTGTTCCCGTCTGTATTCGTTTCCGTGATCATGTATTCCGTTCTGTACGTTTGTCTTTCGAATCCTGCATCTTCAAATATAAGTAAAGTATAACCATCTGTAAAATAAATTCTTTAAGGTCTTCCGTGTTCCCGTCTGTATTCGTTTCCGTGCTCATGTATTCCGTTCTGTACGTTTGTCTTTCGAATCCTGCATCTTCAAATATAAGTAAAGTATAACCATCTGTAAAATAAATTCTTTAAGGTCTTCCGTGTTCCCGTCTGTATTCGTTTCCGTGATCATGTATTCCGTTCCGTACGTTTGTCTTTCGAATCCTGCATCTTCAAATATAAGTAAAGTATAACCATCTGTAAAATAAATTCTTTAAGGTCTTCCGTGTTCCCGTCTGTATTCGTTTCCGTGATCATGTATTCCGTTCTGTACGTTTGTCTTTCGAATCCTGCATCTTCAAATATAAGTAAAGTATAACCATCTGTAAAATAAATTCTTTAAGGTCTTCCGTGTTCCCGTCTGTATTCGTTTCCGTGCTCATGTATTCCGTTCTGTACGTTTGTCTTTCGAATCCTGCATCTTCAAATATAAGTAAAGTATAACCATCTGTAAAAAAAATTCTTTAAGGTCTTCCGTGTTCCCGTCTGTATTCGTTTCCGTGATCATGTATTCCTTTCTTTAATTCTGATTACTGAATAATATTTAAAATCAAAATAGAACTGTTTATATAACATAATTTCGAGATATTCTTCCGTGTTCCCGTCTGTATTCGTTTCCGTGCTCATGTATTCCGTTCTGTACGTTTGTCTTTCGAATCCTGCATCTTCAAATATAAGTAAAGTATAACCATCTGTAAAATAAATTCTTTAAGGTCTTCCGTGTTCCCGTCTGTATTCGTTTCCGTGATCATGTATTCCGTTCTGTACGTTTGTCTTTCGAATCCTGCATCTTCAAATATAAGTAAAGTATAACCATCTGTAAAATAAATTCTTTAAGGTCTTCCGTGTTCCCGTCTGTATTCGTTTCCGTGATCATGTATTCCTTTCTTTAATTCTGATTACTGAATAATATTTAAAATCAAAATAGAACTGTTTATATAACATAATTTCGAGATATTCTTCTGTGTTCGTTTCTGTATTCGTTTCCGTGCTCATGTATTCCGTTCTGTACGTTTGTCTTTCGAATCCTGCATCTTCAAATATAAGTAAAGTATAACCATCTGTAAAATAAATTCTTTAAGGTCTTCCGTGTTCCCGTCTGTATTCGTTTCCGTGCTCATGTATTCCGTTCTGTACGTTTGTCTTTCGAATCCTGCATCTTCAAATATAAGTAAAGTATAACCATCTGTAAAATAAATTCTTTAAGGTCTTCCGTGTTCCCGTCTGTATTCGTTTCCGTGCTCATGTATTCCGTTCTGTACGTTTGTCTTTCGAATCCTGCATCTTCAAATATAAGTAAAGTATAACCATCTGTAAAATAAATTCTTTAAGGTCTTCCGTGTTCCCGTCTGTATTCGTTTCCGTGATCATGTATTCCGTTCTGTACGTTTGTCTTTCGAATCCTGCATCTTCAAATATAAGTAAAGTATAACCATCTGTAAAATAAATTCTTTAAGGTCTTCCGTGTTCCCGTCTGTATTCGTTTCCGTGATCATGTATTCCTTTCTTTAATTCTGATTACTGAATAATATTTAAAATCAAAATAGAACTGTTTATATAACATAATTTCGAGATATTCTTCTGTGTTCGTTTCTGTATTCGTTTCCGTGCTCATGTATTCCGTTCTGTACGTTTGTCTTTCGAATCCTGCATCTTCAAATATAAGTAAAGTATAACCATCTGTAAAAAAAATTCTTTAAGGTCTTCCGTGTTCCCGTCTGTATTCGTTTCCGTGATCATGTATTCCTTTCTTTAATTCTGATTACTGAATAATATTTAAAATCAAAATAGAACTGTTTATATAACATAATTTCGAGATATTCTTCTGTGTTCGTTTCTGTATTCGTTTCCGTGATCATGTATTCCGTTCCGTACGTTTGTCTTTCGAATCCTGCATCTTCAAATATAAGTAAAGTATAACCATCTGTAAAATAAATTCTTTAAGGTCTTCCGTGTTCCCGTCTGTATTCGTTTCCGTGATCATGTATTCCTTTCTTTAATTCTGATTACTGAATAATATTTAAAATCAAAATAGAACTGTTTATATAACATAATTTCGAGATATTCTTCTGTGTTCGTTTCTGTATTCGTTTCCGTGATCATGTATTCCGTTCCGTACGTTTGTCTTTCGAATCCTGCATCTTCAAATATAAGTAAAGTATAACCATCTGTAAAATAAATTCTTTAAGGTCTTCCGTGTTCCCGTCTGTATTCGTTTCCGTGCTCATGTATTCCTTTCTTTAATTCTGATTACTGAATAATATTTAAAATCAAAATAGAACTGTTTATATAACATAATTTCGAGATATTCTTCTGTGTTCGTTTCTGTATTCGTTTCCGTGATCATGTATTCCGTTCTGTACGTTTGTCTTTCGAATCCTGCATCTTCAAATATAAGTAAAGTATAACCATCTGTAAAATAAATTCTTTAAGGTCTTCCGTGTTCCCGTCTGTATTCGTTTCCGTGATCATGTATTCCTTTCTTTAATTCTGATTACTGAATAATATTTAAAATCAAAATAGAACTGTTTATATAACATAATTTCGAGATATTCTTCCGTGTTCCCGTCTGTATTCGTTTCCGTGATCATGTATTCCGTTCTGTACGTTTGTCTTTCGAATCCTGCATCTTCAAATATAAGTAAAGTATAACCATCTGTAAAATAAATTCTTTAAGGTCTTCCGTGTTCCCGTCTGTATTCGTTTCCGTGATCATGTATTCCGTTCTGTACGTTTGTCTTTCGAATCCTGCATCTTCAAATATAAGTAAAGTATAACCATCTGTAAAATAAATTCTTTAAGGTCTTCCGTGTTCCCGTCTGTATTCGTTTCCGTGATCATGTATTCCGTTCTGTACGTTTGTCTTTCGAATCCTGCATCTTCAAATATAAGTAAAGTATAACCATCTGTAAAATAAATTCTTTAAGGTCTTCCGTGTTCCCGTCTGTATTCGTTTCCGTGCTCATGTATTCCGTTCTGTACGTTTGTCTTTCGAATCCTGCATCTTCAAATATAAGTAAAGTATAACCATCTGTAAAATAAATTCTTTAAGGTCTTCCGTGTTCCCGTCTGTATTCGTTTCCGTGATCATGTATTCCGTTCCGTACGTTTGTCTTTCGAATCCTGCATCTTCAAATATAAGTAAAGTATAACCATCTGTAAAATAAATTCTTTAAGGTCTTCCGTGTTCCCGTCTGTATTCGTTTCCGTGATCATGTATTCCTTTCTTTAATTCTGATTACTGAATAATATTTAAAATCAAAATAGAACTGTTTATATAACATAATTTCGAGATATTCTTCCGTGTTCCCGTCTGTATTCGTTTCCGTGCTCATGTATTCCGTTCTGTACGTTTGTCTTTCGAATCCTGCATCTTCAAATATAAGTAAAGTATAACCATCTGTAAAATAAATTCTTTAAGGTCTTCCGTGTTCCCGTCTGTATTCGTTTCCGTGATCATGTATTCCGTTCTGTACGTTTGTCTTTCGAATCCTGCATCTTCAAATATAAGTAAAGTATAACCATCTGTAAAATAAATTCTTTAAGGTCTTCCGTGTTCCCGTCTGTATTCGTTTCCGTGATCATGTATTCCGTTCTGTACGTTTGTCTTTCGAATCCTGCATCTTCAAATATAAGTAAAGTATAACCATCTGTAAAATAAATTCTTTAAGGTCTTCCGTGTTCCCGTCTGTATTCGTTTCCGTGCTCATGTATTCCGTTCTGTACGTTTGTCTTTCGAATCCTGCATCTTCAAATATAAGTAAAGTATAACCATCTGTAAAATAAATTCTTTAAGGTCTTCCGTGTTCCCGTCTGTATTCGTTTCCGTGATCATGTATTCCGTTCCGTACGTTTGTCTTTCGAATCCTGCATCTTCAAATATAAGTAAAGTATAACCATCTGTAAAATAAATTCTTTAAGGTCTTCCGTGTTCCCGTCTGTATTCGTTTCCGTGATCATGTATTCCGTTCTGTACGTTTGTCTTTCGAATCCTGCATCTTCAAATATAAGTAAAGTATAACCATCTGTAAAATAAATTCTTTAAGGTCTTCCGTGTTCCCGTCTGTATTCGTTTCCGTGCTCATGTATTCCGTTCTGTACGTTTGTCTTTCGAATCCTGCATCTTCAAATATAAGTAAAGTATAACCATCTGTAAAATAAATTCTTTAAGGTCTTCCGTGTTCCCGTCTGTATTCGTTTCCGTGATCATGTATTCCTTTCTTTAATTCTGATTACTGAATAATATTTAAAATCAAAATAGAACTGTTTATATAACATAATTTCGAGATATTCTTCCGTGTTCCCGTCTGTATTCGTTTCCGTGATCATGTATTCCGTTCTGTACGTTTGTCTTTCGAATCCTGCATCTTCAAATATAAGTAAAGTATAACCATCTGTAAAATAAATTCTTTAAGGTCTTCCGTGTTCCCGTCTGTATTCGTTTCCGTGATCATGTATTCCGTTCTGTACGTTTGTCTTTCGAATCCTGCATCTTCAAATATAAGTAAAGTATAACCATCTGTAAAATAAATTCTTTAAGGTCTTCCGTGTTCCCGTCTGTATTCGTTTCCGTGATCATGTATTCCTTTCTTTAATTCTGATTACTGAATAATATTTAAAATCAAAATAGAACTGTTTATATAACATAATTTCGAGATATTCTTCTGTGTTCGTTTCTGTATTCGTTTCCGTGATCATGTATTCCGTTCTGTACGTTTGTCTTTCGAATCCTGCATCTTCAAATATAAGTAAAGTATAACCATCTGTAAAATAAATTCTTTAAGGTCTTCCGTGTTCCCGTCTGTATTCGTTTCCGTGATCATGTATTCCGTTCTGTACGTTTGTCTTTCGAATCCTGCATCTTCAAATATAAGTAAAGTATAACCATCTGTAAAATAATTTCTTTAAGGTCTTCCGTGTTCCCGTCTGTATTCGTTTCCGTGCTCATGTATTCCTTTCTTTAATTCTGATTACTGAATAATATTTAAAATCAAAATAGAACTGTTTATATAACATAATTTCGAGATATTCTTCCGTGTTCCCGTCTGTATTCGTTTCCGTGATCATGTATTCCGTTCTGTACGTTTGTCTTTCGAATCCTGCATCTTCAAATATAAGTAAAGTATAACCATCTGTAAAAAAAATTCTTTAAGGTCTTCCGTGTTCCCGTCTGTATTCGTTTCCGTGATCATGTATTCCTTTCTTTAATTCTGATTACTGAATAATATTTAAAATCAAAATAGAACTGTTTATATAACATAATTTCGAGATATTCTTCCGGGTTCGTTTCTGTATTCGTTTCCGTGCTCATGTATTCCGTTCTGTACGTTTGTCTTTCGAATCCTGCATCTTCAAATATAAGTAAAGTATAACCATCTGTAAAATAAATTCTTTAAGGTCTTCCGTGTTCCCGTCTGTATTCGTTTCCGTGATCATGTATTCCGTTCTGTACGTTTGTCTTTCGAATCCTGCATCTTCAAATATAAGTAAAGTATAACCATCTGTAAAATAAATTCTTTAAGGTCTTCCGTGTTCCCGTCTGTATTCGTTTCCGTGATCATGTATTCCGTTCCGTACGTTTGTCTTTCGAATCCTGCATCTTCAAATATAAGTAAAGTATAACCATCTGTAAAATAAATTCTTTAAGGTCTTCCGTGTTCCCGTCTGTATTCGTTTCCGTGCTCATGTATTCCTTTCTTTAATTCTGATTACTGAATAATATTTAAAATCAAAATAGAACTGTTTATATAACATAATTTCGAGATATTCTTCTGTGTTCGTTTCTGTATTCGTTTCCGTGCTCATGTATTCCGTTCCGTACGTTTGTCTTTCGAATCCTGCATCTTCAAATATAAGTAAAGTATAACCATCTGTAAAATAAATTCTTTAAGGTCTTCCGTGTTCCCGTCTGTATTCGTTTCCGTGCTCATGTATTCCTTTCTTTAATTCTGATTACTGAATAATATTTAAAATCAAAATAGAACTGTTTATATAACATAATTTCGAGATATTCTTCTGTGTTCGTTTCTGTATTCGTTTCCGTGCTCATGTATTCCGTTCTGTACGTTTGTCTTTCGAATCCTGCATCTTCAAATATAAGTAAAGTATAACCATCTGTAAAATAAATTCTTTAAGGTCTTCCGTGTTCCCGTCTGTATTCGTTTCCGTGATCATGTATTCCTTTCTTTAATTCTGATTACTGAATAATATTTAAAATCAAAATAGAACTGTTTATATAACATAATTTCGAGATATTCTTCCGTGTTCCCGTCTGTATTCGTTTCCGTGATCATGTATTCCGTTCTGTACGTTTGTCTTTCGAATCCTGCATCTTCAAATATAAGTAAAGTATAACCATCTGTAAAATAAATTCTTTAAGGTCTTCCGTGTTCCCGTCTGTATTCGTTTCCGTGATCATGTATTCCGTTCTGTACGTTTGTCTTTCGAATCCTGCATCTTCAAATATAAGTAAAGTATAACCATCTGTAAAATAAATTCTTTAAGGTCTTCCGTGTTCCCGTCTGTATTCGTTTCCGTGATCATGTATTCCGTTCCGTACGTTTGTCTTTCGAATCCTGCATCTTCAAATATAAGTAAAGTATAACCATCTGTAAAATAAATTCTTTAAGGTCTTCCGTGTTCCCGTCTGTATTCGTTTCCGTGATCATGTATTCCTTTCTTTAATTCTGATTACTGAATAATATTTAAAATCAAAATAGAACTGTTTATATAACATAATTTCGAGATATTCTTCCGTGTTCCCGTCTGTATTCGTTTCCGTGATCATGTATTCCGTTCTGTACGTTTGTCTTTCGAATCCTGCATCTTCAAATATAAGTAAAGTATAACCATCTGTAAAATAAATTCTTTAAGGTCTTCCGTGTTCCCGTCTGTATTCGTTTCCGTGATCATGTATTCCGTTCTGTACGTTTGTCTTTCGAATCCTGCATCTTCAAATATAAGTAAAGTATAACCATCTGTAAAATAAATTCTTTAAGGTCTTCCGTGTTCCCGTCTGTATTCGTTTCCGTGATCATGTATTCCGTTCTGTACGTTTGTCTTTCGAATCCTGCATCTTCAAATATAAGTAAAGTATAACCATCTGTAAAATAAATTCTTTAAGGTCTTCCGTGTTCCCGTCTGTATTCGTTTCCGTGCTCATGTATTCCTTTCTTTAATTCTGATTACTGAATAATATTTAAAATCAAAATAGAACTGTTTATATAACATAATTTCGAGATATTCTTCTGTGTTCGTTTCTGTATTCGTTTCCGTGATCATGTATTCCGTTCTGTACGTTTGTCTTTCGAATCCTGCATCTTCAAATATAAGTAAAGTATAACCATCTGTAAAATAAATTCTTTAAGGTCTTCCGTGTTCCCGTCTGTATTCGTTTCCGTGATCATGTATTCCGTTCTGTACGTTTGTCTTTCGAATCCTGCATCTTCAAATATAAGTAAAGTATAACCATCTGTAAAATAATTTCTTTAAGGTCTTCCGTGTTCCCGTCTGTATTCGTTTCCGTGATCATGTATTCCGTTCCGTACGTTTGTCTTTCGAATCCTGCATCTTCAAATATAAGTAAAGTATAACCATCTGTAAAATAAATTCTTTAAGGTCTTCCGTGTTCCCGTCTGTATTCGTTTCCGTGATCATGTATTCCGTTCTGTACGTTTGTCTTTCGAATCCTGCATCTTCAAATATAAGTAAAGTATAACCATCTGTAAAATAAATTCTTTAAGGTCTTCCGTGTTCCCGTCTGTATTCGTTTCCGTGATCATGTATTCCTTTCTTTAATTCTGATTACTGAATAATATTTAAAATCAAAATAGAACTGTTTATATAACATAATTTCGAGATATTCTTCTGTGTTCGTTTCTGTATTCGTTTCCGTGCTCATGTATTCCGTTCTGTACGTTTGTCTTTCGAATCCTGCATCTTCAAATATAAGTAAAGTATAACCATCTGTAAAATAAATTCTTTAAGGTCTTCCGTGTTCCCGTCTGTATTCGTTTCCGTGCTCATGTATTCCTTTCTTTAATTCTGATTACTGAATAATATTTAAAATCAAAATAGAACTGTTTATATAACATAATTTCGAGATATTCTTCTGTGTTCGTTTCTGTATTCGTTTCCGTGCTCATGTATTCCGTTCCGTACGTTTGTCTTTCGAATCCTGCATCTTCAAATATAAGTAAAGTATAACCATCTGTAAAATAAATTCTTTAAGGTCTTCCGTGTTCCCGTCTGTATTCGTTTCCGTGATCATGTATTCCGTTCTGTACGTTTGTCTTTCGAATCCTGCATCTTCAAATATAAGTAAAGTATAACCATCTGTAAAATAAATTCTTTAAGGTCTTCCGTGTTCCCGTCTGTATTCGTTTCCGTGCTCATGTATTCCTTTCTTTAATTCTGATTACTGAATAATATTTAAAATCAAAATAGAACTGTTTATATAACATAATTTCGAGATATTCTTCTGTGTTCGTTTCTGTATTCGTTTCCGTGCTCATGTATTCCGTTCTGTACGTTTGTCTTTCGAATCCTGCATCTTCAAATATAAGTAAAGTATAACCATCTGTAAAATAAATTCTTTAAGGTCTTCCGTGTTCCCGTCTGTATTCGTTTCCGTGATCATGTATTCCGTTCTGTACGTTTGTCTTTCGAATCCTGCATCTTCAAATATAAGTAAAGTATAACCATCTGTAAAATAAATTCTTTAAGGTCTTCCGTGTTCCCGTCTGTATTCGTTTCCGTGATCATGTATTCCGTTCTGTACGTTTGTCTTTCGAATCCTGCATCTTCAAATATAAGTAAAGTATAACCATCTGTAAAATAAATTCTTTAAGGTCTTCCGTGTTCCCGTCTGTATTCGTTTCCGTGATCATGTATTCCGTTCTGTACGTTTGTCTTTCGAATCCTGCATCTTCAAATATAAGTAAAGTATAACCATCTGTAAAATAATTTCTTTAAGGTCTTCCGTGTTCCCGTCTGTATTCGTTTCCGTGATCATGTATTCCGTTCTGTACGTTTGTCTTTCGAATCCTGCATCTTCAAATATAAGTAAAGTATAACCATCTGTAAAATAAATTCTTTAAGGTCTTCCGTGTTCCCGTCTGTATTCGTTTCCGTGCTCATGTATTCCTTTCTTTAATTCTGATTACTGAATAATATTTAAAATCAAAATAGAACTGTTTATATAACATAATTTCGAGATATTCTTCTGTGTTCGTTTCTGTATTCGTTTCCGTGATCATGTATTCCGTTCTGTACGTTTGTCTTTCGAATCCTGCATCTTCAAATATAAGTAAAGTATAACCATCTGTAAAATAAATTCTTTAAGGTCTTCCGTGTTCCCGTCTGTATTCGTTTCCGTGCTCATGTATTCCTTTCTTTAATTCTGATTACTGAATAATATTTAAAATCAAAATAGAACTGTTTATATAACATAATTTCGAGATATTCTTCCGGGTTCGTTTCTGTATTCGTTTCCGTGCTCATGTATTCCGTTCTGTACGTTTGTCTTTCGAATCCTGCATCTTCAAATATAAGTAAAGTATAACCATCTGTAAAATAAATTCTTTAAGGTCTTCCGTGTTCCCGTCTGTATTCGTTTCCGTGATCATGTATTCCTTTCTTTAATTCTGATTACTGAATAATATTTAAAATCAAAATAGAACTGTTTATATAACATAATTTCGAGATATTCTTCTGTGTTCGTTTCTGTATTCGTTTCCGTGCTCATGTATTCCGTTCTGTACGTTTGTCTTTCGAATCCTGCATCTTCAAATATAAGTAAAGTATAACCATCTGTAAAATAAATTCTTTAAGGTCTTCCGTGTTCCCGTCTGTATTCGTTTCCGTGATCATGTATTCCGTTCTGTACGTTTGTCTTTCGAATCCTGCATCTTCAAATATAAGTAAAGTATAACCATCTGTAAAATAAATTCTTTAAGGTCTTCCGTGTTCCCGTCTGTATTCGTTTCCGTGCTCATGTATTCCGTTCTGTACGTTTGTCTTTCGAATCCTGCATCTTCAAATATAAGTAAAGTATAACCATCTGTAAAATAAATTCTTTAAGGTCTTCCGTGTTCCCGTCTGTATTCGTTTCCGTGATCATGTATTCCGTTCCGTACGTTTGTCTTTCGAATCCTGCATCTTCAAATATAAGTAAAGTATAACCATCTGTAAAATAATTTCTTTAAGGTCTTCCGTGTTCCCGTCTGTATTCGTTTCCGTGATCATGTATTCCGTTCTGTACGTTTGTCTTTCGAATCCTGCATCTTCAAATATAAGTAAAGTATAACCATCTGTAAAATAAATTCTTTAAGGTCTTCCGTGTTCCCGTCTGTATTCGTTTCCGTGCTCATGTATTCCTTTCTTTAATTCTGATTACTGAATAATATTTAAAATCAAAATAGAACTGTTTATATAACATAATTTCGAGATATTCTTCTGTGTTCGTTTCTGTATTCGTTTCCGTGCTCATGTATTCCGTTCTGTACGTTTGTCTTTCGAATCCTGCATCTTCAAATATAAGTAAAGTATAACCATCTGTAAAATAAATTCTTTAAGGTCTTCCGTGTTCCCGTCTGTATTCGTTTCCGTGATCATGTATTCCTTTCTTTAATTCTGATTACTGAATAATATTTAAAATCAAAATAGAACTGTTTATATAACATAATTTCGAGATATTCTTCCGGGTTCGTTTCTGTATTCGTTTCCGTGCTCATGTATTCCGTTCTGTACGTTTGTCTTTCGAATCCTGCATCTTCAAATATAAGTAAAGTATAACCATCTGTAAAATAAATTCTTTAAGGTCTTCCGTGTTCCCGTCTGTATTCGTTTCCGTGATCATGTATTCCTTTCTTTAATTCTGATTACTGAATAATATTTAAAATCAAAATAGAACTGTTTATATAACATAATTTCGAGATATTCTTCCGGGTTCGTTTCTGTATTCGTTTCCGTGCTCATGTATTCCGTTCTGTACGTTTGTCTTTCGAATCCTGCATCTTCAAATATAAGTAAAGTATAACCATCTGTAAAATAATTTCTTTAAGGTCTTCCGTGTTCCCGTCTGTATTCGTTTCCGTGATCATGTATTCCTTTCTTTAATTCTGATTACTGAATAATATTTAAAATCAAAATAGAACTGTTTATATAACATAATTTCGAGATATTCTTCTGTGTTCGTTTCTGTATTCGTTTCCGTGATCATGTATTCCGTTCTGTACGTTTGTCTTTCGAATCCTGCATCTTCAAATATAAGTAAAGTATAACCATCTGTAAAATAAATTCTTTAAGGTCTTCCGTGTTCCCGTCTGTATTCGTTTCCGTGATCATGTATTCCGTTCTGTACGTTTGTCTTTCGAATCCTGCATCTTCAAATATAAGTAAAGTATAACCATCTGTAAAATAAATTCTTTAAGGTCTTCCGTGTTCCCGTCTGTATTCGTTTCCGTGATCATGTATTCCGTTCTGTACGTTTGTCTTTCGAATCCTGCATCTTCAAATATAAGTAAAGTATAACCATCTGTAAAATAAATTCTTTAAGGTCTTCCGTGTTCCCGTCTGTATTCGTTTCCGTGCTCATGTATTCCTTTCTTTAATTCTGATTACTGAATAATATTTAAAATCAAAATAGAACTGTTTATATAACATAATTTCGAGATATTCTTCTGTGTTCGTTTCTGTATTCGTTTCCGTGCTCATGTATTCCGTTCTGTACGTTTGTCTTTCGAATCCTGCATCTTCAAATATAAGTAAAGTATAACCATCTGTAAAATAAATTCTTTAAGGTCTTCCGTGTTCCCGTCTGTATTCGTTTCCGTGATCATGTATTCCGTTCTGTACGTTTGTCTTTCGAATCCTGCATCTTCAAATATAAGTAAAGTATAACCATCTGTAAAATAAATTCTTTAAGGTCTTCCGTGTTCCCGTCTGTATTCGTTTCCGTGATCATGTATTCCGTTCTGTACGTTTGTCTTTCGAATCCTGCATCTTCAAATATAAGTAAAGTATAACCATCTGTAAAATAAATTCTTTAAGGTCTTCCGTGTTCCCGTCTGTATTCGTTTCCGTGCTCATGTATTCCTTTCTTTAATTCTGATTACTGAATAATATTTAAAATCAAAATAGAACTGTTTATATAACATAATTTCGAGATATTCTTCTGTGTTCGTTTCTGTATTCGTTTCCGTGCTCATGTATTCCGTTCTGTACGTTTGTCTTTCGAATCCTGCATCTTCAAATATAAGTAAAGTATAACCATCTGTAAAATAAATTCTTTAAGGTCTTCCGTGTTCCCGTCTGTATTCGTTTCCGTGCTCATGTATTCCTTTCTTTAATTCTGATTACTGAATAATATTTAAAATCAAAATAGAACTGTTTATATAACATAATTTCGAGATATTCTTCTGTGTTCGTTTCTGTATTCGTTTCCGTGCTCATGTATTCCGTTCCGTACGTTTGTCTTTCGAATCCTGCATCTTCAAATATAAGTAAAGTATAACCATCTGTAAAATAAATTCTTTAAGGTCTTCCGTGTTCCCGTCTGTATTCGTTTCCGTGATCATGTATTCCGTTCTGTACGTTTGTCTTTCGAATCCTGCATCTTCAAATATAAGTAAAGTATAACCATCTGTAAAATAAATTCTTTAAGGTCTTCCGTGTTCCCGTCTGTATTCGTTTCCGTGATCATGTATTCCGTTCTGTACGTTTGTCTTTCGAATCCTGCATCTTCAAATATAAGTAAAGTATAACCATCTGTAAAATAAATTCTTTAAGGTCTTCCGTGTTCCCGTCTGTATTCGTTTCCGTGATCATGTATTCCGTTCCGTACGTTTGTCTTTCGAATCCTGCATCTTCAAATATAAGTAAAGTATAACCATCTGTAAAATAAATTCTTTAAGGTCTTCCGTGTTCCCGTCTGTATTCGTTTCCGTGATCATGTATTCCGTTCCGTACGTTTGTCTTTCGAATCCTGCATCTTCAAATATAAGTAAAGTATAACCATCTGTAAAATAAATTCTTTAAGGTCTTCCGTGTTCCCGTCTGTATTCGTTTCCGTGCTCATGTATTCCGTTCTGTACGTTTGTCTTTCGAATCCTGCATCTTCAAATATAAGTAAAGTATAACCATCTGTAAAATAAATTCTTTAAGGTCTTCCGTGTTCCCGTCTGTATTCGTTTCCGTGATCATGTATTCCTTTCTTTAATTCTGATTACTGAATAATATTTAAAATCAAAATAGAACTGTTTATATAACATAATTTCGAGATATTCTTCCGGGTTCGTTTCTGTATTCGTTTCCGTGCTCATGTATTCCGTTCTGTACGTTTGTCTTTCGAATCCTGCATCTTCAAATATAAGTAAAGTATAACCATCTGTAAAATAAATTCTTTAAGGTCTTCCGTGTTCCCGTCTGTATTCGTTTCCGTGCTCATGTATTCCGTTCTGTACGTTTGTCTTTCGAATCCTGCATCTTCAAATATAAGTAAAGTATAACCATCTGTAAAATAAATTCTTTAAGGTCTTCCGTGTTCCCGTCTGTATTCGTTTCCGTGCTCATGTATTCCGTTCTGTACGTTTGTCTTTCGAATCCTGCATCTTCAAATATAAGTAAAGTATAACCATCTGTAAAATAAATTCTTTAAGGTCTTCCGTGTTCCCGTCTGTATTCGTTTCCGTGATCATGTATTCCTTTCTTTAATTCTGATTACTGAATAATATTTAAAATCAAAATAGAACTGTTTATATAACATAATTTCGAGATATTCTTCTGTGTTCGTTTCTGTATTCGTTTCCGTGCTCATGTATTCCGTTCTGTACGTTTGTCTTTCGAATCCTGCATCTTCAAATATAAGTAAAGTATAACCATCTGTAAAATAAATTCTTTAAGGTCTTCCGTGTTCCCGTCTGTATTCGTTTCCGTGCTCATGTATTCCTTTCTTTAATTCTGATTACTGAATAATATTTAAAATCAAAATAGAACTGTTTATATAACATAATTTCGAGATATTCTTCTGTGTTCGTTTCTGTATTCGTTTCCGTGCTCATGTATTCCGTTCTGTACGTTTGTCTTTCGAATCCTGCATCTTCAAATATAAGTAAAGTATAACCATCTGTAAAATAAATTCTTTAAGGTCTTCCGTGTTCCCGTCTGTATTCGTTTCCGTGATCATGTATTCCTTTCTTTAATTCTGATTACTGAATAATATTTAAAATCAAAATAGAACTGTTTATATAACATAATTTCGAGATATTCTTCCGGGTTCGTTTCTGTATTCGTTTCCGTGCTCATGTATTCCGTTCTGTACGTTTGTCTTTCGAATCCTGCATCTTCAAATATAAGTAAAGTATAACCATCTGTAAAATAAATTCTTTAAGGTCTTCCGTGTTCCCGTCTGTATTCGTTTCCGTGATCATGTATTCCTTTCTTTAATTCTGATTACTGAATAATATTTAAAATCAAAATAGAACTGTTTATATAACATAATTTCGAGATATTCTTCCGGGTTCGTTTCTGTATTCGTTTCCGTGCTCATGTATTCCGTTCTGTACGTTTGTCTTTCGAATCCTGCATCTTCAAATATAAGTAAAGTATAACCATCTGTAAAATAAATTCTTTAAGGTCTTCCGTGTTCCCGTCTGTATTCGTTTCCGTGCTCATGTATTCCGTTCTGTACGTTTGTCTTTCGAATCCTGCATCTTCAAATATAAGTAAAGTATAACCATCTGTAAAATAAATTCTTTAAGGTCTTCCGTGTTCCCGTCTGTATTCGTTTCCGTGATCATGTATTCCGTTCCGTACGTTTGTCTTTCGAATCCTGCATCTTCAAATATAAGTAAAGTATAACCATCTGTAAAATAAATTCTTTAAGGTCTTCCGTGTTCCCGTCTGTATTCGTTTCCGTGATCATGTATTCCGTTCCGTACGTTTGTCTTTCGAATCCTGCATCTTCAAATATAAGTAAAGTATAACCATCTGTAAAATAAATTCTTTAAGGTCTTCCGTGTTCCCGTCTGTATTCGTTTCCGTGATCATGTATTCCGTTCTGTACGTTTGTCTTTCGAATCCTGCATCTTCAAATATAAGTAAAGTATAACCATCTGTAAAATAAATTCTTTAAGGTCTTCCGTGTTCCCGTCTGTATTCGTTTCCGTGCTCATGTATTCCTTTCTTTAATTCTGATTACTGAATAATATTTAAAATCAAAATAGAACTGTTTATATAACATAATTTCGAGATATTCTTCTGTGTTCGTTTCTGTATTCGTTTCCGTGCTCATGTATTCCGTTCTGTACGTTTGTCTTTCGAATCCTGCATCTTCAAATATAAGTAAAGTATAACCATCTGTAAAATAAATTCTTTAAGGTCTTCCGTGTTCCCGTCTGTATTCGTTTCCGTGATCATGTATTCCTTTCTTTAATTCTGATTACTGAATAATATTTAAAATCAAAATAGAACTGTTTATATAACATAATTTCGAGATATTCTTCTGTGTTCGTTTCTGTATTCGTTTCCGTGCTCATGTATTCCGTTCCGTACGTTTGTCTTTCGAATCCTGCATCTTCAAATATAAGTAAAGTATAACCATCTGTAAAATAAATTCTTTAAGGTCTTCCGTGTTCCCGTCTGTATTCGTTTCCGTGATCATGTATTCCGTTCTGTACGTTTGTCTTTCGAATCCTGCATCTTCAAATATAAGTAAAGTATAACCATCTGTAAAATAAATTCTTTAAGGTCTTCCGTGTTCCCGTCTGTATTCGTTTCCGTGATCATGTATTCCGTTCTGTACGTTTGTCTTTCGAATCCTGCATCTTCAAATATAAGTAAAGTATAACCATCTGTAAAATAAATTCTTTAAGGTCTTCCGTGTTCCCGTCTGTATTCGTTTCCGTGCTCATGTATTCCGTTCCGTACGTTTGTCTTTCGAATCCTGCATCTTCAAATATAAGTAAAGTATAACCATCTGTAAAATAAATTCTTTAAGGTCTTCCGTGTTCCCGTCTGTATTCGTTTCCGTGCTCATGTATTCCGTTCCGTACGTTTGTCTTTCGAATCCTGCATCTTCAAATATAAGTAAAGTATAACCATCTGTAAAATAAATTCTTTAAGGTCTTCCGTGTTCCCGTCTGTATTCGTTTCCGTGCTCATGTATTCCGTTCTGTACGTTTGTCTTTCGAATCCTGCATCTTCAAATATAAGTAAAGTATAACCATCTGTAAAATAATTTCTTTAAGGTCTTCCGTGTTCCCGTCTGTATTCGTTTCCGTGATCATGTATTCCTTTCTTTAATTCTGATTACTGAATAATATTTAAAATCAAAATAGAACTGTTTATATAACATAATTTCGAGATATTCTTCCGGGTTCGTTTCTGTATTCGTTTCCGTGCTCATGTATTCCGTTCTGTACGTTTGTCTTTCGAATCCTGCATCTTCAAATATAAGTAAAGTATAACCATCTGTAAAATAATTTCTTTAAGGTCTTCCGTGTTCCCGTCTGTATTCGTTTCCGTGATCATGTATTCCTTTCTTTAATTCTGATTACTGAATAATATTTAAAATCAAAATAGAACTGTTTATATAACATAATTTCGAGATATTCTTCCGGGTTCGTTTCTGTATTCGTTTCCGTGCTCATGTATTCCGTTCTGTACGTTTGTCTTTCGAATCCTGCATCTTCAAATATAAGTAAAGTATAACCATCTGTAAAATAAATTCTTTAAGGTCTTCCGTGTTCCCGTCTGTATTCGTTTCCGTGATCATGTATTCCTTTCTTTAATTCTGATTACTGAATAATATTTAAAATCAAAATAGAACTGTTTATATAACATAATTTCGAGATATTCTTCCGGGTTCGTTTCTGTATTCGTTTCCGTGCTCATGTATTCCGTTCTGTACGTTTGTCTTTCGAATCCTGCATCTTCAAATATAAGTAAAGTATAACCATCTGTAAAATAAATTCTTTAAGGTCTTCCGTGTTCCCGTCTGTATTCGTTTCCGTGATCATGTATTCCGTTCTGTACGTTTGTCTTTCGAATCCTGCATCTTCAAATATAAGTAAAGTATAACCATCTGTAAAATAAATTCTTTAAGGTCTTCCGTGTTCCCGTCTGTATTCGTTTCCGTGCTCATGTATTCCGTTCTGTACGTTTGTCTTTCGAATCCTGCATCTTCAAATATAAGTAAAGTATAACCATCTGTAAAATAAATTCTTTAAGGTCTTCCGTGTTCCCGTCTGTATTCGTTTCCGTGCTCATGTATTCCGTTCCGTACGTTTGTCTTCGAATCCTGCATCTTCAAATATAAGTAAAGTATAACCATCTGTAAAATAAATTCTTTAAGGTCTTCCGTGTTCCCGTCTGTATTCGTTTCCGTGCTCATGTATTCCGTTCCGTACGTTTGTCTTTCGAATCCTGCATCTTCAAATATAAGTAAAGTATAACCATCTGTAAAATAAATTCTTTAAGGTCTTCCGTGTTCCCGTCTGTATTCGTTTCCGTGATCATGTATTCCGTTCCGTACGTTTGTCTTTCGAATCCTGCATCTTCAAATATAAGTAAAGTATAACCATCTGTAAAATAAATTCTTTAAGGTCTTCCGTGTTCCCGTCTGTATTCGTTTCCGTGATCATGTATTCCGTTCCGTACGTTTGTCTTTCGAATCCTGCATCTTCAAATATAAGTAAAGTATAACCATCTGTAAAATAAATTCTTTAAGGTCTTCCGTGTTCCCGTCTGTATTCGTTTCCGTGATCATGTATTCCGTTCCGTACGTTTGTCTTTCGAATCCTGCATCTTCAAATATAAGTAAAGTATAACCATCTGTAAAATAAATTCTTTAAGGTCTTCCGTGTTCCCGTCTGTATTCGTTTCCGTGATCATGTATTCCTTTCTTTAATTCTGATTACTGAATAATATTTAAAATCAAAATAGAACTGTTTATATAACATAATTTCGAGATATTCTTCCGGGTTCGTTTCTGTATTCGTTTCCGTGATCATGTATTCCGTTCTGTACGTTTGTCTTTCGAATCCTGCATCTTCAAATATAAGTAAAGTATAACCATCTGTAAAATAAATTCTTTAAGGTCTTCCGTGTTCCCGTCTGTATTCGTTTCCGTGATCATGTATTCCTTTCTTTAATTCTGATTACTGAATAATATTTAAAATCAAAATAGAACTGTTTATATAACATAATTTCGAGATATTCTTCCGGGTTCGTTTCTGTATTCGTTTCCGTGCTCATGTATTCCGTTCTGTACGTTTGTCTTTCGAATCCTGCATCTTCAAATATAAGTAAAGTATAACCATCTGTAAAATAAATTCTTTAAGGTCTTCCGTGTTCCCGTCTGTATTCGTTTCCGTGATCATGTATTCCGTTCTGTACGTTTGTCTTTCGAATCCTGCATCTTCAAATATAAGTAAAGTATAACCATCTGTAAAATAAATTCTTTAAGGTCTTCCGTGTTCCCGTCTGTATTCGTTTCCGTGCTCATGTATTCCGTTCTGTACGTTTGTCTTTCGAATCCTGCATCTTCAAATATAAGTAAAGTATAACCATCTGTAAAATAAATTCTTTAAGGTCTTCCGTGTTCCCGTCTGTATTCGTTTCCGTGCTCATGTATTCCGTTCCGTACGTTTGTCTTTCGAATCCTGCATCTTCAAATATAAGTAAAGTATAACCATCTGTAAAATAAATTCTTTAAGGTCTTCCGTGTTCCCGTCTGTATTCGTTTCCGTGCTCATGTATTCCGTTCCGTACGTTTGTCTTTCGAATCCTGCATCTTCAAATATAAGTAAAGTATAACCATCTGTAAAATAAATTCTTTAAGGTCTTCCGTGTTCCCGTCTGTATTCGTTTCCGTGATCATGTATTCCGTTCCGTACGTTTGTCTTTCGAATCCTGCATCTTCAAATATAAGTAAAGTATAACCATCTGTAAAATAAATTCTTTAAGGTCTTCCGTGTTCCCGTCTGTATTCGTTTCCGTGATCATGTATTCCGTTCCGTACGTTTGTCTTTCGAATCCTGCATCTTCAAATATAAGTAAAGTATAACCATCTGTAAAATAAATTCTTTAAGGTCTTCCGTGTTCCCGTCTGTATTCGTTTCCGTGCTCATGTATTCCGTTCCGTACGTTTGTCTTTCGAATCCTGCATCTTCAAATATAAGTAAAGTATAACCATCTGTAAAATAAATTCTTTAAGGTCTTCCGTGTTCCCGTCTGTATTCGTTTCCGTGCTCATGTATTCCTTTCTTTAATTCTGATTACTGAATAATATTTAAAATCAAAATAGAACTGTTTATATAACATAATTTCGAGATATTCTTCCGGGTTCGTTTCTGTATTCGTTTCCGTGATCATGTATTCCGTTCTGTACGTTTGTCTTTCGAATCCTGCATCTTCAAATATAAGTAAAGTATAACCATCTGTAAAATAAATTCTTTAAGGTCTTCCGTGTTCCCGTCTGTATTCGTTTCCGTGCTCATGTATTCCGTTCCGTACGTTTGTCTTTCGAATCCTGCATCTTCAAATATAAGTAAAGTATAACCATCTGTAAAATAAATTCTTTAAGGTCTTCCGTGTTCCCGTCTGTATTCGTTTCCGTGATCATGTATTCCGTTCTGTACGTTTGTCTTTCGAATCCTGCATCTTCAAATATAAGTAAAGTATAACCATCTGTAAAATAAATTCTTTAAGGTCTTCCGTGTTCCCGTCTGTATTCGTTTCCGTGATCATGTATTCCGTTCTGTACGTTTGTCTTTCGAATCCTGCATCTTCAAATATAAGTAAAGTATAACCATCTGTAAAATAAATTCTTTAAGGTCTTCCGTGTTCCCGTCTGTATTCGTTTCCGTGCTCATGTATTCCTTTCTTTAATTCTGATTACTGAATAATATTTAAAATCAAAATAGAACTGTTTATATAACATAATTTCGAGATATTCTTCCGGGTTCGTTTCTGTATTCGTTTCCGTGATCATGTATTCCGTTCCGTACGTTTGTCTTTCGAATCCTGCATCTTCAAATATAAGTAAAGTATAACCATCTGTAAAATAAATTCTTTAAGGTCTTCCGTGTTCCCGTCTGTATTCGTTTCCGTGCTCATGTATTCCTTTCTTTAATTCTGATTACTGAATAATATTTAAAATCAAAATAGAACTGTTTATATAACATAATTTCGAGATATTCTTCTGTGTTCGTTTCTGTATTCGTTTCCGTGCTCATGTATTCCGTTCTGTACGTTTGTCTTTCGAATCCTGCATCTTCAAATATAAGTAAAGT